>OW121689.1:0-1275277 GCA_933228735.2 Amblyteles armatorius | reverse complement strand
ATAGGCCTTGGGAACTATTTTTTGTGGTTAAAAGTCAGGTTGATTTCCAAATTTGGTTAATTTTCTATTCGCCGAGTTGTGGCGGACGCAGACAATGGTAAAAAAGCCTGACACAATAAAACGAGCACATCGCTCCTTCTCGATAGATGACACGCATACCAACACCACCAAAGTCGACAAGAGAACGAGAATTTTAGATTTTCCCTTTCCTGGGTACGGCGGCAGAGTATAAATAAAGCTTGATGTCTCGCTGGGCGGTCAATCCGTCTGTCACCTTTCATCCTGCAGGTGCCGGTTCGCAGATGAAGTAACTTATCGTTCTTGTGGTTTTCGACCACACTGTCTTTCACCGATGACGAGCGCGCTTAAAACATAAACTACTGCCGCAAAAACGTCAAGCACATTCGAAATTACGCAAGAGAGTTTCGCAACAAATTGCGGGTTGGTACCATCCGGTCTTGACCATATTTAACGCTGTGCATAGCAATTCTGGGATAAGGTCATACCGTGTGGGTGCGCGTGTGAATTCGATCTGCCGATCCGTGATTAACTTTGTCCCATCAAACGCAGTCGCGTATTTGGGAGCCACATGTATGTTGTATATTGCTTTCTGTCACGTACAACCATGACGCCACATAATTCGGCATATGCAGTTTGTTCGGCATAGACAGCCAAAGACAAAGCTAAACACTATCAACGTTCCATTTTTTCAGTATTTGAAAAAGGGGTCGAGCACTTGCGACAAGTGAGCTTCGAAAATGGAGTTGCAAGCGCCGGACTGGTTGAACGCTGAATTCGTGCAGAAGGTACTGAGAAGTTCGGAAAAGGACGAGTCGATAGAGGTGAAGAAAGTGGCGACGAAGCCGGCGACTGCGAAAGGTGACAATTACATGAGCGACATGATCCGGGCTACCGTGGAATATTCGAGAAATAAATCGGGCCAGAATGTACCTGAGAAGATATCGTTGATATTCAAGATGGCACCGAGCTCCGAGGGCCACAAAGAATTGGTAACGAGGAAAGCATCTCTTCATTCGAAGCACAATCATGCCGCACAGTCGTCCATACACGCACGCTAAACACACTCGCGGGATGATCGGGAATAAACCGTTTTTCCTGTCCGCATCGATTCAATGAAGGTTGCGAAAACCGGATTCTTCAATACCGAAATTGAAATGATGGAGACAACTCTGGACAAGATGAACAGATTGCTTAATGAGGGAGAGTATCGCCTGGGCGCACGTGTCTTGTACACCGAAACCGGAGCTTCTCCTTTTCTCGTTATCGAGGATCTCGCCCCGCTGGGTTTTCGCGTGGCCGATCGACAGGCCGGTCTTGATCTTGCTCACTGCATTTTTGCGATGAGAGGCTTAGCCAAATTTCACGCCAGTTCCGTAGCACTTTGCGAAAAGGTGCGCTTACAGTTGTTTTCCTTGAAACATTGGTTTCCATTACTGGGACAACAATATATCTTTTCTTCTTCTGCCAGGAGCCAAAAGTGACGAGTATGTACAAAAAGGGTATTTTTCACGAAGACCAGCCTGTGGAGATGGCAATGCTCCTCATCACCGGAATGAAGAGTCTTGCGAAGGAAGTTGCCAACTGGAAGGAACTGGGACCTGGGTAAGTATTCTCCTGGGATTCGAGTGAGGGCTGGAGATATCTAATTCTCTACTCGAGATGCACGAAGTTCAGAGCAAACTTCAGAGTCACTGAATGCTCGCTTGTCTGCTAACGTGTTAATCGACCGTATTCCCACAGTTACTCGGAGAAAATAACGAAACTATCGGATGTATGTTACGCCAAAGCTGGCGAAGCTGGCAAGCGAAAAGATGACGAGTTTAACGTGATAAACCACGGTGATTTCTGGGTCAACAACATGCTCTTTCGGTACAGCGACGAGGGCAAGGTCACCGATCATATTTTCGTGAGTGTTAAACGCGGATGAAACCGTGATTAGACGAGTTTCACTATAATGTGGGGTCGATCGTTGAACCAAGCCGCAAGGGACGACTGCGACAGCGGACAAATTGAAAAAAATTTGAATCACAACATAATTGTCTTTTTTACAGGTTGACTTTCAACTGTGCAGTTGGACATCACCAGCTATCGATATTTTATACTTCTTGAATACGAGTCCTTCGGAAACGGTACTCTTACATCACCGGGACGCGCTTCTCGAGGAATACATGAACACTTTGACGAAAACCATGACCAGAATTGGCTGCACGACGAAGCCACCCAGTATGGCGGCTCTGGAGAAGAGCCTGAAGGAACGGGAGTTTTATGGCGTGTTCGCAGCCTGCACCATTCTGCCATACGTACTCCTCGACAAGAGCGAAGCCACGAACATCGAAGAGATCATGGCCCAGGGAGGTGCCGGTGAAAACCCGGCTTACAAGGGCCAGCAGTATCGCAAAACAATGCTCAGACGCCTACCCGAGTGGAACGCTAAAGGACTACTCGACGTCTGACACATTGTGCATCACATAATTTGTCACTTTTAAGAGAAGCAGTATTAAAGACGCACCATAGCTTTAGACGCATCTTTATTCTCAAACGAACGTTGATGAAAACGAATGCACCTTTTTATGAATATGTGGCGTATATACATTCTCAAGCAAGGTGGCTACATGAATATGACATAAAAAGCAGCATGCAGAGCCAGCAGCTAAATCGCCGAGATATTTTCAGTGTCGTTAAATGAATTATCTGAGCATCATCGTATTTTCTGACATTGTTGCGTTTTATGCAGGAAATAGAGGCTTTGATGAAAGTATTATAGAGATCAATTATACCTGTAAAATAATTGTAAATAGCAAAAATAAATATGTACAATGGAACTCCGAGTAATAAATCTATTTCTTTTTCGCACTTGCCCTTCGCATATTTAACATAATTACGGCCTTGGAAGTCACGGGAAAAATCTCTCTAATCTCGAAAATTGGAACAAAGAAACAACTTTCTAACATATATTGCAAAGAATATCGTACGGGGTATAGGATAGACCATTGTCCTCGATAAGAGGCCATGAAGAACCGCTCGGACAACAGAACATTCGACGGACGAACAAATGATCAGTCGAAATGTTTATTGTCTCGAACGCTATTTCGTAACGTCGCGTAACCGGGTATCCGTCAGTTCGTGTTAAAGTCCCGAAACAGATTGACGGATACACGGTTAAGTGACATTACGAAATGTCGTTCGAGACAATAAACATTCCGCATAATGTTCTTTTTATAATACGCAATGCCTTTTCATTCCACGAATACGTTACAATGTAAAAGATGTACATATCAATGATTACGCATGGAGGCAACTGCTCCACTCAACAGCAGAAATGAACGAAGCCGTTTTAGGCTGTAATTTAAGCATACGAATTTCTTCGTACATAAGAGTAATCAATGTACGACAAAGAAAAAAAAATATCAAAAAAGTCTGTCATGAATTAGTCGGCTGGGATAAAAGCCTGAGATGTATGCATGTACGATGAGCGATGAAATTACGAATAGACGGAGGTATACGGACGTAGCATGATTCGGCAGCTTCTATTAATGACCGATCATTTCAACGCTTGATTTCCATACTTTTGTAATTATTTACGAATCCCCTGTCAATGTCGTAAGAGTGACTTTGAATTTGCAACTCCGCATGTGCAGCCAACATTTTGGCAATTCATCGTTTCAGCGATTAATGATTTTTTTTAACAACATTTCAGACCATACCTATTGCGCCGGATCCGAAACTCGAACAGTTATCAGGGTCAAGGCTGAGAAGCGGACCGGGAATGCGACTTGGCTGTAATAATCTCTCCAACAGTGAATAGACTGTTAATGGTTGCTACCGTCGATGCTTTCAACTTTTTGTCTGCGTGCTCGATGCATCCATACCGGTGCAGCCACGGTCTCAATGCGAACGCGTTGAAAAAAAGCCTTTGCCTTCTCGCTCACCTTGACTCTTGATGCTGGAGATCTTTTTATATAACTCATCTCTCAAACGGGTTTAACAATCCTCCTCTGTTTAAGTCCGATCGCGAACGCGCCACATGGGTCAACTGTATACTGTATACAGCGCCAAATAGCCCCAAGTGATTGACATTGCGGAATAATCGCACTCGACGATGTCCCCGAGCCATCTATATAATGCAAAGCCATTGATCGATTGATATCAATTGAAACCATTGAAGCTTGATCGGAATCGATTAAAAATTTTGTCAATGGACCAGCTATTCACGAATTAACTGCACATTCGTCAAATGCATCGATTCCATATCTTGTCCCTCACGTTCAACAATAATTTGATTACTTATGGAAATATGATCGGTTATTGGACTGTTATCTTATCATCGCTTATCTATGTGTTATCTTATCATCGATTAGTAGCACACAGTGGTAGAATGTCAATGCGCAAAAAAAAATTACAATTCGAGGTAAAAGGAAAAAAATCAAAAATGCTCTTATCTATCAAACAATCACGGGGAAGGGTATACGACAATCTGCCACAATAGGGAAGCCTGGATATAATTGAGTGAGTGAGCAGAAACGATGGGCGATTCGCTTCCACGTGATAAGGCTCACGGGTATCAGCAGCGCCGATGCTGCAGTATGTAACGGGACGAGAATGCAGCCAGCACGCTGGATAAGCAAAGTAGTGGAAGAAGAATAAGAATCGCTTTTATTCCTCGTTGGGTTCTGAGGCAGGGTATAAATATAGCCTGATGCATCGCTGGGCCGTCAATCCGTCTGTCACTTTTCCTCTCGGTGGTACTAGTTCGCGACGAAGCAACGTCTCCCTCCCTGGTTCCCGACCTCGTTGTTTCTTACCAATCGCGAACGCGTGTCAAGCGGAATCCACCGCCGCTACGTTCACGAAAACGTCGACAAGGTCGACCGGATTCACACGTCTGAGAAATATCGGCAGCGATTTGCGGGTTGGTAGCATCTGGTCCTGGCCAAATGTAATTGTGAAGGAACACACTGCGGACTTTCGTGTAAAACGTTCAACCGTGAACGTAAATTCGATCTGCCATTCCCAAATTCACTCCGTCACACCGAACGTACTCGGCATTCCCCAGTGTACAACTTCATCTATCACGCGTTCCATGTTGCACACTCTTGTGCAAACTTCGTGAGTGCTCAGCCGCGGTCGAAATACTCTGATCGCGGCAAGCGACGAAGGCAAAACACAGGAAATTACTTTTGCCACTTTCTGTGGCTTTTTGGAAACAGGTTTTCTCACCGATTTCATTTGGGATGCGTGTCGGTGAAGCTGATTCGGAGTGCCTCAATCGTGAGGGATCCATCGACGGTGATACGTCCGATCCCGGACCGACGTTCGATGTCATCCGTTCAGTGTACCTCGCGAAACGGATCGAGATTTTCCATTCGTGCTTGTTGTTGACTTAACTAAATCGCACTTTTTTTCTCCCGTGAAATCGGGAAGGCCAAATTACTTGGAAGCTATTAACTTCACAGTTATTAACCGGCTGTGCATTTTCCGAAAGCAGAATAAGTTTACAAACAGGTCAAAGCAACATTCTCATTGCGTTATTTCTCCAATAAAACAAACATATATTCGACGCCGAGAAGTGCTCTTGGGATGATAATGCTTATCGAGAACATTATTTGCTTCAGGTCAACACAATTTTTCGATAACAGTCGCAATAAAATTCTTTTTATTCATCGGCGCAGATTTTATATGTAAAGAGTTCACCAAATTTTGGTTCCTCAATTGGATCCGTGAAGATAGCGAGTGTTAAACATTGTCACAAATCGGCTTCTTTCAGCATTGCCAAAAACCGAATCTTCGAAAATGCAGTGTGACATGCCGAGCTGGTTGAACGTTGATTTCGTGGAGAAGGTACTGAGGAAGTCGGAAAAAGACGCGTCGATAGAGGTGAAGGATGTCGCGACGAAAGCAGCTACTGCTACAGGTGACAATTACACGAGCGACATGATACGGGCGACCGTGGAATATTCGCGAAACAAGTCAGGCCGCAGGGTTACCGAGAATATATCGTTGATAGTGAAGGTCGCGCCGACCGCCGACAGCAACATAAAAAATATGGTAAGGATGGGGTTGGATCCTTTCATTCGCATCTCAATCATACCGCGCTGTCACTCATTCAGTCCGGTGAGGAGTCAATGTCGGACATCTTTTTTTACATCCTGTCTGCAACCACCGAACGAAGATCGAGAAAGCCGGAATCTTCGATACGGAAATCAGCATGATGGAGGAAACTCTGGAGAGGATGAACGTTTTGCTCGACGAAGAAGGTTATCGTCTGGGTGCGCGCGTCCTGTACACCGAGAAGGGTGATCCCTCGTTGCTGGTGATCGAGGATCTGGCACCGTTGGGTTATCGCATGGCCGATCGTCAGGCCGGACTTGATCGTCACCACTGCGTTCTCGCGTTACGAGGGTTGGCCAAATTCCACGCCAGCTCCGTGGCACTTTACGAAAAGGTACGTTAAAATGTGTGACCTACTTTTCTTAAATCTTGAAAATGTTTATTCGCACAATCATAAACATAGACACGGGAGAAATTAGCCACGGGAATATAAGAGAACCGTGCAAGTAAATTAAAATAAAGGAGAATAAAGGAGGCTCAGGGTCCGGGGTTTTGTGAAATTGACTCGAAGGTATAAGATTTCTTTGATCTTTCTTCGGAACCGCGGCAGTTCGACCTCCGAGGAACTGGACAGTCGGGAAGTCAGCTTGAAAGAGGAAGTTCACCCGTTGAGCCCTTTCGACCATGACACGTAGAGGATAACTGGAAAACTGTGGTACATGTAGGCTACCGATGATGTGCATTACTCTTCGTCGTTTTTTTCAGGACCCTAATGTGATGAGCCCGTACTACAAGGGTATCTTTCACCCCGATCAGACCGAAGAGATGTGTCAGTTCTTCAACAATGGAATGAACTGTCTCGGGAAAGAAGTCGGCACCTGGACAGAACTTGGGCCTGGGTACGTGTTCCCTCGAGACTTGGTTGGCAGTCAGCGCGAATCACTGCAGCTTAGCAAACTTGCTTATCAACGGAACAACAAATATGCCTTGGTTCCAACTGTTCTTTCTCCACTCGATACGCATGAATTCCATCACAAACTTCAGTCATATCAAATACTCACACATGAAAAAGCATTTTTATCGTATGCACACAGGTACTCGGAAAAGATATTGGCACTATCGAAGGTGGGTTACGAGAAGGCTGCGAAAGCTGCCAAACCAAGAAAAGGCGACTTTAACGTGCTGAACCACGGTGATTTTTGGGTAAACAACATGCTCTTCCGGTACAACGACGAGGGCAAGGCCACCGATCATATCTTCGTGAGTATCGAGAGCCAGTGGTAACGATTAAGGTTCCGGTTTGCCGCTGCCTCATGATTAATGGTTGAATTGGGAAATGAGAGAAGGGACAATTCGAGTGCCAGTACACTCGAGGGTTTCATCCTCGCGGATCAGTTGTATGTGGGTGGTGTCAGGTGTATATACATAATCGGGGATCCTTTCGAAGCTTTTACCGCGTTTCCTCGGAACGGTAGCTTTCGTTCGAGCACCCTCGGGAAGTCATGCAACGTGAATAATGCAATGAACTTGCCACGGCTGTGGATTTCTCTTGAAATCTCGGTACTCTATCCCCGGAGAGTGACGAGAATCCGTTCGCCGTTCTCTTCGTCCCACAACCGGGCCTCTCGAATTCGATCCCCCTCTATTCCACCGCTTTTTTTTTTCTCTCCGCAAGAACCGGAGTCCCAGCTCTCTTTCTCTATCCCGACTTTCACGACTTCCTAAACACGACTCCTAACACCACTCTCGGTCTCGGCTTCCCGAACCATTTTCATCTCACCCGCTTCTTCTCCGCGTCCCGTGCCTTTTCTTTGCGGTCGCTATTTCATTTCCAATTCAGTCGACGAGCAAAAAGAAAAATCTTCTCGACAACTACGGCACTTCAAATTTTTTTTCCCCGAGGCCTTATTTTTTACATTACATTTCTTGTAATTAAAAATAAATAATATTTTCCTTTGCGCAGGTCGATTTCCAGCTGTGCGTTTGGACATCACCGGCTGTAGATATTTTGTACTTTTTGAACACGAGTCCATCGGACGATGTGATCGTGCATCATTGCGATGCTCTTCTCGAGGAATATCTCGACGCTCTGACGAAAACCATGAAGAGACTGGGTTGCAAAACGAAACCACCGAGTATGGCGGATCTGAAGAAGAGCCTGGAGGAACGCGAGTTTTACGGCGTTATCTCGGCTTGCGCGGTACTGCCGTTGCTGCTCGTCGACAAAAGCGAGGCGAAGCGCCTTGACGAGATCCTCGGGGAGAACGGCGAATACGACAATCCGGGTTACAAGGGACAGCTCTATCGTAAAACGATGCTGAGACGGCTACCCGACTGGAACGCCCGAGGATTACTCGACGTCTGATACGTTGTACACGGTGTAGCTCGATACTCTTAAGAGAAACGTTGCCGAAGTCGCGTCAACTTTTTACAAGCACTTCGCTTTTCAGACGAGCGTGGGTAGGGAATGCTTGTAGATTTTTATGCGCATTTCGCGCGGTTATAATCCTCGCAAAATGAGGCTAGACATACCGAGAAAGCTGGGAGTAGAGCCTGAGGCTAAAACGCGGCTGATAGTTTCAGTGTCATTAGTTAAATCGCCCGGAATCGCGCAATCTTTCGACAATTTCACGTTGAACAACGGAAACTGAGGCTCTCACGAAGAATTATGGAAATAACGTGAATCGTTTCGGGTCGGAAAGATGTGGTGCTCTGTCGAAATCGAAAAAGTTGGCTTATCTAATTTTTATCCATCAAACGGAAGGAGTGTAAGCCGCGGTACGTGGCATCGTAACGTCACCGGATCTCTGAAAATTGTCAATTTGGTTAATCGTAGAAATGGTCCACACGATACTAGCTTAAAATTGAATTGTGAACCTGATCTGTCAACGCAATTAATCGAGATTAAAACCGGGTACGACTAATTTTAAGCATTTCTCTTTATTGAACCTCGCTCAAGATTATTCACTTTGTGGTCATCGTTTCTATTTATCGATTTCTTTTTACCTGAGACAACCAAGTCATAGCACTGAATAATTCAATTCTCGGCTGGCTATCTGGGTCTACGTCTGTCTGCGAAATGGACATAAAGTTTCTTCTCAACGTCTCAAGTATTACGCAATTACATAATTGAGATGATGACGGCATGGTAGATGGATCGCTACACTCAAGCGTAAGTGACACAGATGGAGTCGCAGTGATTGACCGCTTCACACGTGCAACTGGTAGATAATTCATTTGCGCGCGATAAACAGCGTTCCATTTTTTGTTGCACTCGCCGCGCCGTCGTTCAGGTTTAGAAGTGTGTTTACAATGCTCTTATCTGTCTGCATAGATAAAGTCGTTATTGATTATTGTAGGTATCGATTATTTAAAATCAAACAAATGGTGATACAATGCAACAGAGCTCACGCTGCTTTGTCGTTATATCAACGCCGGCTTGGTTTCATAAGGACGTATCGGTTGTGTATAATCATAGCCAATACGCCCTTCTGGCATTAGACCATCGATATGTACAGAGCGTCCCAAAAATCATGCCAAAAAGATGTCGGAACTATACTTATAAAATCGTCACGCTGCATACGTGTATTTTTTAAACATTACTTTTATACCACAACTTTCGATTTATCGGTTAATGAGACCTAGCGCTGGTGACGTTCACGACCTCTATCGAACGACCTCATTGGTTGTCGGCTGGCGATTGCATAATTATGTAATTATGTACAAGTAATTACCGGAGGTAAAATTTGCTCAATTTTGAACGTTGGATACGACACGGTGCTTTATTAATATTACTGACATACCAAGCACGTTGCACGCGCATGCATAAGTGAGTAGCTCTCAAACGCGCAAAACGTTGACAATATAGCTGCAATGTCCAGTAACGGTGCGCGTCGGATTCCGAGAAACGATTCCTTTGTTTTCGTTACAGAAGCCACAGTGCAGTTTCGTAAATTTTTCTCCATGTATCAGGAAAGACATGGAAATCGATCGAATGAACCTAATTTTTATTCGTACGCAGCGCCTGTTTTATTGTATCTATTATTTTTCCGATATCAGATATAGGAGGAGAGCTCACGATGACGCGCACCAGCCTCCCGATCGGAAGACGTGATCTGCGACGATCGACAAATCGGATCAATCGCGAAACGTTTCCGTTCACGGAGAAAAAGATTCAACGTCACAACATACAAGACTGTATACGGGACATAGTATACCAATATTGTCGTGATTGAAGCTCAATTTTTTCGTTCCGTTCAAATAATCGTCTAGGAAAAAATTGTATCAATTGCCATCGAATGCAGTTTTTTTATTTATTTATCGGAAAGTGTTCGATCGACGAGATTTTAGTGGGTTTTCGTATCGGATCATACGCTGACCAATGAGACCGTTCAAACGATGAATAAGTCAACGAGAACCGAAGAGTGAAACAGAATGGAGATGAAGTGCGATTCGCCACAGGTACGAAGAGGAGGAGATACAAGAATAGCGGTCGTTCGCGGCCCAGTGAATTCGGTTCTCGACAAATCGACTTCCAAACGTAAACGTAACTTCATCGAGTTGACACGGAACCAACGAGAGCTGACAAATGTTTGCAGTGAGCGTCGAAGCCGAGGCACCCTTCGGCGGGAGTTAGCGCGAGACCGAGAGACCTATGTGGGAAAAGGGTACGCGGGCTATGGCGAGTGATGGACACCGCGCGGAATGGGCGAGTCATCGCTATTTCTATTGACAACAGCACGAACCGTCCCACGCGCATCAGGTATGCACAAATGTTTGCCGATCAATTCGAGGTAAGTTTGCGCTGAAATGTTTATGCACGATTGAAACCGCAACGATTCTGCCGACGAGCTCCGCGATTTGATCGAAACACGCACAATTCTCGAACGAAGCCAATTCGAACTATGTTCGATGAAAAGCAGCTATCGACGATGATTGTGATAAGCTTTCGGGTGATTAAAATATTTGCAGTTCGCAATCAACAGTTTTGTTTTAGTATTTGACCCATAATTTGTTATGATAAAAAATAAATAAACTGATAGTTAATGTCACAATAAAAATTGTTTTTTAAATATATGATGTGTGGATTGGACGATTTAGTTTGCCGGTGCGAAGTCTGAAACACCCGTTTCCAATATATAATATATAAAAGATACTTCGTCGACAGTTTTTGCGTCTTGGGCACGTCAAACTTCCCTCCGCTGATCGAATTTCCGTTCCTGCTACCTTTATCCCGATCCCACTCGCTCTCGTCGCCGTTAAATTAAATTTCAAAAGTCTCTCAAGATTTTCTCATTTCTCGATGTACAATGTGTCACATATATCTATATTTACCGATCTTTTTTCTTGCAATAAGTATTGTTTCGCCCACTATATCGATATTACGCAGGCCAGCAGGACTTTTATCCCAGACATCGAAGCGATCGCGAGCCGTCTGTGCTCATCCAACTTCCACCGTCTAGCCGATAAATCGATACGGCCTGCTGTGCGCCGAAGAAGAGTGCAGTTAACTTAATTCACTCGGGCAGCGAATTCGTAGGTGCGATGGATGAAAGTGCGAGAGGACTCGATAAACTCCGCCTCGCGTCTCCGGATTTCGCAATTGAAATCGTTTCCATTATTTTTACCCTACATTTTATCCGATGATTCGAAAATTCGAAACTTAATTATCTTGTTGAATCATCTTAACTCAATAATTATTGAGTTGAGATAATTTAACGACTAACACAATGACGAAGTTTTTTTTCTTCCTTTACGAGAATCCCCTAGAATGATATTACTGAAAAATAATTTGTGACGGAAATTGGATTCATAAATTCGAAAATTCTTCGGCCAGAGACATTGTTGAGTCCACTCGATTGTTTTGTGGAATTATTTTAAAATTTCCCAGAAAGAAAAATCCGCCTCTCTTAGTGAAGTTGTCCGATTGACAATTAGCGTATATAATTTCGAGTTTCGCGATGTAACGGGTTTTCTCCGCTCCGGATTTTCTCGAAGGTTGCCTGTATATATGTAGAAGTTGTATCGTCCTCCAGGAAGCGCCCTCGAGGCGGTTTGCTTTATCAATGAGGAAGATAAAGGAGGCAAAGTAAAAGCTGGGCTGAAACAATACAAACAGTTGCTCAACACCAGCGGCCGGCGGGCTATTAAATGGCTGACAGTCTTTTCAACGCGAACAAACCCCCCTGACCCCCCTCTACCCCCCTGCCGAGCTGTTTCTGCTTTCCATTCCCCCTCATCGTGAACGACGTCGACGTCGGGGAGCACAATCTCTCGCCCTCACTGCGCACATAAATCCACCCCGCTTCTTTCGTCGATCTCATTTCCAATTCAATCCGATCTGCTGGCTCGGGTAAACCCACTGCCGGTTTTTGCTCGCGGATTTGCGGCAGAAAAGAAGTGTAGCAACCCGACATTCGAATCACGCACGTGTTTTTTTTCCCTGATTTACTGCCGTTTTTATCAATCATTAATAAGGCCGACTAAAACTTTGAGTCGTGTGGTTATTAAAATTTATGGACATAGAGTGGCAAAAACGAATAAGAAAAAAAACTATAAACTATGAATAGCATGATACGTTGATAGTCTTCTCTGTGGCAGCGAATTGCACCGCGCCAATTTGTACTTAAATAATCGACTGAAATTAATCAATGAAGCTCTTCCTTTATCTTTAAATTTACAAGCGTAAAAATACTTATTTCGACCCGTACGTTCAGTAGCAATTTCTGAGGGAAGGACGAAAATGCATCAGGGATGTTTAATTTTCAATACCTCCGTAATAATTTCTACAATCCGATGCCCCCAAAATTGGGGATCGAGTGGCACAATATCCGGATCGTGACTAATCCCGATGAAGCGAGCGAGCATGCACGAGGACCTTACCTCTCCAAGCACAAGCAGCGATACGATATACCAATGAGAGTTCGAATGAGTTTTCCGCGAACAGTTCTGGATGACCGGAGAACGAGATTGACCCGGAAAAGTTAATTAATCCATCCGACCTCGCCCCCGACCGCTCTTCAAGCATCCATGTAACTCACGCTGCGGTTACCGTTTCAGCATTCAATTTGGTTCTGGCATGTGTACTTGTTGTGCGCGATCAGTGTAGAACAACCGAGTATGGACGCAACAATCCTACACATACGTTCATGCAGAATGTCGGATACACCCAGCTCGCAGCCCCGAATAGGTGAGTAGACGCCGCGCGTGTTCTCCGAACCTGCGACGTTCATCGCCCCCCGCATACTGACCATTCGTGTGTTTGAGTTTTGGAGAGTTCCCGGTTGTGTGCCTGCGGGTCATTTCAGGCATGTATAATGGACAGTATGTACAGCCGTGGAATATCATAACGGAGGTGCTTATCCGCGAGTGCGTGGCCGTGGGAACACACCGTACCGACATCGGAAACGTCGGACAAACGATCCAATTAATGATCCCCGATCGGTATCTCCTATGCCGAAATAAGCTCCTATTAATCCGGGGCGTTGTGTGTGCCGAGCGTGCGGTAGCACAGCGTGCACAAGCGCCTCAGCAATTTCTGGGCATCAAGGAAAGATGCGACTGAAAACACTCGGTCGATCTTCTCTCACTATCCCAGTCGCTCCATCACGCCCCCTGTTTGCCGGATCAAGCCGTAACAGAGCAAACCCACCCCTTCCGTTAGAAAACAACAGACGGAGGATGTGTATATCTGTATACATCAACGTACGTGAAACAGTGGGACGTTGTCCGATCCTTTTGAGCAATTACCGCGTCTGGTTACGAAGGGTGGACGAGCGTTGAAAAAAGGCCTCGACTGACTTTACGCCACTTAACTCGCTAATCGATTCACCAAACTGCTACCGAGCCCGCCCTGTCGGTGCTTTCAGTCCCGCGTTTCCACCCTTCCAACTTCATCTCGTAACAGCGATAACAATCATGGCACGTTGCAGCATGCGCTACGTGCAGGGACCAGTTATTCGGCGTGTAAAATGAAGGTGCACCATGCAAAGGCGAAGACAACATCGGAGTACGGTAAAGCAAAAATAATAGTCGCCGTCATGTGGGCCGTGGGACAAAGCGAAATAGGGAAAACCTCGTGCAAGGCGAAGGCACGGAGCGTGAATTTTCTCGCGATATTCCACTTGACGGTGGATATGTGGAGCGAGACGCGGGACTGCGGGGGGGTCGAGGAGACGAAGGGGCTTCAAAGAGGAGGAAATTGCATTAGGGTCGTACACGCTCGTTTTACTTTTTAGTCGGTTCCGCTTCGCTTTGTCTTGTTCGTCTTCTGTTCACCGTTTTCTCTCTTTCTACGTATTTCCTCCTCTTAGTTCCATCTTTTCACCTCATCCGTCTCCTCCACCGTGCCCTCGCTATCATGCCGCTCATGCCTGGCCCATATACGTTTGACTTTCAACCCCTATCCGCGGGGCTCTGCGCTCGCTTTGTCCTCTGGGACGCGAGGAGACGACTTCTTCTTCTTCAAGCCGTCCCTACCGTCGTCGTCGCCGTCGTCGTTTCTTCGCCGACCTGGGAAATTATGCGATATGCACTCCCGAGGCTTCTTATCTCGTTATGCACACTACTCATAAAAGTTTCAGGCTTTTTCGCCGTCTCTACCTCCGGCTCTCGCCGGAATGATAACGTCATCGACCTCCGCTCGGTGCCCGGGCTATCCTCAAAAGCAGCTCGGGCACTCCGCGCTCCCGCCTCTCACAAAGTGACGACACATCGGACTAAGGGCACGGGGGGCGAACGTCGTCGTGTCAGGAAAGTCTCGGGGTGAAAGCTTGTTTGAATTTATTTCGTTCGCTGCCACCGTGACTGATTGGAGAGCTCAATTCCACCTCTGGCGTTCATCTCGGCAGTACCGGAGAATTCACAGCGTATAGGAATTTAAGTAATTGAATCCTGACGATCTTCCATTGGAAACCGTTTTGTATTTCTCGATGTGAATTCTTGTATTTTTCGATGCGAAGTATCCGTCCGTTCGGCAGTGATTTTTCCTTGCAGAGCGAGTCGCCAATGAAGCGTTACAGCGATATCTAATTACGGCGGGAAAAGCTTCGCGGGTAGTAACATATTTTTCAGTGCTCTTTGATATCCAGACGAGGCAATATCGGTTAAGAAAAATTGAGAGATATCAAATTTGTGGAAGTGTACGGGCCTTCCCGACG
This sequence comes from Amblyteles armatorius, assembly GCA_933228735.2. Lineage (NCBI taxonomy): Eukaryota > Metazoa > Arthropoda > Insecta > Hymenoptera > Ichneumonidae > Amblyteles > Amblyteles armatorius. The sequence continues at coordinate 1,260,050 of OW121689.1, read as the reverse complement.
GTTCCCGCGGGCTTGACGGGAAATCAGGGCTCGCAAAAGCACCGACGTTGCTCAGGTAAGGGGTCAAAGGGCAGAACTGCACGGTCGCTTTCGCACAGCGAGGAGAATGTTTCAATCGGGAACTGTACTTCCCTCGTTGCAATCGCGCGGAATGCTGCACACCGCTGCAGAGAGGAAGCACCGTAACGGCTGTAAAGGCATTCGTGGCGAGATTAAAAAAGAACGCGGAAAAAAAAGGGGAAGTCGAACAGATTTCCAACGAGCTGCGGCGAAATTGAGCGCAGACTTTCATCCCTCGACTCGTTTGTTCCACCGACAGTACATCGACTCCGACTATTGAGTTTCTCGTTCCGAGTCACGGGAAAATCATCGTTCGACGTATTACATTTATCGTCCGTCCGATATATCGGGTCAGTACAAAGATGAAAATTGCAGATTTAAATCAATCGCATAGATCTTTCAAATAGGACTTTTTTCTGCTCCTCTGATGTCTCTTGCATTTCATCTTTTTTCAAAACCTTCCACCTATTTTTTTTACACATCTGCAAGGTAAAAGTACCAATGGTCGGACGGTTAAGAGCGTCCTCAGATTCCAGCATTTATTAAATGGTCAAGAAGAATTTTTTTTGCGGAAATAACTAAAGCCTATGTCAGGCTGATAGTTTCCAGTCTTCCAAAACAAATCGGTTAATTGCAAAAAGATACGGAAATAACCAGAGAGTCTGAAAAAGCACCTCTTTGGACCGTCCGATTATTTTAGTTTTTAGTTTCAATGTTTCGAAAAGTTCGTGTTATCAGTAAATTACAGCATATACATGTATGCATACATATACACGAATAAATGTGATTGGAATCTGCTCAGCGAGCTTCGAACGCAGGCAGCTATATCTACAAGTCTCGGAGTTTTGGTCGTTAGGGGGGGGAAGGGCAGGGTGGAGGGGGAGGGGGCGAGCATGTCACGCGCTCGTTGCATCGATTCTCACCCCGTGCACCGACCCCGTGTGCAGCGACGAGATGAAGGCGGGCGACCCCACGGCCCGGGGATGAACGCCATAACTCACGTTCGATAGTTACGAACGGCCCGTGGCCGCAATTGGGTAAGTTGCGGTAGTTGGCTCAGTTAGCCGCTACGTTTCGCGCATATATTCGGTAACTCGTGCTTCAACGAATGTATATAGTAAAGGTATAGGTAGATATACACGTAGTTGTATTATACTAACTGGGCCGTACTTTCATGCCCTCGCCTATATCTATAGATTAACGCTTGCTAGCCAACCCCCGCTCGCTCGTATATACGATCAATCGATTCTGTACTCAATTTACTCTCGTTCGTTACTTCGCGCCGCATAGGGAAGCCCCGATGCGTCAGGGAAGTTTCTTCTTGATGCCGATGAAATTTAATAATTCAAACTGTGAACGATGCGTTTTTCGTGAACCGTATTAATTATCTTCTCGCTTCAGTAAAAAAAAATGAGCATTAGTTGATTTTTTAAAAATTCTTTTCATCTCCGATAATGAAATGAAACATTAATTAACAGTAATGGCGAGAAAAAAAGGGTAGCTCGCAATATCAATGGGAAAATATCGAATTCGTCGAATTTTTAAAAATGATTTTCTTTTCCGATAATTAAATGAAAAATACATTAACAGTAATGGTGAGCGGAGAAAGGCAATGCGCAAGATCAATGGAAAAAATCGAATTCTTCGGAGATCGAATGCGAGTGGCGGCTAAAAACGTTACGGATCTTTTCTCCTGTAAGGTCAGCTTATCACCGGCACGGTTAACGCCACAGAATGTTGCAGACTCGGAGACTCAGCTGCAGCAGCCGTGCTCCATAAGAACTCGAGACTTCGAAATTAATCTCTCCAAAGAGCCGAGCCCGGCAGCGAGGGTTTAGGATTCTCGAGAATTTCTTCAGCTGTGCACCCTCCGGTGGTTCTCTTCTTACCCGTACGAGTCCGTCCACCTCGTGTGGCACTCGAAGCGCGTCCTTGGAACGCTTCCAATTGTGGATTGAACCGTTCGTAACTGTTGAACGTGAGTTACGACGTTTATTCGTTCGGGCTATCCTCGCCCTCCGGTTAAATCAGTGCGTTACTGCGATAGCCCGGAGCCGGGCAAGGTGTGGAAATAGGTTACCGATATATTTTAGAAATTTAATCTGAGAATATATCGACGACCTGGAATCAAAAATTCCCCGAAACGAAAACGCATCTGCTGATTTTATTCGCTCTATCTCATGAATTTTTTTTTTTTGATTTAAATATATAATTTACTAATTACTAATTATTTTACTAACTATAATGATGTTAAAAGTTATAAATAACGCAGCTTCTCAAAATCGTTTGCATTAATTGAATTTAAGAAATTTTTCGACTCCGATCGTTCCTTGGGAGGAATGCACGGTACCGAGAGGGCGTTACGATAGACATATAATTAATCGACGGTATGTTTAATTAAGACGAATAAAGGGTTATTATTCATTTGCGAGGGAGGGTGACGGGGCGGGCGTGACGATAAAAGTTTGAAAGATGTATGGAATAGAGTATAGAAGCCCACAGTCGTCTAAGAGAGGACAAAACGGTGCAGTGCTCGTGACCGGCGCTAATTAATACGTAGAGAAAGGGCGGTGAGAGCATTAAAAAAAAATGAATAAAAAAAAAGGAAAAATCTGAATGACTGAAATGGCCCGTGGCCTTAATTGCTCAATGCATGCAAGCGACGGTATTATTATTTCGAGTCAACCTGCAGTCCCACCTTTCCGCACTCGCACACACAAGCGCGGACATATACGTTGGACCAACTTGCGCACAGTTAATTACAATGCAAAAATTAAACCGCTACCGGCCCCGCCGCTCCGAACTGAGCTCCCCTTGTTATTTTCATTTATCATTAAATCCGCTTTTATTAAAGCACGGTGAAAAAATTATGAAACAATCGGGAAACCGACTAATTAATACCGCGGCATTGTGTATCGATACATTGTGTATCGATGAAAGGCGGGGACACCATGGAAGTTTCAGGCGCATTAAAAATAAAGGCACGGAGCCGGGACGGTCGCGAAGCGCCGGCAGAATCCGAAAGACGCTCTCGATAAGAAGAACTCCCGATCAGGGCGATCGAGTACAGTCTCCGATTAAAATCCCGGGACTTTGGAAAACTAATTCCGAACCTACTTAATTGTCCAATTAGAAAGACCGCAAGAACTTTATATATTACGATGAGTTAAATTATCTTTCGCTCGCGATCGTTCATTTCCCTCCTCCTCGTTCATGCCCGCTCGGTCTCTACGTTTCGCCCTCGGTGCGATATCGTCTGCTCGCTCTTCTCATGCTCCGCGCGGCGCGGCGCACTGCAGGATTCCTCTAACGAAGCCGGAAGAGTGGGGAAGAGTCGAGGCTGAGGCGGTATTTGCATACTACATAAATTTCATAGTTTCGTCGAGAAGGAAAACGAGGGAAAGAGGAACGGAAGCGAACGAGAGCTGTATCTCCCCCTGGCCAATATAGCTAATTGCATAATTAATTGACGAAGCTTACGCGGCCTAGCTACTCTAAGTGAGGCTCTCTGTATCAAATATTCGCGCCAATTTAACAGAAATATGTGTACCGAGCTGCGGCCGAGCTCATCTTCCAACTTTCGCACCAAATTCTCTTCGCCTTTTTTCTTCTTCCTCCGCCTCACTTCGCGACGACTTTGATTTATGGTAAAAACGTTATATTGAATTTGCGGGCGCATACGCGTGCGTCGTTCATCACGTAAGGACGACAGGCCACGTGGGGCTCTTAGGAGGTTTATTATCTCACCGGAAGATTCCCTTATTTACCCATCATTTCTCGGCAAGCTCTCTTACTCTCTTCGTTCTCTCGAGAAGAGTAAAAGGTACAGTGTTTGGCACTTCAAGTACTGAAAAACTTCGGTTCACCGGATACGCCCGAGTCTCGAAGACCGGTGCAAGTTTTTAAAAACTTGCCGGCGGATGATAAAGTAAGCTTGAAAGTCCTGATCAACGGTGATGAGGAAGCTATACTTTACTTTTTCGAGATAAAATTTCAAAGATTTCGGACGAGCGTCCCTCGATGATGATCCTAAGGGAGTTTGCAAACAAAAACCAAAGTATCACTTAAAAAAATGGTGCCGAAGACACTTTGCGTCTTATCGTCCAGACCTCGCAATATTTTGCGTACCAGTCGATCGTTCGCCAATTTTTTTTCTCGTTCTCACGTAATACGCAATCTGCCCGGTCTCCCTCGGTCGCACGAAGAATGGGAAATGAGAAAGTTTCGCGACAATTTCGCCGGACAAAGGCTTGATCGAGTAAAGCGTGTAATCAAAGGTGTGCGGAAGAGTCAGCGCCAGTCACACACGGAGTGATCGAAGAGGCGCAGTCTGGTCAGCGCTGTGGAAAAAAGGCGAAATGAACTTTAGTTTACGACGGACGGATCGACGTGTGGGCGGAGGGTAAGCTTGTGCCGTTCCGTTGCGCCGCGATGCTGCCGGTACTGTTGCTGCAAAGCCAGAAGGGAGGACAGGCCGGCAGGAGAGCGCCGGTGCTGGCCATGAGCTAATGCATAAACAATGTGCCGCTTATCCGCGTTGGGAATGCAGCATCCCAATGAATAATAAACTACTCCACAGACATGCGAATAGATAGATAGAGAAAGAGAGAGAGACAGGGAGAGAGACAAAGAGAGATCCGGCTGGCTCTATGTAGCGGCTATGAACGCAGCGGCGGCCGATGCTGCGACCAGACTCGCCGGCGAGTTCGCCCAGGGGTAGGAGGATTATTGACGAAAAACTACCCCTGTTCGTGAAACGGGGGCTAACAGCGAAGGGGATGAGCGTACACACGACCCCGCTGCTCCCTTTCGATTCCGTTTGATCGTCGACGATGCTATCGCTTTGCCGATTTCAATCGACAAGGCGGAATGAGGATCAGGATGAGTGAAGGAAAATTGAAATATCGGGAAAAAAAAATAAAGAAATTTGCCGATGGCGCATTCGTTAGTGGTGACTTCGTCGTCGCAATTCCCTGTTGGCGCGAAGCTGTTGTCGAGAAATTAGTGAAGTTACTCAGAATTAAGCAGCTACGAAGTTCCAGAAACTGGGGAGCGCAATTATTCATTTTCTTTCGCCGAAATAAGAATCTTCGTGCAATCTGATCTGAACGAAGGAATATCAGGAATTGCTCTGGGCGCGATGTTGAAATTGATAACGCTTTACTGAATAATTCCTGGGAATTCTGTAAATCTATTCAAACTACGGTATTACCCCTCCGCGAAGATCGAGAACGAACGTAGATACGAAGGTTTGGTATATACATATATATATACATCTTCTCCCGTCGCCCAATCTTGGTCTCGTTAGTCTCTCCGCGCAAGGATGAATTGAAAATTATCGCGCTCTAAGCGTATTCATCTCGGACAAGGCCGGTGTGCGAGGAACGGAAGAAAGAAAAAAAAAGAGGTATCTCGGAACGACGATTGTTCGAGTTCTGCATACAAACTTGAAAGTTCGTCGTTGCCGGGCGCGAGGGTGTTCTCCGATTTGTTCTCTTTTTCGCTATTCCCGTAGTTCCTGTTCTCTATCCTGGATCAGTACGCCGCCCTCTCGCTGTCGTGTTTCAACCCCGCGTCTTTTTTCTCAACCATTCGTTCCCCACCTCCTCCTTGACTTCCCGGTCCAGCGCCGACCGAGCCGGCAGGCGAAACGGGCTGTGCAAGGCCGGGACACCGAAAGTCGACCGGGTAACAATTTTCTTCGTACGAGACTGTGTGAATTTCCCTGTCGCGCGGCTCCTCTGCCTGCATGTAACAGTGCTATTGCACCTTTCCTACGAGCAAAACAATAGTTTCCACTGTTAATCCGCGGGTGGTCGACGGTGCGGGAGGCGGAGAGAGCCTCGGTAGCCCACAGCTTCGGTCCCCTTTGGTCCCGGACTCGCTGATTGCATCCCGTTGTAATCTTAGTTTTTACCAGCGACTCTCGAGATTGGTGACCCAGCGAACTGAGCAATATACTCCACGTACTTTCGCTCCCCGGCTTTCCGGCTTTTCTTTCTTCCCTTTCGTCCCTCTCGCCACTTGATCTCTGTGCGCTACGAGGCCGGGTCTCCGTACGCCGGTCCTCTCCCCTTCCTGTGTACACGAACACGCACACGAGCATGGCGCACACCCCGTTGGTACATCCGGGGGACCGCAGGATATCGGGGTCACGCGCACCGCGATTCTACATTATACACGCCATCGCGTATAATCTCGGGCGAGGCGTTGGTGCACACGGGGGTTTGAGGAACGCGGCTTGTGCTGCTTGCCATTCCTTCCTTCTGTGCTCTACCGGGTCTCCTATCGAGCACCCGTCGTCGACGTGTGTCCGACCTGTAAGTCCGCTGTGTACACACAGCGCTGACCCGTAGCCAGAGCTGGGCTTTTGCCACTGCGAATGTGCAATGGTACGGACGCAGCTTTTACCGCTCGTTACGCCGTAGGGTAAGAGAGGGTGCACGAGATAGCCCGGACCAGTCCACTGTGCGCAGAGGAAAAACTTACGAATCTATATCCCACTATCTTACCACCCCGTTAGAACGACAGTATAACCGCCCTGCATGCAGTTCCTCCCCGACCCTCCTTCACCGAGAGTGATAAATCGATGGCCCTCCGCCTCCTTCCGCAGAGGATTCCTGCAACCAGTGACCCCGTGCAGAGCATCCAGCGGAGGGGAAGGGGGAGAGCATGGACGCAGAAAACCGGGAACCCGAAGGTGAAGACAGATCGATCCATAAAATCGAGAATAATGGTCGAGGTCCATTCAATATCGCGAGACTTTTATCGAGAGCTTTTAATTCTCATTTCCTTCTCACCATTCGTACAGACGTGATGGCTTGTATATTTTTGTTGCTTATTTTTATTTTTTATTAGTGAAAAATGTTGTTACTTTTTTTCAGCCGATTTCCTCGGTGGAAATCGATGACCGATATTCGCTGTTATTATTGTTGTTAACTGAAAGAAGGCGGAATACGCCCTTCTGACTCTGGTCGCGCGACATCAAGTCATATGATTTGGAGCGACAAATTGTAATCGGTAATTGGTGTCGAGACGTCGTCCAATTCCTTGATCCTTTTACCGATGTCTCTTGACTCGCCATTTCTCACGGCAAAGTTGAAGCTGGTTTAACCGAATTTTCCCGTAACATGCGCTAATTCGACCGATAAATATTTCCAATGTCATCGCAACATCCGTTTATCACCCCGCTTCCATTATCTTCGCAAAAGTTTCGAGTTCCCAAAGGGAGCCGTGGATCGTCTATCGAGTGGGCGATTGGGTTTTGGTGAGCGCAGCAGTTAGTCGGCGGTTGTTGAAGAGGGGCGGAGGGAAAAAGGTCTTCAACAATCTATGGAGACTTATCGCGAAGCAGAGTTCTCGAGAGCGTTAGACCGCACGCCCTCGCTATCATAATATATAGATATACATATACATAACCATTTCATTCTCCCACGGGTTTTCGCCCCAAACACGGAAGACTGTTATTAATTACCCGAGGCGATAGCGATTGGCGTCGGGTGAAGGGGTTTCGGAGTAATTCGTCGTGAGTCGGCGTATTTTCCGAGATCTTTCGTACACCCGTGCACGGGAAAGAAGATGGCATCTGTTTCTCCCCCTAATTCCCCTAAATTACCTGCTGATAAATAGACTTTAACGAAAGTCGTCGCGAAAACTAAGGCTATTGCGATACACGAAAAAACGCGCATGGCAATACCTTTCATACGTCATCGACGCTGTCGCTACGATCTAGGATAGTTCGCATAAACCGCGATTTTTAGCCGCGATTTCGTAAAAGCCAGTGAGCTGGTTTAGCGGGACGGCTCGACTATCGGTGAAAATCGTTTTATCGGGAAATCATTTCGCGACCAGAAACGTCGGACACCTCGCATATACATCCTGCTTGGGGTTGCTTGTTAATACTTATAGGTGTGCAGTTGTGTGCGCCACCCGTCGTTGGTTCTATCGCACTGGCGCTATTTTGACTCTTTATTACCGGGGGATCCGCGACTCGATTACTTTACAGTAGATAGAACCCTGGTGTAATTTAGAAGAGGAACGCTTTTTTTATACCCCTCGCATAGTCTCCCTACCCTCGTAACCTAGTAGTAACGAGTATGGCCGAACGCTAACCGGGTCACAATTTTTTGGCTTCCGCTCTCTCCCAACCTATACTGTTTCCCATTCCGTAGCTCGCTCTCCGCCGTTCTCTCCGCATTTGAGTGGGGAAACTAAATAAACAAACTAGCACTACGTAATTAGTTTTTGTTAAGGGCCGATGGTGCTCCGGCGTAACTAAAGTGGCGCAATCGTTGCCGAGAGCGAAAAGTGGACAGCGAACAATCGTTAATTAGTAAAAAAAAATTGTCAGGCTTTCAAGAGGACTGTGAAGAGGAACAACAAAACAAAAGAGCAAAAGTGCAGGAGAGTCGGATTAAAGGAGACGAGTGGTCGTTGCAGCTGCATGTCATCAACCGTTTCACACGCCATTCTCGTACCGAAAATTTTGACGGTGCGTGAGCTCAACGACGTTTCCGATCTTTCCACTCCAAATCGATTTACATCGGATGAGTTTCACACAGCGAAGTGAAACTTTTTAGCAATCCCGAAACGGAATAAAGAGCAAGCCCGTGCAGAAACTTGGTGAAGTTGTTTTCGATACAAACAGGATCACGAACGAGTTTTATGATGAAACTTGTGACCGGACCAAAGGTCATGCGACCATTAAAAAGTTTCACAGCCGGGAAGCTGGGACAAACAATTTGACGCAAAACAGTCCTCTCCCATTGGATTTCATGCGATAGACCCAAAGTGTCCGGGATGAACCATTGATCTGTATAAGATTACTCAGCGACTTAGTCGAGACGTATTCAAATCAAGCGTTTCACTCTGAGCCATTACGAAGAGACTGCTTTCATGATCGTCAAACGTAGAAAAGCCCCTTTGACACGTCGATACGAAGGGGCAAGTACTTTGGGAGGGTAAGTTTGTCACATGTAGGCTTTAGTAGCGATCCAACGGACTGCTCTGACGGCGCAACTTTGGTACGAGCCCTAATGTGTGTGGTGGCAAGTGTAGTGACGTCGCGTCAGTGGGCTATACAATTACATGGTTGGAACGATCGCATGTCCCTCTCGTCGTGGCACTGCTGCCGTGCTTAACCCTCCCAGGATTGCTTCTCTTCTCAAAGCCCATCTACATCATCCATTCAGCGACGCCGACCACGTCCTTACATTTTCCTGCGGGAGCACGCTCGATTGCCTCGTTCCATCTGCAGCTCCTTCGGAGCTATACCACACCTATACATATATAGCTGGCAATCGAGTGCGCGAACGCCCTTCGTAATTACCCGTGAATGGATTGCCCTCTCCGGGGTAACCTATAGAAAGCTTACCTCTCGAAATCCTGCCACCCCTTCAACCTGCATATCCAATTGCCCCTTGCGTACCTCGCTAATGGGCCGTGCTAATATCGCGAACCGAATAAGTAGATGACGGCGGCGCTGATGATTTTTACGATTCCGAACGGTGGAAAGTTTAGCGAATCGTTTTCGCGTACCGTATGACGTATGCTTGTCGCAATTAAAATTGGACGTATCAAATGACGTAAAAAGTAGGCAAAACGTTTCGATCCAAACGGATCCACTTACCGGCGCTCTTGACAGTCGGTGCGGGCGATGGTTCGGCTCGGAGGATTTGCGTGCCTCCCAGCAGAGCCAGGAGGACACGAAGGACCATCATGTCGGTCATCTTTAGGCTCCCATGAGACCTCCTGCGAACAGAAACAAACAAACGATCGATTAACACTGGTGAAAGCAATATCTGCATATGACGTCAATATGACGACCAGGCGTCCTTTTTTAGGTTTGCAGCGAGCGAAACTTCGAAAGAACTATCCAAATTACGAGTGCAGTACCGTACAAAACAACTCCGCGACGACATGCGATCGAACACGTCCCATTTTCAAAGTTTCCCGTAGTGCTGACATCTCTACTTTTGCCCGCTTCTGACGGACAAACGAAAAATAAAAGTTTTTTTTTTTTTTTTTTAACGAGCGCCACCGGCAATGGATTTGTGAGTGCCCCAGAATCTCGTCACTGGTAGGCCAGTGTGCATGTTCCCGATGGGGGCTGGTACGATCGTCGTCGAACTTTCCCCAGCGCGATGCCTCGAACGCGGGGGGTGAGTCTCGGACTTTAAATTACGGACGCCTCTTCTGGTCCAAGACAAACATCGAATGGGGTCGAGCCGCGTCACGAGCCAATTGTTCGTTCTTTCCTTTCTCTTCTGCTAGCTTGTCGCACCCCCGTGGTCGTGGGGTTCACTCGATATCCTTGCATGGCATTTTCCGGACAGACGTGCATGGTCACAGAGGGTGAAATGGAAAGAGCGACTGACGTACAAGCGCCGGAGAAGATAGGAAAGTGGACAGCGAAGAGAAAAGCGAACGCTTGGGGAACAGATAGAAAATCTTTATCTAGTCGAGAATGGGGGAGAGTGAGAGGAAGATGGAATGGAAGACGAGGAAGAAAATAGCTGTTCAGAAACATTGTCGTAAGTTCCCTCCGAAATGGACACTCCCACTGTGACGTCGTCCATTTTTTCTCAGTTTCACCTTCGCTGTGTCCATCTCGTCTCCTTTCTCACACACCACACATAACCGATGAACTTATCATGTGTGAAAGACCAGATTTCCTCGCTTCAGACACAAGCCTCCCATTACAAACGGGCAAATTCGCATTGACCTTAAAACCAGTTGGGTGTCGCCTCGCCAGCGGATGATATGGAAGGGACAAGGTCGTCGGGCCTTATCAGAGATCTTTCATTCTCTCGTATCTGCTTGCGGTGACTCGGTACACGCTGAAGAACGGAAAGATAAGCTTTTGCGGATAGAGGGACGGCGAGTAAACGAATTCAAGAAAGAAACGCGGAGATGGTGAGGAGAGAAAGAAACCCGCCGGCTGGTCTTGGCGAAAATAGGGGAGGTTGGGGTGTGTTGGATGAAGAAGGCTACCGTAGGGTCGAGCCAAAGCCTATTCACCCCGCGCTCTTATTCATCCTCTCACCCGCTTTCTTTGCCTTCTTCTTCCTTCCTGGCATTCCGCTTCTGTCTCCTTATATCGAGAGCCACCGCCACTATCGACATTGCTGCCCTCACCGAGACGATAACCCAGTGCCACCAGCACTGCCAACTGTCTCGAGTGTGATCAGCTAGGAATCCTTGAAAGAGTGTCGGAAGAGAACCGAGCGGATCCCTGAGAATACTCCTGTAACTGCGGGTTGTATCGCCAATCGTGTCAGTGGAAGAAGGAATATCGGACGTTCTCCATCCAGATCGTACACATCACTGTTCATCGTAGACATCGCTGCTCATCGTTTGTTTCTTTGGAACAGGGAAATGTCTACTGTTATCACCGAGACCGTGAAGACACATCTTCGAGGAAAGTGTCGCAAGGTATTCTGGGACCGAATAAACCACCGCCGCCAACATCGTAACTGGTGGTAAGTAGGAACGAAAACGAGGAGTTCAGGAATGGCAGTGGCTCTTGAGGGTGTGCGAGGTAGCAAGAGTAAGAGACCCATCCGCGATAAGCCTCGTAGGGGTGTGGGACCAGAACCGTCGGAGGGTTTTTTGTACAAGCAAATCTATTTTAAATTCCCAACGTTTCCCCATTCCTCGCTGAGCCCTCCTCGTCCCATTCTGCGCCACACCCGTCGAACCAATCGCACGTCAGCTCGGCGCCCTCCTCTATATCTCGGAAACCATGTTGTCCTCCCCTTCGAGTACTCCTTTAAAGCTCGTACAGTGCCGCTTTCTTAGAGGCATCCGGGGACGGTCCTGTAGAATATTAATTCGCGATAAATGACTATGCCTTATCAACTCGCCTCTTCTGCAACCACTGCCCGCTTCCATCCTGGTTGACACCTCAGCAACCGCAAAGGTTTGTTGAACGTTGAAGCCAGGATCCCCGCGGATCCGCTATGGGACATCCCCTAGCAGATCTGCGGGTATCCTGGCTTCCGAAGTTCGAAGAGATTTCGGCAATCAACTTTTTATGGGAAAACATCTTTGCGGAACCCTCGAAAAGCGCTACGGGGCTGACTTTGGGGTGGAGTGAAATAACCAAAAGTGTCTTCAAAAGGAGGTCCTTCAAGTACTACGAGATGTTTTCACATAAAATTGTTTATCGACTGTACGCAGTTGACTCGGCTCTTTCATAGCTTCCCTGTTTACCGTGAGCTAGTCGAGCGGGGCGAATCTTTCACTTCCGGCTCGTCTACTCCCGGCTTCGGTGGATCCGGAGACTCGAGATTGAATGGAACTTTATACAAATATGTACCGGAATTTTTCCGCACGGAATTGCGTACGATTTTTATTCAAATGTTCGACTCGCGGCATTCAAATACGATTCGTCAGAAATACGAACTGACGTCATCTAAAAATGATGACCAACTAACTTAAGTTTAACAACCCGGCCTGTTTCTTGTGCAGAGTCAAAGCAAAGAAGAGGAATGGGTTACTGCGCTCAAGGAGTTTACGGGGCTTTGCGAGGGAGACAAAATCTTCGGACACCGACGGATGACGATGATTACGGGGTAAGGTGCGGTGTCGAACAGGGAAACTCCTTCGGAGTAGGGTGTAGGTAAGCTGAATGGTTCGTATCGCGAAGACGACTCGGTTACGGCTTCACCGTGGCGCCGGTCGAAGATTCCAACACACTTCGACAGCCAGTTACGGCTACGTCGGTAATTACGACGAGGATGAATGCCAAACCGACGAATTGTCGCTTCCTCACAAATATCCCGAAACATGTAGTCAGTAAATGCTACCGCGACTCCGACCTGCGTGGCGTTTACGTGCAGGCATGAGCCTGGCTCTGAGTAGAAACGTATTCGTGCGCACTAGCTCACTTAATGGAAGCCCGTATACATTGAGTTGCGCGCAAGTGTGGGATCTGAGGTTTCCGTCCGGGTCGCCGCCCACGAGTGACTCCGAATGCTAAAATCCCTCCGCTCCACAGTTGCTCCGCTCAGCGATCCTCCGATTGAGAGGGATTTTTCAAATCGAAAGAGCCTGTAGTAACGCTCAGCGAAAAATAAACGACCCGCCCGGAGAGACGGGTGAAGGAGGTCAAGAAAACTGAGTGACTGAATAATTACGAGAGTACGATGCATCTTCTCGCATCCGGTTGGAAGAGAGGAAGGTGCTCGCGGAATCTCACTCTCGCAGTACCAGAAAATTTTTGCTCGCGAGAAGTTTGCACTTGGACGTTAACGAGGAAGTCCTGGAAACAGATAACCGGAGTCATTATGAAGCACGAGTCATGCCGAGTTAAGGATTCCTCTTTTTTTTTTTTTCACCGAACTCGTTCCGACTCGTAGATGCAAGTTGCGTCTGGCTGCATAGCGTTGGCTCCGGGAGTTTTCCTCCGTCACTGCTACTTCTTCCACCCCCGCGGCCGGGAGTGAACGACGTAATAGCGAAAGTACACAAACGAGTCAATACATCGGTCTACGACCGTTGGATAACCGACGTTTTTGAGCTTTACAAATATCCTACCCTGTCGCACGTGTCGTTAACTGGTTTTACCTTGACAGGATTATTTCGCGCGTTTGCATACAGCGTACTCGGGCGCGACGGTTTTATCCCAGCTTGCTCGATCAATGGCACGTTTATTATTATTATTTATTTATTTTATTTTATTTTTCATTTTCTGACGGAAACGCATGTCGAGTTCCCGGGCACCACATCGGCCTACGTACACATATGTGTATATATTTATTGTAGAATGGTGTACGCATTTACTATATCGTAGCAAGCCCGGTGCATCGTGCAGCAGCACACTTGCTCCCGTACACTGCGACGCGTACGTAATCCTAAGCACGCACGCGGCGCACTGCTGCGGCAAGGGCGAATGCGGTGCACCGCTGTAAATCTCGAGAGAAAGCCAGGTTGAGGGTACACAGAATTGGTGTACGTATATACAACGTACTAACCGTATGTACGTCTGTACATGGGACGTAATATATGAATAGGCGAGGTCTGACGACGAACAGTTAGTTGCACAGCGGTACAGCACAGAGAAACATGAGACGGCATAGAATTTTTTTTTTTTTTTTTTTTTGGTTTAAATATTTCATGCAGCTCAGCTGAAACGCAGCCCGGAGGGTCGGAAACTTGAGATACTTTAGAATTCTGGAGCGGAGGTATGCCTCTGAGGTGGTTGACCGCGCGAGTCACGTTGAAGTTCGAAAAGTCCTGCGGTGCCTGCGGATGCCGAGTCCGTTGTTGGGACAATTTTGTATTTTTATATTCATGCCTATTGTTTGCCCGATACAAGCGCCGAATGCGAATGGGTGTTACGAATTCGGCTGAGGCCGGAGCGAAGGACGAAGGATAAAGAAAAAGTTTCGAGAACATCTGCACGCTTTGACGTTCAGCGATTTCGTGTGATAGCGCTATTTGACAATCGGCGTTGTAATTTTTTCCATGATTCGCAAAGGATTGGATATAACTCATTTGACGTTTGTAGAAACATCACTCAAACGCTCGGACCTCGTTGACAAAAAACATATCGGAAATATCAACCACTCTGTATCTGTCTGTGACGTTTTTTCTCGTCGGATTTGACAACGAGCTCGTAGACGATTTTACGAGTAGACGAGTGGATGCTGTGGGAAGTGACGATGAAGCTTCCATCAGGGACCAAATCGAGACGATGATACGTCGAGTTGGCACTACCCGAAAAGTGCGGCTCCAGCTAGTGTGAGAGTGCTCGGCAAAGGGATTTCTGTATTTAATTCCAGGCTCTTCACGATAAGGGGTCCGATCGAGGGGTACTTAGAGGCAGCGACGAGAACACGACTTCCCGATGCCATAAGTAGAATTGATTGAACACAACTCTTGTGGCATTTTTGGCCAAACATTGTTCGAGCACTCGAGACTCGTCGCAATCAAAACATCGAAAGTAACAACGCCTCTGTATCTGTCGATAACCTTTGTTCCCGTCGTCGAATTTTCCAACGAGCTCAAGTATACGAGTGGACGCTGCCGGAAGTGACGATGAAGCTTCCTTCAGGGACCAAATCGAGACGATGATACGTCGAGCTGGCAGTACCAGGGAAGGGAGGGTCCGGTTAGTGTGAGAGTGCTCGGCGGAGAGATCTCTGTATTTAATTCCAGACTCTTCATGACGAGGGGTTCGATCGAGGGGTAGTTGGAGGCAGCGACGCGAAAACGGCTTCCCGATGCCCTATAGCGGCGCGACCCTGCATTGGTCGTCTCACACTCGTTGCTCGTGCAAGAAAGTATCTTTGGCCGTTGCTGCGAGCCTCACCGGCCTGCTCATCCCTTTCATTCATGTTCGTTCTCCACGACAACAACATCTTAATGAAACGATCTCTTTCTCGTCCGGACCTCCATTCTGTCCGCTGCCGACGGGGAAAAGGGAACGAGCAAAAGATCCTGGGAACGAGGTGGAGAGATGGGAAGAAACACGGCACGGAACTTTATCAGCTCTTGGAAACGTCCAATTCATTCGCCTGTTTACTACGCTAGCGAGGATATATAGGGCCGAAGGAAGACCCGAAACAGGAAGGGAGCAAGACGCAGGGTGAGCGCAGCGAGGTAGGTAGAGATGGTCGGAAGACCGAGAACGAGGAAATTCGAGACACTGAAAAAGAAACGAAGCCCGAAGAAACCAGCGGGGGCAGCAGTGGCTCTTGTCTGCTAGGCCATCCTCTCTGTACATCACACTCCGCAAATAAAGCTCTCCGACGAGATTTTCAATTGGGAAACCTTACACGGCTCGCCGCTCGGTACCCGAGTGGACGATGTCGACGATCTAATTGCCCGGGCAGTCACGAGAGAATGGAACACAAAAGAAACACATAAATAAATAAATAAAATAGATCAACGAAAAACGGGATATTGCCACTTTACTCTCCGAAGCAGCTGAACTTGAATCCGGCTCTTCAGAAAATAATTATTGAAGTACGAATAAAAAATAAATTACAATCGTCGAACGGTTAATGTGAGGCATCGAACAGTAACTACCGGCCGCGGTTATCGAAGACTATTTTTGCTTCGTTATCCGATGATAATAATTCCCAAGATCATTTGGGCTGTGAATCGTTTCTCAGGGCTAAGAACTGCTCATAAATTCGGAATAGACCCTTCAAGAACACTGCTCGTGCCACCGCGCCGATTGAAAGCGGCTCTCGAGACTATATTTCCTGTTTCAGCTGACAGGGAAAATTATCCTTCGCAGCAGGATCAAGATATAGTACCAATATGTAGGATACCTGGAGCAGACAGGTTCGCAGTCCGCAGCGATAAGGAGCCGTATCTAGCCAGTTCCACGAGGCGTGGCTTCCTTGAATGACGGATATCCGAAATATCGGTTTCCCATTAATTGCGGCAGATGCTGAGAATCCAAGACGCGCGAAGGACGAACGTCACGGATACACGGACCGACCGTCTTAGCGCGTATAAAGACGTCGGAGGGAGGCGCGGAGGAGCCGAGGCGTTCGAACGGGTCCGAATTGGTCCGAACCCGCTCTAAGACCGGGTGTTAGTAATCGACACCCTCGTCATGGCATTATCGAGATTTCGGCTCAGTCGTGCGTCACTAACGTGCTAAGCGCGACCTTGCGGATACCTAGGGCGGGGTTACGCAGTGCATGACAAATGCAGTAATCGCCCTTTGACTAGTGTATGGAATCACTCGCAGGTAGCGCTGCCTTGATCGAGGGGGGACGGTCTGGGTGGCGCGCTGCAGAGGGAGTGATGGCGTGCGCAATAACGAACGCGATCGACAGGGACGAAGGGAATGCTGTAACCCATTGCCGCGGCCACAGTCACCTTGTACCCATACTGCCTGCAGCATCTACTCTGGACCGTGCAGTAACCGCACGTGCGCGTTCGCCACTCTAACAAACACCCCTCAGAGAATACCTGCCGTATGCGGCAGAGAACACACATGACCCCGTGTCGTCAATCGCTCGGGGGACGATGGAGATGACGAGATCACGCGCGAAAAAGTATCCATGTTTCCGTGAAAGGAACCATATTTTCCGGTACGACGTCACTTCCCCTTGGAAATGCGAAAAAGGTTAATTACTTATCTGCCAAGAACTGGCGTAGTAGGATTAGCCAGTACTTATCAGTGCTCGGCAGATCCTCGGCATCGCTCTGGCTGCCGATGCTGGTCAGAGAAGTACCAATATGGCCTGTCGGCCTACGGCAGCCAGTGGGGAGCCAGCGATGTGCCGTTTTTTCCCGATCGGATAAAACGAAGGATATCACCGAACGTGACTACCCCAAGGCAGCACAAGGGGCGAAAATGGAATATACCAATCAAATACTCGTTATCGTCCTTTAACTGTTTCTCTCCCCATCTATTGTTTCATTCCCCTACTATAGATTCTCGAAGCCCGGTAATAGCATCAGTCTCGAAGTGCTTCAGTCTTCCTGCCCGATCAATCATTTCGAGTTCGCTGCCTCACCATCCAGTGAAATTCTATCGTCAATCCTCCCATCAGAGCTCCGCCGATGATACATTCACCGGCAGATTTCCACCGGTAACAGAACCGTAACTTCTACGAATTTGCTTTCCCGTTTCGGTTATTGATTCCTCGATACCATTAATCAAGCGCTATTCCACGTATTTCGCAGTCGGTCGGATCTCGAATATCCTCGTAGTTACACCGTTTTGAAGACTCAATTGTGACCGGCGAACCCACTGTAACTCTTCATGCACTGTAACTTTCGCTCTATCGAGCGTCAGAGTATCGTCAGAAACCGATTCAACGCCGATATCGTTTTTTCCCGAGCAATTTTACACGGGCTTTCCACCGCCGACATCGCAAAAGCTACGAAACTTGTCCAAACTTTCGCGAGCGCAGTTCGACAAACCCTAATCGAATCAACCGAAGACTTTACCGTTCACGTCGACGCGTCGCGCCAAATGTCGAGCTCGACTGTACAAAGAAACGTCAGAAAATTCATTCGTGTCACGCTGCCGGTCCCCTGACAAATACGCCCACCGGCTCGATCCCTTTTCGCGGTCTCCCCGACGAACGCAAAACAGAAATAAAAGGAGAACATAAGGCGACATGGAATAAAGAAGAATTCATGTATTTTCCAACTCTCTGTGTGACATCGATGTCGTACAGGGTGTAGACAGGCCTCGTTGCTCGTGAAGCCGGAGCTTCTGTAATAAATGATGCGGAGAGGATCCCTTCGTTTCGTGCACAGCACACCCGACCCTCGTTCCTGTCGCAGCCACCGCAGTGTTCTCCTGATTTTTTTTTTCGCTTTTTTTTTTTGTTCACCGGCAGTCTGCTTCAACCCTCGTTCCACCCCCTCTTCCTCCTTTCTCTGCCGCTCTCGTTCCGCAATTCGGTACAGACATCCTCAGCCTCTGTGTCAACTCGACGAGACATACAGAAGCCCGTCGTACTATATCGATATATATATATATATATATATATATATAGACCTCTATCTACGGACACACGATTATTTAAATACAACTGCAGCTCGCCGAGTTGGCTAATCATGAACGCGCGGTCGGATCGCCGACTGGCGGATCGGGCTTTCTCCGCTCAGCAATGTGGCAGGGCCCATTTCACGAGCTGAATCCGACGGAGCGTGCTATCGTTTTCCCTCGGAAATAAAAATAATTGGGACCTCGTGACAGAACGGTGAGAGAGCGACGAAAAACCGTTTCGTAGCTGTATGTGTATCCCGACGGTTTACCCTTCGATGGCAACCGCTACCGGTCCTGCGGAGCGGCCGGTGCATCGAGCTAGTCTGGCTTGCCGTTTGGTGTACGCTAGCTGCATCCACACTGGTCGGGCTTGAATAAATAAATGTTACGGCAAACGGCTGACAGTAGCATCGGGCACCAGCACGAGCCAAGCGGAGGAGGACAGCGCGGACGAGGACGAGGAGGAGGTGTGTGCACACGGGGCGCGACCCAACCTCGGGGGATGCTGGGCATCCCCGAGTGGAGCGGAGATCGGAGGGGCCGCGAGGGTGAGAGAACGAATTATACTCTCCCTTTGTGTGTGCCTCGGTGAAATTGTGTGCAAGTCTGCCTGTCTGCTCCGTCCAATTCACTGGGACACCTTTGCAGTACCGGAATTGCTGAAGCCTCTGAGCTTGCCCCAGTGGCCGAGTCCGCACCTACGACGGTGGCGGGGCGGATAAAGGTCGAGGATCATTTAATAGTCGTCGGGAGACTTAACGAGAAATAACGCTGATCTCGACCAACTTCGAAAGCCCCGCATATGAGTGGATTGGTTGCAGCAGCGGTGGCTCTTCCACCCTGCCAGCTTATAACTGCGAAACTACTCGGGTGAAACGAACTGTGGTTACGAGGACGAGGAGAGCCCGAGGAATTAATAGCGTGAGAAGTTTCGAGATCGAAGACCAGCTTCTTTGGCTGGGGACTTTCGTAGCGTGCGCTCAGAAAAATATTTTATCTTCCGGCCACCGTTTATTGGGTTTAAGTGAAATATTTATTTGATTTGAATAAACATTTATTTTTATTAATTAAATAGTTACTTGAATGAGATAAATATTTATTTAAATCAAATAAATATTTGACTTAAACCAAATAAAAGGTGACCGTCAAATAAATTATTTTTCTGTGTGTGTTTAGCTGGAGAAGAGCCGGAGCGATTTTTGTCTATTTTTGTTTTCTTCTGGTGACCTATTTTAGCCCTTTCTCCTGTTATGTTGGAATTTTCCTGACATTGTCGTGGATAGATCGATGTATGTTTTGGTTTCTTCCCTCGTTGTCGAGGATCGAACTGCAGGAAAATAATGCCATCGTTCACCCTAACTGGGCCCTTCTTTCTCACACGGCTCGAAGCACAGCGTTCCCCTCGACTCGAGTGTTCCAATGAGAGACAATGGCTCGTCTCGTCATAGTCGTTCCCTCGCGACATCTCGAAGCGACAAAGTGAGACGAGCGTGACGGAATTCTCGAGGATCTCGGGTAAACACGCTTCGAGAGATTCCAATCTCGCCGTTTCTTCTCGCCTTCCACTCCCCCGCCGCTCCTTTTAACAACCCCGCGCCGTGTCGCGGATCCACCTCTTACACCCTTAGTTTCAGTATCACTCGCGCGGCTCGCGCACCCTCTTCCGTTCCTTCGTCCTTTCGCCAACTCTCGACTCCAATAAGATTTCTCCTCTAATAGAATCGAGTTCGTTCTGCTCGGCGATTTAATCGAGGGTGTAGGGGAACGTAGGTGCGAGCGACGCCGCCGCGTCCGCGTTACTCGCCTGGACGGACTCAACAAGTCGCGTCAGTTCTTTTGGTTGTATCGAGAATTCGAGTCACTCTGCACTGACACAAAAGCGCTAAATTTTTATTTATTCCGATTCGACAGCGAGAAATTAAAAATACTGAATCAAAAACGCACTTTATTCGAAAGAGATATTATTTCCGATTTTTACTGCAGTGTCATAAATATTGCACAACGATTCGAACTGTTATCCCTAAATCCTCTCTGAAAATGTCAATATGCACAAGCCGCTAGCAGAAAAGCTTACTCTCATTTTTTTAAATTCAACGATTTTTTGTGTGTTTTTTTTTTAGTATCACAATCTCTTCAGGTTCTTTTTAATCGCTCGGTTCCGAGAATAAACGGGAAATGTTCATGACGCGAAAAATAAATTTCTCAATCGATAATGATTTTCGTAGCGAACCGTTTATGGATGCAGATAATCGGTTTCCGGAAATATTAATAATCGTAACGAATGTGCCGTTATGTAGAGCCGGCAGTGAGAGACGCGGGTAAATGTAATTTACGTTGTCATGCGTCAAGTGCCGAGTTTCAGTTAGCTTACCGCACGTGCGTGTACGGAGATTTGTACAAACATTTCTGTTATGTGCGAGAGCGACGCTCTCACGGTGTACATATGTTCGTCTATGTACGTTACGATTGCGTCCGGTCACTTCCGCGACCTATGCGGTACTTGAAAGCGTCATGCCACCGTAATTATATTACTCGTTGTATAACAAGCTTGTTCACCTACCGCTAAACTTTTCGTCGTATAGCGTAGGGCGAGTTCAACGATTTTTTAATGCGTCTCATCGCGTCGGGGGCGCGTGATAAACACTCTATCGGTAAATAAATCGGTCTTCCTACACTGAGAAAAAAAAATTGTTAGATGAACCAAGTTGCGTTCCCCCGCGTTTAAAGGCGTTATTTAGTTGGTACAATAAATTTTTTTGTTTGTATCGAAATATTTTCAATATTTGAATATTCAAGTACCTAGTACTTCAAGGATTTCGTTATTCGATTGCGGAAGAGCTTGAATAATAACATGAAAATAATATCGGAATTTCGAAGATTTCAAGAGGGTTTTTTTAAAGCAATTTAAAGTTTTTTTTTTAAGTTTGCAACATTGGACAACGATGCAGAGACGTTATTGGGACAGAGTGCTCGAAAGGATGGTGTCTTCCTCGTCACCGAGCGCAAACAATTATGTCCGACGAATGGGTTGAATTAAGGAAGAGCGAAGTGGGAAAGAGGCTCGGGTCGGAGGACTGCAGTCATTAGAGCGTTGTTCCGGGCTGCCAGGAAAGACAACGCGTATTCACTCGTTCCCGAAGACAGTAATGAAATATCGTACAAATATTCTACAACGAGGAACAGGTCGGAAGGTGGTGGCGAGGGGGGTCTTTGTCACGAGTCACGGCGAGAGGTCGAGGCATTAAAATTCCTTCACCGACATCAAGACGTCGAGGTCCTTGATTAATCTTCAAGTTTCCGGGGAAAGATAAGATGCGCCACGCGTCTCTCTGCCGCTCTGTCTCTATTCCACAGGCATAGCTGCGAGACGATAACAATCGTGCCGCCTTCTTCCGCCTCAGGATAAGAAAAATAGAATTTTCTGAAGGAACCTGGAAGCGTCACAATATCTTTCGGTTGGAAATTCTTTCGGGACGAAAAATCATTTGGGTTAGGGCAATGCCGATGTCACCTCGTTTGACAAAAAATGAAACTGCAGCTTGGTTTCTCTGCTTTTTCATTTTTTACCAGAAAATTTCTTGCCTTTATAAGAAAGGTAGAAAAATATACCGTCACTACGTTGTGTGGTGTAAATTGATTTGTCGCCAAATCTAATTTGCGAAGTTGTAATTCTTTTTTTTGCCATGTCGGGAAGGGAAGAAGTTGGATGAAGTTCGGAGTTTGGAGGATGAAGTTTGTGTTCTCAATTCGCTCATTGCTCGAAAGCTTCCCGAGGATTTTGAATTCTCGTTGTCGGAAGAAACTTTCATTCGTGATCTTGGGAAAAACGAAATAGTTCCGTAAAAACGTTGATTCTTCGTCAAACCGAAATACTTGCAGGACGAAAATGTCTTAAAACGAACGAGAAGACACATTGTCCGAGGGCAACTAACGCAAACAACGTAGAGCCATAACAAAAGTGAACGAGGAAAGTCCACTTCAGTGACGTCGAATTCAACGAACCGTACATGGTAGACTGGAGACTCGGGAGCTTTGGATTCGAACGCTCGACATAACGATTCTCTAAAAGTCGTGTTGTCGGTTATCCCGAGTTTCTCACGGATCAACGAATAGCATTATTAGTCGAATGTTAATGAGATATTGACGATAAGGGAAATATTTGAACCCTGCCATCGTTATTTTCGATTGCCAAACATCGCGTCTGCCACCAAACTTTTCCGTCTCGTTGCACTTGGAAATTGTAATTGTAATTGCGAGTTTGGCAAACCGTTCGTTAATTAATCGATACAGCATGAACACTAGAATAAAAAATTGAACCAATACAAAATCGCTACAAATTTTGTCTCTTCAACGATACGAAAAAGAATATCTGCAAGTTAAATTCTCAATTAATTCATCCCGTAAAAAAAAGAGAAATGAAATCAATCAAAATCATTATAAGAAATCGGGAAAAGTTGTTTCGCTGGGATATCACGAGAACTTACCTCCACCGAGAGTGGATCTGCGAAGTTCCGTGCGGAACGTTACGATTGCTGTACGCGAACCAGAACCAAATAACTTAGCACGATTTTCCGATGGAATACAGTACAGAGATATACACAAGTGCGAGTTTAAAGATAAAAATAAAACGACAAAAGAAAAACACAACACTGTACCGAAAGAAGAGAAGAGGCTTTCACGTCGGGGATCGCCGGAAATAAGCGATTTCCCGAGAAACGACGAGATTCCCAGAACACTATCGACGAATCGGTCAACCGGAAGTGTGTCGATCGCGGAACTGAAAATTATTTCAAATTCTTCTTTGCAATCTTTAGTAATTATTATTATTCTTTCCACTACAATGTATATCGCAGGTCCGTTTCCAAGATGTTCGTCAGATTTTCACAGCGCACTTAGATCTTTCCCGCTCGCACAGCTCGCTTTACGCTTTAATTTTATGGTTTCTATTATCGAATTTTTTTTTTTTCTGGTCGTTTAACAAGATCGTCGAATTCGATTACGCCGTTTATTTGCCCGTTCGGACGAATCGAATTTTATAACGGAATCGATTAGTAGCGGGCGCGATTAAGCGAAAATGCCGACCCGTTGGATTGCCGCTCGTATAATCCAGCGGGCGAACAAGCTCGTTCGGTTCGATGAAACAAATAATGTTGAAAATGGTTTGCGCGAGCTGCGATGTGTACTTTACACGTCACACACAGTATCTCGGCGAGTACAAACTCTCGGCGTTCCAGAGTCCCGTTGAATTATAATATATTCCAATTTTCAATGGACACGAGACGAGATTTAGGTTCGCTGCGCTCCAGCTGCCCCGGAAAGCGGAACGGTATATGATTATCGGATTATACTGTGTTGCGATTAAATCTACGATTAATCGAACGAATCGATGTTTTTAGTCCCGCGATGTTCGAAATATCGGAATCCCGTATAACTTCGGTTTTACGGACCGTCCAGCAGCAGCGCCGGCGGGAACGGAAGTCGTTACTACCGATGTCCGTTAACACGGCTTCGTACTACTTTGCAACGATTATCGGACACATTAAATCCCCGATTGGGAAACTATATCACCAGATGACAAAAATAAAATACGACAAAAAAAAAGAAAAAAAAAGAAATTAAATAAATCGAAACGACATTATCGCGCACTACGTCGGAATACCGATCGGTCGATTTCGGTTTAACGCATAGATCCGTGACGATCCGATTGCCGGGAGGATAAATCCAATGAATCGTCGAAGCGGCGAACTTTGAGTCTCACTAGTCGCACAACCACACGACGAATACTCTATCCGTCGTTCACTTTATTTATTTGTTTTACCCATTTTTTTTTTTTCGATACCGCACCGAGAACTCGATCGGCTTCAGGCGAAACTTGTCCAAACTTCAGCGCGAACTGACTTCAACCGCTGACCAGCGGTCGCAGCGACGCTCGAAGTTCCAAGCTACTGGCAACACTTGAACACCAGCTCTCATCTTCGTCACATTGTCGTCATTCACCAGATAACTTCGTGTATTACATATATTTTATATATACGTATATATGTATATATATTTGTATATATATATATACACGTATGTATATCACAACGGGATTCCCCAATTATGTATTCTGTCGTCGTTGATTAAATCATCAATCGAGACTCTCCGCGAGCCGTGACAACGAATCGCCCGAAATTCCTACCGAACCGTCCGCGAACACACTGAAATCTCAGCTCTCACCACTATCGCAGTTTCCCTTTTCTTTTTTTTACATTTCTCAAGATTTTTCTCAAGGACGCGCCGACTTTCCGTTTGCAGCTTCTACACTTGCGAACCGAATATATATTTTTCTACCGAAGTAAGCGGAAAACCGTACGGGACCGCGAGCGGCGCGAATCCCGTATATTACGGGGGTTGATCGACCCTGGACGCGCGCGCGAAACCACCGCGGGGGATGCTGAGATCGGACTGCTGCCTCCGACGTGGCGCTGCCGTCGCCGCGGAGATTCGACGAACCATCGGCGCCACCCCCTCCGCCCCCTTGCGCGCCGCACTGCCCTCACGCAACACAACCGTCCTCGTCGACGTCACGACAGGAGCACTCCCGGAGCACAAACCCCTCGCGCCCGATCGCCGGCCATCCCGACGCCTCTCTCCCTACACTCGCGCCCTCGGAGCGCGATACACCCTTCGCTCGTCCCCCGGAGAACCACGAGCTGTCTTCGCGGACAAAATTTTGGCCGAAACCTTTATTTTTCTTCATTTTGCTTCCTCATAGAGGAAGCTTTGTTTTGGTAATTTACCAACCGATTTCATTGAAGAAAAAATTCTAAAAATTTTTTTTGTAAAAATACCATTTTTGTCGAAAAATTGTGAGGGTTACCCCTTCTCATTTTTCCACTTTCAAAATGGCCAAATATTTTTTTTCGAGGTATCGATTTTTTACCACCTCCATTGGCTTTAAGTGGCCTATTTCCGGCTCAAAACACATGCGACTTGTATTTTTTTCTAAATTTTTAAAATTCACCATTTCCAGCATAGGGAATCCTATGTTAAATTTTGCGAAACGGCACTTTTTTTCAAAAAATTTCGAGATATCGAATTAAAACTTTCGCCATTGTTTTCAAGTGGCATATTTACCAACCGATTTCATTAACGAAAAAATTCTAAAAAATTTATTTTCAAAAATACCATTTTCGTCGAAAAATTGTAAGGGTTACCCCTCGAAATTTGAAAAATTCACCATTTCCAGCATAGGGAATCCTATGTTAAATTTTGCGAAACGGCACTTTTTTTCAAAAAATTTCGAGATATCGAATTAAAACTTTCGCCATTGTTTTCAAGTGGCATATTTACTAACCGACTTCATGAACGAAAAAATTCTAAAAAATGTTGCTTCCTCATAGAGGAAGCCAAAATCCTCTATGAGGAAGCCAAAAATACAGACAATGCTTCCTCATATAAGAAAGCTTCGCGAATAAAGGAACCTTATGAAAAAGCAATATGGAAATTCCAACTTCTAACTTTGATGAGAAAGCGATATAAAAATTTCAATTTTCAACATTATGAGGAAACGATATGAAAATTTCAATTTTCAACTTTTACTTATTCTTTTACCTCATTTTCATTCCCGTCCAGCTGAAGCCGAGCTAATTGCGTTTACACTCGGCCGGGCTGCCGACGCGCACTCGTTACTTGTTAAAAACTCTCAGGCAATGTTTTGGGGGGATTAAACTTTCACGAAGCAACATTAGCCTTTGGCATTGCGGATGCAATTTCGTGCCAACTCGGCGAAGTACTTTGAACTGTCGTTGAATCGTTTTGAGAATAACCCGGGACTCTCTGCGCATGCGCATTGACGTTTTTTTTATGAGCAAATTAAAAAATATCAATTTTTGTGTATAAAAGGTTGTTCGAATGACAATTATCGAGTTAACGAACTCGCCGGCTGTCACGGAAGTTAAAAATTCGAGAGACGATTTTATATATATATATATATAGATATATATATATAATACATATAATGTCATGCCATCCGGGATGCTTGTACCATAGACATTTTTATTCCGCAATATCCATCGACGGCGGGGCAACCCCCTGTGCCACAGAACTTTTCAGTCTTCCTCCGCCGTCTCTCCACGTCCCGCCCCAGTCGAACGATGAGTGGTTACAAAGTGGAGAGCACAGCCTCGAGTTTCCATCGAAAGTTTTCGAACCAGCTACCACCGCCATCGTTCTCGTTCTACTCGCTCCGTTCGATCGAGGAAGATGTAAGTGTAAGCTCTCCCACATCGCCGGGCGACATGCCGCACCAGCCAAGGGTCTTCTCCCCGATTGACCCAATCGTTCATGGGTCGCACACGAGGGACGTGTCCTGTCGCTTACATAATATCGTGAGATTTCGCGAATTATTTACTGAACGCGAGGCCGATTTTCGGTGAAATCATAAAAAATTGAAAGCAAAATGGAAATATTTCAGGAAGAACATGAAAATTCGAGCGGTTCGAGCGGAAGTATTTATAAAATGTTCACTATACTGCACGTTAATTTTTCATCGCGGCTGTACATGCACTTCGATATGCCAGTCTATGCATAACAACTTTCAGTACTAGTAGATTAAATTCCATACGAATTTTTTTACAGTCGATCTTTTATGCTCTCTCTGTTATTCGTTAATTACTTTATGTATTTTTTCTCTTTCGCCTTGTATCATCTGGCGTCTGGAAAAAGTTCTCTGCGCCGTCACTGTCCGATTGAAAATCTGATTTTTCGACGCCGGTGCGTTCCCATAGCCGTGCCGATGGTAAAATCGCAACCGGGCTAAATCCCAACAGGGTTTGAAAAAAAAAAAAAAAACGAAAACACAAGCCGCTCCTCAACGTTACACGCTTACTCATCAAAAACTTTGCCATCAATTGGATCCGGACTGGCCGTAGAAAAAGAGCAAAAGTCTATAACTCTGTGCCTCTCAGCTCCTCTCGGAAAATTTCAGCAAGTGTATCGTTGAATTTTAAACCCTTGACAGCCGAGCAAGATTCCGAGGCTCTTGTTTCTTCACCTCTCTTCTCCATCCGTCTCTTTCGGTTCGCGAGCTCTCCGGGCAAAGTGTATGAGATAAGTAATAAGCGTATATATAAGACTAGGAACGAAGCTGAGTTTGCCGGGTGCCAAGTTAAGTCAAAATTAAACTTCAAAGACTTATAACTTTTCAGCGTTTCAAACCCTCCGCCGCCCTTCCATCCTCAATTCTTGCCGTGCATTGATCTTGCGGGGACCAGCTGGGGAATGTAGTTATATATGACACATAACAGTCTTCATTTCCGGAACTGCGGACACTTGTCGGAATCCAAAATCTCCGACGTTTTCACACGACAGTTTCAATAACGTTGATATACCTTCTTCATTCTCCGGTAAATCCTTTCGGTACTCTACACCGCCCCCTCCCCCCTTATCCGATATAAAATGTAGTTCACTTTTGTATCTATCTATCCAGCACTGGCATGTCCGATAAAGCGGGGCGAGGTGGAACGGCAGCTCGTGACGATATACGCGTATCGACAAAGCGTCCTTTTTGGTATAGAATGATAACCTCGTTCCGAAAATGCATTACTCTCAAAAATTAATTTGAACCTCTCTCGCCGTCCCGATTCTTCTGTCGCCCCCTTCACGGTCCATCCCCAGGCCCCTCGATAGCGGCTCATCCGCTCTCTCTTTTTCCAACGTTAATTAAAACATTCGCTACAGCGTTTGTGCGCTGCACGAGAGCCATTTATCGCAGGTGGCCGATGTCGCTCGTCAATGGATCCAATAGATTCGATAAAAACATTGAACGCTCATATTCAATATCCACGAGCAATCCACCGTGGCTTTGTGTATGTAAGGTACAGGGAATATTCGATGGGCCCACGGCTCACCCTACGAATATTTCGGATACACTGGCTGCATCGCCAGAGATTCCGTCATTAAATTAAGGAATCAGCTTTGTGCATGTCGTGTGTATCTGTGCGCGATAAATCTGTTTTTTTTTCGAGGTATAGAGTAGACGACCACGTAAGTTACTGGCTCAGGAACCAAGGCCAATTAGGCACGACCGCATAAGTTGGATTGTGGCAGGCGACAAAATTGAAGGGGTATTTCGTCTCCCCACCATGAAGGAAAACGGACTTCCAGAAAAGGTCTATTAGTTACTTTGGCCGGTAGGGTTTGATAATTAATAGTGCAAAGAAGAAGAAGAGGAAGAAAAGGGCGACCCAAGTTACCCGGAGTGCTTTGTCCAACTTATCCGATCGGTAAAACTCATCTGGATGCAACTTAAGCGGTTGCCTACTGTATATACATATTTGTCCGGCTCTACTGGAAACACCGATTGCGCGTCAATTGCCTACACGATATAGTCGCCAGTCTGAAAAAGTCTATACTCGCATGTTATCGGAAGGCAGAGTTGAAAAAAACACGTCCAATAAGTTTTCAGACACGATTTTTATCGAAAAAAATATCCATGAGCATCCAACGCGGCTTTGTGTATGTGAGGTACAGAGAATATTCGATAGACCCGGAGCTCGACATACGAATATTGCAGATACACTGGCTGGATTGCCAGAGATTCCGTGATTAAATGAAGAAAAAAACAGAGTTTTCCGAATACCACGTGTGTCTGTGGCGATAAATCTGTTTTTTTTTTTTTTTAGTATATACACATATTATTCAGTCTCTACTAGAAAAGCCGATTGCGCATTGATTGCATACACAATATAGTAGCCAGCTCGAAAAAGTTTATACTTGTATGTTTTGTCGCATGAGACAAATATTATATTCTTTAAAATCGAAAATAAATTTTGCCCGTCGCAGGGATTATCGAAGCCAATAAACGCGCTTGAACAAGAAAAAAAAAATACAAGAGTGCAATCAGACTTGAATGAGCACGAGTTCGAGCGCCACGAGGTCAAATCAAATACTGTCCCTTTTGATTCGAGATAAAACGCTGCGCATTACTCTTAACGCAAGCTGTTCAGCATTTCAAAGTAAAAGAAAAATCGAAACCGTACAGCCGCGTCGTTCGAATCCCGTGTTCCGCGGTCCCTCTCGGTACATTCGTAAGCGAAAGGGCCTTCGCTTCTTTTTATTTTCCGCTTCACGTGAAAATTAAATTTTCTTTTTGTTTCACGCCAGAACGAACTTTAGAAATTTGCGGCGAAGGGGGGTGAAGGAGGACGGGGCTGGTCGAGGGAATCGAGCGAGTTGGAAGCAGCATACCAGCACGTATCATCGGTATCACGAGTAGGATGGCTGTAGAGCCGTGAAACTAAGTTAATTAAAACGCGATATCAGATATTGGAAGTGCACTCGATCCGAGCTAGCTGCTGAGGACTGGTTCGAAGCCACTGGCGGTGAGCTCTCTCGAGTACGTCGCATGTGCACGGGCTTGCCGCAGGTGCACGAATGCGACCGATCTCTGGCCACTGAAGGGGGGGCTTCAGCTGGGTCGGGGACGGTCCTCAGAGGATGGGGAATGGAAAGCCTTCCGAGTATGGGAACGATGATGCTGCGGGCGCGACGACGAGGACGACGAGGAATCCGGCAGAAGCGTTGATGGACGATGGAACCAGGAGCGAATGGATGAAAGCTTCCAGCACTGTTCAGAGCGCGACCGCGATCCAGCTGCATGGATAGTGGCACAGTTCGATGGCGCGGCGTCTCGAACGAATCGAACCTGGTTGGCGTTGCGCTGGTCGCCATGCGACCATCACGAGGTGACGCACAACTGGAAACCAGACGAGCTTCCACGAACGGGGTTGACCGCGATTCAAATCAACGTCGCGTTTGTTATTCCATTGTTCGTTATTCGACGAAATATTAAATTTAAAAAACCCCCCATCGGTTGGTCTGCACTAACGAACAACGATGTCGGAGCGATCTCTTGGCTGTGGCTGGCGCGTCCGCAGGCACGAAAACCGGATGGAAGGCTCGATACTTGTTTCGATTTCAATTCTCTTTTTTACTGATTTTTGTCGAGGCTTTCGATCAGCCGAGCGAGTAAGCTGGCGAGCGAATGTCTCGTTTCCGAATAAGTCTGTCCAGGACGACGACGCCCTGAGGAGGAACCTTCCTATCGATCTTACTCGCAACTTTCTCGTTCCGGTACGGGGAATTGCGGCTATTATCACTGATTTGGCCGAGGGTCCGACAGCCAGCAACCAAGCGTTACATAGCCAGTTCAATGGTTGGAAGACGTTAGCTCCGGCCTTTGTTAAAACGAATGACGAGGGTTTCTCATTGAGGGGTCCGGAGATGCGTCGGTTGCCTGGGGGATCATCTCGCACGTTCGCGGAGTCACGTAACATCGCTATGTGTTATCCAAACGTGCTACAAGCCTTTACCGAACAGCGAACGTCACAGACCAGCCCGTCCGGACGACACTTTTCACCGTTGACTCTGGGCGAACGTTCGCGTGCTGGAATGCTTCAACGTAATACAAGAAATAACTTAAGATTCAAAGGAATCGTAGACAAAAGATCGATACCCCATTGGAAACAGCAGAGTCTCCGAGAGGTAAAATAATTATCCGAGCGCTCTGAAACATGTCGGGTAATTGACGAGGGAAGAAACCGTTTCCATTTCCACGGGAATGCTGGTTCAACGACACCAATTAGCATCAATTCCGTCCGGGGAATCTTCTTTCTCTCCCCCGGTTCCCGTGCCCGACTGCGACGTCAAAGGGTTGCCGGTAGAAACGCCGGCTTGCAGACCGAGCGAAAGCTCGAGAAACGATTGACCCGAACGGTTGACCCGACTGTGCTTACCGCCGCGCTGGCACAGGTCGATCCTGACGAAGGATCGCCGTTGGACGAAACGCTGACGGCCAGTAGCTTCGCGAAGGGGTTTCGAAGTTATCCCCACCGCCCTTCGTCCGGTCGGTTCTCGTGGCCCAGAAAAAAAAGGAAACCCCACGAAAAAAGTGCTGAGACGTCGATTAATTTTTATTGTCAGGGTCACGGGGCGAGGCGGAGGGGGAGACTGCGGAGTCGAGTCGGTGATAGAGATGGGGGAGGATGAGGAGGAAGGAAAAAAAGAACGGGGGTAAAAGCGGAGAGAGCTTCGCCGAGGAGAGAGAATATAACGCATCGACGGGCTTGACCATCGAGTAGACCGAGAGGAGCTATCACGACTTCCACTCGAGGAGGACAATGGCTGACTATAACCATCAGGGCCCATCCGTTCCGAACTACCGCAGCGACGAAGGTACTTCAGATCGCTCCTTCAACTCGCTCACTCCTCCACTCAGTTCGGGGCTTCTTCTTTCTCTCGCCGGTCGACTTATACGTTATACACAGCGTGCACGGGCTCTCATGAGAAAAGTGACCTCAGGAATTTATTAGCGGGCTCCAAATATTTCGGCCGTCCTGTGTGTATAGCTATAGGCTCTAGGCTGTAGGCTATAGGCTTCCCTGAGAACAATTCGTCTCTCGTCCAACCGGAATTCACCGCGGTCCCTGCCGTGGAGCACCTTGCCTCATTCACTCCAGGACAATCTTTAATTATCAGAGGTTTTGCCGTTTTAATCGCGTTCCAGGAAATGTTGGGATCGGCTCGTCGAACACACTGGATTGTCGTAGGCGCTCGCGATACAATTACACCCATATATATACTGATACGTGTGTTGATGCACCCACAGAAAAAAAATATGACGGCTTGACCCGCACATTAATTTCATTAATTTTAATAAATGTTTATTTGAGAAGAGACTGTAAAATAAATTATTTTTTTAGGTGTGTCGATTTCTTTTTGCTCACTTTTTTAATACACATATGCGATCGATGTATAAACGAGCATGGTTGAATGAAGCAAAATGCGGAAAAATGTTTTTCCGAATGAATTTGGTTCTGTTATAGAATGTTTAGTGCTTTTGCGTTGTGTGCGAGAGGAGAGAAGAAAAACCATCAGAAATACGCAGCAAGCGCATTTGCTACACTTTAAGAAGCACGGTTGAACGTCTAACTAGGTGAAATAATTGGAACCGTTCAACGAGCCGGTATTGAAAGTTCGTGCAACTTTTCTTCCCAACCGCACCCCTTTTTCTTCTATCGTGCCGTTTCTATACCCTCCCTCGAGGCTCCGTGCGTATATACCATCGTCCACCCACCAACCCGACCGCCCAATTTACCAACTTCCTTTCTCACCCTTTTTTCTCTCCGATTTTTTTTTTCCTCCCTCTCTAACTCCGTTCCTGTTCTTTCGTTGAAAATCGCCTCTCAGAGCCCTTCGCGAGGATCCATGTAGCCATCGGTCCTCGTCCTCGTTTGCCGTTCTCCACTTTTACCTCCCCTCGCGCCTCCAAAGCGTCTGCTTCTTTACCATGGCCGTCAATTATTATATCAGAGAAGTTTTTTCCCTATTTTTTTTTTTTTTTTAAATCCACTTCGGCGAGAAAGTTAGCCGTTTTTTCGAACGAGGGAAGAAGAACCGATGGATGGAGGAAAAAAAAATCACTCTCAAACTCATTAACCTTATTTTCAATTCTGTCTCAAGTCGTTTCTATATAACAATAATCAATTTATGAATTAAATATAAATGTAAATGTTTCATCAGCGCTTCGATTTGTTTTATTCAAAAACGCATCCCCATAATATCCGACGGAAGAAACAGTAATAGTAGGAAAGTAGCTTGCCAAGGGAACGTCACTTCGAAACCTCGGCATCTCGGTGTGCGCTTCCGCCGTAGGATGGCTCGTAACTGTCGGACCTTCCATTTCTCAAGGCAGCCAATCCAGCTTCTGGTCCGGACGAGAGAAGGATTCGCTGGAGCGGAGTTGAACCAGCGGCGGAGTAAAAGAACTAAGAGCCGAGACGGGCAAGCGGCCGTATGTGAAACGTAATAAAATTCTCGTGCGGTATCCCGGAGTTGCGCGGGCGATGCGCCACGGGAGAATGACGTCGCTAGGGGATTTCGTCGAGGTGTGCTACCACCGCAGCAGCCACCACCGCCGCCGCTGCTGGCCGGCAACATCAAGAATCCCACCGTTCGCAATGGAAATAAAATCTACGAAGAGGGAAAGCCGATTCGTTCGCTTGCCGGCGTGAAATAAATACGCCTCAAGGTATATTCGGTAAAAATGGCCTGCATACACGGCACCCACTCTCGCTGGTATTGCACAGGGACGTAAAACACCGCGTGTTTTTAAATCTTGTGCAAACATAAATTGTGAAAAAAAAATAGGAAATAAAATAACAAAAGATAACGGTATCGCTGCGGATGACAGTATGATCGTCAAGAGAAGCGGGCTACAGATGATTTTCGTCAGTCCTGTTCGTAACGAAATCGATCCTTCGTTTATCTCGAATAGACGGATCGGTTGCGAATCAATATTTGTAATCGATCGTCGTCGATCGTCGACGACTAGAATTATTAACAGCCGCACGAATGCGGATACCGCCATGGTAATTCATTAATCGCGAACGTCAGTGGCCTCTCGATCACGGCGCGAGGTTCCCCAGCGGCGCGCACAGAAGCCGTGCGGTTACTCTTCGCCGTCTGCGTTCCCCTGGAGGGTGAAGATAATTCGCGAACGTGATCGAGGGTCGAGAAGATCGTGCGATGTATCTATGCTGTATCTTGTGTCGCGACCAGCGAGACACCCTCCCCCAGATAAGGTGCGATAAGGTCGTTCCGCGGCGAGGAGATATCGTATCGCGCGACGAAACCCCCGGCGACGAGCAGCTCGCCACGAAGAAATTAATTAAGCCGAGGCGATGTTCCTGGTTTTACTACAAGATCTCTTCGCACCCTACATGGCTCCCGCGATGTTCGTAGCAGCAGTGGCATAAGCGCAACGTATCGGAGCACACCGTACAGTGTTTTCACTGTTTCGGTCGCTAACTACACCGAGGCGCAGTGGGTCAACGTTCTGGGTGGAGACAAGCCGAATCAGAGTCGGAGACGCTGCCAGTGGCGCCATCTCTGCCGAGGTTTCCTGGCCAGCGCCTCGATAGCGCACGTCTGGCGTAATTTTACCAGCAAGCCGACATCAATCGGGACACGAACGAGTTTTGCCAATTTGGTACCGCACAGTGCCTGTCCAGCTTTCCTACACAGGTTACACTGGCAATAGGCTACATTGAATTTAGGCGTTCGCTGACAAATTTCTACACGGATTCGGTGATGTATACATCACCAAATCCGTCCCTTGCGCCGCGCCTTGGAGGTAGCCTTTATACCGAACCGAGACTCCCGTCGGCCATTCCCTCTGGTGCCGGATGCTGTAGATGGCGTATCCGCTCACTCTCTCTCCCTCCCTGCGTCTCACAAACACATGCGCTACACACACGTTTCACCTCTCTCTTCTCTCCTTCCTGCCGTACTACCGGCTTCAAGACGGATATACGCGTGTGACCCAGCGTACCGAGAGGACCCACAATCTACACATTTCAATGACAATAACAAGGATCCCGAGGCTGTTCCATAGCCCTACGAGTATACGTGAGAGACACGTACAGAGCTTCCTTCCAGCCTCTCTGGGAGTGAATTGCGTAACTTTCTCACCCGGTAATATCTGGCCTTTGGAGATCGGTGTTCAGAGCCGAATAAAAGACGCCGCTGACAATCTGATTAGGATTATGTACACCGAGAGAAAGTTCTCATATAAATCTGCCATAGAATTACCATACATCTGGCAAAAACGACTTTATAGTCGTTTGGAATTAACTTGAACCGGTGGATGTCAGAACCTTTTTGCAACAACACGCATCGCTCCAACTCACCGTGTCGAGTGAAATTCACAAAATCGTTCCTGTCGAATTGGATTGCGTTATCGCCACGGTGATTACTAACGTTGTCAAACAATTCGCACCTCGCCGGTACCATGGCCGTAGTGCATCTCGTGAAAAATCAACGAGACTGTCCGGTCCGGTAACTACTTCGCAATCCAGCGATCGAAATGCGGGAGGGGTTGAATTATTTTTTTTATTTCTTTTTGTTTCCAGATACTCGAGGGCGATCTCCCACGGGTGTGGAGGGCTCCGGCTCGACCGGCGAACGATCAATTTTCACCGGCTGACCATTCATCGGCCGCGATCACTGACGCGTGAGTGAACAGAACGAAAGAGTGGACCCCGGAGCGATAGAGTAAGGTAACCCACGCCAAGTCAGCTCGTACAGTTCATTTTTCCTCGCCACTCGGCACAGTCCTCTGGAGACTCACGCCAATCGGTGATTATTATTTTCACCATCAATTCACGGAATCCCCGACAAGGCTCGGATTATACCGTAGTTACTGTCGGAGCCGAGAGATTGAATCGTCTGGGAATCGAAGACGGAATAAAAAAAAAAAAGGACGTGCCCGTCTATGTACTTGAAGTCCGACAAACAAGAAAATCAGAAAGGCAAATGACAAAAAAGTGATGTAATGAGAAAGTTAAATACTGTTTGTTATGTGACGGAGATCAATTTTTTTCCTGCAGTAATGGAAATGAAAGTGAGAGTTTAAGTTTACAAAATGTTCCAGACAGTTCCAATCAGCGCGGAACATAAGTCATAAAAAAAAGTGCCATTGGAGAACAACAGAGAATTTCTTCTTTTCTCGGCGCCGCCCGTAAATCCAGTAATATTTGATCGAAATAAGAAAACCCTTCGCGGACACAGCTCCGGCGGATGTTGAGAACGGTCCCCGATCCAATCTACGAGCTTATCGAGACTAGTGATTAAAATGAGAGGGTGAACGGTTTTCCGCTTGATCGATCGATCGGAAGGCCAGGAGGCAAAGGGTGGTCGCCGCGAGGGTTGCGGAGGGACGATTGACCGAGGCGAAGTCGAAGTCTATTATCAACCGGCGAAGTTGATGGAGAGAGAAGAGTCTATACTCTCGTTTCGAGCTCGGGAGAACGTAGATAACACTTCTTACCCGCGGGACGCCCCCTCTCACACGACCCCAATCTCAAGTCAGATATTGTTCGGAGAGCTTCGAAAGCTCAAAAGGACACCCGAATACGGCATTGCCTTCTTCGCGAGCCACCCCACTACCGATTCGACGTATTATTCCGACCTCGTATGTATTGTATCCGATCTCCGTTCTAGCTATCGAAACGTTTCGTAATTTTCGAAGCGCGATCCGCGACACTCCGCACGAACGATCGAGCTACCTCGAGGTTTGGAGGACTAAAAAATCGGATCGTTGCAATTTATATTCTTCATAACTAGATGGAAATCATGATATCTTGCGAGGCACGCGCCAGTTTCAGGTTTTCATATGATTGAAAATGTTCGACAGGAAATCATGTTTTTCGAAATCCCTCGTCTGATCGCGGTGGAAAAATATGGAGAAATTGACTTGTACTGATAAATCGTAGTGCTCTGATTTTTCCGTGTATCTTCTTCGCCCAAAACGTCCTCGGATCGCAGCTTGCTCTGCTATTAATTCAACGTCCGTCTTGGGTTAACTGCACAACACTGAATCATGCAACTCAGGTGAAAAGTGGTCGAAGTGGGAACGGAAGGGCTGCGACACTCGGAAGGTTCGAAGCCAGTGTATGTTCGTGTCGACCTCGTTCAGTTGTATATGTTCCGTGCATCATGCAGCGAACGCGAGCGACGGGAACCTTGACAGTATAGTTACGAAATAAGTGACAAGTTTGTGCACCGCCACGGATCGTCGGTTCACTTATGCAAGGTGGACCGGTCCAAATTGCTTTGCGGGAGCGCCAGTGTGGAACCTGAAGTTACGGTAACCTCTGATACCCCTTCGTTCCAACCTAACATGCCAAGGATTTATACCGCGCAAGGTGGAAACTCCTGGAAAGCTTGGCTTCTCCGTCCAAGGGCTCCGCCGCTTGCTCACTCATCCCCGTCTGAAACTACTCTCAGTGTAAAGCCCAGACCGCCAAGAGTCAAGTTTTACTCTTGGAAAATCTTTTGCAAGTGAGCCAGGAACCAATAGCTTCGAGAATCTGGTGAATTTTGATTTCGATGACTCTTGGGTGCCAATTGTCAACATTTTGTTTTACGAGGTGCTGAGCAATCGGCTACAGCTTCTGGTTTAAGCACATTCTTCTCCCGGCTTCTTCATCAAGGCGCTCTGCCTCTTGCTCACCCATCCCTGTCTGAAACTCCTCTTCGCGTACACAACGCCGAGAGTCAAGTTTTACTCTTGGAAAATATTTCCCAAGCGAGCCAGGAAGCTTCACGAATCTGGAGAATTTTTATTCCGACGACATTCAGGTGCCAATTGGCGACATTTTATTCAACGAAGAAGTGCTGAGCAATCGGCCGTGGCTGGTGGTTTAGGCCCATTCTTCTCGTCAGTGTTAAATCGAGTTTAAAATGTTGACTTCCGATGAGTTATTTCCGCAAACTTACGACCGGTTTTCGCGGGTCTGCATCGTGCTAAAGACGTCGCGTTCCAACGTCAGAGCGGGCAACATCGACTGGTCGTAGCTCGACTAAAAGTTTTCTCGAACTCAACGTCAATATCCGCAGAGTCTATTTTTTATGTAAAACTCGCAGCGGAGTGAGTCCTACGGCGAGCCGAAGGAGAGTGGAAGGGCGCACAAAAGTGATGGAGCGAGTGAGCGAGACTTAATAGCTTTGATATTAACTTCGAAATATTATTAACTCCCAAGGGAGTTGAGGGAGGCAGGCAGGTTGAATGAAGTTTTAGGATCGTTTGAGAAAATCTGGTGCAGTATAATCGTAACGCTCGAAAGCGTAAAGGAGATTTATACCGGCACAAGAGAAAGAGGTGGAAAGAGGGAATATTAAAACGCCGGAATAAATAGGTTCCCTCGAAGCCCGGGCGCCTTCAGTCGTACCTAATACTTGGCGCTCATTCGACATAACACCCTGATACCGTTTTACCGTAAACCACCCCCCCCCCCCCTCCCCCAACACTTACTGCACTCTCCACACCAGAACGAAACTTCGTAACGCAGCGGGTCTTTATAGGTTTTCTGCAATTGATTCGCAAGCGAGCAATAACAAAGTGCGAGGCTTGAAGGGCATGTGATTGAAGTGTACGGGGGAAAAAACTGTACCGAACACTCCGCCGGAGTGGTGGCTGCAAATGTGATTAATCGAAAAAGAAAGTTTACCAACGGCGAGAAGCGTAGCTGAATAAACGCCCACTTTGTTTCGTCTTTTTACGAACAGCGTAAACGCATTTTTTTTTTTTCGTGAAACAAGACGATTGTCTTGCCGATCCACACGGTTCGTTTGGCTTAGGCGACGTGTAAAAATAATAATCCGATCCACAGCGCAACCGGAGATTGGAGATTGAATTACGATATTTTCTTCAGTACATCGTGATAGATAAAATTCCAATTATGAAATTATCGAAGGACAGTTCCAAGACGTAGTAATGGCAATGTCAGAAAATAATTCCTTCCTTAAGGTTTATTCCGAGCTTACGGTTCGAGTCTAGCAAAGGGAGCCAGCCAGCAGTCTGCAACGACGTAATCGGAGACTCGCGTCTGTGGAACTTAATACTTTTCTCGTCCCGGTTACGCCGATGCGCTCCCGTTTTTCGATTATTGCAGCTGTACATTCGAGCCGCGGATGCATCTCGAACTGTGCTCG
The DNA here is from genome assembly GCA_933228735.2 of Amblyteles armatorius. Classification (NCBI taxonomy): domain Eukaryota; kingdom Metazoa; phylum Arthropoda; class Insecta; order Hymenoptera; family Ichneumonidae; genus Amblyteles; species Amblyteles armatorius. Next base: position 1,220,980 of record OW121689.1, on the reverse strand, counting down.
AGAAAAAAAAAATTCTTCGACGTTATCCGTAGTGTGTATTACGCGAACGCGCCACGGTTTGCATCGTCGCAAACTGCCCTACAATAATATATCTCGACAAAGTTCTTCGTATCTGGCACAATCAGCCTGAGCTTTGCGCCGGTCGGAACTACCGCGACAAAAGCACGAGTTTTTGAAAGAGACGTCGGCGGAGATTCCGTGAAGCGTCCACTTTGCCCCCCTTTATTCGACGACTACACTGTGGCGTTGTTGCCTCTGCGTAGTCGTCGTCTTGACTTTCGTCCTCTTATCCAGCTCTTCCCCGAGACGCCCACTTGTCGTTACAAGGTAGAAATCCAATGCTATGGACGGGGAATTGGTCTACACGTAGAATGAGAATCCGGAGAAGTGAAAAGGATCTTCAAACCCCTGGAAAACGAGCTGCGCTGGATGTTACTTGACATCAGCTACGACCATGAATCGTCTGCGAACGCTATATTTATTTTTATCTATTTTCAGTACGCTTTCCATTTCCTTTATGTGAATTTTTTTTTGTGCAAACATTTTTTTGCGATAGCATATTCGATGGTGCGACACAGAGTGGCAAAAGTTGTTTTGTGGTCGTTCAGCATCGAAGAGGTGGGTTACATCTCAACTTCAACATTTTCCGTATTTATCAAACCGTAGCCGCCTCCTCCTCCTGCTCCATTACCGCGCCGCCACGATCTTTGCCTTGCCGCACGGGCGAAGCGTGGGTGTCGTTAGTCACGTGACAGATCCTGGCACGTGACGAACCGAGCGATCATTAATCCTCGATCTCGTGACGGAATAACTTCTGTCCCCGCGCGTTCGTCGCTCATTTGAACGCCATTTCCACGGCATCGAAACCTCCTCTCTTTTCGACGGTTAAGAAGCCAATTTCCGGGAATACCCGTACCGAAGTCGAGGGTCAAAAGTTTCGACGTCACTTACGAAAATCGTGAATTTCTCGTTGAACGAACAATTCGATAAATTAGAAAGATTTCGAAGAATCCGAATGATCTCATTACTTCTCGATCGGTCGCGAAGAGCTAAAGCTCTTTAATGTGATGAAGGAACCTGAGGATGTTCGAGGCAGAAGGAAAGCTCAGCCGATTTCCGAGAGCGCGCCGGGACAATACTTGTTCGTAGCTTGCCCTCGTGTTGAGGCGCTATACGCGTTCACCTGCGCCTTCCAGGCCATCCCTCAAGAATAAAAATCGGCCGGCGTGATGAATTGACCGATGGTTCGAGCGCGGTCAGCTCGGACATTTTTAAGACCCCTGGCTTTGAAGTCCGAAACGGGCGGACCGTCGTCCCGCGATAACTCGACCGGCTTCGACCGATTCCCGTCACACATTTTTTTATAGCACCCGCCAAAAATGCCCCGTGGATTCGGCGTCTTTAGGTATATCGACTCTCCCGGTTGAACGTCTCATGACGATTTGATCCACTGGGAATTGGGATGACTCTCGATTTTTCTTGTAAAATTGGGGATTTCTTAATATCCCAGGCTCGCCTCGCCTCCCAGCCGAACGAGCTCTCACCCGGATGATCCGGAAATTATTGAGAAAAGTGCGCACTCGGCAGATTTTCCTTCGTCGATCCTCGTGGAATGATAACGAAAGACATTGCCTCGTTGGATAGAATACGACGGTAAAAGGTGGTACCGAGAAAACGTCGAAGAAACGAGAGTACGGTAAGTATAAGAGATGCGAGAAATGGATACGAAAATCTTGAGAAAAGAAAGGAACGGTAACGGGAGAGAGGCGAGAAAGAGGGACAGAATGTAGACCCTAGTGGAGATTAAGAACGTCCTGACGCGCAAAAGTTTGTTCCTCGAGCGGCCGACTTATCTGACGTGGAGCGATGGGAAATTTGAAAAACGTCGAGGGAGCTTCTCGGAGTACAGCTAAAGATGAAGAAGGATGGAGAAGCTGTGATGGAGGGTGGTAAGTGCCGCGAGGGCTGGCCCGAATAAGAAAGAGGGTAGTTTGCTTCTCGAGCAAGCGGTGCGACGATTGAAGGAAAGATTCTCGCTGTCTTTCGATATCATACTCGGCACCCGATTTTTTTTAATGCTCGCTATGGCACTAGATTGATTCGGAACTTATCCCTCGAACGGGCCATATTGTTATTGTAGTCATTCATGTATCAAAACGCTGCTAGGGACTGTCCGGGAACATATAGGGAAACTTGTTAACCGGTCGCACGCCCGTCTTTGCTACCCGGATGGGATTCTGCCGTATCTGGGAAAACGGCACATCGCTGGCTCCACACTGGCTGCCGTACGAACGTCGAAGGCAGCCAGAGCGAAGCCGACGATCTTCGGAGCACTGATAAGCACTGGATAATGTTGCATGCTACTGCTTCGCATAGTAGACAAGCATCCAAGCATTTTTCGACCGGAAGTAACGTACTTCCGATCTAAACTTGTGAATTAAGGAACAAGTGTACCTTGAGTGGACCAGAGCAGATTCGTTGTCTTCGAATGATATTCGCAGCCCGTGAATCCAGGGAATGGAGCAGAGATGCCAATACCCTGTATTCCTACAGCCGGTCGTTACCGATCCTGGGCGAATTAGCGAAGAAGAAGTTAATCGGGACTACGGTATCCCATCGAGAGGTCGAGAACGAGTACGCGAGCGAGTATAGCGACTATGAGCAGAGAGCTTGTGGGGGTTAAATGGCGGAGGAGGTGTTACCGGTCTGTCTAGCCTTCCGAAATGACTGTTTCAATTGGTTTGCATCCCTAAGGGATTGTCTCGTGGAACAAGCGTCTACGAGCAGCAGTGGGCGAGAGCGTGCGCGAGGGTTCGCTGCCACAGCTACGACCACCACTGCCGTCCCCGACCTCTCGGTTCCCTCGGCCACCCTCGCACATGGCTTGCTCGGGCTGCGTGCAAGCTCACCCTTCTCACCTCAGCTCGCCTCCGCATCCAACTCCCGTTCCCGTATGGTAACTATGGGTAGCACACCGGACCGCAATCTGCATTCCGTTACCTAATTGTCGTAACACGCGGGGGATATGTATGTAGATATATGTGTTTACGGGCCAATGCACATAGGGGTCGGATAAGTGGCGACCGGAAGGGCTACCTCTCCGTATAGCCGCCTCGCGATCCCTGGGCCCGATAACTCCGAGAGGGATACTCTCTCACCACTGCCACCACCGCACATCCACCCAACATCGCTATACCATCGGCAACGCGACAACCCCCCAGCTCTACCCACCTTCCGACTCCGAGTGTACAGCTTGCTCTTCTTCCTTCCTCTCTTATCCTCCATCGTCCAGTTTAGCTTTACACAGTATCTACAATATGTATTACTCGCGCTCGAATTAGCAGAGAAAAATTCGTGGCCCTGGAACGAGGAATGCACGGAGTCTGTTTCGAAATCGGTAATCGTCCCTAATAAGAAACAAAATCAATAACCCGGTCGTTATCAAGATAACTCGGTCGTTCGTTTCTCACATCGACGGGCGAAACTGATGACCGTCCTGACGTTAGCTGCAACAAAACCAACACTCTTTCGAGTGACGGTTTTGTTGCAGGACGAATAACGACATTTAAGAGAGTGTGAAGAATGAAAGGCCTATCAGCGGAGAAACTGACAGTTGATCGGTCGAGTGTCAAACCGTGGACCGCCGTGAATCACTTGTGATGGAATTTTCAATTTGTTCTCAACAGATAATCTTTCCGTCCGACAGCCCGGTACTGCCAGATATGGATATGCCGGTCTCACAATCCCCATGCATCCCGACATCCGATAAATACATACATAACACATGAATTTGATGCGTGCATCATCGTCACGTTGTTTCGTGAGTCACGGTTGGACGTCCTCTCGTGTCTCCGCTGTGTCCACCACTCCGTATGGTTAACTCCCCCTCTCGGTCGAGCTCGCTCCGCGCCATGCCCCGCATGCTTCCTAATCTCCTCTTCGCCCCGTCCCTCAGCATCCCTCAGCATCCCTCCCCTGTCACGCCTCAAACTGCAGCTGCTAGCCGTGCCACACCGAGAGAACTCCTAGAAGCCTAATGCCGTAATGGATGGTGTGGCAAATTGATAGTTGCCCACTGTACAAATAGCGATATAACAGAGCCACGATCCGGGGTAGGGGCATGACGTTATACCACGTCTGCTGTACGCATAGACGCGACTGTCGCCGGAAGCCGAGAGCGCAAGAGCTTGATTTCAGGCCTCGGGAACCCTTATACGCAAAGCGTATGTATAAACCACATACGACCGTCGGACCGGTCACCAGGAAACGCGCCAAGTGTCGACAGCGAACGGAGAGTTGAAGGGATTGAATGGATGGCGAGTATCGTCGAAACCAAAGTGATGATGCACCACAATATGTTCGCCCCGACTGCTAACCCTTCCTATGCCGGCCCTGCGTTGGGTCATGTTCGGACCGTCCTTTCAGCAGATTTCCTAAGCCTCCAGCGTTGATTGTTGTTTGAGCACTTTGAACCTCGCCCCTGACAACTCTACCGGGCCCTAATACTCCTGTGCTGTCGCCGCTGCAGGCATAGTGCCACACAGCCCATGTAATGAACGGGGGCCGCCACGATCGCCCCGCATTACGTTGCGCCGGATCATGTTGCACCGGGTTTGGGGTAAACTACTGGTTTCTCGTCCATTTCACTCTCCATCGAGTACCGTTTGTGACCGCAGCACTGCAACGTGTTTCCCAGCTTTAATTTTCTACTCGATGAACACTCAACCACCCGACGGACCAGCCGACCAAAATCATTGAAGTGGGTAGCTCCTTTTTCATCTCCTATTGCGTGACTGCCTACCCATGAGTGACGGGGGAAACGTCGATGGACCGCATCTTTACGTGCGTGCGCTGTGATCAAACAGTGGTACCGAAAAGGAAATTCAGTTCACGTCAGAAACAAATGCATATAATTCTCCCAAAATCGGCGTTTCGGAACGTTGCCGATCGATAGCTTTGTTTTGCAGATGAGACCCTTTAATTAGCTCCCATTCCGAACACGAACGCCCGTCGATACTGTTTCAATGGAAGAACAATGTGGCACATTGCGATAGAGGAACTTTGTTCCGGTGGAATAATCGAGTAAATGACCCTTGAAGATTTCATTACAGTGAAATACCGATTGTGCCGTTATTGTTCGAGCACAGTCCCGTAATGAAACGAGACAGGAATAAAATAAAAACAATAAGAGATAAAGACGATGGACGGGGTACGAGGTGAACGATACAGCGGACTAAGGTACAGCCCGAGGAATAGTACCGTGAAGAGTTCGGTGGAAGACGCGGAAACCCATAAAGGCAACACGAGCGTCAACCTTGGCGATTCTACGAGGAAAGTGTAAGGGTCGGGACGGAGGATGGTCCATTGCTAAAAAGTTTGCACTGTTATGGCGAGCTTCGATCTCTGGTTCGCGAGTGGCGAAGTGCGCAACGGGTTGGAGGGGTTGGAGGAACGAAAAAAAATGTATATATATATATCCGAACGACCTCACTAGAGCTCCGGCTCCGTGAGCCCGAACGGCGGGCGGGCGATTTTTATTTCGCGAACTTCGAAACGATCCAGGGAACGCGCAATCTTATCGATAGGATCGGCACGAGCGTCGTGATACTTGCGGAAGGAAGGAAGTTAGAAAGGGGATACAAAGTCGGCGAAGAGAGAAAGAGAAAAAGAGGGAGAGAGAGAGGTGGAAAACGCGAGGGATGAAAGTAGAACACGACGAGAGGTGCAGGCATAACGGTCGGTGCAGCACACGTGGCGTGGAAAAAAAATCACGCGATTCCGTTGAGAAGCGAGACGTGAGGTTAGGCGCGGCTTGAAACAATTTAAGTTTGATCCGTGATTGCTGTACCAAGTTCAAACAACCCTTTTTTTTTTGCTTCCTCTTAATACACGGGTTAAAGTCACGCTAACTTGGAGCGAAACTAAACGAGCGTTGTAAGAACTCCTCGCAGGATATACCGAACTCTTTAAACATTACTACAGTTGAACTCTAACTATAGTGACCTCCGGAATTTCTTCATTTTGTGCAATTTGCACGGCAATTGTGACACATTTTCAGTTTCATTCGACGTCGAAGCCACCGCTACGTGATAATAAAATAAATCGCACGACATCTTGAAATATTGACTTCAAAATATAACGTTCATGTGAAAGATGCTGAATGAACTTCCGGAGTCTGCCGCAAGAATTCCAATAACTTGTTTGCATCGGTGTCATTGCATTCGCGGAGGTAGACATTTCCAGATCGCAAAGACACCGGAAAAAGTGATCGAAGTAAATTTTCTCCATCCGCGAAGATATTGCACCGGCAATATCGAGCAACATCTGATTGACGATGTCTTTCGTACTCTACACAATAAAGCATGAAAGTACGAAGAGGGCTCATTCTCCGAGTTTACGGAAAATATATGAATGAACGACAGTCACTCATTCCGTGTTCGTCATTCGAGGTGAATCTTTATTCCGTCGTACCGTTTCTTTCTTCATTGAGATATTCGCCGATCGGCGACGAGACGAACGGAAGGAGGAATGCGAAGGAGAGTGAGCGAGGAGTCAGCGAACGGGGGAAACTCCTTAATCGAAACGGTCGATAGCCGATATTCTCCCGCGCTACCATGGAAAGATAATGAAGTACCTCGTTGGAATCTTTTCCAAGCGGGTATGGGGTTCGACCGCCGGTGGAACTTGTGGCGAAACGGGGGATGCAGAGGTGGCGGAGAAGAGTGTACGGAGAAGGGTGGCGCATATCTATAACTGCGCGTCGGCACGATGCTCCGAGAATGTACTTGGACTGCGGAGGCGGCGGTGGCGCTACATTGGCTTTTACGGCCAAAGTCCCATCATCGTAAAGCGTTTCTGGTGGCGGGCTCCCCTGGTTCTCCAATTCTATGCGAGAGGGAGCTACGCTGGCATTCACTACTGTTCGCCCTCCGTCCGTCCGCTCGTCGGTCGCACTCCTAGTTTCGGGCAAACTCTCTGCCGTAGCCCATCTTCCTCGGGAGGTCCATTGCCCGGCCGTTTTGCCGAACTCGTCTCCGGCTTTGTCCCACCGAGTCTGCCCCCGTCATTTATTCACCCTCGTCTCGTCTCCACCCCTCCGACCTTAGCCCTACCAAAGTAAATTCCAATACATTCGGATGCGACCAAAATAGGAACGTTGCTGACGCTTGAGAAGCCAACCCGGCGACGACGAGATTTGAATGTCTCGCTGCTGCACCGCCGCTCAACGCGAATCGGCGAGAATGCCATGGGAACGATGTAGACGAGGGCGATGGTGCGCCCGTGGAGGAAGGATGACGAGGGATGGCACGAAAACGACCAGGAGCGACGGAAATGTAGTCGGGGAATGCGAGAGCGAGTTTGACGATCGCCGAAGCTTTGCGACGAGGAGGACTCGGAGAGAAACAGGGTTCGCGATGGAAATGGTGCTTGCGCGATTGACGGATCTGCATCATGACCGGAAGCAGAGCTGACCCAGCAAAGCACAAGATGAGCTTGTCACGGTTTAAACAAAATCCAACTGTATTGGGGCACTAAAGTTCAATGTATTACCTCATCTTTCCACACGCTTCGTTTCCCTACGTTCGTGACCCGTTCAGTTTTGTGGTTCAAAGATTTTCAGTCCCTCCCGGCCGTTCGGTTTCTCAACCACTCGACACCTATCGCTACCTACCTAAACGGGAACGACAAGGAATGGAGGTGATTCGCCTTGCGACGGAGATATCGGCGGAGAATGCGAGAGCCAGTTTGACGATCGGCGCAGCTTTGCGACCTGCATTGAAGAGGACCGAGAGGAATAGGATTCGCGATGGAAGTGGGGGTTGCGTGATTGATGGATCTACACCATGACCGCTAGCAAGGTTGTCCCAGCGGAGCATGAGATGAGCTTGTCATCGTTAAAAAAAATTCAAACATATTGGGATAAACGGAGCACTGAAGTGCAATGTATGACCTCATCTTACCACATTCTCGTTTTTCCTACGTTCGTGACCCGTTCACATTTTTTGTTTCAAAGATTATTAGCCCCTTCCGGTCGTTCGATTTCTCAATCCCTCGAAACCTGCAGGGCTGTACATGCTGTTCGTTGGTGCGGTAAACGCCAACAGCAAAGAATCGAGGTGCTTCGCCACATTGCTATTTCCCCCAGTTAGGTAGGAAACGTGGAAAAAGTAGGAGAGCGACCGGGTGAAGTGATGATGCATACCTCTATCCGTAGAAGGGAGGGAGATATAGTTCCGGTGGTTGGGGAGTGGGCTACCGGAGAATTTATGTCTCCATTCGAGCGTGAGAGAAGGGTGAGCTGAAGGAGATGGAAGAAAGCGAGAGGTGCTACCACTGCCGCGACCGGGTGGACGATGAAGCGCGAGAGTATATTACGTAAGTGTAACAGACACCCTTGTCACGGTTCACGAGAGCGAGCTTGCTAGCACCATTCCGCCGCAAGAATATAACGGTGACCTGGCGCTGCGGGCGTAACGGGGAAACCCTTATTCTCGTGTGTACTTGGCACATTCGCGCACGCATTCTGTGAACGCTCGCAGCCGAGAGATACGACACGAATGAAACCGAAGATGCCGTTAAAAGCCTGGTGACGTTACCCGCATAGCGCCTAGGTAGGCATACACACGGATACGCCTATTATACGACGAGTGTGTACAGTACGGTATAGCATATTAGGCTATGGTTTACATACAGTCAATCTTTCGATACGTTTAAAATTTCGAACCGTACGACGTATCTCTACTTCGTTACCGAATTTTTTCCCCTGTACCCTTTTTGCGTTTCACACACTGATAAAAAAAATTCGGTTGAATAAACCAAAGATTCAAGATTTCGGTTAAATCAACCAAAGATTCAAGATTTTTTTCGTACAGCTAAAGAATTGGTTGGTCGAACAATTTTTTTAATGATTTTACCAAGCACTTTTGAGCCTTAAAAATATTTTGTGCCGCCAACAAAATATTTATTTTACCGTTCCTGCCCGAATCTTTGGATGATTCGACCGTATTTTTTTTTATCAGTGCACGAATGTTTGGATTTGTTTGTTGTCCGGGCGTTTACGAGTCTCGAACACGATAGAAGCAGTTGCCTCGAGAGACGTTTTAGTCTCCAGGTGCAAGAAGTAGTTGAAACGGGTACGGTTAACTTTGACGAAGTTATACTGTATCATATATTTATACGTTATAAAGAGGAGACGTATATACACGCTCTTATATACGTAGACTGTGTTACTACCCTCGTTCACATACGCAATGTATGAGTTTACCACCCTACCACTGGGACCACATTCCAGGATCGCAAGGACGCCGTAGGATATCTTGCGACCAAGTTAATTCACACACCCCCCGCAGCACTTCTTTTTCGTACTTTTCGCCTCCCCGCCTCTCCCCTTCGTCTCGTATCTCATTCTTCTTTTTCCACCACTTGCGCCGTAGTTTACGCGACCAACCGGCGAGAGTCCTATAAACGTTTGCTCGACGCGCCCCAGGGCAGCGAGATAAAAAAAAATAATAAAAAACGCGCGTAGAACACGCCACGCGGCGACAGAAACGCCAGACAATGAAAAAAAAAAAAAAAAAAAAAAAACACGTAACAAAAAACATGAATAAAAGTTACAAAAGTGAAAGCGATAAAGAAAAAGAATGCACGGGTCGTTTCGCGTCTCTCCACGTTTGTTCGAATCAATTTTCGTTTCGCTAATGAATTGTCACGAAATGAAAAAAAAATGCCATTATCCCATACGTTCGTGTAAATAAATTTTCGACGGGCAGGGATCATCGGGGTAAACCGTCCGGAGTGTTAATCTTTCTCGTATTCCCACGATGATTCCGGTGGCAAGAACGTTTCATTAGCTTCCTTCGGTTCCCACGACGTTATCCAAATTTCCCCAGTGACAAGAGTGACGACGGTGCCATTGGTCCGCGGATGTGAACATCGCCAGAGGTTCATACACACGTATACAAACCCCTGGTCGCGACACGATTGCAGCCACCCGCTCCGTTCCTAATAGCAGGGGGTTCGACTGTATTGGAGTCCGCGCGGGTGGGAACGGCGTACCCGGAGAACCTCCATTGCATCGTCGTTATTTCCTCCGATTTTCCGGTCTAGCATGGAGCCTCCGATAAGCCTCGAAGTAATCAAGTTCTGCTGGCAACTGCCTACGACATCGTATACCGAGGACCGATTGTAATCCTTGCTCCGCCACGAGCACCGCCACTACCAGCAGCGGCGCGGAGCATCGGCCCTCTTCCCGGCATCCTCTTCAGCCCGTAGCGCAGCGGCGAGAGCGCGCACCGACCCTCGCTCCGCTGCCACCCTTTGCCGACCACCCCTCTCCCCCCCCCACCCACCCCCCACCCCACCCCCCCGCGGGCTCTCGAGCGTCGGCCATATTGAAACGGAAACACAGAGAGGCCGCTGACAGCAGAGATTAGAGAATTACTGCGAGCCAATAACCGTTAAAGAGAACGACCGACAGTGTGCGCAGTGATGATGCTGTGCCACCATCGTTGCCACAGCCACCCCCGGTCTCGATGTTACCTCCCCCCCCCTCGACACCCTCCGAACGGCAGGGCTCCGACACCGCAAGCTGGCTTTAAACTGCCCTCTGATATTAAACACCGTATTGCTTGGACCGCACCGACGTAAGCGCGAATCCGCAACGCCCCGGAGCTCACGAGCACCACGCGGATGTATATACGTTGACCTTAGCCCCTGGTACGCACTCCTCTCACGCACACGGATATTCACGCGGACTCTTACGTATGTGCTAATGTGGGACGGTATTAGTGCCGGCCGAAATACCATTCGCTGCATGGTCTGCCGAGCTGATCACACCCTTTGAGCCGATTGCAACCCCCCAGACACTCGCCAGACACTGGCTCGGCCGACTGCATGATTAGACGGCCGAAGTGCATGCTTAAAGGGACGTTCAGGTCAGACTGCCAATCTTCCGCACCGTTCGGCAAAACTAAATACCTACTTTTCAACATTTTTTCATACCGGACAAAAAAGTTTTTCAACGCTTTTCATATTATTCAGCCGGAAAAGTCACAACTTTGATATTTTTATTTTTCAGATGATTAACTTTAAGTAATTAATTTCTGGGGATTAAATGAAAATACAGGCGGTAAATATGATGCAACAACGTCGCGACTTATGCGTTTCAATGTTCCATTCAATTATCGAACGAGCTTTGCGTTTCGTTGTGAAACTTTTCTTCTCTGGATAACATATCCATCTTGTATTAATTATTTATCGATTTAATATTCATTTGATTATATCGATAATGATAATAATTTCGATGTAATTCATTTAATAAAAAATTCTGATTCGCATAAAAGGTAATTTTTATATTCAGTTTATACTTCAATGTATTTTATTAGTCAAAGCCAATGTCCGGTGAGTGTGGTCGATGAAACTTAATAATCACTACCCATTGTATACGTTTATTAATGTCTAGATTTTCTACTTTTCCGATTTCTCCTTCACGCTTTCTCCTCGTTCGTTGCTACAACGCCATAGGAGAGCTTGGTAGAGGGCGCATTCAGGAAACCCTGCAACAGTCCGATATTAAACAGCGTATTGCACCGGCTACAAACGCGCGGCCTTGTTAGCGAGCTGATATTCCAAGCATCGCGAGCAAGTAGTGAACTCATGAGCTCTCGGTGTAGCTTTACCTGTGTGGAACATGAACACCATGTGAATACTATACAATGAAGCCTCTAAATACTCGCTAAACTCTCCCTTACCATGCTCCATTGTAATTCAACCCCCCTCCCCCCCCCCCCCCCTCTCGCAAACATACTATATAATGTGTACATAGGAGTCAACGCTCGAATATGTTTATATAGCATAAGTATACGTAACGCGAAGCCTGAATATTTGGCAAACGTTCTAGCTCGGTTCACTCACGGCGTGTTTCTCCCGATTTCCGGATGGGAAGTTCGGAGTCCCACCGGTGTAAATAAATCACGGTATGAAATGAAAAAGATTGTACGAATTAAGAACGGATTTTATGGATTTCACTATTCTGTGTAAATATCATGTGAACCAATTTCGACGCTTTTTCGCGTCACTGTTTTTTTTAGCATCAAGCCTATTAAAAAATTATGTTATAAGACGAATTTTTGTTCTTACTCGCTGCACGTCTGGCACAACATTTGAAACGAAAGCTCAGGTGATAAATTTTTGTAAATATTAGTTTTAGCCACCGCCATAAATAACTCTTAAAAGACCGCGAGGTCTAAAGAGCGGTCATTGCCGCTGGCGCTGTTAAAAAGATGTTGTAAATTACTTTTATTTATCTTAACAAAAAAAAAAAAACCTCTAGCGATGCTGTGTTACGATCTCTCGGGACATGATTCACTGTAAGCCCAATAACTTTAATGACTCATTCGCCGCCGTAAAAACAATTGCACCGAGTTTCCTTCGTTGATCTTACTGGCCGTTTCGGAAATACTGCCATCGCAGGCAGTTTTACCAGATCTGGATCTTCGTCCCAGCTACCGGTGCGCAGCGCTCAAGCTCGCTCTTATCGACGGCTCTTCTCTTCTTGCCTAATTAAAGGGGGTGAGGGTCAAAGACCCAAAGCTAGTTAAACTTCGTCTCCGCCGCCCGCCTCTCCCTATTTGTTTTTTGTTTAGTCGTTAGCAAAATTCGTGCCCGCAGTCCCGGCGTAGACTTTTTTCCGCTCGATCAACCGGGATTAACCCCGGAGTGATCCGCCCGAACGATATAGCAGTTTTGAGGCTGCACTCAGCTTACACAGGCACTTCGCTCCGAGCTTCGTCCTAAGGGCAACGACAAGGGCCTCTACGTGTCTCGTCGCCGTTTTAAGAGTAGATCTGAGATATTGGCTTCTTACAAGCAAGGATCCTCCTTAGGGTTAACTCTCGCCGTCAACCCCCCACCCCCTCCTCCCGCACGCGCACACGTGTGCACGAGAAACGGGTTGTTTCACGGGGATAACGATACAACGAAGGAAAGACAGAGAAGCGAGGAAAGCTGGCGAGAGACGGCAAAAAAAAAACACGGGAGAAAGAGTACGGAGGGGCGAAATTCCCAGAAGCGAGCAAGGTTTCCAGTAAAGTGGGTGGAGAGAGCGGGAGGTCGGAGACACGGGCGAGGGGCGAGAAAACGACCAGGGTTGGTAAGTGCTTCACTGTTACTCCACGTGAGAATTTTATCCTTCTCCCGAGCTTGCAATCGATTGGCCGCCATACAATTCTTTAACGAGCTTAACTTCCCTCCAAGCTTCATCCCTCGTTTTCTCTACAACCCCCCCAAGCCCCGTTCCCTCCCCGTTCTTTCACCCTCGGTTTCCCTCAACCCAGGAACGGACTTCGCCGGTGGCCTCTTCTCTCCGACCCCCCGCACTCGATCGAGCTCCGAGCGATCTATCTATATGTACTCAGTCCGGTCTATATCCGGCCTCTCCCAAACCCGCGTCTTTCGAACAAGCCCATGGGACGCGAAACTTTCCAATAATGCGAAAGTAGTTAGCGATTTTCATGCGACCGCACGGATATACAGCTATACCCGGCATCACCGGTAGATACTTTATAATATTGCAGAGCACAGAGTGCAGAACGCTGTGAATGTTGTATAGAGTCGGCGAAAAAGAATATCCAATATGGCGACGGCTAAAAATTGCGGGGGCGTAGCCCGCGTCATTTAACGAGTAAAGTTATGTGGGTTACGCCCGGCTCTCATTTGGAAGTCGATGTGACGATTCGTAAAAAAAAGAATTAAATAATTCATTGTCATTATTGTGAGACGGGTTTTCCGTCGATGGTTCACATGTCAGACTTCTGTGACACTTGAATGAGGCGTGAAACTGTGGAACGAATGTACGATATAAAAAATGCTGGAACTAGGATTCGCGTCACTGTCCGAAAGAGGCACTATCAAAGTTGACCCACTGGCCCTCCGCAGTGTATTATGCACCGGGCCGATGTTGCGCAATACGAAAAGTTCAAAGCGTATTCAATTTAATTTATATTCAATTTTAACGCAGGAGCCGCCTCGTAAGTAGCCGTGGTCACCAGCATGGTCATAATGTAATTGAATTATTTATAGTCATGAAAATTTAAAATTGCCTCCGATTACAGTCCCGCAAGAGGATCATTACCTTGGATTACAATGTTGCTCAGGGGGAACTTTTCAAAGTTAAAACATTAAAATGCCTTGCGAGATATAGCAGAAAAAAAATTAAACCTTCCAAGCATGGAAATACGAGGCACTTATTTCATAAAAATTATCATTCACAGACGAATCCATTTACCTCCGAAACAAAGGTTCAAAGAAAAATTGAACAGGGACAACGATGTATAAAAAAAAAGTTTTTGACAATTAAAAAAATATATAAACGTTACCCCGCGCATGGATAATTAATGAATAACAAATATTTATCCCTCGTCATCGAATCTCCGTGCGCGTATAGATTACAGTCGCCGTCGCCGTCGCCGCTGTTGCCTCTGGAGGATTTACCGAAAAATCGTTAATTTACAATAATACTGCATCTCGTGGTATCGACACTCGGTACACACGTATACGTACATTCGATATTCAATCTCGATGTGAGAGCCCACCTCCGAGCACTGGATGCAGTGCCGATACTGCGGAAATCTTCGGAAATAGATCGTGCGTCAACGGCTTATTGACCCCATTAATAATTCTTAACGTCCCCGCGAAGTTTATCGTACAAATTCACCGCTACGGTTGAGACTTCGCAACGTAGTAGAAACGATTCTCATAACGCTCGATAAAGTTTAACGGACTATTCAGTCGCGGGACGATGTACGACGATTAAGAAAAAAAAACAACAATAATAAATAAAAAAAACTGATACCGAAGAAATAAGAAGGGTTCGAGTTCGACTGTGGGGAAGTTTGCGGAAAGCGATAATGAGATCGAACTGGATATCGTTGCCGATGGTGCTCTCCTCTGGGGTGTACATAATATGCGCCGTACAGATAAAGTACGAAGGTTCGAGGACGAGATAGGAGAGTTCAGGGAACTCACCGCCGGAAACTGCGACGGACTCGACCGAGACGAACTATTTCCCTTTCGAGGTGGTCGCGCGACCGGGAGGCGAGAGAACTCGGGGGGGTTGAATGGCGTGTATTGCAAATCGCACGCTACCGTTATACATGATAAATACATATGTACTTAAGGGTATAGCCGAACGGGTGATTCTCGTCGTGTACATAAATATACTCGTTCACTCTGCATAGAGTGGTGTACGTGGTGGAAGAGTACATGTCGACGAGACCTAGACGACGATCGAGAATGGAGCGGAGGAGTGGGCTTGCAAGTGGAGTGCCGGGAGGAGGAAAGTGGACAGAAGTGAAGTACCTCCATCGTGCGGTCAGGGCGGAGTGAACGGGACAGAAATTGAACGCGGCGGAGGAGTCGCGCCGGCGGAGATAGGGAAAAGATAAAACACATGTGCTTTGTTCGAAAATTGTATAAGAGTCGAGGATATCGGAGAATCGGGGGCGGGTATCAGCATTCAGGCAAAGTGCGGAACAGTCGATGCTTTATAAACAAAGAAAAATCACGCACGAGTGCGCGAGGTCGAAAACTTTATATCCGTCGGTAGGGCGGATCAGTATAGAATCATGACATTCGCTGACTGCATGTGTTACACTGATACAAAAAATTGTAAAAATGCAATGACTGCAAGTTCGTATGCAAAAACTTTTTTGGAGAATTTTTTTTACAGTGCACTTTATAAATGGAGTCAACTTGTATTTTTTTTTCCGATTCGTCATTCCTCACATTTATCCTCGGAGTACGAAGTGCATACGAGGAAACCAAAAATCCTCTCGCCTTCGTGCTCCTCATGGCGTCATCTTCTGCGCACTAGATCGACCGCCGCGGGCGTTTAGCCTCCTCTTAATGCCGATCATGAATGCGAAGGTCTACTAAATGATTCGATCCGATAGGCTGTCCTCGGCTGATGGAAACCCAATGTCGCATTAGGAATCATGTGGCCGTTGTTCCTCAATGTATACATATACCGATAGTACATATCATGTATATACTATTCTATGCTTATACATATACACACATATACATATACCGTATGCTAATATTCCCGGAGGTGAAACCGTATTATCGTAGCGATGGTAAGGGGATCATCGTGAGAGCATTGCTGGTTTGGTGGTAAATGGCTATGGGGTCACCGGGGAATATCTCGCAGTTACGGACAGTCGTGGAGGGAGCGAGGGAGTGAGATCAACCGCGGAGGAGACATGCAGACGGTACTCCGCTCTCTGATCGGTTAATGATGTTACCAGAGATGGGAGACCGTCAGAGAAACTCCGCGAGTTTCGATCCCGTGTCTCGATTCAGAGCCGATCGGGGATAAAATCGATCTACCATTCGCAGCACCGAAACCATGCCGAATTGTTTAATCACCGATAAAAATTCCACCGATTCAATCGCGTCGGTATCATAACAAAAAACAATAGCCGTCGCACCGAGAATCACATCCAAGCCCATCACAATTTTTCATCCAGCGATCGTTAAACAATCCTGCAAATACCGTTTCATGGTACGCAAAATTTCTCGTTGTCAAACACAGATAACGTGTGTACACGACCGCGTTCGCCATGACAGAAGCGTATTATTTCGTGCCGCGGTACAATCACTGATCGGGTATTCCGCATAAACCACAAATATCATTAGTACTAACGACCGAAACGTCGCGCGTGTGTAGTTCGAGCTGAAAATAGTGATGGCGATGCTTTTGCTTTTGGGTGCCGGTGGAATCGGTTTTTTTTTTTTTTACACTGCTCACTCAAACGCGGTCGTTAAGTAATCAGAACGAGTAAACAATTAATCACGCTGATTTCGTTATAGGGAATTAATGAAAAAGAGAGGGCTGATGTAGAGGGCGGTGCATCGAGGCGCGCGCGATCACACGTTGCAGAATGCCAAACAGATATCGAAACCAGTAACACTATGTGCCAGAGGAGTGGGTGTGTGGGTATTGGCGCTCGGTACGGGTCTCCACAGAGGAAACCATGAGCGAGGCATTTACCGAGCGATTCACAATAACTCTTACTCTCGTCCACCGATTTTCCTCACGGACTTTAGTACCGAGCGATCAAGCGATCTGGAGTTATTACGTTCTCAACGGGGCAGACACACATAAAAGAGATGTTTTTTTTTGCATCCTAGGACATGAGAAACATGATTCCAGACTATATAGGATAGTCCATATTTTTTTTAATACAATAGTTTACGTACGTACAGACTTGGTCCATTGAGAAAAAAATTGCTGGATTTACCAAAAGTCGTGTTGACGTACGTTAAAAGCTGTTATTTGTTAGCGACAAATAAAGCATTGTTTTGATGACCGATTAGTTGCTTCGGTCGATAGAAAATTTGTCGATTCAAACATTTTTTTTGTACCACCCGAATAACAACTTTCTTTTTTTCAGTATATGTGATGAGAAATAAACGAAGTATCCCGTTTATTCCGTAAATTCGATTATTTAAAACTGCCCACTGATTGTCAGGTGTGAAAATGTTTCTGAACAAACCTGTACACGCGTCGACTTCAGTCCGATGCACTGCAGCGCATCCGAGGGTACTAAAATCGTCGAATGTTGAATTTCAGAATGGCTACAGCGGAGGTAACGCAGTACAGGGATGCACGGCTGTTTAGATATTATTTAGCAGTAAATCGCACGAGTCTGGGGTCCAGGCATGAACGGGGGTTTGGTTCGGTTGATGGTCGGAGGGTGTAACGCTGACGCAGCGACACGCTAAAGGCGGAACCACGTCGGTACAGCGAGCTCGACTCACTCTACTTTCGTTTCATCTCTGTCCGTCGCTACGCTACCAGAATCAGATGCTGAGCCTGGTCGGGGAGCGTTTCTCCACAGGCAACAGCGGTACTGCGCTGCTTCTGCCCTGCCGCACTATCCCGTCGCCGTTTCCGGTGCCCACGGATCGCGGCCAGGCAGCATTCTGAAACCACCCCTATGCAACCTCCGATGCTCCATCGAAGCCCCGCTGCCCCTGTCTCCGTTACCGTGTCCCATACAGCATGCGGCAATTCCCTGCATCAGACGGAGAACATCTCTACAGCCCTCCAGCGGGCTCCGAACCGACCGGTACCAGACCAGACCGGAGCAGCAGCAGCATCGGTAGAAACGGCAGTGCCGGTAGGTGAAGTACGGCCATTTCGCTGAAACGGCGCCTCGATGGATTTCGACCGATCCACCAACTGGATTTCATCCGATGCGCTCACCGGGATTCCCCTCCGCGTTCCTCACGTCCCGTTTCTCCATATCAATCTGCAACCCGACTCATCCGTTTCTCGGATTACCATCGCTCGACCGTCCTACTTTGTTTCTACTTCGACTTCGGAATCAAACGATCTTCTATATTTTACTGTTTTTTCTGTCAACCGCAGTCGTTTCGTTTTAACGATGACCAGCTCGATTCATTTTCATTTTCGTTTTCAGCGACATCTTTTTCGCATAGGAATTTTTCATCGGGCCGATTCAAATTTATTCATGATAACGAGAAACATAAAGATTCCTGGCTTTTTGCATTTTCAGCGATTCCACTGTCGGCGAGGTTTGTTGGGTTGAAAATTAACGTGCCGTAAAACGAAGGATCCAAGAATGCACAGCCCGCATGGACTCACTTCGTCGCGCGAAGAAGAAGTCTTCGTGGCGCGGGGAAGTCAACAAAACGAAATTTGTGTGCAAGAGAGTATTCCCAAGTCCTTCCATACGTACTCGTCTCATTAGTCCGACTGGATTTTCTTGCAGGGTAGACGCAGCGTACCAGCGCGACGAGGGCAATACAACAATTCCCGGGATGCACCCTTGCGGCCACCGCCCAACCACCTTCCTCGTCCTCCCCTCGCCCCTCGTTCATTCCATACTATAGTTAGTACACGCTGAGCCTGTCACCCCGTGAATGTCCCGAGCTTCTAATTACGGGACAAAACACTTACCGTGGATCAAGGCGGGGCAGCTGGGGAACGATAGAAGTGTATATATGTATATACACAGAACGAGAACGGGACGACGCTGAGAGAGGTATAAAGCTCGGGGCAACGACAACAAGGGGCTGCCCGATCCGAGAGTGGGATGAAATATACAACGGAGACACCAATATAGAGCTCATCCCCGGCCATCAGTTTCGTCGTGCGATTCACGATAATTGGAACTACCTACGGGAAAATTGAACGATACGCCATGCTCGAGCGTTCGGTCGACGAATTAAATAACGATTTCGTTATATAGACGGATCAGTCGGCGGACGAGTTTTTGTGCCTCCGTTATCAGCGGTGATAGCTCTTGCTTTTTTTTTACTATTCCATTTGCGCTTTTTTTGACTGTCTTATCTGCGCTCACAGCGCCAGTTGAAGTCCCTGCAAATTCAACTGCAGTTGCATTGGTAATTCAAGACGCGCCACTCGTTGGGCTTATGATCGAAGAGCTTTCGAATGCGACGGATAGAAAATTTAAAAAAAAAATTTATTCAAGATCTATTTCGATTCCCGCGGTCGAACACTTTTTGGACACCCTGTGACCGAGCGTAGTCGCGACGAGGAGGGATGAGGAAGCGGAGCTCTTGGAAACGGTTTCACGTATCGCCTCGCTCGGCGATGTCACCGTGAAACGAAAGGGGGGGGGGGGGGGGGAGGAAAGGACGATCGACCAATTGGGTTACAATGGTGATTATTCATCGGATATCCTTATATCACGGGGTGGGGAAGCGTGCGGGCGTTAGTATCTTTCAGGAATAGCGAGCCTCGAAGGATATTTCTCCCCATAGCCGAACGTCGCGAAGGAGAGAAGACTGAGGAGGAGGAGGACAGGGTGTCGGATGGCTCGTTCGTAACATTAGATAAATACATATAGCACCCTTCTGGCGTCGTGCAGCGCTAGCATAAAATATCGATTCGAGGGGTTTTGCCATAGTAATACGTCCTCTTCGTTTTCCTCCTCCTCGAGCCGCTTGGACAATAACGATTTCACTCTCTCTCCCTCGCTCTCTCGCGCCCGCTGGAGAGGTCGAAAAGGAGACGATCGAGAAAGAGAAGAGTAAAAAAGGGGATGGCTTCGTGCCATCCCTCATCTCTTTCAAGAATATCTCTTTTATCCCCCACACATTTTTGAGCAAGAAACTCGTAACATTCTTCCCGCTCAATGTCATGCCACAGCGTCGACGAATATTATACAATATCGACGTTCTTCCACCGTTTCTGAAATTGCGGGTGGATCATGTGAATTGTGTGGGGCTGAATGAACTCATAGATATATATTTCTATAGACTTTTTGAAGGCTATACTTGGGTGAAAACACTAACACGAAAATTGAGAAAAACTTATCAACGATCCTTATTTCATAACATGTCCAAGAAAAATTAATGTTCAATTGTGATGTAATATCAATGGACTTTTACAATGAAATTAAAGTAAAGTATTTCTTAAGTTTTTAATATACTATACGTTAATTTTTCATCACAATTGTACATTAAATTTAATATTC
Organism: Amblyteles armatorius; assembly: GCA_933228735.2. NCBI lineage: Eukaryota > Metazoa > Arthropoda > Insecta > Hymenoptera > Ichneumonidae > Amblyteles > Amblyteles armatorius. The sequence continues at coordinate 1,200,452 of OW121689.1, read as the reverse complement.
AAGTTCATGCATAAAAACTTCATGTACCAATCCATTAAATTTTATACGCTTTTTTTTACAGTGCACGGTGCTTTTTTTTTAGATTAATTCATTTTTTTTAGGTATGCACACATTAACCCCATTTATCTTATCCAAAGGTATATCGTGCATGATTCATGATCGAAATTATAGTGCAATTGTGGGAACGTTAACCGGAGCACAAATAGATCAAGCGGTTAGGGGGATCGAGGGAATCCGAGGAGATAGGGGGGTAGTACAGGAACGAGAGCACAGTGCTACATCACTTTGTAATCGAAAACGAGATTTTAATCGGTGCGCCAGCCCCGTGCAGGTGTTATCCCCGTTATTCATCCATTTTGTACGTATATTTCCCGGGGAATTGTACGAATTACGATGCAATGCTAATTTTCTGTCTCTATGCTAACCCATTTTTAATGCCGAATCGAGCGAGCGCGTCCCTCGTGTCGCTGGCTCGATTGTAACGCGTACGTGCCGCAGTACGTTTGAGCTCTCTTCCTGCTGGCCGGACGATAACATTTGAATGTGTTCAATTAAGCTATCCGCGGTTCCGATGTATCGATTCGATTGTTGAAAAAAAAAGAAAAAAAAAATTTTTAAATGAAAAAAGCGTCCACGGCTCTGTCGACGATAAAACCGGATACACGGCGGCCGAACGCACAACCGTCCATTGTAATATTATCGGCCTTTTCTTTTGACTCTCTGATTCTCTGACCCTCTCCCCGAATTATCTCCATCTGTTGTTCGCTCGACCAATTTTCGTGGAAACCGCGGGCTTGCGCCTGATTCTTATCAGCCCGCTCAGAATATAAAGTGGACGATGCGGAAGATTAAGTAGAAGTAGAAACAAGAATTTCGAATGCGAAATGAGAAAAGAAATATTTGAGTAAAGAGAAGGAAACAAATTGCTCGATGATACACAAGCTGTTCTAAAAGCGGCAATTTAATATCAGTCACTGTTTCAAAATACCGAACAGTATAATTTTTTTTTTACTCATTGTAATTAAAATTTTCATATCGGACCATCATTAGAACAATTTCTGATGATTCTTTAAATTCAAGGAAATTACGGGAATTTATTTTCTCCTCTCGGTGCTTGAAAGCCCCACCTGTATGCAACAACTACCGTTATGTATGGTAATGTATCGCAATGCATCACGAAACTAGGTTAAAACTGGTATCGTTGACAAGAAAAAAAATCGGGATAAAAAAATTTCGACGCTGATTCGCGGCTCTTCGCTATCTCCCGGGATCTTGAAAATCCGGTCATCCGTATATAACCCCGAAGAATTTTTGCACGAGGGGCTGCGGCGGATCGAAGCCGGAGGGTGAGTCTCCATCGCGTTGAGGCGGGAGATAAACGCTCAAGAATATTCCTTGGATGATCAGCACGCTCGCTACGTTATCTCGCAACATTCTCGTAATTCCCGACTGCGTTAAAACATTGGAATTTTCAAACGATCCCCAACTCTTTCTCTTGATTATTAAAAAGTCGAAAAAAAACTTTCCCTACCGAGCAACAGTCACGGCTCGGGAACTTTTTTTTTTAATTTATAATTTGGAATTATGTGACAGTCGTTAATTTTTGTTCTTATTTTTTTCCCACATTTTCCAGGCACGTCAATGACTCGCACCGAGTGTATTAAAACAATTATATCCGTGATGCATTTATTGCGAGAATATATCCGTAAATCGGAACTAATTGGAACGTGCTCGAGCAGCCTTTTCCCATCCAATTTGCAAAATATCAATCAAATTCAGCTGATTGGGTCGTGAACGTATTCAATATTCATCTGCACCGGCGACGAATAATATACAACGTGTGAGCGCTGCACACGACGATACATTTATATCGCGGTATTCGGAGAGTAGTACTTTCATGGGAGGAAAATTTTCTTTCGTTATCGATAATACCGAACGATCGTCTAGACCGGCTAATAATTTATCGTTCCACCCCGGAAAAACGATGAATTGAAATATCACGACGTACACCGCACTCAATAATTTGAAGTAAATGCCGATTTTCAAAAGAAATGTTACGCATGAAATCCATTGAAATCGCTGGACTATATTAACACTTAAATTCACACTACGTCAGTTGGTGAATTATTTAATTATGAAATTGTAATATTGCTTAATTAAAATTCAGTCCAATAATTTTGTTCTCTCGAACTTAATTAAAAAAAAATATGATCCGATATCGCGAGGTTGCGAGTCCGTGTAACAGCCAGGTGAGAAAAAAAAATCGCAGAGACAAACGGGGAAAAAATCGAGTGAAAGACTTAGAGCAATCGAGGAGAGGATAAAAGGTCTCTCGAAGCAGAGATAAAAGTCCCGTGGGAATGTGTCGGGCTAGCGCTCGAGGATACGGCACGTTCTTAAGAGCACAGCGCAGAGAGCAGTGAGACAGAGGCATGAACGAGGAGACAGCGATGAGGACGATGGTCGTGCGGATAACGACTCTGAAAATAATTATGTCTCGCTTCCCAGAGATTATAGAAATCCATTCACGTCTCGGCTTTATATTAGCGAAATGTCCTTGCTCTACCGTGTGGTGGAAACGGCATACTATTCGTTGGCTTTACTACTATCGTTACAGGGTGTATCAAAAAATGGCAACCGGCCATTTCTGTATCCACATTTATTAATAAATATTTTGTATATTACGAAATTACATAAAACATGTGATATCTCGATTGATAAGAAGACTACTATTTCCATCTTGACAATTATCGCGCAATATGAATAATACATAGGTTACCGAAAAACTAAAACCTGCCGATCGTTAATGTCTCCTTGATAGCTAAAAATTGGACGATAAATAAAAAAAACTGAGGTCCGAACTCTGTAAGAGTTCGCCTTTCTACAGAAGGAAGGAGACTTTTCGAACATTGGAGTAACGCGAAGGTTACAATTTTTAATTGCAGTGATTGCAGTTTTGCCACACGAGTAAGATTATTAATTTTGGTAGATCCTGTAGCACGTCCGGGCACACTTTCGCGGTGAGGTGAGGACGAAAGGGGGAGAGAAAGCGTGTCCCGGGAAACTAGAGAAGAACGTTTGCCAGGATCGGGAGAAGGGCCGTGGGTGAGATTGCGAGTGAGAAAGTACGGGGCGCAGTGAAGAATCCGGAGTAAAACGAAGGAAGGGTGAAACGAGGAGGGAAGCCATGACGCTGGAAAGAAAAATAAATGAGCAACGAAACTCTAGAGGATCGAGAAACGTTCGACTTGTCTCCTTGGTCTCGTTTTACCCGAGGAAGGAGCGCGCGTGAGCAGCCTCGGGTTATGACTCTCGGTACCGGTTATGTTGAAATAGAGGTGGAACCAGTGTATTTCTCGATAATTTCAAATATTTATCGGCTAATGCGCCCGAGGGTGAAAAATGGGGCGAAGGTGAATGCCCACGTAGGTTTTGCCGATCGATCGGAAACGACCAACGATCGGGCCAGTGTAACGACCGCCGATTCCCCAACCTTCGGCCAATGTCGGCCAAACCAACAATCATATTACCGATCCGAATTTTTTCCCCATTACGAGATGGCTACTCGCATCATTGTTAAGAAATGTAATTATTTTATTACACTGGCAAATTATTATTATATTTATACAAAATTTGCAATGATCTACTTATTAAAAATTAGATACTCTTCGTGAGCTTCCGGCACGAATGTGTCACTAGGATAAATTGATAAATATTTTCCGGGGAACGGGAATGTAATATGTCCGGCTAGGAGCGTAAGTTTTAGCAGCAACTGCAGTCGCGCTTATCGAAGAGAGGATGAAAAGCTTGTTACTAAGTTGCAGCAGTATATTAAATTTTATTGGCTATGTTCGTGCATATTTTTGAATTACCACGCTTCCCGGAAGCCAGAAACGGTGTTCATTATTGCTATCGGGGATACTCGTATCCCGATGCTGAAAAATAATTATAATTTTCAAAGAAATTTTATCATTTTGGCCATCAGAAAATTGCTCGAATCTGCAAAAAAAAAATGCAGTGCGCGCTACCAAGACCAACGATTGATGGATAATGAATTTTTGAGTGAACTGTAGATCGCTCTTGCGAAGGAAATCGCCAACGACTCTGACAGTGGAACACGATGCACGTGACGAAAGCTACTGAAATACGAGACTCAAAAATATCGTGTGCCTAGGCGACCATGCGATATGCAAACCCCCTCCCCGTTTCCGTTCGCCAAAAGCTTTGAAGCCGATCACGTATTTGAAATGTCGCTCGTCAAAATTCCACCGAGCCTCGAGCATACCGCACAATGCGATGGCGCACTGCCTCCAGCGGGATGAACATCGCACAATGCCATGCGCTTTGTTCCCGCGTAAAACAACCAAAATGTATAGGATATTTCGAGCCTAAAATTCGAATGACGGAGCAAAAAACTCGTTGGTGCGTCACATGGGCAGAGAATTTTTAAAAAGAAAAAAATATGTCCGTATACGCGGTACGGTAAAAAAATCGTGTGCGGAGCCGAGTATTAAAGTAATTACACGTAACGTGTATTCCCAACATTCCATGGAAATTTTAAAAAAATTCGGGATGTTTGAGAAGGGACGAGTTATTTCCCATAATCGGATATTGACTGCCAGTTACGGCAGGGCGGTAGCTTCATCAAATACTTAATCGGAATATCGGTTTAGTGCGATACCCTCGGGTTACGGAGTTTATGAAATATCTCTCACACAACGGGCCGGTGCATCGGAAGAAGCAAGATTTTACTCGGTGTGCCCTAGGCAAAATTGTTCTTCATCGATATAACATACGGTTTTTTTCCCGTAGAGAAGCTGCACATAGTTTTCGAATTCGTCGGAACCGCTTACGCGATAACTTTTTTTGATACATTTTTTAATCGTTAAATTATAATTACTCGAAGCCTCTATGCGAACCCGTGTTAGGTTACGCAGAAAATTTCTCTGAAAAAATTCTTCTCCATCGAAACAGACACACGGTGTTCTCTCGCACGCAGAAAAATAATTTATTTGACGGACACTGCGCAAATATTTGTTTATTTAAATTAAATGAATATTTATTTTTAATAAATAAATATTTATCTGCGGGCGCCCGGCAACGAATTATTTTTCTGGGTGTGCAGACAAGCTTTACACAGTTTTCGAACTCATGGGAGCCGCTTTCGCGATAACTTTCAATTTTGTTCTGTTTTTCATTACATTTTTCAATTGTTAAATGATAATTACTCGAAGCATCGATGCGAGCTCGCGTGACCGACTTATTTAGCTCGGTATTCGAAAAATTTAATCGGAAAAAAAGTAAATTCCCATCTCCGACCGAACATTATCACGTAGGCGCGCTCGAGAGTCTCCGACGTCGTACATCCTCCTGGGCGAGAGGTCGAGCGATGCAGAATCCACCGGGAAATTCTCGACCTAGCGCGCGTTCACTTAAACACTCAAGTCTGGAGTACAGCCGGCGGATGTGCTACAAAGTAATCGAATTTCCGGGTCAAAGGGGCGTGCGGCGATGCTATTACCTTACACCGGCTCGCCCTCTCGCTTTCTCGCTCCCAGGCACTCTCCGTATCTCCGTCTCTCTCGGTTGTTCGCAACTTCGCTCGATATGCACTGCCCTGAGCGATCACTGGCCTCGTCCCAAGCTCGCCCGATTCTGGGCCCAATGGAATTTTCACGGGGCGCAGAGGAGAACCCGCGAGCAGGATAGATATATGCGAATTATTTAAGAGAATAAAGATACTTTTTGAATCGTAAGTCACGATTTATTCTACCTTGTTATTATAATTTTTTTTTTTTTTTTACCTCTTTTACATAACTAATGAGTAGTGGCAGAAAGGAAGAGAAACCGGGAAGATTGAGCCTGAAGGCTAGTCATAAATTAATGTCTAATTTGCATGACGAAGCATAACATTAATATATTTATTCTTATTTAAATATTTACGCCGACCGCCGACGGGGAAATAAAATGATTTTCTCTTTAAAGCGGTGGTACGACGAAAGTTGTTGGATGTAGCCCGATAAAAAAAGGTACAAAAAACGCTATCGATTTTTTTGTAAATACAGCAGCGCTACTACTAATTCCCACGACTTTTCGAATTACGCAAATCGGAAAAGTTTAGTCGCGAGATGGAAAGGGTAAAAAAAATGTAAGGACGCGTAACGAAACGTGGCTGGTCATTTGCACTTTAAGCGAGCGAACAATCAAAAAAATTGCATCACTCGAATCACAAAATCACAGAATCGAACGATGGATAAATATTAAGTTTATTTTTACTTCGTCGTCCGATACGAACTATGTAAGAAGAGAAAGTACTAATTGACTGAACTGGCCAACGCCGTATATACGAAAAGGCATGCGATATAAAAAGCACTGCCACAAGTCGTCATCGTAAGTTGTCAAGGTGGCGAATGACGAAGGCGACGGGCGTGCCTAATTGGACCCAAAGCGCGCTTTCAGTGCTAATGATCACACTTCGCCGAGGCAATCTAGCGCAAATGGTTTTCACATTCCCAACTTCGATTAAGTTTGCGTAGCTACGCGTTAACGAGCCAATTCCAGATTGTCCTGTGTTTAAGAACCTACGGTATCCTTTTTCTTGACTAATGGGGTTCATGCGTCGAGGAACATACGAATAATTGCTGCTCGGTAATTATCAGTAATTATCGTACTCAGTTCCTCGGTGATGAATCAACGGGCCGTTATGTTGGTTTCGTTGCAGTGAAAAACGGGTAACGACCAAGCGGAAGAGCTTCGTTTCTTCTCCCTTCTTTGACGATGGGATTGACACTGCTGGACGTGGATCGGTGCTCGTCCCGAAGGAGGTGTACGTTCGCCTGGACTAGGATTGCTCAGGGGATTGTTAGGAGGGCCGGGCGAGCTGCACCGAGAAAGAAGAGGCGAGACCCTAGGAGTGTCGACGCAAAGTGGTCGGGGCGAGGGAAGAGGGTTGTATCGGGAAGGAAGACGTATAAGACAGGCACCAGCGGCAACAGAAGAAGACGCAGAAGAAATAAAGTAAGAAAGAACGGAAGAAAGAAGCGGTATAGGTAACTTAACAATGAAGCTTTCTTTACGCGCTCGGCGAAGCTCGAATTTTCTTCTTCCTCGGAGTCTGGAGGAAACTGGTAGCGGAGGGTCCCGAGCCCGGAGCAGCGAGCAGCTTTCGGGGGGCAATCGAGCGTAAATCCACGCCCAACAATAATGATGTACACTCGCTCGCTCGTTCTGTTTGTGTGTTCTCCGAGTATTGACTGTACCAAAGTGCGCATGGTGCTGCTCATTGCTTCGAACGAGTCGGCCGAGCTCCGCGGATGAAGGGATGTTAGGGGGAAAAAAGCGAATGGCCGGACAGAGAATATCGTTACTTCGCCGTTCCCTCGTCAGCCACACGGTCACATTGTGGGAAATGTTTGAACGACGATCAATCGTTGTACGAGACAGCTTAGATGTACAGTCTATTCCCGTAGAATTTTTCGTTAACAAGTAAACTCTTTGAATTTAACATTTAACAATATAGTTTCTACTCACCCGTGATGAGGTTTTTTTTTGCTCCCATGAATTCATCGTTCGCTGCTTTGGAGATACCGCGTTTCACTCGTTGGCAAGACTTTCCAGGTTTCTGTCGAAATACAATCGATTTTATTTCAGCATGAAATTAAAAGGGTGGTCAGCTACGGGTAGTTTCGAGGTACTGAGACAACGCAATAACGATTTTTTAAATAAATGATAGTCTAATTAATGGAGTCAATGAAGACTCGAACCATTTCTGCGAGTCGCAAATAAATCAAGAAAGTTAAATTACTCCATTAGAGCTGGCACAGTCTGTGTCTACAAAATGCGATACGAATACTGGCTTCAGGAAAATGGATTTCCGTGTAAAACGCTGGAGAAGATGTAAAAGTTAATTAAAGCGAAACTTCGACATCAGCCTGTGTACAGCGTTCTCCGCTCGTCTAAAGCTGCAGGCAAATGTTTGGCCGCTGCACCGACCGGTAGCACGAAATTCTAATAATAATAATAAGAATGTATTTATTTATGGATATATAAAGGGCCACGCCTAATTGGAGTAAATTCTAATAATAATACCATGCAAGACCATTAAATACAAGTTTTTGATGCGAGAGCCTCATCGTTCAGCTGTTAAGGCCGATCGGATGACGGCACAAGCGGGTGCAGGCTGAATTGAGATTCTGATCGAGAATATAATCCATGATAGCAAAGTGCTGTCGGAAGGCCTGTGTCTACAAAATGCGATACGAATACTGGCTTCAGGAAAATGGATTTCCGTGTAAAACGCTGGAGAAGATGTAAAAGTTAATTAAAGCGAAACTTCGACATCAACCTTCGCACAACGTTCTCCGCTCTTCTGAAGCTGCAGGCAAATGTTTGGCCGCTGCATCGACCGGTAGCACAAAATTCTAATAATAATAATAAGAATGTATTTATTTATGAATATATAAAGGGCTACGCCCAATTACAGTAAATTGTAATAATAATACCATGCCAGAACATTATAAACAAGTGCAAAGTTTTGGATGCGAGAGCCCTATCGTTCAACTGTTAAGGTCGATCGGATGACGGCAGAAGCGGGTGCAGGCTGAATTGAGATTCTGATCGAGAATATAATCCATGATAGCAAAGTGCTGTTGGAGGGCCTGTTGGGCGACAAGGAGAGAATGAGGGGTGGCTGCGCTCGCACAGCGATGATGACGACGACGACGACGACGACGACGACGACGACGGCGACGACGATGCCGACGAGACGGCGGGTTTCGCTAGGATCTCAGCCCCGAAAGCCCGTTAGGGGTTGGCTATTAGTTTGACGTAATGACGTCATTAACCAGTGAGAGCAGATCTCGTGATCGGTACCGGTGAGCGGGGAGGCTGAGGGGAACGAGAAGGCGAGAGGATATTAGTGCCAAGCGCCATCTTCAAGGTTTCATCCTTTACTACCATCTTGGCGGTGGCTCATACCCACCTCCTGTCCTACAACTTACCCCCTCCGGAAGTGGTAGCGGCAGCAATGGACGAGCAAGTGAGCTTTCTCAAGCGTAACACCGCCAGCCCCGTGTAAGCATCAACACCTCGCCACCCCTCACCCGCATTGCCCCGAGTAATCGAGCGCAGGTATGCACGCCTTGAAAACATCGTTCAACCTCTCCACAAGCCAACAGCTTTAACGCCCTTCAGCCCTACCATTTCTTTTAAATTCTGGCGCGCTAGTCATTAAATTTTGCAATCTCACCGGAAATTCCATGATATAATAGCGTTGGATATGAGACGTAGGAGAGAATAGTTAAAGGAGATGACGAAGAAGAAAGGTGAGAAACCATGATCAGGACATTGTTAAACGAGATCGGGAATTCGACATATTGGGGTGAAAGAAAATTTAGGTAACTTGACGTTAATTAAATCGTTTGGCTAATCGAACTTGGAAGAATGGACCAAAAACCCCCACTTCATCATTATAGCAATGTTGAATACCCGTGGAACTCGATGATGCCACGGGGTTCGTCTGGAACGATTTTCCCAACTCTTCAGTCGAGCCGATACGTTGGGTCCGACTCGATTCCGGGTTTAGGCGAATACCGACTTGAGCACCGAGCCTGTACAAGAGCTGTGGCAACTGGTGCGGTCCCGGAACCGTGCCGATGGTAAGTCTCACCTGGAATCGGCAGACGAAAATAGGGCATCGATTATGTTTCGATGCTCGACTCGTGGAGCAGAAGTGCGGGAAAAGTTGCAGGTACCGAGCGAATCGGCGAATGTGTCGTGATCGTTTATGGACAGGGATGAGCAGCTGCAGCGATTGCAATAACCTCTCGGGCACTACGGTCGACGTTTCGACCCCGAATTCATACCACTTCGGTTGAATCTGACGAGATACACGGCGGCCAACAGTTCCATACGTATAGCGGATATTCTGTTCAAGCGTCTCTTTCGGCTGTACTTGTATATCGTAGATACCATACTATATAGCAACAGCCACGTTCGCATCGGACCCAACGTATAGCAGAGCTTTGATTCTCACGTCAGCTCGGCATGCCCCCTGGCACAGTCCAGCGTAACGTGGTGAAATATGGCAGTTCGAGCGCGAAACACGCCGAGTGACCAACGGTGACGCCAATCGCCGTTGCCACCATCGTACCGTGCCAGAATATCGACACATCTGCACCATCACCTCACCGCTATCGCCATCCCCTGACAGGGCGACGATCGGGCTCCGGGTATATACGCCAGTTCCTGCGAGGACGTTCAGCCTCAATGAACCATCGTAGTGACGTAGACAAAATGAATCGTCGGAAATGTTCACTCTAATCAAGATTGTGATTAATTACCATGGGAATTGGAAATTCATTAGTTACCTAGCGGTGATTCGATGGTATTTTCAACTGTCCACCTCCGGGCGGAACAGCTGGCAAGATACGGGGGTTGTTTCCTTTCGGTTGATGACACCTGAGAGTCGAGATTCCTTCAGTGAGCGCATTCGGTAAAAACTTTGATAAATTGCGAGGCACTGCGGCCTAAACGGGTCACTAAGATCGTTGAAAAATAACGCTTTGTCATTCATTACAGTTGTCACGCTCTCTAGGTATTGGGGGGGAAAAACGTCACCGATGCTTGAAGGGTTAAAAAGTATTCTATTCGTTCGCTGAATTACTGACGACGAGGTAAAAAAGACCCGTGGCATTTGATCGACAATTCGCGTAGGGGTGTCACGGGAGGATCGACTGCATCAGAGCTCACCAGGATCAGGCAGTAGCTATAGATAACTGGAGCAAAAAAAAAAAAAAGCACTGTGTGGAGCTTCGGACGGTCGGTGAACGCGGAGAGTCCGACACCCCGATCGTGCGAAATAGGTGGAGTCCCGCTACTTGCTGGAAGTTCATAACCCAGGCACATCGGTGGACCGGGAAAGAAGAAGAGACAGAGCGAGGCTGTCGGGTGTGAGTACGTGGACGCGATGGCCAAAGGAGCGGAGGGTGAGCGACGGGATTTATTTTCCGGACCGCTGGAGGTCGTCATTCGAACGGACGGACGCCACTGGAATCCCTTAACGGTGTGGCTCGGTCATTCCCAATGGCGAAGAGAAACTACGATCCGGTTGCCCCACGTACGCGGATATCGGGAGAGCTAGAGAGAAAGAGAGGGATTCTTCCTCGCTCCGACTCTCCCGCACTTCTGCGTCCGCGTTGCCGATCCGCTATCAGGCAGACAATCAGAGGTCCAAGCGTCCGAATTAAGATTTAGGGCTCCGATGACCACTCCTTTTACGTCAAACGCCTAAAAACAATCTTCGGAGTTCCGGAATTGAGGCATCCAGTCTTCCGGATGTAAGGCGAATGGATAATTAGTATTTCAACTCGAGCGGTTTGTGAAATCCTTTGATCCCGCGTCCCTGCAACAACAGTTTACTCTTCTATAATACTAAGAAAACGCATTCGCTCTAGGATTCTATTTTCTTTCGCGCTCTGCCGATTGCCGAACGATACACTGAGAGCCAAGCCCCGTAAGAGAACGTATCTGTCTGTGTATTCTGGGTCGCTGCATCGACGTCGCGTCCAGCAGAGGAAACACGTACCAGATAAGTACACTTACCCGGAGCAAAAAAGTTTGTATAGCAAAGCCGTGCCCGATACTGCGATGGGGAATTTAAAAACACACATGCACACAAGCCCGGGCTCTCGATCGACTACCGGTCCGCCGAGGGTTTGCATTCGATTTTCCTGTTCGCGAGATCCGAGGAGAGCACGGATAGGCTCTTCCCGTCCTTCCGGTCGTCGTCTTCGTCGTCCTTCGCTCGTGTATCGCCCTACGACCCCTCTCTCCTCAAAGAAACCTGGGGCGATGCGAGCCACGGCCCCGTCGTCTTCGACGCTACAGGTGGCCGGTTTAAAGCTCTTGATTTACGGTCGACCTCACCTCTACCTTCTCCCTCACCGCTAGTTTAAAGTTCAACTGTACCGTACGGGTAAACAGCAGGCTTCGCAAGGTTGCCGGGCCTCTCGGCAGACCAGCGAACCGAAGACCCGGCCGGAAGCTCCATCGGCCCGAGGCACATCCCAAACTCTCCGTCCAAGGTGGACAAACAATATTGTGTCAAACAAAAGTTAGGGAAAAAATCAAGTAAATAGGCGTCAACGCACTGTCTAACAACACACTGAGAGAAGGATCTAATAAATATGGCTATGTCACTTAAGAGATATAACCATAGCACATAGTAGTACGGAACTAGGACACCACCTATGATAGAAAGTATCGGATGTGTAGGAATTTTTCGTAGATATTAGGTGAGAATTCTTCGAAAATCTGTGACTTTATGCCACAGGTGGCAGTCACGTGATTCGATGAGCTAATTTTTCTCAGATGACCGGTAAGTCGTTACTTCACCATAAATGAATTATTCAACATTGACCCTAGAAATCACATATTCGTCCTGTGGACCTGGAGTGTTCACTTCCGGAGCCCGGAATGTTTCTACCATCCGCTACATCGGCAATGGCATTTCACAAGCTCGTTGCTAACACCCTGCGGCACTAATTGCACTACAAACAGGTCAACAGCCATCGCCCCAGTCGAAGCAGCATGACGACGCAGACTACGGTGCAAAAGTATGTTCGTCGTTCCAGGTTTACGGTGGCAGAGCTGATTACTATAAGAAGCTTAACAAATGAGTGAAAACCCAAAGAGTAGATTCGAGTCTGTCGGATTCGTCGGAGAAGCGAAATACAGTCGCAACCGCATGGCGTTCGTTTTTCATCGTCGCTCCGGGCGCGCAGTTGCGGCCCTTTTGCGAGCAAAACCGTACTTCGCAGCGCGAGTGCCGAGCGAAAATCATGTCTCTCCGAAAGCTTCGAAATAACGGTCGAGTGAAACGGAACGGCTCAACCGGCGGCTCAACGGCAAAGATGCGGGGCCATTGGGAGAGGTGGGCAGGAAAAGCAAAACACGAACGGGCTGAGAGGGCAGAAAAGCGGGGACCGTCTTGCGCACAGGTATAAGGATCGAGAGAAGATCGTGAGCCGGACCTCGTTGTCCCGGCAGGCGTCGTTGTTCACGTCGTAGTCATATCTGCCGTGGAGAGGAGTGGCATCAAGCGAATAAGAAACCAGCGGGAGCTTCCTGAGACGTCGTGAGAGAATACGCCTGGAGCGCGTCAGCACGGGGTGTCGAGTAGCGAATGCCGCCCTTGATGTGCCCACGTGGAACGAACGCTTCTCGCACGGAAGCGCGACGACGACGACGACGGAGACGATTCGACGGTATCCGTTAGGGATTTCCTTAGCTGATCCGGAAAATCCGTATCTACTTTGCATTCAACGACACAGCCTCGAATATATTCCGCAGTGTCGTGAGAGCTTCTGTGTTCTCTGTAACACACTCGTTTCTCGTTTTCCATCGATTTACCCGATTTTTTTCTTCTCCCTCATTTGTTATTTTTTTTCCGGTCTCTTGGTTTATTTTACCTTCACGTTTCATTTTCGACGGTTTAAAACGTGGTGCGTTTCGATGTATTTGCGTTACACGGGAAATCGTGGAATAAAATGAAGCAAATAAAATATAAACAAAGAAGTAAAAAAAAGTTGAAATGGCAATTACCCGACGAAGCTGGGCGGATGTTATTTGTTCAGTGACTCCGTACGAATTTGTTGAAATTAATTTGAACTTTTCGGGCGGAATAGAAATGAGTGAGGAGAGCCAATCTTTTTCGGATCGTTTTGAATTTCCGACAGCGGCGCGGTGCGTGTGTGCCGGCGCGTATCGAACACCGCCCCTGTGGAACACTCGCGTGTTGGCGCCGTTTAAATATCCTCAAGCTCTGACGCTGGACCGTGTTTGCACAATAGTTTCGACGAGTTTAGAACGAAATTTAATAATATAGAGTGTGCTAGAAAGTGTACAGGGGCTTGCACGGGGCCGAGCCCGACCTCGCCGCACTGGTTCCGGGCATTGGTTTTCTGCACGTACATCGACGGACAGAGAACCAACGCCCGGTGTCAATCGAAATATGTCCGAAACAATTGTCGTGCATCCAGTGATGTAAAATTACGGTCATTTTATCCTTGGGACCGTCACATGACGTCATTTTCATTTTACTACCATTTTCTATGTAAAAAGACCGTCATTTTTATTCACGTCGTATGAATATGACATAACCAGCGTGCCTTTAACGTCTATATAGATGTAAAGTTACGGTCATTCTCCGTCACCAAATTTTTCGTTGCATGATGACAATGTATTCATCTGTATAGTCGTAATATTTCTTATTTTCCTGTCATCGGCATCGTCTCGTTGTACAATGTGACAATAAACTTGGAATTAAAAAAAAAAAAAAAGAACGTACAACACTTACTCTATGGGATTTCTGGAAAAAAAAGCCGTATGCGCATGCGCATGGGTGATCGTCAATGTATCATTCGGCATATGACGGTCGTGTGGCGTTCACGTTGCGGCTTTACACCGTGGCCAGTAGAGTCCACGGTGCATTCTACTGGTCGATTTTTTGTTCGCGTGAAAAACTCGACAAATCCCCGGTTGGATCCGCCCTGCGGAATTTCAAAGTTCCGCTTCAATACAATCGCGTGTACGCTCCGATCTCTCGCGCACCATTATTTTATTACCCAAACCAGAGGCTGTAAAGTAATTGAGCTCGTTATTATTATATCCAAAAGTATAGCGGTTTTACGGGTAAAAACACGGGAAATCGAAGTAGAGGAATAAACGTCAACGCCGCTACGACGCTCCGAATAACACCCGATAAGGTTCACGGGCGGTTTGCAGCGGGAGGGTTGACTGGAATTATTTTCCCTGGTCGAACGATCGAGTGCGAAGCCAAAGACTAATGTCGAAGCTGGCATTAATCCAAATCGAAGAAATACATAGCTGCGATCCATCTCTAATTCTCTTTCTCTTCGGTATCCTATTCCTGTGAAACGGTGTCTCCTGCACCAGCGAGAGGGTGGGGGGGGGGGGGAGGGGGTGATATCCAAGAGCTAGCGCCCGTTTGCTTTAAAAACCCCGAGCTTTCGACCCTATATAAATTTATCGCCGTCGTCACGTGTACTGCGAGTCGAGACGCGCGAAGTTATTCGCTTTCCGCTCGTCCGGATCCATCTCTTTATCGATCGTCCTAACAGATCAATGCCTCAAACAGCCCTGCTTTCCTCTCACTGTTATCTCCCCGATAAGTGCGTGCGCCGTCATTGCATCACAAGATTTTCCACCGGATATGAAAAAAAGTATATTTGTTTGTTTTTTTCCTTTACGATACGATAAAAAAATTGTTTATTTTTTTTTTTTGTTCTCCTCCCCCACGTACTTTATTTCGCTCGGAGGAACGAAGCGGAATCCGTCGTCTCCTTTGGCTTCCGTGTCAACGCCACTTTCCTCACGTCCCTCCTTCAGCGAGGGGGGGGTGAGCTCTTCTTATTTCATTCTTCTATTTCTGCCTTTTTTACCGCACCGGGGTTTTCCTCCCCGGACACCTTTTGTACATAGCTTAAGGCGACGCGCGGAGGTTACTTTGAAAGTAAGAATGACAATATTGCGATGTCGCGCAACGGGGGAAAAATGGAGGAACGAAAAATAAAAAGGAAAAATAAACGAGAAACGAAAGAGAGGAAAAAGGAACGGAGGAAAGAGGGCGATGTCGACGGTGGAGGAAGAAAATGAGCGAGGTAAAGCGAGCAGGAAAATGGGTACTAAGAAGAAACGAGGCGGGATTGTATATATGTTAGCTAGACGTCGCGTCGGGCATTCATCGTCCGCCACATCCCTGTCGGCGTCCGGTTATAAATTGGTGCGCATCAGGTAGTCATGAAAGCGGGCTGTCGTGTACACACACACTGCATGTTTCTTTTTTTATTATATATTTCTCTCCGGAAAACCTCGCGCTTTCACTCTAGTTCGCAAATCGTGACTAAGTTTGCCCTCGTGAAACATCGGATGTGTATGTCAACGGGAAGTTGCGCGAGGAGCGAAGATTGAAGCACGATTGAGTCTACCCAGATGAGATTCAACCACCGGTCCGGCTACGGAACTGCACTAGTTGTCGAGGGTCTTGAAATGACGGTAATACGTCACTTTCGGTCGAAAAATTAGACTTGTAAACTGGAAGTTACGGTGCAACGAAGTTTTTCCGCGTGAAGTCCAGGGTAGAAGAAAATCGTATGGAGAAGTGTATTAAATTGAATATTGAAGGAATATGGGTAAAAGTACGAGAAATAATATTGGGTGGAGTATAATTTGAATATGGGTTTTGTTCAGTTCCCCGATTAATCCCATACCCTTTTCCAGATTCTTTGCCAGCCATCGCGTAGAACCTTGATACAATTCCTATTTATTCAGATTATAGCTTACCCACTATTATTTCCGATACTGTTTCCCATATTTCATCCATATTCAATATAATACTCTTTCCCATACGAATTTTTTTTTATACGGGGTCACTTCGGGTTTAAATGTGAGTCTCAAATTCGTGCATTCACTCTCTTATTTCTCATGCATTTTTCTGCAATTTCTCGAAATCCAAAATCAATTAGCATCGACAGTCCGAGGCGTAAAATGTTCTCTCGTCCAGTGCCGAGCGGCCTCGGACTCGGGAGGCGGACAGTGCTGGAAACAAATTAACGTCGTTAATTATCCGATCCGAGGAACAAGAGGCTCCAGCGGCGACACGCGGAGGACGAAAGAGATCGGAATGAGAGCGGTAGACGAAAGACCGACGAGCCGCCGGTAGGAAAATAGAAAGGAGCGCAATTTATATTCCTTCTGATAGCGGGCTGAGCTGAGAAACTGCTTGACTGGCAAGATAGCGCTGGCTCAAGCCAATTACATTCACTTGCTCCCTCTTCTTGCTCTCGCTCCTCTTTAGCCGGAGCTGTCCTTTTTACCTAAGTCCGACGTCGGAACCGCGCGCCCGCCCTCACTCCCTCCTTGCTCCACTCGTTACAACCACCGCTGCACGTCCCTCTCTTCCGCCACCTTCATTCTCTCTCAGTCCTCTTCCTTCCAATGGAATCTTCCAATTTCTGTCTCCATTGGATACGACGATGCTTTCTTTCCCTCACCCGTTCGTTCTCCAACCTGTTTTTTTTTTTTTTCCTTTCGCTTGTGTCCGACCCTCGTACCAGAGACACTCTTCTCCTCTCGCGTTCCCTCGCCGATGTTCAAGCTCCTATCTCAATTTTTCGTCCTCCTCTTCCTCAATCTCGCCTCTTTTGTTTCTCACCCTCCGTACACGACACACCGTTTGCTTCCGTTCCTCTCTTACGCACCTCCTAAACTTCCATGCGATCTTCCTCCTCCGCCTCCTCCGGCGGCCTCCGTAAAGTGTATACCTGCAGACTAGTGGGATGTCCTTCCTCGGCGTCGTCGTCGTCGTTGGCTCGTCGTCACTCTCGACGTCTGAGGGTCCTCGAGCAACTTTTTATCGTACTCGTCCCGAGCCCTCCCAACACTGGCCGACTCTCTCCTCGCGAACGGGCAATACAATGTCACGAGATTCTCGCTCACTTCGGCAACCCGGTGCCCCGCTGTCCCCTGAACGTGTAATCACTGCCTGTCTCGTTCGATATGGCTCGTAGACCCCGACATGAACGAGAAAATAAAGAAAAATGCATTCTCGCATACATTTAATTTTTACCGTAGGAAGAATTACGTTTATGGCTCTTTTATTCCCTTGGAAAGAAAATCTCGAAGAAGCAATATCGAATCAAATTCGAACGAAAGTTTATGAAATTCGTCGAAATCGAAGTTTTGCCTCTCGGACAAATTAGATGCGTTTTGATTTTAGAACGTGTGGCTCCGATTCTTCTACAATCTCGAAACATTTTTCCCGAGTCAATAAGAATTTAGAGAGAAAAAAAAAACCAAGAATCGAAAGATCACGAAAATTTTCGTCACTTACCGCGAAGACGGTATGCACAGCGCGAACGAAAGGCGGAGCAGTGTTTTTCTTTGTTGGCGATAAACATCGGAAAATTAATTAAAAGCGAAATCGGCCAAGCGCATCCAATATCGAGAAGCTATTCCCGAGGAAACCACTTCGACTTCGTTGCTCTCGTTCGAGCGTTGCGCTTGCAATTCCTCCGGCACCTATACCCGGTTCGCTTCACCCTGGCCCAAGAGCTACGACGTTACCGTTGCGGCTAGCGGTAATAAATTTTCCAAACTCGTTACCCGCGCACCCGCCGCCCCTCCCCTCACTCTCGTCCAGAACCGCGAAACACTCGGAAATAATTACCGATTGTTCGCGAAGTGCGAACACCCGCTTGTGGAAACTCTTCTCGGTCCTCACCTGCCTCCGGCGAGGCTTCTTTCTCCCAACGAAATTCACTCCGTTGATTCGATGATCTCGGTACGTTCAAGTGGATCTCTTAATTAAATCCCGCAGTTCCCAACGCGATTCTCGTTATCAACGGTTTTCATATTTTTTTACACAATTTTTACGATAATAAATAAATGTAATTAGCAAACTAGCTCGAACTTCCCTCGATTATCAAGTGCGTGGCAAACTACGTGTTCATTGCATACTTCCCGCGGAGTAAACATATTTAATTGGATGTCACAGTTCCACCACGATTTCGAAGAAGGGGCAATTTGTCTTCGTAAGTTTTTCCATACGGAAAGGTATCGAATTCGAGAATAATGAGATAACCGCATGGAAACTTTCCGGGACCAGAATAATTTCAGTAAGAGCTCGAAGATACCGGAAAACCGGGATGTCAAAGACGGCGAGAGTTTTCCGTTCAATCGGTCTCGATTTCAGTTCGTACTTACATTAAGTATGTTTCGTTGTTCGGCACGGAACATCATGCCTCATCCGCCGCGGTAAGAGTCCTCGCTTCTTCGTCCTCTTCGTAATCCGGCCGGCTCTGCACAAAGAACGGAAATTTCATTTACGGAGTGGACTCGACTGCGTTCGCTTGTTAGTGAATTTCTGATTTTGCCAAACTTTCTTGTTTATTCGTAACGAGCTCCGGGAATAACAGAGCGGGGATAAGTGGCAGAAGGAAATTCTTGAAAGTCCTCGGGACATGGAAGAGCGCGGTAGTTATAGGTACGAAGATAGGAAAGGTACGGAGAATGACGGAGAAAGCCCTATCGGCCGGGCGGAATCAAGTTTGCATGGAATTTAGGGCCGTCCCGACGGGACCTCGCTGTCTCGCTTCTCTCATTGTACGCTCATGAACTGGAGGGCTGACGGTGTAAATACCTCGGCGAGTTTCAAAGTCAGTTTGTTTGTGAAGCAAAAGTGTTGAATAGGAACTACCTCGATTAGCGCGGCAAGTGCATGGCAAATGGACCGTGGGCGACGTTCGCCACTTTCACCCTATGTGAAAGTGGCGAATTCTTCGTTAAATGAAAGTATGGTTGCAGTGAATTCCTAAAATTCGTCCAATCTCTTTCTAAGTTAAAGATACGAAGATAGGAAAGGTAGGGAGAACGACGGAAAAAACCCTATCGGCCGGACAGAATCAAGTTTGTTGTTGAATTTAAGGCCGTTCCGACCGTTTCTCGCTGCGTCGCGTCTTTCATCTGGACGCGAAGATTTGACTACGTTACTCCTTCAAATGGGGGAGAGGGGACGGGCTGACAGTGTAAATAGCTCGGTGAGTTTCAAAGACTGTTTGTGGGGGAAAAAGTGTTGACTAGGATTCGCCTCGATTAGCGCGGCAAGTGCATGGCAAATGGATCGTGGGCGACTTTCGCAACTTTTACCCCATCAGACATTTCGTTAAAAAAAAGTATGGTTTTCCAAACTTTGAAGCACGAGTTTCCGCAGTGTAAAAATTATTCTCTCGCTATCTCACAGGCCTCCGGCTGCGTTTTTTCTGGCGAACAGTCGGCACCGTGTCGAACGGAAATATCTTAAATTTCTATCGCTTATAAATGGGAACAAGCAAGAATTCCCAGGTCGCCGTTTTGTCTGTGAGTTCGGGAAGACTGCGCCGAATGGAAGAACAATCGGGAGCAATGGGAAATGGGCGTTCCTCGCGACGGGTTGAGTTACCGAAGCCGGCGAAGAAACGCGGTAACCCGTTTTCGAATGGCGCGGAGTGCCCCAGCGATCTATGTAGCAAAGAGCAAAATTCGGCGCGTAGAGACCGGAGAACATTAGAATTTCAAATCAACATCATCGGCCGCTTTGCGCGGTTCTTTGCTTCTTCCGTCTCGACTGAGCCACGCAGAGGGCTTGGCGTGCGGTTGGATAAGAAGCGGAAAAAACTAGCGGCACTGAGGAAGGTGAGACAGACAAGGTCGGTATAGCAGCGGCCAAAGAATCCAACGGATAAAAGAAAGAAAAATGCGTTTAGATGCAATCGAACGAACAAAAAAAGGAACTGTAGTCTCTCAACGCGAAGCAGGAAAAGCGACTGAATGCAAAAGAACGACCCGCTTAGACTGCGTTACGAAGTTATTCAAATATTTTGTAGAACTACCTCCTCTTTGCATTACGTGCGTCTTTCATCCGTGAAAAAAAAAACAATCCGTGAGCCGCATCGGCGTTCGTGGAAATAGTAGCATTAATACGTTCCCACTAAATGAAATCCATTTGATGCAAGAGGATTGACACAAAGGACAATTCTCGCTCTATCCGCTTTCCCACGTTGCCTCTTCTCTTCCCCCGTACAACTCGCATTTCGGTTTTATAATTCCTGACGCCCGAGCCGGGCGCCCCAGATATATGCTTCACTGTCCGACTTATTCACTCGGCCAATTATTGATCTATCGACTACTCCCGGCGGCCGGCTACGCTCCGAACCCTCGCGCTACGCAATTTGGTCACGTGGAAAGTGTACCCCATCAAGTCCCATCTACTCCCTTTGACCTTACTCCAGATCCATCAACAGCAGCCGCATAACGCACTCTGGCTCTCTGGCTATCGTTCGATTATCCCTCTGGCGGGAGTGTACTATCTCCGCAGGCTCAGCCGTCAAATGGATTCGGGACTACGCAAAAGTCGATCCGATCGATCTCGTTCAAAGGTCCGTATTAGCCGTAGAACCGTGCTCGGAATGTTCGCTCACAGTCGAAATCCAACTGAAAATTCCGACTCCAATCGCACGAACTTTTTATTTAACTACGATTTGTGAAACTATGGTTACTGATGTAATCAGACTTTGATGAAATTAATTCAAAACCGCTCTCAGAAAAAAAATGTCAACGCTCTGTCGTTACAAACTTCATGCGCGGAAATTGACAATGCGTGGCACTAAGTGGCGAGGTGTTGCCAGTGATGTAATAAAAGGGGCAAGAATCGGGAGAAGAGATCAGCTTCGTATGAGTGATTTAACGTTTGGTCCATTATACCACGACCGGTACACTATCGTGTACTATCTCACCAAGCTCAGCGGTCAAATGGATTTTGGAGCATGCAAAAGTCGGCTCAATCGACCTCGTTCAAAGCGGAACGATGCTTTGAACGTATGCACGGCAGAACTGCGGTCAGAGTGTCGAAATTTCCAACTCCTATCGCACGGAATTTTAATTTAACTAAAATTGCAAAGCTATGGTTATCGCCGTAATCAGAATTTGGATAAATTTATTGAAAACCGCTTTCAGAAGAAAAAAAAATGTATTTTTTCTGATCTCTATCGTTACGGATTTGATACGCAGGGATTGAAGGTACGTGACCCTGAGCGGCGCGTTGTTGCCAGTGACATAAAAAAAGGGGGCAATAGTCGCCAGAAGAGATCAGTTTCGTATCGATGATTTCACGTTTGGTCCATTATGCTAACACGGGTGGACCGTCGGGCTTTAGCGTCGTGCGTGACGACAAGCTCCGATAACCACGGACATTCTCATCCTCTTTCGGCAATAATAATGGTACCTGGACGCGAGGGGACCGAGGACGAAGACGAAGAAGAAATAAAGATCCGTGAAACGATGTCGTTCAGCTGTGAGATTCCCGGGTTTATCCGTCGCTACGACTGTATCGCTGCCCACTTCTGTGGTCTTTTGATGCCGCGTCTTATACTTATCGTCGTTACTCAGTCTCCTTTACTATGCTCCTATACACAGGGGTCAGCGGGGATTGGAAAAAGATCGAAATAAATATCTCGATTTCTCTGAACCGAAGCGAAATCGAAAGTGGTCTGTCTAGGGGGTGAGGGTCCGTCTGGCGTGGACCAGGCTCGACCCTCGGCCAGGCTGATGCCCTTGTCGGAGACCATGAAGACACCGTAGCCATCGCCCGAACCGATAACCCGATGAAATCTTATGGATATGGTGGGAGAATGCAAAAACCCAAAAATCCAAAATAGTATATTATCCTACGAGGGAGGTGCGCGACTTTCGGCCCGTCTGACGTTTGCTGAAATCGCATGAGGTGAAGATCCGCTCCCTCCCGTGTAGTATACGATACTTTTTTTACGACTTCGTTAAAATAACCACATTCGTAACGACATAAAAAATTGTTCCGAAGGGGAACTTGTTATCGATTATGAACAAGAAGGAAGTTCAAATTCACCTGCAATTTTTTTATTTTTTTATTTGCTCCTCGAAGAAGGAATTACGTATTTACATCAGATACGCAGCCTTCTTTTTTCGATTCGCCCAAAAATTTGGTGCGCGATGCGAGGCTGTCAGCGGCGTCTCCCCGGTGCTTATACCAGTATCTGGCGCCCGTTCAAACAGTGCGTGTGTAACAGAAAAAAAGTGAGATAGAAGAGGAGGATTTCGGGGCAACGTTTACATTGGTATTCAACGACCGCGATTGAACTGTGAACTTCGGGGGGGGGGGGGGGGGAGGGGGGCTGGAATTTGGCATCCCGCTGATGCCGATCATACGCGGCAAGTATGAGCGGGGGGAGCGCCGAGGGCGAGGAGAACTCATCAAAACTAAATCCAGGATCCGATGCGGCCACGCAAGCTCGTAGACACCCGGACTCTGTATCCGACCCGCTATACCGATGCGAGAATATCCGTTGAAAAAATACGAATATATTTTATATCGCTTCCACAGCCGGCGGAGTCATAGCGACGAAGGGGGAAAAAAATATGGGAGTCGCCCGAGGAGCAATTTTTATTTCCCAAATATCGTACAATTTTTCTTTTTTTTTTTTCTTTCGACATTGCAATATCGACACGCGAATTTTTTTTTAACCCTCCGCCGATAGGAACGCTCGAATCCATACGGGAACGGGCTGATCGGTCAAAAGTGTTTGATACGAACGTTATGAATATCGTTACAGTCACCATGCTTGCTCACGGTTTACTTGATTTGAAAGAAAAAATCTTTAAAAAATTGTGCTCCAAAACTCGCCAACCATACGGTAAAAATCCGAACAATTTTTTCTTTCCCGATTCACTGCCGAATCGTTGAAACTGCCGTGAGAATGATAATAATAATAATCAAACTACGAGTATGGGAAGACCGACTTTTTCTATGACCATGCGGCTTCGTTTTATCTCGCTCCGTTAGAACCCCGTTCTCCTTATACGGTTCCGGTGAAATGCCTTTGTCGCCCGACAGAAGGGCGTCACCGGGTTTTACTTATAAGTTAGACGGATTTTTAATTTCGGCTCGGTGCAATATCACGTGGTTATCGATGCGGAAATGCGGATATATCGGTGGATAGCCGCGAACTGGGCTAGCTCATTCGACGTACCGGTGCCGAGCGTCGCCCGCAGGCCGGAATGGTAGTGCACCGGTTCCTCGTTCCCTCTCGCGACATCGCGAAATTGCGTTTTATCCTGTGATACGATCATAGGATTCGAGAATTTTGCTCGAGGAATTCCAATTAGTGGCGACGGCCCAGCGTACTGCCACCCCCCCCCCCCCCCCCCCCCCAACCCCATCCCTGCCCGCCCAACCCCCTCACCCCCGCATCGCCATGTGCGCAGACCCATCAGCTGATGGCCGAGCTTAAAATCGCTATGAACGAGGACACACTCTCCGCAAGGGCTGCTACTTCGAATCCAGAAGCGGATTGCAGTTCCAGAGGCACCGAAGCGCTTATTCGGCTGATCGATTTCCATGGCCGGCCGTTCGATGATCGAAAGCACGACCGCCTCGCATCCCTTCCATTGCCGCATGCTGGCATGTTGGCATGGACAAGGAATGGAACGATGAACCAGTTCTTGCCGGCTAAGAGAACGGTCCTGCTGGGCCATTGGCACATCCCGACTCGATGCGATTCGCGTGGCGAGATCCCGGATGGAGGAACAATCACTGTACCGTTGCCCCCGAGGTATACGTGGAACGGTTTCCGACCCTTTTAGAGGATGATGGACTACATCGCGGGAATATATCTCCGATATGGATATAGAGCCCTACAAATCCAATATAGGTTTGTAGGTTTGTAGGTAAGGCATATAGCGACGGTGCTCCGTTCGCTCAACTTCACGAAGATATAGTATATGGCATACAGGTAAGTCGATGATCCTCTTACGCAAGAGCGGTGGGTTCGTAGTCCCCGGTACTCAATTATTAGAGTCCGTATCAACGAGCTAATCGACAACATTTATATCATTCTGTTGCACAGTAGCATCATTACGCTCTTCATCGCCGGCAAAGATGTACGGAGGCTTTCATCGCGATCCACAAATTCGTATTATATATTTTTTAATTCGATTTTGTAATTGGTTGCAGAGAATTGGGGCTTACATTGTGAATTTGGAACATTGATCTAATGGGATTTAATCCCTCCTCGTCCTGTCGTGAATTATGGATGCTTTATGGTATTCGAGACGGAAGATCCACGATCGCGCACATGTAACGCGCCGCGATGTAGGATTTGCTCCGGGAACGTATGTCGTATTCGAGAAATGGGATGCCAACTCGCGGTTAGTCGCATTGTGAGAATCCTTGCGATACATGGAACACGATTTGTCCATTGAGCAATAATAACATAGGTAGGGAGTGACCGTGGTCAATTTCGACTATAAAATGCTTGCGGTTATGTTGGCTCGCATGAATCGCATCATTCATAGCATGTGGAAATCTATTCCATATGGAATGGAATTTCAGAATCTCGATGATATAGCATATGGAATTTTTGAATTCCACTCCCATACGCTATAAAAGCCGAAATCTCGGTAAAATAGCATATGGAATTTTTTTATTCCACTCCATATCCT
The DNA here is from genome assembly GCA_933228735.2 of Amblyteles armatorius. Lineage (NCBI taxonomy): Eukaryota > Metazoa > Arthropoda > Insecta > Hymenoptera > Ichneumonidae > Amblyteles > Amblyteles armatorius. The sequence goes on along the minus strand of OW121689.1, from coordinate 1,175,363 downwards.
ATGACAACCGTCGGAGGGAGAGCATCATCCTCTCCGAAAGGGGGGGGATAAACATCCAAACCAACAAACAAATCCATCGTTTCCAAAATATATATAAGATAATACCCTAAGGGAACGTCTATATTTTAGAGCCCGGCCAGTAATCACCAATGACAACAGCAAACATAATTATATTTGAACTGATAAAATATATTCCAACAAAAACTGTACTATAGACGTTCCTTTAGAAAATTACTCCGGTTAGCGGAAATAACTGAATTTTTTATCAGTGCATAGACAAGTCGCTATCTGTTAAAGGGGCATCTACCATGATGATTCCGCTGGATAATGTTGGTCTTATCAAAACCTATGCATCAACAAAGTATCGTATCGATCGCCGATTAATTATTGCCAATATGTCACCCCCGTACGGTCATGTATGATGGGTCAGCGACTCCCTCGGCGACTTCAGTGCACAGAATCTCTTTTCGCTCTGATGCGTACCCACAATGGAGGAGAGTGACAGAAACATACTAATACATCGAGGCACAGAAATCCACTTTTCCCCCTTGCCAAGCTCGTCTGAAACGAAATTCATGAGATATTCACATATGAAACGCTGGTGGATGCATCCATACACACTTGCTGCATACGAGGGTGCGGCACAGGTTCGCGGTGCGTGCGGCGCCTGTGGTGTTAGGGGGAAAGAGGACTACCGTTCTCGAGAATCCGTGACGGGAATAAAAATAAATGTCTGCTCGTAGCTATAGAAAATTCGACGGTACCAAAGCCACCTCTGGTCTCTCGCCGCATGCAGTCACTGCCACACCGATGTTCGGGATAAATATTATCTCGCTATCGATGACCGATGCGCGCGAGCTCTCAATAGGTCTGTACGGATGTGGGTGCGTTGCATAAATCCATAACGAACAACGCTGGTCACGCGTAAAAAAAAATAAGGGAAAAGTCTAATGAATATGCAAAACAAAAAGTCACAAAACCAACGAACAGCAGAACCATTACTGGTTTCTCAGTCGAAAGTTGGCGACGGTCGAGTTTCTGAGATTCCCCAAGCCGTCTCAAGATAACTTAATTTCTCCAACAGTCATTTCAAACACCCATTATCCATAAGTCGCTGCATTTTGTTTTTTATTTTTTCGTAGAAAAAGTTTTTATCATTGATTTCTCTTACAGTGATGTCGGAAATGGAAAATTGATTTTTATTAACAATAACATCGTCCATAGCACTCGGTACCAGTGGCATTCACTGCACTGGTAAATATGCGAAATACGTGAAAAAAAAACTTTGGTGAAAACAGCGACATCTCTATACGGCCAGTCCTACATTCGCAGCCCTCGATCGCCATAGCAACTACAACACGGCTCCGCCGGTAACCCCTCGCGAGCCCTTGGAGCGTATCCGCGAACGTCACAAGACCCCGCGGATAGGGAGTGAGACAGCTGACAAGTGAGAGCCTCGGTTTTCCCACTCGCGACTTCGTTACGTATTCATAAATGGAACGCACTCGGAATAGGCGGTGAGAACGTAGCGAACACGCAGAATTCGTAATGCGAATGCTGTTGCTCGTGTGGAGGAGTTTTCACCCTGATGGGACTTGGTTGCGGTGGTGGCGGTTGGGCTTTTGTACATTCCCATGATTCCGTCTGTCCGGATGTCTGTCTTTCTGCATATTATATAAGAGACCATCTGTATGCGCGTTTCTATGCGTGCCTACATCGATTTAAGTGTACCCGTATGTGCGTGCTGAATGCCGGAGGAGTGTCGAAGAGAGGGGAGAGCGAGGTCGTTCGAGCAAAGGACGAATGGAGAACTGGGGTGGAGTGTTAGGGGTAAGTAGAATAGACGTGCGTTGGGCAGGGTTGCACGTGAGCGTGCAACTATCCCCGGGATGGCATGATGGCTGGTGGCTTCGTTAGCTCCAGTTTGTATCTACATCAGTCAATACTCCCTCCCCGCCAGCTCGGAACCCGCCGTATCCGCGCGCTCGTACAATTCCGATATTATGTATGTGAATTGCGAGACGTACAGAAGGATCAGAGTACATAAAGGCGCGCACATCCACCTACCGGAACATCGATAGGCACGTACGACGGCGGTACAGACGTCGATATGACAGACGCAACACGCTTTACGCGTCGACGGGGATCGATATGCATCTGGGGCTCGTTACCGGATCCTGATATCACGTGCCAGACTATACGCAATGAGATACGTTCGTCGTTTGCAATAGCCCGGTATAACGTTCTGGGAATAGTCGGCTTGCATACGGAGGTTCTTTGATGAAGATTCGTGCTCCGGATTTGCTAATTGTTTGTCTACTCTTGATCTCTCGAATCGCGTTCGCTTATCGCACACACTAAGACGCACAGAGATTGATACGTACGCTGCGTCGGGCTTGGAATATCAGCATTAGCATGTCCGTAGGTATGTCAGACGTCCGTCGATTCGCATGCGCGGGAAAACATGTCAACGTACGAGCGGACGGAAGGTCCGGGTGAGATGGTGGTTCGCGCGGACGGTGGAATATTAATGCAGTAGCTTGGCTTGACCAAATCGCTTGCCGTATGTAGTCGAGTCAGTGTGTGACCTGCTGGACGAACGGTAAATATGGATGAGTCGGATCTACCGTGGATTCCTCTACGGCGCTCATCCATTAGTATTCTCTTTATGTTCAAAGCCCGTTTGGTCCTTCCTCTTTGAGGAGAGCTCCTCACATCGAGAGCTTTAGTGGGGATGCGAGTTTTCCGCTTTTTCCTCGATACCCATTCGGCATGCAAAGGAATACTCGACAGAGGCGGTAAAACTACATTATTTGTCAAGTGTCGACCAGCGGATCGTCGGTGATCGTGAACTTCAGGTCGCGACTATAACGAGGCTCGTCTGTCTCGTACTGATGTTCGTCGTTGACTTCCGAGTTCTTTGCTGACTGAAAATTTGCGTTAATCGAGAAGCTAAAACACGTTTCGATGTCCCTCTGGCTTGTAAATTCGCAGGCATCGGTTCTTATCGCCAACGGAAACGGCTGGCTGTATTTCTCGATGATCCGAGTACCCAACGACCGTAATGTTTCTCCACGCGTCGCCATTGCAAAACCACACACCGATACATAGCCGGTTCGGCTTGCAGCGGATGTAGATGAACGCGCTGCACGCTGCGGACAGCGGAACATCCACGACATGACGTTTGCATCAGAGAAGTGCGTTGTGCGTCTAGTTGTCGAGTTCCAGCCGGGCAGCAACGGCTACAGAGCCGACGCCAGCTGTACAATATCGCGCGCAAGTGAGCTGGCCGGCGTTTGCGAACAGCGGACTAACTCACCGCGCGGCGGCCATACCATAGCTGCGTGTACATATGTAAGGACACGTGTAAACCAGCCGACCGCGAGAGGCATCGATCCTCCGGACTACACAGCTGTATCAGCCAACAGCGGCATCGGCGAGTGACGCATCGTCGAGAAGTTAATCAAATCGTTTTCGACGATTCATCAGCGCCGACATCGTCGCACGTAACGTCATAGTAAAGCGCAAACGCACGCGCGACCGCGAAGAACTCCCATCGTCAGCGATGGGAGTTCGATTTCCCAGCGAAAGAAGCACGTAAAGTGTATTGGGTAACATCCGAAACGAATGGCCACTTTTTCTCAGAATAACACATAAGACGATCACTCATCCTTTGCCGAGAGACGTACCATGCCGGTCATTAATACCTGGGCGATCTCAATAGGGCTGCTATGGGGATAGCAGTTTCTTCGAAAGCCTTCGGTATTTTCTTTCCCATGCTGCACTCGTGGCGCCAGATAGAGCAGAAATTGCGAGTAAAAAAAATTCTTCCGTTTCTTATTATTGTTTTTCTACAATTTGCACAGTTCGATTGACTTTTCGATACACCGGTATGAGATTTCCAGGACTTCGAGATCCCGCCGAACAGGGCTGGAGGATAGCGCGGTACGCTTCAGAAGTCGCGGCACGGCGGGTCCTCGAGCTGAATTATCGAGGAAGATTTCACTGCATATTATTCTTCGATATCCGCTCCTGAGACGGAGTTTTTCCGAGGTCTTTCGTTCGACCGTTCGCGGGGGCGAAAAAGTTCATGGGGTGAAAAAAGCGGAGGAAGAAGCGAAGGTGGCGCGGTCAAGTGGATGAGAAAAGGAACGAAACGGTGATGAAGAGGATAGATTCGCTGTGCGAGATATTCTCCATCCGCCCGCGAAAATAGAGGTAACAATCCTCTCTTCCATGCGTTCCGGAAAGTGGGCGGGATTAAGCCGCAAGTGGGCTTTATATCCTCGCTAATTCAGTTAATATCGCATCGTTATCATACCCGGAGGACGAGGCACCCAGTCCTCCTGTTATCCGGCCCGGCATTCCCCACACTCTCCCTTCGCTTGTGCACATCTCCACACGTATGTTCTCCCGGCTTTCATCCCCCCATTACCGTAGGTTCACTGTACCGTGTACTCGGGTGACTCCTTGTGTGCGTTACCGGGACGCAGTCGTTTTCGTTACGTGCGTGCCTTCGTGCCGGTATGCGTTTTACCTCGTGTTGCCTTCTGACGCCGGCTCCGCATCCACAAGGCATGCGTAGCTCGTGTGCAATCTCACATAGCCGACGTGTAATGTGGAATCTCTATCCGTGTACACATGTGTGTGCGTAAAGCCAGAAGCTGCGCCCGGGAACGCGGCCATGTAAGTTATTTACAGACTGTCGTCGACTCGAACCACACAACATTCGCCTGAGGCTATTTGCCATAGACTTTAACGACATTCCCGGACCCTTCATCATCCTGGCGACACACTTTTTGGAATGCACTGATGCGAAGCTATTCGCGACGACCGCAGACTTGACATCGGATGGATATGCGAGTTGCACAAAAAATTGAAAATGTACGGAGAAATTAAATTTCACCTAGCGTAAGGATGGAATAGACTGATTGTATCCGTCGAGGAAGATCGCCGATCTATAACTGCACTGAGAGAAGGATCTAGTAAATATCACTGTATGGCTACAGAGATTTGTCATAGCTCATTAACAGAGATTTATAAGAATTTTTCGTAGATATTATGCTAAAAATTCTTGGGAAATCTGAGACTTTCCGCCATGGGTGGCGCTCTAGTTCCCCACTACTGTATGCTATGGTCACTTTTCTTAGATGGTCGATAGTTTTTGCTAGATCGTCTCTCAGTGTCCAAGAGACAGTTTTGCATACCAAGAGCGATCTTTATCTTCGGCAAAATTAACTGCGATTCACGGATGAACGACAATATCAGCTGTGTCCGATGTCCGAACTGTGCGTGTAAAAAATGTGCGAACCGCGTGAGCCTGAAATGAATCTCCGCTGCTCTGCAGCCGGAACTTGTAACGGTGACGCACAGAGAATGACTAAAAAATTTAAAAAAAATCCCGTGAACTATAAAGATGGGCATATCCATGCCAACCCCCTGGCCGAGGTTTCACCGCGGTTAGTTGGTAGCTCGCTCACGTTTTCCTCGTGCAGCGTTGGGTGCTGCCGTTTATGGATTCTACTCGTCTCTTTTATTCTTCAGCTTATTCATTTATACGCTTCGGCGTTGATATTTTCCCCCCGTCCGTTGTCTCTTTAGAGCAGTGACTTTTATTTCGCTACCCTCGATGCTCATTACCGCAGGCTCCTATCAGCTCGTTCGCCGGACTCACGCAAAGAGAACCGGGGATTATTTCGCGCGGAGTAAGCCTTAAGCACTGTGTATTCTTCTCCTCCGTTCGCTTTGACGACCCGGCGAGCGACCAGAAGCGCTTTGCGTCTCCTTGCCGATAAATTCAAGAGAACAAACATAAAAAAAACACAAGAGTTGCGAACCTCCGATAAAAAAAAAGGATCTCATTCACGGCTTGGCGCGGGAGTAGCCTCTGATGTAATTCTGCATTCCAAACACAGCTTTATACACCAGCACGGGATCCCGCGGTGAGAAGTGCTAGAGCGCCGAACCGAAAACTCTGGCGGAAAAAGTGTGAGTGAGGCGAGCAAAAAAAAAAGGAGGGTCGGTGGCCCGCGGCAGTTTCATGATTCTTGATTCGCCTGGATGCTGTGTGCTCGTGGGTGTAAAGTAACCGAGGGACAAACTAAAAAAAAGGGGGGGGGGGGGGAGAAGGAAAGAGAAAAAAAATGGAGAGCCAAGAGCTTGAAAAAGCAGCGGAGGAGAGGGACGCGACGAGTCAGCGTTGGGTAATTCGTTGAAACGTCGAGGCTCCCCCCCCCCCCCCCCTACCTGTACCGGCAACAAACCCAGGCAGTCAGGTGTTATTTTTCATAGGCAGCTCTTTGTATGGTCCAAACCAGTCTTGCCCACCCACTTTTACTCTTCCCGGTAGCTTTTCGCTCTGCTTTCTCTGCGCCGAGCACACGCGCGCGCGCAGGTACAGATCCGGTTGACCGGCCGTGCACGCTTGGCATTTGTCATCCGAGATTCCTTTGTTCCGGCGCGAAACAAACGCGGCAAGCGAGCCTGCAGTACATATATATCTCGTTCTCTTGTCTTTCCGCGGCGCAGCTTCACCGGAAGTTTTCGGTGAAATCGGCCCGTGGGCCGCTGTCGGCAGGCAATCGTGCTGCGTCCCGGTCAGCTTCGAGGAAAAACCGAGGTTGGTATCCAGGCCCTCCCGGTCTGCCGCGCTCGCGCTGTTTCTATTCCAACTAGAAGCTCGCGATACCGCTGGCAACCCTTTCCTCCGCCCGCGAACGCGGCTACCTGGCCTCTCGTCGTACCCGCACTAGTGCCATCCCGGCGCCCGTTCGTGCAGTGCAAAATCGCGCTCTTCGCACGCTCTTGCAAACTTTGCACATGATAGTTCCATCGCATTTTGCCCAGCTGCCCGCTTCGAACATTTTCCTCGTAGCGAGCCAGCTGGGATTCTGCCGTTGCTGGGGAAACGGCACGGCGCTGGCTTCGCACTGGCCGCCGTACGCCGAAACGTCACATCGGTCGTTCTTCGAAGCATCGTGACCAGAGGGAAGCCGACGTCATACCGGAAATACGTTACTTCTGGTTAGAAAATCTCATTATTCGACCAAAAGTGACACCCTACCGAAAAAAGCGATTTTCGAATTGTAAGTGACATATTTCCGATATTCCGTCACTTCCGGTTGAAAAACAATTAGATATCCAAACCGGAAGTGACGTATTTCCGGTATGAGCTGAGACACTTCGCGCCTCTAACGTTTTGCTTCCTCACAGAGGAAGCTTTGTGATGGAGAAAAAAAAAAATTTCGAGATTTTAATGAAAACATGGGGGAATCCTATGTTAAATTTTGCGAAACGGCACTTTTGTTCAAAAAATTTCGAGATATCGAATTAAAACCTTCGCCATTGTTTTCAAGTGGCATATTTACTAACCGATTTCATTAACGAAAAAATTCTAAAAAATTTATTTTCAAAAATACCATTTTCGTCGAAAACTTGTAAGGGTTACCCTTTCTCATTTTTCCACTTTCAAAATGACCAAATTTTTTTTTTCGAGATATCGTTTTTCTATCACCTCTATTGGCTTCAAGTGACCCATTTCCGACTCAAAACACTGGCGACTTGTATTTTTTTCGAAATTTTTAAAATTCACCATTTCCAGCATAGGGAATCCTATGTTAAATTTTGCGAAACGGCACTTTTTTTCAAAAAATTTCGAGATATCGAATTAAAACCTTCGCCATTCTTTTCAAGTGGCATATTTACCAACCGATTTCAGTGAAGAAAAAATTCTAAAAAAATTTTTTGAAAAAATACCATTTTTGTCGAAAAATTGTAAGGTCAAATTTTGCGAAACGGTTCTTTTTTAAAGGGTCTTACGGCTCTAAACGGGTTTGTTCGCTCGCATAGAGATGTGTGCTGGCCGGTAGCCTGCCGAGAAAATTCTGAAATAATTCATAGATACTACTTAAGGTATGTACTATGCAGTACCGATGAGTTTTCCCCAAAGCTGAATCTTCAAATGTATTTTTAACGATATTTCGCACGCATTCTCCCTCGCAATTATGCTTCTAACCACACGTAACGCTGGGTGGATGTGATGCCTATCCGGGAGATTGAGTTGGCACTGCTGCTGCTGCTGCATGATGATACCAGCAGCAGCCCAGTACGGACACGCTTTTGCGAACATAAGCTATCACGTCTGTGCAATCATTCGGGCAAAGAAAAAAACTGGCGAGAGCTGGCGAAATCTCTGTTACTTGATCCGCATGAGTTTCGCACAATTTCGGAGCCCTCGCCGCTTTGGTTCGCCTGGAATATCAGAATGCATGGTATTACTCGGTCCCTGTCTTACGGCCTTTCGTATCGAGCATTGAGAATGATTTTTTTTATTATTCCTCTACCTTAGAAATGCATTCACGGCAAGGAGGTCGGCGGAGTGGTGCGCGTTGGAATGAAGTATACAAGCTCTCGAGTAATCGGAAGCATGGGTCTCTCGACTTCGCGCCTCGTCGGATGCCAAGTCTATCAAAAGTCGCCCCGGGCAGGGGAGGACTGTGACCGACGACGCCGACTCGATTGCCGCGTCTCCCAACCCCAACGAGATTCGACCTTCGTCACGAAACCCAACGACTGCGACTACCGCGAGGTATGTACGACGAGCACAACGCCGTCGTCGTCGACGAGCACAACGCCGTCGTCGTCGCCGAGGACGACGACGACGTCATTCGTTCCGATAACATCGTAACGGATGTCTAGGGGTATTTATATACCCACAGGCTGTCGAGCGAGAAGAATAGTCGCATTATTCCGGCGGAATGTCAATGTGCCCCCCCCCCTCTCTTCCGCCCCGCGCTGCCATGCCAACCCTCCGACCTTTTCACGACAACGGTTATCCGACACTTTTCCCAAGTTTTCTATTCTTCACTCCTCGCGAACACGTTCGAACTTCATCGGGTGAACCGGTATGTGTTCCGTAGATTAAAGAATTTTTCACCATCCCGGTTATATTTATTATACGACGTTGAATAACTTCTCCGCGGGAAAGAAGATGAATCGGACCGTTATGTAAACTGATTTATTCGAGATGGAAAAGCTTTATTTAAAAATAATTTCTTACGGCCGGTGGTTTTCAACGTCGAGACATTTTCATCGTTCGAACTTTGTCTGGAAACTGAAAAAAAACTGGGAAGACGCACGGTTAATCCGCTGTCCGGTTAATCGGGGATTCTACTGTACCTGTATAGTTCAGTTACCATAATTTCATAATTCTTTTTTTCTCTAATTCTATTTTTCATCTACAATGTGAAAACAAAGTTCGCGCACGATAGTTGTTCGGCTGCCATTCAAGAAGCCAATAATCTTCGAGTCTGAGGAAACAAGAGGGCTAAGACCGGGTAGTAATTCGTTCGCCGAAGAAATATACGCAGGGCAGAGGGATCGCGTGTCGGGAGTTGTTTGAACGGCGAATACGTCTAATCAAATAAATCTTCGCCAGAAAGGACGGTGTGCGATTGCGTGAATGAAGAGGCGAGAGAATACGGCGAGGAACGAAGGAGAAGTACAAGGGGATGCTCTTGGATGGCGCACGTCGAGACTAACGAGTTATCCGATATCCGTACAGGGATCTGTACGGATCTGTAGTGGCTGATGCTGTTGGCGCTGCTGCTCTTGTCGTTCGTATCCGGGATTCAACGAGTGCCGTGTTGCACGTTTGCAGCCAGACAAACAACAAGCTTCGGCTAGGCAACGCGGGGCGGAAGTCCTCATTTTCAATGGATTTGGCTCCGATGCACTCAAACAAACTATACATATATATATATATATAATATAAAATATATATATACATATATAACCCGAATCCAATAATTACTTCTGAAAGCTCAGCGACCCAATAGACTCATTGGGCAAATTAAAAAAAATTCCACGGTTAATAATTTATGGACAAGTAAGCTGCAACATATATATTTATTTATGTGCGGGAACGTTTGTTAACTCATGATCTTAACTCCTCGATGAATGCTCGTTAATGCTGAATATGTATAAAATATACATGTATATTTTTGTAGTTGTCGACTTCACTTTACAAAGGATTCAGCGAGGCAGATCGTTGTCGTCGTCGTCGTCGTGCTTCTCGCCGGAACTTTGTTTAAGTTTGGAGAGGTCGACAACGATAACCTTAAGCCATCCCGGAGAGTCCTCAGCCAGTGGCCCTCGTCGACCCCGTCTCAAGCCCTCTCGTTCCTCCTACACCCCGGAACGATAAGCTTTGTGCGCGTTTCGCCATCCCTCGCCTCTCCTCACCAATATTTCTCATTAACGATCAAATGCCTAAGAGATGCGGTGCAAAGTATTTTTCCAAACTTTGCTCCTACACCATTGTCTCCTTTTTTTCATTCTCGTCGAACAATAACTACGGCGACCTCATTGTTTAATTTTATTCTGAAAAACGGAAGGAGCCATTCGATGTTCTACTTGTATTCTCCCGCGATCTCGATTGTCTCTTCCGAAAATCAAACCCTCGACATTTTCCTGCGAGTATCCCAAAAGGTAAAAAAAAAAACAAAGTGTCGCGATGAAGGAAAAAAAATTGCACGAGTGTACCGACAAAATGGAAAATGAAAGGAGAGCACAAAGAGTGGCGCGGCGAGCGCCGAGGGAGTCGTTCCGACGAAGGTTGCACGGCGCCCAACCCTCACGAAAATAATAGCCAACGGATGCGTGCTCCTGTTGTTCCATTTTCGTTTTATCCACATTTCCCCTCCGTTTCTTCTTTCTGTTTTTCTCCGTCTCCATTTTCTCGCCGGAAAAAAACGTACCTCTTTGTCCCATCGTATATCGAAAAAGCGATTTAGAAAAAAAAAACAATCTAAATTTCGATGCTTTTGCCTGTCGATTTTTTTCTAAGGAAAACAAGCACGCGAGGACGATTTGTAAAAAACTTCATTTAGCCGGGTGCACACATGCGGACTTCGTCACAGGGGGGGGAGGTGCAACGACAGGAAATCGAGGCTTCCGGAGCGCGAAGATTTAATTTCCGTCTCGGTCAACTCGATGAACCCCGCAGGGTGTGTGCCGGTTACGGGCCAGTGTCGGCCTCGCCGCCTCGTCGGTAACTAAGTGTTCTCTCGCCGGTTAGTTACCAGCGACGAGAGTCTCTTCGCGAGCAAGATGGCAGCCGTGGTGGTTAACGGGGAGGGTTTCCATGGTGGAGGGGGGGAGGTGAACGATGACCCTCTCCCGCTATCCGGAAACCTCGGAAAGGCCCGGGGCTGTGGTTTCCGCTACGGGGAATACACTCGGACGGAGGGCAAACATCGAGCCATACATCCTCGGCGTCTCACCGCCGTCCTTAACCCGGTTCGCCTTAATTCCATTAGTTTTGAGACGTAACACGTGGGAAATCGGGGAGGCGCCGGTCCCGCCGCGCCGCCGCTGATCTTCCGCCCTCGGGCAACCACCGCGATTCCCGCCTCGCATCCCCCGTACGCCTTCGTTTCTCTATTTGGCTCGGTTCGCTCGACAGCGAGGACTGGGCTTCGAGTCCCACGAGAATCAAATCTCGTTCCCGGGCAACGGATGAGAAATCTTTGCCGGTTTCGAGCGCCTCGACGAGTTCTCCGGGAGCGAACGACGATCGAGGATCGGTACGTGTCGGCGAGAAGACAATTCCGCCATCAACGACGCGGAATCGATCGTTTCGCTTCGCGCGTCGCTCGCCCAAAGTTTCGGTGTTATCTCCGGACCTCAACGAGAAGTTTTCCGGATAACAATTTTTTTTTTTTTTCTAGGGTTCGAAGACGTCTCTTCAGCAAAGTGAAGATGTTAGTCACTCTGCTAAAAACAGATAAATAAAAAAATAATGGAGATGCTCGGTTGTGAGAAAGCTTTTGGTGTCGCAGTTCGACAACAGACTATGTAGGTTTGTGCACAGATCGGGAGCTCGCGCATCGGTTACGATTCGTCCGTGACTCTCCAGCGGCGGAGATCTTAGGAGGAGATTCTCCGTAGATCTCCGCGCAGGCGCACATGAAGTCGCCGTTAAAATCCGCCTTTCGGGAAGCGAATCGTACCCGGTGGAGTTAAATTAGTGAAATAAATTTAACCCCCGAAACGATGAAAAGCTGAACAATCGGTTGTACCACTCGAATCTAGGTGGAGGAGAGAAAGTGGTTCTGGCTGGAGCCGCCGCTGCGGTCGCGTAGTAGATTTCTCGGTGTGAGTGGCTCCGAGAACCCCCGGTGGGTCCGCCGAGAGTGGAAGCCCTTTTCATCAACCCGCCGTCTCTGCCTCCTCTCCGTCGGCGAGCCACACCACCAGCGGCAGCGGTAACAACAGCCGAAGCACACGATGCTCGAAACGTTGGAGGCAGATGCGCTAAATAGCCCGCGGGGAGAGCAGAGCTCGGCTGTTCGGTGCTGGCGCTGCGGCTGGTTTCCGCACCGTCGTGTCTTCGGCGCCGGGCGAACCCCTCGAATGTACGTAGCAGCAGGAGCGCGTTGCCTCCGCACCGAGCGCGTTATGGCTACGATATCGGGGTGGAACGGTGAAGCCAAGGGATGAAACGGAACCCCCGACGAACAGTCAGCCACTGCCTACTCCCGAATGTATGGAAGAAGAATACAGTATAGGAGCAGAGCTGGAAGGAAAGTAAATGGCAAGAAAAATGAATGTGTCCGGGTGTGTACAGTGGCTTGGGGCGGGAGACGAAATTCATTGCTTCGGATAAATCATCGTGAGACACGGTGCCTTTTATTGTCTGCATCGAAATTAGATACCGGAAGCTCACGAGCGTCTGGATGACGGCAGCGCTGCCGCTCTGGGTTAGTATGGTCAGCTGGAGTTAATTCCATTGTCGGTCGCAGCTTTGATAACGGTGGGATTATGTGACTCGTGCGAAACCAAAGATTTGTACAGTTCATGTGTACAATTTATGTTGTATTCTAAAGCCTGTTTGTGTCGAGCCGCTTAAGGTCGCATTTGTACTTTAGGCCAAAAAGGCCGGCGGATTCCCGAGCATCCCGCTTAATCGGGGTTCTACTGTACCAGGCTCTTCAAGTACTGCCCAGCTCCGGGCCAGAATGGCTAAATAAATATATTTCTTTTAAATCATGGCGTCAAAAGCGTTACTATGGAGAACCGGAGGGAGTTCCTCCGACCCGCGAAGATCAGTGAACTGCAGATGACGTTTACCGGTCGGTGCACCGTAAAACTTCGAGATCTTGCGAAATAACAATGGTCACTTCATCATCAACCCCTAGCGTTCGCCACTGCACCATCGCGACTAATAAGGCTTCGGCCCTTTCCCGCGACTCCTTTCCCCATTAATCCTTCGCTCGGAATGGTCCGGGCAAGTTTCCGCCGCGATACGAAAATATGATTCTCGGTTATTACGACAGTGTGGCACGAAAATCGTTCCCGTGTGTGCATTGGACGCTGGGATACGTATTACGTGCACGTATTATGGTGAACCGTAAGGCCGTAGAAGTTGCCGCCGCTGCGGGAACGAGCTTCCGGCTGATGGTGCGGCTGCTGCTTGGCGCTGGTCCCCGACGAAATTACGAACATCGTACGGAATCTACTGGCCATGTCCGACTCCCGGTGGTCGTATCTACTGTTCACCACGGCGAGCAATCCCGCCTCTGTACCTCCTCGTCCTCTCAGCCCCGGCGCACGAGCCCGCGAGCTCGCCGACCATTTCACGAGAGCGACGCGATGGCTGGCTCGTCTGTGTCGCGGCCACTGCAGCTGCAGCCGGTTCTATTGCGGCCTCTGCGAACGGAGGACAGACGCGGTTCGCCGCCCCCGCCGGGCCGCACGCTCTCTCACGGAATCTACTGGCCGTGTCTGACCCATGCGGGCTGTACCTACTTGCCGCGTACCTACTATCGCTCTACGTACCTTGTAACAGCGTTACCCAACTCTGATTGCCACTTCTCCGCTTGCTCTCTCGCTCCGGGTCCCTTTAATTACTCACTGATTTTCCAACATTTTATTGCGCCTTTGGGTACTCCGGGCGGAATGGACGGCGGACAAAGGGACGACGTGTGTATATAATTTGAATCTGCGCATACGGCCGGTCCTGCTATATCGCGTATTATGCTACTGCTACTGTACTGTATTGGTTGTGTGAAAATAACATCAAAAGCCTCCTTTGTAATTTCTTTTCAAAAGAAAACATTCGTTTTTTAACATAAATTTATTCTACTCTATGGGAAATGATAATGTTATTATTACACGTACGTTGCGACGGTGTTTCCCAACTCTGATTGCCACTTCTGCGAGGCTCTTTTGCTCTACGTGCCTGTAATTACTCACTGATTTTCCAACACTTTGACGGTGGACAAAGGGACGACGTGTGTGTACACTTTGAATCCGCGCATACGGACTGGTCCAGCTGTTTCGTGTATTATTTTATACATATATATTCGTTGTGCGAAAATAAGGCACCCTACAAACCGATTCTACACCGAAGAAAAAATCAGGCTTTCTCTACAAACCGATTCTACATTAATTAATCAACTAATTAACGATTGTTTCACTAGTAACTTCGTGTGTAAATTTCTTGTCAATAGGATATATTTTTTCGACGTAATTCTTTCGTTCTTATCAGAAGTATTAACGATAACCAAAACTCTTTGGTGCAAAGGGAAAGTAAGTGATATCGGCTTAACGCGTTCTGCACGCCGCTCCGCCATCGATCGCGACTAATTAGGAAATGTTCACTTAACTACGTTGCCGACGGATGCGGGTAACGTTGCCTCCATTAACACCCGTATTTATTATTGATAGCCCTCATTTTCACTCAATTATGTAACTTTCACCGAGCTCCATTTTAACAATTGTGAAAGTTAACCGGACGATAAGGACCGTAAATTTCATCGGCGTAGGTGATAAGTTCCGTCGGTAATTTCGAAGTCCGTTCGAATCGGTTTCCGACGAAATTATACGGCTGGTCAATCACGCGCATTGAAATTTGCTCGAGTCCGAGCAATGCGGGCTTTACCCACTACAGCCTCGTTTCGCGCATCGATTGTCCGGCTATGTGGCATTATATCGCTCCGGTCTCCACGAAAATCGTTCCACGGCACGAAACCGAACGATAGATCACGTTCTCGCGGTGTTAACTTTTATCCTGCGAAAACCCTCGTCGACGTCGTGGACTAAGGGTGCAAGAGCGTTCGCTTTATATCAACCCATTACGCGTAAGTAAAATCGATGAGTCATTAATTCTTCAAACCACCCCTCCCGGGCTCGTCGTGGCTCGGCGATGGATAAACGCTCGGCGGGGTTCCCCGGCTCGTCGACGGTTCGATTAATCAATCAAAAGTCGAATTCGCGACCCCTCAATTCGTTCGTGCGGGGTGCAGACGGACATATAAAATGCACAGTGTATCGTCATTGCCGCCACGCCCTTTTCCCTCTCCAACGCTTATCTCAGGCTTATCAACCGGAGAATATCGATCGCGCCTACTCGATACTGTATCTCCGAGTTGTCCACGCGCTGCCCGATAAGATAAGTAAATCGTGGAACGTCGAACCAGTAAAGTGATTTTGTTTTCCGTCAATTTGCTTTAATATTTTTATGAAAGTTTCCGTATTAAAGACTCGAAGCCGACGGACGAGAGAAGAGAGTGAAACGTAATAAAATCTTTTTTTATTTTCAAGATCAGCCTCGCTCTGCTCTCGTTGCTGCGGGATTGCGGCGACGAAAGCGCCCTCGGAATAAAAATAAATGAAAGAAAAAACTCGGCAAAATCAACTGAAAGTAAAGTTACGGATGGCGAAGGAGATCGGTTGTTTCAGTTGTTTCAGGTTTCCTCTGTTCGCCGGAGAAACGAGCGTGATGTAAAGAAACGGCGACGACGACGAGTACGACGACGGGTAGAGGAATGAACGATGGCCATAGGCGACGCGGCGCCCTTGCATCATAATTTATGCGATCATAGATGTAATCGCGCCTGAATATTCACAACTGCGCGGCAACTTTATAATTACCAAGTAAATTACCTGGTGGCGAGGTCCGCGTGCCTACACAGCCACTCTACCACGTTAGTCGGCGACTGCGAGACCCGGCGCGAACGCGGTGTATAACTACTACCTTTTGCCTCGAGTGGGAAGCCAAAACGTTTTTGCACCCGACCGAGAGCACGGACGGCCCGCCAACCCCTTCACGGTTATACCTACGACCCCTCGGAGGGGCGAAGAGCGGAGCCCGCTGAAACCCAACCTCCCGCTCCGTCTCTGGACCGGCTACGCTTTAACCCCTCCAGGTGAAACCGAATTTATTGAAAATTAAGGCCGATTTTATCGTCCGGAAAGTTTCCAATTTTCCACGGTCTACGCGGGACCGCGCGGGAAGGCCTCCTCGTTCTCACCGTCATCGGAAACTGCGACTTCACCGTGCAAAGAATTTCCACGACTCTTTGTATACAGCGGAAGATCGTCCGGGCAAAACTTTAATCCCTTCTAGCCGGAACGCTTCTCCGCTTTTTTTTAGCTCGTTTCCTGCCCTCCATTCGAGGCTCGCTTCACCGATGCACGGAAACCCTCGCACTAAGTTTTATCACCGATCGCGCAAACATTGTTATCTTCTTAATGATTTTTTTGTAATTCTTTGCATCTTCGCACAGTTCGAACTTTATTGCGGGTAAAGTCAAAATCCCGGATCCTCTGGTTTGAAATCCTCGAACATGCGTCTCGTCCGTGATATCCTCCCTTTCCTGTGTTTTCGACTTCTCGGGACGGTTCAATTCGCCGCAGGTGCGCAGTTCCCGTTTCTTACGATAAGAAAATAATGTAAGATAAAATAAAAGTAAGTTGGGGCATCGTACGGGAGTCGAACAGCCGGTGCAACTTTGATTCGTGACTCTCGATCGTGGGGTGCGCAGTGCCTATCTACGGTGCGGTCGTAGATGAAGTTGTGAACTTGTACACGTGGGCTGTCTCCTTTCATGCTCGGGGGTGGCTGCCGCGCATACGTACTTCCGGTTCACGTGTATTCCGCTCCTCGACTTCCGGAATGTCGTCTGCACCCCACCCTGCAGCTGCAATTGCAATTTCTCGTTTCCCGCATCCCACCGCACACACACACACACACACACACACACACACACATCGACGAGACAATGCCTCGCCGACTTTCCGAAAGTTCTTGCGGGCCAAGGCGTCGGAGGTTCCGCACTTCTCGCCGAGTCCTTCATCGCAGCAGGAGACGCGTCGAGTAAACCAAAAGCGGAATGCAACTGCGCCCCGACCGAACATGTCGGGCACGTTGGAGCTCTCTTCCTCTGGCAACCCGACGGTGCGATATTCCATGGTGCCTAAAGTTATTAGTTGCGAGCATGAGGCAGATAATAATTGTAAAACCCGGACAACACGTACATGCTTTCCCATGTCGGGAGGCACGGAAATGCATGGAAACGGGAGACGAGGCGGGCAAAACATCAGAGTTTGCTTAACGACGTTTAAACTTTACCGCGGAACTGTGGCAAACGAAGTTACTTATATTTTAACCATCGGGGCCATCTGTTAAACGGAAAATTATAGCCGCAGCGAAAAATTTATTCTGTGTTAATGGGATTCGATACATTTACATTTTTTTTTTTACGCGTACATCGGTCAACTTTTTTTTCTGCGTCGTGTCGATAATAGCCCGTCGACGCTGCCGATGGGAAGTTACTGGCCATCCGAGTTCGTTATTCTATCGAAAGTTACAAATTAATGGCAGCCTGAGAAGACAAATTCAAGAATTTTTGTACCAAAGGAAATTGAAGGTAATATTCCGTTCAGCACTCGGAAAAGCAGTTTCATGTATGAAATATCATGTAAGGGAATGCGAAACAAACCATCCGGTTCGTCATTGTGTTAAAAGTTTCAAACTTCTGGCAGCGTGTGTAGACAAATGTACGAATTTTCATGCCAAAGACCATTCAAGTTAATATGTTGTTCTTCCCTCGCGAGAGCGGTTTCATGTATGAACCGGTGTGCCGGGGAATGTGAAGCCTTCCGAAAACTCAGTTGCGAGCGGATAATTTCCACGTTACGTCGGAGACAAAGGACGTCTAAACTCAATCCCGCGAGTATTCACAGAATTCTGAATAATTAATGAAACGACGCCGCCCGACATGGTCGAACGTTTAACGATGTGTCGAGTTCTCCGCGTTTTCGTACCGTTCTTCGGGATTACCAAGAACGGTTGAGAATCGCGGTAGCGAGTTCATTGTATTAAAAGTTACACGTTTGTCGCAGCGCGAGAAGACAAAGTTAAGAATTTTTTTAACAAAGAACATTGACGGTAATGTGTTGCCTTTCATTCGAAAAAGCGATTCCGCGTATGAATAAGTTTGCTAGGGAATGCGAAACTTCCCGAAAACTCGGTTGCAACTGGATAATTTCCACGTTACACTGGAGAGAAAATCTGTCTGAACTAAATCTCGCGAGTACCCACAGAATTCTGAATAATTAATGAAACAACGTCGGCCGACATGGTTGAACGTTTAGCGGTATGTCGAGGGCCTCCTTCGCGTTTTCGTGCCTTCGGTCGGAATTGCAAGGACGCTTGAGAGTCGCGGTAACGAGTTTTCGCAGGGGGAACGAGAGACCGTCGACCGCGAAGTCGACTTTCGAAAAGCGGATCAATTCGCCGATTATATCCGTGTACCGTGCCTATCTGATTACTTCGCCCTCACACCGGATACCCCGCGTCGTTTTAACGCTGTGGGTTGAGCTCGGCGGGGCTCTCGAATATTCGTAAATCTCGACTATATACGATCCCCGTCAAATTGCCGCATAAAAAAAAAACTCGCTCTATCGTCCACTCCAGCTCCTCTTTTACGGCCGCGGTCTCCTCAACCGCCTATCTCTCTGCTATACCTCTTCAGCTCTGAGGCTGATCTGGAGGGTCGCCTAGATGGAAAATTTCTTCATTGCTCTACCGCATTCATTTTTTTATATATTTTTTTAAATATGAATTTAAGTCATTGACACGATACTTAATCAAATCTTATCATATTCTGGTAACGAAAAATTAATTAAAAAATATACTTTGTGATTACGAATTACGTCTCGCGTTATTCGAAATTCTGGTCTGTATAATCTTGCCTTCGATTTAAAAAATTTTTTTTTTAGGATACTTCTAGATCCTTTGACCAAAGTCTGGTCGCTACCACCGGAGGATCCGTATTTCCCGCATGCCACCTCGTATATAACACTGATCCTCCGTCGCTCTACTTATTCCTCTATCTGTTCGCTAGCACCGAGCTTTCTAGGCCGCGATTTTACGACAGGACTTTACGACTCGCGAGTGAGTTGACCCGTTCTCCTCTCGCGCCTTTCGGCCCGAACCCGGCTTCTCAGACTTTATTATACAAGCTTCGGGTGATGAAAATAAATCCTCGATAAACTCACGATGTTCACGCAGCGGTGGCAGTCGAGTTTGAAGATACTTTGTAACTCGATAAAAAAAAAAAAAAGAAATAAAAATCGAGGCATTCGGATTATTGCGGATCATTTTCAGATATGTTTTTTTCCTTCGAATCATACTTTTCGAAGGTAGCGAAAATATGAAAGTTTGTGTAATTTACCTTAGATCCAGTCTTTTTGGTGCCAACTTTTTGTTTTCACTGGATAGAGTCGGAGACGTATAAGGATCGTTTCAACTTTAACGCCGCGTTCGTATAACCTTCGCTATAATCGCCTACCTAAAACTTTTTAACGTTCTTTCCTCCTTCTATCCCGTGCGTTTTATACGATGATAGTTATTTCTTTTTTTACATTTTTTAATTTTTTTAAATCCATCCGTAATACCTACATATCAGAGGCACGTGCTATACGGCTCGTATAATGCGAAACGGTTCAGCGTTCCGCTCAACCGTCCACCCACTCCTCCCTTCGTCCGTTCCTTTTTCTCAAGTTCCACTGAGCGCGCCAGCGAAGTGAGGACAGAGAGAGGGAGCTTCGCTTAATTTCCCACGGTGATTACACCCCCGAGGTAACGATCGGTACGAGGCGAGACCGTTAATTACGCCCCGACGATGCGATGAGCCGCAGCAAAATATCGTTTACTCGTGCGCGCTTATCAACGGTATGCTTTACAACCTCATGAGGTCTTTCGAGGATCGTGTCGCGAAAGGGGAAAAAAAATTACGATAAAAATGAATCTCGTAATGAAATTCATTGCCGGAAGATTCATTTCCGTGGAGTCTGGAAAACAATGAGTGTGACGGGGCACGGACAACAATTATTTTCATGCGCATGTATGCAATTAATCTAGGATGTAAAATCTGTAAATAGTTCGAAATAAATATGCTTGGAGACAAAAGAGTCGGACAGTCGAACAGTCGCAGCAATATTTTTGTTTCTGGATCTTCTTTTAATTACAGCGACAATGCGAATTTGTACGACGCATCTTTTTTGTGCGCCATCGAAGAGATTGCAACTTTAAGTTTCTTTTAACATTTTTGTTAATAAAAGGACAGTTCGAAGCTCGAGGACTGGATCGTGCATTTGCGGAAGCTTCCACGAGTCTGGAAGCCGATGGAGAAAAATAATGGGTGGAAAAACACGCATCGTACTTGGGAAGGGGTTTTCGATTCGATCGGCGACGGACGGGTTTTCGATAGCGTATCGGTTCTGAAATTAAAGGAAAGCGGTGGTTCGGGAGCGACGGATGAAGGCGCCCGAAGAAAATCGACCGCCGAGGCGAATGGCTCTGAATTTGCTGCACGATATCTGTACGAGAAGACCGGCCACCATGAGCTCAATTTCGAAAAAATATACGCTCGGTAAGATATCACAACTGGCGTACCTTTTTGAAGCGACTTTCTCATGCAAAATCTTTTCCTCTCTTATATTCACGAGAGCTATCAGCAATGGTAATACCTTCCGGTTTTCCCATCAGCATGCCTCAATTTCCCCCTGCCCGGTTGTAGAACAGAGACGCGGAGAAGTCCCGGGCGAAGTTCAAACGTCGACAGCTTGGGGAATTTCTAATGAAGGAAATGCTCACGTAGTATGTAAACCGGGAATATTCCGAGAGATATGAAAGCTCCGAAGGATAGTTTGGTGAAACTAATGCGATTTTAGGGGTCGCTACCGGAGGTACGTGACGTTGTTCGCATTTATCCAAAACGCGGTCTTGTCTGTTTCATGAAAATCATTGACGTCGGGTTTCTCGGATCAGTTTTAAAAAAAAATCGCACCAAGCTAAAAGCGCAAACTCAATTTTGCAGCATTAATACCTGACTAGATTTGATAATAAATTAATTTATTTTGATCGTTCATTTTTATATTTTTAATTTCATCATATATTTTATTATTTCTATTTTTATCAGAATGGAACATTTTAACATATCGACTGTCCGTAACACCTGGAGTCGTTCGGACCCTATTTTAGCAACCAAGAATGTAGGGCTCAATGCTAATTCCCGTCGACGTTCGAAACTCCTTGATTCCCGAACGATTAATCGATCGACCGATGAAATTTAAATTCTTTTCTTTTTGTGTCAAATAAATTTCCCACAGATTTATCGTTTTTAATAGAATTTTCAGGCCGAAGATGCCAGGCGGAGTATTGCGAGCGATTGCGAATGCACGACACCCTCGCGGCTCGCTTCCGTTTCCCCACTATGTTCGTTTTTCCCAACGACCGGCGCGACTCCTATCTTCGGTTCTCTCGCTCGTTCCGCCCGTAAAGCGATCGCACTGGATGCTTCTTCTTCGTCGTCGTTCCCCTCCATCGGACCGCCTCGGATGTCCGATAGTGGGACAAGAACGAGGCGTGGGAGCGAGGGAGGCTTTAGAGGAACGGAGAAAGAGGAGAGAGGGTCCAGGGCAGGAAGAGTAAAAGAACGTTCGGACTAATTGTCCGACGCACCGTTCGATCACCTGTCACACGGAATCCAATAGTCGGCCGGCCGAGTTCGAGTTAACTCTGTACCTTCGCCTCGCTCGTTCGCTTCGACGACGGACGACAGCGCGAAAAGCTCTCCACCCGGACGTCACCGGGGTATCAGGAACAACCGTCGAACAGTTTCGCCAGCGAATAACTCAGCGTGTTAAAGAGGGACAAATAAAAAAAAAAAGTTTCGAGAACAAAAGAAAAATGTGCCGGGCGTAGGGGGTGACAAAAGCGGAAAGTGATTAAAAGCGCGGCGAGACGAGAGAAGGCGGAGAAGCAAATTATTTTTCGAACATTCTTTAGTGCTTGTTTGGTATTTTTTTTTTTTGACCAAACATCGAAACGATGGCCAGGTACGTAAAAGCGTCTAGAAATTATCTGACGAAGTAACTTCGAAGGGTGAACACTTTTAAGGATTGCTCATTGAAAGCGTTTTAGATTGTTTTTTAGTTTTAAAAAAATATTCCTCAGTCATTTCTTCCGAAAAATGGTTAATCGATATTTTACTGCATTTCCGATGTCGCGCTTTGGAATTGCTCCAAATGTAGGCAGTTTCGCTCCAAAAGCCTCGTAAACAAAATTCGATTTTATTCTATTCGATCTTCGACAGGGGAAAACCGAGCTTTTTAGCTCTGCGCAAGTTCACCATTTCCGCTTTCAGCAGAAAAAAATTTCTCCTGATCTGTCTCTGCTCGTTTCTTCTGACCTGCTGCAAGTCCGACAGGGATACTAATGTCACCGAGAGGCTAACCGCTTACCAAGACGAATGGGTGGTTCGAGTCGAGGGTGGACCGCAGGTCGCTTCCCTTCTCGCGCTACAGTCCGGTTACAGAAATCTCGGTCTGGTACGTATGAAAAAAAACACTACATAAGAGGCGAACTATCATCTCAAAATTTATCCTCGCCGAAGGAAAAAAAAAACACCCGATCCATCGAACAAACAAGAACTTTTCTTCTTCGTAATTTTTTTTTCACTTTTTATTTTACTGCAAATTCCATTCCAGTTCATCGAAACTAATAATAAGTTATCCAAGAACGGTTTGGTGAAGAGTGAAGTGGGAGCGGCGAGGCAAAATTCTGGAGTTCCCGAGGCCGCCCCGCTGTCCACACGTGCGCGATGTCCCGATAAACTCGGCAAGAATATAACTCTGTCAACAGGGTTCGGGTTGAACTCTCGGGGGGGGTGGCGAAACGGTCGGAACGCGAGGTAACGCCGGGGGGAGGGCCAGCGGGCAGGGGGAGATGCGATTAAAACTTGAACAACTTCTTAATAACTTAGTCACTTTGTAACGCCCAATTCCAGCTGAACTTTGGGATAGCCGCGGTGCGCGCGGGGCCTTTGGTCGTGGTTATATCCTAACTATGTGTACCAAACTATATAGGGTATGTACGTATACATGCCTCACGGTTAACGGCAAGTTTCAGTCTTCGGGCCGAGCATCGTGGGAGCGATAGATGTATATAGTTATAGATAGATCGAGCCTCGGAACAATCAAGCCGAATCGATTCTTCCGTCGGGTCATTCCCGTTCGGTCCTGAAGTATAACGCAACTCGGCGATAAGCGATACTGCCCTTTCCTTTGTGCTCTATTTTTAATCAAAAAATTTTTTTCGCTAATCCTTCTTTTCATAACCTCGTAGGAAGAATATTACAAAAATTTCATTTTCGAAATTCCCTGTGTAACGACAGATGTTGGGGACCGTGGGGCGAAATGGAACTGTCCAATAATGTTGGATGGCCCATTTTGCCCCATCTGTACAGCCGGAAGTTCTGCTCGGTTTTATCCCTTAAAAAAATTATCGGCAAATTGTCTTCTACCCAACTGTTCCATTTTACCCTGCTCTCCCCTATACAGTTATAGACAGATGAGCTTCTGAACAATCGAGCCGGAGCGATTCTTACGTCGCGTAATTCCCCTTGAGTCACGAAGTATAACTCCTTTAATATAATAGTATAAATCAGCCACAAACGATACTTCCATTTCCTTCCCCCTCCATTTTAATTCTTTTAATTATTTTTTTTTTTACGACCTCGTAGGAAACACGATACCAAAATTTCATTGGGAACCATTTCATTTTCGCAATTCCCGTTCAATTCCCGTTTCCGAAAAAAGAAGAAAAGCGCGATCGAAGCTACGGTGGCCGGCAATGCATCGCGCTCCGGTCCAAACGAGAAAGTGTCCGTGCAAGCTTTATCGCGGCGACGCGACCGGTATGCCGTTGCCTGAATTATTGTGCTGCGACGACAGCGCGCGGCTCGTTTCCACCAGTCGGCCCGACGACGTCATTGGATGTCGCAGCGATCCGCTTGCACGCGCGGAGACCAACAGCGCACAGCACGACCGAGGAAGATAATCCGATAAGAGTCAATATATTTTCAAGTGTTCGCCAAACATACCGGAAATAAGCTCGCGGCGCATATGCCGCGTCGGGGCGCGAGAACGTCCGTACCTGGGAAGGCCCCCGGGTACGAGTATCTGGATGACGTACGACGACAGTGGTCTCTGTTGCCTCGGATCCACCGTTTCACACGCTCCAAAAGTACGGAGGCGGGCGAAAAACATGGACGGAAAGTACGCGAAACGAAACGAGCTTATATTTCTTTTGCCTCCCATTCCTCCGGGGACGGAGAATCGTGTTTTCTCTCGGCTTTTTAACGATCCCCGCGCTGCACCGGCGCGGCTCCCGGCTTCCAGAGAAGAGGAAGGCGCGAAGCAAAGAACGGGGAAAAGATGGTACAGAAAACAATTATTTTTATATATATATTTTTTTTTTACCGCGCATCGAGGAAATAGAGCGAAAGATTCTGTGTGCGAAGGGCGCGAAAAAGAAGAATCGAGGGAAACAATAATACGACGAAGGTGGAGATGTGGAAAGCGGAACCGTCGCGGTTGAGGGATCTCTCGGATCAGGCTTCCGTCACGAAACGAAGCTTCCTCGAAGCCTGTATAGTCTCGGTGTCTCGGTATTATACGCACGGATGCTGGGAAAACTGTCTTATCGGTGGCTTCTCGTGTATCGACGACTGGACTGTGAAACACTTTGAACCGGAAGGAACCGAAGAACTGGCGCGGGTTTCATCCGGGTGGGAATTTTCGAGCGGCTTATCGGGCCCTGATAAGTCGTCGGGGCACGCTTTAATGCATGAAAATTTAGACTACAGGGCAGTGATTGGCCACTTTGTCGCACAGTAAGCGGTGCACACTATTAAGGGTAAAATAACACCAGCGTTGAGAAAAAGAGCTCCGGAAATGGAATAGAGGTTTTTTGCCGTTTGTTTTTGCACGACCCTCAAACCTCAGTACGTACGTGATATTAAAAGTAGCCGGAGGCTTGTATTTAGCGGTAATAAAGCCTCCGAGGGCAGAGCTTGAAGAACAGAGGATTAAACGCGTACAATGATGAAACGACAACGGAGAAAAGTAGCACGCCGAGAGACAACGTCGGAACGAGCGGACAAATGAACGAAAGAGCGCTTTTTATCTCTTACGACAGGGATGATCTTTGTTGAGAATTACAAATAAAAATTATATATATATATATATATATATATATGCTCGGTGAAAGTAAGAAGAATAAAGAGAAAAAGAAAGCGTCCGAAGTTCCGTGAATAATTTGTTTTTCAAATCGTCCCCAAGATATACGAGAAAAAAACTTCAACGATATAAAATATTCTCGAAAAATCTACTCGCCCTGGATTTTACTTCTCCACCCTTCGCAATTATTTTTCTTTTCTCCAAATTTATTTATTTATTCCCTAATGCACGGGCAGAGCCCATTTTCTCGGCCGTAGATAAAATACAAGAAAAGAAAAAAATAGAAAACATAATAGCTAGAAACAACTTGACCTAAATAAATCAAAGTAAATAAATTACAATCCGGAGAAGGGAAAAATGAAGATGAATTGTCGGAGATTTTTCAGAGAACGACGATTATTGTGCCGCGAACAGAGGTCGTAACGATCAGGAGAAATAAAAAAAAAACAAGAATAATAAATAAACTGACGGTTTGTGTCTGAGGTGATTCGTGACCGCTTTCGAATTGAAGCGGGGCTCGTGGGAGCGGAGCTTTCGACGAAGGGGGACGCGAACGGCGAGGAGTGCTGAGATGGGAATTCGGTGTACAATAGTCGTGAGCAGCGGCCTGCCTTGGTACGTTAACGACGCGGACCTTAACCGGCTTTACAATTCTCCACGAACGGGAGAAACCGGAGGAAACAGAGACGAGTGCATGCCCGATGCGCGGAGAAACGACGAAGACGGGGCCAGGGCACGGGGCAAGACAGCTAGGAACGTCGGACTCTCGCGTCGGCTTGTTCGCGATTATCGTGTACATCCTACGGTCGCGTCCAGAGCGTGAACACGAAATTTCTCTATCTCTCCCTCACTACCTTCATCATCACCCCTGGCGTCTCTTCCTCCTTCCGAGCTTTGCATTTCCCCGCGCCTCATTCCCAAAAGCACAAGCGCAGCGGCACATAATTACTTCGTACAGTGGCACCTCTCGCAGTTGTTCTTGCCCGGTTTATCGAACCTCCGATCGGCCGGACAAGTGGCCGATCTTATCACTGCGGGAAAAAAAAATTAACGAAGCGGCGATGTCTTCGTCTCCCGAATTGAAACGAGCGTGGTGCAAGGAAATTTAAAGAGTAAAGAAAACTAAAACGCGACCCGGTTCTTCGGATCGGAAAGATCGGATAGTGGCTTATTCGAGGACCTAAATCACGCGGTATCAAAATCGTGTCCTAAATTTTTTTTAAATAAATTACGCCGCTAATCCGCGTTATTAAAGAGTGAAAGTAAGCTTTTTTTGAGGTAATGCTTGCTCAGAGCTAACAGGCTTTGCGGCAACTTCGAAACTTCCAAACTTCCGGCCCCGAGAGTCGAAAGCTTTTTTCTTATTAAGTGGGGTTTTTTCTGGTTTTTGGCGGAGCTGCATGAGACAACTAAGAGATTCTCCACTGTAGGTTGTTACAGTGGACGATACGTAACAGTCGTACGAGTACCTACTACGGTATTAACGGTATGGCCGGCATGCTCGCACTTGCGAGCGCTGAAGCTCTGCTCTTCTATGGCAAAGAACAAATTTTGGTTAGTTGACCGTAGCGGTTTCGAGAGGGGGGGTGAGCCGTCCGTATTAGGTAGGTCCGCGACCTCACCTTTCTCTACTTCCTCCTCTCATGGAACTATGTGTGTAAACGATGTAGAGCACCGGTCCCACAGTCCCGGGGGACTCAACCGGCGCGTTGCAATTCAACGCCAGCGAGAGAAAAGCGAAACTTCGCCGACGGGCTTTCGAGCTTCGCTCCCGACGCGCACACCTCCGCTTCTTCCCCTTTTTGGTTCCGCTCCATCGTAATCGCTGGAACCGTCGGTTTTGCAGTCGACGCTCTTCTCGCCGTTGCGATTATAGTTACATCGCGACGAAACGAGACGCTAAACTGCAACGACGAAAGCTCGAAACTCGCACTGGCGTTAATCCCGTTTGGCACCCGCCGAGCCGTTTCCTCGACCGACTATAGATTATGCGGATTGGACAACTTTTTTTTAAGTCTTCTCTGAACCTCAGTGATTAATCTCCAGGACGATATAATGTTTATCACCTTATATCTTATATTATATCATATAAAATATAAGGTCTTAAGTATATACATGAGATATAAAGTCTTAAATATATATAAGATATAAAGTCTTAAATATATATAAGATTAAAGGTGATACAAGACATAAGCGTTGTGTCACCTTATATCTTGTATACATATTTCAGAAACTAGTTTATCCCATTTTTCAAGAATCCAGAAAACTCATCGTCCAATGTTAAGATTTATCGTCTGTTTTCTTTAATGTCTTTCGTTGATTTCCGACTAAAGCTTGCGAACCCGGTGGGTTTACCGTGCGTTCGTTGAGGGAAACGAAGCAAATGCGCGAGTCGCGCAATTACGCAAGCGGAGTATATCGCGAGCAACCCCCATGCGCTTCGTTCCAGCATTCCATCCGTCCGCGATTCGCATGTCCAAGCTTCATCCCCCTGACCGTCGAACATCCCCATGGTGTTTTGCCATTGTGCCATCGGTCCGTACAGAGAACCGCGTGCGTCAATGGTCAACAGTGATGCATGCGTATCGTAGGTGTGGCAACAGAAGCCCGGCCATCAGGAGAGAATCCGGAGAGAGTATGCGAGGCCGACACAGAAAGTGG
This sequence comes from Amblyteles armatorius, assembly GCA_933228735.2. NCBI lineage: Eukaryota > Metazoa > Arthropoda > Insecta > Hymenoptera > Ichneumonidae > Amblyteles > Amblyteles armatorius. The sequence continues at coordinate 1,147,328 of OW121689.1, read as the reverse complement.
ATGCGGAATCTCTGCAACTGCAGCCCCGGACCGTGACTGGGCTGGGTGACTGCGCTTCTGGTTTCCCTGTTCGCCCCAAGGCCTCTCTGTGGTCAGACCGCAATCCACGTTGCGCAATGCGTGTCCTTTCCGGGAGCGTATATTTCGCCCGACGCGTAATTATTTCATATAATTAAGCTGCCTCGGGGGACCGAGGGAGTGGATGCGAGAAATGCAGGAAGGGAATGTGAAGAACGCGAGGTGGAAGCGCCAAGGCACGAGAATTAGTTATTCTAAGTGGATAAAATTTAACGTCTCATTTTCGAAACGTTATTTGCTAGAGAAACACTTTCGAATCGTTAAACGGGAGGGGAAATGCGACGGGCTAAAGCGGAGGGGAAATACCGATAACTACCTCGCAGAAAAGGTGTACGATGTGAGTTTTTTTTTTTTGCCGAGCCGAACATTTAATATCCGTATTATTATTATTATTATTTATTGAACATAAAGCTCTAGGACATCCCTTGAGAGCCAACACAGGACGCAAATGATGCAATCGAAGAAGCAATAAACGATGCAAACAAGCATAAAGAAAATCCAACCGGAACTGCGAAACAACTCGGACATAAGCACGCGAATAAAAATAAACAAATGTAAAAACAAATGTGAAACTAAAACTGAAAGCTAAAAGCTAAAAGCTAAAAGCTGAAAGCTAAAAGCTAAAAGCTGCCGTAGCTGACCCGCTTCACGCGTCCTTCGCCATCAGACACCGATAACAGAAGCCGCGCAAAATCTCTAATGAGGACGCACTGGCCACCACCCGAGGTAGCGAATTCCAGAATCTCGAGCCCATCACAATATCGATTCTACTTTCGATGTGTTCGGCGGATTTGACCAGAGAACCGAATTCCGTTAGGTATCGCAGATATAGTATTTTGAAAAAACGCAAACTATAGCGAAAAAAAAATTGCGGAAAAACTGATTAAAAAATCAAAAGCTTCGATTCTAATTTCTATTATTTTCCAGTCATTGCGGATTCGAGACGAGAACTACGGGAAGGGCTCGAGAGGCGCCGGGGGTTCGGTTCTAATTGGAACTGAGTTTCATTCGCGAACTTCGACGCATCTCGAATTAGAATGAAAAAAAAAAGCTCAAGACAAGTAAGACCAATCGTCCAAATTAACTCCTCTTTCAAACTGAGATTAATCGATTTTGTTTTATCGTCGGGGGTTAACTGGAGTGATGAATTGAGTATCGCGATAGGCGCATAAAACAGTCTCCCGGTGAGTCTGTCTCCGCAAGAAGCCGTCTCCCCCTCCCCGCCCGTCTATTATCGATAAATCCTCCTCGCTGGAAATTCTAATTATCGCTTCGATACGATTGCGATTAAGGTATCCCGAGGGGTAGCCGTGTAATTAGTACACCGCGGCGTACGGACTCGGAGGAAAGCCGGAGATAAACGAACCGGAGCGGGGCGGAGAGTCTAAGAAGACCGAGAGGCTCCGAGATTCGAAAATAGTCGCAGGGGGTAAGAAAGATGTAGAGAAGATCACGAGGAGGGAGGGGAGGGTGGAGAGCGCGAATGTAAAGTCAGCAAGGTAAAGAAGTGGGTAGTAAAAAAAAAAGCCCGCGGGTGGACAGATATAGGCGTTAGGCTTTTCATTGGAGACTGACGACGCCCGCGGGGGCTTACGGGAACGCGGGATTACGCGAGAGACAGTTGGAAATCCGATCAAAACAAATGGACTGCGAAAATAACCCCCGCCCCACTGCGATCGCCCAGCCGGTTCACCCTCGCCGCTTCCAATCTCACCCTACGACGCATTTGCTCTTCGCTCCTCGTCCTCCCGGCGCGAACCCCCGCCGGCGTCTCTCCGTTTCCTCGTCCCCACGGCGAAGAGCCCCCATAGTCCCCGCGGACCTGCCAGCTATGAAGACACAATCTGAATACCGATAAGACGGATCGTTCGCTGATCGCCAAGCAATGACTGCGCCCCGTCGAGGATCTCTCCCGACGGCTGAGCACCGCGTTGCTTTGACTCGCACGTCGATTACGCCCCGAAGCTCTGCCCGGATCCTCCCCTCTCATCCGTCAGCCACTCCAGCTCCCCCTCGCGTCTCCCACTCGGGGGATTCCCCGTTCTCCCTGCGTCTTCGCAACCCACGCGAACCCACCCGCGTTCCTCCTCATTGTCACGTCGCGGGACGAATTAGAATTTGAAAAGTCACGCTCGTAGCATTCAGACACCTCGGGCGGGGTGTTCTTAAGTGTTCCGTGACTCCTGGATCTCGAATCGCTCGGAGGAGGATCGGTGCTGAGACTGATCGAGGAAGAAGTGAAGCAAAGATCTTTGGACACGCTCGTTTGTCTTGGGCTCTGTTTTTTCGAGTATGAATATAACATTTTTTTATCGAGCTCGGTTTTAATTACCGGTCCATTCTGTACCCGTGGGTATTATGCGCTTGGTCCTTTGGCCAAACGAACGTTTCTCTTGAGTACACTGTTTTCGAATATGAAAATTGGAATTTCAATTCATTTCGTTTGGAATTTATCCAACAAAATTGTTTTACGAAAATTCGTATTCCAGTTTTACAAAATTATTTTTTACTGTCCACGAGTGAAAAAGAATAATGGTACTTAAATCGGGGATTTAATGAGAAGCTGGAGCGTGAAAGCGTAAACAAACACGCGTCTCCGACGTCGGACCATAAATATGAATCAGCGGTGACGGTCGAAAATTGCATTATCGAAAAGCGATTCGATTTCCTTAATCCAGACACCTGCGATGGTGCGGAGGTTGTGTAGCGGGCGACGGATACCTATGCGAATAAATATGTGACCCACGTGAGCGCACATAGCGGAGGCAGCCACGGGGGTGCCGTTTCCAACAATCCCGGCGCGAGGTGACGGGAAGCTTGACGCGTGCGTCAGACAAATCTCGTTGCACACGGAACAGCCCTCTCGCGTTCGCTCCACGTCGCATACTGCACATCCGCTGGCACACCTTCGCGCGTAACGTGACTCCGAACCCATCGCCGGATCACTCTGCTGACTCTGGCGAGACGTGCTATCACACCCACGAGACAAATCGTCAGCCCGGTTAAAGCCCTCATGGGCATTCGTAGAAGGATGTTCCGTTCATTGGTCGAAATCATTGTCACACATAGATACGTACGAAAAATCAATTTAAAGTATAATGAAGTACGTTTTAGAATAGCGCCGGCTCCAACGATGTACTTCGACTTGCATCACTTTTACATTTTACAAAAACAATAAAATAAAAACGCTCAAAAACGATAAGAACTTTACATTTAAAAAATTAAACAAAAATTAATACAGTGAAAAGAAAAAAAAAGGATCTCACGAATCCAAATTCAAATAACATTAGCATATTTTTAATTGTCTAAAATTTTATTATATCCGTATAAACGGGAAAAGTCCTTTAAATTTAAATTATTGGTAACCATTTGCTGATATAGCTGGTTGATTAGCTGGAATAAGTAATTCTTTTACCAATCTGTTGACGCGGTTTGGAGCCACTTTTTACGATGCAAGAATACTATATTTTATAGATATATATATTTTTTTTTTTATTCATCTCTAAATTTCTTTACTGGAAATTGGTCTTTCGTTCGTGTAATGTTTCGAATGACGTTGGTGCCAATAACCAGGAGCAACCGGGGCGGATCGAGCCAGTGAATAAGGAGGTAGATAAGCCGATGGAAAGATGAGCAGACAGTGTCGATAGTTGGGCGGGCCACGTGGATCCCGTTACGTAAATATAGCCACGAAGAGCTCCGAATTATCCACCAGGTGGTCTCTTTTCCCCTTTCCTCGCGCTCCGGCCCGGACCCCGAAGGGGGTCGGCCCGGTCGCCGGTCACCGATCCTCCCCGTATACCACATCCCGGATGCCTTACAAAAACCATACGGCGCTTGGCCGCACGTGGCCTCACGACCGCAGGGTCTCCCCGTAATAACGATAGCGTCGTCCATGAACCCGGAGCACGCTTATAATCTGACTTCTGGATGGATATGCGGGGAGATTCACGCGCCCACGCCACCAACTGCCCTCCCGTGCTATCCTGATACGAGCTTCCCCCTCGGGGAGCCCGAAAATTTGGGGTTTTCGACGATTTTTCTACTCCCAAACCCCGCACGCTCGTTCACTCAACTTAGCACCCTATGAACAGATCGCGTGCTCGACTGCTCTTTTGTATGGACTTCCTCCGACAATACGCCTAATTGGAAGCCATTTTTTCACACAAAATACCCTCAATAAAATAAAATGGCCCCACAAGAGTCATCCGATTTCCGGGTCCATTTTCAGATACATTAGTATAATAAAAAAAAAGTTGGTTCCATTTTGGTTACATTACGGTTCATAAATAATTTATTTACCCGTTAATAGGGGCGGGCCATATCAACCCACTTTTACCATGCATAGAAAAAAAAACGAACATAAAGTCCGTAAATTTCTCTCCATTAATCTCGAGGCCACCCTCGTCGAGGATTCTATTTCCCCGGAGGGTTAAGTTGATGCGATCGCGACACGTTAAAGGTCATGGGGTTCAAAGACACGTATTTGTGCGGGGTTTCGTATAGAACTTTTGTACGGAATTTCTGCGACAATACGCCCAATTGGAAGCCATTTTTTTATATCAAGGACCCGACAAAAGGCACCCGATTTTCGGGTCCATTTCAGATACGTTAGTGTAAAAAAAAGAATAGTTACGGTATCGGGTGAAAGTGGTCAATGCGAGCCGGTCCATAAATAATTGATTTACCGGTTAACAGGGGTGGGTCATATTAACCCACTTTCACCATTTACGGTAGAACCTCGATCGTCCGAACCCTCAATTATCCGAATCTCGATCGTCCCAACCCTCAATTATCCGAACCATGACTTCATTTATCCGAACGCTCGGTTGTCCGACCGTTAGCCCGAAACAGTCTACATTCTTGCTCACCGCGGCAAGATCAGCCCTCGTGTTCAAGCGTCTTGAGGCGGGATTTTCCTCTTAAGGAGGCAATCCACTTGCACACTGGCTTTCCCGAACAGTTTCACCCGCTCCAGCAAAGTCGAAAAGCCCGCATCAGGGATTAGTTTCGATACCAATTCGTTTGAATCGTCTTACATACCTAATTCACACTTCAAGATTTGGTTGCTCAAAAGCTCGTAGCTAGCGTTGAAATGCAATTTGGAATCAAATTTGAAAACAAAAGCAATTACAAATGGATGACTTTAATTTACACAACCCTTGAAATAAGACTTCAATGTTGGAATATTGTTAAAAATATGTTTTGAAGTTTATTATATGTCGTTATTTAATATATATGTGGCTCATTTATATACGTGTTAGAATGCCGTAAAAATATTTCGTTTTGATTATCTAATTTGCTATCCGAACTAGAGCGAGTCCCGACGGGTCCGCATAATCGAGGTTCTACTGTATAGAAAACGACCATAATGTCACTAAATTTCTCTCCATTAATTCGAGTCCACCCTCATCAAGGATTCTATTTCCCCGGAGGGTGAAGTTGATTGCGATCACGAAACGTTAAACGTGGGGTTCAAGGACATGGGGTTCAAGGACACGTATTAGTGCGGATTTTTTGTACTGAGTGTCTCCGACAATGCGCCTAATTGGAAGCCATTTTTTAACATTAAAAGCCCCTCACAAAAAGCACCCGATATTCGAGTACATTTTTCAGATACGTTAGTGTAAAAAAATTAGTTTCAGTGTCGGGTACAAGTGGTGAATACGAGTAGGTCCACAAATAATGTATTTACCTATAAATAGAGATAGTTCATATTAACCCGATTTTACCATCCATAGAAAAAACGAACACAAAGTCACTAAATTTTTCTCCATTAATCTCGAGTCCACCCTCATCGAGAATTCTATTTCCTGGAATGTCGAGTTGATGCGATCACGAAACGTTATTAAAGGTAATGGGGTTCAAGGACACGTATTTGTGGCACAAGGACGACCATCAGCGTCGGCGAAAGATGGGAAACTTTAGACGCGTCAAAGCCCTTACTTCGCACACCGAGGTACGTAACGTGTTTCGTGGTCCCTTTGAAAATGTCGGAGCTTCGTTTGAACCGTCATTTCCGGTATTCAGATTATCTGGGCGGACCAGCAGCGGGTCTTCGAGCGTCACAAGCGGGACCACGTAACGGTGGATGTGCCCGATTCGGAGAAGCCGCTAGTGAGGGAAAAACGTCTGCCGGAGGCTGCGAAACCGAATCCGACGGTGCGAGTCGCCAAGCGCGACCGGAAATGGGACCGAGGGGAAGAAACGAAAATTTCGACGATGTTCAACGACGAGCTCTGGGACCAAGAATGGTATCTGGTAAAATGGATTTGGCTTTCAAAAAAAAAAAACATTAAATATCCATGAAAAAGAAAAGATGATCAATCGGTTATTCGTTCGACTCTCGGGGTGGAACTTTCAACCCTCTTGTCGCGGTGGAGAGATACCCCGGGCGACATCTGCAGTGTTTTTCCTGCAAAAATTCAAGCCTACGATCTCTGTTACCCTGTGATTCAAGCAAGACACCCGAACTACCAAGGATCTCCCGAAGCTCGACCTCAACGTGCTTCCCCTTTATCGACTCGGGGTAACCGGACGTGGCGTGAGGGTCGCCGTACTGGACGATGGTCTCGAGCATACCCACGAGGATCTTCGGACCAACTACGTGAGTTCGAACCGAATACACATATTTTCACTCGGAGAGTGTCTGCTCGCTCACAGATGAGGGAAGCGAACAAGTATCCGAGTTTAATAATTCGACAACGATTTTTGAAGAAACCTATTTTTTATATTTTAAAGGATCCGGAGATAAGCTACGATGTCAACGGAGGGGACGACGATCCACTTCCTCGCTACGAGCTCACAGGTATTATTCCGAATTGACAAACAAAATGTCGCAACGGAAAGTTAAATGAAAAAATAGCAAACCGTAAATAAAAAATTAAACTATAGTAAATTAATCGTAAACCCAAAATTAAGAGTTTGAAAGATGAAGTGGCATTCGATCGCCAAGCACTAGTCGCACTGCTGCTTCGTTGATTAAGCCGAAGGTTTAATCGAATCGTCAGTTACACAGTTCGCTTTCCACAGCAGTTACTTCCGGTTCGGAACGGGGTATGATATCCGCGATAACTCGCGAGTAAACTTTTAACACCCCCCGAGAGGAAAATGGTGGCTTACGTAGCGTTACACGCTAAATTGTGAGGAAAGCTCAGCTCAGCCGGGGGGTTTAGTGATACACAAGAGGCGAGCCTGACAAACTAAACCGCAGGCTATAATACACTCAACATGGGGTGGGTCGGACGACCGAAGCTATTCCGAACTCTGGGCCCTGAGTCGTGAAATTGGCCGGAGGCTCGATGAGCCCCAAACTTTGTGACCATCTCATAGACGTCTTACGAGATTTTTTTTCTCAAATTCTGAGATAATTTTTTTTTCTTATTGACCCTCGAGGTAGCGACGGATACACAAGTAAAAAATTTAACGATTTTGACCCGACTTCACCTGATCCGTTTAATGTATTCTGAAATATCGAAGACCCTTTCTGTGAAATAGGGACAAATTCCTACGCCCCTCTTAGGCAAGTGATTCTTGACTTTCCACGGATGTTTCCCCGCTGACATTTCACAGTAAAAAGTTTGCACTTTATACAACAACTTATTGTCCTCAAAGGTGCACCATTTTTTATATCTTAATTTACGGAATACATCGCTCTGATACGGGAAATATCGCTCTTCCCTTCCCCGAACCTTATTGAATTCTATATCGGTTTCTATGAAGTATTATATTTTTAAGGGATGAACGGTCACGGCACGAGATGCGCGGGCGAGATAGCGATGGAAGCGAACAACCGGAAGTGCGGCGTTGGGCTGGCCTTCGAGGCCCGCATCGGAGGCATCAAGCTCCTCGACGGCATCGTCAACGACCGGGTCGAGGGTGAGGCCCTCGGTTACAAACAGGACCTCGTCGATATTTACACGGCGTCCTGGGGTCCGGCCGACGATGGAGAAAGTTTGGAGGCGCCGGGCAGACTCGCAGCGGAAGCGCTGAAACGCGGCATCACCGAGGTTCGTTGACCCCGCCCTCTTTTACCGACGGGGCTTTTTGCTCCGCCGCTCAACCTCGGCACTTGCGCTTCCACTCTACCTAACCGAATTGCAATATCCGGAGTTTATCCCAGAAAGCCTTTCAGAGCCTCCGCCTATCTTCGAGACTTTCCCCGTATCGATTACGTTTCTATGGTACAACAGCTTGAAATGGGTGGTGCGTTTTTTTTTTTTATCGATCTGGTGATTGAAATTATTGAATGGATTAAGTGAAAGCATTCGACTTGTGATCCCGAGTGCGAAACTATTGTTATAGGGCAGAGGCGGCAAGGGAAACATCTATGTTTGGGCTTCCGGAAACGGAGGCTCGAAAGACGACGATTGCGGATGCGACGGATACGTGGGAAGCGTTTACACAATCGCCGTCGGTTCCGCGAGTCAAACGGGAAAATTCCCATGGTACGGCGAAAAATGTTCGGCTACACTGGCGACCACTTACAGCAGTGGAGCTTATCAGGATCAGATGATAGTGCGTAGAACCAACGGAGGAAATTATTATTATCATTATTAGTGTTTATAGAATTTAAGTCTCCACTTATTGATCTGCTTCTATATAATATTGTATCACGTAAAAATGTATCTATCGATTTTGCTTTTAAATTTATCATTAAGGAGATACCATAATAAATTTTGGCGAAAGAGCTTTTGGGGCTCAATGAATTTTTATTGAATATCGAAAAATTTGTGCGGATGAGAAAATCATTTTTTTATTTTATTTTAAATTCTACGAGCTTTGTTGAATATACTGCACAATATAATTCACAGAAGTTTGAGATTGCTAAATAACAAAAAAAGAAATTGCATAAAATGTTGAATATGTAGCAATTACGTTGGAAATTTTACAAAGGTTCGAGTAATAAAAAAAAATGCACTATGGTATCTCTTTAAATGAAAGCTCCGCTGTTTACGTTTTTGGTCCGTTCATTTTTTTATTTCCATTCTTTCAGGCTACAACGGATCTGAGGAACAAGTGCACGACTCGTCACACCGGAACTTCCGCCTCGGCCCCGCTCGCCGCCGGTATATTTGCTCTGGCGCTCCAAGTAAAGTAAGCGCTCAAAGGAAAAGCGTGCGAAAAGCTCGAGTGGGCGCGACAGAGAAAATCCCGCTGACTCGAGCAAGAAAACTAAGATTACTTTTCATCCCCGAGCACCGGCTCGTACCGTCTCGAGGGGCGGTGGCAAGAGAGCGATGGTAGTTGCTTTTCGATTTCGCGAAGCAACTACCATCCGTACAACGCTATCTTCCAGCCCGTTTCATACTGCCTCAAGCAGTTTCCTTATACAACGTTCTACACGGCACACAAACGAATTACTTCGGACGGGCTTATTTCACGCTTTGACGAAACTTCGTTCAATTAAATCGTATAATTAGTCGACTCATTCGTATATCCGATTCTCTGTTTTTTTGTCTTTTCTACCAAGCAAAGAGCTCACCTGGAGGGACGTTCAGCATCTGGTCGTGCATACCTCCGAGTACAGCCCTCTGAGGTACGCACTCTTTTTCGATTTTTTTTTTTCAACTTGGTAAATAAAATTGCTACGTTAAGCTTTGTGTAAGAGTCATTGATCTTTGATCTTTCCTATTTAATTATTTATAAAATGTACGCTTTGTTAACTTCACGAACATATTTAATTTTTTCAATTGCCAGTTTCATAATATGATTATCGACCTATTTTTGTTTGGCAGAACTGCGAGAAAATTTTAATTATTTAATTTTTTTATTAAACGGCGAAATGCGTCAAATTAAATAAATAGACCAAATTATTATTATTACGACCCAAATAATCGTGTTTCGCGCAGAGACAATCCGGGCTGGTTCCAAAATTCGGCCGGCTTTTGGTTCAATTCACGATTCGGTTTCGGGCTGATGAATGCCAACGCTCTGGTAACCGCCGCTCTAAACTGGACCACCGTAACTGAGGGGAGAGTTTGCCATACAAAACCGTTGCCCATGTGAGTATTCGCGCGAATATATACTATCGGCGTACGTGAGCAGGCTACTCGGTAGGATAAACAGAACCCTCGATTGAATACCTCGCGTCGATGGTTCTGCATCGAGCTATTTTGCGATCGTATTTTACCCCCCCATTTACAACGACTTCGCGGTGCTCCAATTTCCGGAAATTCGATGCTTGGCGCGAAACGACTAGTTCGTTGATAAGCATTCGGTCTTTTAATCAGTTCATGAAAACTTAGTTTGAAAAATATTTGTTCACTCATGCAAGATAATTCGACAAGTTCTTTTTTGCCCTATCACGATTGGCAATTCCACTGCTTGTAAAAGTAGTCGATATGCCACCACTAATCGCACCCTGTATCTTCCACGATTTATCATTGTTTTCGTAGATTGCACAGAAGCCTCGCCTACGGTGACACGACAATCGTGAGTTTCGACGTCGACGGATGCACCGTCGAAGACGGGAGGGAGTTATCTTTTTTAGAGCACGTTCAAATCGAGACGAGCATAAAGTACACGCGTCGCGGTGCACTCCAGATGCGACTGACTTCACCTTCGGGTAAATTTTTCTACCACTTTTCCTCCTCTAGTGTCTTCCATTCAATTCCATCCCTTATTTTCCCTTTTTATATTGTACATGATTTCTTACCCGTCGTGTATAAATCCTTCCGCCGAACCCGCATGGCAAGATTCCTCCTGGTACTTGCACGCGCTTGGGAAAATCGACATTTTCCTTCCCGATATTTCGTTATATTCCTCGCTCCTGAATTGATATTTCTTTCGAAGGCACCGGCATCCAAATCCTGAATCCTAGGAAACTGGACGACTCGAGCGAAGGCTTCGCGAAGTGGAGATTCATGTCGGTCGCCACCTGGGGCGAGGATCCTCGCGGGACTTGGCTCCTGGAGATATCCGACCTGGCAAGTCCCAATCGAGAATTAGTTGCGAGTAATAATTTAACGTGAGCAGAGGCGTAAAGTTCAGAGTGGCCGGAGTTCGCGACGACAAGCTCGACGGTGCTGTGTCGATATAGTAGTTTGACGAGCCAGCATCGATCCAGCGGGACGAACTCGTAACGAATTTCCGATGCCGTTCTCACGAGTTTCCGGTACGGCCCTCTCGCTACTATACGCTTGTACGCCAATATACGATTCATTCGCGAACTTGGTAGTTCTCAAGTCCTCGATACACTATGTTTAACGAAGCACTGAAACCGCTTAACTACGGGCTTTTCAACCATGCATCCACGCAGGTGGGACCTGAAAACAACAACGGCACTATAGAGGACATGACGCTGATTCTTCACGGTACCGACGAGTCACCCCGTTATCGCGAAGATGGACCAAGAACCTACAACGAAGAGTACAACAGAATACGAAAGATGGTAATACGCCCCCACACTCTCGTGGCCTCGTAATATTTGTATCTACTTAATAATTAATTATAAGACCACTCTAATACATAATTTGAAAATAACATTTTCAAACCGGAAGTGACGTGTTTCCGGTATGACGACACTCTAGGTCGAAAAATGAGGTTATCAAACCGGAAATGACGTATTTGCGGTATGACGTTACTTCCGGCCGAAAGCTGCAATAATCAGATCGAAAGTGAAGTATTACCAGTAAATCTTCGGAAATTTCCTATTTCTAAATTCCATTCGACCCATCCAGCCTGGGCAACAACGATTTGCTAGTATTGTCGATAAAGTTTTCTAAAATGCACCATCGCACATTTGCAGAACGATCTGAAACCACCCGGCGACGTCGAACGAAACGACGATTGGAAGACGACGGAGAAGAACGAGGACCTCGGCGGAATTCTTGGAATGAAGTGGCTGGCACGTTTGCTACTCAATTAAACCTTGCGCGTATGAATTTAGGAGCTTCGGTCGACAGATAATTGTCAAGAAAATGCTAAAATCCGAAATGAATGCACATTTTTCATGTTTTTCTTTGTATTAATTTTGTCATCGTATATTAACAACGTTGATCGTCACGTCACTAAACAAAAAATAATAATAATGAAATATTCTCTGCTGTAAAGACGGTGGTTTCATGTTGTTTTAATTAATTCCGAAACAAGCTATGTGCGTACGACATCGCTCGACAGCTCGGTCTGTTTTGTAAATAAAAGGGAAAGCCGGCTGGCTGTATGTAAAAAAAAAAAAAACAAAATAAAAAGACTGCACTATTACACTCTCCTATGTTGATGCGTGGTTTTGCCACGTGGCTGCTCTCGTATCGACCGAAGGGGCGAGTCGCGCGAGAGATACCAGAGCTGACTACCGTCAGTAGCGCATCGTTCCTCGTGCACTCTGGAAGCGTTAAGCTTCGTTATCACTCATAAAAATGAGAAATGAAAAAAGCATGAAAAATGAGATTTCACGTGGCTTAAACTGCTTTTTATTCGGTTGTTCGACGAGTCGAATAGGCTTACGTATAACACGGTATGTTGTCTGTATCAGCATTGGCAAAGTGAGGTTCCCTCACGCGCTCCGATGTCGGCGATCCCCGGGTCCGGTTGCCTCGTCTCGCCGCTCGGAAGGACGGAAAAATTGAGTCGACCGACTCTCGCGCCCCCATACGATCGGTGAACTCGCCCGGTCTTCCCTCTTCGGTGAATCACGAGTTCCGGCATCGACTTCCACCTGATGGACGTTAACACCCTCGCCTGTTAGTAACTCGATCGTCAAACGACCCGCCCAACAATCGTAATTATACCGTTTTCGAGGGAACCGGATCTCTGCTTTTGTTCCTCAGACTCCTGCTGATAGTCTCGACCTGGTGAGGCTCCAGATTCATTTCCATCAGTGTCACGAGCACGTCTCTCTCGGTGATAAATAGCTCGGGATTCGCGTCCACCAGTAACACCGTGTTCTTTCCGGCGTTGGATTTTCGAGACTGTCGGCGGGTCTCGTCGAACACAGTCGAATCCTCGCGGACGCCCCGAATTTTGTCCACGATCTTATCGCGGTCGAGTATTTTCGGCGGGGTCGGTGGTTTGTTCGGCGAGAGGTCGGCGAACTTTCCTGCGGCGACGAATCGCTCGACGTCGTCCTCGTCTCCCGAACTTTCAGTCGCCAGGTTCAGCGAAATCCTCAGCCGATAAATCTCCGCTTGCATCTTATCCTTGTACCCCGAAAGGTGATCATTTTAAGGCCTCTTTATTCGAGTTCGATCGACAAATGTACGAATCGCCCGGAAGATGTCTGCACGGGACTACATTTCATCAACTTGCAACGACTGTGTTTTGCATCGCTCAAATTTCGTTCTGAGAAATTCACTTAGAGATAAAAATTCTGCAAACGAAGAATTTTTTTTTCTTCCAAAAACAGTGAATTGATAGACACTTGATAGACACGCCAAAGATGAAATTTGATGTGGTACAGATTTCTTGAGGGTCACTCGCACTATACATATGTAAAGTGTATGTATGTACACTGTTTTTCACGAATACCTGGGTTTCCTGGATATCAATATCAAAGATATCAGGCAAACCATCCAGCAAGACATCCAGTCTTGCTAGATCCAGCAAGATCGGGAAATCAGAAAAAACAAGTATTCACGAACAGCAGCGTACCATATGCCTTTGCAAAATACTTACTCTCGCCAATAAGCCTGAATTTATACGCAAATGCTTGTCGAATATCGCCTGTAACTCTTGATCTGTATACAACCCGTTGATCATGATTTCCTGTGTAATGTCATAGACAAACTTGGCGTACCTGGCTTCCTCCGCTTGCTTTTCTTGTCTGTCGGAATAAATATTTTCCCGTGCGTCTACGCTTCCTGGCGAGTTCCTGCGAGTCGGAGGACTCTCGCAGCTCGCAGCTTCCTGTGAAGCATTCCCCGTGTCCACGTTGTCACGGGACTCCCGTCGCCTGTCGTCGAAAAAGCATGGCTCGGCGCTGCTCAGCCGAGTCCGATCTGGTGAACTTTGCGAATCGATGCGCCTCCTTCGGACCATTTTGGACGACGCCACTTCTCGCTCTCTGCGACCTTGACGACTAGAGGCGTCGCTTTTTCGTGCCGATTCTCGACTGTCCCGCGAGCGACAGCCGCAGTTGCTTTCGAAACTCATTCTCAGAAGGTCCTGCGAGTGAAAATTTATTTATTATAGCGGATACAGACGAGGGCTTGGGGAAGAATTATTACGAGAGCGCCTAACAATGGGGTTATGTTTCGTGTCGCGGGCCAGCCCTTCGATTATGTTGCGACGGGCTTGGAGAATTTTGTCCGCGGGAGTGGAGCGACAGGAACATGTCCAGCAGGGTCGTGGCTGCCGCTGCCGACGCTGCTTGCTCCGGTCTCTCGCGTACTTCTCGTTCCTCGAGTCGACGACGCTCAGAGCCAAGAGAAGACGGCGCAGATGAGCGCTCATATGATTGTACGCCGTCAACTGTTGAAAATAACTCTGTCCCGTCTGGTTGTAGACTGACAAAGCATTCTCCGCATCACGTTTCCCGGCTATCTCACCCGTCGACCCTGACATTTTTTATACTTACCGGAACTCTTTCGGCAAACATTGTCGTTGTCAAATGATGTCATTCCTGTGTGAATGATTCCGAATGATCTTGCGGAATGATGTGCGATCGGTCGAAAGCGCGGTGAATTGTTTGGTTATTTAAAATTTATCAACATCACAGTCGAATAGCACAGTCGGCGACGACAATAGAACGACACTCGATGAATACGTTCGTTGTTTGATAGTCCGCTGCCAAGCAACGGCCGGCTTGGCGGGTAACACATCTATGAGCGAACGAGCTCCGCATCCACTGCGCATGCGCATGTGGTGGCCATTTTAATTGTCCGTTGGTCGATTTATGACCGCCAAGCTTGTGGATAACACTTTGGCGATCATAAAAATCACCAAAAACTGCTACTTGGGTTGCACGCAATTTCTATTAATAATATCAATTATGCACACTTTCCATTTTGCAAAGGAATTTAAGTTATTACAGCGATGAAGGCAACAGAGCATTCATGCCGCCGGAGCCACAATCATACAAATCGCCTTACGCTCGTAACGTTTAAAGCTTATCTGTTGTCGTATGAAAAGACAAAACAATGGGGATGATTATAAATATTACATTCTTATTATTATCATCGTTATCATATTATCATAATTATTATTGTTATTATTATTATGATAATAATCCTTATTAGCAGCGACACTAATTGAATTGGATTAGTCGAGAATAAATAAATTTATACGCATTTTATCGTGAGATCTCAGAGGCTTATAAGAATTAAAAGCCTCGACATTTTTTATACTTACCGGAACTCTTTCGGCAAACATTGTCGTTGTCAAACGATGTCATTCCTGTGTGAATGATTCCGAATGATCTTGCGGAATGATGTGCGATCGGTCGAAAGCGCGGTGAATTGTTTGGTTATTTAAAATTTATCAACATCACAGTCGAATAGCACAGTCGGCGACGACAATAGAACGACACTCGATGAATACGTTCGTTGTTTGATAGTCCTCTGCCAAGCAATGGCCGGCTTGGCGGGTAACACATCTATGAGCGAACGAGCTCCGCATCCACTGCGCATGCGCATGTGGTGGCCATTTTAATTGTCCGTTGGTCGACTCATGACCGCCAAGCTTATGGAAAACATTTTGGCGGTCATAAAAATCACCAAAAACTGCTACTTGGGTTGCACGCAATTTCTATTAATAATATCAATTATGCACACTTTCCATTTTGCAAAGGAATTTAAGTTATTACAGCGATGAAGGTAACAGAGCATTCATGCCGCCGGAGCGACAATCATACAAATCGCCTTACGCTCGTAACGTTTATAGCTTATCTGTTGTCGTATGAAAAGACCAAACAATGGGGATGATTATAAATATTACGTTCTTATTATTATCATCGTTATCATATTATCATAATTATTATTGTTATTATTATTATGATAATAATTATTATTAGCAGCGACACTAATTGAATTGCATTAGTCGAGAATAAATAAATTTATACGCATTTTATCGTAAGATCTCAGAGGCTTATAAGAATTAAAAGCCTCGACATTTTTTATACTTACCGGAACTCTTTCGGCAAACATTGTCGTTGTCAAATGATGTCACTCCTGTGTGAATGATTCCGAATGATCTTGCGGAATGATGTGCGATCGGTCGAAAGCGCGGTGAATTGTTTGGTTATTAAAAATTTATCAACATCACAGTCGAATAGCACAGTCGGCGACGACAATAGAACGACACTCGATGAATACGTTCGTTGTTTGATAGTCCGCTGCCAAGCAATGGCCGGCTTGGCGGGTAACACATCTATGAGCGAACGAGCTCCGCATCCACTGCGCAAGCGCATGTGGTGGCCATTTTAATTGTCCGTTGGTCGACTCATGACCGCCAAGCTTGTGGGTAACATTTTGGCGGTCATAAAAATCACCAAAAACTGCTACTTGGGTTGCACGCAATTTCTATTAATAATATCAATTATGCACACTTTCCATTTTGCAAAGGAATTTAAGTTATTACAGCGATGAAGGCAACGGAGCATTCATGCCGCCGGAGCCACAATCATACAAATCGCCTTACGCTCGTAACGTTTATAGCTTATCTGTTGTCGTATGAAAAGAAAAAAAAATGGGGATGATTATAAATATTACATTCTTATTATTATCATCGTTATCATATTATCATAATTATTATTGTGATTATTATTATAATAATAATTATTATTAGCAGCGACACTAATTGAATTGGATTAGTCGAGAATAAATAAATTTATACGCATTTTATCGTAAGATCTCAGAGGCTTATAAGAATTAAAAGCCTCGTCGTGAGTCGGATCGCTAACGTACGATACCCTGACTGGAATCGTTTTTAATGTATGTACAAATTGTGCGATGGTTATAACACGTCGCCATCTGTGCAAACCCGTAGCTGCTACGTGGAGTGGGTAAATCACAGTTACGATAATAAATATGCGAACGCAGATGAAGCCGCGAATTGACTAAAGTATCACGGACGTTTGACGTTTTACAAACGTCGACGAAATTTTTAAGAAGTTTTTTTCAACGCGAGAAAGATTATATATTACAAGAATGATCGATGTAGGATGAATGATGAATAAAGTCCTCACGCGATTAGAAGCTCATCCGTCCCGTGACATTCGATCTTCGGCTCCGCGATAAGATTGCACTGCTGTTTCCTGTCCTCCTTCTCCGAGCCGGAAATAACGTACACCGGTTGATTGTCGCACGCTAGGAATCGTTTATCCGTCTTCGCCAGTGACTTTGGAGAATACTTGATACCGAAGCTTCTTCGATAGATTATCGACAGGATCGCGAGAGTGGCGAGAACGAAGGCGCTTGCAGAGGCGGTAAGGACGGTTACAGTCCGATAAGAGGAAAAAGTTCCGAGCCCCTCGAGAATCTTTTTCTGCTCCAGCGCTATAATCTGGATCGCGATGTCGGTGGCCGGCGCGGGTCTGTGGATGAACCGTGAAGTGGTAACATCCGGGGCGAATCCGAGCAAAGCGAAATTGCGATTCCTAGCGAGTTCCTCGAGATGAAACGCAACGTCGACCTTGTTCGGCCCGATGATTTCGAATTCGAGGATAGCCGCGTCCCGATCTAGCCGCACGGCGATATCGTCCTTCACGCCGGCCCCGATGTCGCGCAGCAAGTTCTCGGCTTCGTTGGCGAACCGTTCCATGTCCCGTTCGAGCAAGTGTCCGGGAAATCGTAGAGTGACTTGGACGGCCTCGACGGGAGTCGGAACTGCAATGGGCAAACGGGGGAGATTAATCGATGCATGAAATGAATTATCGATCGAATATGTATTTTTCCCAACGCCGTAACGCACATGGCACGAAATATTTTGAAGACATTTTAGAATTATTTTCAAGCTTTGAAATCTTACGAAATCTTCCTAAAATATACGATAATAATATTTTGAAATATTCTACCAAATTATTTCAAATAATGATAAAATGTTTTTGATATTACAAAAAATAATTATTGAAACCTTTCAAAAATATTTCCGTGCCATGTGAAGAGCGGCTCGTGCAACCCTCTTCACACCCCGCGTATAATGTTCGCTTTACCGAACTCGTATTACAAAGTAATATAACTCACGACAGACTCTCGTCCCAGGGCTGAAGGGTTCAGTTCCGGCGACTTGATTGCCGGCCTCGTCGACGCACCAGCAAGAATCCCCGGCGCATTGAGTCGGTTCGAATCGACCATCCGGATCGCAGTTGGCGGTCGGCACGTGGACCTTGTTCCGCATAGCTTGGCAGCGAGTGACCGACGTACTCCTTGTCTCGACGACGCCCTCAGCGGATCGCTCGTCCAGATTCTCCTCGATCGCGTTTGCAACGGGAATATCGGAGTCGATCGGTTCGCTGAGTGGTCCTCTGCCCGCTCGGGCCTGTCTCGCGTTGCACTTGGGCTCTTTGTCGCGGACGTGAGAGCCTTTCAAAGCGTTGCCCTTCCGATCGACGCACCAGCAGACCCCCACGTGCTCGAGACACTGCACCGGCTCCCAGTCGCCGTTCTCCGGCTTGCATCTCGGCAGGAAGGAGGGCAAACCGAGGCGTTTGGCGGTCTTCACGTATCTCTCGCGTTGCTGCTCGCAGACCGTCAGCACCGGACAGACAGTGTCGCAGACCAATTTGCTGGCGAAATCGTTGTGTCCCGTCGAGCATTGTCCCGACTGTTGACGACGGCATTCGTTCGACATCGGATCGAAGTACCATCGTTCGGTAGAATTTCCGAGACGACCCGTCGATGGCTCGCACTCGACCGAACGAGCGGCCTCGAAGCAAACCTCACGCGGCTTCGGACAGCAGACCGCGTACTCGTCGAACGGCGAGAGTTGACACTTGTGACTCGACGGGCAGTGATGGCCGTGAGGGCCGCAGGTGGCCGTAGCGCCGTCCTGAGTCACGAGTGGCGCTCCGTTCGGGCATGGATTCTCCTTCTTCGGGAGACAAACCGGCACCGGTGGACACGGAGGTGAACTGCACGCAACCTCGATCATGCGACAGGATTCGTTCTCGGCGCGGCAACTCATCGTTTTGCAAGGATCCCTGCAGACGCAGGCTGGACAACCGGTCGCGGTATCGAGCTCGAGACCGTGAGGGCAATTCAGGTCGCAGTCGAGTGTCGGACAGCTCTGAGGAGTGCTGCATTGCGGTGTGAGGCCCTCGACTGTTCTGGTACCGGGAGCTTCGCGACCCTCCGCGTCGACGCACCAGCACATTCCAGCGTGGCACTGGATCGGCATAAAAGTTCCGTCCTCCTCGCACCTCGGTATGTAGATTCTTCTGGCTGGTTCACCCGACTCGCGTGCGGAGTGCTCTGCGACCGCACGAGCGTGCTGGCAAGCCGTCGCGACCACCGGCGCAACGCACTCGGTGCCGCATCCGGTCGAGCAGCATTTCCTCTGATCCGGACAATCCTGGTCGGTGCTGCATCGTACGTCGCAGCTCGACGAGCTCGGCACGAGATACGGACACTGTCCGGATTTTACGGGAATGCACGCCGGGACTGGCGGGCAGTAGTTCGTGTCCGCACCGCAGTTTACGTCTACCATCGTGCAAGCTCCACGCGATTCGCAGCTCACTCCTCTGCACGGATCCCGACATTTGCACTGTTCGCAGCCAGCCGTGTCGAGCTCACGTCCGTAGGGACATTTCAGCTCGCAGGTCTCTCCGAGCGAGCACATCCTCGCCAGGGAACGGACACGCTCGCATTCGTCCATCGTCAGATTTCCTTCACTAGCGGCTAGTCGGACACCATGCTCGTTGACGCAAGTGCACGCGTCGCCCTGGCACTGAAGAGGCTTCCAGCTACCGTCCGCTTGACAAATCGGCGACGGCAGGGCCAGGGTCATACCGTCACGGGTTCCCTCCATGCGATCATTGAAGTCTCTCAGATACTCGCACACTTTAATTATGCAAAATTACAGAATTATTAAGTTGTTTTTAATTAACAAAAATGATTATAGATAGGATAGTTATGCACTGACAGAAGAAATTGTAAATTTAATGCATCGGACTGAAAGTTTTTATGCAAAAACTGGTACAATAAATGTAATGTACAAATTATAACGAAAAATGAATGGACTTTGAAACTTACATTTAAGTAAATTTAGAGTACTTTTATGGATTTTGAGATTGGATTTAGAGTACTTTTATGGTAAAATTAAACTTAATTATTAAAAATAAGGTGTTTGTCAAGTTTTTAATATACCGTACGGTAATTTTTCAAAAGAATTGTACTTCGAATGTAATATACCAGTTTATGCATCAAATCTTCCAGTACCGCTACATTAAAAGATGTACGAATTTTTTTGCGTAAACAAAACTTACTCGTCGGTAATTGAGCGACCGTCAAAGATGGGCGGACCGGACAGCACACCGAACGTGCCGCGTCGGGTACGAGGGTGCACTCGTGATCGGGTGGACATTGATTTTCTTGATCGGGACTCTCGCCACCCGCCTTGACCGCGGTGTCGTTCCGCGACGTGCAAGTCACTGCATTTCCGGTCTCGTCGGTCAGCGGAGCACCGGAAGCGCACGGACTCCGGTAGATCTTCTTTGGTGCACAAAGCGGCCTCGACGGGCACAGAAAATCAGGACAATCGTTCTCGCGTTCCACAATGCACTCTTCTCCCGCGGGACAGGGATATCTGTGAGAACGACATTCAATTATAAAACTGTTCAGGACTGGAACGAGGACGCGAATACTCGCTACACAGACGCACCCTTGGCAAGGATCATCGCACTCGCAGGTCGGACAGCCGTGATTGTCGAGCTTGAAACCATACTGACAGAGCTGAGCGCACTCGAGCGGCTCACCGCAAGACGAATCTCCCAGGGATCTCCCAGATGGCCGGTTGCCCGTTGGTCGACACTCGACTCGATCAGCCGGTCCCATCGAGCCGGACAGTTTTGATCCGTCCGAGTCGACGCACCAGCAAACTAGGCCATTCCTGGAGCATTGACGGTGCTCGTACGAACCATCTGAATCAAACATCAACGTTGCTATTATCGATATCTTATACTGTAAAAATAAATTGTAAATTTAAGGCATTAGGACTTACTTACTTACATTGAATGCAGATTCATGTACTTTTTTTGTAAAATAAATATAATGGACAATTGTCATGAAATATTAATTTCTTCACTTTTAGAGTGAAATTACAGTACTTTTATAGAAAAATTATAGTGAATTATTAGAAGTAAAGTATTTCGAAAGTCTTTAATATACGGTACGTTAATTTCTGATCACAATTGTCCATGAAATTTAATATTCTCGTGTGTGCATAACAACTTCCAGTACTGGTACACTGAATTTCGCACGAATTTTTTTCCAGTGTAATTATAAAAAAAGCTCTCACCTTCAGCGCACTGAGGCACGTAGCCTCGACCCTGTCTCTCGGAGATGGTCAATAACTCGGTGAGCATTCGATTTCGTCTACATGCGCTCAGTCCGACCGGAAATCTGCACACGCCCGAGCCACATTTATCGCTGGAGCAACACTTCTGCGCTCCGGGACATTCCAAATCGTGTTCGCAGGTTTGACCGCAGGAGCGAGAATCATCGATCGGGCAGGTGCCCAGTTTCTTGAGCCGCAAGCTCGACGGGCAGCAAACGCCATACTCCTGGGCTGGTTGAACGAGGCATTTGTACATCGGTGGGCAGGATGGTTTGCCGGGCGTGTTGCCGCAGAGGAGCGGTCTCGGCGAGTCGGTGATCTGCAGAGGCTCTCCGGCCGGACATATCGTGGCGAAGGACTTGGCTCTTCGGCAGGTCGGTATCAACGGGCAAGGCTCCCGGGTGCATCGGGACTCGATCAGCTCGCACGAATGGCCCCCCGGGCAGACTACTCCTTGGCACGGATCCTTGCACTCGCATTTTCGACAACCCGTCTTTCGATCGACCTGTGCGCGCGCACGTAAGTACGTGGATCGTATTATTAGTCATTCGTTCGGATAAATTGATGCAAAAAATTGTTGTTGCGTGTCAATCGAAAACATACCTATGATATATACTAAATATATGATATACAACACATAGAATACGTTTCTACAAATATACAGCAATTTATATGCGCGACATATCTATAATATAAAAACAACGAATTTAATATATTTTCAGTCTAATTTTCGCTTATAATTTCATCGATTTACTTGAACCACGGTATATTTGCCGACGGGATAACTATTCCATGTTCGGTCTTCCTGTTGCTCATTGCTTGCACGACCGTATCAGTTACATGTTTTATTTTGCGCATTTTAATTTATACACGACTTTACTCCTGTCTTCTTGCGATTTTTTTAGTACATCCTTAAATGGATTATGATTTTGACCGTTGTCTTGTAATTATGTGCAATAAATAAATAAATAAATAAATGTTTGTAATGAAACTCACTTGAAATCCGAGTGGACAGAACATCCTGCACGAATGGGCCGGACAGTCCCGAGGATTGTCGCAATCGATCTCGGATCTATCGGACACCCGAGTGCCCGGTAGCTCCGCTCCTGATTCGTCGACGCACCAGCAGCTCCCGCTCGAGTCGCACTGAGTTCTCTCGAACTCGCCGGTCACGTTGTCGCATCGCGGAACGAATTCGACGAGGATGCCATTGGGGCCCAGGGCCCTCGACCTTCTCGTGGCGGCGAGCGCGAGATGTTCGCAACCGGTCAACTGGCCGGTCACGCATCGCCGACCACAGGCGGTCCTGCAGCATTTCTCGTCTATGCTCGAGCACTCGAAGTCATTCTCGCAGCCGGGCGATCTGGACGGGCACACGTTTTCCTCCTCCAATGCCGGACATCTTCCTCCACCTTTTACTCCTGTCGGCTCTGCTGAACAAAAATATATATACTGTGTATATTTTTTCGTACTCTCCTTGCCGGCTGTACGAACGGTAACAAGAAATTTATAAAAACACGGGAGAGCGAGTAACGGGATCTCGCATCCTACTGCCACACTTGGCAGACGACTCTCGCATCGCGTATAGCAGCGTCGCAGCGTCCAATCATCGCGGATCTTCCGAAGATTTTTATTTTTCGCACGGGAATTAAACATTACACACTTTGGGAATGAATCAAAAAAATTGATGAAATATATTAAGAGATTTATAAAACATGGCGGAGCGGGTAACGGTATCTCGCATCCTATTGCCACACTTGGCAAACGACTCTCGTATCGTGCATAGCTTGGTACACTGGTTGTTCCAGCGTCCAACCATCGTGGATCCTCCACGACGGTTGGAGAGATTGTTATATCGCTTTCTCATCAAAGTTGAAATTTTCATTTCGAAGTTTTTTTGAGAAAATACCATTTTTGTCGAAAAATTGTAAGAGTTACCCCTTCTCATTTTTCCACTTTCAAAATGACCAAATTTTTTTTTTCGAGATATCGTTTTTTTATCACCTCCATTGGCTTCAAGTGACCCATTTCCGGCTCAAAACACTGGCGACTTGTATTTTTTTCGGAATTTTAAAAATTCACCATTTCCAGCATAGGGAATCCTATGTTAAATTTTGCGAAACGGCACTTTTTTTCAAAAAATTTCGAGATATCGAATTAAAACCTTCGCCATTCTTTTCAAGTGGCATATTTACCAACCGATTTCCTTAACGAAAAAATTCTAAAAAATTTATTTTCAAAAATACCATTTTCGTCGAAAAATTGTAAGGATTACCCCTTCTCATTTTTCCACTTTCAAAATGACCAAATTTTTTTTTTCGAGATATCGTTTTTTTATCTCCTCCATTGGCTTCAAGTGACCCATTTCCGGCTCAAAACACTGGCGACTTGTATTTTTTTCGGAATTTTAAAAATTCACCATTTCCAGCATAGGGAATCCTATGTTAAATTTTGCGAAACGGCACTTTTTTTCAAAAAATTTCGAGATATCCAATTAAAACCTTCGCCATTCTTTTCAAGTGGCATATTTACCAACCGATTTCATTAACGAAAAAATTCTAAAAAATTTTTTTCGAAAAATACCATTTTTGTCGAAAAATTGTAAGGGTAAAAATTGTAATCCCCTCCCTGTCCTCCCCGATGGATTGGGTGATAGAGACGATGTCTCTTTTTGTTCGATTTTCTTTACGTTTCATTGTTTCCGCGATCCAACGCTTCGCTTAGTTAATGTACAGTGGCTAAATCCGTTTCCAGTTCGATTTTACAACCAAAAAGGTTTGAAAGGTCAAAAGCGTCAATTCACGTTAAATTTCGACGAGATTGTTAATTTTTTTAAAATAGCTGTCCCCATTTATAAGCGTATAACTGTACCTGAAACGATCGATGAGGACAATAGAAGGATGAACAGGAAGTGGGTGAACGCAGCCCACACAATGGTGCAGGCGATCCCCTTCTTGCACGAATCACCGCGCATCCTCGGCGCATCAAGTGCTCGTTCGAAGTTTCTCTACACCTGCAATCGTACAATAATCCAGTAATAGTACAACAGCGAACGGATCCGAATGAGTCGCACGATCTTTGGCATGTAGGTCATTTCTTTCCGCGGAGGTTACTTCCGGGTCACTCGATGAGCGCCGAACTTTCTATTGTGTAACACGGAGCCGGGCTCCGTTCAAGCGGTATTTCCGCATCCGCGATTCGTCATCGAACCGGCTGTTGAACTCATTACAGTTCATCACTGTGACTACTTTGATTCCCGTTGAGAAAATAATAATGAATTTAAAAAAGACGGTTCGCGGAAATGAAGATTCGCAACAGGTGTGACTGAGAGAAAGTATTTAATGTCGTTGCGGAATGTGTCGAGAAAAAAAATGTATCAACTGACTCAACCAGAATTACCGCTGCAATAACGTTTTGGGTACACAATGTTTCTTCGTCGACTTTCTCCGTTTAGAAAACTTTCATTTTAATTTCATTCATTTTTTTCTCTTGTCGCTCGAAAAACTTACCGTTTTATCGTATTCCAAAGCCACGATATTACGTTTTGCACGGGCGAGTCTCGAGATCTGCGAGTATACTTAATTAACGCACTAGTTTTAGGGCCGGCGTAATGTGGATACGTCGAAGAGGCTCGGATGACGGTCGAGAACTGATCGTGCTGCTGCGCCTAAGAGCGCGAGTCGAACCGAGAGCGGGCTCGCGTGCGATGACCCCCTTCTTTCGATTTCTCTCATACCGCTCGGAGAGCTCGGACGTACGGCATATAGCGTGCCAGCGGTAAGTGGCTGTGGAGGGGCACACAAATTTCACGTTCGATCAGGTCGGCGCCACCTTCGGTCTGGCCGATTCCTCGTTATTCCTCGGGGGCTGTTGGACGCAACTGCCGTCGACCGACCACCTGTTGCACCGCACGCCTTCCGGCCCAACATTTTCATCTCCGTAGTTATTAATCGAATAGTCGCCCAGCATTTGGGACCGCCGCCGTGTGGCAATATGTGCTCGTGGCCCGAGAGGTCAAACACTGAAAACGTACGCCCGGTGTGCAAAACGCGTTTGGTACAGTCCGGCAGAGGGTACAGTCCCAGCCAATCGCCGAGTCGACACAAGGAAAGTCCCCGTGACCGACATTCCCATGTATATATAGGTGTGTATACTGCACTCATACTGTACAACCTTTCTTCCTGCTGGTGCCGAGTCCCTCGCGGATGTTCCACTGACAGTCGTGAGCGGCTGGGTCAGGCGGATCTTGGCTTATCCGGTTCCCGCGGATAATCGATCTTTCTACGACATTCCTGCGCCCAATCCGCCACGAAAAATTTCGTAGCCAGCCACTGCACGGGTGGAGGAGAACAGAATCAAAAGGCCGGTTCGCAAATGCGGTCCGACGATCGATAAACAATTCTGGCTCGATAAACGGCCGGACGAGATTGGCCGTGTACGAGCCGAGGAAAATGTAATTAGCGTTGATTGCAATTACTGGCGGTCGCTGGAGCGTGCAGACCGGAGGGAGCACACATCGGTTTCGGTGGATAATCGAACACGCCGAAAATGTAACGCATACATCGCTGCAGGAACTCCCGCATCATTCGATTATATCAAATACCGAGCATGCACCACATATAGCACGAAATGTTTTGAAATCATTTTAGAAATATTTTTAATCTTTAAAATCTTACGAAATATTTATAAAATATGTGAAAATAATATTTTACAATATTCTATCAAAACATTCCAACGAAACGTTTCTTAAATATTTCAGACTCAATCTTTCAACGCATCTGAAATATTTCTGAACGATAGTGATAAAATATTTTGAAATATTTTTTATTTCATATTTCAGCGAAATATTTCTACCAATGTTCCGTGTTTATACGGGTGTGTATATGCAATTTGGATTGGTAACTTTCACATTTCGCTGGAACGTTGAAAATCCATCGAAACGAAACATTTCTGAAACATTTCGATGTAAGATTTGTAAGGAGACAAAAAAATCCCAAATCCCAAAAACTATTTGGGGCCAAGTAAATCGACGTATTTTCTCGCGCCGACCAAGAGTCCGATACCGCCTACCCCCGCGTCCGGTCGGTATCAAAAACTGTGATAAACTTTTCTAGAACTAGCATGTGAAACACAATCGAGTGCGAGAGAGATAGCGTCAGTGGCGCTCTCGGCGGAGCGAGAGAGACACGCTGAGAACGTGTTTCACATGTCTTAACGAAACTTAATTATTACCTACACATCTCTTCTCCCCACTCAACCCTCGATGCCGATCGAAGCAGCCAATGAGGAATCGCCGCCGTTGTCGATAGGGGGGGATGCAGCGCAGCCTCACATTGGCTGTACGCTATAGACATAAAATACAGTTGGTACGTTCCACGTAGTACAAATATAATGAACTCTTAACAGAATACAATAAAGTAAAATAACATACGACAGGATTACTGGTACATTGAAAAAATTTTGTCGATTAGTTTGTCGAATAAAGAAATAACAAAAAATGGTATCGGTTTTAAACACGGTGGATACCGGCCACGAGGACATGATTCACGATGCCGAAATGGATTATTACGGATTGAGGTTAGCAACCTGTTCGAGTGACAACTCGGTAAAGATATTCGATTTGAAGAACGGCTCGCAGAGCCTCGTCGCCGATCTGAAGGGACACGTCGGTCCCGTGTGGCAGATCGCCTGGGCGCATCCAAAGTACGGAAATCTCTTGGCGTCGTGCAGTTACGACAGGTAAGCGGTGCGACGAGTCAATCGCTGACGTCTCGTCGTGCAGTTACGGCAGGTAAGCGGTACGACGAGCCGATCGGTAACGCTTCGTCCATCCATAAACGTTCGATGTATTTCAGAAAAGTAATAATCTGGAAGGAACTCGGCGAGTGGACAAAAATTTACGAGCACACGAGTCACGATTCGTCGGTGAACTCGGTGGCCTGGGCGCCCCACGAGTACGGTCTGATTCTGGCGTGCGGCAGCTCGGACGGCTCCGTCTCGATCCTAATCAACAACGGAGACACGTGGGACATCCGAAAGATCCCGAACGCTCACACCATCGGCTGCAACGCGGTGAGCTGGTGCCCAGCGATCGAGAGCGGCCTCGACAACAGCGGACAGAACGAAAGAAGCAGCCCCGTTAAGAGGCTCGCGACTGGAGGTTGCGACAATCTCGTTAAAATTTGGAGGGAGGACGGAGACAGATGGGTGGAGGAGAACAAACTGGAAGCTCACAGCGACTGGGTACGGTGTATTATGGAGAAAACGATGAACCCGAAGATACCCGCATGACATGCAATTTCATCATTCACAAATCTTTGTCAATGCACTTCATTAGAAAGAAAAAAGATTGTTCGCTTGTAGAATTTTACTCTCCAAGTAAACCTCGCCGAGCGAAGTTTGCGCAACGCAAAGCACAACTGTTATAACTCCATGAAATTTAGTCTCATGCGGATATCTCCAGGGTCATAGAAAACGCTCTTGTGTTCGTGAGATCGCTTGGATTGGCTCATAATTGACGAGCATGTAATAATAAAAAATAAAAAAATTACAGGTGAGGGACGTTGCGTGGGCACCTGCGGTTGGTCCGCCGCGTGCAGCTCTGGCCTCCTGCTCTCAGGACAGACGCGTTGTTGTATGGACGTCGACCGATTACGCGAGCTGGACGCCCAACGTTCTCAACGTCTTCGACGACGTCATCTGGAATGTGAGCTGGTCGTTGACGGGCGGTATTCTGGCGATCAGCGGCGGCGACAACAAGGTCTCCCTGTGGCGAGAAAATTCCGAGGGTCAATGGGCTTGCATATCGGAATTAAATAAGGGCCAGGGAAATCTAAACAATACCGACCAGCGCGCCCTCTAGAACGCGCTTGTATCGCCAACGCAATTCCCTTCTCGTTTTATTCGAATAAAATAATTTATATTCCAAGATTATATAAGGAAATAAATCAAGTTTATTTGTACGTACTTGAGAGATCTTTACAGTAAGAATTGGGATTGAACGATGTTAGTCTTGAGTATAGAGAGACGCGGTGAAAACTATATCTCTCTTTATCGCGGTTGAAGCTTCTTCCATTTTCTCCTTTAAGACCGTTTCACCGATTCTCATCGCGGCCGTTTTAACGTCTCTGAGTGTATCGTTCAGTTGTTGTATGCATCGGACTATCAGGCCCTCCTGAACGTCCGTGAGTTCCATTATCTTGGCGAAAGACTCGGCTCGCGCCCACTCGTACACAACTTCGACGAGTCCGAAATTCAACGGTTCAACCGGCTCGACTCCGTACTTGAGCTCCATCGTCTCGATTTCCCTTCGCACCGCGTCCATCGTTTCGCAACCCTGAGAATGCATCCGTAATTAATCGGTGAATCGACAGATGTACCATGTATGGTAAATTCATAAATACCTCTTTGAGGAGAGGCAGTTGCGGTAGCACGTTCTCTCCGCCGCGTTGATACACCATCGCCGAGAGTAACGCAGCTATTTCCGCTGGTTGCAGATTCGTCAACAAGTTTCTATAAACGAGTTCGGTTATGAGAAGCTCGTGTCTCCCCATGTCGAGCGCGACGCGACCCTTCAGGGTAACTGAATAAAAATAGGTATTCAATCGTTATAGTGGAAAAATCCGGAAAGTTGCCCATCATCGTTTTTTTACCTCTGTCGTCCGTGTCTATGTAACCCAGGTCTTTGAGTATGTTGACGCGGTTCACGTACTCAGGATAGAGCGCCAGGCCCTCGGCGCTCAACTTCAACCGCAGGTCCGCCCTCTTTCGTTTCAACTCGTTTTGCGAGAAAACTTGCTGAAATTGTTCATCAAAGTCGGAAATTTGGGTACAATTGAATTCGGTCAGTCTCTCAAGCAGATGATACAAAAACTTCAGTCTCGTAAGCATATCCGGATTGTTGAGTGTCAACTGAACGTATGGCAACAGTATTTGGGGATTCCGATGCGCCAGCAAAGACAGCGAGAGGAGTTCCTGAATGGCCATCAGACATGTCGGGCTCGGCGGATCGTTCCTAAAATTAATTCAACAGCTACAGTTTTACGAATTAAATGTTTAACGTTCGTGGTCGCGGGCACCCACCGGAATCGATCGATCTGTCGTTTCTCACAGTCTTTCAGTACCAGACTGCAGTCCAGCCTTATCTGGCAACTCGTTATCTCGAGAACGCTCGTCGACGGTATGTGCAAGAAGAGGTGACGCGGTACGCCGTCTCCCTCCGGCACGAACAATTGCCTCTTCGTGAGTGCTATCATCTCGTACCATCTTTCCGACTTTTCATCGTCGTCCTCCCATTTGTCGATAGTCTCGGTTCGATCGTTGTCGATTATCAAAACCTTGTATTCCTTCTGATGATTCTTCTCGACGATGCCGAGCAACAGGGCGAGCTTGTTGTAGTGCTGACGATGCGATATGAGCAACACTCGGCCATCCGTCAGACTCTTCACGGCATTTCGCGTACCGAGCAAGTGACCCCTGATCTCCCTTCGTTCCTCGAGATATTGAATCGCTATATTGCAGAACGCCGACAATTCCTGGTGATACTCGTTCAGCGGTGGCAAACTCGCCAGTACCGATTCAACGTTTTCCAGCTCGGATTTGTAAGTTTTCGCGCCGCTCGCCAATTTCATCTCCTTGAACGACTTTCGCATCATGTCCTCGACGCTCACGGATTCACTGACGCGTCTCAAATTTAGAACCATGGCGTACGTGATCTTGAAGTGCGATTCGAGATTCTCCGGCTGACCGCACATCATCGCCTTTAAATCCATGAAGTGGGGCACCTCGGTTTTGCACATAATCATGACGGTCCCCGTAGCGTCGTGTCCACGACGGCCTGCACGGCCCGCCATTTGAATGTACTCTGTCGGAAGAAGACCTCGGAATTGGCGACCGTCGTACTTTTTTATCGAATCGAAGACTACGGTTCGTGCCGGCATGTTTATGCCCATGGCGAAAGTTTCCGTCGCGAATAGCAACTGCGAAAGAAATTATTGTCATTGAAGCTTTTGTTACGGTGACAAGTTACTATTCGTGCGATCAATTACGAATATAATATAATATTGGTACTTGGCTTCCGGCATAAAACGATAGGGAAGAAGAAGTTACGATTGCTCACCTTGACGACTCCATTCTGAAATAGCAACTCGATAATCTCTTTGAGGATTGGCAATATACCGCTGTGATGAACTCCTATACCGCGCAGAAGCAACGATTCCATTCGTTTTATTTGCGGTAACTCGCGGTCTGGTTCATTGAGACGCTTGATACAACGTTTGAAGAAACTTCGCACATGACCCTTCTCCGACTCCGTCGTAAGATTCACGGCGGTCAGAGCGTCGGCGTTACCGTCACACCGATTTCGCGATAATGTAAAGACGACAACCGGTAGATTTTCCTTGAAACATCAAATTAATATATCTTTTCCACCATCTCCCGATTCGCGCATGCTGTCAGTTTACCTTCTCTTTGAGATGACCTATGAAAGCCTCCCACATGGTTTTCTCCTGTTTCGGAGTGAGGTAAGCCCTTCGCGCGTTCTGCTTGTCCTTTCCCCCGCCTCTCGATTTCGCCTTCGGATCCTCGTGGCCAGATTTCTTACTCGGCTGATCTTTCAGGGTCTTGGCTATGTACCAGCTAGGCGATCGACTCGGTTTAATTTTGTAACAAACTGAAATCTTATCACGGGCCTGTAACATCAAATCGTCAAACGTACTTGTCCAATAAGAATTGTCCCTCGGCGTTGAGCAGCAATACACGATCGTTTCTGGACTTGCCGTCGGTGCCGAGATAAAGATAATGCTCCAGTGGAACCGGCCGCTTCAGTGTACTGATTACGTACATCTTGCGCTTTTTTATTCCGCCCACCCAGTTTGCGAAAATCAATGGATTCGGCACGGTGGCTGACAGCATGACGATGTTGACGGTCGATGGGAGTAAAATTACAATTTCCTCCCAAACGTGACCGCGCTGCCGAAGAAAAAACGTTTAATCGTAAACGTCGCAGTTCTTCCCAGTCGCTCACTTACGTTCTCGTCATTTATGTAGTGCACTTCATCGAATATCACATACTCGAGATCGCGCAATATCTCGGAGGCATTGTAGAGCATCGTTTGGAGAATCTCTGTTGTCATTATGAGGCAGGAGGCCGTTTGATTGATTTGCATGTCGCCGGTTATCAGACCGATGCTATCGAAAGCCTTGTTTCGCTTGAAGTCCCGATATTTCTGATTTGATAGAGCCTTTATCGGCGATGTATAGATTACCCTGGCGACAATAAAAACGACTGATTAACCATGGTGTTCCAGTAAAAAGTCCGTATGAAATTCAAGGACGACTCTCAGGACACTTCCAGGTTGTTTCGGGACATTTATAAAATATATATATATATATATATATTTCGTTTACGTTGAAATCTGTTCAGGAAAAGAAACTGCTCACAATGTGCGAATTTATAAATGTATCTCTGCGAAATTTAGATACATTTTTGTTTGAGATGGTCGATAGTAACATTTTGAAACAAGCTCAAATTTGCGGGTAAATTAAAAATACAAGGACATCGGGTGAAATTCAAGGACATTCCAGGACTTTTTCAAGGACAGCCAAAAGTCAGGGACAATTCTATGACTCGAAGGACTTCAAGGACCGTTAGACACCGTGTTGACGATCGGTATAAAATTTATACGGGAGCGAGGGTGAATTTTTTGTACCTTGTCATGTGTCTTTGACTCAATGCTATAGCGTACTCCGCAACAGTCGTTTTTCCCGCGGACGTGTGCGCGGCAACGAAGACGTTGCAGCCTTCCTCGAGTTTGATTATCGCCTGTTTCTGAAAGGTGTCCAACTCGTATTCGAAGGTGATAGCGGGCTTGGGAACTCTCTTGTCGAAATCAACAACAGGCACGGACACGTCGAGTTGTTCAGCCCACTCGGCGTGCATATTTTTCGCGGGTTTCTCGGTTAATTTCAAAATCGGCATGCTCCAAGATTCTATCGACAACTCCTCGATGTCTCCCAATTCCGACAATTCCGGATCGTCCGGTACTTGCGGCACGGTCTCGTCCGCAGCGGTTTTCGCCGGTACAGACCACAAGCCCAGCTGGTTCTCCTCGTCGTGCACCATAGCCATCAGATTGACCTTTTCGACTTTTCCGGCCGCGATCTTCGGCTTCGTTTCGCCGATTTTTCCGTTGTTTATCTTTTTCGGAGTACAATTGTCTCTCTTAAATTCTATTCCCTGTCTGAAGCCCTTGGCCAGCGTTCTGAGGTTCTTCTCAAAGTCCAGATCGTCGGACGATATACTTTTCGATATATCGGGCTCGTCGAATCCTCCGGGCCAGAACGGGAAGTTACTGGAGTTGCCTGTTGCAAGTAATGCACAAAACTATCAGAGCAAGGCAAATACCCCAAGTACTCGAATTACATATTGAAGTAGCAACCCTGTCGAGACGGGCGACAGCAATTTTGCGGTAATTCAACGACTCGGTACTCGATACTTCAGTACGTACTTCAAGTACTTAATGTATTTGCCCAGCTCTGGAAAATATTAATTATAATTATTATTGTTTAAAGAATTCAATTTTTCACTAATTGCCAGGAAGTTTAATGAGACGAACGGAGAACGCGACCTTGTACACCGTCGCTGGGTGGGCCTGGAGCTCTGCTCATGGACATGGAATTTCTGGCTGTCTCGCCAGCGCCTTGTAAAGTGTCCTCCCTCATGTTAGTTATTCGTCCCGTTACCGGATCTCTGTCGAACTTAAGAGTCGTCCCGACCGGGGAAAGATCGAATTCTACCAGTCCGAGAATGTCGATTTCTCTCGGCCAGTACGCCTGAACGTTTTCCACTTGATGAATCGGCAACCTCTCCGGGCATTCGATGTACTCCCGTAATTCATCTTCTATTTCCGAAAATACCGGTGGCGGCCCGAATGGTAGCTGTAAGCAATGTCTCTCTTCATTAATTCTCCATCATTTATCTTGTAACGAGGGCTGGTCCAATAATTACCTCTACCATAGACATCCTGTCCGTTGTTTCCATATTCTTCACAACAATAATACTCGCGCTATGTGCCTAAAACATCTCTGGCTTTAGCGGCGAAATCGCAGCTGGTTGCACGGTAACGGAGGAAGACGAAAAAAACACTATTCATCTCCCTCGCTCTCCCCCATTGACAGGAATCAGTGTAACGCACGATCTCGCCGCCAGAGGTCGGACTGTGGTCTTTTTTTTTAATGTCAGTACGGCGCTGCCCGCGGAAGCCGTTACAAGCGTCACAACACAAAACATTTTGAAATTGAAAGACCGTTGTCCGTAAATCGAAGGCACATGCGATTAGGAAATTAACACGATGAGCAACCTGTCCGACGTGATGCGTGAAATATTCACGAACGTTCAATTCAACAAAACATCGCACCAGGGGAATGAGAAAAAATTGCGAAAGATCTATGAACGAGTGAGTAAACCGAGTTGAAACAACAACAACAACAAAAAACCAACGAATGCAACCGAATCAAAGCATCGAATTTTGTTTCCAGCAAAACTTTAACGCGTTCAGCCAGTCGTTTATCTCGTGCGTGGTAATTCCTCTTACGAAAGGCGACAGGAATCCCAATGTCGAGAACGTGCTCGAATTCGCCGCTAAGTTCGCGGTTAACCTTCGATCGGCGGGCGATAAGGACGAGACTGGCGAACAAATGTGCCCATTTTTGAGGCTCCTCTTTGATTTTATTCTGACGCATCACAACGCCAAGGAACAGGCGGTCAGATTTCGTATATGTCACTTTCTCAACATGCTCCTAAATTTCATGGGCGAAGACGCGTTCCTCGACGACAGTCTTTGCGACAAGATAACGGAAACCATGATGGAGCGTCTCATGGACAGATCGGCGAAAGTTCGAGCCCAGGCGGTGTTTGCTCTGCACAGGTTGCAGGAACCTACGAACGACAATTGTCGTGTTATCAGAATGTACATATTTCATTTATGCAAGGATCCGAATAGCGAAGTGCGCAAGGCTGTCCTCACCAGTATGGGGAAAAATAAGAAAACCCTCCAAGCCGTCCTCAGGAGAACCAGAGACGTCAATGAGTTTGTGCGAAAGATGGCGTACCAGTTCATCAGCAAGGTCACGGTGAGGTCGTTGACCATAAAGCAGAGAGAAGAATTGCTCAACAGCGGCTTTAAGGACAAATCCAGTGTTGTTCGACGCGCCGTTGAGGAGACTCTTTTGCCTTCTTGGTTGCATCACTTTAAGGAGGATTACACTGAATTGTTGAGGGCTCTTGATGCCGAGATCGCTACTGACACAGCGATTTTAGCCTTGAATGCCCTGTTGAAGTGAGTATTTTGTTTTCCCATCCATTCTCTCCAAATTCTCTATTCTCATCTAGACTGAACTTAAGATCGCTCTTGAGATCAGACTTCATTGCGTGCGTAAGATCTATCTTAAGTTCAAACTTACAATCAAATTTGAATTCTGACTTAAGTACAAACTAAGATCTTACAATTCGATCCTGTGATAGTCAAACAATTTCATAATATGCTGGACTCATGTATGTTCACGTAATAATCGGTTGCTGTCACACACATTTTCAATGAGTGTTACACTTTTCTTCTGTGAATTGTAATAATAAATAATAATAATAATATTTTTGGTAATGATTATTAAATATCCGTATTGATTTGTTGAAGACGCGCGGAATTGACGAAACTAATGGAACAGCTACCCATCGATTCGGAAACGAAGCTCATTCCTCTGGATAAACTTACCAGCGAGAGTGTTTTGTATTGGCGCTGCCTCGTCGAGCATCTTTATCGGGAATCCTGCACGGAGCAAGTCGAAGAGTGCATTCCGGAATTGTCTAATTTCTGCGCGTACATTCATAAATTCATCAAGATCATGAACACGGAAGAGAACGAGTACGGCAAGCTATTGGAGCAACAATTCATTCTTTGCCAATTGTTCGAGATGGCAAAATCTTACGATCTTGGCGACGAAATTGGGCGAAAGAATTTGTCGGAGCTCATGATCGATGCACTGATGATAGATACTTGTTCGGAAAAATTGATCGTATGTATAGTGAAATATTTCGAAACCGTCGTTCCCAACGTCGATACCAGACTGCAGAGTCTCGTCGGTGTTATCAGCGAAATACGAATGCCGACTCAACAATCTCAAGTAACGGCTCCACCGCCGGCGATGGACGAGCACACAAAAAAGTTCGAGGTAGGTTTAATTGTCTGGTCGCGCTGCTTTTTCCCACCATTCAAAAAAAAAAAAAGAACGAAGTAAAATTTAATTGCATTTGTAAATTGCTTCACAGGTCGCTCGGCTCGAGGTGAAATTGAATGAGATTCAGGAAGAAGAGTACGATGCTATACGGAACAGAGACTTTTTGAAAGCGCACACTTTGAAAGAACAGATCGAAGCGATAAGAAACGAACTCGACGAAATGTCCAGTAATACTGTGGCGATGAATCTCGATCAAGCTTCCGAGGAAAAGAACGATCACGACACCATGGTAAAGTGTCTCACAATAATGTACAACATGACTTGTGCCAAATCCGTAACGAAGCTCACGTCGACCCTGAGAAGTCTCTTGGTGAATCTCGTATTGCCGAGTCTCGAAGTATGTAACAATACCTATCGACAAATATTTTAATTTTCGCTTAATTGAATTTATTTTACGGATTTCTTCTTTACAATCAGAGCATAATATACAATAATCCCTAAATATTAGAACTGCAGAGTAACGAGTTATAAAAGTTCAAAAAGTTAAAAACACTCGAGTCTACGATTTATATAAATTAGAAACACTATTTGTAAAATTTAATAATATTTCACATGAGACTTGCTTCAAAAAACATTTTTCAGTACTCATTTATCGATTTCACATAATTTTCAGCACGACGACACAGCGGTTTACATCCTCACTCTGAAAGCTCTCGCCAACTGTTGCCTGTTGGATGAAGAGTTAGCCAAGGAACATATTATGATGTATTTTTGTCAATTCTCATTGGAGCAACAGTGCCTGGATATTTGGGTCGTATCGCTTCAAGTGATCTTCGATCTGCTCCTCCATTACGGTCTCGAAACGTTCGGCATTGTACAGAACGACGACAGAACAG
Source organism: Amblyteles armatorius (assembly GCA_933228735.2). NCBI lineage: Eukaryota > Metazoa > Arthropoda > Insecta > Hymenoptera > Ichneumonidae > Amblyteles > Amblyteles armatorius. The sequence goes on along the minus strand of OW121689.1, from coordinate 1,110,693 downwards.
AATTTCCGGAGGACAGAACGAACGAGAGCGCGACTTTGCGATCGGACGGTAATCCCGATGGCAATAACGATTTCGTTAAAATTGTCATAGGTCTGCTCGATAACCGGGTGAGTATCGAATGTCCTTTAATGGAAACCGACTGTCCTACCGTTTTATACTCACGCCCGTTATTTATATATTTTTCTTCAGGAGGAAAAATTACGAACCATCGCCACGGAGGGTTTGTGCAAATTGTTACTCCACGGCAGAATAAGCGGACCACATATTCTCTCGCGACTAATCATTCTGCTGCACAATCCCATCACCCAGGACGACGTTTACCTGCGCCAGTGTCTATGCAGTTTCTTCAAGGTATTCGTCTCTCGCGTACCGGACAGCTCAGACATGCTAGAACAAGCATTTTTACCAACACTAAAAACGTTGGTGAACGCACCGGATGCAAGTCCGCTCCAGGCTATCACAGCGCATCACGTAGCAGAATTCATAATCGGACTGACCAGCAGCAGAAATCACAAGCTCGGTTCCGAATCCTATGCAGTTCACAATAACTTGGCTCTGGCGATTCTAGCCGAAGCTCTCGATCACAACAGCGAAATCGAACCGGACACCCTGCTCAAGTCTTTAAAGTACTTGGACATTCGGTTCGAGGACAACGTACTCAAGGATAATGTGCGAGAAGCTGCCGATAAAATTATCGAGTCTGTGAGTCGTTGAAACATTTTTGTCTCTTCGATTTTTGCATCAAGCGGACTAATTTTTTACACGATTGTACATGACCCGGTTCTGTTCAGATGGACGAGAGCGACAAGCGGCTCATCAAGTACGTTCAACAGTTCAAGAGCAAGTTCGATAACGTAAACGAGGAAACACAGCAGAACCAAGACCAAACGCAACAAAATCAGATAGAAACACAGCTAAGCCAGGAACAAACGCAACAAAATCAGGAGGAAACACGGCAAAATCAGGAGGAACCTCTTAGCGACGAGGGGGCTGAAAAATAGATTTACCAAACCCATGACGATTATGGAATTAATTTGGCGAATAGCGTTATTAAGAATTAGTTTTTTTTGATATTTTCAAAACAAATTGTTTCGTTTCCTTCTCATCCGCGGGCCGGTGTGGAGGGGGAAGGGGGGAGGGGGTTGTACAGTTCAACTCACCAAACAGCCGACAGAGATCGCTAACGTTTGTTTACATCAGTATATGTCGTGCGCCTTTCGTGTCGCATCGACAGGTCGATTATTTAGTTATTTAAAGAAATGGAGCAGTTGTCAAAGCCACAGATTATCAGTCACATCGAGAAATCTGTCGATTACTCGCTGTTCGATGCCAAATGGATACCGTGCAGCGCGAAGTTCGTGGTTATGGGTTCGAGACCTCGTGGTTCCGGCATAATACAGATCTACGAGGTTTCGAGCGGTGAGCTCAAACTCGTCAAGGACATCGAGCGCTCGAGTCCGATAAAGTGCGGAACTTTCAAGGCGTCGAGACTGCGGGACCGATATTTGGCCACCGGCGATTTCAAGGTCGGCCTCACTGGCATAACACGAATTTACACGATTCCATACGAATGTTACGATGGTTTCCGAAAATGTTATTTTCAGGGAAGACTAAATATCTATAATCTGGAGGATCCTTCGATAGCTGTGTATTCGGTGAGCGCCCACAACGAGATAATAAATGCGATCGACGGGGTTGCGGGCGACAGCGTAGGTCGTGGACCGCCGGAGATCGTGACGGGCTCGAGGGACGGCAGCGTAAAGGTCTGGGATCCGCGGGAGAAATCTCGCCCGGTCGCGATAATGGAGCCGAAGTCCGGAGAGACCCGCAGGGACTGCTGGAGCGTCGCGTTCGGCGATTCTTACAATTCCGAGGAGAGAATCGTCGCCGCTGGCTACGATAACGGAGACGTGAAGATGTTCGATCTCAGAGCCATGTCTGTGCGATGGGAGTGCAACCTCAAGAATGGTGTGTGCTCCCTCGAGTTCGACAGAAAAGATATCGCAATGAACAAGCTCGTGGCGACGACCCTCGAGTCGAAATTTTATGTATTCGATTTGCGCACGCAACATCCGGACAAGGGATTCGCCTATCTCACCGAGACGGTAAGCCAACAGATTGCCTTCTCGATTGTCGTCTTCGCCTTTCGAGGATGGCTAAGTTTTCTTAAATTCCGCAGGCACACAAATCGACGATCTGGGTCGTCCGACATTTGCCCCAAAATCGAGAGATATTCGTAACTTGCGGTGGCGGAGGCTCGCTGTGCCTCTGGAAGTAGTAAGCGTTTTTGGATAATCAATCCCGATCGCATTAGAGATCGAAATACAAATTTCTCGTTTTTCATTCAGTAACTATCCGGAAAAAAGACGATCGCCGGGCGCCGATGGAATCGACGAGGGCGTTATGGGAAGCGTAAGTTTGCTTCAGCACAGCAATATTTCGACCCAACCAGTGAGTTCGTTGGATTGGAGTCCGGACAAGCAAGGACTGGCCGTTTGCACCTCCTTCGATCAATGTTTACGCGTCATCATTACGACGAAGCTAAACACGTACTGATCGCTAGCTCAATTTTGTATTATCGATTAAAAAAAAAAACTATACGGGTAACCAATACGAGGGGCAATGCATTTGTGGGTACGCTCCTGACCCGTTGAGTTCCCCGTTTCCCCGCTAGTCGCGCACACACAGTTCATCGATAAATCTCAAAATGGCTGGTGTGCTCTTCGAGGATATTTTCAACGTAAAAGACATCGATCCGGAGGGAAAGAAGTTTGATCGAGGTGAGTCCGACAAATATATCATGTTCCCGTGTGCTCCGGCACCAATTCTGAGCTGGAATAATCGCGACCGGGCCTCGTCACGAAAACCTCTCGATTTCGAACTGATTGCGTCGTTCCTCGTTGCCGGCAACGAGTTACCCTTCGCTACCGGAAAGCACATGGCATGACAGCCTGTTGGCGGCAACAGTCCAACATCGGACACATTCCCGATGCGTAATTACCTGTAACTATGCCGCTCGATAATTCTTAAATAAGTGAATGCCCACGATAAACGGTGGTAAACAAACGAGAATCCTTCGCGCTGTAAAAAGCGTTCTCGTTCCTATCTATTTCATAACAATTGGCTCGTCGCTATCAACCGTGTCCCTCGTCGAATAACAGTCGGGTCTCGACACTTGCGGTGCGTCACGAGAGTAGCTGCATTAAAGCCCCGAAGCGACGGCGGAACAGTGCCTTCCTTTATCCCGAGTTACCTTGACCTTTGGATACGAAGCCACGGAAAGATGAAGCCTCGATGCGCGCCACCGGCATCTCTCATATACCGCAGTTTTTTTTTTTTTTAATCAATCCGAATTCACCTTCCGTACCGATAAATCTTTCGTTGAGACTCGTTAGTACCGCTCTGGCGCCCATCTTTGATTATTATTATTCTCAACCAATCGCGGTGGGTTCCTCCTACACGAGATTCTCTCACTGTTCGCTTATTCGGGGACGAAAAACAATTACGCAAGGAGTGTCGCAGGTCGGCCGTTTTTGAAGTTTCTTATCTCGATGCTTTGTCGCACGTTTATCGTGCGATTAAATAAACAAATGAATCAATGGTAGCTTTCTCTCTCCATCTCCTCTGTCGAGCATCTCATCATCGGTTTTCCTTAACGCAAATCCCCGTCCCCCGTAATGCTTGGCCGAACAGTGCGCATCGGGGCTGTTGGAGTTGGCCCGTCGAAACCTCGGGCACGGATCGGTGCCGGAATCGAGCGCAGTAGACAAGAAGTGCTTCTGCGACGGATTGCTATGGGTTTGCCGCGGCCGGTCGATCCAGCAACGTCCGCGCAGCTGCACCGGCATTGGCCCCTAGCACTAGGCACTGGGCACTTGTGTCGGTGGCGGATGCAACGCTGAGAACCGCTCGCGTAATATGACGCTGTTCAGTCTACGGACGGAGGGGCGCCACGGGAGTGACACGGTCAAGGTCAGCCGCGTTTTCAAGGACGCCACCGGCAGAGATGTCATCTCGAGGGAGTTCTCACTTGCAGTCTCGTCAATTTCAATATCATTTTCTTTTGTCTATTCCAATACTGCCCACTCGCAAATTATTTCGCGTACAAGTTTCCAACAAACTTTGTTTCTTTTCCTTCTCTGAACCTTAATCGTCTCGGTAATTACAAGCGAGATAACTCCCGTCTTTTTGCCCTAGTGGGCAGTCGGGAGTTAAAAATTAGCGATCCTAAAAACGAGCTCTCGAATCTCGTTTAAAGACGGTTCGCGAACGTTTTTCTTCGACGATAGAATAGTATTTGTCGACTACCAGGTGCATCTGAGTGAACGATTCGTTTGAATTTAGTTTTGCATGAAAATAGCCGTTCTAAGATATGAGTAGGAGGGAGGAGTTACAAGAAAAAAAATGGAGTTAAATTAAATTACATTGAATAAGAAAAAAAGAGGTGCCCAGTCACACTCAAGTCTCACGTGAAGTGTTATAAACTTAAACGAGTCGTAAACTGGAGTATTTTTAACTTTACTCATATTAACTTTGATATTTAGGATTTATTATACATTATATTTTGATTGTAAAGGAAAAATCCGTTGAATAAATTGAATTAAAAAAAACATCAACGCAGATAGAGCGGCACAGGCGACACGGGGCCATTGGGGCTTTCGATGGGCGCTATAAATTTCGGTTTTTAATAAAATTCAATGAGACGAAAGGCGACACCGATTGGAGAATAATTCAAGTGTACGATGCAATGATAACTGAGTATCGCCGAGCTATCTGAACCCCCCTCTTGATATTGTATAGAAAGCGACGTAAAGTGGGGCCGTTGCGAGTCGCGAAGCCAGCTTTGGATCTTCTCAGTTTGGCCTTGGTGTTGCTAGGCGCGAGAGCCGCTCTGTCAGTGCCAAGGCAGCCAGGCCAAGCAGTAGGCAGCAGCTGGCTCGGACGCGGATTTTTTAGCAGCGAGCGGGTGAGTTGCGCGGGACTATCTTCTTGGTTCATCGGTTTTCACCTTAACTCTGGTATCGTCAATAATCTGTCCTCATCTCACGAAAGATGCAGGTCCCCCCATCCCGACTCGGACAACTGCGATGTAGCGTTCTTCGTTCTGTAGCTGATGCGGTAAACTTTCATTAATTTTTTTTTCGTGTATGCCAAGTTCTTTCCTAAATAGTACCTATATCCAGGAAGAAATTATATATAGCATCGCATTTTCAATTTTTATAGTCACTGTTGGAGACCGTACCAGAAACACTATAGAGTATATTGCAGAGGAAAGCGGTAGAGAGAAAGCAATTTATCAGTTGGAGACAGGAGCGACGAAGATAAATAACCAAAAATTTTTTGAAAAAATACCATTTTTGTCGAAAAATTGTAGGGGTTACCCCTTCTCATTTTTCCACTTTCAAAATGGCCAAATATTTTTTTTCGAGGTATCGATTTTTTACCACCTCCATTGGCTTTAAGTGGCCCATTTCCGGCTCAAAACACACGCGACTTGTATTTTTTTCGGAATTTTAAAAATTCACCATTTCCAGCATAGGGAATCCTATGTTAAATTTTGCGAAACGGCACTTTTTTTCAAAAAATTTCGAGATATCGAATTAAAACCTTCGCCATTGTTTTCAAGTGGCATATTTACCAACCGATTTCATTAACGAAAAAATTCTAAAAAATTTATTTTCAAAAATACCATTTTTGTCGAAAAATTGTAAGGGTAACCCCTTTTTTTCGTATGAGCCAAGTTCTTTTCTAAATAGTACCTATATCCAGGAAGAAATTATATATAGCATCGCATTTTCAATTTTAATGGTCACTGTTGGAGACCGTACCAGAAACACTATAGAGTATATTGCAGAGGAAAGCGGTAGAGAGAAAGCAATTTATCAGTTGGAGACAGGAGCGACGAAGGTAAATAACCAAACAATCGTTCTGCCGCAGCGCAACGCAGCCCAGATAGAAAAATGACGGCACGGCGACGTAACGGTGGCGGTACCAATGGTATGATACCCGTTTCACGGCACGTTTTTCTGTCTGGGAGAAAAATAAATAGTCGCGATAACGTTCTTATCCGTTGAATTAATTTTATTTTATTTTTTAGTTTCAAGTTAATCTCGAACTGCAAAATTTATCGAAAAAAAACCGAGTCGTTTTTCTGAACAGTACGTACCTTTTAAAAAAAATTATATATAGCATTTCATTCCTAATTTCTATAGCAGCTGTTGGAAATAGTATGCAATGAAATGGTATACAGTATAATGCGGAGGAGAGCGGTAGAGAGAAAGCAACTCATCAGCTGGAGACAGCAGCGATGAAAATAAATAACCAAACGAGCGTTCCGTTGCTGTTGCCCAACATAGGGAAACAAATAGTCGCGATAACGTTCTTATCCGTCGAATGAATTCAATGTTTTTTTAGTTCCAAGTAAATCTCCAATTGTGACGATTATCGTTGTCGACTATTGTAAATGGCGCGTTTCCCAATCGGCATGATTTCACAGGGATGTTAGTCTCCCCTGCGATGGATATATCCGAGCGAGTACACGGGTGCGTCCGATCGTCGCGACCACGTTCCCAGATAACCGAGATGAGGATGAATTATCGTTAGATGCTGTGCCGCGACCTCGAATAACATTGCGCAAGTTACAGCAGTTTTTTTGTTTGCAACGATGCACGTTATTGGATCATTTTTCTACTTAAACAAAATATGTAAACAATATCGTATCATTTTTTTTCTACATAAAGAAATAATTTCGACAATATCGTATCTTAGAACCTAAAAAGGTTTGTGCAATTGGATGGGGCAGGGGGGGAAAAATGATAATATTAATAGGTACCCAGTTCGTCCAGTGCCGGCTATGTGACTCGAGTATTGCGAGGAGTCCGCGTATACGCTTCGCTTCTTCTTCCAAGGTCAAGGTTTTCCACCCCTTGCTTGCTCCGGCTGGATTGCCGGGAACTGGCCGGGTAACCGCTGTGCGCCACTCTCACTATATACCGGGCGACCTTCCCCCACCCCGTTACCCACAGCCGAGCTCGGGCTACGACGGTTAGACGAGTTTCGTCCGGGGTTGTTCGGGCCTGTTCGTGTGCACGAGCAGCAGCGCGATATAGATAGATTGGAGGGAGAGAGAATGCGTGGGCGTTCGAGAAAGGGTTGCCGACTGACTCTGCGCTCGAGCCGCTCGTCGGCCGTGGCCAACTCGGAAGGGATGGCTGCAGGTATTATATTCGAGTAGTCGTCGGGGCTGCGGCTTCGAACCAGTGCCTAGTTATCTATAGCGGGTGCCAGCCAACGGCTCGATCGATACCGGATAACGGCGTCACTGCGCATTGCTGTTGGCAACTCCTTGCTCATACACGACCGTCATATCCCCCGCTTGCTCCCCTCTCCGCCGTTCATTGGCTCCTGCTCTCTTGCTCTCGTCAATCTCTCCCTCTACACTCCCCTCGATTGTCCTCGATTATTTCGTGGGAAGCTAGATGACAACAAAAAATAATAATACAAAAAGTAAACATGCAGAATTTAAAAAAAACATCGAACGCTTTAAATTCAGTTGAGATTAACAATTTTTATAATATTCTCGTTTAAAACTGTTGATCCTATATCGGTTGTTTTGTTTTTCTCTAGCTTTTTTTCCAAAGTAAAAAAAAAACATCGATTGCGTCAAATACAGTCCAGTGCGGATGAGCAATTTTTATACTATCTTTGTTGAATCTGTCGAACCTATATTCGTTGCTTCGTCTTTCTTTTTTTTTTTTTTTTACAATTAAGCGTAAGAGCCAGTTCGTTGATCGGATGTGCATTAACGAAAAGGAATAAGGAACTTATAATTGCAGGAAGTTCACGGGAGCAAAGTGAAAATAGATGATCAATCTATCGGACGAGACAATTTGGCAGACATGGGTACGATATCCGGACCTTCGGGCCGGGTGGAGATTGCATTACTATCCCCGTTGAGGGTTGGTATAGCGGCGCGCATCGTGACCCGAGCGTCGCGCGTTGCGTGGGCGCGCGCGGGTGAGAGCGAGGACGACGGAGGAGGTGAAAGTGGTGGGGATGAAAAGGCGCGGGGATTCGACGAGTCCCGACGCAAAGGACTCGGAGGCCGATCCGGACACTTGTGTCAAAGGCCGCGACGACGTTGCTCCAGTCGCAACCTGTCGTCCATCCTCCGCATCGCTCGTCCGTTTTAGAACCGTCCGGTTAACCGTAAGAGGAACACACCGGAAGATACGCGAAAGTTTATTTTAAAAGAGTCTCTCTGTGGAGATGCATCGAACGGGTGCCGTTTCCCATCGTCGAGCAACGAAAAGAGGCACGGAGAGAGGAGAAAGAGAGAGATCGTCGCTGAAGGTAGTTTTCACTCGTTCAAGGTCACCGCTGCGCGCGTGCTCCGCGAAACTCAGTCTCAGCCGGGGTAGCCGCGCGCGCTCGACACCGTCAGCGCACACAAACCTTGTGACCCGGAGAATCGTTAACACTATTTTCTTTTTCTCCGCCTTTGTTCGATAAATTGGCCCGAAAAAAAAACAGACCAAAAGAACAAAAATTCTATTTCGCGAATCGAGACGGGCGATCGGATTCGTCGGATGTTCGATTAGTGCCAGTTAAACTCGAGGTAAATAATGACGCTCATAGGAAAGAGGAGAGGGAAGGGGGGTGAAATACAAAAGTGTCAGTATTGCGAGCATGGGCTAGTTATTTATCCCGGTGCGACGAGATAAATACCGTAAGAGTCTCGGGTACTGGCCATAGGAGTGTTACAACATTGTTTTTCGTACAATCGAATCGCGATGGGCGGAGGGAGCTCCGATCGATTCGACTCTGGGTCGACCAACTAGTCCACGGTATCTCTCCTCGGCCGGTTTATATACTTGTGGCGCGGTACTGGACTGTGGATGCGAAACAACGTCGTATCCCTCGCGTCGACGCCGCGAATTTTCTTTGCCGATCGATATATCGTGTCGGCGCTTATCTGGTATTTATCTGAAAACTATGTTTAACATAGTCTCGCTAGATTCATGAAAAAAAAGATATAGATATATATATATATATATATATATATAGAAAAATACGACATCCATACATCGACGAAGGAGCTTATTTCGGAACTTACACGGAAGTAAAGGCCCTTTCGCTGGCGCTGCTCCTCGACATTGATCGGCCTACGAATACAGAGCGTTTTCTTTTCCGCCCGGGTCAGCATGTAGGCACGCTCCTCTCTAAATTTTGCAACCCCCCACCGTCCGCTATCGCGTCGAACACGCGACCATTATTTAGTACTCTTTTTACGCTGGATAGTCAGTTGGCATGTATCTAATTTACCATTGTGTTGTTTCTGTAACAGTGAGCCGGCTGCACTGCGAATCCGAGTCCTTCAAGATGGACCTTATTCTCGACATCAACAGCTGGCTGTATCCCATGGAGCTCGGTGAGTCTGACGTCTATAGTTTTACGTCTAAAAAATATTGGCACGAACGTTACCGTGTTTTAAAGGATTTAATACTCAGAACACAAAATAAATGAATCTATCTATCTATCTTCGTGGAACCACTAAAGCGATGAAAACGATAAACATAAATTTATCGATATAATAGAAAGCATCGACTCCTAGAACGACAGGAATAAGCGGTTTTACAACTCCGCCGAACACACTGTCGTGTGTACTTCGTTTCCGTGGAAAACGACAAACATCCGGGTTTTCCCGTTGCTCCGTCACAGTATCGTAGCGGAAGCGGAAATATCGTCGTTCGAAAATACCGACCATCGCGACCTTTGCCAAACATGGTTCGTAGAATTATTTATCGGGATAATAGAAACTATCGAATTAAATGGACCAGACAATTATTTCGGGACTCCTCGAACGCCACGAATATACGATTTTACAACTCCACCGGACATACGGTCATGTGTATTTAGTTTGCGTGGAAAACGGCAAACATCCGGGTTCTCCCGTTGCTCCTTTAAAGCGTCGTAGCGGAAGCGGAAACATCGTCGTTCGAAAATACGAAACATCGCGACTTTCGCCGAACATGGTTCCTGGAAGAATTTGTCGATATAACAGAACGTATCGAATTACATGGACCAGATCCTTTTCCGTGACTCCAACGACCCGAATAAACGGTTTTGCGACTCTCCCGAGCATCCTGTCGTGTGTATTCAGTTTTCGCTGAAAACTGCGAACGTACGGGTGTTCCCGTTGCTTCGTCATAGCGTCGTACCGAAAGCAGTGATATCGCTGCTCGAAAATCGCAAAAATCACGACTTTTGCCAAACCTGGAACAAGCTTTCGGCGCTCGGTGTTTCAAGTTTAAGGTCCGATGTACATTTTTCATTCCAGCTGACCATAAATTCGCCGCTCTCTCTAATTCTAGATCGATATTCCTTACGAATATCAGCCCCACGAGCGAACGACGATATTATTTTTCATGTTTACTATCATACATTATACGAAAATTATATACACATTATATAAAACAAAACATCCGGACGTCAGCTAAAAACCATTTTCAGTACTCTAACATTAAAATCTGCAATTATCTTTTTCGAAAACATAGCTTCCTCGATGAACAAGCAAAAAAAGAAAAAAACGTTTCGGAGCCTCGACGCTTCTTGCAAAAATTCGTCAGCTAAATTCCCGCTACACTCCGACGCGATAAATTCTAATTTGTGACACAGCTCAGTGGCGCCGGTCGATCGTTCGACGTGCGCACTTTGGAGTTTGGGTCTTCGCGGCTTAACATAAAAAAAAAAAAAAAAACCACCTGTTCTACCCAGTACTCGGGCCAACTGAACCGAGATCCTCGGTTCCTTACGAGGTGTTGTGCCATTAGCCAATCTCACGAGCTCAACGAGATATCAAGGTCACGGTCACGAGAGCGTCCGATATCTTATTGAGCCGACGTGCCACGTAATTGTTAAACTCGAGCCTCGCGGTGCCTCGGGAATAGCCATCGGAGGATGTTATATTCGGCAGCGTTGGAAAAGTTGAAAAGTTTACGTGTAAAATATTTGATCTCCGGGTATCGGGGCGCTGAGAGAGTCGGATCGCGGGCTGTTGCGTTCCCTCCGCTTTGGGTCTCTCGAGCGAGCGGGCGGTTGGGCGGGTTGGGAGGGGAGGCGCGGTGGCTGTAGCGGGCAGGAGAGAGGAGAGGCTTCGTATCATCTCTCGCCTCCATCGAAGCCACGGGCAACGGCGAAGGTTACAGATGCGCGTTGGCGGTAGTGGCGCGACATAGAACATAGGCAGAGCACAGGGAAGGCGGTGCGCGCGCGCGGATCGTAGCTGTATTGACGCGTGGCGTTCAGGCTTGCGCGAGGTGACGCAATAGCAGTGCTTCCCCCCCCCCCCCTCTCCCCTCCGCCGCTACCGCGGCGAACTCCCGCCGAACTGCCATCGAGAGGTTTCCTCTCGCCCCTCCGAGCCCGAGCTCCATCCACGGAGGGTCTTTCTCTCTCTCTCTCTCTCTCTCTGTCTTTCTGTATCCGTCGCTCTTTCTCTCGCTCTCTCTATCTCTCTCCCCGCCGCCCCTTTGCCAAGCCGCGATGCCCCCTCTCGCTCGGCGGACCTCCTCCACGAGCGGGCCGCTGCCGTCCCTCCTCCCGCTACCGCAAGTTCAATGCCAAGGTCAGAGCTGGCACGACTAGCTGTCGGCCGCGGGACTCGCTCCGGGTCGCCCGAGAACGCGATCGCGCTCCTCCCTCGTACGTATACATCGAGTTTATCGGGATTTTTCTTCCTTGCTTCCGTCAATCCTCGTCCGCGCTCTCGGGGCCGTGCTCGCTCGGTTCCTCGTCATGCTCCGGTGGCTCATTCCGCTTCCGCATCGTTCGCGTTTCGCGCGACGCTCGCCTCGGCCACCTCGAATTACCGTCAACATAGACGGCGGCCCGCGCGTCACACTACGACGTTCGGTAACTTCCGTTTCACTTCCGAAACTCGATCATCGTTGATTTTGCCCGTACTTGCATCGCGAACGATTTTGATCAGTGGGAGCGCAGTGAAATTCTTCGTATTCTTATTTGAAAAAAGATTCTTATTTGTTTTTTCTTCGAGCCCGTCGCACGGGCGATATTATCGAGGAGCGCGAGCCAGGCTGGCTAACGATTCCTCTTACGTTTACGACGCCAAAGCTCGGTCCGCCTCGAGGACACTCGGCTCCTCTCGCGCTTTTCGCTCGGTCCGGCACGTCGCAGATTTTCGCTAATGCGCGCGTCATTCCCGACCACCGCACAACGCGACAGCTGCAACGAAGGTGACAAGCCAGCCGGGATCCAGCGGCGGACGTTTTATTCTTGCGCAATTCACAACACGAGCTCCGTCGACGCTCGATCGTATTTCCGTGTGAGTATCTGTCTATCTGTCACTCGAAGATAATCCCTTCGGTTCGTCGATAAATTCCGTCCTGTACATAATTCCAATATACATATGTATGTAATTTTATAAACATCATTTTTTTTCGCCCATTTCATATTATTATCGCATCGACGATATTCGAGCGCCCGCCTGTTTGGAAACTCGAGACGGGTTTATTACGTCCAACGATTTCCGCGATGCGTCATCGACTTACCGACGGGGAAAGCTTCGTTTCGCGGCTTGCCAAATCCAAACTCTCCGAACCGATTGCCGATGGAATATCTTTTATTTTTATTTGTTTAAAAAATTCTTCCGGTTGAATCCCCTCTCTACGAGTAGTCCCGAGTGGTAGCTCTTGCCGTCAAGGTCGTGCCGCTCTTTAAATCGAATAGGCCAAGTGGATCGATAGCTCGATGTCGACGCCGTTGCCGCGCTGCCGCACCGGCGCTCCAGCACTCGGGCATCGTTTGCTTCTACCGGGCTTGGCATTCGCGTATCATTCTCGGTTTGAAATTCTTCACTCGAACCTCGGAGATGAAATTTTATTTAACTATCCAACGCCACGTAAATTTCTTGTTCCTCCCCTCCCCCACCCCTCCAAAATTGTCGATGCATGGTTTTTCCCGGACGAGTCGATCGATCGAACGAAACGGTAACGCTTAATTCTTGCATCACGGAAGGAGCCGATCTCGTGCGCAATTGTAATCGAGAAATACGAAAGAGCGGCCATTTTGGGGTCTCTGGGTCGCGCAACTGCGTAATTCGCATTCTCTCGCCGCCACCTCACCCCTGCGAACGGCTAACGCGGACGGAAGGTTATTATCGATCGATTTTTTTTTTCTAACTGTCACGCTGGTCGACTGGATCGGAGGGCTCGAAAACAACAACATCAAATTTATTTTACCGTAACCTCGACCGTTGAATCCTTTTGTGGGATATTGCGAACGCACCCGTTCCTCGTCCGGATCGAGAATTCGTTGCTCGCACTCGTTTCGCGCTGTCCTCGAGGATCGGCGGATGAGTGTAAAAAATAAGATCAAGAATAAAAGTTGAAAAAATTAAGAATTAAAAGTAAGAAATAAAAAAATTACGAATCATTTTTTGCTCGAACTGTGTGAAGAGCCAGTCGATGTTTGACCGTGTGGATGGGCCCGCGCCGGTTTATTGTTGCAGGTGACAAATTTCGTCTGGTTCTCGCGACGACCCTGAGAGAGGATGGTTATCCGGACGGGGGCGACTGGACCGCGATCGAGCAGGAGGGAGGCTCCAGAGCGGACAGTTTCGAGTACGTTATGTCCGGGAAGGTTTATCGGATCGAGGGAGACGAGGCGAGCAACGAGCCCAGCAGTAGACTGTGAGTCCGATAATCCACGTTATACAATGATTGCGTTCGTGATATGTTACGTTCGCGTTTCGAATCCGTTTATGTCGGATCGTCGAATCATCTCGCCCGTTCGATGATGCAGCGTTTCATACGTGTCCCTCGAGCCGAAGAGTTTTTTTTCTCAACGATTCAACGACGAATATCTTGTGCGCGATTCGCGAAGAGCGTCGAGTCGCGAAGAGTCGTTACTCGACGGGCGCCTCGGCCGATCCGCGAATTCCGAGCTTTCCGTCGAGCCTGCAACGGTTTTCCCTTGTTTAACGAGATGGCAGCACGTTCCCCCGAATGCCCGAGCTCTTCGACGGGCCAGCACACGATGCCAAACGCCGAGAGCGCTACTGCCATTGTTTTCTTTTTTTTCTTCGAACCGGCGAAACAACGAACGAAACTATGAAGGCGCCCCAGCTGGGGCACGGCCACCGGAACGACGACACTCGGAACAGGAGAGCGATCGATGAACGAAACGAGAAAAATAAATAAACTGCCGACGCCTGGAATTGGAACTCTCGGTGAACAGGGAGCCACTCTGCGTTCACTCGGTAGGTAATGAAGCGAGTGAACACAGCTGGTGGTATCTCAGTTTTCTGAGGGCGTTCGCTACTCGTCCGTTGCGACGGTCAAACACGGAGTTGTTTGACCGTTGGTCAGTCGCGTGACTTTGCGCCTCGCGCTCCCGACACTCCCGCCATCGATCCTGGACGAAACTCGCGTCGACGACGTCGGAGCCCGTCGTTCGCTGAAATTTTAAGAGACGACGTTGTCGTTGCAAAGCATACCTCGATTGCACTTGTGTACGGTGCCGGAAGAGGATCTGGAACCTTACCGGGTTGCGCCTTCAGCTGAGCGATCATTGATCGTCGACCGGCCGACGCGTGGAACATCGTCGGCACCTACAACAGTGGCAGCAGCAGCAGCAGCGCTAGTTATCGCCCGTTTGTCCTTTTGTTATTTTTTTTAGCATTTTGTTTTTTTTTTTTTTACCCGACAAGACTAAATCGTGTTTCCATTGGGGTGGGAAGTAAAATTAATACGCGGAAGTGTTCATAGTTTTTTCTCTTTTGTGTTTTTTCTTTATTTTTGTTTTTTTTTAAATCGCTACTTAACGAACGCTCCCATAACTAATCAGTGACGATGAGATTGAGGCCGAGCGCCTGAGAGGTTGCGCCGCCGGCCAACTCGGCCGACCGATCGGCGGACCATCGACCCTACCTCAAAAATTTACCCCTGTTACCGCCCCCTCGGAAAGAATCGATACCCAAACACAACCTTCCCAGGCGATAACGGCTGACCCATGCAAACTTTGTCCGTCCCAACAGCGACACCGTCTTCTCCCCGCCACTAGCCGCACGCGACCCACGCGCCTTGACGCAATTGTTCCGGCATAATGATGCGGGAGATCTGACATTTAACCCCCCCCCCCCTCCCCCCCCCCCCCGACAGCCGGGCTTCTTCGCTCCTGTGAAGTTGCCGCTTACATTTTTCAATTACCGAGCAGCAATAAAAAAAATTAAAAAAATTAAGTTGAGCCAACAAGGTCACGACTGAAAATAGCTCGAACATCTTCCTCGACGCTTTTAATAATCGAGGCACAGGTGCGAGGTCCTGGATGGCCTATGGCCCGACATCGTGCAACTACATCCCAGGAGTGACCCAGTTTACTTGGCACGGCGCGCGCGCGCGCGCGCATCCCCCCTCCCCATACACGCACACGCCCACGCACACAGAAACCTACGTCACCCTGGCTATGAGCCGCCAGGTCGTCACCATCGGAGTGGGGGGCGGAGAGGGGCTGGACTATGTTGTGCGGACCTTCTCGAGCTGCAGTTCTAGAGCCAGGTGATCCCTCCAGGAAGCAGAGAAGGCGTCGCGAGGCTCACTGCAGAAAGTGGGTCATGCACAAGCGCCCTCCCCAAACCCCTCGCGGAATCCACCCCTTTCCGCGCAACTTACAATCCCTACAATAATTTACACATGGGCGCGCGTCCGATCGACGAGTACCGTGCAAGCGAGTCGATGACGGATTTTTTAAACGACAGCGACGATTTTTTAAGCGAATCGAAACATTCAGTCGGTCGGTAACGAAGAGTGTAGTTAATTTTTTTTTTTTTTTTTTTTTTTTTATGGTATAAATAATTTTGCAAATCGTTCCATGGAAAAAAAGTTAATTGAAAAATCGCAGCTAACTCTGACGCCAACAGCTGTTTCGCTTCGCCTTGAGTGCGTTCTTCGGCATTTGTATCGACGGCGCTCCCCGAATCCGCTCGTATGCAATTCGACAGACAGCGAGAATTTTTTTAATGAATTGAAACATACTCGGTCGGTATCGAGAACTGTAATGAATTTTTTTGTTTTGTTTTCAATGGTATTGATAAGAATAAAAATATTAAAAAATTGGTACCATTAAACAAGAAAAGTTCATCGCAAAAATTGCAGCTGTCCCTTCGGCGTTAACAGCCGTTTCGCTTCGCCTTGAGTGCTTTCTCCGGCATTTGTATCGGCGGCGCTCCCCGAATCCTCATCGTATGGGATTCCCGTGCGAATACCTGTGAGAGGATCGATCATGGGCGGCGGGAAGATGACGATGCGGAGGAATCGACGCTGCGATAGTATTGATCCGAGTATTTTTACACGAGCTCTCGGGGCTCTCGTTCGCAGGAGGGCGGAACTAGCCCACGTACAAATATACTTACGCAATCGGCGTGTCCCCACTTTTGGAACGGCGGTGATTACGAATGCGAGCGCGGCCATTACGATTGCGCTTCTGCGAACGGGAACGTCACCGAAGCGAGCCGGCCGGAGTGCACGGAGATGTTGTCAACGCGCTACCGACGCGGAGAATCGAAAATCTCGTCGCTGCACCTGTGGACGAGTTTGCCGACAGCTTTTTGAACACTCGTTCGCACGTGCTGCGAATACGACCAGACCGAAATCCGTCGCTCACAACCCTTTGACTGTTTCGTTACACTCCACATTCAGCGAATTCCAGTCGCACTTGAGTCATCCGCTAAGTCCAAGCATTTATACAGTTTCGTACAGCTAAAAAAAAAAATTAAGTATCGAAGAAAAAAATTTTGTTTCGTTTGAAATATAAAATTTTAACAAGACCTAATTTTAAACGGTGATGCGTGGCTCGCTCTGAATTAATCGGAGCTTGTGTTCGCGGATAAAAATTGCATCTGACCACCTATCGGGAAGAGGCGCGTCATAACAACAAATACGGTACATCGATCGAAGTGGCGACGATGAATTATGCGATTATTATATGTTATCCCGAGGATGGGTCGGAGCCGGGAGGGAGTGTCCGATCTGGTTATAATCCACACGTGGCAAAGTCGTCTGACGAAAACTAGAAGTATAGAGGGTACGGGTCCTCTCTCGCGTTATGCAACGCCGGAACTTATTTTTGGATCGCCCGACCGCTCACTCTCTCGCACCCAGCTTGGATTAACTGCTCTAGATTACAACTCTGAACCATCTTTCGCTCGGTCCAGCTTCGTGTCCTAGCTTGTTCCTAATTTTTTTTTCGTCTCCCCGCTTCGGTCAATTCGAGTGCGCTGTATTTATCGGTTTTTTTTTTTTACTCGAGAATACCGCGCAAGGACGCATGCGCATCATCGATGGTACACTTGTATCGTCACGCAGGCTGTTGCGCAATATCGGATCGACCGTCCGATACCAACGCTCCGATAGCCGCAAGAATATCGCAGAACGATGACGTAAAGTAGTAAACGAGAAAGAAATATACAAAAGAATCATGAAAGTGTATTCTCAGGTTTTTCGTTATCTCTGGTGTTGGACGGACCTTTGATGCGCGACTCTCATTCACGCCTTATCATAATGTTGCGACCCGATTTTTTTAATGGGTAAATTCATTTAAAATTGTACAAATAATATACAATATTTATATTTATAATTATAAACAGATGAATTATAATTATAAATAGGCGATTTATAAATGCAACCGCTCGAGTCGATGAGGCTTTTTATATTACAAAATTTTTTTTTAAACTGCTTCAATACGGTTCCGTTGGGACACGATTCCGAGGCAATGAGTGCGCGGTAAAATAGGCTAGGCGGCTTCGCAGGCCCGCGGTTTACCTTCGTGCACAGCGGTCGCAATTGGATCTTAGAAGCTAGCTGGCCGAGTAGCCGGGAGTTCTGGCGTGGGCTCTCGGTCGTGGTGTTCGACACTTGGCAAGTGTATTCCTAGGCCAATGCGGTTGTGTAATATGCTTACACAGTATGCAACGGCCTCGCTGGCTGGCCAGCCAGCGAGACTGGTCGGGCTTACGCCTCTGTTTCCACGCATCATCGTTCGCCCTGCTCGCGATCCTCCTCGTTGACTACATCGTCGTAGTACGCACGAGAACGCTCTAGTCGACGTTAGTGTGCTGATCGTAAACGAGCGACAAGCGCCGCTGGCTGGCTTACTCGCGCCGTTCTCATAACTTCACTTAGTATCCCTCTCGTTCTCGGATCGATACGCGCTTCGTCTCTGCGCTTAACCCACGTTTCTTCTACAAGCGTAATTCCTCGAGTGTCTCTCTCCGCCGTGATCATCCGACGTTTTTTCAATTTTTGTTCTTCCACTTTAATTTCGGTGAATCGTTATAAAAACGCGTTTGTACGACGATTTGTTGTTCTCTCCCCCCTCCCCCTCCGTTACTCACAGTCTCTGTCGATCCCCGTTCGCGAATAAGTTACGTGATATCGGGATATATAGTGAGCCATCGGTCGAGATTTTTTTTCTTTCTTTTCCGTCGTTCCTTCGCACCGGAGTTGCCGAGGCATCGGTTATTTCGACCTCCGTGCATTATTGTATTAAAATAGTAAAAACAGTCGTCGAGGATACAATTGAACAAGCACGAATTCCGTGACAAAGGCAGGTGTCCCACAGCCTTCTGTCGTCGCGGTCGGTCGTCGAGGATCGTGATTTTCCGACGGCTTTCGGTTCGCGCGCGCGCGCCTGCGCCGTAAGCAGCGCCATCGGCCGTCCCGTTCCGTAGGCATCCGCGAAACGAACGAAAAGGAGAGAGCGGCGGGAGAGTGATCGGGGCTCCCGGTACACGAGACGAGTGAGACACGCCAGTGGTGTATTGTTATTCCCTGTCACGAGTAAGCAACGACACGAGTTCTCGTTCTCTCGCCAGTCCGGTTAATAGCTGCCGAAAACTCGTATGCATCGTTTACGCATGCGCGTACAAACACCACGTGACTCCTCGCGAACTCGCGGCCTTCCGGCTGGCGGACGTCTTGACGAGAGTCTCCTACAGCTGACTGGCTCGAGTCGTCTCGCGTACCGCACGCCTCTCCGCCTCGATTCAACGGAACAGCTGATCGAACTCGCTTTTACCCGATCTCCTGCCGGCCCGCCCGTCGTTAGTTCCCGCTGTCACCGCCGCCGGCGCCCTCGACGCTACCGCCACGGCCCCGCAGCGATTCTCTCTCAGAAACTCATCGGTTGTACACACGCTATGATATCCGATATCTGCCGTGTCATCGGTACTCGACACGCACACAGTCCCCGAGATATTTCTGCTCTCATGCCTGCATTGCACCCCCCCACCTACACCGCCCGAAAAAAAACAACAAAAAATTGTGAAAAAAAAAAAATGCAAAAGATCTCGAGTGGAATATACATTGACGAGACAAATAAAGAGATATAATAACGGCAGTTGGGGCTCGTGCCAGATGCGCGTTTACACGGGCCCTGAATACTGTAAATGCACTATCTGGTACGACATCTCTTCTGTCACGATCGCCACAGTATTACGTCTACCCGATAACCCGCATCGTCCAGACTTGGAGGTAGATTTAAATGGGAGGGGGAGGTTGCGGAGTGGAGGGGGGAGATAAACGGACAGACTGCTTACCTATCCTCCCGTCCACCCACAGACAGATCCATCCGTTCGTTATGCATCGTTTATCTTCGCTATTATTGTATTTGTTAGAATTTTTTCTTTTTACGACCGCTCGAACAAGCAAGACGAGTATTGTAGATCACGGAGTAATCAGCTGGGAGCGGAAACCGGCGGGAGGAACGTTTGACACGCTGGTACGTCCGGTTCCAAATGGCACGCAAAAGAATTTCGGTGATCGAATTTTTCGGAATCCATGAATCACCGACTATCCGCAACGGATACTGAACGAAAATAATTTCGAACTGCCACTGTCGGCAGACAACGATTATCGAATCGCCCGTACGACGAATATGTTTGGACGTTCATAATGGACCACGGTACATTACGTCATTGTGCAATGAAAATAAAGTCCCTACGAAATGTTTCAATAGTTTTATTAATCCTCCCCTCTTAATTATAAAGCTTATAGAGCTCCATTATCAGTGGCTGTTACTGTAAAGATGCTCGTTAAATATAATAAAAAAAAGAAAAGATCGACTATAGTTATACAAGTTTAGACATAGTTTAAAAAAAAAAAACTATAGTCATCAACTATAGTTATCGACTATAGAATCACGATTATTATTCGTTGACGAATGATAGCTAGCGCAGTCTCGGCATTTGAATGCTTCCGACCATAAAGTATTCTTCGCTAGGATCCGATTGGAATCCGTTGTGCGAGTCGGGCCAACACCGAATCGAATAGCGGGGAGGGGGTGGGAGGTGCAAATTTTTGGCGACGGCTGCTGGCAGGTAAAGAGGGGTCGGTTCCGAGGTGACCGTGGCTCGTCGTACAATCGATCGACGGAGCGGCAGAGACCGTTTGGCAAACTGTCGTCAGACTCCGATTGAAAGGCTCCTTGTGTTAAGTTCCTTTTGTAGGACAGCCGCAATAACCGGAGGATTGCCGTAGCGATATAAACACGGAGAGAAAAGCAGCGGCTCGTGAACTGGATCGAACGACTCTGTCGAGTCATATCGGCCGAGTATTTCTTCGGTCCCGCAGCGACCGGCGTGCTGGCAGTGTGGTTAGCTGGTTGTGTGCTTCACGTTTTACACGACCGCTATCGACACTGCATTTACGACGGTTGCAGATCCACAGCGAAGAGCCCTGCAATCTGCGATACATCTTTATCGCCTTTGTCCATCGAAATTCTCCGTTTAGTTTTCTACCTAGCTGTTGTTCTTTTTCCCCCTCGATTACCGTCGCACTGTGCGCCACTCGGCGCAGCGTTAAAGCGCATGCGCGTGTAAATGTTTCTCTACATCAACTTCTTTTTTTTCATAACACCAGCCCCGTTTCTTTCTCGTTGCAGATCGGCGTACGTGTCGTTCGGGGGTTTGCTCATGAGGCTGCAGGGCGATGCCAACAATCTTCACGGCTTCGAAATAGATCAACACATGTATCTGCTAATGAAGAAACTAGCGTTCTAGGCTCGACGCCTGCTCAGGATTATCATCGGGACTGCGTTACCGCGACGAGTCCGGACCGAGTTTTTACGAACTTGGCACTTCGAGCTCGGGAACTCCGGATCGAATGAACGTTGCCTTTTTTTTACGTTGTTTTTATTTATTTTAATTACTCGACCAACCGCGAGTAACGGACTACGAGGAGGGCAGCCCGAGATCAAAGAAGAACAGAGAGCCGCGTATACTGCGTACGCGGCTCGCGGGACGTTTACGAGGGTGAATCTTGGTGGGGGAGCGCTCAAGGTCGAGCGTTACAGTGTAACGACGAGGACGGCCGTGCGCACGGTCAATCCGGCCGATTGATCGACCGCTCTTACATGAACACCGAGTAAACAGGGTCGCCACTGAAGCCACTGCCAATAATTAAGCTGAGTCGCATTTCCGTTTTGGACGAATGCCAAATCGACTAATAAACGTATTTTTACAACAACAAAAAATATACATATATAATTTCCTTGTTTCCGTGTTTACCTCTCTAACAGCCTTCGTACGAATTCCATCGGTACTGTAATCATCGTAATGCTATTTCAACGGTGCCTCGTTAGGGACGAGGGGAACGACTCGGTGCACCCGATGCCGCGGTGCAGTCAAGCCTGCCCGCCTGCCTGACTGACTCTAAATAGGAAGCCAGCCTGAAAATAGGCGCCAGGCACACGGGCGACCAGACAAGATTCAAACGCTGCACGAACGGAATGGTACAAAATTTATCGAATGTCATCGTGCATTAAAGGTTTCGTCGGTCATTATAAATTACATAATAGTTTCTCCGATGACCGCGAGAGGGAACACGCTAAGCGTGGAAACGTGCGAGAGCTCGAAGCGGTTGAAGACGCGTATTTGTTATTGCCGCTTGTCCGCGACTCCGATTAATTACTCGTAAAAAAAAGGGAAAAAAAATCACCGCATTTGTTCGTTCCGTTGACGCGCGTTATGCACGCATGAGCGGCTAGGGCGAGGCGCGACACGGAGGTGGTCGGCTCTCCGGTCGCCCAAAGAGATCGGGGGGGGTCACGAACGAGCTAATTTACGTAATTAAACTCGTGGCACTTGTCTGACCTTGTACGGTTGAACGCAAAGCGTATAGCTATGCAAGTACCTAGTTAGTTCGTCGTGTATACTGTGGCGGCTCGGGCTTCTCTGCTACCGGAATATTCGCACTCTGGCCAAGACACTCTTGACGCATGCGCATCGTAGTTTCCAAGATGGCCGCCTCGGCAGCCACCGCTGCAGCGTTGCACAACGACGAGCGACTTAATAAGCGACTTATCCCAAATAGATTTTCTCCAATGACATATAATTTTGCTCTTATCTATGCACGGTCTACTCGTTGCGCAACGCATCTCTCGTGCGGCGACGGATTCCAGAACTAAGCGCGGGCTATGTCGTCGCCCGTAGTGCCTCGATCGATTCGGCCAAATTCAGCCATCTTTCGATTATAGCCGAACGACCGAAAATGTTTATACGCACAATTTTTAATGCTTCACATGCCCGCTCTGGCGGCTTTGATCGGTCGCCAAATTTCGAATATTCAGCATGCATTTTATGATCGCGAAGCATCATACTTCGTTTTTAATACATGATTATTAAATTGTTGGCCATCTGGCGAGAGACAATCGGCACCAGACGACTCGCGAAAAATTTTCTTTGCGCGACGGACAGCGACATCTAGCTGGGTTTTTCTACAACGAAAAATCTTTTTCAGTGGCCTCTTTGTTACGAACCGCTGAACGTTGCCGACATATTTCAACAAAATTGTAGTCGTAATAGTGTCAAGCCTAAATGGTTACCAATGTGTAATATTGTAACCATTTACCGAGTGACTTTCTTTCTCCGAGGACCCATTTCTTTACCGCTTCTATGTTCATCAGCTTCAAACTGCGCCTTATTACATCTCAAAGAAGTCTCGAACGTCCAAGTCCTGAAAAAGTCATGAATAGGGATGCAGAACTTCCCGAAGACATCTTCAGGATTACGGTCAAATTTCGTTTCGTACAAGTATCGTGCTGTCCGCAACATAGAACGACATTTAATTGCAGAAAACCACTCGAAGCGTTATAATTGGAACATAACGATAGGCGATAAATAGTCAATGACGATCAAGGGATTACGCCAGGCCCGACGGAACGCAACAATCGTCCCGGACTGTTCAGTCGATCTGTGCGGCTGCGAATGGCAAAGTAGCGTGAAATAATAAAGCGTACTATCGAGAGCGTTAAAGTTGTCATAGTTATAGTCCGCTATGTCGCCGGCTCTGACCTCACGTCCGTTCGGAATCTCTAATCCATAGTTCCGCCGAGCGTGAGATGTCCACGAGTTGGTTCGGGGGCACAGCAGCGGCGATCGCTTCGGACGAGCGAGGATCGGTATCGGGTCTCTCTCGTCCGGCTGCTCTTTGCGTTTTCCCGGATGCCCTGCGGAAGCTGAAAACAATGGGCCGTAGGGGCATCCGTTGGGTGCTGGACAAGGCCAGAAACGGTGCGAGCTTGTGGGCCGACGACTGTACGGCTGGTGGCTTTCGGCAACCCCACCCACGAGTCCGGCACGATGTTACCGTGGAGTCTCGATGCTCGTCGAGGCGCGCGTCGCGCCTCAACCCTCTGCAGGGGGCCTCCTGCCTTCGGACCCTCCCTACTCGCGCGCTGCACTGGTAACGTGTGTGCGGGCATTTATCCCGAGCACCTCGTGTCCCACCTCTCTCGTGGCGCTACCGGCAACTCGCTCTCCCTATCATTAGACCGTTCACACCGTTTTTCGACCTCAGTTTGATTACAGGTGTCATTCGGGTCTGTCGTGCACTCAATTCGGTCCTCGGCTTTTTATTTTTGTTTGGTTTTTTTGCTTTTTTTCTTCATACGACAGATTCCTTTCTCGCAGCATCGTTGTAACTTGTCTTCGTACGACGAAGATTCGAGCATCCGGAAACATCGCTAATCGAAACGGGCAACGCTGGTCCCAACTACAACGGACGCTGCAACAGAGGGTAAGCTCGTTACTGTCTCTAATTATTACACTCGAAGCCTTAACGATGCGTATCGATGGTTTAACTTTTGATCGTGATCAATTATCCCTTATGGAAAATATACCAAATAAAAAACAAATAAGAAAATGAAAAAAACAAAGTCATTGAAACCGAAAGTACAAAGTGAAAAAAAAAATTAGTCTGATGTAGTTTGATGCAACGGGGCACAATTCGATAAGTCTCCGCGAAGAGGGCTCGGACGAAGGAGTTAAAAAAAGGGGGGGCGAGAGAATATTATAATTCACGCAGATTGCGTATGTAGCCGTGCATGGAGTGAACGGCAGCGGATAGAACGAAGCTGTGAGCCGGCGTGGGCGTACGAGAGTGTTTGGCTGGTCACCGGAAAGCCGGAAGTACATTGTTGTGTATTAGTTTTGTGCGGCGTTGAGTAGTCGGAACAAGGGTTATGGGATTCCGAATGTGCGCTCACCCTGAACATTTCCATAGACTCACCGGGTGGCCAGGTCGGGTGGGGGGGACTATAGGTGACTCTGGTATGCCACGGATGCATGCTACAGGCAGGCCGGATCATCGGAGCGTAGTTCCAACTTGTATCCATCCAGGTCCCTCATCGACTCTCGGCGAACCACGCCGGCGGGGGGCGAAGTGATTGACGCGGGCGATAAAAAAATCTGCTAATGGTTATTAGAATTGGTAATAAAATTATTAAAATTTAAACGGAACTAAAAAGTTGTTCCGATTTGTATCTATCCAGGTCGACCAGCGACCCTCGGTGAACTACGTCGGCGGGGCAGGGGGGATTGTCGCGGACGGTAAAAAATAATCTATTAATGAGTATTCGAATTGGTAAAAAATAAAAAAATTATTGTCGGTAAAAATTGCAAAACGGTAAAAATGATTAATACATTTTGATTAAAAAAATTGTTTAAAATAATAATAACAACATGCGCGTACGTGGCTCGTTCGATGCGAAATACCGGATGGATGGTGCGCGATGAATGCCTGGAATGATAGAAGGCGGGATACGGCATAGGCGAGGGTACCCTGCGACAGCGCTCTCCACTCAGTTTAGTTCAAACCGCAGAGATATTTATGTCTAGTCCACCGTGGACGGTTCCGGGACCGTGTGTTCCTCACACCCTTCGCAGTTTATCGTCGCATTAACGGAGTTGACGCGATGCTGGGCTTTCAGGATCATCGGTCAAGTGGTATGACCACTCGATAGTGTCCTGTGGATCTTATCCTCAAAATGAGAAGGATTCGTAACATGTTCAGTATGGTTCAAGCTATCACGGTCCTAACTATTTTGAAGATGCTCGCTAACGGTATGTAAATTTTTTTTTTAAATAAATTTCAATCATTCATTTATGTATATTCGCGTTTAAAATGCGGAAATGAATATTGGAGAGGAACTCGATTGATTTCAGCCCAGACAACGTGTAACGGCGGAACCGGCAGGGTTGTTTACGAGAGACTACCCGATCAGCAGCTGCAAGGCTTCGACGACGAAGTGGTGAGCGCGAGTCGATATGTCAATCAGACCTGTAGAATCAATCGGTTTTTAAACTATTTGTTTATATTATTTTTCTTTTTTCTCTTTATTTATTTTATTTTTATTTATGATGAATTGTTCAGGTGAGGGATTCGGCTCCGCCGTTCAGGGTTTTGGAAAAATGTCAGGATCTGTGTTTGCGCGACAGAACGGCGAACAGCAATCTCGTGCGACCCTGCACGAGTTTCGACTTTCAGCCCGGCAGCAGAATAGCCTCGTTCAGCGGGGCTGCCGAGTACGAGGAGAGCACGTGCTATTTGACCCGGGAACAGGCGCAGCCCGAGGGTATCGGGAATCTGATGTTGGTTCCGAACAGCGTTCATTTCACCGAGGTTTGCCTCACTTGTGAGTACGCAGGTGTCACGGTGAACGCACCGAACGCCTTTTTGTTTTTTATTCACAAGAATGTAATTTAAAAAAAATTTAATAAAAAAAATAATAACAATAAAGCTGTACAAGTGTGTTCGATTAGTCAGCGGAAATAATTTCGTGCATTGCAGCGAATCGAATCGAGAGGGACTGCCCGAATCGCCGATACGTTTTCGAAAGACATCCCAGGAAGAAATTAAAACTGCCGATAACCGACGTCAAAGAAGTGAGCGCGGCGAACAGGACCGTCTGCGAAGATCGGTAAGATTCTTGCATACGACACAAATATAGAAACGAGCTAACGTATCATTGGTAAGAGTTATTGTCTTTGATGTATGATGTTTACAAAATTCGATACACATTGGCAGGTGTCTGAACGAATTCAGCTTCGTGTGTCGATCAGCGACGTACGACGCGTCCGCGCGTAGCTGTCTTCTCAGCCGTTTCACCAGGCGAACCCATCCGGAACTTTTGGAGGATGATCCCAATGCCGATTACCTCGAGAATACTTGTCTCAATGGTAATCACAAAGTGCCTTACCATATGTCCTATATTTATTTATATTTTCTCATATATAATTCGAAGTTAACGAAATTCATTTAAAAACATAATTTGGAGATAAAAGCAAAACTATTTTACGAAAACCACTGCGACCGATACTATATTACATCGCACCTCTAGAATTGCAGTTTAAAATCTCTCACTGGATTGCCGTACAAATTGTTACAGTGTTGTTCCGAGGGTTCGACATTTTAGCAAAGACCATACGTAAACGAGATTGATTTTACAGCAGAGCGACGTTGCGACGGTCTGGCAGTTTTCGTCAAGGAAGAGAACAAGAGACTCCGTGGACCCTTCGAGGTCGATATATACACGAACTTGACTCTCGACGAGTGTCAGGCACTCTGCCTGCGAGCCGAAAAATACTTTTGCCGCAGCGTCGAGTTCGACGAGCAGACGAGACAGTGCGTAATATCCGAGGAGGACTCGATATCGCAGAAGGACGATATCGGCATAAGCAGCAGTCCGACTTACCACTTTTACGATCTCGTCTGCCTCGACAACCGTGAGTTCAATTCCGATAATAACGATTTTTTATAAATTTCAAAATATTCGAATATTCATATTTTATAAATATTAAGATATTATAAAATTAAGTGTATCGCGATAGAGTAACGGGGCAAACAGAGTACAGGTACTTGTAGATAGTATCCACGTACATATTTGCGCGCTTATAAAGTGTAGATCGACCCTTAGCCCGAGGCTCCGAGTATCCGGACAACAGCGTGACGACGACTCATCTCTTCACCGACGGTCGTCGACCGGACACTGCCTTTCAACGCTACCGAAACTCTCGGCTCAGCGGGGAGTTTCATTCGGAGATAACCGGGAGGAGTCTGAGCGAGTGTCTGGACGAGTGTCTCAGACAGACGAGCTTTCAATGCCGGAGCGCCGTTTACTCGGAGCACTATCACACCTGCCGACTGAGCAGGTTCAACCAGCGCGATGGACACAGAATTATCTACGACGCGGACTACGATTACTACGAGAATCTCATGCGTACGTTTACCAAAGAACTCAACGATATTTATTTATTTATTTATTAGTGCATACGGGACATTTTTTTTGTTTCGAGGCTATATTCCACGTATTTTTTCCCGCTGATCATAAATATAACAATTATTTTACTCCCAACGCAATATTTTCCTTTTATCCTCATCATTTTTCCACCAAATTTTTGTTTTTTTCCAAGAAAATTTTTCACAATTTTTCCTAAACAATTGAATGGTTTTCTGAATATAGATCAATACTTGGACGGCGACAGGGACACGCCAGGATACCGACCCGATCCTCTGGGACAAGACACGAATTACGGAAGACCGTCATTGGGACGACCGGGTAAAAAATATCAATACGCGATACGCGTAAGTTATGACGTGGATTTATTTTTTTGATGAAATATTATATCACAACAGGTTATCCGGATGATTACGGTTACGGATCTGGCGATCGTTATCCAGAGCAGTATCCCTATCCGGACGAGCGATATCCGAGCGGACCAAAGTATCCCGGAGTCAACAGCCCAATGGGCGGTCGTTATCCCGATCGACCCGATCGTTATCCCGATCGTCCCGATCGTTATCCAGACCGTCCCGATCGGTACCCCGATCGTCCCGATCGTTATCCCGACCGACCCGATCGGTACCCCGACCGACCCGATCGGTACCCCGATCGACCCGATCGATATCCCGATCGTCCCGACCGACCCGATCGATATCCGATTTCCGACGATCGTTATCCAACTTTTGCCGATCGTTACCCTCACCCCACCCCGCCGGAGTATCCACCGATCGTACCCGCAGTAGACCGATATCCCGTCAGAGGTGACCGTTATCCGGTCAATGGTGAAAATTACCCGTTGGGAGGGGGAGGAGTTTCGAACAGATATCCACCGACGCCGCATCGATACCCAGCTGGAACCGGAAGCCGTTATCCTCCGCCCCCGGTCGACCGGTATCCCGTGAGAAACGATCTGTATCCGAGCACGCCCAACAGATATCCACTCACACCGCTGGACGGCGATCCTCCGACGCGGTATCCGGCTGCGCCGGTCGGACCGAACAGGATTCCACCGCCGCTGCCGCCGCACAGATATCCGGTCGTCGATCGGTATGTGGACAAAGATCTGTATCCGAATCCCGACGGAACACGAACAAAATAATCCCGGAAATTTTAAAATTCTAAATTTTCCGCTCGCCATCCCGGCAGGTTGACTCCCTTGATCTCTGATTGAGAACAGGTGAAATACCACGGTCGGTAATAAAAACTGTAATAAACTTTTTTCACGGACGGTGGTCAAAGTCTAGTTTTGTCAAAAAGTCGAATCAAAGTCTAATCTTTCTGGTCAAAAAGTCAAATCAAAGCTTAATCTTTCTGGTCAAAAAGTCAAATATTTTTTATTGACCGTAGCATCCGTGGACAAGTTGAGTACAGTTTTTGATACCAGCTGGGCACGGCATGGATGGGGGGAGGATGGGTTCCACATTCTCTTAACCTGTGACTTTGCTTGTTAATTGATTTTTTTTTGTCTCTATAATAGATATCCAGCAGTGGGTAGCAACAGCCTTTACCCAGCGAGCGGCTTCGAGGACGACACGAGGGGCGGCGGTATAAAGGGCGGACACGTCGATCGGCCGTATTACGGCGGCGCCTCGGTGGTGCCCGTGCGGCCCTTCGGTTACGGAACAGCCGGAGGATACGCCGACGGCGGCGGGATGGAGGGAGGATACATGCCCGAACCGGGAGATCCGTACGTTTCGAGACCCGTCGGTAATGGCGGAGGCCCCATTATCGGCAGACCGCCGCTGCTCTCCAGATGCGACGAGCAGGAAAACTTTCGTCAAGTCGGACAGAGAACACGCGTTCGGAAACCCTTCGTTCGGAGATACACGACCGCTTCGACCTTGCCGCAGTGCGAGCGCGAGTGCGCCGACGCACGCGACTTCGTTTGCCGATCGTTCAATTACCGACCGTACGCAGCGCCCTACGGCGCCGAGCGGGACAATTGCGAACTCAGCGACAGGGATTCCCGGGACATGGATATGGGGAATCCCATCTACTACGACACCGGCTCCGATTATGATTTCTACGAACGTAACAACGGCAGGCAGGGGGCCGATGGCGAATGCCTCGACGGTCAGTTTTTATGAATCCAACTGAGATGCTGTTAAAGTATTTCGGTATTTACCATGCGCCTTTTTCCTTTTTCGTTGCTGATCTCAGTGAGCCAGGTGTGCAGCGAGGACGGCATGGAATTCACCCTCAGAACACCCGAGGGATTTATCGGCCGCATTTACACGTACGGCTATTACGATCGTTGCTTCTTTCGCGGTAACGGCGGCACTGTCAATGTTCTGCGCATCAGCGGCGCTCAGGGCTATCCCGAATGTGGAACCCAGAGGGTGAGAGTTATTTTTATTATTATTAATGTTACTATTATCACTATTAACTTCCCAGTTTTAAAATCTTACCATTTTGACCGGTATGACGTCATACCGGAAATGTGTGTCTCCGTTACGACGTCCGTCCGGTATGAATTCCGAATTTCATTCCATAAATCACAAAAAAACACCCTGGTGAAATTATTGGTGAAAACCGACTTGCCGAAATTATAGCATATAGGATGGAATTTTGAAAAAACGAGACTTTATTGTATAGAATTAATACTTGGCGTCGAGACGCTACCGCGTCTCTTGATCTCGCTGATACAACATACGTTTCAGTACGGTGATACGATGACGAATATCGTCGTCGTTCAGTTCTCGGACTACGTTCAAACGGGGCGGGACAAGAGATTCAATTTGACCTGCCTCTTCCGTGGACCGGGAGAAGCTGTTGTCACTTCCGGCTACATCGGCGCGGGGTACGCCAGGTCAATTTCGCCCAGAGTACGCTATCGAGCGTCTCCGAGAAGCGTTTCAATTAATTTACACAACATTTTGAATATGTTTATCTAATCGAGATCTATCGACCTTCAGCAGATCGGGCTCTCCCATTCCCATCGAGTATCTTCCGGCTGAAAATACTTTGAGCTCACGAGTGCGTTTGCTTATACTGTATCAGGGCAGACCAACGACCACGATCGCGGTGGGCGATCCATTGACCTTCAGACTGGAGGCTCAAGATGGGTGAGCGATGCGAACCATGACAACTTAACTTCGATGGGCTCTCTAAATAAACCACACTATTATTCCAGGTACAACTATGTAACTGATATATTTGCGACCAACGTCATCGCGAGAGATCCGTATTCAGGCAGGAGTGTACAACTCATCGACAGATACGGGTAATGCTCTGTTCATAAGTAGATAACTTTGTGAATTTCTTTTTAATTCAAATTTTTTTTTTTTTTTAATTTAAAATACTTATTTAATATTATATAAATATTAATTTAAAATACTTATTTAATTTGAAAAAAATGTTGTCTTTTTTAACGATAAATTTATAATGTTCAATTGTACAGTTGTCCCGTGGATAACTACGTGTTTCCGGGTCTGGATCGCCTCCGAGATGGCGACAGTCTCGAGGCCCGGTTCAATGCCTTCAAAATTCCGGAATCGAATTTCCTCGTGTTCGAAGCAACGGTGCGATCGTGCCGCGACGGTTGCCAACCGGCATACTGTTCGGGCAGTGCCGGAAGAAGCGAGCCGTCTTTCGGCAAACGGAGAAGAAGGGGTATTCCTGATAACGAAACCCTCACCGTCGAGGATGTCCAACAGGACGGCCAGTCTCCGGTCGGGTCTTCGTTAAACACCAAGAATGATACAAGCGCCATGGAAAATCAGATGCACGAAGCTCCGGAGGGCGACGAAGAACGCGTCAGAGAGATGATTGAGGTACGATTAAAAAATAGTGGAAATTATAAAAGAATTTTTCTAAAATCTTTCCTCTTACTATCAATTATTTGTATATTGATTCTGGATCGTCGACGATTTTCAGGTATTGGACTCGAGGATGGAGATGTACGAGGAGAATCTTATCGAAAAACGCGTTGCCATTCTCGAGCAAATTTGCATAACACCGAACGAATACTACGGTCTAGTTACGGCTGTAGTCGGACTCGTCGTACTCTTGT
This sequence comes from Amblyteles armatorius, assembly GCA_933228735.2. Taxonomy (NCBI): domain Eukaryota; kingdom Metazoa; phylum Arthropoda; class Insecta; order Hymenoptera; family Ichneumonidae; genus Amblyteles; species Amblyteles armatorius. The sequence continues at coordinate 1,079,048 of OW121689.1, read as the reverse complement.
CGTCGGTGGTTATACTCTCGCTGTTGATATACAGGTAAATTTTTATTTTATTCTTATTTGTTCTTTTGTTTCCCCAACAGGTTGTAAGACTGTCGTTATTTTTTAAATGCATTTAAATTCGCAATAAACGAATCTATCTATCTATCTATCTATACATTCTAACGCGCCGATATTCGTAGGTACGAAACTTAAATGAATCTTATGTTTTGTTTTCAGAAAATACGGATACTCGGTGATGAGAAAGAATCGCAATGCCGACGATAAACTAATGGTTACTCACAGCAGTCCGGTGTCCGGCACTTGCAGCACCCGAGCGAATAATTTTTCATTTATGCGAACGACTCTACAGAAACCCTTCGAAACCTCGTGAGTACTCGCGCCGGGCATTCAATCGCGCATCGGCAGCGTCAGCGTTAACGTTAACGCGAAATTTATTCCAGTTGTCGTAGCCATGTGATCAATCATCGCGCGGCCTCGAACGTGGCATTGGAAGGAGCTGTTGGACTCACGGCCAACCGCAGAAGCGGGTTTGACCCTAGCGAACCGATTTACACCGATCCGTCCCTCTTCGAAGTGGCTCGCTCCTCGCTCCACCAAGGCAACTCGCTTCGCAATGAAAATCTTCATCTCATATAAGCTCTCATAATTTAATGCTATTCTCCTATCTCCATCTGTGTATACTATACCGCGCGCTTTTGTCGCGCGTACTTTTAGACGCTTGAAAAAAAAAAAAAAAAACGAAAAAAAAATTTTACACCTCTTTTACACCGTTCGGAGATCGTATGTTAACAGTGCATTTTTTTGCATCTTTTTATCGACTATACATTGACCCCACTTTGATAAATTATTATAACAACTTCATGTATCGTTTAAGTAGCTGATTATGTGCTTTTAATAAAAAAATAAAATAAATAAAACAATTAATCGAGCGTTACAAGTGGCGCCACCGCGCCGATCGATCCAAGCTCCGTGCGGTATCCACGAGGCGAGTCGGTAAGGCAGCGACGTTGATGCGAGACGATAATCGAGAATGCCCGACGTTATTTACACACCGCGCACGATAATTTCCGTATTTTTCTTTTAGTGCACGTAATGATTTATCACAACTGAGGCTATCCGGTCGGTCTGTGTATTGTCGTCGAGGGCCGGATGATCGAAACCGGAATGCGGCTGTGCAAGTTATAGAAATGTCGTCGAACGAGGTTAAACATTCGTCGGCCCGATCTCGAAAAATTTAGGAACGTCCCATAGACTTACGCACGAAAATGATAAAATCTGTTCTAAAGTACGTCGGATTTCTCCTCCTCGCTACCTTTCCGTTCGGCGACGGAGCCGAGTACCCTTTGTACGAAATAGACTGCAATAACTTGAGAATGGGCCAGTACATATGTCCCGATCCGGATTACGATCTGATTGACCCAAAGACACAACAGCCGCACGGCTGCACGAAAGAAAACAAAGCCAAAGGTTTGTTTAGATAAAATTCCATAAAAAAAAAAAAATGATTCACCGTCTTTGCAGCGTAACGACAATTCGATCAATCTTGTTGCAGTCGTCTGCCGGACAGCCGAAGGTCTTATCTGCATAGAAACGAAAAACCATACTTTCAAGAAAGACATTCCGTGCAAGTGGACGTGAGTGTCGGTAAAGTCGTTGAAAAAAATGTATCCGACCGCATTTAAATTTCCTATTATTTGCAGCAACGGCTATTCCTTCGAGACGTCCGTCCTCCTGTCCATATTTCTCGGAATGTTCGGAGTGGACAGGTTTTACCTTGGATATCCGGCTATCGGCCTGCTGAAACTGAGCACGCTGGGATTTCTCTTCCTCGGACAATTCTGCGACGTCATACTGATAGCCACGCAAATAGTCGGTCCGGCGGACGGTTCTCACTACGTCATGCCCTATTACGGAGCTGGGATAAACATTGTTACGAGTAACAATTTTACTTACAAAGTACCGCAGTCCGATTGGTGAGTTTCCCCGATCAACCGATACACTGACTTTCCATGTATCTTTGTTATGAATAAAAAGAAAAAAAAGGCTACTTTGGAACAAAGAAAAAAATGTATGGATAGCTGGAGGTCGTGTTTTGATAAACATAGCGTTCGTGACGTCGTTGACGATGCCGATTTACGTGAATGCGTGCATACCTTTTATCGAGCACGTTCCCGATAATTCATCGAAAATACCATCGGCCCGCGGTCGGTCGTCTTCTCATTTAGAGGTATAAACGCCAGTATCGTTCTCGCATCCCGGACGACTGCGTACGCGATGGAGGCTCGCGCGAGAAAATTCAGCTCGATCAAGAGTATTTTTGCACTGCTGACGGTGAACCTTCTCGCTTCAAGTACGGCGGAGGTGAGTGGAGCGATATTTTTCTCCGTTTTCCCACGGCAGAATCGAGCGGACTAATGCAGAACTCGTCTCTTTATTTCCAGTATGTTCATCGGCATCACCACGGCATTCAATCAAGAATCCACGTGCATCCGAGGTTCGGCGACAGGTCGATACGTTATTGCGCGTTCAACCAATACTTCGACGATCGAGAGGGACGTTGCATGATTATTCCGGGAGGTGGAATCGCGATCTCCATCGACGACAATACGACGTGCAGCACCGAGGCTCTTCGACCTCATCGGCATCGTTCGCGGAATTATTATATTTGCCGAAAGAGCAATACGATCCTCGCCGATTGCGGGAGAGGCAAACGCTTTGAAAATCGTTTGAAACGCTGCACGATCGACGCGAACCCGAGCATCGACGAGGAGGATTACCATTCGCACCATCATCCCTACGACCACCTGCATCTACCGGCTTGCCGAAGATCGGGCCGGTTTCCAGTTCCGCAGGACAATTGCACATCGTTCTATACCTGCACGTCCAATGGATTTAGATTTTTCCGATCGATCCACAAATGCCCGCCGTCAACGGGATTCGATCCGGTCGACAAAATTTGCACGACCGAACGAGCATGCGATAACGACGACCTAAGATCGACGACCGCGGCGGATGATCGAGCAAAGATATTTGAATCGGTGATTGGTCTTATCGTTGCAAAAACACGACGATTGCTTGACAAAGTTCTGTCGATTCACACGCCGAAGGAAAACTATTCGCTGAATAAATCGACGACGAAATTTACGGCAACATCGGCCAGTCTGTCCCCATCGACGAGTGGATACGATGAAACGAAAATTTCTGTTAGCTTCGTAACGCCCAATACGTTTACGACAAAAAAAATTACGGCAGCTACCAGTCTTCCAGATTCAATCGACGAGGTTGTCGGCATTGCTCGTGCTACGAGACCGACAACTGAAGTGTACGAGCACGGAGGAGAAACGAGTCCATTAACGTCCACGACGTACGTTTATTCGTTTGGTTTGTCGGAAGCGACAAATACTTCTGAACGGTCTACAATCGCGTTTGCAACGAATCAGATTGTAGATACATCAACGGCAAACTCTGTATTATCGGACAACGAATCTACTGTGAATACTTCTGGTACAACTGACGGAATACTTTCTAATAAGTATTCCGATGACTATGTAACGTTGAGGAGCGATAATGCAATGAGGCGGAGAACGAAAATCGAGAGTTCCACCGATGCACCGGTAACAATTTCGACAAATAATAGAAACTATGAATTTACGGTTGCAACGAATGATATTGTAGATACATCAACAACAAACTCTGTACTACCGGAAACCGAATCTACCGCAAATACTTATAGTACCAATTCTGACAAATTTCGACAACTTTCGACCAATAATAAAAACGATGAATTCACGGGTAAAACTACGATTGATGATCTACGGACAAGGGAACGGGATGAGACTCGAACGAGTGAACCAAGTGAACTTGGAATCGGATTACAAGTTTCTTACTCCACTGAATCAGCCGTGGACAATGCGTCTGAAAAATGGTTATTCGATAAAAATATTGAAGGCGCGACGTCGACGATCGCCGATGAAATAACGCAAAGAGGAACAACCGAACGAGAACTCGGTACTTCGCTACAGGTATTATTATCGGGTGCAACGAGCGATGCGACTACCCGCGATATTCAGTATAAGGAAACTCAGTCGATAACAACTCCAAGCGTCGATAGCTATGCATCGAGCGGAGAAGTGTCTTCGAAAATGTTGTCCAGCGACGGGATCGGCGATACCAGTATTAGCCCGACAGAGATTGTCGATTCAACGCCCGTTACTCTCACTTCGCTTACACCTCGAAGCAATGAAGCAACGAGTATCCCCGAGACGAATTGGACAACCGAAGGGGAATCTACAATTGCTGACCGTTATCACGGTTCTTTTAGCTCGTTTTCTACTGATTGGCCCGATAACGAGAAATCAACAACAGACGGCGCGGAATCGAGGATGAGTACTACAGAGCCGACATCCATCACTGAAGTAACCGAAAAGTTCGAGTCAACTAATGTTACTCTCACTTCGCTTACACCTCGAAACGATGAAGCAACGAGTATTCAAGAGTCGAATTGGACAACTGAAGAGAAATCTACGATTGCTGACCGCTATCACGGTTCTTTTACATCGTTTTCTACTGATAGGCCCGATAGCGAAAAATCAACAACAGACGGCGCGGAATCGACAATGAGTACGATAGATCCGACATATATGACTGAAGTAACCGAGAAGTTCGATTCAACTCCCGTTACTCCCACTTCGCTGACACCTCGAAACGATGAAGCAACGAGTACTACAGAGCCTGAATTTATCTCAGAAGTAACTGAAAAGTTCGGTTCAACGCCCGTTTCTCCCACTTCGCTGATAACGCGAAACAATGAAGTAACGAGTACTTCAGAGTCGGAATATATCTCTGAAGTAACCGAGAAATTCGATTCAACGCCCGTTTCTCCCACTTCGCTGACAAGTCGAAGCAATGAAGCAACGAGTATCGCAGAGTCGAATTGGACAACTGAAGAGGAATCCACAATTGCTGACCGTTATCACGGTTCTTTTAGCTCGTTTTCTACTGACAGGCCCGATAACGAAAAATCAACAACAGACGGCGCGGCATCGACAATGAGTACTATAGAGCCGACATATATGACCGAAGTAACCGAGAGGTTCGATTCAACTCCCGTTACTCCCAATTCGCTTACACCTCGAAACAATGAAGCAACGAGTACTACAGAGTCCGAATTTGTCTCAGAAGTAACCGAGAAGTTCGATTCAACTCCCGTTACTCCCAATTCGCTTGCACCTCGAAACAATGAAGCATCGAGTACTACAGAGCCTGAATTTATCTCAGACGTAACCGAGGAGTTCGATTCAACGCCCGTTTCTCCCACTTCGTTGACAACGCGAAACAATGAAGCAACGAGTACTTCAGAGTCGGAACATATCTCTGAAGTAACCGAGAAGTTCGATTCAACGCCCGTTTCTCCCACTTCGCTGACAACTCGAAGCAATGAAGCAACGAGTAATACAGAGCCCGAATTTATCTCAGAAGTAACCGAAAAGTTCGATTCAACGCCTGTTGCCATCACTTCGCTGACAACGCGAAACAATGAAGCAATGCGTACTGCAGAGTCGAAATATATCTCTGAAGTAACCGAGAAGTTCGATTCAACGCCCGTTTCTCCCACTTCGCTGGCAACTCAAAACAATGAAGCAACGAGTATCCAAGATTCGAATTGGACCACTGAAGAGGAATATACCATCGCTGACCGTCATCACGGTACTTTTAGCCCGTTTTCAATTGATACGCCAGATGACGAGGAATCAACATCACCTGGCCCGCAATCGACAATGAGCACTACAGAGCCCTTACATATCTCTGAAGTAACCGAGAGGCCTGGAACTCATTCGGGAATCGTATGGAAGGGTAGTTCGACCGAAGATCTAGTCACGCCTATCGAGCAGCACCAGAGTACCACTGGCGAAAATTCGTATCAATCATCTACCTACACGGAAAATTCGGCATCAGGCGCATCTCAGTTCGATATAGCTCAGACTACTGAAGATTCGAATCCAGATATGAACGTTGTCGTTTCAACTACCTCCATTACACCTTCTGCATCTTCAGAACCGAGCCAACTTGTAAATGGACAAGCGCAAGGCTGGTATACTACTTTGCCTCATACCTTCAGCTCGTTTTTCACCGATACGGCCGATAACGAGAAATCAACAACAGCTGGCACGGAATCGGAAATGAGTACTGCAGAGCCGGTACATATCTCTGAAATGACCGAGAAGGCTGTAACTTATTCGAATATTACTTCCCCCGATAATCTACTCACAACTATTGAAGAGCACCAAAGTACCACTGGCGAAAATTCGTATCAATCATTTACCTACACGGAAAATTCGGCATCAGGCGCATCTCAGTTCGATATAGCTCAGACTACTGAAGATTCGAATCCAGATATGAACGTTGCCGTTTCAACTACCTCCATTACACCTTCTGCATCTTCAGAACCGAGCCAACTTGTAAATGGACAAGCGCAAGGCTGGTATACTACTTTGCCTCATACCTTCAGCTCGTTTTTCACCGATGCGGCCGATAACGAGAAATCAACAACAGCTGGCACGGAATCGGAAATGAGTATTGCAGAGCCGGTACATATCTCTGAAATAACCGAGAAGGCTGTAACTTATTCGAAAAGTACTTCCCCCGATAATCTACTCGCGACTATTGAACAGCACCAAAGTACCACTGGCGAAAATCCGTATCCAGCATTTACCTATACTCAAACATTTGGCGCATCTCAGTTCGATATAGCTCAGACTACTGAAGATTCGAATCCAGATATGAACGTTGCCGTTTCAACTACTTCCATTACACCTTCTGTATCTTCAGAGCCGAGCCAACTTCAAAATGGGCAAGCGCAAGGCTCGTATACATCAGCATCGAACAGTAGCGAATATCAAACGACCGTCGAGCCGACGACGGGCTCTGCGAACTCGTTATCGACGACAATCCCATCTTCTTCAGATCGAGCGTAGAAACTGCAAATCAAAGTGAAACTTACCCATTTTGTTTTCCGAATCTTGTTTCTCCAAGTTTCACTACTTTCTTGCAGAGAATATAGAGAAAAAGGCGTATGTTGTAACCAGCATAGAAACCGTTTAATAATTTATCCGTTGCGTCACTCCGGCGCTCCTCATTGTTTCTCAATTTCTTCTTGACTAACGAGATTAAAGTACACTCCCTTCTTCGCTAAGAGCTCGGTATGAGTTCCCATCTGTGGGATCGAAACAGGGAAAGATTTAAAAAATAAATAAATTTAATGCCATTAATATTATTATAATACAAATTACAAACCTCCACTATAGATCCACGCTGCAAAACCACGATCATGTCCGCTCCCATAACTGTACTCAATCGGTGAGCGATAACTAAAACCGTCCGGCCACTCGTCGCACATTCCAAGGCTTTTTGAACGACTCGTTCACTTTCGTAATCCAAGGCACTAAACAACGTAAAATAATAAAACATTTTTGTGTTACCGGATGATATAATCGAGTGCGTGACTTCTCATTATACGGTCTACAGTAGGGATTACCTTGTGGCTTCATCGAGTATTAAAATCGTTGGTCTCTTCAGCAGTGCTCGGGCTATAGCGACACGTTGTTTCTGACCTCCAGAAAGTTGAGTTCCTCGTTCGCCGACACGGGTTTCGTAACCTTGTGGAAATTGCGTAATAAAATCGTGCGCGTTAGCCTCCTTTGCAACTTGGATTACCTGAGTAACGAAGATAATGAGAAAAATATTTCATAGATAATAAAATGAAAGTATCGCTGGCTGGAAATAAAAGTCGAGACCTCTTCGTCGGTTGCTCCCTCCCGGGCGTATCTTATGTTCTCCATTATACTCGTCGAAAAGAGTATCGGTTCCTGATCAATGTAACCCAAAACGCGACCTCTGAGATCCCTCGAGTTTACCGATCGAATATCCGTGCCGTCGATCGTTATCGCACCACCAGTGACGTCGTACATTCTGCAATAAAGTATCGTTGCCGTTATTGAATGAGCTATGCTGTTGCGAATTCCTGTCCCAGAATGAACAATCCCGTCTCACGACCTTTCCAATAACGCAGCAACGGTGGATTTTCCATTTCCACTGGAACCAACGATGCCGACAGTTTTTCCCGCTGGTATTCTCAGATTAAAATCATTCAGAACAGTTACATTGGGTCTGGTCGGATAATTGAATTTAACATTTTTGAATTCTATCTCTCCGACAAAGTCGTCGCTGCTCACATTTCGACCGCCTACCATTGTTGGAGCAGGTGGCATGTCCAGATACTGTAAACGACAAGTGTAAGAACACATCTTTATATATGCCGGAGCTGTTCAAAGTACCAAAAAATACTTCCGGTAACTGTTCCGGTAGTCAGTAACTTACTTCGAACACGCGAGAGCCCGCGCTCGTTCCTCTGACGTAAGTTCCGAACAGCAACGACATTTGGGTGAGAGACCTCTGGATCGTTTGGGTAGCCATGAGGAACGCCATTAGATCTCCCGTGGACAATTGGCCGCTGGACACCAAGTGCCCGCCGAGGTACAGAGTCGACAACAATATTCCGTTGAGGAAAAGATTCGTTCCCGCTTGAAAAAAGCCGATCCCGAGTGCCAATCTCTCGTACAACGAACAGGCGTTCTCGATCTCATCACCGAACGATTCGATTTCTCGCTCCTCGCTGGCAAACGCTCTCACCTATTATCATGAGTCATAAAAAAAAAAAAACCAGTTGTTCCGTTTCCCTTCTTTGAATTCTCGTGAATTCGTCTCGCCTTACCGTTCGAATATTTTGAATCGCCTCTTGGCACACGGCGGTCGATTTCGACGATTGATCCTGCGCCTCCGACGACAATCGCCGCAAACTTTTTCCCAGCAGAGTACCCACGAATATTATACTCGGCATGCAAAGCACCATTACTCCGGTGAGCTGCGGCGATATTACGATCACGGATATAACGCAACCGACGATTTGCGTGAAACTCCTCAGTCCTTGCGACACGAGTATCTTGAAGGAACTTTTCAATTCTTGAATGTCGCTCGTCAATCGGTTGACTATCTCGCCGGTCCGGTGTTCGTCGAAGAATTCGATGTCCTGCATTATTATCGATCGAAACAGATCTCTGCGCAATTGCGCGGCGACTCGCTCGCCGACGCACGAGAGGGTGTAGATGTAGGTGAATGTGAAGAGAGCCTGTGTACATCGTTCGATTATTGCCCACCTCTGCTACAAGCGACTTTAAGGATTTATCTGTGGGATAGTCTTTACATACTTGAGATACATACATGCGAGCCAACTTGAACGCCGGTTCAGCAAGCTGCTGGAAGAGGCTGGTCAAAAAATCATTGCCGTTAAGGCTGCTCTTCTCCTCGTTTCTCACTCTGGTTATCACATTGATAACTTGTCCCACGCACTGCGGTATCCAGATATTCAATATCGCGACGACGAACGCGCTCTATGGATAAAACAGATTTGGAACAAAAATTTACTCCATTTGTGCCACCCGAACCAACTTTTACTCTCAATAAAATCTATTGCTGTATGCGTACATTATGTTCGTGTTCGCACACTGGTATGAAATAATCTTGTTAAAAAGAGCTTGTCCCGTAAATAGAATGAATAAATAAATACACAAATAAATAAATAAATAAATATATAAATACAATAATGCATAACTTTTGGGAATCATTTTGCATTACTCTGGACTCACCGTGAGAGCTATCAAAAAGAAGCAAATATGCGGCAGTAGATATTTCAGCAGGCGATGCCATTCCAAATGAGCCTCGGCTTTCTCGTTTTCGATCAGACCTAGGGAGACGTTTTCGGAGCTGCAGAAAACTCTACGAGGATAGAAGCGTAAAGCGCAAGCACTCGTGAAGCCGAAACCAGCTAGACTCAATCTTGAGATCAGCGCTGGACGTGTTTTCCATCTTTTCGCTTTTTTTAAGTTAAACCCTCGCAGCCCTCTTTTGACACTCTCCAGCAACGTATTCTTTGCCTCCAATACGTTTCTGCAACAATGATGTCTGAAAAAAAGAAAAAAATTGTAACGATTTAACCTCAAATTAATGTTAATTCGATTTATATTGTCAGTCGATTGGAATACATTGTGAAATACCTCGTTATTTGTACTATCGGTATGGAACATCGCGATACTTGGATGAAATGTAGCAGCGACATTGCCGGTCCTTTTGGTAATAATTTCTTCGGATTCGGGTCCGCTTCTGCTGCTACTATTGTACAGGAACCATCCCGACTGGACGTTAGAGTCTGCTTAATGCGGACAAGGGGTAAAGTCTGATCGACCGGAATGATCTTTCCCTCGAACTTCGCAGGAAGAACGGCACAACAATTACTTCTTCTTTATCCTCCTGTTCGTCTTCCGATGCTTCCCGGCCAAACACCCGAGCACGACCAACTTGTTATACCTAAATTGCATCAACTTTTTAAAGTATTCAACTAGCGGCATCGAGACGCTTCGGATGTACTGTAAATACTCGAGAGTGGTAATCGCAAGAATCTAAATTTTTCGGCAATTCGAAGCCCAAAAACAAAAACATGGGAATTGGCAAAATCCGCTCGTTTCGATATTCAAGTTCATTACGAACGGTTTACAGCTTTAGTCTCGTGTAACTGTTGTTCGAAGAACAAACAAAACTGCAACAACATCATATTCGATTATATCATTATGTTTGTAACGTGGATTTTTTTTTCTCAATATCGCTGCATTGTCAATTTGTTCGACGGTAGAATCCATTAATTAATCGACGATTACGTAACAGTAAGATTTGTCAGTGGTCACAGTAGATGGCGTTCCCGTATCCGAGCGGTGAGCTCGGTATTTAAAAAATCTTTCCGTTTGTTTCATTTTCTTTCAAAACGATGCAGCGAAACCTTTTCCTCCGCGAAATGTCGAACATAATCTGCGAACGATTGGCTTGTCGACGATAAATTCAAGAGTCTAAAGGTTGCCGGGTGCGGCAATATTCTCAAAGAAAATATACTTTGTTTTGACCTTGCGAAACGGCTCGATGGTCACAGGAGCGTGCATTATTTTCCTTGGCAGACAGTTTAATGACAAATGCACGATCGCGGAAAGTATGTACAATTGAGATTTGATGAGAATATTGCAAAAGTTACGGTCAACCCGTTCGACGAATGTGACAGGCGGTTTTGGCTACCTCCGTAGTAAGTCGAGGAAGGAGAGAAACATTCGGGTGGGCTGGGAGCGACGCCACCGCGTACTAGGAACTGTATTATTGATCAATAAGAGAAGCTGCCATGGGCGATCCGTGCCGGCGGAGGCAGCTGTTGTTGCCCCTGTATTTTTACACCCCGGTTCTGTCGCACGTAAACGCGAGGTAGAAAAACTCGAAAGCCCCGCTGCAAGTTGTCCCACCCTCTATGTTTATACTCAATGAAAGATACAACGCCGCGCCCCGACCGTAAAGACAGACCGTTCCGACGTACGCGGTTTTCGAATCGGGAAAAACGTCCGGAGTCGAATATCCGCGATCGACGGGAGCCCGGGGTTCACAGTGCAATACACGACCGAGTGTTAGCTGCGTTAAAGCTGATGTGCCGGTGTTGATGTTTCGAGATTTCCGACGTCGAAAACGACGAGGTCGACGGAGACGTCGGCGGGGGGGCAGCAATACCAGCAACAGCAGCGGCAACTATCACGAGAGGAGTGTGTGCTTCGTATCTGGAGGGTTCGCGATACAAGTTTCGCCACTTGACATTTCCGATGCAGACCTTACGCAAAAAGAATAGTCCATGCAAGTGTGAGTATCGTCACGGTGACCGCTTGGCTAAGTTTTTACATAGTTACGACCGCTATACGACTAAACCTGCTACACATATACTATACAGTCTTCTGAAAGATTGAGAAGCGGCAGTAGATATGCTACCCGACCATCGGGTCCTTGTATTGCCTCGATCAGCGCTATAGCTAATAATCGGATTAGACACACACGAGACACCTTACATCGATGTAGTTTCTACAAGGACAGAAAATACATGTTCCAGCATGCGCGACCGTTGGTCTCACATGCCGCTCGATGCAATTTAAACGTATCGCACAATTAGCAATCTGCTTGTTTGGTATTCGGCGTCTACTGTAAAATAGCATTCTCCTCAGACAGCGGCCCGCTCCACTCCCATGAACAGGTTCACGTTGCCATAGCCTCGTTCGACGCGGTATGTCAACCCCCCGTCAGATGACACCACTCGACGCTTCCCCGGGCAACAACCCTGCCTCTGTTCTCTGTAAGCGATCGATTAGATTCCTGGCTTACCGTCATTACGCCGACGGTTTACGTCTGGCCAAGCGTTCAGCGTATATAACCTATTCCACCCGCTGCACTTTTTCTTTTTTTGCAAACTCACAGCGAAACGAAATAATTCGTTTTGCTTCGCGTTCTTTAGTCACACTGTACAGACAGGTATGCCCGTTCGGTTTTCCCGGATGGATAGCACCGATTCCCGAAAATTTCTCAACGCCGTTCGACAATTTGTTGGCACTGATGGAATCAGCAAAACTCGCACGCTCGACATTGTTTTGCAAACGGTAAAAAGACCGAAAATAATACCAACCTGTGAATACAGTGTTGACAAGCCAGTGTGAAGACACGGATGCTCTTTGGCAACGTGACGGCTGCGATTAATCGACTGGGACAAACACAATTATTAGACGAACGAGCTGCTTCTGAATAATCGAGTGGGGTCTGTGATGAGTACACCAGCCAGTTTCAATTCCAAACTGTTTTCCGTGGTATTTGAGCCCGATCGTTTATTTTCGTCCGCAAATCCATATTTATTGCCTGCCCTATGGCACAATGTTAATTCTAGGAGAATTTCACGATCCTACTAATGGCTCTGTTTGCACAGATGATTCCGCCCGGTTCGTCGTATACATAATCCCAATAAATTGCCTTTTGTGTGCCTTTTGTCCAGGCCCGGCCCAAAATTGATCTTTCTTTACGATTGCTGCTTCGACCGTACGCTAAGCTCGTCGAATATCGCCGCAAGGGCGTATCTGTATGGACATAGATGACACGTCCTTTTGGCGTTGAACCAACGATATGATACATATATATTATTTGTACATGTCCAAATGTATAGTTCGCCAAGGTTCTCCCGCGGTTGCAATGAATAGTCGTACACTTCCTACCGATAAGGAATATCTAGGAAGCGGTATGGTGGGGCATCATTTACGCAAAATCAAATCATTGCAGACAAACACTAACTCGGCGGAATAAACACCGAGTGTATCCTTATATACTGTAGATGATGCTCCAAGGTTGTTTTGGACGGAATTTAGCTTTTATCGACGTTTAAGCAAACGTGTGTATGAACGTAAGCCGCAAACACTTCCTTTATTTGATAAGCCGTTTGTTGTTAAGCGCACTAAAGCCCGTAGCAGAGAATCTCAGCAACACGAGTTCGCGCCCGTCTCTACGTGATTTTTTGTCTTCATTGTTTTTTTCAATTGTATTAATGTCGCCATCGTTTGTAAGTCATCTACGCTTTGTTCTTTAATTCATTCGCTGTATTCGTTTACTGCAGACGTTTTCGGGACAACGTCGGCGGTGTTATGAAAAAGATAAGTTTCATGAAAGGCTCAATGCATGCATCAAGCGTGCGTGCCTCGTTGATTTTCAAGTGTCGACAGTTGGCGTTGGCCACTCGAGAGAGCACAAGTACACGATCCGACGAATGTGAATAAGACTCGGCTAACGCAGGTCATTAATGCCGAGAGACTCGATCGTTTAAAGTACACACCACCCGCCCTCAGCTGTTGTTAAAAAATAAAAAGAAATGTCGAGACGTTTAAAATACTACCGAGTCCCTCTCCACGCATGTCCGCCCGAGATCCCATTGGACGGCTCGATAATCGATAACATGTTTAACAACGCCGAAACATTTACGATCCTCTCGTACATTAAATTACTCGTGTGGACCCAACGAAGCGTCGGATCTGCCCGGAGAGGGAAAACAATTGATGATTTTATAAAACACTTGTTCACCGCCCATTGGGATTATCGGTGCGGGGATAATTCGCCGTAGGTATCGGGCTGATGGTATCAGCCTCGTCCGAGTTATGTATATCGAGTTGAGGAGCAACCGAGAACGGGACGAAGCGGCGAATCATTTAATTGTCCGAGCCACGGCCCCCTGCATCAACGACAAATTCGATCGTAGCGCCGAGGGGGGTCTCGAAGCAATTCTCGATAGCCGAGCCGTGGGTTTAGCCTCGCGGGTGAGGACCCCGTGCAGCGATGAAAATAAATCCCGGCGCCCCCCCCTTTCAGCTTGTTACGGCCACGGCTGTCGTTGGGACTGCTGCCTCTCGCTTGCCCACTATGTTAGAATATGCATATATACATATATGCATTCATATAAATGTGCGAGAAGGGTGCGTGAATGCGAGGAACATATTTTGTTTTTCAGTCAAGAAAGAGCCAACCCGATTTCTCGGGGAAGGCGTCTCCTTCAAGGCGAAGCTGATAGGCATACTGGAAGTGTCGGAGGCTCGCGGCGACCGAATGTGCCAAGCCGCTCTCGCCGACCTCAAGATGGCTATCCGCGCGGCCGGCGAGCACAAACAACGAATAGCCGTACAAGTTAGCATCGATGGACTCCGCTTGCGGGACGAGAAGACCGGGGTGTGCTATTTCGTTTGTTTTTTTTATTTTTATTATTTATTTATTTTCATTCTTGTAATTGACGGATGGAGAGAGAGAAGCATTTATTATATAACGGGACCTTAAAGGAGAATTTTATTTTTTTCAGGAGTGCCTCTATCATCATCCAGTCCACAAGATATCCTTCATAGCTCAGGACATGAGCGACTCGAGGGCTTTCGGCTACATATTCGGTTCGCCCGACACCGGACATCGTTTCTTCGGAATAAAGACCGACAAGGCAGCGAATCAAGTGAGATTTCGATGTTTCGATGATTTTCGCGCATGCGCGTTGCCATCCGTTTGGACGCGCAGGGGCGACGCGGAAGACGATCGCAAAATCGCATCGGCGCGATTCACCGAGAAGCCTCTAGAAGCAATCTAATATCGGTCGTTATAAATTCGAGGCACCGATAGCTCTTAGAGCGTGTCTCGAGGGTCGTACGCAAATAATTGTATTACATCGCCGGTTTGTCGGGGTTACAAAACGATCCCGTTTACGCCTCGCTCGCCCAATCACTCTCGCATCGTTGCCGACACTCGCCGGCTCGCCGGGGGATCGAGCGGCTCATTCATTGGCTCTTTCTCGCTCTCGCGAATAAATTTTTCTTTTCTTTCGAATGAAAAAAAAAAGAAAAATGTATGAACGAATGAAAATGAATCCGTTGTTTTGAAACAGGTGGTGATCGCGATGCGGGATCTCTTTCAAGTGGTTTTCGAGCTTAAGAAGAAAGAAATCGAATTGACCAAGCAGAATATCGAGCAGAGTGCCAAGTTCCACATAAGCGGAATTTTCGTGGAGCCGGCGCCAGACACGAAGGTCAGTTCAGAGGTCGAATCGTAGGTAGTGACTATATCGCTTGAGAGATATTACCATAGCATACACGAGTAGGTAATTAGAGCGCCGACTATTACAGGAAGTACCGGATTGATAAGAATTTTTCGTAGACGTGGTAAAAATTCTTGGAAAATTTGGGACTTTCTGCCATAGGTGGCGCCCTAGTCGCGTTACCATGAGCTATGGTAACTTTTTTCAGATGACCGGTAGTTTTTACTATATCTTTCTCTCAGAACATAGAAAAAAAAAAATAGCGCGTCGATAATTAAAATGTACGATGTCGTTGGCTGTGGCCAGGGTGCGGCCGGTACCGAGAGCTGTCTGCAGCGCATCCGAACGGCGAGTCTCGAGGCCGACAAGATCTCCAGCAGCAGCGGAATCAACGAGAAGAAGAACGAGTCGCAGACCGGTGTCATAGCGAACCTTCTGGATCTACAGTTCGAGCTAAATTCCATACAGCAGGGTATTCATCAGCTGGACGAGATTACACCGGAGAATCCGAGACCACCATCCGAGGATCCGTTCGAGAGCGATCCGTTCGGCGATTCGTTCGCGAACATGAAAGTACGAACGAAACAGTCGGGCTGTTGTAGATTCGCGGCGCATGCGCACTCGGTACGTTTTAACGGGCGTCGGCGTTGATCGTTGTTTAAGGTGACGTCGAGCGTTCAGCCGATTTTACCACCCCCGCCGTCGTCCTCGAAGAGGGGCCACCTGGAACGGCAACCGACGATACCGGCAACGGTGTCGTCGCTCACATCGAGCCCAGCGACCCATCAGTCGTTGTCGAGCAAAACTCCGCCGCCCCAGGAGGCCGTGAAGTGGCTGGAGAACGATAGCGAGAAACGGTTCAGCGACGGTGAGATCGCGAGTTTGACAAATAATAATGGCGGCAGCGCCGACGAGGAACGAGAGAACGTAAGTGTCCGAGAAAAACCGTCCTGGCGGCTTCAGGAAACCGTAATAAATAGTCGAAGGAATTACGGTAATTTCAGGTCACGTTTTATACCGTTAAAGTAATCATAACGATATCCATATTTATACTTCTGCGCGTGCGCGCAGAATTTGGATTCGTGATGCAATCTTTCACATTTCGCTGAAATGTTAAAAAAACATTTAAGCGAAATATTTCTGAAACATTTCAATGAAAGATTTATTTATGTGGTTAAGAACACCGAGCATAACCATAAGACAGTAGCATAATTAGAAAATAATAGTGAATAAAATAATCAGAAAATAATAGAAATAATACTTCGAGGTGACAGTAAGTACCAACAAACGGTTCATTTTCCGGTTATTTCTACGGAGTAAAAAGTGACCTGGAACTACCACAATTTTTTCGGTTATTCCACAGTTCCCTTTTCACCACGGTTACTGAAGTTGCTGGGGCGATTTCGAACTCGCGGGACCGTGCATCGCATAACTAATTATCATTGCCTCGCACTGACAGGGATCAACGAGTATCGGACTGAGTCAACGAAGGAGTCCCCAGATAGATGTGTTTACGGAATTGGATCCTTTGGGCACGGGTCTGAGCAAGCCGTACATAGACAAGAAGGACTTCTTCCAGCACCTGAAGAATCCTCCGAAGAAGGTCTTGAAAGACCTAGTTACGACAAACTCCGGTGAGACCTTCCCAACTAATTTCGATCTTACACTGGATCCCCTCGATCCGATTAGGGTACGCGACGACGTAGGGCAAAAGTCGGGAAAAAGTTTCGAGGACGGTGACTTCGCGAATTTCGAAACGTTCGAGACCGAGAGCGAGCGTTTGTCGGACGCGACCGTCTCGTCGCCGCAGCCGCCGCAGCACGTCGCTGCAGAAAATTTGGATTCCCGTCAGTCGAGCAACAGAACGAATCAGCGAACGATCAATCATCAGCCGCTCTCGGTCTCCCTTCCGCCGGAGGATTCCCCGGTGCACCACAAATCCTGCAGCATGAGCAGCGCGACGACTTCCGGTTCCTCGAACGTCTCGGTCATCACGAGAATAGACAAGGATCCCGGGGACTCGATCCAGACCCTCATGAGATTGCCGAGCCCGAAGAAATACCAGTCGATGAAGAGAAGGGAGCACGAAATGGAGTTGGCCGGGGCCGGATGGAGGCGGGAATCCGTCGACAAACCTTTCCCGGTCGACTTTTCGAAGAGCACGGAATCCTGTTCGTCCGAGGCCAACTCGAGGCTCTCGAGTTCGAGTGCCGAGCTGGATATAGTGCCGGAGCCTCCGCCGCGCGGCACGGCAAGTATTCTCATTAATCCGCCGCCATTGCCGCCGAAGAAACAGGCCGTTCGGGGAGGGAGCGTTAAACCCCCGCCAAGGCCGCCCTACACGGACAGTCAGTTGCACTACGATTTTATCGAACGCGAAGAGACGAGCCCCTCACCGACGAGGCGCGAGAACACGCAGAGCCCGGGTCAGATCGACGCCACGAAATCCCGTTTCGACGACAACTTCAGTCCTTCCTCGTCGCGCACCAGCGAGCCCCAGCGAGCCGAAGACAACGCATCCAGATTCGACTCGATGATTCCGACCACGCTCTCGACACTCTTCCGTAATCCCTACATCGGCAACGTCTCCGGCGAGACCAAGAGAGTCCTCAACACAACGGCCACCCCGTCCCCCTCGTTCGCCACGACCGTCACGGCCAAACCCTCCCTCGACATCACCCTCAGCCAGCTCACTTCCTCGAATCTCGCGGAATTCGCGACGAGCCTCGACATGAGCGTCACCGAACTCACCAATCTCACTCTCCAACAGCTGACCGAGTGTCTCGCGAGATTGTCCGCCAAGGAAGTGAACGGTGCTTACGCCTCGCAGCGTCACGAAACATCGTCGGCAGCGAATTCCGCCAAACTCGTCGAGACGTCTTTCGTGTCGAGCGAACCGCTCTTCAAGGCCGATTTCGACAACGACGTCAAACAGGTGCCGCAGAAACAGGAAGAGGTCTACGACAAGTACGCCGTTTTCAGAGAGCTCGTGGAAATGGAGCAGATGAAGGAGGAGAGCGCTGCGAGCGAAATCGTCGATTCGGCGATGCAGAGTACGGAATCGTCCGAGAAATCGGTGTATTCGAGCAACGATACCAAAGAGAGGCTCTCGTGCGTGTCCGACCTGCTGGCGACCTGCAACGCGACCGTCGAGCTTCCGCCTCTGAGTCAAACCCAGCCTAAGCAAGAGACGAAGGTCGGCGCCGGATCGGAAGATCGCGCGGAGATCGTTAAGGACGAAGTCTCTGGCGATGTTCGGGAGGACAACAAGGTCGTCGGAAGGTTGCAGAACGAGAAGACGAAATCGGTCGAAAATCTCGATGCGGAGAGGCTCAAGTCGCCGAACAACGTCGAACAACGAAGGGCAAAGACACCGAGAGACGAGAGCGTGGTTTTGGAGCGGGAAGTCAAAGTCCCAGGTAGGGAGGAAGACGACGAGGATGAGGCTGAGGAGGAGGACGAGGAGGAGGTCGACGAGGAGATAGATTCGATATCGATCGCCAGAGACAGAAGCTCCAGCGAGGAGAAACCCACGTCGACGACCATGCCGATCGAGCAGCAAGCGTCCAAGAATCTCGCCGAGCAGGATCTGATGAAGCTTTTCTCCGAGTCGTCTTCGGAGGCGGTGAGGCCGAGGAGAACGACGGGTCAGGACGCGAGAGGGACGACGGACATCTTCGAGGAAATCCGGATGCTCAACAGCGCCGGAGGTCAGCCGGCGAGAAAGGAGGACGGCAAGATCGCCTCAAGGTCGCAGAGAAAGCTTCGATCGGGTATTCCGGCCGACGAGGAAAAATCGAAACCCTCGGAGAAACCGGAAGCGGACAGAATGACTTTTCGGAGCAAGGCTCAGCAGGCGAAGCCGAGGACGAGAATCGAGGATGGCCAGGGCGTGGAGGCCGCGTCGGGCGACTACGAGGAAGAGGACGAAGCCGAGGAGGACGAGGAGGTGGACGCG
The DNA here is from genome assembly GCA_933228735.2 of Amblyteles armatorius. Lineage (NCBI taxonomy): Eukaryota > Metazoa > Arthropoda > Insecta > Hymenoptera > Ichneumonidae > Amblyteles > Amblyteles armatorius. The sequence continues at coordinate 1,059,585 of OW121689.1, read as the reverse complement.
TTGTCGATCGTCAGGGAGAGAAGTTCGAGCGAGGAGAAACCGACGGCTCAGCCGGTCGCTTCGCCGATCGAGCAGCGAACGCCCAAGAACCTCGCGGAGCAGGATCTGATGAAGCTCTTCACGGAATCGTCGTCCGAGGCGCCGAGTCCGAGGAAGACGACCGCGAGGCAGGAGGAGGAGGAGGTGAGAGCGGCGACGACGGACATCTTCGAGGAGATAAGGATGCTGAACAGCGCCGGTCAGTCGACGACGAGCGGTCGTCGGAGCAAGGATTCCCTCCGTCCGTCGGCGACGAGCGGTTTCGAGGATGTCTTCTGCCCGTTCGTCGAGTCGCGTCAGGAGGTCAAGGACGGCCAGGAGTCGCTGCCCGGAAGCGTGAAGGACGAGGGCAATTGGGCGAAGTTCGAGAATGTCGGGGTCTTCAATTCGGACAAGTCTTCGTACGACGACCCAGCCTCGGTCGGCGGAACTTCGCCCTGGTCGCCGGACGAGAAGGACTTCCAGGTGGAGGGCGGCGGGCGAAGGACGACGGGCAAGCAGCAGCACCGATTGCACTCGGGCGAGAGCGACAACGAGTGGAGGGACGAGGAGGAGAGCGAGGAGAGCAACGGAAGGAGACAGTTCCGCGACGAGGGTGGATTCTGGTACGGAAGACATCAGCGGATCGAGCTTGGCGAGGAGAGTCCCTACTACGAGGATTCCAAGGACTGGCACTTCTGCGAGCGCGAGCGGGGCGGTCGGAAGTTCCGCGGGGGTCTCTGGTCGAAGCAGCCGAGCATCCACAGGATCCGCGACCCGTCGCCCTGGCACGAGGAGACGGCGAGCGGACGCTGGCCGAGGGACGAGGAGGACCAGCATGGTCCGCAGAGGGGTCGATACTCCATGAGCAGGAAGCAACTCTCGGCCTCGTACAAGGACGACCTCGACGAGTCCTCGAAGGGCTACTGGAAGTGCCGGACCAAGCAGAGGGCCTGGAACGGCGACCGGGAGGGTGGCTTCAGGAACCCGGGTCAGCAACCACCCGTTCAGCAGCCGGGACACTTCGGCGACCCGCTCTTCTACGAGGAGGACCGCGCGAAGAAGAGGATGATGCTCTGGAGCGGCGACGACGAGTGCGACCGGGACCGCTTCAGCAGCCAGGAGAGCATGGGCTACGACGACGAGGAGCGGTGGTCCAGGAGGGAGTACGAGAGACGCCGGGGAGAGAAGTGGGAGGAGGAGGCCGGCGGTTCGGGCGGTCGGTTCTGGCCTAGAAGAGCTCCGGGCGAGGCCGCGGATCTCCGGAGCGAATACGGGGGCGATCGTCCCGTAGCGGCTCCGCAGTCGCAGACGGCTCACGAGCTCTACAGGAAACAGCACTACTGCAGGGAGAGCAGGGACCCGAGGGAGCGATCGAGCGGGCACGATCTCTACTCGTCCGGGGTGACCGGCGGAGCTGGCGGGTGGCTCGAGGACGAGTACTCGCTTCCCGATCGCGCGGACAACTCGCCGAGGTACCTCACGCGGAAGCGTCACTGGCCGAAGAGACCCAACAGCGCCAATGACGAGAGAAACATGGGCGAGCCGGTCTACGCGGATCCCAGGGTCAAGTACGGAATGTCCAGGTCCGAGTGCAGCGACAACGACTCGGAGCTCTATCATCGGCCCTACAGATCGCGCAGCAGGGAGAGTTACTGGGGAAGCGATCAGGACTTCGAGAGCTGGACCGGCGTCGGGAGCGGCAGCGAGAGACTCTACTGGTCCGAGGGACCGGACGCCAAGAGCGAGACTCTCCATCGTCGGAGGATCAACAGGCACAAATCCAACCGCGCCGCGTCGCAGAAGAGTCAGAGCTCACCCTTCGAGGACGACTTCGCCGAGACGCTCGATCGCGGCGAACCGACCTTCGACTCCTTCGTCCTCGACGCTTCGAGGGGCGTCCTGGCGAACATCGAGGGAAAACAACCGACCACTCCGAGGAACGTCAAGGAACATCTGAGGAAAGCCGATCCGAGGAGCGCTCGATACCCCAAGCAGACGTCGAGCGCCGGAAGTCGCGGCTCCGGTTACTTCGACAACGAGAGCGTGGCCAGCGAATCCTCGCCCGGCGAACGGCCCAGGCAACACTCCGATGGAAAATCCGCACCGGAAAGCTTTCCCGCCGACCACGCTGCGAAAGTCTTGCCGGCGGCGAGCGAAGCTTTCGCTCCCGACGAGGCCACACCGAGGGACAACTTCTTCAACGGCGACCCCAGCCCCAGGTTCGACGACGACGACGCCTTCGCCTTCAAGTCCGAGATAGCCGACAGCGTTCCCGAAACCACCGCCGCCGCTCCCGTCTCCCTCAAGAACCCTAGACAAATAAAGTATGGCAATAACAAGGTCAAGGGCGATCACGATATCAAGAAATCCGAATCGGTCAATATCTTCGTCAGGGAGAGCGATCCGTTCGACGACGACGACTTTTTCAAGTGATCACGCGACCATCATCTCGGCCGATCGACGACTCGCCCAGACGATTTTCCCGCTCGCGGCGACGCTGCCCGCGCCTCAACCGCTTGCCCAACCCCGAATTGTACACCTTTTTCCCGTTAGATTAGTGCCCGCGCATTTTTCATGCCGATTTTATCCGATTAATTTCTATCGCCTATCAGTTTCGACACTGCTAAAAAAAAAAAATGGTTCAATCAAGTAAAGATTCTGGCAGGGACTTTTAGATAAATATTTCGTTGGTCGAAGAAAATATTTTAACGCCCCAAAAATATTTCGGTGAAGACATCAAAAAAATTGTTTAACTAAACGATTTATTTAGCTGTACGAGCAAAATATTTATTTGAACGTTCCTGCCCGAAACTTTAGTTGATTCAATCGTAGTTTTTTTTATCAGTCCGTTGGTCGTCGGAGTTTCCTAACGCTTGTTCTCCAAACTAACCCCCCCTCCCCCTTGACCATTGACCAATCGTCCCGGGCTTGTCACTATAACGCCATTTATACTTTCATCGATTCTAGTCAACATCGTCCCTATGATATTAGTTTATCGCCGATTATATTTTTTAATATCTGTGATTAAATGTACCTATCTAGTATTTCGTTCGTCTACGCGACTGAGAAGAGGAAGGGGAAGAAAAAAAAATCACGACACGCAAATTGTTGCGCGAGGATAATAAATATTCGAGATTTTTTAATACTTGATTAATCGATGGAGCATGCGAAGGTGACGCGACTGCGGTGTCGCGCATGCATCAGGATAATAATTGTTTGTGGGAAACCGATGTGAAATTGCAGAGCGGTAATAAAAGGAACAAAAAAAAAAAATGATACATCTCGTCGTTTGGGTTTTCCCCCGGGTGTTTTGTCAATAATTTTCGTCGTTTCTCTTTACCCGCTGATGTTTCCCTGTTAAGCGAGAGAATCGCGCCGATCGGGCCGACGGGCGGTGCGAGGTTTCAAACTTTCAATAACAACCTAGATACGCGTAGATACGAGCCAGAAAAACCCCGCGCGCCCCCCGCGCAACATTAAAACTCAAGTCTTCGAACTTGGGCTGGAGCGCAGGAGGCAGCCTTGATTTGGTCGTTGCACAATGGACAATAAAAGAGCATTAGATTGCCGGCTTTGTTGGAGGGTGGTGCTTGCCGGCGGTACTTGCCGGCGCTCTACGGCTCGTCACAATGCTCTGTGTGCGGGCCGCGTAGCTGCAGACCCCGCGTACTCGTCGACCGGCGTGCACGAGTGCTCGAAACACCTGGCAAACAAGGAAACAATGCATCCACCGCTCGCCGCGGCTTTCACTACTAACGACCAAAGTCGGGATTCCGCGAAATTCTACGCCCCGCTACAATCCCAACGAATTATCATCGGCATTTAATGCTTCCTCTTATTCTTTAATCATAACTGACAAAATACTACAATTTATATAGTGCATTGATCGATGTGATCGGATGATTGGGAACTGAAATGATTTTCTTTGCAAATCGAGGATGGAAGATGCAAACTTCGGCGGTAGAAACGACTAAGGAAGAATATTGCATTCGGCCGATGAATTATTTTTGTTTCTTCTTTTTGCATTAAAATAAAATTGGATAGTGCATTGGTCGATGTGATTGAGTAGTTAGGAACTGAAATGATTCGTTGCAATCGAGGACGGAAGATCGAAGCTTCAGGGGTGGAAACAACCGCGGAAGAATATCGCATCGAACCGATGTATTTTCTGTTTCTTCTCTTCTTTTTTTTTCCTCGACGGAGCCCAAGGTCGATACGTACGACGGCTTGTGCGCGTAATGCGTGCGGAGTGCGAGTGGCAAACTAACCCGCATATACTCGTGGTCACTTGAATGTCGAAAGTACTTTTCTTTTTTCTTTCTCCTGCGGAAGAAAAAAAAAAAAAAGAGCCGTGTGCAATCAAGGGGTGGCAAAAGAGCGACAAAGGGGAGCCCGAGGGACGAGGGATGAGAGGATCAAGGAGCTCGCAGGCGGATTTGCAAATAAATGTGCACTCGGGTAACGCAACTACTCTGAAAGGCCACCGAGAAATGTTGATAATTTGGATTGAATGCCCGAGTCCCGTTGTTTCGACGATTCGATATTTTATTTCTAAAGAATTTTTTAGAGCGTGAGTGTTGGCAGCGAGTGAGGGTTCGCTGTGTCGGGCTATCGGGGCGCATCAAGTGCGCCGGTGAGTGCGCACTTATCAAAATGCGCACATGCCGTATATGCAGATCGAAACTGGATGGATGATATGCCGGCGCTCGCTCGGTGAAAATTAGTCTGGCAAGAATATATTTTTCGACCCCTATCGCCCACAGAAGCAGGTTTACACGCGTGTATAAATAGAATTCGATTAAAGGGCTCCTAAACGAAACACGACGGGGATATTATCCCGCAATCACGAGCATTGTCGAATTTCTGACAGACAGTATTGTAAGGAGCAGCGATCGGGCGCTTCGTGTTTGTAAATTGCATTTCTCGCGCGTCGACTCGCTTAGAGATTGCTGTGTGTTTCTTAATTCAGCATTTTTTGTCACTGGCGACATTCGGTTTGACAATCTGATTTTTTTACCGGAAGTCACGTGTTTCCCGCATGACGTCAATTCCGGTCGAAAAATGAGGTTTTCAAACCGGAAGTGACATATTTCCGGTAGAAAAATGAGATTTTCAAATCGGAAGTGACACGAATAGCTATCAATGGCCTGGTATAGAGGACCGCAGGAGGAAAGCAAAAAAAAAAGGAAAAATCTGTAAAACGCGACTATAGTATGCTGAATTGTCGAGTAATAGGCTGGCGGTTGTAGCGACGGTTTATCAATATTCCACAAGCTTGGTAAAAAGTGTCGAGTGTTTACCGAGGTAGGAGCCGCGGAGGCTGGCGACCGAATCGGATAACGTGTCGCACTCACCGAGGCGGCACCGGTGGCAATGGCCGTGCGGCTTCCACTCGCAACCGGATTTGCATCCCATTGAATTTCAAACAAGTGCATCGCCGACTCCCTTAACGCTATCTCCGTCGACTCGGCTATCGTTTCAAGTGTTACTCTCGGGACGAAAATGAAATTATTAATACAGAAGACTTTCCAGTCACCGCGGCTCGGGTCGCGGTCGAGCCGCTTGTGGAATATTTTAATATTGAATTAATCGAGTCTTACATCGGACGGCCCAGCGGCGAATCGTTTGACCAATGAGCTTCGAACAAAACGAAATTGTACAGCCCTGGGAGAAACGTACTCGTCGTCACATCCCGAGTAGCTGTGGAAGCTGCGTCGCGTCAGCGATAAATCAACTATCAGTTAAAAGTTGAAAATTACGTGCTTCCTGGTTCATTTTATTTGCATTACCAGCACAGCCGCTCCCGGTCGGAAATGACATACATAATAATGCAGTAACACGTGCAGTTGCGTGGCATTTGACTAGGATAGCGTTATCGATTTTAACACTTTTAGTACGGAGATCGGGACTATCAGAGCTGATGTTGCCAACCCCAGTCAGCAAAGCTGCGGTTCGATCATGCGCACGACTCCGGGCATCTCACTGTCCGATTATCTACGGCTAACCGCTCTATATAACAACATGACACGAGTACGCTCCTGTAACAGATTCAGAACAAGAATACTGCGTAGACGCGATGGAAGCGCGTCTATGGATGTTCGGTGGATCGCGGGTGGTAAAGCGGAGCGCTGTCGTCGGAAAAAACTTGTTGGCAAAGTACGTGTATCAAACGAAAATATAGCGCACTAAAAACAGGAAATTGTGCATCCGAGAAAAAACATTACATTAAAAAACACTAAAAACGGCTATACAATGCAATTAATTAAAAACACAACAAAAAATACTAAAAACCACTACACAATACAATGCATTGAAAGCACAACAAAGAATACTAAAAACCACTATCCAATGCAACTAATTAAAAACAGCCGCCCTCCCTACAACATTATACCCAACATGGACACTAATGAGGTTTGCGAGAGTAAGAAGTGGGGAGAGCTATAACTATATGCGACGCCACATAGGAGAACGCGAAGACGACGATGATGAAGATGAAAAAGAAGAAGAGGAGGGAGAGTACGAAGAGAGGAATGAAGGCAGACGCAAAGTTAAGTGGGCACAACGCGGCATCTTGGAAAGGTGCAAAGCCGACAATATTCTTTGTAGCCTGCCTATAACCGCCTTGGGCCTTGTCGAGTGCCACTTGGCACTTCTTTGCTCGGCTTTCCCTTCCGTCCACGCTGGTTCTGCTGGTGCTGCAGCAGCCTAGCCGGTTCTTTCCACTCTGGCCCTAGCCTCTTTCACCCGCTGTCTTCGGTTCACCCTCTACTCGACTTGTCTCACTCTTCTCGGTCTCTTTGTCTCTTGCTCGGCTCACTCGGCTTTCGGCCTCCTTCTACGCCACCTCTCCTCTCGGCTCCCCCCCGGCGGCTCCTTTTCCTTCTCCTACGCTTTCCTCCGCATCCGCGATAACTCCCACCAAACCCTCAACGCCGGGCCTCTCTCTTTCCCACCGGGATATTTACCAACATCCAAGATGGCGGCATAATCTTCGGGGAGCGTTGAGCATTATAGGTTGCTGGCTGAGCCTCGTCGAGTATACAGCGAGAGAGCCCCGGCGCATTGAACGTGTAACGTCGACGTACGGATGCGGTTAAAGTCGACTACTGGTAACCCGACGGTGGTCCGCCATTTCGACCGTTTTCTCTTCGACTCCTCTCAGAGCCGCTTTATTCGCGCTGTAATCCCGAGGGCTTCGCCCGCCGATGTCGAGACTCCGAACCTCTGTTTGCCGCCGAAGAGAAAAATAAGATAGGCGCTGGTAACGTCTCGATTCCGGGATAAAGGTGGTCCGTTCGAGCCATCGAACGAGGAAAGGGAACCGCGGAGCAACCGCCCGAGGCGACTCGAGTGCGTCTATTGTGGCGGTGCGCTTATCGTTCCGAACCTTTGCATCCAAACTGTATATACAGATGCGGGAAACTGCGTACCGCAGCTTTGATATCTGGCAGCTTTTCGTCGTTGCGATAACGTTAGAATCGAAGACGAACGAGAACGCGATGTGAGACCGGATGTCGAAGACATCGAGGAAAGTGGCTGCTGAAGCTGCGTCCGAGGTCGCGAGCCGAGTAAAAATGTTCCTTACAAGACCTGACACGGCCCTGATAAGGCCTTATCAGGACTCTGCACAGTGAAAAAAAGTTTGCACTTTTTTACAACTTATTGTCCACAATTTTTTATTTGTAAATTTTCCGCTCGCATCATCCGGCTGCAGTATTACGAAAAAAAGTACGAACTAAAATTGTTACTCACTCGAAACTGGACGAGTGAGTTTCGCAGCTAATTAACAAAATTATTTTTACGAAACTTCGTATTCCAATATTTCGAAATAATTTGTTACTGCGGATCAGGGTCCGATGTGAAACTCGGAACGTGTCGGTACGCTTATCGCTCCGAACGTTTCCAAAGAAACTATGTTTACGCATGCGGAAAACTGCATCCCGCAGCTTTGATATCTATTTGATAGCTATTCATTGTTGCGATAACATTAGCTTCGAAGACGGTCGAGGTGAATGCAAAATGAGATCAGCGGATGTCAAAGGCATCGAGGAAAGAGGCTGCTGAATCTGCGTCATCGGTAATCGTCTCTGAGCGAATAATACCTTTCGAATAAACTAACCGGAAACTCAAACTATATTGGATGCAATTTTTTTTTAATAAAAAAAAATTGCTAAGATCGGGAACAATCGGTAACAAAATTTGACGCCACAAGCTTATCTATATATATATACGTTATCACATAACCCAATCAACACATGACCAAAACCGAACGGCTGATAAACCTCATGAGCCCTGCGAAGTTAGCCACACGCAGAGGCATTGGGATGTCGAATGACGAATGAAGCATACATTTTTTTCGCACCAATTGGCTCCAAACTTGTCGATACTTTTCTCCCCCCTCTTTACAATTAGCCGAACGAAGCGACGGAGCGGAGACGCCCGAGAAGGATAAAGATTATGAGAGCGATTAAAAAAAAATTGCCCTCCCACCCTCTCCGCGACCGGCGTGGCAAATCCGTGCGATCGGCGGTTTACGCGGCAGGCATTCCGGATGGTGGAACAGATACGAAAGAAGACTCGCAACGAGAGACAGAGAGACCGTCGGAGTGTGACAGAGAGGGACGGAGAGATTGCAGAGTAAGTGCAATAATACCGGATTATTTGCATCGCAAAGCCATGTGTACGGGTAAACATAATATTCGCTCTCCTCGCGAATGCCGAGTCTCTGAACCGATACGGACCCGAGAGAGCACCGCCAGATATACCCTGTACAATCTCGCGGTGTCTGTATATTCCCGGAGCGCGTCGACCCACACATCCGCAGGGTATATAAAGCGGAGCCTGGAAACGTAGCAGCACACCTACCAGCCAGTTACCGTCCTCTCGTCACTCAACGCACTCACACCCTCTCACTTGGATCCGCTATCTGCGGCTCTCTACATACCTATATTATAGTGTATATATAGTGTACATATATATATGTTACATATATATATATATATAGGGTCAAATAGTGCGTCGGTTTCAAACCTCCTCCTCGTCCTCCCACCACGCCCCTTTCTCTTTCCTCGTTGTCTGTTGTACTCTGTACATACCACCTATATATATATATATGTATATACATGTATAGAGCCTATACAGAAGCGCTCCTCTCCCGCGGGCACATCAACATCCTCCTCTCTGCTGTGTGCAGCCCCGCCACGTAATACCGAATCTGTTTGAGCTGCCTTGCAGGGACGTTAAATTGTCATGCGTGTAATGCTCCGCGACCCGTGCGGCAATCCACAATGGCAGAAGACCATTCGAAATTAGAATGAATTTCCTATACCGTGGACGAATGTCTCTGAGTCCTAGCTGGAGCGCCGACCGCGGCTGAAACATTTTTTTTTTTTTTTTTTTTTGGGAACCGATAGTGTCGAGTTTGAGCGATCGCGATGGACCGCGATTTTTTCGGGGGACCTGGTCGGGGCCTGGTCGGGTGTGTAACGCCTGAGGATTTCCGTCCGGGTGCTCGACGCAGAGGAAGGTCAGAAAGGAGAGGAGCTTGCGTGGGATCGATGATTTCCATCGCGGAAGCTCGGACGGCCCAGTGGAGGGCGATCGCTGCATCGCTGATGAATCATTCCCGTCCTCGTGATTAAATTGGCGTGAAAATGGGCTACGTTTACGAGACCCTCGCGGCGGAGAAGTGGATTGATGAAAATCTGCGATGCGTGGTCCGCAGCGACGACGTCGCTTTGGTCCATTGTTCCCTCCGGGCGGTTGCGATTCGACAAATTAGATCCTTTCGTCGCCGCTTTAACGGGGCATTTATTGCGCGGCGAGGAGCTCTCTCGCAAAGGAAGGCGCGACTTTCCACTCGAGCGGCCGGCAAACCGAGATGGCTCTTGCCCGAGCAACAACTAAAGTCTCCGCGGCCAGTCGAGCCACCCTAAACGAACCCGAGTAGAAATTTTCACGCGTTACATCGAGCCCTGATAGAGTACTGATAAGGCCTTATCAGGACCTTGTCAGGCCTTCTCAGGACCTCATCGGGGCCCGACGTAACGCGTGAAAATTTCTAACTCGGGAAAATTAATTAATTCCACCAAAAGCAAAAGAAAAAAACCGAGCGAAAGAAGTTAAACGGCGAATGGTTTATCGCACCGCGAGGCCGGCGTCTCTCCGTCCATTGAATATATGGGCGGGTGCATGACGCGGGGGGGATCGGGCACGATGATGGTGACGGAATTCGCTTATCGAGGCCAACTCGGGTAGGTCTCGAGACTTCTCTCCTCTCCTCTCCCTCAAAGCAAAACCTCGCGCCTGGCGCTCCTCGCAGAGTGTAACAATTTTACCCTCTGGCGTTCGGTCGTTTGCGGGGTCCTCTCCTTTATCTATCTACTCCGCTATTTTGCAGACTCGGCGTGCGCGCAGGGAGCCACGCGCCGCGGCATCGGAGCCGAGCCGCGCGGCTCCCTCCGGGGGTGCTCGGCGCGCTCGCCGATCGGGGGGGTTCCCCGGCCATGCGCTCTTCGCCTCCCGGCGCCAGCGAAACCCTCTTCCGGGGGTTGAAAACGGGCGAACGGCTCCGGGGAGCGAGGTGGGAAAGAGAATCCCCGCCCAACGAGAACGCCCCCTCGACCGGAGAGCTTTCGAAATCAATTCGCGGGCACCCCGTGGCAGTCCTTGTCTCGCGTCGCACACCGCACCGACAACGCTCTTTTTGCACTCTTATCATTTCCCACGAGCCGCAAAGAGCACGCGAGTTGACCCGCCGTATCGCCGCGTTCGCCCGGGCTCGCGTTTCGACTTCCTTCGCACACAGACGCACGCACCGGTCCACGTCGTCTTGGAAACTCGAGGTCGGCTTTTGAGCGGGAAAGCCGGAAGTAAGAAACTCCCGTTGACACCCGATGGGACCTTCACGTGTCAGCTCAGAGCCGAGGCTGTTCGGCCATTCGCTCGATTACTCGTGTCGTTCGCTTTGACTAAACGAGTAAAATTAATTTGTATTTTTTTCGGAGTGCCGGAACGCGATGGCGATACGTGAAATGTGACTGCGAGCGACAGCCAATTTTGTTTCTGAGAATAAGAGAAAAATAAACAAAAATTTATAACAATAAAAAATAATGACAACAAGGCGATAATACAAAGATACCGTCGGTTAATCTTCGAGCGACGCGTGATGGATGCCTCTCCGCCGCCGCGAGAATGCACCGGGACGGTTTACGAGTCTTCCGCATCAGCTGGGGATTCTCGATTGGCCTTGACGAGCGAGCGTAACAGATTCGACCGAGACAAGTTGGCAAATAAGTGTCGCTTTATCGACGACACGGGCATGCAATATCGTGCAATCGCGAGTCACTAGTGCGCCCGATCTGACGTCGGCGTCGGATGCCGCTACGCTGTCGAGCACCGGACCGACAGCCGGAACAGAGAGAACCGAGGAGTGGAGGCGAAATAGGAAAATAACTAAAATTAAGGTCGGAAGTAAGAGAGGAACAGGAGCGAGGCGCGGTGTCTGATCTCTTGTTATCGCAAACAAACTATTAGCGTAACGCGATAGCGTTGCCGAGCGATAGATTGCTGGCTGACGGGCGTCAGTTACATCCGCGGCGACGACGGCTCCGCAGCTTTTCCGCGACGGGGCCCCAGGAAAGAAGAAACGGAAGTCAAAGATAAATAAATAATTTGAAAAAAAAACGTAATTTTCGGCCGTCGCGATCGAAAGATTTCCATAGCGACCGCGTCATCCCCGTCGCCGCTCGGCGAGCCGTCGGACATGAAGCCCCTAAAGACTTGGACGGTCCAAGGTAAGTCTCGTCGCTTTCGCCGATCGAGCCTCAGAGCCTCGAACGACGAGCACTGAAGAGAAATCCTGTGGTATCCTCGAAAATCAGACATCGAAAACCGTGGACTTCCGGTCGGTGTCGACGCATCCGAGAGTGGCGTTTCCGTCAGTGATGCCCGTGACGCTCGCAATCGAGTTACGTAAACTCGATAAATGTTCGATATTAAGTTAATGAAAATGGACGTAAACTCGATGATTATGTCAAATGCATCGTGTGACGGGTGTGCGGACAGTGACCGGGATTCGGACAGCAGCGGTATGATCGTCGATCCGGTGAGTCTCGAGAAGCACGCGCTGATACCCCGGCCGATCGTGCCGATCGGCACCGACATGACGAGGAACCGTGCGAGGAGCATAAAGAAGAAGTACTCGATGATGTCGACGTCGTCGACGTCGTCGTCGAACAACAAGGGCGCCGGTGGTTCGCCGTCGTCGTCGTACTCCTCCGGCGACAACAAGTTACCGGGCACTCACATAAAGCCTCCGTACTCGTACATCGCCCTGATAACGATGGCGATCCTCCAGTCGCCGCAGAAGAAGCTCACCCTGAGCGGCATCTGCGAATTCATAATGGCCAGGTTCCCGTACTACCACGACAAGTTTCCCGCCTGGCAAAACTCCATAAGGCACAATTTGTCGCTGAACGACTGCTTCATAAAGATACCCAGGGAGCCGGGTAATCCTGGCAAGGGAAACTACTGGACCCTCGATCCGCTGGCCGAGGACATGTTCGACAACGGCAGCTTCCTGAGGCGTCGCAAGAGATACAAGAGGCCGCCGCCGCACTACGTTATTCGGGATCGCGCATTAATGGCGACGTTCGCGCTGTGCGGCGGACCGCCGGGATCCGGCGGTCTCGATCGCGGAAACTGTTCGTCGGCTTCCGGTCACTCGGCGGTGTCGGGACTGCACTATCCGGCGGCCGCGGCCGCGGCGGCCGCGGCTTATCTGTCCCAGCAGACACCGCCGGGTCTGCCTCTTCTCGATTTTCCGCCATCGGCTCTGGAGGCCCTGAAACTCGGGGGCTTTCTCGAACCACCGCCGCCGCTCTACAAACCGGTGCCGATCGCCGCACCCTCCCTGAGGCAGATGCAGCACCACCACCATCAGCAGCAGCAGCAGCAGCAGCAGCAGCAGCAACAACAGCAGCAACATCATCATCATCAGCATCAGCAGCAGAATCACGGAGTGCCGGTAACGAGAATGGCACTTCCGCCGAGCAGAACCTCGACGGTTCTCGACAAGAAGCAGAGCTTCAGTATAGACGCCCTCATCGGTAAACAAGCCGGGAACACGGATCACACGATCGTCGGCGGATTGCTCGATCTCAGCCCGTCGGAACATCGCGAGATCAGGAGTCAGACATCGGCCTTTTCTCCTCTGATATAATCAACGCGGCGATAACCGGGCGAACCGGGAGACCATCCGGTGTCTCTCCTGCGTCTCCGCACCTGAATAAAGTTACGAAAAATCGTGAAATATGAAAGAGAAACGAGGTGCAAAATACGTCTTGTCCCGTAGTACGAACGATGTATAAGATTATAATAGGATATACGGATGCTGTGCTTGTGCCAAAGCCGCCGTCGCCACCGCGATTTTCAAAGGACTCGAGTACCGTACGCGCAGGGGTTGGGGAGGGTGGATTGGGGGGGGGGGGGGGGGGAGGCAAAGACAGCCTAGATTACGCGATTTTGATGTAGGTTCTCTCAGCGGAGGAGCATAGAGCAATAACAGCACTGTAAATACGGCAGCGACGATTTCGTCTGTGTGCATAGCACTTGATTTTACGGGGGGATGCTTTTTTATTCTTTGGCTTGTTAGCATTCTCCCTGGTGTTGAATAAAGCGCTCCGGCGGGCTGAGGGCGGCCGCTCGTGTACGAACCTTTTTATTGTTGTCTGAGCGCGTGCGAGCGTGCGCTGGAGCATATGAAGCGGGTCTATTTTCTCGGCTAGTCCGATCTAGTCCGGTCCACTGTGCCCAGCATCCGCAGCATCCGCAGCATCCACCAGTGTACATAAATAAAGAAAAAAAGGATAAGGTAGAGAGACATTAGCGTTAACTAATATTTTACCGACCATAAATATATATATACCACATTAACATATAGTGCATATATTATGTCTACATTAAAGATATGAAAGTAAATGGTATGAGCGTGTATAGGTAGATTTAATCGATCCCCGAGAGAAAGACAGTACGCTTCGACCGAAGGCTTAAATTTTAACAAAACAACAAAAAAAAACGGAAATTTAAGTAAAAATTATTAAATGCGCGAGAATATATGTTGCAGGATATCAATGCGGATATCGGAGAATCTTCGTTATTATCACAACCCGAATACACCGTGCACTTTTGTCTTAGTTAACCGTACTTTACTATATGTATAACAAAATGAAATATGAAAAAAAAATGAAAATCACTGAAGAACAACAAAAAAGGAACAAACTGCAAAGCCGAAAGAATTTGAATAAACGTTAATCGTATGCTCTCATCCCGTCTATAGCGACATTACTCATCGGCATCGTATTAAAGAAATTCTGTGTCAAAACAATAGATTTATAACGTAACACGATAATAAATTGTACTTGTATGTATATTCGAAGTTCTCTGTGGTGTGTCCTGGCGGTCTGGTGTGCGCGTGTGTTGGTGCTTCCAGCAGCGTCGAGGAAATCCTGATCCCGATATCCTGCGATGGTCGGATGTATTGATGAAGAGACCGTTAAACAACCGTGGCTGTGTGGAAGGGTTGGGAAGAATCGCCGAGCCGCCCTTTAGTAGCTATGGACCCGATTAGATGGAAAATAAAAGGTAGTATTCGGACCAGCGATTCAAAATGTTTCGTGATAATGTCAGCCAAGGCAACCCCCTTGCGAACAACGTATATTTCAGATATACATATAATGGGTATATTGATGTATATAGCGGCAAAATGTTCTATATCGCATATATTTACATGAGGATTTATATGTCGTATATATCTGCTGGAAATATACCGGATGGTAGGCTTCAAGTGGCCCATTTCCTGCTCAAAACACATGCGACTTGTATTTTTTTCGAAATTAAAAAAATCGACCATTTCCAGCATAGGGAATCCTATGTTAAATTTTGCGAAACGGCACTTTTTTTCAAAAAATTTCGAGATATCGAATTAAAACCTTCGCCATTCTTTTCAAGTGGCATATTTACCAACCGATTTCATTAACGAAAAAATTATAAAAAATTTATTTTCAAAAATACCATTTTCGTCGAAAAATTGTAAGGGTTACTCCTTCTCATTTTTCCACTTTCAAAATGACCAAATTTTTTTTTTCGAGATATCGTTTTTCTATCACCCCCATTGGCTTCAAGTGACCCATTTCCGGCTCAAAACACTGGCGACTTGTATTTTTTTCGGAATTTTAAAAATTCACCATTTCCAGCATAGGGAATCCTATGTTAAATTTTGCGAAACGGCACTTTTTTTCAAAAAATTTCGTGATATCGAATTAAAACCTTCGCCATCCTTTTCAAGTGGCATATTTACCAACCGATTTCATTAACGAAAAAATTATTAAAAAATTATTTTCAAAAATACCATTTTCGTCGAAAAATCGTAAGGGTTACTCCTTCTCATTTTTCCACTTTCAAAATGACCAAATTTTTTTTTTCGAGATATCGTTTTTTTATCACCCCCATTGGCTTCAAGTGACCCATTTCCGGCTCAAAACACTGGCGACTTGTATTTTTTTCGGAATTTTAAAAATTCACCATTTCCAGCATAGGGAATCCTATGTTAAATTTTGCGAAACGGCACTTTTTTTCAAAAAATTTCGAGATATCGAATTAAAACCTTCGCCATTCTTTTCAAGTGGCATATTTACCAACCGATTTCAGTAAAGAAAAAATTCTAAAAAAATTTTTTGAAAAAAAAGGAAGATATATGTTCGATATATATTTGGCAAGATATATGCCCGATATACATCTCGTGAATATACATTTTTCCATGTGGTTGACCCACACGGAAATATCGCGTGAAAACCGGGTGAAAATCGGACAGGTATATCGTGCGAAAACCTCATTGTTTTTTGTTCTTTTAGTTAAAAGGTCTCTCGCCACCGTTCGTAGAGTAGATCATCATCGCTCTTTAATCCCCTCATCTCGGGGTGGATCTCTAAGCGCGACGATACGGACGGAGGCCACTCTTGTCGCATAGGGTGACGATATTACATTCCTTGATCGTGATGCGGAGATAACAGCAGCCGTCGCTACACCGTCCCTATACTCTCTCTCTGTTATATAGTTGTAGCGTACCGACATGAGCCGCTATATTATGGCGTTTGGCTATCGCCTCAAAATGCCCTTCCACTCCGCATTTTTTCGAGCTCAAGCACCCCTTCATATTTAACGCACCATTCATGCCGTCGCTGCACCGGCAGCTAATAGGTCGGTGACTCGTCCTTTGTTGGACAAAAATAATTCACCTCGGGTGCGATATTTGCTGCACGCCGAGTCGATATAGCACGCGTACGCGATGCGGACTCATCTAGTGGAGTTGCCACAATTTGAATTGAAAAAATTCTTTAAATCGGGTCCAACTCGAGACAGACAATCATCGCACTGTGCGCGACCAACAAATCCCTCGACGGAGCGCATGCGCACAAGAACGCTGGACGGTTTTGAGCACTCCCACGCCCGCGTTTGTGAATTCTTTGACACCTAAGCAGGCTAACTTGCCCTGTATCGACAAACATTTTCCTATTGATTCATTAGCAAAATTTTACAAGGTGCGTCGATATCCCGGAGTAATATCGACTTCGCGTCTTTCACGACGTGACTTCCGACCTTTTATGTACTCAGTATTATAGCGATGGAAAACAAAATTGCAACTTACAGGCTTCAAACTTGCAACTGCGATGCGTCCTGTTTACGGTGAAGAATTTTTTATCTGCAAAAAAATATTTAAAAAATGTTGGAGAATAGAATAGTGGGCTTGTTGTTTAAATGGGATAACGGAGGGTGGAGGAGGGAGAGGAAGGATGCGAAGGGAAGCGGGAGGGCGCGGCGTCGCGAAACCGTCGACAAAGCGTACGGGACGGCTCATCCTCCACCTAGTATATCGCGGTGGTGACAATACAAACCGAAACAAACACTCAGTGGCACGCGACCGGTCACGTGCCGCACCGGGGATATATTACATTCCGTGAGCACACTCACTTGACGAGTGAGCTATTAAAGGGGTGTGCGCGAGGCATGCCAGATTATAGCGGCGATACCGGGACCGGCCGATCGAGCGGGTGATCCTGTGTAACGCACGAATTCGAGCGACATCGAAAACTAATACGTACTAACGATCCTTTTTCCATCGTGCCCCACGAAACCCCCGGAGCAAGAAAGGCCACGCGGCTCCGTACCTAACATAGTGTTTAATTAATAACATCCGGGGCGCCGAACCCCGAATCGGGAATTTCCCGAACGTTAACGATAGTTCCCAAATTTTCGACTCTCTTTCGCCTCCCTCACATCGCTGGTCGAGTCTCCGAAGAGCGAATCTCCAAAAATCGCGTCCACCTTCGACCGCTAAGAGGACACTGGCCATCCTGCATTTTTAGCGATCGGAAGTCGTTGAGGGTAAATTCGTATTTGTGACAAAATGTTCATCATCGATGAATCGTCATATGAAAACTTTCTTTTTTACAAAAAAAAAAAATGTGCACTTCAATGATTTCAAAAGAAGAAAAGAATACCATTTATGCGATGGGCATGGATTCATCGTATAAAAAAAAAAATCCCGCCGTAAAACAAACGAGATGGAAGTAGAACAGTGGGTGCAGACTTTCGTTCACCCAAGTATGCATTTTGTAATAACAAACGCCGCCGAGTCGGACGATAAATAATTATGATAATTGGAGTGCGGACCGGAGAGCGCGAGACGAGTCGGTCCGGAATTGCGATAGTCTCGTGATTTTCTATACGCGTAGCCTGCAAAGTGACGGAGCTGCCGTCAATTCGTGCGTTTCGTCGGCCATGTTTAAAGCGTGGGCGTGGCGGGAAAAGGTTACCCATGACGACCGTTATCCGTGGAGAAATATCGACCTGCGGGTTGGGACTGCGTCGCCTACAGGGTTGCTAGGGTTCTCTCTGTCCGGGAGGGAAAATGTTATCACTGCTTTGTGGCGGCTAAGATAGCAACTCCCTCCCGTCTTCCATCCTCTCCGTCCCTCCGGATCACTAAGACCGACTCTCCGTCTCTGCCTCCACTCCGCATCTCGCTCGCTCACCTCTTTTCGACCTTCCGGCGGTCCTCTTCACTCTTTTCTCCGCGCACACCCTTTTGCTGCACACTGCCGAACCGAACCGCCGGTCTTCCGCTACGGCACAGACGGTAGGTGTGTACGTAGAGGTAGATAGGTCGGGTGAAGATCTTGTAGACGAGCGGAGCGTGCTACTGAGCTCCTCGGCATACGCCGAGGACAGCGCGAGTAGTTGTACAGGAATCTCCAGAATGTGTGTGTACCAGGGATCATATTAGATTCTTGGACAAAGTTTTCGCATGGTCGAAGCAGAGCCAAGAATCGCCGTTCAACAGTGTTCTCTGTAGCTTCGTTTTCGCTCGCTCCACCCTCGACCACCCTCGCACCCTCCGCCCGCGCTCACCCCTTCCGGTGGCCGGTATTTAACCGCTTTCCACTAAATTCTACGATCGTGTGTATGAGATACCGGTTCGCCGAGTCTTCCGCGCTATGTCGAGATATGAATCGCACGTAGTTTCGTAATATTTCTAACCCGGGACGTTTGTCAATCGGACCGCACTCGGTCGGCTCTTTTGTCGGTCTCTTATGAAACTCAAAGACACGGAAAAGGAATTGTCGGAAACCTGATGGAAATTTTAGGGATTTATTTTGGGCTCCGATAAAGCCCTAACGAAGCATTTTCGGGTACTTGTCAGGCACCGATTTGATGGTCGAGCATTTTTATCGGGGAACATCGATCGTCGCTCTGGGATTACCGATTACTCTCATTCCCAGAACAATAGAACCTTTACGGTATTCGTCGAAAAGCTCCGCAGTACGATATTTCCCGTGAATCGAATTGCAGTATTTACGCGCGATTAACCAGCCGCGCGAGCCGATCCGGGTCCACACTTAGTCGGCTCTTCATTCGTTCTCTTATGAAATTTAAAGACACCGAAAACGAATTATTGGATACCTGATAGAAATTTTGGGTATTTACATTGGGCCGAGATAAGCCGGTTTCAAGGCTTTGTCAGGTCCCGATTTAGGGTCGAAAATTTATATCGGAGAATATCGATCGCCGTCGTCAGAACAACGGCGATGATCGTCGCTGTGGGATTACCGATTACTCTCAGTCCCAGGACGATAGTACCGATACGGTATGCGTTGACCGGCTGCTCGAGTACCACATTCGACTTGAATTGGATCGCAGTGTTCATACGTGATTCGGAGAGCGCTGCGAGCCGATCCAGGTCGTAGCAAGTACTAATAGGTAGGGTGGTCGTGATAGCAGTAGTGTGGAGGGATCGAGCGTTTCCATTCGTTTGCCCCGGGGGGGGGAAGAGTGCCGCCAAGTGACAAATTTAAATCTCCCTAAGCCGGACCATTAGTGCCAAGTGTAAACAGCAAACAGTGCATTAAAGAGACTCCGCGCGGTACATAGGCAGGAATAAGCAGCGCAGGATAGAGCGGGACGATGATTGAGTCGGCGTTACTGAACATTGTCAGATTCCCACGGGGATCCGCGCTAGACAATGAGACGATCGGAGAGAGGTCGCACAGTGTCCCCAACACCACCGTCGAATCGCACACAATTCGCGTTGACAGACTTGCTCCGCTGCCGTTCGTTCGTTACATGCAAGGGTGTAAATATATACATTTACCAGCTTATGATACAAAATAGCCGCAAGCTGCACATACAAAGACACTGACGCGCGCATGATGATTACAAAAAGGAGGTATATGGATTTGTTGACTGTGTTTTTCTGCTCAGATAGCAACCCTAGCGGTGATTACAGAGCGTTACGTCGGGAACTGGCCAGGACCTTACCGGAACGCCCCGGCCTGATGTAACGCTCTAAAATATTATCCTTCTGGGAACGTACACTGTATACAATTTTTTATTGATATGTGTGTATTTTTTCTGTTTATATATATTTTTTTGTGCTTCGCCGGTCGGAGGATGCGCGAGTATTTCTTTCTACCGGCGAATCGTCGGCTCTGCTTTTAAGGACGTTTTAGCTTGAAGAGAGAAAAAAAAGACAAAAAAACTGAATATCCTGCGGCATCCGAGTAGCTGCCACGGCATCCTCCGCGCGTCTTTAATTTGTGCTACGAATTTTCTCTCCGCTTCTCTTTGTTCGTGTCATAGTGGGATACTTTTGGCACATCGCACGATACTTCGCAAACTGTCCGAGGGCGCAGGGGAAACTTGGCCATTAACTCTGCCTGCGACTGCAAAGCGGTTTTTCTTATTTTCATCAGCCACCCCGGGCAAGATACCTAAATGCCGGTTAATGGAAGGCCTCATAACGTTTTTATTAAGTTTGTCACATCGGACGCCCCGGCCCGTATATAGCGTGCTATGTGTATAAATATACTGGGAGATTATTGTGGCTCGGACACTTCACGCCCTCGCTATGGACTATTCAATTTAGAACCCGAAAATTTACCGAAAATTCGTCACTTCGGATTCGATCATCTCATTTTTCGGTCGGAACTGACGTCACTTCCGTTCAAAAAAGAGATTTTCAAAACGGACGTGACGTATTTCATACGAATTATAAGATTTCTTATAAAATATAAAATTTTTATAAATCCGACACTTTCGATATCTACTGTTCGTGTATGTAAGACAAGTTGCTATCCCAAGCAATATTATGTTTGCAACGCCAGCAATGACATCCTCGTTACGATTCACTTCGACACGTCGCACGTGACCCCACAAAAAAAAAAATTGGGAACTTTAATCCACTTAGGGCGAGATCTGCACGAAGCACCTGCTGCTCGCTACGAGCAGATGCTGGGCTCACCAAGCCCTCGCCTGTCTGCGAACCTATCTCCCTTTTATACGCCGCGTCACGAGCATTATTTCTCGTATTCATTGACCGGCCCATCGAGAGATTTATAAATGATATTTGACACCGAACGCCCTCCGACCACCGAATATTAGGCAATCGTGCATCGCTTCCTTATTCAGTGGCACGTTTTGTAAACCCTTACTTTTCCCGACTCGAACGGGGTCACCGGTTATACGATGCGTGTGCAACTTCTGCACTTCTGTAACTCCTGCGTAAACATATATGGTCGAGCTGAGCCAACTCGGCATAATCCTCTTTTTAATTAAAGTCCATTTTACTAATTTCCACACCACCGTACATAATTCAAATATTATATAGGATAAAAGTGATGAATATAGCCCACCCCGATTAATTAACCCGTAAATCAATTATTTATAGACCGACACATATTCGCCACCTTTACCACATAGTCTGTCATATCTATAGATACAATGATTCAGGCCAAATGCATATCTGCAGATAAACGTCATTTTTTTAATCCCACATCCAGCCACGAAATTTCTCGGGTCGCTTACTTATGAGTGTACTATACGGTATAAAATAATGTATACCGTATAAAACAGGTCTACTAAGATCGTAATCTAGAGAGCTTGAAGACCGTTCACGGATAGTCGATGTCGTCAAGTGCGGGTGGACGGCGAGGGGGAGAGGGGGGAGGGTGTATGCAAGAATAGGGCAAATGAAGCCTGTAGGGGCTTTCTAATTTTCAACACCCCGTCACCTCCGGCTCGCGGGCCGGACGCGCTTGTCGCGCTTTGCCGAGCCTCCAACAAGTTCCTACCACCCCAATAACACACGTGCCAGTGGTGCGAAGGCCGGGAAGAGCGAGAAACAAAGGGGATGTGCGGCAGAATCCGTTGAACGAGGAGGAAGAGATTCACATGGGCGGTCGTGCGGTAATGCAAAGTCACTACGGGCCAATGAACTAGCCGTTGCACCAAGTGTTGGGGGCAAGTGTTGGGCGTGGCTAGGCTATCGGCTGAAATCATCGGCGTGGGGAGAAGGGAGGGGGGGAGTCAGCGAGGCTCGTAGTAAATGTGTACATGTGCGCTGTAGACCGAACGGCGAGGTGGCCGCCAAGTGTGCCCCGGGGTGTAATATCATACCGTTAGGTGGATAAATAGTGGCGCGAAAGGGGCATGGACGACCGAGCGCGGGCGCGGGGCGGAGGAGGCGGGGGAGCAGCGGCCAGGCAGTGAGAGAGCCGCGGTTGGCTTTCCGGCCTCTCGACGTCATGCATCTTTAGTCGTAAACATGTTTTTATTTTTTTATTTTATTTTTATCATATTATTTCGGAGTTCCAGATAGAAAAACGCGACGTGGAGCGTGTATCGAACCATTGGTATCGTAACCGTTCCGTCTCTGTGCCGTCTTCCTCTCTATTTGGGAGGTTCAAGGCGATGTGACACGCTTCCCGCTAAACCCATTTATTTCGCGCCGTTGCAGAGCGATAAAAACTGTTATAAAAGCATTATAAGGGATTGCGTGCAATATTCTTCTTTTTGCGTCAAATCGAGTCCCAGACGATTATCTGGAGGACTCGGTTCGATGTATTTTTTTTAACTGAACACGAAAGCCCATATCACTTTTCAGTCCAAAGTTAATCCGGGCGTTGGTAAATGCCGGAGGAAATCATTGTTGCTTCACCGTAGGAAGCTATTTCTGGTACAACAACGAATTTCCGAGATTTCAGTGTCAGAGTATTTGGAACACTTGAAAATGTCGATAAACGAGATTATTAGCTTTTTTTAGAATATGGGAAAAAGATTATTCTACAAAGGATAACTGTTGTGTATCACAATTGTACCACCATGAGTCTCGGTTACTGCACTCGATGCTGTCGACAGATGGTCAGCATTCCTCGAAGAAATTCCATTACAGTTTTTTTTATCATTACCGACGGTGGCATTTTACTTCACCATGATATAAGGGATGATAAATTGCGCGACACCGTCGCCGCAAGTTGCTCCCACTAGGTGGTGACACTTGCCATTGGAGACTGCCTTGAATCGGACAGTACAGCAGGAAACATATTGATTGGAGGATGGTAAGTGAAGAGCATTCGCGAAGTACGTGGGAATTATGATTCCCAACGGAAAGCAACAGTTGGAAGTCGATGTATGTACCGATTGTACCGATTGTTGGTAACTAAGCTAGTGAAATCTACTACGTTCCATCTATCTACGGAGTTCCCTATGCAATGCTCAATTACATGATCTTTTTTTTACAGTTGCCGAAAAAAAAAACAGTTTTACGTCTGCCGCATTGATACCTTCGGATGGTTGTTGAACATTCATTTTGATCCTGCAATAAAAATCCGACCGAAAAGTAATGAAACAATTGACCCTGCCCTTTTCGATTCGTTCGTTTATGGTCGGTCGCACGAAGCGCTTGAAGCTGAAAGCTATTCACAAGACGCTTTAACCGAATGAAAAACAAAGAAAAAATGTTATTTTCCGTAGATCTGTGCTAAATGCGAAAAAAACGATTTTTGTCAAATTTCGTTTTTAAAAACCTGAATTTGCGTTAGTTCGTTGACATAGAAGATACGGTTATTGCGTAGGATATATTAAACAGCGAATTCGGTATGAAAAATAAAATTCTAAACACAAATGATAAATAATTTTTTTCACGTGCTGCAGCAGCGTCGAGGGAGATTGGAACCGCGCGTGGGTCGGTGCGGTCCGTTCGCCTTCACGGAAACACAAACCGTAAGCCGTATTCATGGTATACGTTATTCAGAGAGAAGACAGGTACACGATATACCTGCTCTCGGGCTCGCTGGTTCGTTTGAACCCGGGTCTCTTCAAATACTTAAATGTCCGCTGTACAGTGAATACAAGTAGGACCGTTCCGGAGGGCAGCGAAGGCACCGGCGATCAGCTGCGCGAAGCTGACGATATATAGAACCTTTCGTCTACCCATGGCCATCCGCACTGGGTTACCGAGAGTCCCAACACGAAAATCGCCCAAAGAAAATATAACACCCTCACCAAGCAAAGTATAAAATTTGCGCGAAGTCAGCCCGTAGAATCCAGTGATTACGAGGCAACGAATATATAGCACTTGTTAGTAGCTTGTAGCGAAGTGGTAAACCGACTGTACGTATGCCGTGTTATACATACCGATGACCAGCTGTACTACATAGAGAAGTTGGCTGCTAATCGAGTAAAGTTGACGGCGCATGTAGCGAGCATCGCGTATATATACGTTAAAATTTATATGTTGTATTTTTCCACATCGAACGACGCAACGTATGCCTATGGTTTCACCGATACGGTCGCGGAATGAGCCAAGCCTCGCGGAGCCGATTAGCAGAACAGTAAGACTCGGCAGAGGCCAGCCCGGATCACCCCTGGACTCTGCGGGCGCAGGCAAATTCTTTGAGAGGAAGAAGAAGCACAGTTAAGAAGCCTCGTGTTGCGACAGCCCCGTACCGATGTGGAGTCTTACGAGCAAAGCCCGAGTGGGTGTCTCGTACCTACCCGAAACAATTGCTGATCGTGTACGTGCCAAGCACCACTGAGCGCATGCTGGTTGCAACGATTTTTGTAGGTTCTCGTCGTGACTCGAGGAGAAAATTGAATTGTTATTCAGCGATGGGCGGAATAGTTGCGAGCCGCAACGTTCGAACACTTGTTTTCGGATGGTGTGTAAGAACATGACGAAGAAAAGGCTAAATTTACGTACCCGACATAACGATGGTAAATAGAAGGCATTAATGTGCGATGTACAGCTGTTAGCTCGTCGGTTCGGTACAGTTGGCCACCTCCACGATATCCTAACGCTATAGCTATACGGCGATACGCTACACCAAGATACGAACAACCACTACGGTATGCCGCCACTCAAGAGGCAGCCATAACGAAGATAGGGCCGTACACGCATAACCGAGGACCTACGAAGGTTCGCAGCGGCATACGAGTAATCGCGATAATGGGGTTAATTTTCAGAATTTATTTTTCACCGACTTCTATAACTCCAGACGGCAGAAAACGTTACGTTATTCTTTTAGTCGAATACGTACTTCGGTTAATGATGATAAACGCTCGTATTGACAGTCAAAACTCGACTACACGCTGGGAAAAAGAGTGCTGGAAGCAAAGAGACGTGCTTCATGGCAAGAATAAATATGCCTGAATAACTAATACCGAGAATAAGCATACTCGTATAAAGAATTCTTTTTCTTTGCAGACTCCTCTGTACTAGCTCGAATCGCAGAACAAGCACGTGTCCCATGAACATTATTTTCAACTCCTGCCATTCGACCAATAAAATTCGATTAACAATCGGCGATGTTTCGTTGTCTCGAAAATCCTAAAAATATGAAAAAAGCATTCGAAACCAGGGTGAGAAAGAAAAGAAAGCGGCACATGGCGAATGCTGTACCGGGGCTCCGTCGAGCCGCGACTACATTCCTGCAGGGTAAACGACGGTCGCTGACAAAGACGGGAGACGGTGAGGCCCGAATAGAATGGTCGTCTCTCGGGCTGGATGCCCAAGGGTATAGGAGCTTACGCCGTCTACCTACTCTCCACACATACGGCCCCATAGCCATAGATGCCGATATGCTAGGCCGAAAACGGCAATGGAACGGGGCGTCGAAGGGATCAAAAGGAATACATAAAAAGGTCTAAGGGCTGGTGCAGCGGTAGCGGCTGCAGCGACAGAAGCGAAAGCCGTCGAGTGGGATCACATACGGCGGGTAAGGTATATATATATACGCTTATAGCTAGCCAGCGGCCACTGCGCGCAGCGTGAGCATCGGTGGAGTATTACGCGCGTCTAGTAGAAGGGGAAGAAAATTGTGACGACAACGGGGGATGGGTAGAAATGTAGAAGCCGCAGCAGAAGCAGACAGCCGCTAGGAGCGCAGCAGCCGGGATCCAGCCGCAAGTTGGCAAGGCGTAGCCAGCAATGGCCAGCAACCGCTAGACATCGAGCCAGTCGCAGCTCGACATTCGCCGCGAGACTGTCGAGCTAAAAACCCACGATCGATACTACCGAATGTAGTATTATAAAGAAGAGCCGAGGCACACCTTGTTAGCTCGCCAGTTTTTCACAATCTTCCTCCATTGACATATCCGTCTCTCGTTGCCAGAGAGCGTGTTGTATACCAACGGGTGCTTCATACGTATCGGCTCTGTAACTGAAAGTGGACTTGTGTACCATGTGAATAATGCTAATGACTCGGACTGACGAATGACCAATGGGCTTAGAGACTCGAATCGCTGTTTCAAGGAGGAAAGCCCCGGTACGGTAAAGATGGGCGAGTGAATCACAGCGTGCGGGGCCAAACTCGACTCGGTGGTGCCTTCTAACAACGACGAAACTCGAGCCTGCGCTCACGTGTGTGCCTGTGCGTCGGTTGTAACTGCAGTTGAGTTTGTTACCGAATTGATCAGGCGTAACCGGCGATCAATCCCGAGACAGAGAATAAAAGGTGCGAGAGAGTAGACGAGAGATACGAGATTGTATTGTATAGTCGTCCGTGTGGTAGTGTGTAGAGACTATGGATTGGAATGTATAAACAGCCGTGGCTCGATGTACGAATTTTATCGTATGCCTGTGTCGCCAGCGGCGAATGAACTTTTCTCGATTCCCTAAGTATACGGAAAGAATACAAGAAATTCTAAAAAAAAAAAATTCTAAAAAACATGCGCGAAAGCTATACAAATTTTTTGTACAACTGCGCTCGCTTGTGACGAGACATATTAGCAAGGGGAACGGTGGTTTCGTGTACGTTTGCGTGGCTCCGTGGTAGCTATTGTGAAAAGTGGTTGTCGTCGTCGTCGTCGTTGTCGTTGTCGTCGTCGCCGTCGTCGTCGTCGTTACTGGCCCGAGAACCCTTGTGGATCTCTTATTCCCGTTCCTTCGGGCATAGTCAGCGTGTGCGCGTGTCGAGGGGATCTGTGCGGCTGTGCTTACTTTACGTTTCTCTATATGTGCGGATTGCTCGGTGGCCCTTTCGCCCGGAAGAAAAAAGAAGGAACGAGGATCGAACGCCGAAACGAACCGGGGAGGGGAATGAGGAACAACGAGGATCCGTGAAAGAGAGCCTCCATTCATCATACGCCAAAGCTTAATTCTCTTTTACTAATCCACACACACACACGCACACAACGTATATACATACACACGTACACACACACACGCTTTCACACACAAAGTAAACGACACTCCCATTCCTCACTCGGCATTTGTATACCGAATTGTCCAGTGAGGCGATTCCTTGGTGTTGGATATATATAATTTTGGTCCGACCCTTGGTAAAAAAAACCTCCCGGCATAGCGTTAAACCTCGCTCTCCTCCACCTCCATTGACACACGACAAGCAAAATTCATTCGGCCGACACCTCCGGTCATATCAAACCCACGAATTTACACAGACCGGCTGGGACGGATGACGACGACGACGACGACGACGACGACAACGACGACGACGAGCGACGTGTTTCACTATCGTTAATTGTTTTTATTAAAGTCTCCGTGTGTGCGTGACTAGCCATCGTCCAGCTGAAACAGCACCGCTCGTCGCTTCGTTCGCGACGTGATAATCGACGTTCGGACAACCGGGAGGACTCGAAGCGAGAGAAGCAGAACAACGGGGGAACTCGAACAGAGTATAACAAGTTTGCGGAATATCAAAGGAGCTCTACTCGTGGAGTGACACACAAAAGGACTGGGTCTCGGACGGCGATTCGAGCCTGGGAAAATAAAAACGAGGGCGCATCGTGACGAGTCTCGGCAATTAATTGATGGGCTTCCGTTTAACGTTCTTCCTAGCGAGATATAAATTTTTACTCGATTTTACTGATTCAACGACGTCGAGAAAATTGCACATTCGCGATAGATCGAGCCGGAGCTGTGGCGTTGGGACGGGTGACATTTTTTTGACGCGTTAACGAACAATTGTATGGAAACCGAGACGAACAGCTGAGACGGGACTTGTTGAGAAAGAGGATCGTGGCTCGCTTGTGGGCTGCAGGCGGCGGCGCCGACGGCGACGCCGACGGTCTTCGACGGCGCCGTCCCGGCTGCTGCTGCTGCTGCTGCTGTGACCACCGCAAACGCTCCGCTTTCTCTGCTATCGGGATGAAAAGAGCCTAGCGTTGCCGCTTGACGTTTGTTAGCGGAACGGAGCGTAGTCCTCCTTATTCTTCTCCCAGTTCGTATTATACTTTTCCTCGTCATCGCCATTGTCCCTTACCCACCCACCCACGTGTTGTTCGGTGTCCGGAAGACTTGTGGATCGACCCACCGTAACACACCCTCACAACCATTTACCATCTTCGTTTCCTTCCGTCACCCCCTCCCCTCTCGGATCCTGGATAACGTTTTGTTGACCTTTCCGCAAGCTGATATCCAAGAGAAAAGGATCTCAACATGGCCGCAAGCGTTTTCTACGAGAAGGAAATAGTTCCAGCACCGAGTAACCAACAGCAACACCATCTTCCTCGCACACGTCATCAGGTGTTACTGCAGCAGCAACAGCAGCAGCAGCAGCAACAACAACAACAACAACAGCAGCAGCAGCAACAACAGCAGCAGCAGCAGCAGCAGCAGCAACAACAACAACACCAACAGCAACAACAACAACAGCAGCAACAACAACAACAACAGCAGCAACATCAGCAAAGGCAACAACAGCAGCAACAGCAGCTCCACCATCATCATCACCTCAGAGGTCAGAGATCATTAAATGGATCAGCAAACATCGTTGACGCTTCAACAAACTCTGTTGGAACCGAAAAAACAGGTCCAGTTGGCTCACTCGTTTCAGGTGTTGTTCAGACGATACTGGGATCGCCATCGAGTACGAGCAGCACCGCTCAGCTACCGACGAGCTCAATTGGACCGATCGCTGCAGCAGCACCGTACAAGGATTACAAAGAGATCGTGGCGAGCTTTAAGGATTACGCCCAGCCTCTTCACGTCGATTGCAGCGTGGAATACGAATTGCCGAGTCAGGCGAAACCACCACCGGGAGGTGGAGAACCCCTTCTCATGATACATCCGTGTTACTATAGACGTGCGGAGCGCGAGAGGCGCAGTCCTTTCGTCAATAATTTGCCGGTAGTAGGGACATCGGGTTCCAGCAATGGCTCCGGCTCGAGCATAGCGTCTTCCGGTGTTGTAGTTAACACTTTCGGAGGTCGCGGTGCGTCCTCGTTGAACGGCGCTGCGACCGCTGCCTCGGCCACGGCTTCGTCAAATTCTTCGATATCGACGATTCGAACGGTCAAAAGCACCAGGTCGAGAATCAACGGCCCGGTCGTCGCCCTCGCTACGAATCCCATAGCTCCGTCGAGCCTCAAATCAACCTGTTCGGCGATCGTCAATTGCGCATCCATCGCGGCCGTTGCACCACCATTGGCCGCTCTACCTCCAGCTCCGGCCGCCGTTTCCGTCTGCACCATCGGCTCCGCGGCCTTGTCATCGGTGACCTCGTCTACGGGAAAATCGACGAATTCGATCGGCGGAGTCGCCAACATCGACGTCCGGACGGCAACCTGCTGCAGCAGCAGCAGCAACATCATCAGCGGCACGACGACCGATATAATATCAACCGGCGCTGCTACCATCGCTGCAGCCGTCACCACAACTCTGATCGCGCCTTCCTCGACGCCACATTCTTCCACCGCGGGTCCTCACATCGCCCAATCGGCCACTGCGAAACAGCCCAATTCCTCGAGCCTCACCGCATCGACGAATTCTCTCATCACCGCAGATGAGAAAGCGGTCATATCAGGTATTTATCAGCATTACTTTCGGGCAATGCAGCGCGCCCACCACCATCACCATCATCACCATCATCATCACCACCATCACAATCCCGAGCAGCAACACAAAAATCAACAGCATCAGCGACCCGATTCCCAGCGACGACAAAATCTTCGATTGCAAAGTGCCGGTGAATTAAGTGCACCGAGAAAGATGAGCATTGCGACGACACCCATACGCCCGGCGCACAGTTATCAACAAATGTACGATGCGTCCGCATCGAGAAACTCATCGTCCATCCAAGTATCGACAGCCTCGTCGTCGACCAGATTGACAATGCATCATCATTCCACGGGAGGATTGATCTCCCACCATCCGTACCGTCGGCCAAACACAGCTACATCGTTGCGCTCGAACTCCCATCTCGCCCAACAAGCTCCAGGCGTCGTTTCGGCCTCCGCGGACATTCCATCAAGTTCTCAAGTTTCAAGTATTTATGCGACAGCCATGCACAGGCATCACGCCGCGTCACTCCAAGCGTTGCAGGCTGCCGCTGGTTTTTACGAGGCTGCACCGACCTACCACGCCCTCCTGCCCCAGAGCTAGGGTCCAAATGATTCTGCTTTATCGTCAGTCTTGTCTTTACACGCGAATAACAATGTGTTTTCCCTATGAGAGACTCGCCGATCATCTTTTATTAATTCATTACTCTCAGTTCTTAGCTCATCAAGGAATTGATCACCTTTCAGTGATTATTTATATATCTTTTCATCCATATTTTTTTTCTTTACGCGATTCGCGTATTTTTCTCATAATACAAATGATCGTTCAATCCGTATTGAGTTACAGGAGTATTTTTTGTTGAGCCATCGCGTTCCTAAAATATGGTTCAATCTATTAACTTGTATTATTTTCTAACTCTGTTGACTCGAATTCATACATTAAAGTCAGGATGCTCGACCGGCTTGTAGCGCCTGCCTATCCAATCCAATTATTTTCAATAACATTCAACATCAATCTTCCGACAACTATCCATCAATATCCGTTAAACTTCATACTTAACGAAATTGTACATAATTATTAATGACACTTGTATTCTCGATTCCAACGGCCAAGCCAAGTTCCTACGCACGGAAATACTTGTAGTATTAGATACAGCAGCAATTTGAGGTTCGAGCCAGCTAGTACATTATATCGATCTATTCACGACTGAATTAATAATGTGTGTTTTTCTTATAATTGGCGCAGCGTTCAATCACTTTTTGGTACAACCTTCCCTGGTAAAAAAAAATCCCGGTCTGAAACGATGGAACATAAAGGATTTCGGAACCGCAAACACGGTAACTTTTTTTGCCTTTTTTTTCTCCCCGAAATCTTTCGTCTTCGATCTTTCCGATCGGGTATTTTTTTTTGTCCAGGGTTAAATTGTTACTGGCCGACTACGAACTCTCGATTACGACTGTACATTAGCATAGAGCCAAGAGACGATGATATCACGATCCTACCTTTCTACCTCGGCCTTAAAAAAGTAACTCTTAAACTGCCTCATATAATTATGTTAAAAAAAAAAACCAAAATACATTCCTACATATGATGAATTAGCTTGTATACAATAATATAAGACAACTTGCTTACTCTAGCTGACTGAACGACTTACACGCTAAGAATTTGCGTACACATCGAGATCTATAAACTAAATGCATAGTAGAAGCTGGACTGTATATTATACATTAGTGAACATATTATTTATGACCATAGGCGCGGTATTAGAGACGATTCGTTTACGACAAATTTTAGCTTCACTGTACTGGATACACATATGTAATTCGATGCTGTGGATTACATATGTGTATCGCACGTATGTAGTCAATAGATGAATAATTGTACTCGATATACCGTACGCTATTTTAATATTCTCGACGGTTATTCCAACCAGAGTGTTAACTACAACCATGCATACTTACTATACTAATCACGCAGCTATTCTAATACTCATTATGCTACCACTACTACTACACTACTACAAAAAAAAACTACTACTAATACTACTACTACTATCACTACTGTTACGATGGAAATTGCAAGATCTATACTGGTAAACGAGTCTACACATCTATCGTCTTCCGCTGGTTGTGCCACGCTCTGAGTCTCAGTCAAAAAACATTTTATGACGCGTGACAATAACCACTTTTAATCGGCATAATTCGAAGGGGGACTCCCTGGTTGGATCACGCGTATATAGTATGGGCTAGAAGCAGCATCTACCAATACATATACAACAACTGATGCATAACAGACGAGACGGGCAAGATTCTTCTTTAATAAATAGACTTTGAGGGAAACGAAAATAAATTTTTTGTTATAGGAGCGTTCGTCGATCATGCATACGCTCGTTTATCACAAGTTCCTGATTTGGTGGGAAAATATCGAAGATACAATCGAAAAAAAAATTTAACGAGACTCGACTCTGTTTCAAATAATATTTTAGTATTTTTTTTCTTTTAATTGAATCATTTTTGACGATAAAAAAATCGTTGTCGAACGGGCTCGTATCGCACGAGTTTTACGAGCCAGCGGTAGAAAGAGCGAGGGGGGACTAACGACGAATGCGTCCTGCCCGTGTCGAGAGACATCGATCGAATTTTCCGCAACGTATTGGATTCTCGCTGAGATAGAGTAGCATAAACGTAGGAGGCGTTGAGAACGAAATACAGAGGTAGAGTTACAGGCTGCGGTATCTCACGCGTATCTATCGACAGTGTAATGTACAACGCGCATACATAGGTGCCCTATGTACGCGCGGAGACGGTGAGACGGTGAGACGAGACGAGCAGACTGAAAATTTTCCCTCGCCCGTCTTCTCGAATCGGTAGAGAGTATCCGTGGGATACAGCACACACAAAAAAAAAAAACTGACTAAAACCGGCTGATACGAGTATAGGAAATTCACATGTCTGTTGTAATGTATATAAATCGGCAGCCTTGTTGGAATAGACCTAAAAAAAAATATAATTGACATTGAGAAAGAAAAATCTTCAAGCTCGAAGTGTGTCATAAATATAAGCCTACTTTGATAATAAATAATGTTACTGGTTGATGAAAACATTTAGGATTAAAATCATCTTGGCAAAATATCTTGTTGAGCAAAGATGTACCTAGCCACCGAGAGCCTCACTCTATCGCCACCTACCTTACGACCCATGCTAAATAAACATGGAAGAAGGGGATACCACCTACTACTACCTGCGCATTTAATATTAATGTACAAGTCTCTAGTGTGATACATTTCTACGCTTATTCTCCGACTATATAGTTTTTAAGTAGAATGATAAAATGTCAAGTCATGCCGTGGTTTAGCTGCGGGTTTTCAGTCCTTTAGCATAATATCGATAAGGCTGAACGAGACAGTGTGTGTGTGGATACGTGTGTGTGTGTGTGTGAGAGAGAGTGACGATCGCTTCGTCAACTATCCGTTGTTATTCGTAGACGCCAATAATTTTATTGTCACGGATTCACGAGAAAAATTCGCTTGCTGACTTAACCACCTGCGTGTGGTTGTATGCGTGTGCAACGGATGCATGTGTGCTGTGTGCATGCGTGCGTGCGTGCGTGGGAAGACACGGAGTATCTTCCCGTCGATGATGACGATGACGACGATGATGATGATGATGATAATGATGATGATGATGATGATATCGCTGACACGCAAGTTTCTCACGTGTACATAAACCGTGTATATAAACATCAAACATTCACTGACTGTACAATATCACCAAAATATATTTATATTTCATGTTATCGAGGATCCGTTGAAACCTTACATCTAAAAATATAACCTTCGGCTCAAAGCTGTTACACGAAAACTGCGTACCTTTTGGTTGTAACAAGTTAATGCGCAGGTCGTCGTTGGACATTGTTCTTAAAAGTTCGAGGTAAATAAAAATAAAATAAAGCACAACAGCTGACGTCTGCCGGCGAAGTCCTGACAAAGCCGGATGAACTCGGTAAGTGGTTGTCACATGTTCCTACAAAGCGGGTCGGTAAAGAGTATTTTTTCGTTGGATATTTTTAGAATTTCATAAACAATTGCGTTGACATTATGTTCGTCTGTCCACTGTTGACAATTTGTTTGTACGTCACGCAACGGAAGGCATTGTTTAATACAAGTGACTCAAGTGATTTCCTTGGACAGACGTCAGTGGCCGCTACTGTGCCACTGAGAGGGTTCCGCGCATGCGCTCGGACTGCTCACTGGAAAGAGCCAATCCGCGATCGAGGCTGCGGAGCGACGGGCGCACGATTGGCCGGACTTCATATTTCTCGTTCCTCCGTTAGATATTAATTTCCCATGAGGATATACCTTGACAGCGCACCGCTGCTGTGTCTGCCGACTGGTGAGTTAGAAAACTTGGAGTCGTGTATTTTTGTGAATAGTTCCTATCGGTGTTTGTCCGACGGCGAGCGTCAGAAGTGCTAGATAATTATTTAGATTAAATATCAGGTGAAAATACTTCATATTTGAGAGCACGTTTCGCGTTCAACGATTATTCGTAGTCCGGTTGTTGGCTGGCTGTTCAAGAGATGATTAATATTGTCTGAAAAGCATCCGCAGTTAACGGTAAACCTGGCCTAATTTATTAGTAAATCAACACGCGCGGCGTTATCGCTCTATCGAGTTTTGGTTCATTTATCGTGGTGTGTAAAGATAACGAAGCTCCGGTCGTCTGGGTGTAACCTTACTTTCGCAGCCTGGAGCCATGTTCCGGTCCACAGTGCCGTATGTGTGTTCTGTAACGTGCCTGTATTATAGATTCGTCAGAAACTGGCTGACACTCGGTACACTTCATCAAATTCATACCGGACGCCACGATAGATAGTCGATGTTGACATTTCATGTCCGTGCTTTTGGGGGCGTTTTAAATATTCTACCGATTGAGGTCGGTGCTTTATCTGTCCAGACTGAAACTTTCGCTGCAACGACGGAGAGCTGCGCGTCGTCGCGCGACGAACCGACGCAACAGCCCATGCCCGCTTATATTGATTTTGTATACCCGATAACCAGACGAGTAGGAGCGTTCCCGTGCAGTTTTCACGGGTCTCGGCTCCTCGTTGTAGCTTCGGGCCACTGTAAGATATTTCTCAAACACTAAACCAGTCACTGGTCGTTAACTATTCGTTCGTAGACTTGTCATCAGTTTCTACATCGGTAGAATTATCATTATAATCGTAAGTCCGACAAATTTTTTATTCTCTCGCTTCGGGATTCATCGGTGACGGCTTAGAAGATCGTTCGAAAGGTAGATGAGATCACTTTATCATTTTACTCCGCTGTTCATCGGAGACGTCATCGATGGATTATGTTATTTAACTCATAAAACGCGAGCCATTTTGTGCGTTATTGTTTCCGCGTGTGCCATCGACCGAGCATGTAACACCGTGGTCTTGAATTATGCATCATCAAATCGGTTCGTAACAATTTTTCGTGAGTCTTTGAAACTTTGCACCGAGTTGTTAACTCTGTATAACTGGATCGCCACCGGGCCGTAAGTACGCCTACGAGTAAGCCGACAGATCCGTATATAGGGCCCGTACAGACCTCGTTGCAAGCGGAAAAAAGAGTACTACTTTTTGAACGTTATCGGTCAAAGTTATCGAGCACAATTGTTTCAAACGAGTTGGGTGGAGCGCATTACACGGACCAGGGTATAGAACACACGTGGACAAGTGCGCGCGGTTCGTGGCTATTGATTTTTCGGGATTGTTTCTCCCGAGGTCACGGCAACGGTGCAGTCGGGATAGCCAGTTGTGGAGTCGATGGAGTATCATGTGCCGTCGATGCGGTGCTCGCTCGAAAAGTCACACTTTGCACGATACACATTTATCGACTAATCGACATCCGCTAATTTTGAAACATCACGAAAAATATTTTTTTTAAATGCTGGTTCGATTAGTCCGTTATTATTGTTGGTACTGCTAGAAAGGACGACCTTTTTCTGAACGGTATATTATTAACGATTAACGTTAATTACAGGTGTGAGAAACGAGGAATCAACGCCTAGGTGGAATATCGGACGATCCTGCAAAACTGCACACACACACACGAGATCCCAAGTTGAGTTTTTCCGTTGGATAGGCTCGAGGCGATAGTCAGAGAGCCGTTTGTTCGTCACAGTCCGGCCGAAGGTACCAAAAACAGAGCACAATGCCGGCCCCAACATCCGACGCTGCGGCAACAGGGCCCGGGGAAGGCGGCCCGCCCCGAACGGAATTGCAAGAGCTACAGCTCAAGGCCGGCCAAACAACAGATGAGGTGAGCGCTTACACTCGGCTCTTCACCGGGTCGGTAATTATTGCGAATATACGACTCTCAGACGAAAATCTTGAGATATCGAACGAACGTTCTAACGTTGTTACCGCTCCCGACCGTTACGGTATAGTCATAAAATACACCGACGATTTCACTTTTTTATTGTACATTCACTGTAAAAAAAAAAATTGTAAATTTAACGTACCGGACTGGAAGTGTTTATGCAAAAAATGGTACATTGAATTGAATGGACAATTGTGATGGAAATTAATAATAATATTATTATAATATTATGTTAAATTAATCATAATATTATTATATTATTCGAGGATTTTAGACGTTACCATAATTTCTATTCGTTATCTCGTTTCAGTCGCTGGACAGCACGCGGCGAATGCTGGCGCTATGCGAGGAGGTAAGTCCATCCGGATCCCATTTACCGTCTCCTCACTTCTCATTCGTTATCTCGTGACTATCAGTTTTCTTCCACCTTGTGTGTCCTTTCATTCGTTCATAAGTCTGCCTGCAAAGGACGTTATCGACCTATCCAATCCAGTTTTAAGCAGTTATTTTTTAAATTAAAATCCCCCCTCGATATTATCGTCCGCAAAAATGATACTGCCTGCGTATGTGGCATTGTTACAGCCCCGTGAGGACGATTAGGAATTTTGTTTCCTACACTTGTGTCTAGAGATCTAAGTTTCGTATTAACCCGACGCAAGACTGACGCCACGTATAGCCGATATAGACCATAGGAAAGCAAAAAAAAAAGGATTGTGCAAATTCTCTAAACGAGAATACATCGAATCTCCGCCTTTCGTGAATGCGGTGGGACGAGTTATTTCGCGTAACGTCGGACCCCCGAGATTGCCATGATGGAGGTTAATTAGCACTTTACGATCTCTTAATAATGTTTTATCGACGGAAATACCATTTTTTTTAAATGCGCTATATACGTTAAAACACCAGTATATAATGTGTATATTATTTCGATGGCTGTCCCATCGATATGTGTGTTTATTTTAGTTCAATTATTCTACAGTTCTACATTCTAATACATTGTCTGTTGGAGACCGCGTATGCCTAGATGGGTCCATAGCACATCTATCTCTTTTTCTCTATCTCTCTTTATATACATATATATCTCTCTGTCTATCTCTGACTATCTCACTCATATTTGTTCGACTCTCTGTAGAATTGAGAAATGTTTGTAAATCGGCAATTTTTCAAATTAAAGTCGTTGCACACACGTGCTCTGTTGATATAACCTCGTAGATTAAACGTGCAAAGCCATTGAAAATTAGCAACAAGTAGCTGTGTTTGTGGAGTAAATGAGGTATGCACGAGTACGTGAGAATCCACACGAGAAGGCATGAGTCGTGGATATTTTTGTTGGTCCTCCGCGTGGGTGCCAAACCGATTCCCATGTCTCTCGTCGAAGAGTTGACGAAAAAAAAAACAATAAGTACAGTACAGGACAGAGCCGAAAGTCGAAATGTAAGGTCCACGTCGCTGGCGTTTCACCATCGCTGTCTCTTGGTGTTAATGTGTTTCGTTGTTGTTGGTGCTCGTGCTACGGCTGTTGTTGTTGTTGTTGTTGTTGGTGTTTATTGCTGATTTTGTTGTTGCTGTAGCGGCTGTTGGTGTTATCGTCGTTGGCTCGTTAATGTTCCCGATTGTCCGGCCGCATCTCCGCCTCGGCTCGTCGACCGGAATCGCAGCGTTGACGGTCTCGATAAGTCACTGCGTATAGCACAATGAAACTCATGAAGTTTTCGTTGGGTATCGCACGACGAGAGACGAAATCTCTTTCCCTCGTAAAAATCTCTTCCAACTGTCGACCACTTACACGTTTTCTCAATCAAAATGACAAACCTATGAATTCACACTTTACGCCTATACGTGAGATTTTCTAAATGTTCTTGCACGTAAAAATTTGCTGATCTCGTTCCTCTCAACGAAATCTACGTGACGAGGAGAATCATCGTAGGGTCAATGCTGAATGCACTTTATTCACACCCTTCTCCACTATCTTGTATATCTAAAATATCCATCAATGGACGACGCTGATTTTTTATTCTTGTGCTTATATTTTATAAACTTTTTGCTCCAAGTAAATTGCTCGTCAATTTTTAAACGTGATAATAATAAAAAAAACTATGCGGACGGAAGTAGTATGACGGAAAATATATGACGAATAGGTATTCACTTGAGCATTCTAATCATCAAACCGCACCGATCTACCGTAAGGATATGCAGCTTTGATAACAAATTTACGTTGGCAGCATGCTTTGCCGATGCGTAATAAAAAAATAAACAAAAAGGTTCACCATTGATACAACGACACTATAGCTGTTGACGGAAAGCTGAGAATGCGGGACGCACGGTATGGGTACCGGGTGGTGATATATTTTTTTTCATTTTTTTCGAGATTCTGATTTATACCTAAATAAGTCACATTTATCGCCGATAACACAGAGACGCTTGGAAACGATTAACAAGACGCTTACTATGCTATATCTGGGATGCTTTCGTCAAAACTATGAACTTATTTAAAAAAATACCCAATACTACCATATTATACTACCTATACCATACTAATCCAACTGAATACTACTTATACTATATACTGTATACTATATACCTGCCGACTCTTTAACACTCGTGGTGGTTGTGTGTGTTTTGCTGCCTCCGTCTGTCGCACATAGAGCAAGGAGGCTGGCATCCGCACTCTGGTCGCACTCGACGACCAGGGAGGTGAGTTTAATCCCTCTGTAATACTATACTAAAAACTAAACCGTCTTTTTTTTGTTTTTTTTTTTCCTCATACGCCCGTTGCACACTCACTCCCCCCCACATGGCTCGTTGTCTTGTAATTATTCCATGACTCGGAGCGTTTGCAGATAATGAAATGGTCTTATGCACAGATAAAATAGACATTGACAAAAAAAATAAAAAATTAATATTAACTGGCCGAGAAAAACATCGGGGTACTTCTGCTGCTAGGCGAAATATCGGTCGAAGCATAAATGGAGCGCTGTCCGCAGCCTACACGAGCGCCTTTTCTCGATCACTTGTCTCGATAAAAAAACAAATATACGAGTAAGCAATTGTATGACGCAAGTTGCGTACAAACAATCGGGGACACAAATCGGGTGAAAAAAGTTTCGATGCAATGGACAAATACAATAATGTAAAAAAAAGCTTGCGGTACGCTGAACTTCCTCCATCAGTTGTTCCTGACGATCAGGTTTGGATTGGTAGGTTGGTTGATGGGTTAACGAGAGACCGTAAGGAATAAGGTAATATTCTTCGACGATCATCCGTGTGGCCATTTGGTACGAATGTCAAGACTGAATTATCCGATTAAGAAAAAAATTAAAATAATAACGAAGTCATTCGATTACCGTACTGCCAATACAATGATTAATGTACATTATCTGGCTTTCAGCTGAGAGTAAATAATTCTGTGGTATATACTTTGAACGCTTGCTGGGCTGTGGTGTTGTACAATTTATACTTTATATGTACAAGAAAACAAAAAAAAAATGTTGGAATTTATTTAACTGATGATTCCAAATCATATCGTACGAGTCTCATCGACACGTTAGGAGTACGACTAGTTGTATGCGTTATATGCATTATCGATTCGCCGGTATTATTAATGTAGGCTGTAATTTTTTTTTTACCGACTGGACGATGACTCGTCCTTAACGCGAGAGACACCGCGGTACTCGACACGTTTATTAATTAGGTTTATCCACCTTCGACCTCCGCCAATTGTTAATTATTTTTGCTCCACCTATTTTCACGCACGTCACCGTCACTCACATCGAGACAAAAAAAACCGCTACCACCACAACCACCACTAACCATCATTACCACGACATCACTACAAGAACTTAGACACTCCAGTTACACCGTTCATAGATTGTATTAAACCTACTGTCCTCATCTATATTAAATCGAGTTACATAACGATTCGTCATTTAAAAAAAAACGAAAGGAAAAAATACATATATAATAACTTTGTCGACAAAATTTAACGCAATCCGTCGTCCAAGTTGGCATAAACACTCAACACTGTGTCCAAAACTATATTAAATGTGTATAGCAATTTTAATTTTTTTTTTTTATGTAATACACACTTGTAGATTCAGCCCAGATTCTTACAGCTGTGTCGCTTTCGATCCATGTACGGCAACAAACTTGGTTTAGCAGTAGATCTGTATGTCTGCATATCTGTCATAATACTACGCAACTCTATTTGCGGCCCATCTACGTAGTCCTCTAATTTCATCCTCATCCTTGTATCTCTCGCACTTGGATTCTTCCGCACACACACAGTATTTTCTTTATCCTCGTTTACAACGTAATTAATTTTTTTCCTCGTGCTAATCCAACTTCTTCTTATTCTTCATTAATTAATTTCTTTATTTGTTTAATATGATTTTTCTTTTGGAGTAAAGTCTTCTGTAGTAGTTGAATGTTTACGATTAATAATTGCAATTAAGTGGTAACGGGGATCCAAATATCTGTAAGAGCCACCCGAGGCTCGCGAGTCAAGGTACTTCGTCGGTCGATAGTTTCGCTAGTATAATGACTATAGATGTAGACGACAAAACTTGATAGTTGTAATGGTTGAAATTTTTTTTTTTACTTGGGCTGAACATTATACATCTAAATGTATAATAACAAGCGTTAATCGTGTCGGTCCCCTCCAACTGGGTCGAGAACAGACGATACCCTTGCAAATTTTTTCTCAATCCCCTTCCAATTGAAATTCATCCGACTGGCCGGCTCGAGTCAGTCTCGAGCTCTATTTCCAATCCTCCGGATTCGCGCGATCCCACTCCTTGGGCAAATAACATTGTTCGTCGAATCGATTTTTATGTTGGTGCATTATTACGGTAGTTTGATTATGTTGCAACCGTGAGTCTTGCCTGAAGAGTGCATAGCGTAGACAACACAATAGTTTGGTTTTTTTTTTCATTTTATTTGATATTTATATATTTATTTTTCTTTCACATTTCGGAGGTAACAAAAAACAGTAATAACGTAGATTTGCATTACGCTCGATGTAGAGAGCCCAAATCGAGTCACGTAAAATATACCAATATTAGAGTCCAGTGTACCCGTATGCCTAAAAGAGATGCTTCTCGGCAAGACACACGGTGTGCCTTTTTTCTTAATTCCTTTCGCAGTTTGACGCGTCTCACTGAATCATCTTTCGTTTCGATTTCGACAATTGCGTCGTGTCGCCGTAGA
This sequence comes from Amblyteles armatorius, assembly GCA_933228735.2. Taxonomy (NCBI): domain Eukaryota; kingdom Metazoa; phylum Arthropoda; class Insecta; order Hymenoptera; family Ichneumonidae; genus Amblyteles; species Amblyteles armatorius. The sequence continues at coordinate 1,018,360 of OW121689.1, read as the reverse complement.
GTGAGGAGATTGGAGCGAATACTCTAATGATGTTAGACCACCAAGGCGGTAAGCTTCCTTTTCAGTATTTTTTATTTTTCTTTTTTCCTTCGTTTTTTTTATTTTTTTTTCGTTAATCGACTAACTTCATGCTGCGACAATGTCGCAAGAAAAAAAAAAACGACGAATCTCAAACACATCGAATTTAATCGTACGATAAAGGATAATGTAACAATGTGCATGCTGCGATCTCACGAGCACCATTAATCCTCTTATGACTCGGCGGCATGCTGATCTGCGCTGTCGACACTTTTAATCGCTACTTATTCATTAATTATGTTAACAATATTATTTAATCTATATCGATTGTGTGGTATACCGGTGCGTTTGTTGCTTTCTCCCGACTTTAACGATTTTTTTTTTTTTCGTTTCCGTCCCAAAAAAAAAGAAGCCAGCGTCCTGTATAATACCGTGCGCGATACAGGGAGATCCGACTGAGATTATAGCAAAGTTTCCTCGGTGAATATGGTTTGCTCCCTCGTGATCCAAAAAAAAAACTCTCCCTGTCCCCGAAATACCTATAGTAGTATTTATTCTTATCGAAAAAAAAAAAAATTCCATTCGAAGAAGAAACAAAAAAGAGACGACTGTAAGGACTATTTATGCGCCGGTACTTATGTTGTGATTATCACTTGACGCAGCCCCTCGTTTTGGCTCTCTCGCTCATCTCCGTCTCGCGCCCTCTTGCTCTGACTTTTCGACCTCTCGATCGTCTCGTCCTCTGCGATTCTCCGAATCCTCCGTCCTAAACAAATGTTCTCCCTCTTCCACGCAACTTTGCCCGAAGTTGCGCCTGATTCAGCGCCGATAAAGTCGAGCGCATATTTAAAAAAATAACGAGCCCTCACGAATGAACGGGAATTTAATTGAAAGCAAGCGTCGTCGCTGAGGCGGCGGAGGCGCACGCGATAAACGAGGGAGCTTCGACGGTGGCGGGCGGTGACCTTTAATGTTGACGTCTCTTACCGGTCGGTTACCTGTTTAGAGCCATGAGGTCGGGATGAAAACCCTCGTAATGCTGGACGAGCAAGGCGGTAAGCCATCTCTACCTAGACTAACTTAACTACCTTAAAATAAACTAAACAGAAATGAAAAAAAAAAAAAAGAATGAAAAAACTTGTAAAGCCGAATTAGCCATTCAGCCGACACACCCAGCATCTATAGTTCGGCATCAACTCGCGATTCAAGTGAGACTCTATACAAAACTTTTACCTACTACTACTACCTACTACTATAAAAAGAAAACTATGAAACTATAAAACAGCACAACCAACAGACCGGCAGGGTAATGCGAACCAACAAAAACCGAAGGCGCAGACTCTCTTGCTTTTTGCGAATACTTACAAACAGTCTCAACCGAATACCACCTCGGCTTACACTTTCTCCTTTTCAATCGGAACGACGATTAAACGCTGCCATCTTCATTTTGGCGAATGAATACGTGAAGTCTTGCCGGCCCGTAAACCACCCGGCGAGTACCCGACTAACCATCAGTCAACAAGCAATCCAACCAGTCAACCAACCAACTAACAGACAAACCGAACAATTAATTACCGATATCCATTAATCAATCGCATTTATTGCTATACAATTATACCGGTTAAATGTATATATATATATATATATTTATTTATACACGCGTATATATAAACATATATGTAAATTGTGCGAGGATTATTCAGTGGCTGATACGTTATTGTTTTAATACTGCTGTGCAACATGCGGGTCCGTGCGCAGTACCAATAATGGACACAAGAAAAAAAAAAAAAAAGAAAACCTGCACCGTAGATTGCACTCGGCACCGATATACCTCTCTATACTAATAATCCAAATAAACACCTGTCTTCAGCATTGACTTTGATCGTACTAACCCGATATACAACAGTAAACACTTATACGTTTACTCGTTCAACGACATCGCGCCATATTCCATCGGCATAATACTGCGACTAAGTCATACATATTATCCGCACCCTTGCCCGAAGCGTTGCGATCTTTCGCATGATCGGGAAATCGTGGAAAATACAAAAAAAAAACATTTTTGGATCGACGTTACTGCAAGGGTGCGGTGTCTCTGATATTACAATAGCCATTAAATCGTATGCTTCCATATCCGCCTCTTATACTCTTGTCTTATTAGTACGTATAGTATTCGCAGTGTTCGCGAGCGATGTTCAACACTATTTTCCTCTATGAAGCAAAGATTTTTTTCATAAACGAAAGAAAAGCATGTAAAAAAAAAAGAAATTGTTTCGCGAAGACTGCGAGCACTAGACGCGAGATGTGTATCTATATTAAACTAGATCTTGTATACTGCACTGCTAAAACGGAAACGATAATAAAACGGTATAAGACACACGCGGCGATTTCACCTTTGCGTGAATTTTCGCTCAGCAAGGTCTTTTTTTACTTTATTGTTTCTCTGTTTATTTCTTTTTTCTTATATATATGTACATATATATATATATAGGATATACTCTAAAAAAAATTCACCCATACACGTTTGGTCGTTCCTCAATTGACTCTCGTCCGGAGTCCGAGAAATTATAACGATGCTTTCTGCCAACACACAGAACAATTGGACCGGATCGAGGAGGGTATGGATCAGATAAACGCCGACATGCGTGAGGCCGAGAAGAACCTTACGGGAATGGAAAAGTGCTGCGGTCTATGCGTTCTTCCCTGCAACAAGTATGTTCGTCGTTGTTCAATGAAACGCCCTGTTGTACTAACTTGCATTGCGATCGTTTTCGACAGGGGCGCGAGTTTCAAAGAGGACGAGGGCACGTGGAAAGGCAACGACGATGGAAAGGTCGTCAACAATCAGCCGCAACGGGTAATGGACGATCGGAACGGACTCGGCCCACAGGGCGGTTACATCGCAAAAATAACAGGCGACGCGCGCGAGGGAGAGATGGAGGAGAACATGGGCCAGGTTAACACCATGATCGGTAATTTGAGAAACATGGCGATCGACATGGGTAGCGAGCTCGAAAATCAGAACCGACAAGTCGACAGAATCAACCGCAAGGTAGGACCGCCGTTTCGGTAACCCGCTGGTGAGGCGCCTTCAAACGTAGGGCTGAGCGGGGCAAAACGGGACCGACAATCGGGATGCATCGGGAGGACAAACTGGGACGTTCTAAAATTATTGGAAAACTGCATCGTTCAACAGGTTTTAAAAAAGCGATTTTCCAATAATTTTAGGATGTTCCATTTTACCCCATCAATGCTTTCCGATTGTCTTTCCCATTTTGCACCGCTCAAATGTACCCAGTGCCATTTTATAAGGTGTACGATTTAGTTACATTATAGTGAACTCGTGCACCTTTGAACGGTATACGTTTGAAAGCGCCGCCCTATTTGTTATTTCACGCATGATGGATTATTACGAAAAAAACAACATAAAAAAATGTCTCATTTTTCAATGCGCAGGGCGAGTCCAACGAAACGAGGATACAGGTGGCCAACGAGCGAGCTCATCAGCTTCTGAAATAAGCCGCACCGGCGCTAATATCCGCTGCGTTTGCTGCAAATGTATTCTCTCTCTCTATCTCTTTCTCTCTGAACCCCTTACTCTACTTGACCTTTTGCCACACGGTACATCCTTCTATCTTAACCCAGTCACTGCTGCTGATTCGTACGGTTGGCAAGTTTTTTCTTCCTCTCGCTTCGGTAGTCACTTGTCCGTAACACTGTGGCGAGTTATTTATAGATAAAAAAAAATATGGATTGGTTATTGTATTAGCTGCAAGTTCCGTAAGGGCGAGCGGAGAGAACAGCAGAGCGGGAGATACGTGTGTTATCTGGGTTATTGTGCCGGTGCTGTATGTAGGACCGAGGCGAAAGAATACCCGGAAGGAAGATAAGAATTTCTTCTTTTTTTCTCGTTAGATTGTTCGCCACACGAATGGATTTTGATGTTTGGTTTGGCAAACAATGATTAAAAAAAAGGAACAAATAACGATAAACTTAAATCAGTATTTGCGGCAGATTACGATTACTTTCGAGTTCTTAATATTTCTATATTCTCAATATCTCTCCACGCCGATCGGATAGAAAACTCAAAAAAGATTAGATACATTTTATTCCGATTCTTTGAGTGAACAACGAGCGTTTCGTATTTGAGATAAAAACAAATAAAAAAAATAGTTGTACGATTGCTCACTAAAAAATTTGAATAACAAAAAAAAAACCTATATCATTGACCCTTCGCAAAATGTATCGGGTTTTTTTTGTTCCCTGATGAAATACATAATTGTAGACTGGCAAATATTTTGTTGAATAAAACATTCAATAATGCACAAATAACGCTTGAAGAGTTAATATTGTATGAAACAAAAAATATTAACGTATTATTATATATATAGTGTAACGACGATGAGATATATGGTATTGTTTTATTATACGATGGTAGAAAGCCTACCGCATGTATAGAGAGTTATAACGGCAGTGTTTGAAAAAAAAATATAATAATTATCTTGAAAAATATATAATTGTACATTGCCACCGCGCGTCCTACGCGCCAGTGCGGGAATGTATGAAAAAGTTTCTTCGATAAAATCGTTGAGTTTATTCCCATGAGTCTCGCATGTGTTGCTGCATACTGTGCGCTTAGAATCACACAACGCCACGTAAAAAGATAACCTCTATGCAAGTGGCGGCTAATGAGAGTAACACCCGAACAAGTATTATCAGACGGGTAATGCGAACCGGCCTTGGTCATCGACATCGAATGTACATTACAATGTGTGTACTCCTCAATCTCAATAATTTGTAATAACGTTTGCATTAAATCTCTGTCTCGAGGAAAACAATTATAGGACGTACAAAGTTGAAGGTCGAGAGATTACAAGCAAATTTGTGATTCACTGTCGTTCTATCGACGCACGTTCTCATTCTTCCGCGTAATAGTTAGTCCCCGGACGTTGAAAGTATCGAAACTTTTTGTTGTACGAGACACGCTGAACTCCCCGGACACATATCGCGAAACCACCTGAGACTAGGATACTAAAGCTAGTGTGATTTCTTGGCGCATTCGCACTTTGTACAGTACAGTTAATGTTTGTAAACCGGCGCACGTGCATAGGCAGCGTGTCAAGCGATTATAATCCATAGAATTGCACAGCAAAAGAGATACAGATCTCGGATCACGATCAATTTGTTTGGACTGTATATCGGTCGAACGAGCGAGGTGTGTACATATTATATGTATAAGTTGGTCAAGTTATTTTTCAAACACCAAATCTATCTTGAATGTAATTATGTCGCTGATCATGCGACGAATACATAACGATTGACACTTTTATTATTATATATATAAATATATTATATATATCAGATGAGAGACATTTAGAGTCAGGTAGGCTCACATTGTTTATGCTGATGAGTCGCGAAGGAAGCTACGTTGGGACGCAGTACCTATGCTTGTTGAATATCTATCATTAAACGTCGTAAAATATACTAATTTTCTCGGGATCGGCGCAACTTGTTCATCGATGGTTAAATAATAATAGTAGTACATGCGTGAAAAAAATGGTATGCCATATGTATACGTATGTGTATGTATGCAGCGAGAGACAGTGTAAAAAAAAAACATGAAATTGAGATTAAACTGTATTCTGATTTCGCAAAGGCATGGTATAATAAATGACAATTCAGAATTTACATGTCAATGAGGTAATGCCAATGGTCTAATGCCAAAGGGGCGATGTACCACGTTTCGGAATACGAAATGAATCGGATATTAGTTCTGGCAAATGGAAAATATCACTTCCGGTTCGAAAATCTCATTTTTCAACCGGAAATAACGTCATACGGCAAACTTCACTTCCGGTTAGAAATCCTCAATTTTCGACCGGTAGTCACGTATTTCCGGTCGAAAACTGGGATTGTCAAACCGGAAGCGAAGTTTTCCTGTATATTCTGCAAAATGAGATGTTCAAACCGGAAATTATAATGAACATTTTCAAATTTTTCTGCTTTACGTCGCTTCCTGTTACGTAAATTCTGTGGAATTCCGATAGTAACGTTTTGTTCTTCACCGTCGTACCGCATCCGTCTTCGATACTCCAAGACCGGGCCAACGATAGAATTCGTAGAGGGTTTTAAGGTGGTGTGACTCAAGTCGATCGGGATCTCGAAACATGAATTTCATTTCGGTTCTAATTTATTTCATTCTAACAATAATAAGATGCGGGAAACAATTACTCACGTACGTATATACATAGTATATTAGATCATATCAAGACAATATCATAATATCAATGGTCGAATGCCAGAAGGGCGTACAAGCGGCCATGTTTATAGACACACACACTCGATACGTCCCTTTGGCTTAAGGCCATCGATATGTATGTATAGAGTACATGATCGAGGCCCACAAATAATTAACCTTTTTACCTAACTGAAAGTTAATATTAAAATAGTCAATCTCGTCCAAACGATTTATAATCATCTCTTAGGAATAAAATAATAGTGTATTCGGATAAAAATTGTTTATGGATTTTCAAACAGATATTGTGCATTTAATTACTATGCACAACAATTAAAAGGTACGAAATAACATGACGTTTCTGTGGAAAGATTATCCGATCCACGAGATCCTCGCAACTCGGCGTTCTATCAATTAATAACGAGTCTCCTAGTTTATTTAAAATTTCTTTTTTTTTCGTGATATAGCCAAAAATTTAGAATTTAATCGGTGATTAATGAAATTTATCATCACTTGAGACTTGACTGCAATCTCCAATTGCAGAATTACATTTTACGCCGTAGTCAGCCGGTCTCTTTCATTAAAAAATTGTGACCGAAGCTCTTATACAACAATCCTATGCCACAATTAATTGCTCACTGAATCTTCTCGTCTACGTAAGCCGTTATCGCAGCTTGACACTCCGCCGAACACCAGTGCTGAACCAACAGATAACTCTCCGATTCGAGAGCCGCGTCCAACTTCTTGCGTAAACTGTGACGAAGCAGAGCCTTCGTTGCTTCCATCGACTGTAACAGAAACATCGAAAGATTCCATATAAGTAGAAAGACATTTAAATGTAAAAATTTCTATTATTATGTAAATATGCGTGCGATGGCTCAATACTTTCTGCCCACGCGTGCAATACGAGCGAGCGTGTAGGTGGCCGATCCTCTATCGAGTCCGTCGTTCGAGAACTGTTATTATATTTCCGTGCTAGAACCGTTCTTTTAGAGGCTTTTCACCGATCGTTCGGTCAACTCACAGACGCGATGTGGCTAACGTTGAATTTATTATTGTCATTGTTATTGGTGTCCCATGCTCGAGAGCGGTACACAAAGATCATCACTAAACCCGATAACGTTGTCTTCAAATATCGTCCAGACGTATGTATAATGAACTATTAAATGTTGGAACCCCGTTACGAATATTCAACTGATCGGTACAAACCACGACAGGCAAATAGTGAGAAAAAGTTACGGGAGTGCGGGCAGCACGAGGCGTGCAACGCCGTTCACGAGAGATTCTGGTTGCCGTTTCTCGTTGAGAGAATTTGTCGATGTCCGAACGGATTTGAATGCCCGTGGTCCGGAGTATCGAACGATTATTCCATGATGCTCAACAATAGGTCGCTTCTGAAGGTAACATTTTTATAGCGGTCGGTAATCCTCACTTGCCTGTCTATGTTCAATATTTTTTTTGTCCACTTTTTTACGTACACGATAGTTTTGCGAACCGGTGAAAAGCAAGAAAACTTGCACGCGCAGACAATCGGCTGCTATAATACACGGGCGGATAGACGGAAATACCAGTGCCGTGATTCCCCATAAGATACACGTTAATTGCAAATGCCCGAGGACGCACTATTGGAAGTTGCAAAAGTATACTTTCGGCGATGATAACAGTCTATTTCAAATTTTCCGATGTGAAAAGGTAAGAGGCTCTCGGCTCGAGCGGCCGATTTTACTAACGATACGCTCAATTGATGTAATCGACTTCATCGAAATTATTTTTTTTTCACTGCTTTAAAACACAGCAAAGAATGTGCGACAGCTTAGACTTCTGTGGACTGATAAGGGCGGACTTGTACTCGGTGTATTACCGTTGCACCTGTCCGGAGGGTCACTTGTGTATTTGGAAAGATCGCCAAAAGGAAGACGCTCAAGAACTGCTGTACACCGGTCCGGCTTACAGTGCGTACTGTCTCCGGTAGATCCGCGGCAGAGAGTTTTGCACGAGAAAGCCGATATTTACCTGAGAGGACTGTTCGCTCATGGCCCTCAACGACGGCAGGAGTTCGACCTGAAAACGATCCGGCCACAGAACCCTCGTCACCAATCCTGCTCTGAGTGCTTCGTTGGCCGTTAATGTTCGACCACCCAAGAGAAGTTCGCTCGTCTACGAAAAAAAAATATCAGTAAAAAAAAAAACGATCTTAAGAGCAGTGGGAGAAAAATGTCTTATTCAATTTACTAACCACCGCGCTTCCGAGAATGTGTGAAAGTGTAAAAATAGCAGCCCCCTCGGCGATTTGTCCGAGTTTGCCGTAAGGTGTGCTGAAAGTTGCTTTGTCGCTGGCTATAACGAGATCGAACCACGGCAGCATCGTTACGCCAAGCCCCACCGCAGATCCTTGAACACCCGCGACGATCGGCTTGTTAAAAGTTGCCAGGCTCTTGATAAATTCTCTAAAAAAATAAAATAAAAATGTAAAACGAAAAAAATGTATTTATCGCTGTTGTTTTCTTTACTCGCGACCGCGTACTTGACACCATTGGCTAGTTCCTCGGCGCGAAGACGTCTCTCCTCCTTGTTGTCGTGCAGAAGAGTCGACAGTTCGAGTCCCTCGCAGAAGCTCGAACCCGTCGACGTAACGAGCACGACTCGACATTCCTCGTCTTTCTTTAGTATCGACAGAGTTTCCCGGAGTTGTTGCATCACCTACATTATCAAAGATACAACCATCATCTTCCTTGTACAAAATTTAAATAAAATCTAGGTAACGCGTAGTAATAACCGGGCCTCTCTACCTGAAGCGTAATTCCGTTTCGCATTTTCGTCGTCGTCGATGGTGTTAGTAATAATTGCACGAGGTTGCCGTGGCGTTGAACATTTATTTCGTTATTGCTAAATTGTACCCTAGTGTCCAGTTTCGATTTGTTTCCATCGGTATCGCCAATTTTAATTCCGCCCAAGTTTCCTGAGAATCGATGATATTTCCTTTAGTATATTGTATTCGGTAAACGGGCGTTAATCTAACATGTATTTACAAAAAGAGACCCCATTTTTATGGGATCAAAGAGAATCGACATTCTCGTCAAACTGAATTGAGTCAAAGAAATTGTTCGATAACGATGCAGGCTGAACAAAAGACAGGACAGACTACCTTTCGTTCTGTTACGATTGACAGGGATGGTACTTCTGCTTCGGGAAGGACCTCCGCTGTCGTTCGATAAAGCGGTAACCGCCTCGGCTAAACAAACTGACAATTCGTCCTCTTGCTCGTGCCCGTCCACCTTGCCGACGGGCTCGCTCTCTTTAGCAAAGCTCACTTTGCATTTTACAGATTTCTTACTTTTTGCCATTATCTTTCCTCCGCCCGTTGGTCCGTTGGATCTCGTGGCTATTTTGACGATATTATTGCCGCCGCTACTACTACTATTCTCGTCGGCGTCGATTACTTCGACCTGCTGATGCTGCTGCTTACCGGACTTTGAATTCTTTTTGGCATCGACTTTCTTGGATCGTCCAGCGGACGTGGTGGGAGTGGGGGGAGCCGACGGAGAAAACGACGCAGCGGAACCGGAAGTGGGAGCAACTTTGCTCTTCGGCACGCTGATTTCGTCCATAGTCGTTACCGTCTCCGCATCGATATGAGCTTCCGGTCTCTCCACAGTCCGTTTACGATTCCTCTTCGATTCCGGTGAATGCAGTGGCTGCTTCTTTTTCTTTCTCGTCTTTTTCTTTTCCTCCTCCGCGTCGACCTCCTCCTCGTCGTCCAGCCCCGACGCCTCCCCGACTTCCGGTTTCTCGTCCTCCTCCTGCGAACGTCGTCGCTTGTTCGATCTCAGGAGGTGCGCAGCGGGAAAGCCGTCCTGGACTTTGCCGCCCTCCAGACACAATCTCTCCGGTGTGTCGATGCTCGCTCTCGGACTCGCGGACGCACTGGAGAACGAGCTGGACGAGTGTCTTCTGATTATGATGGATGCGTCGGCGGCGTTTCGTATCTTGGCGGGAAATATGAAATCGGTGGGCGACGTGACCGTCGTCTGGCCGGCTTTGATCTGCTCGCCAGTTTTCTTCTCGGCACCTGCCTCGTTATTGTGCGACACGGATCTCTTCGACCTCGGCGATACTTTGCTCGTGTTGATGTTCGACGTTCTCAGCCTGAGAACGGCGTTGCGCACGAGCTTCGTTCGGATCTTGAGCTCCCGCTGTATCTTGTGCAGATCCATCACCTTCGTCTGCGACTTTGTTATCGGTACGAGACGCTTCTTGCCCGGCTGCTCGACGTCGTAGAGCAAATTCACTACACCCTCGTCCTGAAGCAGCCGATCAATCTCGTTGATGACCTTTTTCTTTGGTTTTGCCTCGCCGGTCGAGGACTCTCCGTTCCGCTGCTTCTGCCTCTTGTGGCTCATTACCTTCGCGGTTGCCTTCTTAGGGAACTTAGGTTTCAAGCTTATGGTCGGCTTTTTGTTCGCCGGCATTTTTTGTCGTACGTATTTTTGGCCCGCCGGCAGTTTTCTCTTCGCGCTCGGTTTCAGCATCGCCTTCTTCGCCTCGACCCGACGACTCGATGACCCGACACGAAAATCGTCGGTGGTCGCGGGCGAAGGTTGCGCCGTTTCGCTCGTCGCGTTGATCGGCAGCGATTCTTCCTCGCTGCTTTCCGTCCCGCTGGCACTGATCAACTCGTTTTTATTAATCGCAGGTGAGTCGGCGGTTTGAGACTCGACGTTACCCGAAGCTTTTGCCCTGAATACTTTGACCCGTTTTGTGCTGTTCTGTTCGTGCTCTCGGGCCTTCTCAGTGGGCTTTCGCTTCCTGCCCGACCTCGTCTCATCCAGCTTCGACTCCTGAACGACCTTCGACTCCGTTGAATCGGCAACGTCGATTCGCTCGTCCGACAAGACTTGCGGCGTCGTCTCGGAATTATCCACGCCCGAATCTCTCTTCGCACCGGTTCGGGAGCTCAAAGTCTTCGGCACCGTCGTTCCCTTCGTGGCCTTCGATGTTTTCGCCGAACCTTTCTTCGCGACAATCTTTTTGATCGGCGAACTTGGCAACTCCAAGAGTTGCTTCAGTGCGAGTTCGCGCTCTATCAGCGGATCCAATTTCGGTGGGCTGTTGTGTTCCACGGCGACCGTCGGACTGCTCTTCGTCTCCGAGACGAGAGTCGGTGGTTTCAGGTTGGACCAGTCCGGATCCACGTCGCCCTCCAGTATAGCGAGCAACTCCTTGTCGACGTTACCGCCGATTTTCTCCTCGCTCGCCGCGAAGGCCTTGGTCACTCTGCTCGCGTCGACTTTCGTGCCGATCTGCGGGAGCGGGACCAGGCCCGGCACCTGCGCGGCCGACGCCGCTGCCAGTTTATGCGACAATCGTTGCGTTATCTTTTTAACGAAGAATATATCGGGCTTGCCGGGCGAATCGTAATCTTTCTGTTGCTCGCGTAGACGCTCCTTCAAGACCTTCGATACCGCAGTCTTGGACACTATGGGACTCGTCAGGAGGAAACCCGGAACCTTGACACCGGGTCTGGGCGCGAGCGGCTTTTGTCGGATGATTCTGTCCCTGACGACCGGCGTTTCGATCGTCTTGCCCGCTCTGTGGAGTCCCGGCATCGTCTCCTTCGCCGGCAAACTGTCCTTTCGCTTTTCCGGTTCCTCTTCCCGAAATTCGGTCGATTCGGGTTGCGACACTTCGCCAACTGCGGCGAGACCTTTGGAGTCCGCGAGGCCCGACCTCTCGCCGCTCGGCGCATCGACGGACGGCGACTCCTGGCTAACGGTCCTGTTCATTTTCTCGCCATTATTTTCTCTCTCCGTGGGCTTATCACCGTCGAGCAGTATCTTGAGCTCCATCTCGACGGAATCTTGTGCCTTCGACGGCGGCTGGCAATCGTCGTCCGGATTCTCGTCACGCCAATCGTCGAAGATATCCTCGATAACGCTTCGCTGTTTAACGGACGAAGTGAGTGATGAAGCGACCCGTTCAGAGACGACAGCTTCGCCTTTCGTTTTCTCGACGGGAGCCTCGCTCGAGTCGGGCGCAGTTCTCGCCGTTCGATCTGCAGTTTCCTCCTTTATCGACGCTTCCTCGTTATCGGAACGACCATCGGCCTCGGCAGAGTTGTCCATCTCATCGATAATATCTTTGTTATCGTCGGGAATATACGTTTCGGTGTTAGGAATCGTCGTCGACGACTCGACGCAGCGAAGTGCAGTTTTGTCGTCAGTTTCATTGGCCGCCGAGACTTCCGGTTCGGCGAATACCTCGCTGACCGTTTCGTCGCTCGAATGTACGATCAGTTCGATCGTTTCCGTGCTCGAAGCCGCCGATTCAGCGGTGTCCCCTTCAGGGTACTCGATCAGACTGAACTCTATGCACTCGGTCGTCTGTTCGATCGTCGCCTTCGTTTCGACCACGTCCCGCGACTCATCGGCTATCGAGGCCACAACAGTCACGACCGGCTGATGAACGGTACTTTGCGTATCGCTCGCACGATCCACCTTATCGTCCGAGCTAGAACGAGTAGCGTCCGACTCGTCCCGATCCCTCGGCGTTTTGTCGTCGATATTTTTGCGATCTTGCTCCAAATCGCAATTGTGTTCAACAGACGTCGCTTTGAAAATTGTGTCCTCAACTGCAGCGTCCGTCTTGATACAGTCATTGGCAACGCTCGCAGCGTCGATGCTCTCAACTGCGTCTCTGCCAATATTTTCTTCCTCCTTTACCGGATTGTCTGCAGGACAATCTGGCTCGCTTGTTTCTACAGTTTCTTTTGCTACGCAACCGACAAGAGCATCCTCCTCATTTTTGTACTCTCGCGTCTTGTCGCCGGTATCGTCGCCAATAGCCGGATCCTTTGAGGCTTCGGCACAGTCCAAAGCTCGTTCGCATTGCGACCTAGCAACGGGGCTGTGATCGTTCGGGTCAGCAGATTCTTTGCTCCGACAATCATCGTCTCTCCTCAGATGCTCCGAAACAGTTTCCTCCGAAGTTCCGACATCGGCTGTGGCTTCCTCGCCTCCCGTCGCATCCACGCTCGTTGCAGTCGTCGTGTTTTGTTGATCCATTTCCGTTAGAATTTTCGGTACTTCAACGAATCACGGACATTCCTGACAACAGACACAGAGGACAGTGAAAGAGAACGAGTCGACGAAATCGCCGTTGCGTCGTTTACAGAAAATCGGGTGTTAGGTTAGGCGTACTGGTAAAGCTTGAAGTTTCGCGAGTGCGACGATGTCTCAGCGACGAGAATCGGAACGGACGCGATTGTCGCTACGAAACGAACCGAGGGGGGGAGGATAATTACCAAATAAAGTGCGATGAAGTTTAAATCCCTGTGGCGGAACGAGAATGCATAGTACCATCGAGGGAGAGTCAATGCTCGTGGAGTTCGTAGGAGGGGGTTTGTATTTTTTTTCTGCTCGAGTTCCCTCTTAAAGTCCGTCGATGAAGCTCTCGTGCGTACAAAATCCCTCGGTTACAGTATCATAGGGACGATACTGTGATGTTTACACGAAGGAACCGTCGACGAAGCCTGTCCGATCAGCTCTCTCATGTATATCACAAACGCTACGCTGCTGCCACTCCGTTGCGATACCACCGATACCACGGTTAATTATTTAATCAAGTTCATTTTTTTTTTTTTTTTTTTGTTTCTCACCAGTTAGCTACCGTAACTGTACAATCATCGCGTTCGGTGTTATTCGCTTTGCATTATGTAACGTGTAATATTTATGTAATGCACAGAGATACCGATAATGGGCTGGTATTATTGTTCACTGACACCAGCGTTACTGGCGTTCGTCCGCAACACGACGGCGAACTGGAGAAGGAAGAACGGGTGGCCATAATGCCAGTACAGCACTGCCACATCGCACAAAATCCTCGTGGTCAGCGTCGGCATTAACTGACACACACGCCTACTGGCACGGCGTATTCTCGTCGACGCCTCGTACGACCGGGGAATAACGGAAACGATCGGATAGCGCGATTACCGATTATCGACGGTAGCAATGAAATCATCAAATTTTCAGAGGAACAACAACAAACTTTCTTCATTCGTTTACTTATAGAAATTCTTATACATTGGCGCTGAGACGGGGCTTCTTGTCTTTGCGTTTGTAACGGGCCCCGAACGATCGTGGTCGCTTCCCGGAGAAGCCGTTTCCGCTGTTGAATAGGTCTGAAAAAAAAACGAGACGAACGTGCGAGTGAAGTGGAACGCGGCACGACAGCATGGTGGAGGAATTTCATTTCCGGCGCAACTCGCCGTCCTACCTCTGTCGGGTTCCTCTCCGACCTCCTTTCTGTAGTACTCCGCGTCGTCATCGTCGTCTGGCTTCGTTTCCTCGTACGATTCCTTCGCGAATTTTTGCATCAGCACGTCACCCTCCTTCTTCTTCTTCATGCCCTTTAGAGATTTCTCCTTATCCTCCTGCTTTCTCATGTCCTTCTTTCTCTTGTTCTCGTCCTGGGCGTTCTTACGGCCTTCCTTCAGTTTTTGTTTCGCCTCGCGCTTCTTCTTTATCCTCAATTTTTCCTCCTCCGTCTTGTGAACCAACTCGTGGAAAAGCACTTCACCGTCCAACAGACCATCCTCGACTTTCATTAGCTAAAACGTTTTAATTTCAATGTTATGCATCGCATTTCGACTACGGAGCAAGTTGAATAATTACACTCACCTGCATTGTAATTCGCGGCCCAAGTTCGTACAGCTTTATCGCACTCGTGCCCTTTTCCTGATTTCCTCTCGACGACAATTTCTGCGGCAATACGACGTGACTCGCCGGATCGTCCTCCCCTTCGCTCTCGGACATCGTCGGCTTTATAAAAAATTCCGAATAGTCCTGACACCTCGACAGATCCGGGATTTTCGCTTGGACTATTTTCTTCACCCCTCTAGACAAGCCTACAGGCACGACTTTGATGGCATAGTGCCTGAAGTCGATGGCCTTTGTTGCCGAATTATAGTTCAAGCACACGCACCGACGTATCGTGCTCAAATTGACCTGCAATCATAAACAACGTTTCAAAATTATTTTCAACATTCAAAATATTTCTATAAAAATCCTATCTGTTCGTATCTATTCTATCATTCATTTAATCTAACGTATTTGACTTTATTTATTCATCTGTAATTATCGTTATTAAATTAATTCGGTATTTATCGTGAAGCCAAAGGAGAACACATTTCATTACATACTAAGTCGTATGGCTATTGAGATGTTCTATTTTCGTTTTATGTGTAAATACTTTACACATTATTACTCGAATTTCTTTATGCGTGACTAATTAAATCGATTTACTAGAGAACTATCAGACTAAAAAATAATCTCTGTATTGCGGCGACTAATGAAGCTACCGCTGTATGAAGTTTGTCTTTTTACTAACACTGGTAAGGCTGATGGTGGGGAACATGTTCTGAAACATCGAAGCCATCAGCTTCATTTGCATACCTTCTCCGCTGAAATTGTTCAAAACAATCAGCGGAGAGCTTTTAAAGGCCTCCTCGAATACCATCTGCTTCTTCAGGGTGGAAACAACGTCCCTCGCGAGTGTGAAATTTAATATCTTGAAGGACAGCGTCGGCCCTCTCGGTACCCTGAGAGTTGAAGAAATAGGAAAAAAAGTTAATAGCACGGTTTAGCAGATCGTAGGTACGTGAGGGGACTTTCCTTGCCTGCAAAGTTTGAGGTACATTCCTAAGTCGGTTCTGGTGAATATGGACATGTGGCTGACGTGAAGAACACCGGATACGGAGACAAAATCCTTTATCGTGTTTCGCCGTCTCGATTTGAGAGAGCTGGCTGTGAACGGCTCCATAACCCTACGGAAGTCTTTGCTCAATTCGACGATGTGTTGACCCGGAAGCCCCCGGTGAATAACGAAGGAATGCGGAGCTCGAACGAGCTCGTCTTTTTCCTCTGTATCGGCATGTTTGTTCCTTTTGACACAGCGACCCTTGAAATGTATTAAGACTCGTTACGAAAATAACCTATGCACGTTGCACCGAATGTTTCGTCCGAATATTAGTTTTTTTTAGAAATTCGATAAACCAGTATGTAAGAACCTTTTTGTTTCGACCCATGTCTCGTCAAATGTACAACACGGTAATGTTCTTGAGGTTTGCACGTTCGATGTCCGAGTGCTTGTTGATTATTCCGCTCTTTCTTGTAATGCCGAAACACGTGTGTACTGTTGTGCGTGTTCGACAGATCGCTGCTGCAACGCCGCGTCCGTGTGGCCGGCGTCGAGACCGAAACAGCTACGATCCCGGAGAATGTAACGTTGCGCGACGCGAGAAAAAATTTCAAACGGCGACTACAGTATAGTTTCGGTGCGTAAAAAGAAACATTACGCCCGCGGCACGCAAAGCATTCGAAGCACGTAATTCTGAGATTATTCAAACGATCAATATTTATTGACTAATTGTGAAGCTATATCTCGAGATCTCTTACACTAGACGATCATTTAATTGTCTTTTACAAATAATGTACGGTAATCGATATTTCATAAGATTTAGTTGGTTTTTAATAAGATGTTTGTATAGAATATGAAACATGGCTGGTGTAGTGAAAATGGTCAGGACTTTCTTTGTACAATAATCTTAATGCACGATATAACTGTATCCTTTAGTTTCCCTTTTTTTTTTTTTTTTCTTCTCTCACTCATGAGATATGCTCTCCGAGGCTTGGTGTTACGCTGCTCCTTTCTCGCGCGCTGGGTCGACGAGACCCGTCTGCCATTACGAATGCGTACAATGGAAGACCGTATTCTTTCCTCTATTCTATGAGTTTCTTTGCCCTGAAGAAACGTCTCAGGTAAAAGACTTGCCAGGTCGCCAAACCCAAGAGACAGCACATTGAAAATATGCTGAAGTAGAGGACGCGCGCGTTCGTTGTCTCTGTAAAGCAAGTCAATAGTGTGAGTCACGTGATGGAAGAAAGAAATTGAAAAATTTGAATCCGTGAAACGGTGGATCGATTCTTTTTACCATTGGTGTCTCTCATGTGTTCCTCGTTTTGGCGCATTCTCGCGAAATCTTGTACAATAGCCTCGGACAAATCTTCCAGTCTCTTCAGCTCCACTTCAATGGGCTTAAGTTTCGCCGCCTCGCCGATCTACGAAAATATACCGAGATAATGTTGCGTCTTACGATTCAAAAGCTGAGCTGTAAAATAATCAATGAAAGGGAGAAACAAAAAAAATTCCAACAAACAAAGAGAAATCTTCGCGTTTTGGAGCAACACAAAGTCAGAGGAATATGAGGGGTTAAAATTATCCGGACACATTGGTAACAACGAGGAAACATGCGTTGGATTAAACAAGAGAAGGATCAGTGACGGAAAGCTGTGTTAAGGCAATTGCGACGAGGCCGACGAATAACCAAGCTAACTACCGCTACGTACATCGTCGCTCTAGCTAATGTACAAGAAAAGATAGAAGAACATATCCGATTTACCAGCTGCGCGCCGAAACAAGTGACATATAAAAGAGAAAGTAGATGAAAATATTATGAATAATTTACTGTTGGAATTGACTGATCGAAACGACGAACTATAAAATGAGAACTTACACCCTCGTAGCTCTTGGCTTCCAAACCCCGTTTGGTGACTAGATAGATTTCTTGCTTTATTCCACGCTGATCTGAAAAAAATTTATTGAGTTACGACGATAACGAGATTTTTTTTTTCAAAATCGCTCGACTACCGGAAAACGAGTTTGTACGCACTGCTAGGAACTCTCGAAGTAAAGCATATCTCAAACGTGTCGTACGTCTCTGTGACGAACGTGAACTTCAACATCTTTCCATGGGGAATGTCATCCTTCTGAGACAGAACGTGGCCTTTGGCGTCGCGGATCTAAGTAAGAAAACGAATTTGCAAAACATGTCGTACCATATTGAAGGTTAGACGGCATAACCTATACGAGTCTACGCGGTGCTTGTAAGTTGAAAAAAAAACGAAAAGGTCGAATACTCACTACGTAATCGACTCGCTGACCCGGTGTTTCTGCTACCTCGTACTCGCCGCTGACAAGTACGTCCGCCTGTACTTCCTCTTTCAAACATTTCTGGCCGTTCGGCTCAAGGTACCACATTATGCATTGTACATCGACGATTAAAAAAGTCAGGACAATTAACGCTAGCTTGGAGCTATCCATGCTTACGGTATGGTTTAGAAGTGAGTATTCTATCGATTGTACTTATTCGACGACGAACAAATTAATTATACCGTCTTACGGGCTTTGTCGAGGAATTGTCAAAGGACGTCCGTCAACATTGCGATGAGTTGGCAGCCATTGGGAATGGGGATTCGACGTAGTAAATATCCACGTCAGAGACCCGACGCGCCCGTAGTATAATGCAACTTCGCGGGTGAAGTGTGAGATGGCCAAAAGGCGGATCCATACGGCCGCGCTTTCCGGTTAGTTACTGTGAGCTTCAAATCAGCTCGAAGAGTCTCGTAGCCGAATTATTAGAGCGCGACGAGAACCTTCGATCGAGACAGACAAATTTGTCTCATTCAGACGAAAATTCCGTCAGTACAACAATTTCATTTTGCGTGCCATGTTCATGATGTTCGTTGCACAAAATAAATTCAACCGGAAGCCGTCGTATGGATTCGCCTTTTTCGTCACCCCAATCGCCGGTCCGATGACTAAGTTGAAATTACGGATCTTGCGGTTTTGCGCGATGTCTATGGCCTTTCAGGTTTAAATTCAAACGGTCGCAAACGGTGTGACGAGGCTGGTAGCGATATATTAAAGGGTCGCTACGCGAAAGCCAGTGAATAAAAACGATTGATGGGTGTACCGGTTACCGCTATGATGTCGTTCGAGGATCTCTTGAAGAGCAAAGCTACACAATTGTACGAGCTGCAATTGACGACAGTACTGATACAACGTATGTCGATCAATGTTTCGTTTAACCCTGTGACCCAATCGGTTGTTATTATACGCACGACAATTTTTCAGACAGACAGACCCTCGCGGATGAATTGTCGCAGGCACATTTGGAGATGGCAACGATAATGAAGGGTATCAACTGCATGAGACAGGATCTGGAAACAATGAAAGCCCAAAACGTTAAGTATCGTGTAAGATAACCATCGATACTTTTTTCCACGTAATCCCGCATGGAAGAATCGACGACGATGCTTACATTTCTCATTCCATACAGAATTTGTTAGCTACGCTCGAAAAGCTGGACGCGCATATCGTGTGTATCGACGAGAATCTACCTGCGGAACTTATACCAACACTCGTCAACCTCAGTCAAGCTGCCTCTCCTTACGTGCCAAAGTCGAATGGTTTCAAAACGCCGGACCCGTGTCAGCTCGTAGAACGTGCAGTCGGCATGGCCATGGACACGCCGGAACCTCGAATGGAGGACTGCAAGAAAAATTTGTTCAGTAAAGCCGCAGACTCTTACAGCATGGACCTGTTGAGTACCGAGGAGTTTTCCAAGATACCGAAATACATGATCGGCCGTCAATCCATGACCTCGCTAAATGAATTTGTAACGGCGATACATCAGACTCTGGAAAGCAAATACAGCCTACTGGCCATTGGAAAAAACGCGGCCCGCAAGAAAGGAAAGTTGGACCTGTACTTGAGCTTGAAGAGAGAAGAAATTGTTGTCGCACCTGGGGAAGGTACTACAGAATTTCTCTGTAAGATAAAATAACGTCTATTTTTACTTTAAAAACAAAAAATTATTCTATTCCAGATCCGATATACTTTTTCACCGCCGAGGACTATCACAGACAAACTCAAACCAAGCTGGACAAGACAAAACTGAACCTGATAACTGTTCTACGACATTGCAAGAGGCTGAGGGAATTGCGGGCAGGAAAAACCGTGCAGTACGCCCTCGTGCCATCCCGAGAACGTTGCAAGGACGGAACTTTCGGATAGATACGCGCGAGATGCCGCAAATAATCGTTTATCGGAACAATATTGACTTTTGGACATTCGGTTGTCCGTTTTAGGATTTATCTATTCGGGAAATTTTCAGACGGTAATCAGCGAATGCGGTTTCCTTGTTCTTGAAGATTCTCTCATATTATTGTTTGTTATCGTAACTATTCCGCATATCATTGATTCTTATAATTCACAGGGGAATTTATGGATTTTCGGTTTCCTTTCAGTGTCGTTTAGTTTTTTTAATTTTTTTATTCGGGTGGGTGAATGTCTGGAGTGTTTACGCGAGTGTCTAGTAGTTTCGTACTTTTAAAAAGTTATATACATAAGAAGATTAAGTGGATTTTAAGATTCATGAGTTTGAATAAATGTTTTATTCGTATATTACAATTAATCATTTTCGTTTTTTCGCAAGTAACTCTATCCGATTGGATGAAACAAATGAGGGAGGTAAATCGTCAACGGCAACTGTTTCGCGTTTCTTTGCAAGCTTGTTTTGTGGCAAACCGCGGATCTTAATCGTGAGCGGGTAGAAGCGAGTTTTTGCTTTCTTATTCTTAAGTTTGCCATGATATTTGTCGTATGTGAAGATTACATTATGTTCTCAAGGACGTGATGATCGCATAGTTGCACTACTCCGCTTGCGGTGCTAGAAAATCGGGAGGCGACATCGTGAGATGTTAAAGGATTTGTGACGAGTCTGCAAGGAGATTCAGGTCTGTTAACTTATTTTATCGTCGTCTACGAAAACAAAAAAAAAGAAAATGGTAAAGAGGTAAATTGTCAGACATGCGACAATGAGAAGAAATGTTGATTGTAGATCGAGCTGGAAGATGAACGTATTCAGAGACGAGTCGCTGAGTACGACCGTGAGCGAGGGAGAGGACGACATCGATGAGCTCGACGAAGAGGAAAGTATCATTTGGTCGCAGGACGAGCCAATTTCGTCGTCCGAAATGATGGATCAGGAGGCGAAACCGGGAGGAAGCGGAGACTGTGCGGCCGCATCGCTTTGCCGATTGTGCGCCGGCCAGACTCTCGATCCCGTGTACATTTACTCCGAGTTCGGAGAATCGATGAAGCTGGCGCAAAAGATAAATAGCTGTTTGAGCGTCAAAGTAGGAACCTTAAATCGAATCGCTAAAAATAATGTTTGGAAAAAATTTTAAAAAAAAAATGTATTTCAGATAAGAAAAACGGATCCCCTTCCGAAGCAACTGTGCTCCACTTGCGTCGAAAAGATAAACTGGTGCGAGGCTTTCGACGCCCAGTGCATCGAAGCCGAGGAGACTCTCGGTGCGATGCTGCGAGATAACAGAGAAGACTTCGAGTCGACCGACTCGGTGACGCGAGAGATTCTGTGCGACGAGAAATCATGTCCGTTGTGTATCGAAGGACACATGCGAACGGCTTACCTGAACGAGCCGGATAGCGGATCGACGATGGAAACGAATTTGTACGAGAGCGATATCGTCGTCGACAGCAGCGACGAGGAAAAGGCTCTGGACGAACTCGAAAGAGGAAACGAGATTCGCGATGGCAACGCTATAAGGCTTCAGTGCTTGGGTAGCAACGAGGAGTATCTGAAATGCGGCGCCTGCATGAATCTCTATCATACGAAGGAGAGCCTCGACGGTCACAAGTGTAAGCCGAACATTCAGACCACCTCAAGGCCGTACAAATGCCACGTGTGCGACGTGACGTTCAGCTTCGAGGAACGTCTAAATTTTCACATGCAGTTTCACAACGGCGCCAAGGAATTCCACTGCGACTTGTGCAACATACCGTTCGGCAAAGAATTGAAACTGTTCTACCATTACAAGCGCTACCACTGCGAGGACAGCAGCGTTTCCTGTCTGCAGTGCGGCAAACTGTTGGACGCCCGGCAAGAGTTGAGGGTCCACGTGTGCGTCGACGGTAAGACGCGGCCACACGTGTGCGAGGTGTGCAACAAGGGATTCTCCGACGGTTACACCCTCAAGCGTCACATCGTCACGCATCTGCCCGAGAAGCCGTACAAGTGCTCGCAGTGCTCGAAGAGTTTCACCCAAAAATCGAGGCTCAACAAGCACGTCGCCGGCCACGGTATCGTGATCGACAAGACCCAGACCGCATGGAAGTGCATGCAGTGCGGCGAGATATTCGACAGTTGCAATCTCGCCGACGAGCACAATCGAAAGAATCACGAGGGCAAGGTCAGCCTGATCGAGGAACTTTCGACATCGAAAATTTTTCATTGCGAATTCTGCAACAGCCACTTCAACGAGCCGGAGAGCCTGCGGGAGCATCAGAGTCGTCATGTACTGGAAAAACCGTACACGTGCAATATCTGCACGACGGTGTACAAATCGTTCGCCGAGGCAGTTATGCACTGGAAGGAACATCCGAGAGCGTTCCGGGTCGCTACCGCATATCTGTGCGACATGTGCAGCAAAGACATGAAGGAACTGTCCCTGCTGTACAAGCACAAGCGAAAGCGCCAACACATAACGGCCCGTAAATCGGAGATCGAGGAGAGCGTGGAACGATACGTGTGCGAGCTGTGCGCACGGAGATTCGAGAAAATCGAGGAGCTACGGGTGCACGGACAGGATCAGTGTTCGAAATTTCCCTGCGACGTATGCGGCAGTCTCTTGCCGAGCGCCACTTCGCTACTCGCCCACAAGAGACGACACAACGGTCTGCGACCGTACGTGTGCAATATATGCGGCAAAAGTTACACGCAGTCGAGCCACATGTGGACCCACAAGAGATTTCACATGGGGGTGAAACCGTACGCCTGCGAGTACTGCGATCAAAGATTCACGATAAAGCCCGACCTCGCCGATCACACGAGGAAGAAACACACGAGAGAAAGACCGTTCAAGTGCGATGTATGCAACAAAGCTTTTCTCACCGGGTCCGTGTTCTACCAGCATAGGCTCATTCACAGAGGTGACAGACGATACAAGTGTAACTACTGCGAGAAAGCTTTCACCAGAACCGAGGCTCTCAACAATCATATTAAAATACACACGGGCGAGAAACCGCATGCCTGCGACGTGTGCGGCAGATGCTTCAGGCAAAAGGGCGACATGCGCAAACACAGGCGCACCCAGCATTCGATTGTCAAAGAAGAATTTCAGTGAAAGCAGCCGAGCTCGAAAAGTCCCTTTCACAATTCACTTGATGGGCTTCGTCGTCTCTAGATTTTTTTTACATTTGATTCCAGTGCGTAAGCGCACATAAGTACTGTCGACGACGCAGTTTCAAGACGAATCCGTTCGGGATCTGTTACAATTTACTTCGATTACTGTAGCATGCGAATATAAGATTATGCGTTTAAACATCCGAGTTTTGGTATTCATCCGAGTTTTGGTATGTACGGCGTTCAGTACAATATTTGTTAGTAACTGAAAAATGCAATTATCTCTCTTGCACTCATATGTCACGTGGTGAATGTTTCAACTTACCTTAAAGTCTTGAGTACTGAAGCGATTTGAGAGGATCGAGCTGACGATTCGAAACTCCCGCCACTTGCGCGCGCTATCTTACCGACACGTATTTTCGCACGGCGACGAATACGTAGGTACGACGATTAGTGACAGTCGGGACTCGGGAGCCGGAACCGTGTGACACTTGTACCCTCCGAGTGTGTGGCCGAGGAGCGCAAGGGCAGCTGAGGAGAACAACGCAGCGATACAGGCTGCTGCATGTCAATAACCGCCTTTCCATCGTTTCGTTCCGTGTCCTTGTAAATATTGTAGGTAGACAAAGTAAATCGGAGTAGTAGGGAACACAGTGGGTTCGTTCGAAACGTCCCTCGGCTCTCTCCAATTTTTGACACTCGCCGTGGCTATGTGTGATCGTGTAGCCTGTACTACCAGAAACCAGAAGCAGTGTGTCCTCGTCGAACGACGAAAATGACAGCGACTATACATACATAGTGGAGCGAGAAGCCCGTCTTAAAGAGGTAGGTCTACCATTTCCGTTAACGAATCGATCATCGTAGCGAAACTTTCTATTATTTTTATTTAGTACGTCGGTCATGCACGACATGTAAATAATACCCTGCTGGTTTCCGTCCGTCCTAGCGACTCGCACGTTCGAGATCGGTAAGTCCTAACCTAACATTCTTTGACTTTTCTCTCGTATGGCTGCGATGATCGACGACATTGGATTCGATGCCACCGATATATCCGATAAATCGTACAATATTAATGTCGCGTTTTTCGCAATACAGAGTCATGGCGTTCCCGCCGTTGGTCAGCTCGACGCCGCCTCCCCTGGACAACTACGGTGAGTCGGACGACGACGAGTTTGGCGACTACGCGACGGGCGGCATCGACGGTAAGTTACAGGCTGTGCGCCAGCCATCCTCTGGTAGCTCCGGCAATGTTTCAATACGCACTCCACTCGTTTCAGGTCTG
The DNA here is from genome assembly GCA_933228735.2 of Amblyteles armatorius. Taxonomy (NCBI): domain Eukaryota; kingdom Metazoa; phylum Arthropoda; class Insecta; order Hymenoptera; family Ichneumonidae; genus Amblyteles; species Amblyteles armatorius. The sequence goes on along the minus strand of OW121689.1, from coordinate 993,781 downwards.
TCGGCGACGTCCGATTCGCCGCAGAAGTTGCTGACTCCGATGCAAACGCCGACTCCGTCCGTCGACGCGTCGCCGAAGATAAACGGAAACGGCGACTTTTCGCCGTGCGTCGATTCGCCGCTGCGCAAGGATAGAAAAATCAGAGTCGCCGATATTCTGGACGAGGATATTATGATAGTTGAAAAAAGTGACGACAGCGTGAGCAGCATAAAATTAGATAATAGGACGATTAGCGGTAGTTTGGAGAACAATAACGCAGACGATACTGGTTTAATGAATCATAGCTATATAGACGTATGCGAGATTAATGGTCTGAAGAATGCGAAAAGCAATAGCGATAGAATCGACTACATTGATAATCGCGCTGACGTAGGGAATGAGAGTTTCGTTAATCGCGACGTAGTTAGCAGTAAAGGTAGTAGTAACAGCAGTTTAGCGGAGAGTCCGAGGACCGGAAGCGAGCGAGAAAGTTCGCCGAATAATTTGCAAGCGACCGACGAGCCCGAGCCGCTGAGTTTGGTGTTCGACGATCCGACGGACGCGGACGACCTGCAGCCAAATTTGGACGACGATTTCTACGATTACGACAAGCTGAACGAATCGCTGGAACGCGATGGCCGGCCGGCCGGGGAAACGATCGACGGTTACTCGGAAGAGGAGGAGGAAATAGTCACGATGACGAACAGCGAGACGACGGAACAACTTACGATTTCGGTTAAGGAGACGAAGGGCGAGGTCGCCTCTCCGGTGGATGCGATCGTCGAACAAGAGAGCAACGACACGATGGACAACGTTACGTCCGATTTCGCTAGCTTCTGCATCTCGGACGATAACAACGGCGTCGACGCGAATACCGAAAGCGAAGCTGCCTTCGAATCGGACAAATCGGAGATTTTACTAGAATCCAATACCATAAACAGCTTTGCCGATTTTAGCTTCGAGTTCGATCGTGAGCCTACCGAGGAAAGGTCGCAACACTTTAGTTCTGAGGATTTGGATCAAATCGTCGAGGATCGGCAATGCTGCGACTCGGAAGGCGGCGGCGAGGCCAAGGTCTTCGATTATTGCGAGGTCGGCACGAGAGAAGAGGAAACGTTGCGGTCGTCCAATAACGAGAATTCCACGATCTTGGAGTTACCGAACAAATTCGAGACGACCGAGTTTCAAGAGTTCGCGACGAGCGTCAGTTGTTCGGTGGTCGAGATGGTCGCCGATCCGACGAAGCTTCCCGATGTACGCGATAGTATAGACTGTGATTTTTCAAAAATTCCCGTAGCGAGTAGCAGAGGCGACGAGACCGAGTCGGCGTCGCTTGAATTATCCACGGACACGCCACTGCCATCGTACGAGGTGGGTTTCGTCGACGAACTCGCCGAACGTTTACCCGTTCGTTCGACGCATCTCGACGATACAAAGGATGCCGCGGACCCTTTCGATACTTCGACGACGCATTCGAAGAATCCCTCGCCGAGCTACCGCGATACGCGAACGTGCCTAATGCAAGAGCGACCGATGAACCAAGAGGACGATGTCAGAAATGAAGTCGACAATGACGACGATGATTTCGGCGACTTCGCTGACTTTTCGAACGAGCCCGGTGGCCACGCCGAGGAGTGGGTGCCGAACACCGCATCACCGAAAATCGATCTTCCTAATCGATCGAATGGACTCGACGACGATTTCGAAGACTTCGGAGACTTCGACTCGTGCGTCCTTCCAGTAGAGAAACCTCAAATTAGTTTGAAAGATTCTATCAGTCGGATAGAGAATAAGAGTGTAAGTCTTGATTTTATTTTTAATACGTATTTTGCTTCCTCATAGAGGAAGCTTGAACCTGAATCGGTCAACCGTTTTGCATAAAACTCTAAGACGTTGCGTTGGAAAAAGTTGAAAATTGAAATTTTCATATCGCCTCCTCATAAAAGCTGAAAGTTGAATTTTCATATCGCTTCTTCATAAAAGTTGAAAATTGAAATTTTTATATCGCTTTCTCATCAAAGTTGAGACTTTCAAATCGAAATTTTTTTGAGAAAATACCATTTTTGTCGAGAAATTGTATATTTTCCCCCTTCTCTTTTACTTAAGTGGCCCATTCCGGCTCAAAACACATGCAACTTGTATTTTTTTCGAAATTTGAAAAATTCACCATTTCCAGCATAGGGAATCCTATGTTAAATTTCGCGAAACGGCACTTTTTTTCAAAAAATTTCGAGATATCGAATTAAAACCTTCGCCATTGTTTTCAAGTGGCATATTTACCAACCGATTTCATTAACGAAAAAATTCTAAAAAATTTATTTTCAAAAATACCATTTTCGTCGAAAAATTGTAAGGGTTACTCCTTCTCATTTTTCCACTTTCAAAATGACCAAATTTTTTTTTTCGAGATATCGTTTTTTTATCACCCCCATTGGCTTCAAGTGACCCATTTCCGGCTCAAAACACTGGCGACTTGTATTTTTTTCGGAATTTTAAAAATTCACCATTTCCAGCATAGGGAATCCTATGTTAAATTTTGCGAAACGGCACTTTTTTTCAAAAAATTTCGAGATATCGAATTAAAACCTTCGCCATTGTTTTCAAGTGGCATATTTACCAACCGATTTCATTAACGAAAAAATTCTAAAAAATTTATTTTCAAAAATACCATTTTCGTCGAAAAATTGTAAGGGTTACTCCTTCTCATTTTTCCACTTTCAAAATGACCAAATTTTTTTTTTCGAGATATCGTTTTTTTATCACCCCCATTGGCTTCAAGTGACCCATTTCCGGCTCAAAACACTGGCGACTTGTATTTTTTTCGGAATTTTAAAAATTCACCATTTCCAGCATAGGGAATCCTATGTTAAATTTTGCGAAACGGCACTTTTTTTCAAAAAATTTCGAGATATCGAATTAAAACCTTCGCCATTGTTTTCAAGTGGCATATTTACCAACCGATTTCATTAACGAAAAAATTCTAAAAAAATTATTTTCAAAAATACCATTTTCGTCGAAAAATTGTAAGGGTAAATCTTGCGAAACGGTACTTTTTTAAAGGGTCTTACGGCTCTAAACGGGTTTGTTCGCTCGCATGGAGATGTGTGCTGGCCGGTAGCCTGCCGAAAAAATTCTGAAATAATTCATAGATACTACTTGAGGTATGTACTTTGCAGTACCGAAGAGTTTTCTCCAAAGCTGAATCTTCGAAGTTATTTTTAAAGGGTCTTACGGCCTTCTCACAATGTTCCTTTATTCGCAACGCTTTTTTTTAGACAATTAGCTCTCGTATTAGCATAGAAACGGTTCCTGTGTAATCTTCCGCGGGACAATCAAAATTAGACTATTCGATGCGATACACAGGGCAGAGTTCTAATGGTCGTTTGTGTTACAGGCTTCCAACAAGATCGAGGACATCATAACGAACATGTTTCCCGTTGTTGCGGAGCCCCGCGAAGCAAATTTTCGTCCCCTCATAACCGATGCTGATAAAATTTGGGTTAATCTGAAAAGCGTCGAGGAGACGAACGCCCTCTCTTATCAATGGTCGAACAGCGTCAGTAACACAGTGCTGTTGAGCTCGTTGGGAATAGATTCGCGAAATATCGTGAGTATACAATGTACTAGTACTGAACGACAGAGGAAGCTGAGGAGTTGGCCGACTGTCGAAACAGACGACTGTACCACCGAGAATAAAATGCAGGAAAACAAAATTGCAGCTTTTTGGTCCAAGGTGGAATCCGAACATACCACGATTCGCCGCTAATCTCGGCTTCGCCCCGCTGGAACCCGTCAAAGCTGGCTCCGATTTACAACAGGCATCTGCCTCGAATACCACTAAAACGGCGCATAGCTTCATCAACTCCGAAGTGAGTTGCCCTCTCGGCATTTCTTTTTCAATTCACTTCCTCGCCAATTAGTGTTAATAGGGGCAAAGTAATGTGCACATGACTTCCTCATAGCTCAAACTGTAGGTCATTTTGATAGCTCAAAATGTACGCAAGTTAGAACCGCAGCCGTTTTCAAGAATGCAAATTTGTCTTTTTTTAAAAATGAAAACATACCTTCCTCCACGAGAAAGCAAAACATTGATACATTTTATTTTTTATTAATTATTCATTTCAGGAGGTTCCCGCGGCTCAGTTCGACTGGAACAGCGCTGGTCTCGTCAATCCATTGGACGCAAGTAAGTATATTTCTTAAACTTTACGCTTACCCGACCGAGTTTCGTCCGTTTGAGCAACCTCAACATAACGATATGTTTTCTGTTATTGATTTGACACTATTGCCACATCCACTCTTCCGCTTATACCTGTGACCCCTTATTATCGTCGTGATTAATTTTTGCACACGCATTTCCGTGTTTACCAACGCACTCAGGTGGTGGTCTCTCGGCTCTTCTACCGCTAGATTTGTTGTATCCCTTCGACCCACTGCTGACTCCTCATTACTCCGCACACTCCGAATCCTACCATCATCACGCTGCCTGTACAAGGAGCTCCATATATTACTGTAAGTCTTGAAGCTAAAATACCATGATCCTCGCACGACACAATAAATAACGTAAATACCTCTAGTGTGTAGTAACGATAGCGATAACGTGATCTATGGTAGAGCTTTCCTTGGGTTGTACAAATTCGATGGATCAATTTTTATTGTACAGATTCGTCGGAGACATCGTTAACGCAGGAGCACGGCCTCGCGGTGCATCACCTTGGGACAACGAAGGGCCAGCGTTCGTTTCAATGCGTCGAAAATGCTCCGTCGAAAGCGCACAGACAATCTTCCCATGTCTCACGAATAATAGAACCGTTGCCCGGACCGAGCAGCGGAAATTGGATCAAGCGAACGGATCCGGAAGTGGCGAGTCGGAAAAGCGCTTTGAAGCCTCAGAGAACAGTCGCTGTGTCGAGCGGTGGAAAACCCTTCCTGATAAGCAACAGTGCGAACAAGACAAGTTCGTTGCGTGGCGAGTCAGGAAAATCGGAACGATTTCCCAAAGCCGACTATCAACGGAACGTCAGCGCGACCGTGGAACACACAGTTCCGGACAGAAACGGACGGCCGATGGCCGTCAGAGAAGAGACGATCAGAGTGTTGAAACAGCTGCCGGACATCTCGTTTCTCAGTGCCAGGACTCTGCTCTTCAATCCGGAACAAAAGCAAATCGTTCAAGATCTCGGTGCTATGATTAATCGGAAAATGCCTGGCTGAGTAACGTCGGTCTGAATACGTGTTTGAAAGGTAACGAACAAAGAATAACGTGCATAACGAGTGTAACGAACACCCAAGGCCTGTCTTTGAGTTGAGAGAAAAATAACAGCAAACATCTATTTCAAATCTGTGTTCAGACCGATTAACAATCAATCTCGGCTCTTCCACTAATTGTTCACCGTCGAGAGCAATACCGGCATTTAATCGCTCATCGTGACATCGTCATTCAACTACACCGCAGACAATTTAACGAAACCCATTATCAAACCCGAGAATGCAATAAACATTCCGATATAACGCGCATAATCACATTCCTGAATATACTCGTATGAGGATATTTTGCGAATCGCGTAAATAGTACTTATGGTTTCGAGGGTAATTAGAGGGGATTTTACTAGCTTACACGTATATGCTACAATGTACACTATTTCGAAGGCACTTGGACATTCTAATACGGCCGTGTTCTAGTCGACGTGAGTTTGTAAAAAGTTTAACATATCGGCATCTTATTATTATAGTATTGTTCGATTATACTTCAATCTCGTCCACAATACGATTTTACGTTACATCATTGAAGAGTATAAAATGGTTGGTCGTTTTGCAAATATGTGCATAACAACACGTATGTCAATTAATCTTCATACGCGAAATGATTGAATCCGCTTGTAGTTGATAGTCGTACAGAGTTGTACTTGGTATGCCAGACAGAGGAAGCAAGAGAAGGGCAACCGACGATTTTCGAACCCTTCACTCAGCATTTTGTTTGTCGCCTCACTTTCCTTGCTGAGCCTCGAGATTCGTATTACCTATGTATATGTAACTATAAGTGCAAACACGTCATAATCAACAAAAGCTCTTGCGATGATAATTAACACAGTTAATATTTCATTGCTGCTACAGTTGAGTTTGTTATTTATCGATGATGAATAGCAATGTAATATATTTTATGTACATTATTGTGGATATTAATATAGAAGCGTGTTGGAAAACCACAATGACATAATTGAAAATGGATATCTTCCATGTTCTTTGTACTTTCAACAACCGTGTAACCTCTTAAATTATTAATGTAGATCGCAAAATTTACCGGAACTACGTCTCTTCCGGTTTGGAGATAGCATTGTTCGACCGGAAGTGACGTCATACCGGAAATACGTCACTTTCGGTCGAAAGATAAGATTTTCAAACCGGAAGTTCTGGTCGACAAATGCGTTTTTTTCAACACGACAGTGCACACTTTTGTGTACCACATTGTGATGCGCAACTCGTCGAAACGCACAGAATATAACCAAAATAGGGGGACTTAGAAGAATCAGCCTGTGGGGCGAACCTAGGGGACCCCCTTTTTTCTTGAAAATTGAAACAAAGAAACAAACAACTTTCCAGAACATTCTCTAAAGGTGATATGAGATTACCGTATCTATAGGTTAACGACATCGCAAAAGCGTCTGACCGTTATCGGCATCGCATTGGTTATGTTTGTAGTATTTTGTAGAAAGTCGATCAATAGCCGGCGATTCGCCCGGTCGGAGTTTCATCATGCCGGACCAGAAGGAAAGCGTGCAACATTCCCAGACGGCTGAGAGGAGAGAGGATCTTACAACTACGCAAATCATCTCCTTGATCGTGAAGTCCGCAAATTTCGCTGCTGTGAAACACTCGAAACAGAGAAGAAAGGATCCTGCGGAGACACCGTACATCAATCATCCATTGGGTTCGCAATCACGCCATCATTTTTTATTTATTTGACAATCAAATTATGCTGCTGCTTAGACTGTGCACTGTGCACGCTGTTATCAATTTTCAGGGGTTGCAAACATTTTGATTGGAGAGGGCGACGTGTACGATCCAGTCGTCGTGGCGGCAGCCTTGTTGCATGACACTGTGGAGGATACGGACACGACAATACAGGAAATCGAGAGGGAATTTGGAAAGAGCGTCAGTGACGTGGTGGCCGAAGTAACAGACGATAAGAGTTTATCGAAAGCTGAAAGAAAATTGGAACAGATAAGGCACACTCCTGGTATAAGCTACGAGGCAAAACTTGTTAAACTGGCCGATAAAATTTACAATCTGCGCGATTTGCAAAGAGTGACGCCGGTAGGGTGGACGCCAGAACGTGTTGCAGAATATTTTGAGGTATATTTCCTATCAAGCAGATTTGCCTTGTCTGATATGTGCATTCGACATAAAAAATCATCATCATCGAACACTCTATCACGCCTCTGTTTCAGTGGTCCAAGGCTGTGATTGATGGATGTCGAGGTAGCAATGCCAAACTAGAAAAGATCGTGGATTCCGTGTTCGCGGAGCAGTCCGCAAAGACCGTGGAATTGCGGGAATGACGTTGCAAAGAGAATCAATAAAACTTAATTGTGGGGTAAGTCGACGTTTCGCCCCTAGCCGCATGAAATAAATTTCGACGACAATACGTGAGTTCTTGAAATATTTATTTATAAAAGTATAACAATTTTGCATGAGATACTTTGCCGTGAAGCGATCGGTTCGCCAGAAGCAAACGCTTCCACGAGTCTGTTTCGCGGGCGTTCTACTGTTTGTAGTTTTCTCGGTAAAATTCACGCATGTAGACGGCCAAAGCTTCAGCATCTTCTTCGCTCACAGCGTTGTACAATGATGCCCGAATTCCTCCCACGGACCTTGAATGCACCGACGAATGTTGTTGGATTAAAGGTATCAAAAGAATTCAAGCAAAATCGTCTGATAATCACCTGTGACCCTTCAGCTGGAGCATACCACGGGTCGCGGCACCCGCGAGGAATTTCTTCTCGAGTTCCTCGTCCTTGCTGCCGATCCGGAACGGAACGTTCATACGGCTCCGGCAACGGGCATTCACCGGACAAGTGTAAAATCCCTTGGACTCGTCGATCGCATCGTAGATCTTCTTACTCTTGGCAATTGCACGCTTCTCCATATTCTCCACTCCGCCATTATCTTTGATCCACTTGAAAACGAGTCCTACGAAGTATATTCTGCAAACGAAGCACACGCTCGGGTCAAAAGTCCGATAAATTACGTAATAGGCTGTTTAGACGTTATCACGTTCATCAGCTGAGCGTGCGTTTCTCGACTTGACGTGCTCTCGACTACCGCTGCGAAAACTCACTGGAAGGTCGGTGGTGTATTGTGCAGGGAATTGTCATTGGCCATTACTGTGAAATTGAGGATGGTCGGGCAAATCGACATAGGAGGACTGCCGAGAACGTCGTCCCGAACGATCACCAATGTTACGCCGGCTGGGCCGATGTTCTTCTGAGCTCCGGCGTAAATCACGGCGAACTGCAAGTCAACCAGTCAATTCGTCAATTACGCCCATGATATTCGGAGAACCGTGAGAAACGTGGTTTCTTAATCACCACGAAGACATCTGCATGAGACTAAATTTTATCAAGTCGGAAGTTCGCTCAGAGAATAAAATTCTACAAGTGAGCAAATTTTTTTTCTTCCTAAAGCAGTGCATTTGAAGAGACTTGCCAAAGATGAAATTTTGTGTCGTGCAGATATCTTCAGGGTCATTTTCTTACCTTGGAAACGTCGAGGGGCCGCGTGAGAATATTCGAGGACATGTCAGCGACCAACGGAACGCCGTTCGTTTCCGGAATGAAACCGAATTCGACACCTGCAATCGACGGCGTGCAGTGTTGTATCGTTATAAATTATATCGATATGAATACTATTTCGCCGAGTCGAAATTTTACCGTGGACCGTCTCGTTGGCGCAGTAGTAAACGTAGGAGGCATCGGGGTTGAGTTTCCAGCTCGAGCTGTCCGGGATATCGGTGTAACTGGTCGGTTTTGGCACAACAAGATTAACTTTTCCATATTTTTCAGCCTCCTTCGCCGCTTTCGCCGACCATGAGCCTGAAATTCATTCACCGTGCAGACGACGATTTTGTGCGGTAAAAGAATAACCATCCGGTCGATATTAGGATTATACCGGTTACGATGTAATCAGCACTGCCGGATTTCTTCATGAGGTTGAGAGGTACTGCGGCAAATATGCCTGTTCCGCCTCCTTGCATGAACAGAACTTTGTAGTTGCTCGGAATGTTACTGTGGAAAAAAATGACCAACGGGTTCTCCGAGTTACAATTATGTCTCGCGACGCGGGGCTGATTGATCGAACGCGCAGCGGCCGCGAAGATCGGTGCTCAGCGAGAATAAACTCACAGCAAATCCCGAACGGTCTCCTGAGCATTTTCGATGATTTTCGCAAAGTCGCCGGATCGATGACTGAGCTCGAGGACGCTGACCTTCGTACTCGAGTACGCGAGCAATTCGTTCTGGACCGCTTTCAGGACCTAGAATATTGAATGCTCGACTTATTATCGACGCCCATGGATCGGTTCAACGAACGGGCTTGACCTGCAATGTGCAATTGCGTCTTGCCTGGCGCTACGTCAATGTCCGTTTAATTCTTTAGTTCGCCTAGTTGCTATACTAGTAATGTCACAGTATGTTGAAATTTACATACAAGAATATCTATATATCATCTTGCATACGGAACCGCTATCAACCAATTGGATTATCTCTCAACAGAAAAACATGATAAGGTTGCTCTCGAGAAAGATAAATCGCATCAATCTTCGAACATTCGCTTCACTCGGATTTATCTTCTTCGTGAAACTTTGGGACATTAATATTCGACTCACGGGCAATATTTAAGAACTACTTATATCAGTTTCAGTGAATTAGCGATTTAAAGAGAAGAGAACACATGTGTGATAAGTTTATTGATGACCGATCATTATTACTATAGAGTTGGCCAGTCGGAGCACTATATAGCTGTTTTCCATAAGAAACTTTCCCGATGCAGCGAATTTCGTATTGATTTTGTATCGATGTTAATATTGACGAATATTATGTGTACCTCTTGCGGAAGTTTAGCAGGTCCTGCGCCAAAGTTGATAACATCATTGGAATTGCTCAACGAGTCACTCATCTTGAAATTCGACAGTCGAAACGGTCTCTGCCGGCTATGTTTCTGGGCCCGAACAAGTGTCTACTAATCTATCTCGACTGTTGGCCGAACTGTGTCTCTTTTACTGGAGCCATCTCCTACTCCACACACGTGATCCAGATCTGATGTGCCCCCCCTCGTTCCCAACGTCTGCATTATCGACCGCGAATGGGAAGAAATTTTCACAATTTCGTACGTTTTTTCAGCGACTCAACTGTATCGCTCTATATGCTTTTCGTATGTGCTAATTTATCATTGTCGCTCAAGAACCACTAACTAGGCATGGCAATGGTTTCAGCTGCTTCAATGAATAATGATAATTTGGTAACAGACCCGAAACTGGGAAGAAGCTTGTGGTCAGATGTACAATCGGAAGGTCATTCTTTAAAAAGAAAGTTACAATTATCAAGAATCATGAATTATGAACGTCTCTTACGAGCATAATCGTCTCGCTGACAAATTGTTTATTCAAGTTATTCATTAATCTACTGCAGTAAACCTATAAAGATAGTAATGACAATAAATATCGAGTCCAGCTTAAGCTGCCAGTAAGACTGAGCGGCGCGAGAGCACTTAGATGGATTATCGATAGTAGGTAGATTCTGAAAAACGCGAAGAAGATTGAGATTCGTTATTTCTCTCATCGGCTTCGGGCATTTCCGATACACGTGCCCATCGTTCCACTCAACACGCCACACGCCTGACGATATCACGTGCTCCGAGCGTGTATCGGCGTGCAAGGGGCATAGAATACGAAGAGTCGAACGGTGCGCGAGGCTCGGCCCATATACACAGAGAACCGACAATCCTACTCTGAAATTTCCAAATTCCACATTTATCCTGCCGGCAAAGTATTTATCCCACCTCAGCAAAAACACCGCCGGGTAATTCTTCCGGAGTTTGCCTAGGCGAAACGCCGATACAGCTGTAGCCTCTGCGATCTCGTCGATTATTTCAAATTTTGTTTTTTTTAAAGTGAGGGCGCACACAAAGGTGAGAGCGCACACGAAGGAGCTGGCGATTATCGATCAGGGGTGACACAGACGCCGGTAGAGGGCCACCTCGTCATTCTCCGACTTCCCCACTGACTGCTCCGAGAGTAAAGACGCTCGTGATTATTCGTGGGAGTGGTGACCTTCCTTGCGTCCTCAAACGTCAGTTAACCACGAGCGGCAGTCCCGTACAGATCGTATTTTGTGTCATCACCTCAACGATCACTGAAAAATCTTGCGAATCCAGGACTCGATAAAGGTAACTGAGAACCGCGAAATCATTCCAAACCCGCAGCTCACCGTAACGAGTGAACTGTGGGACGCTAATTAATGTAAACTCGAATGATCTATTGTTCAACGTAAAATCCCGTTCGGCGATGACCACGTTTATTTCGCGGATGCGAATACCCATCGGTAATGGCGTCGTGTCCCCTCGACGCTGCAAATTTCAATGCCGACTCGGCAGACCGTTCGGTGTTTGCGTTTGACACTAGCATTGCGTAAGTGCTAGTCGCGTAATGCGACGGACGGCCTTGAAAAATAAAATCTCCGCGCACAGCACATTGAACGTTTCAGGGGCGGCGTGACGTCAGCGTGGAAAACTCGGATGTTTGATCAGCGAGTTTCTTCTGATATTATTGCACGCGTACTCGAATCTAGTTTGTCCAGCCGATGCCGGGTAGCTCGAAGAGCCGCTCGATACCGGCGCATCGTGTTTTAATTTTTTCGAGTATTAATGTAGCGAACAAACGCCGGAGGGCACCCGGAAGGTCATGGACCAGCGGGCACGTCACGATCGATCGATTCGCAAAAAATTCGCCCGCCATTGATATGCCTCCCGAAGCCGGCATTACGCCATCCGTCTGAGTCTATTTACACTTTAAATAATGAGTGATCATATAATGTGTATGTAACACCGGTTACGGTGTAAATGAAATCAGTGAAGAGAATTGTTGTGAGGCTCGACGATGCCTGATTCGTTCGACCTCTCGCGTAGTCCGCGGGCGTTGTCGTGACCCACCGACGATTTTTTGATCCCAGGTTGGACGGTCGAAAGCCAGCGGCGTAACCTCTCGCGATTGGCCTAACGCCGGTGCGGTCGCGCGTCATGCGGCACGCTAAACCGCTCGGATTTGTTATATTTATTTCTCATTGGACTCGGAGCTTCATTGTTGAGGATAGAATGAAAGCAAAATCACACCTTCGCGCTATGTTATAGTACGGAGTAGACCAAAATTTCTTCGTGAATCGTTGATTGTACTTGACATAATATTTACGTATCAGACGACGCGGTAACTTGCGGCTCTTGTCAAGCCTCGCCAAATGTATCGTGCCTACAATGACGCACAGTGACCGAGCTTCGTCACTCGCGCTTTAGACCACTGAATACCTACAGACGAACAGTACGTAGACCACTGGTTTTCCTTCGGACGGCGCTGCGACGAATCGTGAGTTTGCGTCGCCGTCCGCTTGCGACCGGTGGGACATTAGCACACAAATAAAGGTGACGGGTTACACTCTTTCTACTTTATTTTTCTTTTATTTACACTTAATTCTCGTAAACCCCAACGACGTAGGATTTCCGTAACTCCTTGTAGATAAGAACAAGGCACTTCCGGTTGAACTTCCGGATTATCTTATCGTATCGTCGGCCGTACACTGTTGAAAAAATTGTAAATTTAATGCATCGGACTGAAAGTTTTTATGCAAAAACTACTACATATTTAATGTACAATTATGATGAAAAATGAATGGACCTTTAAAATGGAATTAAACTCAATTATTTATTTGACGTACTTTTGTCGTAAAATTAATCCTTAGTAAAATTAGTCCTTATTATACCAGTTTGTGTATAAAAACTTCTACTACATTAAATTTCATGCGCATTTTTTTTTTTTACAGTGTGTATCGTCCACTACTGTCTTTCAATATTCTTTTAATTACGATCAGCGTCTTTAATCGCAGGTAGAAGTCGACCGATTCACTGTCGTCTGATACTTGCGTCGAACAATGCGCTGACACTCGGTGGAGAGCAGTCGGGTGTTCGCAGGGCGAGGATAGTCGTACGCGCCGTCTACCGATGCATTCGCGATTCTGTCTGATCCTCGAAAGATATTTCTTTAGCGCGAACAAAGGAGCAGCTCGGGTTGCTTGCGAGACGACCGCGCGTCCCGAGTACCGCTCCAGCAGCAGCAGCAGCAGCACCAGCGGACGCAGCAAAAAACGATCATTAATAATACGTATTTTTTCCCCTTTATTTACGCAGCATACGAAAATGGTCTGGACTACCACGGACGATCAGGTAACCCACCACACCACCTTTTCAATCACGAATTGTCTTTGTGTTTTTTTATCCCCTATCGCTTGTCTCATTAGCGCCCCCCCCATCCCCTTGATTGTGATATTGCGTAGTACAATTTTGTAGTCGACATTATCGGTATCATCGTAACCAACAAATCCACCGACCATCGGATCACCCGTTCACTGGCTCCCCGGCTATTTTTATTTTTTTCTATTACGTGTCCCGAGAGGGCGAAACGCCTGTGCCTACACGTCGCGAATTTATTTTTGTCGAGGACGAGCTCTCTCACCAGGCCACCAGCGCGGTCCGGCAAGGTCTCGCACCGACTTCTGTCGAGGCCCTGTCGACGTCGATCCCCGGAAAATTTATTTGTTTACTTTTTTAATGTTTGCCATTTTTTTTTTTTTAATTGATGTACTTCACCTATAACGTAGATTTCAATCACCTACAGATCGTAGATCGTAGATAGCGAGATATGTAGCAGACTATATATATCTCGCAAGTTTGTAGATAGCGAGAGATCTCTGACTGAGTTGACCTCTAAACTCGAGCCTAACGCTCGCTGGCAGAATCTTCGACTCTCCAATGACGAGCAAGGTCGGACGCGTTAGACTCCTCTGGCTTAGCGTCGTAGTTCTTGTTGTTTCTATTTTAATTTAATTTTTCGAACATTTTCTTTTTACGAAGGGGGTGTCAAAGTCGAGTGGTATCGGTGATCCCGCCGCACTTCCGACTGGAGCGGCTCGGCTCACGGAAAAATTGCATGGCTATAAGTAGATAACGAGCGGACAACGTATCGTCAGTCGATGGTATCGAGTCTGCTCGTTAGCACGCCTGTTACACGAATTCATAGTAAATTTTGTGTGTAGGCGAAGTTCTCTATTTCAAGTTGTGCGCATAAATTAGAGCTTTCAGCGAGTCGAGTTTCAAGATGGTAATTGAAAACGAACGTCTGCATTGTTCAATCGCACACCAAGGCACGACCTTGGGACAGTCTCGGCTCGTCACGGCTATCGTAGAAGAATTTTTTCTTTTACTTGATTTATACTTTACTTTACTTTACTTTACTTTATTGTTGTACAATAGCGTATATTTTATTTTTGTATAATGCGACTTGTTACACAGCAGTAAGCGGCAATTGCGATAACGGAATTGTTTTCGCAGATGGCCGGTACACCAAACATCGTGGCCCTGAACGCCCAGACCCAATTGGACCACATGTGCGCCCTGGACGTGGACCCTCGCGCGTCCTTCGTTCGGCTGTCTGGCATAATCTGCACCATCGGGCCGGCTTCCCGCTCCGTCGAGATGCTCGAGAAGATGATCGAGACCGGCATGAACATCGCCCGTATGAACTTCTCCCATGGTTCGCACGAGTACCACGCCGAGACGATCGCCAATGTGCGACAGGCCCAGAAGAATCTTTCCGAGCGCAACAGCGTAAACGTTCCCGTCGCCATCGCTCTCGACACCAAGGGTCCCGAGATCCGTACCGGTCTTCTCGAGGGTGTGAGTTATATTCGTCGTATTCATTGATTGTACCGCTTCGCCCATCTGGGCGAAGCAGTACAATCAATTAATGAACAAACTCGATCACAAGACGTCGATTTTCGATATTTTCAGAATGTTCATTAATTTTTTTATTTTTTCATTTTTCGGTGCAGGGTGGAGCCGCCGAAGTTGAACTTGTGAAGGGTCAGAGCTTCAAGCTGACGACCGACAAGGCTTTCAGCGAGAAGGGAAACGCGACGACCGTCTGGGTCGATTACGAAAACATCTCGAAGGTCCTGAAAGTTGGAAACCGCGTCTTCGTCGACGACGGTCTAGTTTCGCTGATCGTCAACGACATCAGTAAGTACACGCTACTCTGTATCGAACCTTCGTATTGTACGATCACAAATTAATTTTAACGTAACTTCCACAGAGCCGACACAAGTAACGTGCACCGTCGAGAACGGCGGCACCCTCGGCTCGCGCAAGGGTGTCAATTTGCCGGGAGTTCCGGTCGATCTGCCAGCCGTCTCCGAGAAGGACAAGTCCGATCTGCAGTTCGGCGTCGATCAGGAGGTCGACATGATATTCGCTTCGTTCATCCGTAACGCGGCGGCGTTGACCGAGATTCGCGCCATCCTCGGCGACAAGGGCAAGAACATAAAGATCATCTCGAAGATCGAGAATCAGCAGGGCATGACGAATCTCGACGAGATCATCGAAGCCTCCGACGGCATAATGGTGGCTCGCGGTGACCTCGGTATCGAGATTCCGCCGGAGAAGGTTTTCCTTGCTCAGAAGTCCATGATCAGCAGATGCAACAAGGTCGGAAAGCCGGTCATCTGCGCGACCCAAATGCTCGAGTCCATGGTGAAAAAGCCCCGAGCCACCAGAGCCGAGTCTTCCGACGTTGCCAACGCGATACTCGACGGAGCCGATTGCGTTATGCTCTCAGGTACGTGAGACGCTTCGAAGATCCATCTTTTACCATTTACCGCAGGGCGATTCTAATCAAATTCGACATCTGCAGGAGAAACGGCCAAGGGCGAGTATCCTCTCGATTGTGTCCGCACGATGGCGAATATCTGCAAGGAAGCCGAAGCGGCGATATGGCAGAAGCAAATCTTCTCCGATCTCTCGGCTAAGGCCTTGCCTCCCATAGACGCTACACACGCCGTTGCCATCGCCTCGGTCGAGGCGTCCGCCAAATGTTTGGCCAACGCGATCATAGTCATCACGACGTCTGGTCGTTCGGCCCACTTGATCTCCAAGTACAGACCACGCTGCCCTATAATCGCTGTAACACGCTTTAGCCAGGTAGCACGCCAGGCTCATCTCTATCGCGGAATTTTGCCCCTCCACTACACGGGTATGTCCTCTTTCGCCAAACTATTTCGATCGATTGTTTCGTTGCGACTACAAAGCCGACTGATGTAAATTAATGTTTTCGATGCTTTACAGACCCACCTCTATCCGACTGGATCAAGGACGTCGACGTGCGCGTTCAAGTCGGTATCAACTTCGGCAAGAGCCGCGGATTCTTGAAGAGCGGCGACTCGGTCGTTGTCGTTACCGGATGGAAGCAGGGTTCCGGTTTCACAAATACTCTTCGTATCGTGTACGTAGAACACGAACTTACGGGTCATAGATCTGCATGTTCGATCGTCAGCGACACCGACTCGTACGAGGATCTCGTCTAATCGAGTGCCCGATCGTAAAACTAATTCATGCACGCTAATCGTGTTGCCCCATTTAACCGCATGATGCATGCCTGTCTACCCTCGATCCCAAAAATCCATCTACTAATCAGATATTCGTACACTAATCAGTCAGCGTTCTTCATCTTGCACAATTATTATATGCAACTTATGTATCGTGATTTATGTTTAATTAAACTAACCAGATCAGGTGCTTTTCCGTTACCAAGCTTCGTCGCATAGACAGCTGCAAAGTGACGAGCCTATCTGTTAATCACCGTCTCGATTAATCCGCACGTATATCATCGCATGTATCGTACCGTTTCCTAGTGAAATATCGACTAGACGACGATTCGTCGGACTCTATGTTATCTTTATTGTTGTTGTTATTTACAGAACTGTTGACTGAGAAGACATCAACGGGTTTGATGCAACGTACGATACTGTGGATAGATGTAACGGTAAATGATCTGATGTTGGCGGTCGCTCGATTCGAGACCGATTCTACACTACTACGTGCTCTGAAATTGTAATTAGAGTATGTCGATTGAGAGAAAGGTGATGCTGTCTTGCGTAGGTTCAGTATTATCCTGTTACAGCATAGATGTATATTACGAGAACAGCGCAAACTAAGAAGAAAAATGAAACTTGTATAGTATATAAGTGAGTCTACATGAATAAATTATCCGAAACAGTACGTCTGGTCTTACTACTCTACGAATGCATAATAAACGCAAAGCCTCTCCCAGGAACGTGCAGGAAAAGCGTGTATCGACCAAGTGTGCGCTGCGGGATTGTTCGAAGAATACCGACTGTCGGTAAGGTAGATATTTCGCTGTTTCCGTTTTTAGAACAAAAGCGCCACCTGCGGACGCTTTTGACACCAATTGAGAAATTCTCGATCACGAACTTCGCTCGGTATCAAGATACCTGTGTATTGATCATGCGGAGAATTAATTCGGCAGCATATCGAATTAAGACGAGCCAACGACAACGAAGATTTTATACCGAGAAAGTAAGCACGTAACATCTTACCACCTGTCGGCTCTGCACCAAGAAAATCGTTAAAAATCTTAATTTTTTTATCGGATGTGACGTAACGGAAATACGTTGTTTCCGGTTTCGAGAATCTCATTTTTCGACTGGAAGTGACTAGAGCCCGATGCAAGAGAGCTGCGCGAAGAGGACGCTGTTCGGAGAATGACTCGTTCGACGAGCGGGATCGTAGTTGAAGCGTTTTGTTCTCCATTACCCCGCCGTCCTGTGCACTCCCCGCGCATCCCCGTATTTATTCGTCGACCGTGATTAAGCTCGAATAGGCAAAGTTTGATGAAGTTGATAAAATCGATGGTTCAAACGGTTTTCCCGGTCTACAAACTCTGCATCAGTTCCATGCGGGGTTCATATCGCTCCCTTGTACGACTTGCTCTGTATAAGCATCGACCACCTTCCTCTTGTTCGAATTCCGCACCTCTGTACGAATAGTTTATCTCTACTGTATAGACGTACATCTATGTGTCCAGTCGATACGAGTTGACCGATAGAGAATAGAACGTTCGTTGTACGTAAAAGCGATGGCTTCTTTCACGCTATATGTTGAGTTGGCATCGTCAAAGCGACCGAGGGCGATTGTGTCTCCAAAAATAAAGATGATGTACTTTTTTCCTATTTTCCCCACAAAGCAACAGCGCAGTCGGTAGCTCAATAAAATCACACTTTGGGCATGTTATAAAGTTACACTGTTATATATTTTTTATTCTTCGAAAGAAGGCGAACGATGTGTGTACGCGTCGGTAACGAAGAACACTTGGCCCACACTTCTCCTATTATCTAGCGGACAATTATTGTGCTCGACCACTCTTTCAGATATGTTTATTTTAACATTAGCGATGGCGCCGGCATTTTTGCAATCGAGTGGGATGTCGAGTCGATTGTTTGCCGAGCCCGCTGTACAGCGGGTAACCGGACACCCTCACTCGTGCCGTCCCCAACGGCAGAAGTTCTGTGTCCTCGTATAAAACATAAATTCTTGATGGCTTTCGAGGGCGTGATCGACGAGTGGTCTCATCATCCTCGACTCGTACACTGCACAAATGGAAATGTTGTCACTCGACTTAGATTTCACAGATCGTGGCACTGGACGCGTAGTATTGCCAGCCCAATAATGACACGAAAGTATGGAATGACAAGTCGCATATGGCTAGGTATAACCAAAAAATCGATGAAATCGATCAAAGAACACTGGTACATTACGATACTGGTGCGAAAAAAGCTTTTCTGGCGAGTGTGAGTTTGCAACTCGAGCCAAAGGCGAGTGTTGCAATCACACGAGTAAAGAAAACTTTTTCGCACGAGTATCGTACAAAATTTCATTTCGCAAGATGTGAAAAAATGGGGTTGTCCGTAGGCGAGGCGTGCGCAAAACCGCAATTCTTTCACCGAGTGGTGTAAAAAATACACCGATAATATTTATAAATGTATCTAGGTCGACGATTTAAACAATGTTGCTGGAAGCACGTGTACTATGTATAATTGGGGCGTAGTTAATCAAAACATTGGAAATTCATGCGCCCCTTGCGCCATTAAACATGCACGCAGGCTCAGAACTTGAGCCCAACGAATTTGATGAATTATTTTCGAAGTGTAGGAGATCAGCCGAGGCTGGCAGGTTGATAACAGACGGTAAGCACATCGCTCACGTATATTGTACGAGGCGGCTGAACGAACCGTGAAATAAATTCATCAATAAACTTTCTATCAACACAATATAATCGAACAGAAATCGGTGGCGAAAATCGCTACGTTCTATCGTTACCGAAACGTTCACACGTTACCTTATACAGCTTTCTAAACGCATTACTAAATAAAAACTACACGGACAAAATTGCAAACGATTCAGCGCGTCTTTGCCTGCAAAGAGCAGTTTTATAGCGATCGGCAGGAACGCATTTTGGCTCTAACATCCTTAACAATATCCGCATCAAAACTAAATATGCGTGTCGTTGATTTCATTCGTTCGTCAAAACATTCGTGGAAGAACACAAATACAAGAAGCGAAAATGAAAATTTTGTCCGGTATTCCGTGCCAGCTGGCCCATGTCTGTTCAATACGGACAGGTCAGCACAGAGGACGCGTCGCCGCTGGCTTCTGTACGCCATTGGCAATTTTTTCTCTCTAACTTTGACTGGACACTGGGTGGGAGTAATTAGTGCAACGTGGGAAACAGGTGGAGCACAGAGGAATATCAAATGACTGTTACACGTACCGGGCGCGACTCACAGCGTATCTTAACGCGGATGATAATTTTATACAACCGGACAGCCGCCCTCGACCGCGTAAACTCAATTATCGTCATAAATTTTGACGCGCATCCCGCGAGGAAACGAACCAGCGAGTTAACTCAACGCCGCATTAATTTTGACAGTGTCCCTCGTCGACTCGCCGAGGTGACACGAAAAATCACGCGAAACATGTCGCGGAATCCTCCGCGCTACCGTCTGACCTCACCCGCAACGAAACGATCGTTCGGTCGAACATTCGCCCGCATAACGGGGCATCGCGATTAAGTGAGGTTAGTCGGATGCCGTATCGTCGGAGAACGCGGCATCCGAGACGCGTGCGTTAACACAAGACGTATTCTCGGAAGGGCGGGGGAACGATAATTTCGCTCACCGGGTATAAATGAGGGTCGACGTGAATAATCACCGGGCGAAAGGAAAGAAAATGATGAAAACGCGGCGACGACTCGTAGTCAGCGAGAAGATAGGTGCCCGGCGAGGAAACGGAGGGCGCCGAGGATTCGGTAACGACCGAGTGATCGAGAACCGGTGTGACGAGGGCGCTGCGGCCCACGCAAGATCGTCCAGCGAAGAAAGAAGCAGCGAAAGACGGCGGGGCCCATCTCGTTAGTATAAAGAGCCCCGCACGCGCCTCTCCAGTGATTCTGATGTAGTAATTCCGGCTCGGTGTGTGTGTGTGTGTGTGTGCGTGTGTCTCGTGCGGGCTCGGAAAGATTTCGTAATGAAGATGGTTCGTGTATTCCATAACCGCGAGGGCGGCAGTCGTAAAAGAGCGGAGGGTGAATAGGGGGAGATACACAGAGCGAATGAGCGAGTGAACGCGAAATAAAAAAAAAAGGAGATACCGCGAAAGAGACGCGAAGAGGGAGAGCACGCGTCGAGGATGGACCGAGAGAGAGAGAGTGGAAGGAGGCGGAGGGCGCTTGCGCCCGGTGACCGCGTACTTCAAAGCAGCCACCTGTGCGCCCACCCTCCGGTCCCGCGCACATCGTATCACCTCCGCGGTCTCCCATATATATATAAAGCGACGCTCTCCGTCGACACACTTGGCATCGTTGTACCGTCGTAAGCGTAACGCGGGGGCTCCCAAACGACACAAAGTTTTTCGAACACGATTCGTCAACCGATCGCCGATCCTCCGTTCGACCAGCCGAGGGACTCGCAGCAGTGTCTCTCATTTCGCCAGTCGCGCACACGGAAAGACGGACGATTCTCGGACTCGAGCTTATCATCGCTTTCGCTCGACTTTGGTAAGCCAAACTAAAAAAGCATTTTTCGAAAACTGTCACCGATACGCTATCAATTCGAGTTTCATCTACGGGTACCCGCTCGATCGGATACTCCGTTGCGTTTCTTGTATATTATGTGTAGTGCAACAGCGGACTCCCGTTTATGCCTATTTTATGCGCTACTCGAGTGGTATTACCGCGTACCTACGGTTATCCAGGCTTCCGGGCAAAGTGGCGTCCAGAGACGGAGACCTTAAAATTGCTGCGGATATGCCGTTTTATAAATTCAAAAAGTACAGCACCATTTTCTAGCGATCATCATACGACAATGAATATCCGGTAGATCGTCTATCTTTTGTCTTCGTGTACTCTAAATGTGTTGCCTACGTCGTAGATTCTGATCGGATTTCTATTGAAAAAAAAATCTTGGTTTCGGCTAGAAAGTATCTATTTTTAGCGGGAAAGTATCGAAGTACAGTGGATCCGTTCGGGGGTATGGAGGGGCGTGGGAAGGGGATTGCTTTGGCCCCGGTGGGTCCTCTTCTGAGGGCGTGTGTCCGGCTTTCGCCAGCACGGCTGAGCACGCAAATTACAGACCGTTACAGGTGAAAAGAGCCCGCAATCGCGTCGCTCCACAGTTGACAAACTTGACGCAACAGCCTCGGTCTTGGCCACGGGTCCGTCGTTGTAGCGTGTAGCGTGTACGTTCTTTTCTCTCTTCAACCTTTTCCGGCCGGAGGAGGGCGGCGTGTCGGCAAATTTGGCGACAGCGGTTCAAAGTCATCCTATTTGAAGGGACGAGTCGGTCGATAAACCATCTAGACGGTAATCTTTCGCCTCCGTCGTTCGGTTTCATTTTTATTGAAATGAAAGAGATCTTGTAATTTTTTTATTTCCTCGCGACTCAATGGAGAATGCAAAAATTGAAGTCCTGCGTGTAGGGAGAGTCGGGCGTTTACTTGTACTACTTGCTCGGCGGCCGTTATTTATTATACTACTTGCTCGGACGAGTACACCATTTCGGCAAATTATTAATCGTCCCACTCACATGTTTCTTCCAAATAACAAAATTATACCTGTCCTGCATTTTGAAAAAAATGCTCAAAAAAAGAAAAATATATTTAACGCTGATTACGAATCTGAGAGAGACAGTCAGGCGTTTACTTGTACTACTTGCTCGGCGGCCGTTACTTATACTACTGGCTTGGACAGAGGGAACCGGTGAGGCTCACACTCGAGCACATCAATTCGACAGTATTAATCGTTTATCGTATTAATGTTTGTGTCAAATTGAAACATTTTACCTGATCCACGTAAAAAAAAAAAAATTCGAAAAAAATAGAAAAAGTTATTTACCGCTGGTTACGAATATGAAAGAGAGTCAAGCGTTTAGTTATACTACTTGCCCGGCGGCCGTTATCTATACTACTTTCTTGGACGGGGAAACCGATGTCGTTCGCACATCAGCTAAATTGGACAAACTATAATCGTTTCTATTACATGTTTATTTCAAATTTTTCAATTACATCTGTCCTATATTTAAAAAAAAAAAGTTTTTAATCGCGGATTCCGAATCGTTCGCTCATCTCTTCCCCGGCTCAATAATTTTCGATGCAAATCTACCCCAGAGGCGAAATAGTACATTGCTTCCGGTGTTTACCATTAGCAGAAAATTCTCTTCGGTGGATGAGAAGGAAAAAAGAAGCGAAAGCAAAAACACGTTCGGACTTTCATGGAGCTCGAACACGGTCCGCAGGTCCAGAAATGCCGCACATCATGACCCGAGCTCGAATTACCACGTAACGTTGAAGTCATGAAAAATCGCGTCGCCCGCAACTCCCTCACTACACGACGAAAAAGCGCCATAAATCTACAGTATGTGTACCGTAGTCGGGCGTACCGTCGAGCATTATTAAAATTTACGCGTTCTCGTCTACTTGTCGTACACCGCTGTCTGTTTACTCGTTCCCGGTCTCGTTCTCAATTTTTGTCTCGCAGACCACCGACGGCACTGCCAGATGCGCTGGTAATAACGCGAAAACGCCACGGTCCATTGAAACAAGGAAAATCTAAAAAAAAAAAATAGTAAATGCTGTAAGCAATGCGTACTAACTGTTTGAAAAAGTACTCGACCAGGATAGACTCTTCAAATACTTCAGAAAAAAAACTTACGAAAACAAAGTAATAAATGCAGTAAGCAGTGCATACGAGCGAATTTTACGCGAGTCCTCGATATTTTTTGTTCAGTGTGCAGAAAACAGTTTAAAAAAATGTTTAGTGGTAAATGCAGTAAGCTGCACGAGCTGCTGTTTGAAATAAGAACTCGACGAGGATAAACTCCTCGAACACTGCAGGACAATGCAGAAGAAGGAAGTAAACGCAGTACGCAATACGCACGAGCTGTCCGAAAAAAATTACTCGACCAGTTGTCCATGCTGATAGATTCCTCAAATACTGCAGCGGGTGCAGGAAATAGGAGTAATTAACTGGACGATCCTCGAACGCAGTGGGTACACACGTCGCTCGTTATTCCGGCCCGGTCGTGCCGATCGACTGGCGGCTGAATTAATTTATCACTCGATGATGAATTATTCAGCCTACAGCGGAGATTTTTATTCTTCGTCGTACTTCCCGGTAAGTTTATTGCCGTGTACGAGCCGCCTCCATCTAAATGGTAATTGGACGAAGGGCAGCCGAGTTTTCGTACCGTGTCGGCGGCATTTCTCGGGCGTGCAACTTGGAACTTCGCACTCACGTCCCGATAATTCTGAAATGCAACAAACTTGTTATCGGAAGTATCGGGAGGATTAGCGGAAGAAGTTCGTCGATCCGCCGCGCCCCGGCGAGCCGGTCGGTGGTGTTGCGAGCGAAAGATTCAAGCGCGATCCAACATGGGAGGAAAACCGTAAAAATCGGGAAAGCAGCGGCAATGGCGAGGGAGGCGAAGAGACGCTAATATTGTTCTCCGCGACCGAAGTCCCCCAAGAGAACCGTGCAACAATAGCATAGCAGAAACACAATGATGCAGTAAATACAGTAAAATAAATACAAGAAAACGATGGAAAATATAATAAGCACAAAAGAAAAATTCGCGAGAAAGCGCGAAGCCAATATAGTAAAAATATAATAAACCGAAAAGAAGAATCGAAAAGAAAATGCAAGGCGAATACTATGAAAATACAATTATCCGAAAAGAAAAAAGCGAAAAAAAAAAACGAACGCACTAGCGTGAGTCGACCCTACCGCCCAGACCGGCTTACGAGGAGATGGAGGAACGTAGAGAATTACAACTTTGTTATCGGGAGTAGCGGGTGGATGAAAGGACGCAGTTCGTTGATCACTGGAACGTCCGACCGACACGTCGGGACGAGCCAATGGGTGAAATTATCGAGCAAAACATTGAAGTGCTATCCAACGTTTGCCCGGCGAATCGTGGGCGGAAGAAAGGAAAAATAGGGAAAACTGCAGTGGTAATAATGTGGCGATCGAGGGACGGAGTAAATGATGGAGAACGAGTGAATTATGACGCAACAGCAACCTCTTGACAAAAGCTCCAATTGTACGGTCTATTGAGTCAGTTTGTGAATATATTATTTCCTATCGATTGTATTAGCTTCGAGCATTATATAATGCTGGCACCGTTATCCAGTGGAACAATAAACGTACCGGCCGCACGGGGCTGAGTGCAGACCCGGGAGGACGAAGGCTGGCAATAATAATACTCAACCAGCATCACCGCCCGTCTGTCCATTACTTTTTGTAGAAAAATTATAATAATCGGACGTGATATCGATGACTCCGATGGACATTATGAACCATTTTACATTAATTTCGTCATCCATATTTTTTAAATATCTTAATGAATATTTTCATAATGATATTAATAATTATGTTAATACATTTATTTAAGTGAGTTATTTTGCCATTTTTGCCATTATATGTAGACTGTACGAGCTTTGGTTTCGTTGGTTATTACATTGCGACTTACTCTTACGAGGTTTCTCATTCATTCCTTTCACTTACCCCTTCGCCCACTTCCATACTCACTTTTCATATTGATAAATACATTAATAAATGGATATTTTGCTTATAAACCCTCCGACCGCACGGGATTCAGTGCAGATTCGGGAGGACGAAGGCTGGCCACAATAATACTCGACGAGCATTACCGGCCGTCTATCCGTCCACTACTTTGTATACAGAAATTATAATAATATTACGGGATATCGAAGACTAATGAATATTATGAAACATTTTACATTTTTATTTTTTTTCTTCACTCTTCTTAATTTTAATAAATGATGTTTTTTTCATTGCAGAAGTACTCTCGCAGAATGAAGATGAACAACAGTCACGCGAGTTTCTTGATGCTCTTCCTCGTGATTGGCATCGCCGTCGGGTCGGAGAGCTATCTGGACTATGGAGGTTCGTTGTTATATTTTTCCGGGTTGCACAGTATTATCCATTTATTTTTACTGTCTCTCCTATCTCCTGACGGCATTGCGACGGGTGACTAATTATAATGAATACTCTGTGACTACGCGGTTTGCCGTCTGCACTTAATGTCACTTTTTTAATTTTCGTAAAACAATGTTTTTCTACTTATTCGTACGTCAAGATAGTAGAAATTAATGATATTTTTCACGCCGGATCGAATCCCGAAAGTTACTTCCGGGACATATTGGACTTAGCTGTACGCGAAAAAAAAGTTCGATTAATATTGTATATTATAGCCTATTAACGATAAAGTATCTCGCATGTCCGGAAGCGAACGAGCCTATTAACCCAAATATTTTTAGGCGTATGCCACAAGTGCGTGCTACTCGGACACTTTTTTACGACTAGGCACATAAACGTTCATTGCATGGTCAACGTTTGTGAGACTCCTCCCCGGCCACTTATCGTAAAGAACGACCATATAAACGAGCGGCGTTATAAACACTTTTTTTTAACGCTCGTGCTCGCCAAACTGACTTTGCCAGAATGGGACGAGAGAAACACCGAAACTCGAAGACATTTTTATTTTTATTTTTTTCTTCCACTCAAAATCGAAATTAATATTACGATATCTGTCAGACGAGGCAGCCGACAGAAATCTGGAGAATCTACGGGAGTTGTACAGAATATTGCTGAGACGCAACGCAGTGGAGAACACCGGAATGGTTGCAACACCTCTCGAACATCTTATGATCCGGAAGTCTCAGCGGTCGCCGTCCCTGCGTCTGCGATTCGGTCGATCGGGCCCACCCGTTCCGGTAAGTGTATCAACATTGTATTTTTGGCATATTTACATCTCTACCACTGACAACTCTAACAGAAAATATCTCTACGATATTACAACTCCGTATTAGAACTACCAAAATCTGTACCAGAAAGTTAAAAAAAACTCTACCGGACTTGAAATGAAACTCTATAGGAATGGAAGTAAAACTCTACTCAAATGGAACTGAAACTTTATCGGAGTACAAGGCTAGACGGTAGCCTTGTATTCCGGTAGAGTTTTTATTCAATTCCGGTAGAGTTTTATTTCAAGTCTCGTAGAGATTTTGGTAGAGTTTTGATACGGTAGAGTTGTAATATGGTGGAGATGTTTTCTGGTAGAGTTGTGAGTGGTAGAGATGTAAATGTGCCGTATTTTAATTTTTTTATTTTTTAATTATTTTTTTTACTTTAATGCATTACAATGTTGGATTGGGAGTGGCGGTGTATTAAAGCGGCGCGACGACTTCGCCTCCCGATAATATAACGGCGGCAGAATCCCCCTTGCGTTCCTCCCCGAGGCACAAGGGTGCGATACAAATGAGGGTAAATTATCCAACGAAACGCGGCGTGTTTAGCGGCCAAACATTTCTCTAAGGGCCAAGTTTGTCGCAGCAACGTTGACAAATTGTTAAATTACCCCAGTCTCGCGTAAATTGTCTGTAGCAGAAGGTAAATATTTTAAGGGTGTGAATAATATTGCTCGACGAGTATTTTTACACGTCGTCGGGTCTTGAGTTATGTTGCGCGAAATATTTAAAATCCTGTGACTTTCAATTCTGAGATGCAGACATTTTTTTATGTTACGAAAAAAGTGCAAAGTAATTTGCACAGGGTTTTCTCATTTATTTCAATTTCGCGCATAGCTTCCTCCACGCGGAAGCAAAAATCAATCAAGGAACTATTGTGGAGAAAGCTGTGTGCAAAATTGTAATAAATAGGAAGGCCACGTGCAATTTTTGAAAAATAATTTGGCGATAATCCGTCACGTAGGAAGGAATTCACCGCAATACTTTTCTGTTTCAGACGAGACTCGTGACGCGACCGGGCGACAATCCGTCAGCCTTCGACGATAACTAATCACGACGTTGACCGATTTAATCATTTTCCTACCCGAAATTGGCTTCCTTTATGTATATGTGTATATTACCTGCGACAAACGTCGAACCAGTTTAAATGTGTTAAACGATGAAGCGACAAAAAAAAAAAAAAAAAAACGTCGCCTCCCTAGAAATTCGTTTCGCGCAGAGCAGTATGGATCTTTCTAAAAAAAAAAAAATATTGATT
The DNA here is from genome assembly GCA_933228735.2 of Amblyteles armatorius. NCBI lineage: Eukaryota > Metazoa > Arthropoda > Insecta > Hymenoptera > Ichneumonidae > Amblyteles > Amblyteles armatorius. The sequence goes on along the minus strand of OW121689.1, from coordinate 966,054 downwards.
CTCGCCACCGTACCGAAAAGGTATTCACTCCACCCAGGCGGAGTTTCATAGAGCGCAACGGTTTAATATGAGGCAACTGGCCTAAGCGTTTCTTCTTCCGCAATGGCGTACGCAAAGGATCTCCGTTTAAATCGAAACGTCGCTTCCGTCGCTGAACGGCATCACCGTTTCTTTGGCTTGTCTCCCAATGCAATGCAGGTAATCGAGAAACAAAACTGCGGTAGCGAATAATAAACAGTAGTACTAGTGTAAAACTCTGTTGGTCGAGTAATATTTATTCATCGAACCTTATTTCGTGTCGGCTTGTTCCAACGACTCTCGACGTTATTCATTGTATTCATCGAATCCTATACCGGTAAAGATGAATCGTCATATATTCTGATACATTGTTTTGTCGATAAATGTGCCAAATAAAGAATATGACCTATCGAAAACGCGCGGATCGCCCGACGGAGGAGAGTTGCTTCATAGATCTGACGACCTCCTTCTGATCGTGTGAGAGCTCTTCGAAATTCTTGAATTCCGGTCGCATGAGTATCTGCGCTCGAGCCCGTTCGACGGTTCCCGACAGCGGAGTCTTCAGTATAGCTTGCCAATTGGCCTCGTTGAAATTGATCAAAAACTAAAACACATCGTATGGAAAGCCATGAGAACTCTCGCCGGATTTCGAGAGACGCTCGAAGACCGTCCGAACCTGATCAAAGGCGGCTTCCTCTATATGAAACATAACGTAGGGAAGCGATTTCGACGCTACGAAAACGTCGCTCGCGTCACCGAAATCCTCGTCGACGTTCGTCTCGCTCCGTTCCAAATTCTTCAGCACCCGATCCGAAGAGCGGATCAGAAACTCGTGCGCTACCTAAAAATGTTTCACATTTTATTCAACGAATTTTTGAAACAATCCCAGCACCGGTCTGCTCGCTGCATGCCTTGAGAGATCGTCGGCCGACATCGGTGAACAAGAGTTGGTCGGTGTAAGTCTCGATGACCGCGGGGTTGGAGTACAGTTCGGCTCCGTCCTCGCGCGAGTCGTGCAACTTTATCCTGAAATTGCGAATCATCTTAGTCAGTGATCGTCGACTGGCAATTAAAAAATCGCCGATGCTACCAGTCCTCGACGAGTGTCAGAAGGGAGTCGATCTGGTCGGTGTGCTTGTTGTCCTCGTCGATGCTGCAGAGAGCTTCGGCCAGAGCCGTGGCCGAGGCTAATCTGTTCCGCGGATCGAACGAGCTCGGCTCCGACGCGGCTTCCGTCGAACTCTGCCGGGGTGCTCGTGCCTCCGGTAGCGTCTCGACGGCCTCGCCGGAAATGGAAACCTCCAGGAGAGCCGAGTACAGCGAGGCGCAGAAGAGTTGCAGAAGAACCGAGCCGCCTATGGGGTGGCAGTGCGCTGGTAGATTGTCGTTCAAGGCGAAACCCGCACGGAGAACTCCGAGGGGCGCGCAGACGTACAGCTCCGTCAGGCAGGCCAAAGTCAACGACATCGCCTGATAAATACTCGCACCCGTCTGGAACAAAAAATACAACCGGATATTATACGGCCCCTGCGTTTTCAGAACGCTGTTACAACAATGACCCTCGCAGCTTTGTTTTACCTTTACTGCATCGAGAAGCGTCTCGACGATCGGAACTATCATGCCGTGGAGGGGGGACAGAAGAGCATTCAGCCAGGGTGGTCTAGCTTGATTCCATACCTGACGAGAAACAAGAACGGTTCACGGTAATGAAAGTTACGTATAAATATAAATATTTTTTAAAAAATTAAATTTAATATTAAATTTTTTTAAAAATATTTCTTCGATCCAGGTATAAGGTCGATAATCAATAATTTACGACGCTCCTAATTCTTACAAGTGGGCACTGGTCGCCGATTCGTCCTTTCGCTATTGTAAAATTAGTTGAATAGGAAACCAACTGATTGTAAATCAAACCCGACGATTCAACGGGATTGTATGAAACAAAGTCACTCGGTGCAATTTATTACGCGCGACCATACCGCACTTGTCAGATCCCGTGTTTCAAACTTTTTTTTATCACTCACTCTATTTTATTGCCGAGTAAAATATCCCTTACCTCGTTGACCTTTACCTCTTTGGCGTGGTCCCAGGTAAATCCTCCTTTATCATAAAATTACCAATACCCGATATTTCTCTTGGAAATTTCTTAATCCCGACAATAATTAATACAACATGGACAAGTCAACTAATTTTTTACAGGTGCGAACTGGTCGCCTTTATTTCGATTTTCAATGGATCGTAAACGTCCCGGCAGTAAATTTTCTGCCTCCTACCCCCCTGTAGGGATAATCCCTGTTTATCCCTGCTTTCCTTGCAGAGAGAGCTAAACAGCGATAGCCGTGCCCCACAGCTTCGTCAATGCTCGTGTCAACGCCCACTCTACGCGTAGAACGCTTAATTAAACGGATGCATAACTGTTTCCAATCGAGTAAAATCGTCGTTCGAATTTTCGTCACACGTTACCTGCCGTCTGTCGAGATAATTCGACCAATTTGCATCGTGTTTCATAGCCGGTACAATGACGTGTAACGAATCCATGAAGGTATTGACTGATATGTACGCGACGCTGTACAAGTATAACGACGACGGATGCCCGCTGTTGCTAGCCGATCTGTCGCATGCGGAGCTCGTGCACAAAAATCCTCCGCAACCCTCGGCTTCCTCCCTCGCGTTTGACCTCGTTGAACTTGAACTTTCCGTGTAACCGGCGCATCGGTGCACCAACGTGCTCAGCAGCATCCGAGCTACCGCGCACTCGTTCATCGAAAGTACCTGCAATGTAGTGAAAAAATAGTTATTTGCATGGACGGGCGTGGAAAAGAAGTTCTTGACGAGTGTGGAAATGCCGGCATCGACACGAGTCAGCAATCCCTCTTCTACGCCCATGCAATTCAAATAATTTTTCCTAACGAATTCACGAAGTGTGCGCAGCAAAGTACTTTCTCGCACTTTTAACAATTGGGTCCAGTTCGGTTGCGGCTGAGATCTGAGGACGTTGACCTCGAGAATAAGGTGCGCCCTCTCGGGCAGTGACTTTGCACAGTTGCCGGAAGTCAAGGAGCTCCCGAGGAGTTTGGGTGCGCATATCAGGAGCCACGGCGCAGGTCCGCATCGTTGCTGCAGAATCGCCATGTTGTCCAGTCCATTCCTGCAAGCCTGCAATTATCGGGCAAAAGACGAGCCTCGTTAACGCGGAGTTAATCGGGCGCGGCTCACTGAAACAACGTGTGCGGAGAACCTGATATAGTACACGTAGCGGAGTGCCTCGCAACAGCAGGCATACGAGTAATTCGCCGCATTTGGCGTGGATGTCCCGCATAGCCACGGAGAGCTTGCTCGTGCGTAATCCAATCAACTCATCGGCGTCGAGACAGGCAGACAGGGCGAGATAGGCCGAACAGCACAAGACGTTGAAGGCGTCCGCCCAAAACTGCTCCGATCTCGCTAAGCTCGGACGACCCTGCGAACATAGAGTATATTCCGGTATCTCTTTTATTTGTCATTCATCTTTGTAACACGTGCACAAAAAGTCTCACTTTTCGTGTCTGCAACACGTGACGAAAGTGGCACTTTATAATAAGGCGTGCAAGAAAAATACTGCGCATGCGCAGATCACATTCGTGACTTTTTCTACGCTTTAGCTATTTTTTGCACGCTTTCGCCACGCTACAGGTATAAAGTGAGTACATTACTAAATGTAAAGCGGGAAGAATAGTTTTTCTTAGGCAGGTTTCGACTAATCGTTTTTCCTTATCCCGGACCCCCAGCTGTTACGTCACTGGGATTAACGAGCGAGTGGCCAGGTCCGAATTCGAACGAGCATATGTCGCAGCTAACACGATTATAAAAGCTGGCTTCGGTGCCGACGAGCTCTCACATGAATGAAACGAGTAGCGATGATCGATAGGGACTCGTTGAGCATCCCGGCAAAAACTCGCTGGGCCATTTTCGGCGATACCGTGTTCCATAAATCGGCTTTCGTTCCTGCGAACATACGGATGGGGGAGTGGGCATGCGATAAGGGATAAACATAGGATTAACGTAAGAGGGGTCGAGTTGCGCAGGAGTCCATTACGCACCCTGCATGTACAGCCACCACATCTGTATCGTGAATGAGCAGCGCTCCTTCTCGAAAAACGATCGGTTCTTCTGCCAGCTCAGGGAATCGGCCTCGTTCAGTATGTAGAGGGCTATTAGTCTGCAGTGCAGGTCCAGAAGCCTCTCGGCCACCGCCTCTGCCATTTCGTCGTAGGATTTGTAGCATTCCGAAAGTTTCTGGCTGCCGAGACATACATTGATTCATCGGAGTCGGTAATCCCGGAGCTTATACAGTAGAACCTCGCTTATCCTTAACTTTACTTGACTATCCTTAAGCGGCTTTAATATCAGTTACTTGGTGCTACCTCGACTCCACCGGTATCTTGTCCTTGGACTGTTGACTGTAGCACCACAGACAGTTGCGAATCAGTGCTGCCGCTCCGAGGGTCGCGGTGAGAACGGTCAGATCGGCGTGATCCAAAGACTCCTGGATAAGTGTGTGCAAGTGTTCTACAGTGATTAAATTCCAAAGGAAAAATTTATTCATTATTCGCACTCGTTATTTCACCTCTTAGAATCCTTCGACAGGGTAAAATTGGCGAATATCGCCGTTCCCAATAGGCACGTAAATTCATGAGGTATGGACCTGGCGACATTCGCCACTTCTGCCCTGTTAAACCTCTCTTACCTAACAATTGCTCGGAAGTATCGATAACCAATAGAATAAATTCAGAGGGCGGAGTCTTCTTGATAGCATTGTCCTCGTCCCCTCCCGTCGGACCTTGACCCTCGCTTGATGTACTTAATCCGGAAGGTTGCCTGAAGGCCGCGGAAAATTCAGCCTCCCACCACGTGACGATCTTGATCGCGGCGAAGGATGCGTGCCGGGGGAAATCCAGCTTTCCACCGCTGACTCTCGCGCACACAGTTTCCCGCAAAACTGTTTGCATCGCCTTTGATTATATAAAGTTTTTAGGAGTGGATTAAGTTAGCTCGTTAAGAATATCGATAGGGTTTTTTTTTACTGGAGGCGTAAGCACGACTCGCGTGCTTCAAAAAATAATATTTTTATCACTGGATAAACTAAATCCTATGATATCCTATTACCTGATAATATTGCATATCTCTTTGCAGCAGAATCCTTACGCGGTCCACGAGATTTCCATCCTCCATAATCTCCATGATGGTGCAGACTGTGAGAGGCTGTCGAAGAGCAAAAATTAATATTTGTATCCAAACTCTGGATAGATTGACGGAGAACAGGGATATTCATCCCCTGTCTTCATCATTCAGGGGTCTTCATGCAGACAATGAACAAATCTTTCAGAGTCTTCACAAGTTTATTTTCTATTTTTAACATCTCCACATGGAACAGTCACTAGTTAAAATAACTTGTATCTTATGAGGAAGTAGCGAGTCGTCAAAATGACGCGTACTATACAGATCTAGGACACATTCGAGGATTCGACATTATTATTAAGGGTCATTGCGAGGACTTGATGGAATTTTTTCCACCGCCGTGCGAACAATCGTAAAACATGGTGTGGCTCTTGACGATGGCTGGTACTTCGTCATCTAGGAGCTGGTGCAGAGATTTGCTGTCGTGCTTGTATATCCATCTGCCGGTGATAAAGTCGTAACGTTTTGGTCCAGATTTTGGAGACGACAGCCAGATCTGCTTGTTTGGCGTTTGACGATTTATAACATAGGTTCCGTACTCATCTCCAAATTTGACGGTCAAGACTCCGTCCTACGACACAAATATGTTTTTGGCCCTTCGCTAAGTTTGGGAAATTGGAAGATGTGCTCTTGGGAAATGGGAAAACTTACACCGTAAGAAACGTCTGCGTCTTGCAGGTGCTCTGCTCGTTCTATTAACTCGTCAAAATATTCTGTCAGCGAATCCAGCGTCTGTTCTGTTATTTTTTCAAATTGCACAGCATCGAGCTCGCTAAAATCAATTAATCGTATGTACCTAATTATTATTGTGTATACTTACTGCATATCTCGAAAACATTCTTCGCAAAAGATTCTTGATACACTGTAACTTTGGTTTGACACGACGTCACGGAATCGCAGGGCTCGAAATTCTAGCTTGTATGCAACGTATCAAAGATTTTTTCGAGTCTGAAGAGTGTCGACCCTTGTTTTTTGGACGAGTAATAAATGTTTGCGAAACGTGCATGAATATGTTCTTACCGTTCAGACGGATCAGTTGAATTAATCTGTGAACTGAATTGCCTGCTCGTTCTCCGATATGGTTTACAACTGTTGTTGTATCTTACGGGAGGTTGTTCTGTGTAACCTTCAAAGTCTTTGTTCGACACAACTTCAGCCTGTCTACTGAGATTTTTATAACAGAAACGTCTTGCCACAACTGTACGAAACGTCGGTTTGTTGAGCAACCTTATTCTAGGTATAATCTGGAGAGACATTGCGTTATAGATTGAATAGGCTTTCGTTTGTTATTGATCAAACAACCGGTGGATGAGGGTGAACGACGAAACCGGCAAATATGCCTGTAGTACCGCTGTTGACACAGCAACGAGACCTCGACTGAAATGGAAAGTTGGAAAGGGACTCTCTCTCGATTATAATGGATGTGCTGACTTTCTAAGAATTATAAGTTATTTACGATTATTTAAGTGGCAATAGGGTATCATGTGGGCATCAACGGATGGTATGGTTGCTTCTACGCCTCGCGGCATAAAGCCAAAGGAAGGAGGTGCGACAAGGCAACAACAATTATGAGTATACGTCACTTCCGGTTTTTAAATGTCATTTTTCTACCGGAAGTGACATCTAGGGAAAACGTCACTTTCAGTTGAAAAATGAGATTTGCAAACGGAACGTGGCTTACTTCCGGCATGACGTCACTTATTTTTTGGTGGAAATGAGTTTTGGCGAAAATAAGTTTGGCGTAAACAATAACCCTACCGATTGTTCGTCCAAATGAACTTTTGTCGTCTCGATATGTTTTCTCAAATGTTTTATTCAGGAATATAACCAATCGGAAGAGATTCCTAATAATGACTCGCCCGGCAGAATAAATCTATCGTCCATTCGAGCTATCGTCCGATTGATATTCCTGTAAAAGTCCGCTCGGCGTTTTCATTTTTCGCGCGCTCGCTACGTTAGGGATTTCGAGATTTCGAGCGAATGACGACAACAAGAATGATGGCCGCACATAATTACAAATTGGTCGTCTAACCTATCCTCTCATCCTCTGTCAAAGCTCAGTTTCGGATGCGTACTTTGACCCGAGTACCGATTGCTATGTGGTGACTCGATAAAGATTAGTCGAAGGCGATAGTTGCTGCCACTTAAATCGATCGTCTGTATCGAGACGAAACGCAAGACAATAATAATGGGAAACAAATCGAGTCTACTTCTGCGCGAGGAAGAGATAGCACAAATACAGGAGGCCACTGGATGTAAGTTTTGTTTCTTCTGTCTCACCGTTCGTTGCGTACTCGATCGTATCAAAAAAATATAAAATATCGTTGATCGACGAGGATGCATGATCTAGTCGAGGCAAGATAAATAATTCGTTCAATCAACCTTTATCCGTATCAATCAGTCACTCTCTATAAATCATGTCTTTGCAGTTACTCCGAATCAAATTGAAAGGCTCTACAGTAGATTCACGAGTCTCGATCGCGGAGACTGCGGGACGCTAAGCCGCGAGGATTTTTTGAGAATTCCGGAGCTCGCGATAAATCCTCTGGGTGAGAGGATAGTCAATGCCTTCTTCGACGAGAGCGGCAACGACCGCGTAAATTTCTTGCAGTTCATGCAAGTCCTGGCACTCTTCAGACCAATTAAAAAGAACAGTCCTAACAGATTGAATTCTAGACAGGAGAAACTACGATGTGAGTCTCTTTGCCAAACTTTCCTAGCAGTTTGAAACTCGTTTAACTGTGGACATTGATCGATCGCTTTTGTTGCAGTTGCCTTCAAAATGTACGATTTGGACAACGACGATCTCATTTCCAAGGACGAGTTGCTGGCGATACTTCACATGATGGTCGGAGCTAACATAAGGTACAGCCGAATATTTCTCAATATTCTACATGGTTTATATTTCCATGCACGACTAATATTTTCTTTTCACAGCGAGGAGCAGTTGAGCAGTATTGTCGAAAGGACCATAGTTGAAGCTGATGAGAACGGCGATGGGATGATTTCTTTCGATGAATTTTGCAAAGTATTGGAGAGAACTGACGTCGAACAAAAAATGTCCATAAGATTCCTCAGTTAAAGCCACAACTTTGTAAAAAAAAAAAAGAAATGCACAAAGTCGTTATAAGAAATGTTAAGATTAATGCAAGGATGTATAGAGCATATTTATTCTATTGCATTGTAAATAGCGCTCCGCTTTTCGATTCTGCTTTGTCCATTTTTTAAATACGTTTAATTACACGATTTCACCGACATAAACCGAGAGACATCGTTATGACTGTGGATAAGCGTGCCGCTCAAATTCCGCTGTAAAACAAGCAACAATGGATTACACATTCGACCGTTACACAGGGCGCGCAAAAATCGTACTGGTCTAATTATCCGAGATACCAAAGTAACGTAGTTGCTCCGAATCGAAAGGCTTGTTCGCACCTCGATATACTTTGATGTAGGCTGGTTGCATGAAGAACAGTGATTATCGTGAACGCGAAACGTTCATGATTTGTAGAAATATTGTATTGTATACTGTATAAGGAAAATAAGAAAGAAAAAAAACGAACATTGGACGAAACGAATTGATTTTATTTGCCGCCATTCTCTCACGTCCACGTTAGAAATAAAATATGTATTTTTTTTTCTTTATCTTAACGGAATATCAGGTTTTCGTTGACCTATGGAAATTCGCTGCGGTTACTTGTCAGCAGCGGTGAATGTACTTTGCGGGAAACGCCATTGATAATTCAATGTGACACATTGTTGTGACAAGGCGGCGAAGACACTCGGCATTTTCCTCAATTTTTTTTACAATAGAAATCTCCATTACATATAAAAGCCACAATTATTTTCGCTACAAGGTCCATTAACTTAATTTTATGGCCTAGGCTGTAGATGAGACGGCCAACTTCTTTAGGTGTTCCATAAATACTTGAAGGCTGACGTCGTCTGTCAAGACGGGTGCTCCGCTCTCCTAAATAACAAAAATTATTCCACTGTCAATACATCGATCGAAAGTTGTCGTTCCCGAAGCGAAACCATGAAAGCACAGTATGCAATTCCCCGTACCAACAACCAGAACTATTTAACCATTTAAAAACCATATGCCCGCTGATATGTACATTATTATTCGAAAAAAAAATAAATGTAAAACGGTCGTAACGATATTTGGTTAATGAGCAACGATCGTAGGAAAAGTAATTTGCGAGAGGCGATGAAGGGTGAATAGGATGAATAATCAGATATGTGGATGAAAAAAAAAAGACAACAAAAAACACACCCCGTTGGATAACGGCATCCCCTGGTTCACAGGATCATGGTGACATAAAAAAACGATTAGTTACGCATGTCGTTGATCGCAACATAAATCACAGACGGGGTCCATGACAAGAATGTGAAACGAGTGTGAATAAGAGGGACTCTCGAAGATTCGTCACTTACCGCTCCGTACGCGTACATATTGTTGTGCGTCTGACTGGGATTGACTTTGCTGAGGAGGAATCTAGCTTGGGAGCCGCCTTGCTCTGTATCGATGTATCGGGGTGCCGGGAATCTTCCGCCCAATATTTCCGCGGCGTCGTCAACGGGGGCGGCGAGAAGCTGACGGAAGTTTTCGTACTCCGGTAGATCTTGATATTTCAGCTGTCGCCACTGCGCTATCGTCTGAAATTCGCGGAAAGCAATGTTGCTCGTGAATTTATGAAGCTCTTATGGTGGAGGGATCGCCTCTCATTACGATTGTACAATTTACCTCTCCGTGAAATATGAGAATTTGGAAGAAAGTGTCCATAAGCAGAATTCTATCGGGTTGAATCGACGATGTGTCCAGCAATACCGGTTCGGGAGGCCCGCCGAAGCCGTAGCTGTATAGAATCGGTTGCACCATAATCAACGAGTTGGTGAGATCCTCGCGCATCAACATGTGCCTAAAAATTATTCGTCGTTAATCGCGAATACGTAAAATCATCAGCAAAGAATATTTCGCCATCGAAGATCGCACATACCTGTAGAAACTGGTCTCGTCTGGGGAATTGTTGAATACCTGAAGAAATTGCGATCTCCTCAGATGATACATGAACTGCGGATACAGAGAAAAGTTCTCCGCGAGCCTGAAGCTGTTGGGATCATCCTTCGCGTACTCTCCGAACTTTTGACACTGCGGAAAATCCCGATCACATCAGAGACGGCTGAATTTTTCTGTTTGTCGATAGACGTTATTTGTAATTTTCTATAATTACCAATCTGATGAGCATTCTGTCGACCCATCGCAGAACGTCGGGTCCGTCGTCGCTCTCCGCTCTGAAGACCGCTAATCTTGACATCAGAACTGCCGCGGCTTCCTGATCGAATCCTGCGCTTATGTGGTGCAACGACGACGAAGCGTCTGCCCAACTATGAAAAAAGGAATTGAATGCAATTAGGTCTCGTCCTCGGGGGCTAAAAATAATGAATCCATCGAGGACACGGATAAGTGGTTAATTACTTTCTCGCAATGGTCGTTACTCGAATTCTTCTTTGACCGCTGCTGTGCTGATATTGCGTGATGAACTGTATGCAACCTCTGCCACCCTGGGGAATCGGAGCGGCGTGCTGATTGACGACTTCGAAGAAAAGTGCGGTGGTCGTGGACGGAGTGAGCGAGCAGAATTTCCATTGGCATGTTCCGCCCAGACCGACCTCCTGTTCGCCGACACTGGCTCCCTTGACTCCGAGCGAGACACACGGGCCGATGGCCCCGGAGACTTTTATTTCCCTCGAAGTCTTTACCTCGAGGGTCGCGTTGAACGCCATTTTCAGGTCTCTCTTTGGATCCTTGGTGAAAACTCGCTGAAAGGTTTGCTTGAAGAGCGACGAATTGAAAGAGTCTCCCATGACCATATGACCGCCGGTGGAATTGCAGCATTGTCGCATTTCGAGAAGACCCGTTTGATCAAGGGCGCACGAATAAATGTCGATTATGTGACCGTTCGCGGCAGCCCGGGCTGCCAAACCATCGTAGTGTTTCGTCGCTTTTTTCATGTGCTTTGCGTTGTCTTTGTGAATGTCGTGATGAGATCTGATCGGTTGACGAAGATCGTCGGTTACTACCTGGCCGGGCCCCTGAGAACACGGTCCACCGACGAATAGCATAACCCTGAGGAAGTAAATGCAGTTTCATCATGAATAAATAATATACAAATATAAATAGAAAAATAAAAAACATTTCGCAATGAAAATTCAAAATTCAAAATTTACCTAGCTCCGGTATTAGCATAGCTAGCTTCCAAGAGACCGGTAGCGACTGCGAGGGCGACACCGGTCGACCGCAGTGGCCGCTTTCCCGGGCCGACGGGCCACGGATCTCGCTGTAATTCTCCCAGCAAATCGGTCAAGCTCATGTCGCACTTGTGAACCGGTTGTAAAAATCTGTTCGCCGGCGGCAGAGGCTGGCCCGTCGGACCTCTCTGCTGATTCGGATTTTGTCCGGCGGACGGCCGACCGATGCCCAACATGTCTTGGACCTGCTTCGGCTGGAGATCCTTGGTCCCGCGGAAAACGTAGCTTTTGCTGCATCCCTCGCAGCCCAGCTCGTGGACTTGTACCATTTTTCCGAACGTAATGAGCCCTATGAGGGCGCTGGGAGGGAGCAGCGAAAGGGACATCTGAAGAGAATCCTTGAGGGCTCCCAGCTCCTCCTCGTCCATGCAGGTATCCACTACCAGCAAGAATATCGGAGGCAAACACTGTGCTCGCTGTAAATAAAGAAGCAAAAAATTAATTATCCACCTCTCCAAGAAGCACTTAGTTGTTTCTTGAATTACGCAGTCAGCGACAGAAATATGTTACCATAATTATGTATTCAATAGTCGAGAATGACGGAATCAACTCGGCTGGCTGGTGCTGCTCCGAAATCGCTGCATACTGAGGAGGGAACTGAAAGGGAAAGAAGAGTCAATTTATACATATAGTTTGTTATTTGGAGAATATCAACGACACACAATCGTTATGATGACCTTGAAGATATCTGCATTAGACTGAATTTGATTACAAATGTTAACTCACGGGATTTCTCTGGAAGCAGAAATTGCACACCCACAGCTTGGCTCTATAGTCGACCTGACAGAGGGGATTCAGAATAGCCCTGCAGGTGGATCTGGTGCAGAGCACAGGATCGTACTGGATGGGAGGAAGGTCGAGGCGTTCCTTGATGGGTTGGTACAGCGCACCCAGAAGCACGACCAGCCTGGTAGCTTCGATTCTCGACGACGGCCAGACGTTCCAAGTGAAACGAATTCCATCGCGATCTTCATTCTGTTGGATGAAATCCTCGTAGGTTGTCATGATGCTGTGAAAATATTTAATTTTTAATATCGTGAGCGCGAACTGGTCGAACGCGTCGGGAAACAGTTCGGCGTAGCGGGTCTGTGTGGCAAAGACTGCCGAGGTTAACCGTCGAAACTTACCCGCGATCCGATTATCGACGATGCGAGGTTTTTATCAAAAACCGCACGCTAGACGTTAAAGTACAACAGCTTCTTCGATTCGCTATTTAATACATCGTATTATCTTGCGATGAAAAGTAATATTTTTAAATCGGACGACACGCAACCTGTGCAGCCGTCATTCGAGCCACGTCACTCGGCGCGGACTGCGGAGCTGCGACTTTCCGAGGCGTGTACCCTACGCAAGCGCTGTAAATCGTCTAGTGTCAAATCAAAGAACAATTTTTATTCCTAACTTAATAATTACTATGTCCCGGCGGAACTTCGTCGTTACAAATTATTCTTTCTCGCCGAGTTAACTAAAATAGCACTTTTTATAGATAAAGCAGGTCTTGGAACGGCAAGCTTCTAGTCATTTTTTTTGCTATCTACAATCGACGAATTTTCGAATTGTTGCACTGCAAGCTTTTGTTGCACGGTCGTTTCATGTTTTCAACCAATAGTTTATTGTTGTTTGTTGACTCGGGGAAAAGTTTGGTTTATTGAGAATTCTCGGGTATTACGAAAGGTCGGCCGAGAAGAAGATTAGTTCAGATAACAGTACAATAAACAAGTATCGATAAATGATGCGTTGATTTATCGTTCATCGTGATGTAACAATCTTCCCCCACTCCTCCGTCGTTCGGCGCATCGAGGATTGGACTTTTGCTCCCGAAAAAATGAGCAAAGGGAGTAAGTCAGCGGCACTCGTGAGGAACGAATCGTAATATTAATTGTGCTCGTTCCCCTATTCGAAACGGTACGATAATGGCTCGAGTACTTGTCGGTGTGAAGAGAGTTATCGACTATGCGGTCAAGGTACTGTACACGTTGTTTTTTTTTGTTCGCGCGAATATCATATGGAAAGATGATCGAATCAATTTTTTTTTAAATACATTTCAACCAGATTCGCGTTAAACCAGACAAGAGCGGTGTCGTCACCGAAGGAGTCAAACACTCCATGAACCCCTTCGACGAGATAGCCATAGAGGAGGCTGTAAAGATGAAGGAAAAGAAAATTGCCCAAGAAGTCGTGGCCGTCAGCTGCGGACCTGCCCAGGCTCAGGAAACTCTGAGAACTGCCCTGGCGATGGGAGCCGATCGTGGAATCCACGTTGAAATTTCTGGTTCGGAGTACGAAACTCTGCAGCCCATCCATGTTTCAAAGATCCTCGCCAAACTTGCCCAGGATGAAAAGGCTGATCTGGTCATCGTCGGCAAGCAAGCCATTGACGACGACTCCAATCAGACGGCGCAGATGATAGCTGGCGCGCTGGATTGGCCAGCTGGTACATTCTGCAGCAAGGTACAGATCGACGTTACAATGAACATACATTTTTTTTTTGTTACAAAACTACACGCACAACGCTGTTGCAGATCGAGCATCAAGCGGGTAGCTTGACCGTCACTCGAGAAGTTGACGGTGGCTTGGAGGTAGTCAAGATAAAAACGCCAGCTGTTCTCAGCGCAGATTTGCGTCTGAACGAGCCGCGATACGCTACACTGCCAAATATCATGAAAGCCAAGAAGAAGCCAATTAAAAAAGTAACAGCCAAAGATCTCGGTGTCGATACGGGAGCCAGAGTTGAAATAATATCGGTCGAAGAACCGCCGGTCAGACAGGCCGGATCTGTTTTACCGGACGTAGATGCTCTGGTTGGAAAGTTGAAGGAGGGAGGCCACGTCGCTTAGAGGCGAAATAACGGCCAGTAAAAGTGGGAACATTATCGATTTATAAACGAAGATTCTCACCTCGGACCTTTAGTTACATCGTAAATGGGCCAACGTCCTTTGTACATTCTCATCAAAGATAAAATTGTTATATTGTAATTTGTAATTTTTACCGCTCAAAGAAACTATTTCGTCCACACGGGACTTTTCAACAATAGAAAAAAAAAGGGACGATAAAAATAAAACAAAATGATTATTCCTACAGAGATATGCAATGATTTCTTTAATCTTTGGTTAACTTAGCGACGAATCAAAACGAATATTTAACGCTGATAAAATATCCGACAGCGTGCATCCTAATGGAAACACTTGTTACAATGGATAAAAAGTCTCTCGCTCGCAATACTATCGTTCCGATCCACCTACATATAAACATTTTAAAAGTTCCATGCGATTGGTAATTGACGTCAACAGTTCCGAGACACAGTTTGATATCTCAAGTTCGATTATTAATAACTACCTACAACTAAGCATTATCGTGTCCCGCGAATATCGGTCTTTAAACACACCGAGAATCTTTTTTGTACTTGTGGATGATAATAGAGGCTGTAAAGTCGAATATCCATCGATTCTCCGAGGATGGCTACGATTCTAGATTGTTTACATCGAGAGAATTCAAAATGGAATGCCAACACCCGTATACATAATAGCTTCTTCTATAATAGATTTTTGTCGTGGACGATACATCGCGATCGCCGCGGAAGGAACATGATCTGATACTACTATCCGATTTGACAATGGTTTTAGTTTAGTTTTTAAAAAAAATTTCATTGTATCGTTGCAGTCTTTGCGATTCGTTCGTTGTTGAAATTTCATATTAGAATCTTCCAATCGAACCGACTATTGCTGGTATGTGTGATGGGGGGAAACGGCGGTGGGTGGAGTTGCCATCCGTCCGATTCTTGGCGGGCGGACAAGCAGGCCAAGTACGGTACCCTCTGTACTAATCGTGTGACCTCCGCCGCGGGAGGTATTCTACCACCGACCAATTGTCTCGTGCACGCCGCCAGTGAAGCGGCGTGCGCGACAATTAATATATTTCCTACTGTATTATCGATTATGTGTTTAATTAGACCGTGGCTTCTCTCGTAATATTGAGCGGCGTTCTCACGCGCGGGCAGGCCGTCGACTTTAACGAGTGGATCATAAAATCGATCGACGTTAAAGCCAGCCTCGATCAGTTGATCGGGGCTCATCCACGTGGGCAATCCGTTCGGATACCAGGCCAACCACTCGATTAGTCCCGGCTCGACTTTTATCGGTATGTCGGATCCGAGACCCTTTAGAATTTCCGAGAGCGTCTGAACACATCTTAACGAGGGTGATGCAAAGGCAACATCTATCTTAACGTTCGACGATCTCATGGCATCCCCGAGCAATCTCGCTTGGATTTCACCGAGGGTAGTCAGGGGACTGTCGTTCTGAAAATCCTGTATGTTTCTCGTCGGTATTTCTTTGGGCATGTTCAGATCACGTCTGATGTAACTGCCGTTCGGCTCGAAGCAGTAAGGTATCCAAGCGCCGAATGTAAAGTCGACTCGTTCGCCGTGCCGGCAAATGAAAATTTGTCTCGACGGTGTGGACGGAGCTTCCGAACCCTCTATCTGCGAACGCACAAGCATGTAAATTGAATTAACCCGTAAAATTTTGTATCTACCGCTGATTTCGTACCGGTTCACCGTCCGTGGCGATTCCGTCCGGTGTGTCGAGAGACTCGCTGGACGACAGAACCGGAGGCTTTCTCGTTCTAGGAATTTCTACGTTCACGGTATCCGGCCCAGGCTCGGTCAATCGAACCGTAGCGTGCAGCGTCCACGAGTCCGATTCCGCCGTTCTATTGGTGTGGTTCAACGGGAGATATCCCGAGGTTCCGGTCAACCACGAAACACCCTCGACCCAGCCGTCGATCGACGCGTTGCACGCTCCTTCCGGCAGATAAATGTAATCGCCCGGCCGCAATTCCAGCTCGTCGTGTTCCCTGGGCACATGGGCGTGGGTCACTTTGTGAACGTGCGCCTCCCGCAGCCTCGAGTCCCGCGAATAGAGTCTCAGTTCCCATTGGGCGGACGTTCTGGAGCCGAGTCTCTCCACCATGGAGCGAAGGGGTTGAAACAGGCTGCTAGGAAATTGGTAGGCCAGCGTTAGATGCAGAGACTTTTTGTGAGCCTCCGCAGTTATCATCAGGCTCGCAAGCTTATTGACGTATCTGATAGCTATGGATTTCAGCCACTCGGCCTGCTTCTCGTCTACGAATAGGCCCATGAAATTAGGCGACACGTAAGCCTCCAGGTTTATACGCTCGGGACACTCTTTCGGATCCAGGATACTCTCCAGCGCGCTCGCTGCCTCCTCCGCCGATTTGTCCGGCACCTGAAAACGGAATCTTTAAGAGCAGGAATTACCGTAGATCGGATAAATTGTAACGTATTTCTTTCTGTCCGTATCAGACCGTGCATGAAACAACAGGCAGTTCGTACTTTGAAGAACGAGACGAGAGTAATGTGCGGCATGACATTGTGCGCTCCGTTCCATCCCAGATCCCTGCTCTCGGCCCAGAACTGGCCGAGTTTCTCGGCCAGAGCTCCGGTCGGACAAGCGTACAGCACATATTCTCGGGGCTCCTCCGAATTGAGACCGGGATCGCGTACGTGAGCGAGCAGCCAATCTGAGGCCAGTTGAACACCGCGATATCCCGTCGCCGCCAACGCTTTTTCCCTGTTGATCATTATCATTATTAAACCGTCGGTGTCCGATCGGGCTGAGCATTCAGTCGGAGTGCACAAGAATTCGATTGAATATGCGGGAAAGTCGAATGTGTGTCAAATTTTTTTCCAACAGCTGTATCGGATGTTTGACAGCTGTTTGTTTACAATGGCGATCCACGGCGGCTCGACGAACCAGCCTCGGCACTGGTCCGTAAATAAAACTCGTGTCGTCGCTCAAACTCACGCTCTTATCCTCGGGAATCCAAGCTGCAGCAATATCTCCAGCGGGCTCAAATTTTCCTTCGATATTCGCGTGGGTGTCGGATTTTTGCGCGGCGGTAAAGTCGCCATGGCGCTATGCAGTACATCACACGGGATTATCAAAATAACAATAATAGCCGACGCCGTCCGCTGATTGGCCTGGACGGCACGGTGGCACTGCGGCGCCTTCGGAAGATGGCAGCGACCGTTTGACGACCTCGAGGGGATTCGGGGGAGGGGGATACGAAGGCTCTTCCCGATGATGAACGATGATCGGACCCACGAGTGGCAGTTGTCAAGGCACTTGCAGACTGCAGCCAGTTACCCTTTTGAAAAAGTTCGTTGAACCGAACGCATCGGTTACATAAGCGGTACCATTCACTTACGTTATTACCCGAGAGGCTATAAAAGATTCATCGAAGGAGAACATATATATTCACGTGTCTCGTCACGATAAAATGTGTGAAAAATAATTGTTCACAGAAATGAATCGTTTGCCGATGAACAATGCCCTGAAATCGCTCGCCTGGCTCGAGGGAACATGGAGAACGGAATTAGCGGGGGAAGGCGGATTTCCAACGATGAAACG
The DNA here is from genome assembly GCA_933228735.2 of Amblyteles armatorius. Classification (NCBI taxonomy): domain Eukaryota; kingdom Metazoa; phylum Arthropoda; class Insecta; order Hymenoptera; family Ichneumonidae; genus Amblyteles; species Amblyteles armatorius. Next base: position 948,076 of record OW121689.1, on the reverse strand, counting down.
ATTTTCCTACTGCGACGAAATAAAGTTCACCTCCATCGGTCAGCCGATGCTGAATTACGAGGCTCAAAGCTGGCACCCGGAGAAAAAAAATCCGATGCACCGCGAAGTCGGTTTTCTGAAAATAATTCCAGAGACTAACAAGGTGGCTCTGCTGTTGTCGCATAATTTTGGACTCACCACCGTAGAGGAGGGCACGGTCTGCGACAAGGAGATCAAGCTGGAGAGTACGTCGATATGCAGAATGTCCGAGGGTACCAGAGAGCCTGCTGTGACGAAGGTACATTCGGCATCGAATCGTTACTGCCCTATATGCTTATAGACTTGTTTATGAAACTTTGCAATTCTATCGACAGATAACCAGAGAATTCAGACTGGTAGGCAATTGTTTGGAGCAAGTCGTCTGCATGGCCACGTCCAAAACGGTGTCTCTGGCGGAGCATCTGCGAGCAAGATACGTCAAGCAACCGGCGCAAGATTAGAGGGAACAAGTAAAATTCTCATCTTTGTTTCACGGAGACTCAATTTCGCTCAAGTTCAGGCTCATTGACACACTCGCAAAAAGAGGCGCTTACATGCGCCATCGAACGATTAATATCACAGCCGTTTTACCGACGCGCGAATTACCGCATGCGGCGAGGGAAGGGGATAAAAAAAAAAAACAAAATAAAATCGGTGTTGTTTCACCCATGGCCTATCACGTGCGCCGAGACTCGGCCACTTCGTTTCCACCGCTTTAACTTAACGAAACGGAAAGGCGCATTAAAGTCTGTGAAACAAAATTTGCGGCAGACACGCGACCCGCCTACGCGCCCTTTGTACGCGGGCCGCGTCGGGCGCTCGTTCGGGAATATGGCATGTCTGCGACTATCGTGCGACTGCCTAAACGTTACAACTTTCATTACGAAAACTTGAAAGCTCGTTTAACTCGCCAAAAATAGTTGCCGACATTTGTAAAATTCATTGCCAGCGGAGGAGATAGTTTCGCTGGAAAGATAGAATAAACAAAACTTGCATTCACACGTTGTAAGTCGATTGGATAATAGTTTCTTTTTTCGCACCACGCTTGTGTATTCGCGCACGACGAAAATGCGGGGGTTCTTGGAGGATAAGGTAAACCGAGCGACGGCCGAGGACAGGCTCGGGTAGGGGATGGAACACCTGTACGTATACGCCCGAAGAAGCACCCCCATATCGGGCGCGCGTTGCGATGCCGTATGCGACAGTTGCTCGGTGCTTCCTGAGTTGGAAGGGTCGCTCCTTTCCACCTCCGTCGGTCTTTCATATTCGCTACAATTAATTTCACATTCGTCATGATAAAAACAATTTTCGTCGTCGCTTTTTTTTACCGTTTTCGTTGATTCTCGATCGACTATAATTATTCCGACGATTTAACGATAGTCTCTTGTCGGCGCACGTGCCGGGAGTCGAGTTTATTGTTTCACGCATCATGAACACGCCTTGAACTTCGTGTGCAGGATGACCCCTCTGCGCAACGGCAGTGACTACTACAAGAAGATGCTCGAACTGCAGGAGCGTCTACGAAGAAGGTGAGAGTAGCTGAACTTATAATAAATTGTACATGCAATAATTTTCTTTAATGGCGTCTAACAAAAGTGTTTCAAATTTGTTTATGTATTTCAGCGAGGAGGAGCGTATAAGATTGGAAGAACGGTTTTCGTTGTTGGAACATGAATCGCGGAGCAGGTGAGTCGCTACGGTGATTTTTTTTTTTTTAATCCTCCAATCGGTTTTGAGAAAAATCTCTCAAAAGCGTTAAATATTGATAGACAAAATCAATGTCGCAACACGAGTTGTATCGTCGCTGGCAATCTTCGAGTTGACATCGTCGTGTCCCTGTTATCGATCGCTCGACGACCCGCTTCTTCTTTTCGCATCCTGAGGAATGTCACTGATCGATAATTTGAGAATAGCCCGCGCTTGTGTACTGTACACTATAACGATACCGAACACGCTACAACGAGATAGACAAGTGGGTGTACGTTTGTAAATTCGGCCCGCCAGCCGCAATGAAACGCGTGCGAACGGGAGTCCCTGAGGAAAATCGATTTCAGACGACAAGTCAAGCCTGGTACCGGCACCTTGCTTCGTTAACAATATTGCGGCTTTCACCGCGTCGCACACAATGTTCAATGTCAATCCCGGCGTGCCTCCAGCAGTTTAGTCGATCAGTCTGTATAAACTTTCCATTCCGTTCTCCATGTATATTATATCATCGTTGTAACTATACAATTCTATAAAATGTTGTGTACTCGATTATTCGAGGGCACGACAAGCTATACGTACATTATCGGAAAAATTACTTATTGTATCGAGGCGTAACCGATTATTGTTTTTTATTTATTTTTCACGACAGACACGAGTCTCGTGCATCATCCGATTGAGAATGATATACACAGAATTCTTGGAGGAACGGCAAGCGAGGGATGAACGTAACCACAGGATTAATCAAATATGGTTTTTTTTTCACGGCAGACACGCGACGTGCATCAACCGATTGAGAATGAGATACATAGAATTCTTGGAGGAACAGCAAGCGAGGGATGAACGTAACCACAGGCTGTTGGGTGCACTGGATCGCGTTGACAGCAGCTTGGCTCTGATGTCCGCGAAAACCGACAGGCTGGGAGCTCTCAGAGTGAGTCTAAATAACTTCACATTAATTGTCAATTGATTGTCAATGAAAAAAGATCTTAAGCATGTTACTGAAATATTTAAGAAAGATATTTTGAAGATATTTTTGTACTTAATCAGTTAATATTTCATTTTATTATTTATCTGTTACCAGTGAAGTAAATGGCCTTATGATATTTTCCAGAAACAGTACGAAACTTCAGTGCTATCGTCGTACAACAACCGAACGAACGGAAGCATGACAGGCGACAGCGGTGTAGCGAGTCAGAGAGACGAGAAACAACGACGAAGCAGCGACCTACCCAGTGGAAATAAAAACAACCTCAAACTCTCGGATCGCGGCAGCTCGGCTTTCGGACGTGACAAAACTGTAAGCGGACCGACCAATTCCTTCGGTCAAGTACGATCCGACCCGCGTTACGGCGGTAACCGGTCGGGAACTTGTTACCAAGCCTCCCAACCGGTCCATTCGCCGATTGGTTCGGCTCGTTATCATCAGAGCGCATCCAGCCTTATGAACAAGACCGGAGGATCCCCGTCTTCGTGCATAAATTCCATAAATCCGAGAGGCTCGCTCAATGCGCGAAGCTCAATCGATCGAGACACAAACCCGCAAAGTTCACCGGCTTGCGATTACCGTTTCAATTCTTCGCGATACACGCCAGCCGAATACTCTTTGAGAAAACCCGAAGGGACGAGCTACTCGGACTGGCAGGACCCTCCCGTTAGAACGGCAGCGCGAGATTTGGCGAGTTGCGGTGCATACGACTCGTTCGTTGCACCCTCGAGATCGTTCGACAACGCTTCGGGATACACTCGCGATTCTTTCCGCTCCGATCGGCAAGTAGCGGCGGGAGTTCCGGGCCTGCCGAGGGCCGAAACGGGGTCGCGTCTCCACGGCGACGCAAATTACTCGGGATCGTTGAAGGATCAACTGATCCTGACGAATCAGTCGCCGTACACGAAAGTCACCGAGATTCTGAGACAGGAGCTCGGCGACGAGGACGAATACGGCAGCGTCGTGGAGAACGAGCTGGAGCGATACATAAGCAAGATTCGTAATCTTCATCGCGAGGCCGATCCTCAAAGCGTCGAGGAGCTCGACCACGAGCAAAACACGAGCGGTGACTTGTTGAACGTAACTCTGTCGGACGACGGCCTTGATTTTTCGGTAGAGGAGAAACCGAGACCCCGAGCGTTGCCTCATCATCTCGGAAATGTTCTCGCGCTGGCCAAGGACCTCGCTGATCGTACCGCGACCAGCGCGAACAACGTGGCGGCCAACGTGTATCGTCGAGAGGCTGTTGACGAGCGTCGAGAAGCCGAACGGACTGGGGCAGCTGCCGATGACGGATTACCTCTCGTCGATCCACTTACGCGACGCGCCGATAAAGACCCTCCGGCCGTGTCCAAAGCGCCTTACCAATTTACGTCGGTTAATCCGTCGCTCGGCACAACGAGAGTGCGCGATGACGAGGGTCGCGATGCGAGTAACAAGAAATTCCCGTTACTTGCCAAGAACGGAATTAGCTCGGAGGTTGCGAAAGTCGGCACCGAATTAGTAGCACGACAGCGCAGAAGTATCGAGGATGTTTCGAAATCCGTCCGAAATAACCGGGATGATGGTGACGGCGCTATGGAATCGAGTCGGATCGATAAAAACGATGGAGACGACGAGAGATTGGAACTGTTCGAGGATGAACGGATTCGGGACCGTCGAGACGATGGAGATAAATTATTAAAGGAGGATGACGCCAGTCTGAGGGAACTCGACGATGCATATAGAGTCGTTAACGGTGAGGAGAGCGAGACCGGAGATAATTTGCGTGACATCGCCGAGGAGCTGGAACCGTGGAATCTCAGTGCGCTCGAGAGAAGGGTCCAAGAGATAATATTGAACGACGAGGCGCAGGCCGATTATATCCGAGAGGAAACGGACCGTCTCGATGCTTCGGGGCCCGAGGAGGCTATTTCGGATATCAAGGAAAAATCTTACATGGATAAGAATAATATGGAAGATTGTATAGCCGGTGACGAAACGGGCAAGCTGAATGAGTTGGGTAAAGATGAAACGAGCTCGATCGTGGAACCGGTGGAGAGCTCATCGGATTTGAGGGAGGAGGATGAGTCGAGCGAGAGAGTAAAGCAATATGAATCATCGCCAGCGATCGCCGACCAATCGATGAATCGATCGATGCCCGAACGTGCGGAAGAATCGATGGAGCAAGGTAACGTTCGTGAAACGCCCGATAGTTCCGGCGTCGCGGATAATCTCGTTGATCCGAGTGACGATCAGGGAGCAACGGAGACTGAAAAAAATTATACCGGTCATGAAGACGAGCCTTACGCTCAAGGCGAATATCCGCAAGAGTCCAACGCCCAGTACGATTACACGGAGAATGAACGATATCAAGAGGATCCCAACGAGCAGTACCAGAACTACGATCCAAACAATGTGCAATACGAACAGGATCCAAGCGGGCAGTATCCGTACGGCGATCAAGAGTATCAGCCCGTGTATACCGAGGATCCAAATGCGCAGCAGGTTTATGCGCAAGATCCGGATGCGCAGCAGGTATACGAGCAGGATCCGAATGCGCAGCAGGCATACGAGCAGGATCCGAATGCGCAGCAAGCTTACGAACAGGATCCGAATGCGCAGCAGGCATACGAACAGGATCCAAATGCGCAGCAGGTTTATGCGCAAGATCCGAATGCGCAGCAGACATACGAACAGGATCCGAATGCGCAGCAGGCATACGAACAAGATCCGAATGCGCAGCAAGCATACGAACAGGACCCCAATGCGCAGCAGGCGTACGAGCGGGATCCGAATGAGAGTTATCTGGCGGATACCGAACAACGGTACATCGCCGATACCAATCAGGACTACGCAGGAGATCCCAATCAACAATACCTTACCGACGCAAATTACGAGCAGTACGTTGCAGATCCGAATCAAGACTATTCGACGGGCGTCGATCAGCGGCAATACCGGCAAGAGGAAGCTTACCCACAAGGAGACGCTGGAGCGTACCCAGCTTCGACTGCCGATTACGTTTATCCGGAAGGTCAGGAGTACGCGAGTACCGAGATCTATGAGCCGAACGCTCAGATAAAACCCAATGATAGTTACGTGGAGGGACAGGCTGAATCACAGAGTAACTTTGACGGGGAGCCAATCACAGGATCCGGCGAGGATCGGCCAATAAACGAGGAACCTGAAGAACCGGCGGCCAATCACGATGAAACGATAATTCCTCAAAAGGAAGAGAAGAACTCAGCAAAAAAATCTAAGGACGTTATCAAGTCCCTCTTAGATTCTGATACTTCGAGTACAATCGAGATAAATGCATCCAATACCGAGAGCGATTTCGATTTCAATTGAATGTCACCCCCGTCCGTCCCCCCCTCTCCAGCTTTATCTCGTAGGGAGAACGATCGAATAATTTTCGTTACCATTAGAAAATAGTTGGCTATCGAACCGAATGATATATTCAACCGTGCATAAAGCAAGTACTTGGTGTAACATAGTAATTACTATTAACTATTAAAAAAAAGAAGTATTAGTATGCATTAAACTATAATTTTTTACTCGATCCGTCGACTAACACTCGTTCACAGCCGGTTCAGAAAACCGGTGAAAGAAATCACGCTTGTGGTTCGATATGGATTTTCACAGGCTCGAGTCTGCGCCAATGAGACTGAGGTGGGCCTGCGGTGGCAAGCTGCACACCCTCCGGCCAATAGTTGGCGTACTAGCGAATCCCGTCACGGAGAGCCCGCAGCTATCGCGTTGCTTATAAGTAGCCAGTATCTACATGATATGTGACGTATCTCCTTCGTAGCGGGCATAGATACGTGCGCTTCGTTCGACTGAGCTACCCGCTGCTCGGCACACGCGTATCCAGCATACTTACGCACAGTATTTCCCCACCGGTTAGTTTGTACTTTTGACACGCTGTCGTTCGCCGGCCTGGCTCGGTCACAGCTGTATCGCTCGCGCGACTCCCGACTGGTCAGACTTCCAGCGAATTGGTTTCGTCGCCGTAGTCGGCAGTAACGCTTGCCAAAGAGCACGATACGGATGAGCCGTAGCGGATAAACATTCTCGCGCGCTTATTCGATAGTTATCGGTCATCGTGGTAATTACGTTGTTATTCTCGTTCATTAATCTCACGTTGACGTTCTCATTTGTCCCGCCATCGTCGGCAAAGTGTAATCGTGTTATTTCGTAAAATATCACCGCTGTGACGCTCGGAGAAAAACATTCCCGTTCGAACTTTTCCATTCGATATTCCGGGGTGTTTGTATCGCGTCGTTTCGTAGCCCGAGTGCACAGCAGCTCTCGCGCATTCATCTACACGTCATCGTTGCTCGAGAGAGCTCTTCTTTAGCCTACTCGGCGAATGCGTCTCCGCGAAGGTTTGTCGGCACATCGGTTCATGGCAGTCTAGTGGCGAGTGTTTTTTTGTTTAATACGAAAGAAAAATAAACGCGTTGTTCGCAACAGTGGTTCTCATCGAGTCTGCGGAGAGTCAGGTGAGTAACTGTGCCATGCGTTTGTACAGACGCAGCGTGAAAACACTCGCGAACGTAGCGATAGTAAATATCGTTGTCTGCACTTGGCGCCGGTTTACCATGGATGGGTAAACAACTGCTCTCATTGCGTGTGTTCACGCTGAATAAATGCCAGCACGATTGTCATCAAATAGATCGTGAAAATGTCCAATGCGATTGTTCAAAGTAGTCTCGCGACGATTGTTTTGGCGCCGACGAATCGATTAACCTCTCTGACGATTCGACAGAACGAGCGCGATTGAACACTTTCTTTCTGCCGACTCGAATTTTGGCATTCGAGCGTAAATCAATCGAGCACGTTGCGTATCTCCACGAGTCGCAGGAGCAACAAGGCGATGACTCAACGTGACGGTGCGCGTACGACGGAATGGTGCGTTTATCGAACGCTATTTTTGTTTTTCTTCTTTCAAGTAGATTGTTGCGGCTGATCCGAACCCGTGCGATAATGGAGGGACCCATCTCGATGAATGGGAGCAAGGACACTAATGGGACAGCAGTGGCGAATGCGGAACTAGCTACAGCAGCCGGAACTCTCTATTACGAGCTCGAAGGGGATGCCGACAGTTCGATAACGCCGGGAAACAATGCCGATCATCAGCGCGATCGTGAGTCGACAACACGTTACTAATTTATGTTAATTTTATGCCATATACGCGTCGCTCGTTAACGCACCATGGGAATGTGAGCGATGCACCTGTTTCTCGGTGTGGCGACCGATCGATCGATAAATGTAAATGCATGTATAATAGAATGATAGAGTGCCGGGGGAGACGAACAGACCTGTGTATCGATCTTTCGGTGCCTATTATGATAGTACTACACTATTAACGGTTGGCTCATCGACGGTATGTCGAATGTACACTGAAAAGGACCGCACCACGAGAACTGAACGCGAAGGGTCTACAGCGTGAAAGTGAGCACGCAACATTTTACCACCAGTCGGATCTGCACCTAGAAATTGAAAAGCATCCGTGCAACGTGCTACAGTTACGAATCACTGAATTTGTTTTTGTCACTCGGCTTTAAGGCCCACTCTCGCAAAAGTTGTTTTTACATTCCTCGTTTTTACATTCGGGAAATCAAGCTTATTCGAACGTGCTAAACGATGATTTTTTGGCTGCGGCCCGACGGCTCGAACCTATCGAGCGTACAAACGAGCGTCTGTGGGCGGCGAAAACAAGTAACAGTATCGCGTCCGCGTGTGCACATATTTTGGCTCGAGAACTCGGCGAGTAGTGTACACGCGAATAGAAACATTACAACTCATCTGGTCTAGCGTCAGTAATAGATCGACACCTCTGCCGCGTGGAGGCCTTTTTCACGTTCACGTTGTATTCAACCCTCGGGATCTTTTCACGATTGAACGAAAATTAAAAAAAAAAAATTAAAAAAAAATCAAACGAAAGCGCCGCGTTTGTCCCGTCTATAGCTCGACCGGCAATCGGAAACTTGCGTCGCAAAACTGCGTGGTCCGGCTTTATACACTCGGCGGCGACCGAACAATTAGCACCGATACGCGACACAATTATAACCTCGCACGTAAAAGTCCCTGTGTGGCACTAATACCGTTCGAGTTTCGCGCTGAGGCGCACCCAGTCGCGTGCCTGAAAGTTCCGGGAGCAGCGAACATACACACGACGCTTGCGAACAAAGAGTACGTGCGATTGAAATAGAAAAAAAAAGAAATGTCGAGCAGAGGGGTGACGCCTGGTGGAAATGAAAGTTTTCTGGGACTGCTGCATCACTCGAACTTCCTCATCGATCCGGACGAAGGTAAACTCTCGATTGTCCACTCGGTTACGTAAGGTCCGTGCGTTGCAGCTACGGCAGTGTAAAATCGCCGCTCGCCGGACGTCAACGAAGCGTGTGTCCTAAATTTTGCAGATCGCTTATCCGTCTCACCCGAGAGTTCGCTTATCCGACGTACGCTCACCCCACATTACCTCGGATAAACGGGATTCTACTGTACAGATACCCCATCCGAAATGGAAAACTTCACGGAGATGACGGTGCTCAATTCAGGCAGACAAAAGAATGAATGGCGACTTACGGGTCTCTCAATTCCTGTACTAACGGCCAAGATAAATGAAATTCCCGTTCGTCTCATATCATTGTCTCATATCGTCTACACCATTGACTGTTTGCGGTGAGAAGTAAAAAAAAAAAAAGAAAGCACGGAGAGATAACGCAGCCGGGAGCCGGTAGTATTGATCTCTCTGTATGCGAGTCCGCGACAACGACGTACCAGAGTTGCCCGGTGACGGTGTGCGGGGGGTTTCTGGTACGATGCCAAAAACCTGATTCACCTTACCAGTCAGGCGTCGTGCAGCAGCCGGGATGGAAACTGCGTAGGATAACTTCCAGGGAGCGAGGCAAACGTTAAACTTTGGCCTCGCGAGAATTCGAAAATAAATGCCTATAAACGTGGCACTACTTGGCGTGTATATTTTCGCTACCTACGTCGAGATCGTACAGCCCCGATTGCGAGCCACGAAGCTGTGCGATCCGGCAGGGGAATTCATCACTCACGATAAGATACAAGTTAAATATTTTTTTTATGCACGGAATTGAAAAACGAGATCACCGATATGGAAGTAGACTGAACGGCTTGCAACCCGGATGCAACTTATTTCAAGCTTCTGCAATCATTTTATGTTTTTCTAGTATCCTTCGTGTAACGACGATCAAACTCGACGACCAAACAAACCGGTGATGATTGGCGTCTCGCGAGTTTTCAACGAGGCACATCGGGTAACTCCGCGAAGTGAAAATTCAACGTTCGGAAAGCGTCGCGAAATTGTGACCTTGGTGAGGAGCGGGTTATATCGGTCGTATCTCGTTCGTTGGAACTTGCTGTTATCGGCAAGAGGTACGACTCAACAAGTTCCTCGTCGTTTCTTTTTCCGTAACGAGCTGGCTTGCAGTGCTCCCGCTATCGTCGTCGAGCGAGTTGTGAAAATGCACACGTGCAACGCGCCCCTTCTTCCACCCGCGCCCACTCGATGGCCGAGCGTGCAGCTCGAACATCTGGGTCAGCGAGGTAACGAACGGGCGTTCAGAACGCGGAACGCATTTCTTTGCCGGCGTCTGTGCGTCTTCGGTATTGTTATGGTTCAACGCCACGTGAGACGTTCCCAAAAAATGATAATTCCTAATAGTCCTTCTCATATGTGATGTTCCCGACGTTCTCCATAATACTGTTTACAAGGAATTTCCACGAACGAACCGTCCGCCATTTTTCTTTTCTCACAGGGTTTTCTGTTCGAATTACAGGCAGCGAGAGTCCAATATTTGGGCTGGACGGCGCCGCACTGGGAGCTGCAGGTGGAAACTCTCTGCGAATGAACGTACCTCACGAGCTACCGAACGAGATCTCAGCGCCGTACGAGGTTCCGCAGTTTCCCATCGAGCAGATCGAGAAAAAGCTGTTGATTCAACGTCAGCTGACGGTCAAGTGAGTCACGATTCGTTATAGATTCTTGAGAATACAACCTCTTACCGCGCGGCACAGTAATAACGCAAATACTCGAATGGAATGTGGAATTTCATTAAACCGATTAAATCACCCGGCGACGGGAAGCACATATAATCGTTCACTGCAAACACTCGTCGACCGGTTTCGAATGATTTGCCTCGAGAACGTTATTCAGTCGAGGTATCCGAGTATGCGTTCGTATTGAGGCGATGCGGCCGGCCAACTTGGACGACCGTTGCTCGGGCTGACCGTCTCACAACTGGATTCAGTATCGAGAGACGCGGTAGTCTCGAATCGTACTTACAAAGTACTTACAAAACCGTTCTTTATGAACAGACTCGCAACAATGCGCCCGCACTTTTAGGTTAGGTCCGTCGATCTACTAACGACACGAACGTACCCGATTGGCTACGAAAACTGGCGTTTCAAGATTTCGATTGTTTCGATATATTTATCTCGATCGTCGAGTGTTGAGTTTTTTTTCTAAGAGGGGGAATATACGAGGCCACTGTTGCGAAGCAGGGACGTTACATTTCCAATTTCTTTCACCGCATATGCGAACCCGATCAGTACAAGCTCCCTCGATCTTTCGAACGTTTCAATATCCATGTCGGTTCGTCATATTCATTATTGTTACACGTAGTCGCCAGAGACCCTATTATATTCATCCTCCACCGTGGACTAGTGTATCGATCGAGGCAATCGCACTCGTCGCCGGCTATTCTGTCCATGGTCCGCGTCCGCGGCCTCTCTTTCTCCGCGCTACACCACTGTATAGGCGGTAGGTGTTACGCGAGAGTGTACGCAGTAAAGCGGCGATCAATAATCCAACCCCGCGACCATCGATGACGAGGCCGACGTTAAGTAAGTTTTTTTTTCTTCTTTCACTCTCGATCCCCTACTTTCGTAACGGTACAGCCTAATTTAACGAATGTTTATTGAATACGTTTAAAAAATGAAGGTACGTATAAAGAGTTCGCGTACCGAGACGCATTGGGCGACGCGTTGAGATCAATTGAGTAAGTAATTGATCGCGGAGTGCATGTTTGGGCTGGTGCGTAGCGTGGACGTGAAAAAAAAAAATTGAACGACGTTAATGTCGGCCCAATGTGTATATTTAGTTGCCGGATGAATTTATTCGGCGTGCCCCTGGGTATGGATCGAGTAGATTCGCCGAAGAGAGGGAGAGAAGACCGACCGACTCGGGAGCTCGGCTCCGACAGTGTGGATGCGTGTGTCGGGAATCTGGAAATTGGCGCATCGAAAACGGCTGGGAGACTCGGCGGAGAGTTTGGAACACAGTGACGGGGCAAAATGGAGAGAGAGAATGGAGGGAGGGGGGAGAGGACTGGAGGTGGACAAGCGCGCCGCGTTGCAGAGTGAGGGGTGGCAACCGGTGGGTGATGCCAGTGTTTGCGCGAGCGTCGGCACGAAAGGACCGAGTCTGTGTCACAAGAGAAAGAAGAAAAAAAAAAACGTAACCGAGTCGAACGACGGTTCCTTAAATTTTCGTGGAAATTCGTCCATCGACCGCACCGACCGCCCCGTGCCATGGCCGAGGCTCGACGAGAGAATTTTGAAAAAAAAAATCGTCTCTCACGATAGAGGACTGTGTCGTGCACATGCGAACGGGGAGAATCCCTCGGGTCCGGGCGATGCATAAAAGCACGGAAATGTAACCGAGGAATGCCGGAAAACTCGTTCTTGGATGGAGCTCGTTCCAGGAATTATATAAACCATGTGCGGAGAACACGGAGCGTTCGATCGATCATGAGGTCTTCGTTAAGTTAATTGAAGAGAAAATAAATTGCAAAGTGCCTTTGGAGGAAGCCGCGGTACGCAGATCGCCGCGTGTCCTCGCACAGTTCCGGGCTCACAGTTCACGTAACAACAACAGTCTGAGATCATCGAGCGGTAACTCGGCGAAACTAGTCGATATAATTTGACGATAACTTAACGATGAACGAGTGCCAATGTCGGGACACAGTTAATCGTGTCTGAGATTCCACAGACGATTCGTCGATTATTTTTTTTATTTTTATTTTTCACATCATCGACAGGATAATTAAATCATGTTTGCCTGCGCCATTGATTCGAAACGCTGGCTACGGGACAATACGATATTGTTAAGGTAACTCGATAGATAGATCGTACTTATTAAACGTATTTTCAATGGCTTCGCGGGAATAAAATAATAAGAAATACAATCTTCGCGGGGGTCGATCGCTCGAGCTGTCCCGGCGATATTTGTTAGAGTCGCACGTGATGCTATGATTCATTAGCGTGGCCCGGTGGTCATCGGCGAGGTCGGTTTGATATCGGCCGCGGTCCGACCTCTGCGAACCCGCTATCTCACATATTTCGGGTGCAAACCGATAACGATTCACTCGCGAAAGTTTTCCGAGCATGTTTACAAATTGAACGTCGTTTCATCACGATCAAATCGAGAAATGTCTGCGATCGTTTGCAACGACGGCTCTTTTATGCCGGTGTAGAACGACATTATAATATTACTCCAATATTAATAGTATTAATATTATTGCGTCAACAATATTAATAATGTTGAGCCTTCGCTTCCACTATGGGCAATTTTCACCCCCACATCATCCTGCTATTTTTCGCCTAACGTCAACTTCAAGCACGTTTTTGGTCGGCTAAAAAAGTTATTTTTTATCTGACTGCAGAAAGTGTCTTAATTTTTTTTTCCGACAAATGCATAGTTGTCGAGATATTCGAGTTAGGGGGTGAAATTGATAACGTGTGCACTTAATGATTCACCACGAAGGTGTGCACATTGAGGATTAATATTGCTCTGTCAACGGTATTAATGATATTGATAATATTATAGCAATATTATAAAATAATGGAAACAGCATTGAAATGAAGGAAAAAAAACGTGGTATGTTTCAGGGCGGCGAAGGATCTCGAGGAGCGCCGCAGTCATTACGACCCCTCGCTGGGTCCCGGAGTTCCGGATGACGTCGATCATCCGTTCACCCTCGAGGAGAATGACTTTGTGCCGCACTTTCAGAGGGTCTCAATATCCGGAGAGGACACTTCCGGGGTGAGACCATGAAAACGATAGCCGATCGCTGGACGGAAAATTTTCATTGCCAAAGCTCCTGGTCGCCGGTTACGCGATATATATTACATAATTAAATATAATCGAAGGAACGAGGACTGCGCGTTACCCGTGGGGCATTCGAAGCCCCGAGCGTGCCGGCTTAATATTCCCGCACCCTCCTCCGCAATGGTTTCACCGCGGTCATTTTTTACACACTCTCGCGAACAGGGCACACCGATTGACCTATCGTTGTCCGACCGTCCGACGGTATAAGCTCGATAATCTGCGCTGAGTAACGTCGGTGATCCGCGCTGACCTTGTCCCTCGATCGTACCGCAGGGGCTCGTAGTCATTGATATTCACGATCAAATTATCGAATGGCATTTGACAAAGGATCGGGGTCGTTTGAAAAATGAAAATTTAACGTCTTTCTCGGACAGTATTAAAGCAGCGAAAAAGCGATCGCCGGACTGTCCACGCTGCGCTCTCACTCGCTATTGTAAATCGTTTTGCAAAAAAGGGCTCGTCCCGTCTGCAAAAAGATGTTTATTTTATTTTATTTTACGAACAAAATGAAACAGTATGAATCGAGCTCGTAAAATGGATACAGGTCGAGTTGTGGTCACGCGGTCACTGCGGTCGACCCAACCGGTCTGCTACATCCCCTTTAATTCTGCCGAGTTTTCCCGCAACTCACCCCCTTTGGCAGTCTCGAACCGTTCGATAATCTTACGTCCCAGTCTGCTCGAGATGCACCGAGAGACATTGTAAAGATACTCAGTGAGACTGCAAAAAAAAAATTGCAAGAAAAAAATTCGTAACGATATGGATAATTATGATTTTTAAACTGACTGCCTTTTGTCAAGGTGCCGTTGGAGGATCTGCAGCAGGCATCGCAGATGCTGGTCCAGGCGCTGGCCATACGAGAGAAGTACATGAACAATTCGAAACAGAGCTTCCCCTCGATAACGTGGAGATTCCTGAGAACTGCCGACAAGCGACCTTTGAACATAGACGATGAGGTTCAGCACGACGACCGAATGGCCATTGCCGGTAGGGAGCGAGAGAGTTTGAGGGCAAAGGTCGTCCCAACCGCTGATGCAATGTAATCGAAGGATCAAAAAAAAAATTATTTCTAGATCATCCGGTGCACGCGCCAGCTTCCCGAGGGGATCCCTGGGAGTGTGAATTTCCTCCGGCGAAGAATTACAAGATAGCGCCGTTGAACGGTGTCTTCAACGTCTACGCGAACGAGGAAGATTACAGAAACAAGAAGCCAGTGCCGTACTCTTATCCAGATCTGGCAACTTTCGTCCGCGATATGAATCTTCTCTGTTCGATGATAGCCGACGGGCCATTAAAGTCTTTCTGCTACAGGAGACTCAGCTATCTGTCCTCGAAGTTTCAGTTGCACGTCCTGCTGAACGAGCTCCGAGAGCTCGCCAGTCAGAAGGCCGTGCCACACCGAGATTTCTACAATATCCGAAAGGTCGACACTCACATTCACGCTGCCTCCTGCATGAATCAAAAGCATCTTCTCAGGTTCATTAAGAAAACATTGAAAAATCACGCCGACGAGGTCGTCACGTGCTCGAAGAGCGGCGAAATAATGACCCTCGAGGAAGTATTCCAATCCATGAATCTCACCACTTACGATCTCAGCGTCGACATGCTGGACGTCCACGCCGTAAGTTTCTACCGGATTACTGTAATTATTATCTGAACCCGCATTCGAACGATGAATTTATTCACGCGTTTCGACCGATCGTTTTCAGGACCGAAACACTTTTCACAGATTCGACAAATTTAATGCCAAATACAATCCCATCGGTGAGAGTCGTCTTCGCGAGGTTTTTCTCAAGACGGACAACTATCTGGAGGGCAAGTATTTTGCCCGTATCATCAAGGAGGTCGCGAGCGATCTCGAGGAATCCAAGTATCAGAATGCGGAGCTCAGGTTGTCCATTTACGGGAAGAGTCCCGAGGAATGGGACAAGCTCGCCAAGTGGGCGATAACGAGCGACGTTTCCTCGGACAACGTGCGCTGGCTCATCCAAATTCCTCGACTCTAGTTAGTACAACGAAACGTGTGTGAATCACCGTTGCTGTCGCTCAGTTCATCCCATAAATTAGAATCGTCTCTTTGCACAGTGATATCTTCAAGCTGAACAAATTGATGAGCAACTTTCAAGAGATCCTGAACAACATATTTTTGCCACTGTTCGAAGCGACGAACGATCCGAACAGTCATCCGGAGCTCCACAAGTTTCTCCAATACGTGAGTGGAATGATAAGAGAGCCGACCGGCCGAGGGAGCAAACGATTTCATAAATTCCTCGAAACAGGTCATAGGGTTCGACTCGGTCGATGACGAGAGCAAGCCGGAAAATCCTCTTTTCGACAAGGACGTTTGCCCGCCGGCAGACTGGAATGACGTTGAAAATCCGCCGTACGGATACTATCAGTACTATACTTTTGCAAACATGACGGTTCTGAATCATTTCCGAGCGTGAGTTCTGCCTGTCGATACACAAAACGTGGGAGTGTCGCTTTCGATGCCAGCTCCGAACAACGTGATAATTCGTTTAATCCGTTTCAGTGAGCAAGGCATGAACACGTTCGTCCTGAGACCTCACTGCGGTGAAGCGGGTCCGATTCAGCACTTGGTTTGCGGTTTTATGATGGCAGAGAATATTTCCCACGGTCTCCTGTTGAGGAAAGTTCCGGTGCTCCAGTATCTCTACTATCTGGCGCAGATCGGTATCGCGATGTCGCCGCTCAGTAACAACTCGCTTTTCCTAAATTACCACCGCAATCCTCTGCCGGAATATCTCGCCCGAGGTCTCTGCATCAGTCTGTCCACGGACGATCCGCTGCAATTCCACTTTACCAAGGTACGGTAAATTTATCCACGGTTGACGAATCGATTAATAAATTTCGTGTACCATCCTCCGATGCAGGAACCTCTGATGGAGGAATACAGCATAGCAGCGCAAGTATGGAAGCTCAGCTCGTGCGACATGTGCGAACTGGCAAGGAATTCGGTTCTGATGAGCGGCTTTCCTCACAAGGTTCGACCAATCTCTCATTTGGATTAGCTCGATTAATCCAACTATGATCGAATGCAATTATTTTTATAATCGATTTATCACCCCGTTTCACACAGAGCAAACAATATTGGCTGGGACCGAATTACACCAAGGAGGGCGTCGCTGGGAATGACATAACAAGAACCAACGTTCCGGATATTCGAGTATCCTATCGTTACGAGACTCTCGTCGACGAGCTCTCCAATATATTCAAGGTCGTCGAGAAACCGGAGTCATTCTAGCTCTCGCCTACGAACCTCGGAGGCCTTACGCGGTCACAAATCTCTTCCATTTTCTCAATCCATTTTAAACTCTGATCGAACGCGAATATCGCTTCGCCCATCTTTACTTCGATTTTTGACGCGTTATTCGCTCCCGATTTTCTCCCCTCAACTTCTCCGATGGTCTGCGTGACCGCAACGAAATTTCAAGTGCCGCCAGACGTCGTTAAGCTTTCCCTTGACTAATTAGCTACTGATTAAACTTTGTATAAAGATGAGACATTAAATATTCGCACCTTCGGATAATACACGCTTCTACACTCGCATGTAATGTGTGTATCGTAGTTGTATCGTTTCTCGCCTCAATCTTCGAAAGACACGAATAATTTGTCCGTTGCGAGATCGAAGTTGTTGTAAAGAGAAAAAGAAATAATGCATAACATCGACGACGTCGCCGCCGCCGTTGTAATCGATGACCAATTTGAAAAAGCGTAGCTTCTTCTCGCCAACGTAAATCAAATCGCGTTATATATTTATAAAACCTTATAGAATACAGAATTTGTACATACAATATAATAGTGTTGCGAATGTAGACGGTAAAGATTGTCGATTCGTTTAACGAATGGTTAGCTTGAGAGAAAAGAAAATAATGAAAAAGATGATGATGTGATCGAGCTACGTGTTTCGAATTTCGGATCCGTTTGGTGCTAGAACGATGATTACGAACTTTATCACTCATTTTGTTATATTTTTATACGTTTATACCATACTCGTCTGTAATGACATTTGGTTGTTTTCTTTGACAAATGTAGAACGTTTAAGTGTAGACGCGGCGACAGGAACCGCCGTCGGTACTACGCGCTCTCGATTGATTATCCGCATCTATTCACGATTGTTAAGGTTTACAAAAATAGCGTAGATGACACGACCCTCCGATCGTGTGACCTTTAAAAACAAAGATGCGCGCGCCGTTTCTCGGGCAACGATAAGAAGCAAAGACAGTGTTGTTTAACGTTGAGCTTAGACAAGATTATTATTGCGACGTAGAAACGAAGATATGTATTTCTTGTATAAATTATATATTGTACAATTATAATAACGAGAATGAAAAATATACGAATATAACGTTCGAGGATAACAAAATATATGTCTTTCTTGTTGTAATTTACCAGCTCCGGACGGCAGTCGTAATTGCAAAACCGACTATCAATTGGAATTGCAGTGTCGTACACGTCGGGCCACTCGATCCGGAGGAAGGGCTTGGCTCGGGAGTGATCGTTGTTGTAACATCCGGAACTTGCGTTGTCGAGGCTGGTATAAATGAAACACTGGACAGTGTCGTTTCGTCCACTGAGTCGTCTGTCGTTTCGATTTCCTCGGTAGTATTTTCTTGATCATCGTCGAATAAAGTTGTTGTTTCCATATGGTAATCGGTCGTCGTTTCTTCCTCACTTTCCATGTCCACCTCCATAGATGAATCCGTACTATTGTCATCGTCCTCCCGAGTCCTCAGCACGAGCCCAGTGTCTTCCAAAATACCGATGGCGTCTCGAGGTACGGCGGATCTAGCAGTAAATAGATTATACTTTGCTGTTTCTATAATTATAATCGCAGTAAGAGTGAATCAGATATAACATTTTTACCGATTTGTAACATCGTTGCTCGAAGCTACGACGACGTCCAAGTAATCGCTCAAGTCGGGATACAACATGGTCATATTGACAATCTGCTCGTCATCCGTCAAATTGATGACGACCACGTAAACTGGATGGTCCGTCAGCGTTCTAAGAGATGAATAAATAAAATACAATTGTTACATCCAACAATAAATCATGTAGCAGATTGTTATGGCCTGGGCACTTCGCGGCTTCGCTATGGACTACGGAATTCAGAAATCGGAGATATAGATTTTCGGTGATTTATCGAAAATACATAAATCCGGAAAATTTTAGCTGATCTTTAATCGCCACCGACTTTTCGGAGGTGAAGGATTCTAGAACAGGAAATGTGCTGATTATCGTAAGCACCTTCGCAATACGAGAACGGCATCGTCGTTCAGTGATTCCAGTTCCCAGCTGCCCCGAACGAAGACGGGTTCCTTCCTCAATTGAGCGAGACTTTTATACACGTTCAAGTGACTTCTCGGTTTTTCCAATTCCTCTTCGACATTGATGCCGAGATAGTTATCGTTCACGGGAAAATACGTGTTCTCGCTCATGGAAAATCCTCCCGAATTCGTGTCGTTCCACTGCATCAGTTCCTCTGAATGTGTGTCGTCAAATTCGTTGGGCAACATTGGCGCATCGGGCATTCCGATTTCGTCGCCGTAGTAGGTGAACGCCTGGCCTGGCAGGAGCATGCTCAGCATGTGAAGAGCGTCCAGTCTATCTGTGCCCACTCTTGACCCCACTCTCGAGTGCCCATTCTTCGAGAGCTGCACAATGCAAGATAATTAAAACAATGATTTACAATTATCGCAAGATAATTGCTATTGGAGTATCTTTTACCGGCCAATTGGTGCTCGCGTTCGATGGTAGCAGATCGAGCCACTCTTCGATCTTGGCTTCAATTTGGCTGGCGTTAACGTTTCCAGTCGTGGCGATGTCCGTAATAAGCAGACAATTTAACGGCATGATGGGCGATGTATCGCCTTCATAGTAGTAGGACAACGAGCTGGTCTCAGTATTGCAGTTGCCGGCTAACAAAAGTCTGCGAAGACAGTAACAATATACAATGATCGGAAGTATCGTATTTTCACCAGGAAATTCAGAATTCCTTCGGAATTCTGAATTTCCGGTGTCCGAGACGCCCGAGCCACAAAAACTGCTCATATACTATACTTCGAGGTGGAGTTCGACAATGCGGTCCACACGTCGACAAGTTCCCGAATCTGATCCAGCAATACAGCGTCGTCCGAAACAAGAATATGGGTATCCTCCGACAGATCGGGAACGCCCGATAAGCGGAAACCGTCGACTCCTCGCTCCAACCAGAACTCCAGTACGAGCTGAAATAAACTGATAAGAACTCTGTTTTACCGACGCCAGGTACGGCGAAAATAAAAATTGTAGCATTTACCATTATCTCCCGACGGACGTCCTCGTTCCGAAGGTCCAGATCCGGCTCGGATTCGTGGAATTCGTGACGGTACCATTGATCCCTCTCGTCGTTCCACGTCCAGGCAGAATCGTCCTCGTCGTCCCCGGTAATTGACTTGATTAAAAAATAAAATACGATTAACAAATAAAATATGTTGTACAAGGATTTGTTTGGATGTACCTGGTTGTCGGGCGGTACCATCGTGCCGTCGTCCATTACGGTACCATTCTCCCAGATATAATAATGGGTGTAAGGATCGATGCTGGAGATCGACGCGTTGAACCATTCGTGCTGATCGCTCGATCGAGTCGGCACGACGTCCAAAATGACTTTCATGTCTGGAGGTATTTAAAAAAAATGTAACAACCGCTTTATGAGATTATATGCGTGGATCGGGGAGATCGGTAAGATTTCGAGATGCTCGTACCGCGCTCGTGCGCCTCCTCGAGAAGCTCGTCGAAATCACTGAGGTTGCCAAAGACGGGATTGACATTTTTGTAGTCGGACACGTCGTAGCCGGAGTCGACGAGGGGCGATGGGTAAATCGGATGCAGACATATCGTTTCGACTCCTAGATCGTGGATATAGTCGAGACGACTGATTATACCTGCGAATCGTGCGAAAATCGATTATCGGTCGGTAAGACAGAAAGGCAGAGCGCTAACAAATAAAATTTTGCAGCGTGTTTTATTTCTCTCTGTTAATTTTTCTGGGCGTGTTTTTAAAATGTACACATTGAAGAGTGTAGTAAGAATTCTCTTCAATGTATAATAATCGTTTAGGGAATTATTGCACCGGGAAACGTAATCGCGGTGAAGATTTGTACGAGTCGGTGATTTTCAAGGTCGCGGGACGACCCCAACCACCGAGAGACGCCGGTGCCAATTTTTTCTATTAATAGAATCGGTACGTCCCACATCGGTGCATGCATTAAGTATGTCTGGTCATTCGGTATATCTAGCCGCATTTCGGCATATGGGTCAGACAGCGATAAAGAATTCCCATAAAAATACCACGAAAATCAGGGTCGGCGACCCTGATGAGAAACTGGACTGGCCTCGCGCCATTTGCACAAGGTCAATCACCCTTGCGTGCCAGTTACTTAGAAGTTATACCTCGGACGGCGAAGAATCCGACTGTTATAGATGTTGTTATCGCTATCAGAGTTATTTTTTTTTATTTTGGGTGTCAGGTACCATCTACACCGAGAGAAGGATATAATGAAAACTACTGGTCATCTAAGCAAAATTACCATAGCTCACAGTAGTACGCAGATTGTTAAAGAATTTTTACCACATTAACAAGTGATTCGGGCAGGTATGTATAAATAAATATTTTGGTGGTGCAGATAAAAAATTTATTTTAAAATCTTTTTTTCGTCCCACTAAAGATGTATTTGAACGTCCCTGCCCGAATCTTTAGTTGATTCAACAGTATTTTTCATCGGTGCATAATATCTAGAGAAAAATTCTTACAAATCCGGTACTTCCTGTGACAGTCGGCGCCCTAGTTGCCTACTACTACGTGCTATGGTAATATCTCTCAAGCGACATAGTCGCAATTACTAGATCCTTCTCTCAGTGTAGGCTAAGATCCAAACCTTGCAGATCTCCCCGGCCATCCCCGTCGCTGTCCTGGTAGGCGTTCGGCGAAATCTCGTAGATAAGAGTATTTTCCCACCACTCGGTGCCGACCGGATCTCCGGAACATGTGTTTCCGAGCAGAAGGAAGATGGTCCCGAGAAGGAACGACATTCTCGTCGCGCAGCCCGACATGGCTAATGAGCGAACGTCCGCTAATCGACTCTACCCGGGCCTTTTTATAGACTTCGGCAGCAATGTCGCAACGTGCCCACCCGGGCGTCGCTTATTTTTCGCTGTTGGCTGAACAACGCTTGAGAATTAAAAAACAAAAAAAATTCTCACCACTCACTCGACAAAACAAATATGCATACCGCGATCGTTTGGTGCACGGTAACGAGACAGAGCGGATACTGACCGCGGCCCGGTTTTACTTTCATGCGACTCTCCGCTACGCTATAGAGAGACGACACCAAATTTCGATACCTGGCAATATTCCCAGAATTATCTGGGAGCCCACACACGCAGCGCGGTATGCGTTTTCGCTGTTTATCAAACGTGCGTTGTTTTATTCTCTAATGTGAAAATCGGTTTACTGGGGTTCCACTTGGCTCTATAGAATATTTAAAAAAAAATGTATAAAAATCGTTTTAACGAAAAAGTATTCTGTAATGCGAGAATTTGTTGACCGATTAAACAAAAAAATGGTAAATGAAATTGTATTTAATTTCTTTCAACAGGTAATTGTATGCATTTGTCGACTCACCCTCAATCGGTGTTTTCTACCTGATCGGCCGGCAAATCGGATGACCGTGGCGCTGTTTTTATTTTCACTGCTAAAAAATACCGAAACGTCGGTGGGCTTCAGTACTATTTTCACGTGCGTGCCAACGTCCACGCCCGTCGAGAGACGACTAATTAATTTTTTGCGATGTGAATACGTCGTATCGCGTTTTTCATGGTATTTCGGCAAAACCGTCGTCGCGAGTAAACGGGCTATCTCGGCGGGCCGTTATTCATACGACGACGGTAGTTTATGACAATTAAGCGCAGATATCGAGATCTCGCAAACCGGCAGAGCGGTGGAATTGGAATACATTTATTTACGATAGATTGGAGAATTGGCCGCGTAATTATTTTTCTCTCTAATCGAGGATACAATGTCATTAATTTGGTTTCATAAAAAAAATCTTATCAGTGTTTATTCGGATTTCACAGCATTAATGTATATTCTTCACGCGTCATCATTAAATGGCTCTGATTATCGATTATACTTCGTTAATATCACCGGCAGGTCAGTCGTAATTAAAATCGCTTCACAATCTGCTTTTCAAACTCAAATCTCATTATTTTTTCCTTTCTAGAAATTATTATGATTTTTTTTCATTGAATTTTTTAGTGGATGTAGGAAAATTGGAATTGTGGAAAACTGACTAATGAACCGACAAATGCCCACCTGTAAACAACATTCAATGTATGTATATTTTGCACTTTCGATTCAATTACAATTAATTGATTCTGTTTAGTCGAGCAACGTTCGTATTGTCCACTCCGTCGGGGCCCGCGGGTCCAACAGCGGACTCTTTACCAACGACATAATTTTTTGTTTTTCTACAGCGTTTATGCAACGACCGCTGGACCCGACACGGCTAGTGGAGCAAATAAATAATACTTAACATTCGGCCGAGAGGGCCGACGCGAGGATTTCGGTCCTCACTCGCGTCAGGCTGCTCGGCAAGATCGCACATCAACAATTAACACTTTCTTTCCCGTTTACCGTCATTTTTTTTTTTGCACAGTATCCAACTCATATAATATTTCGCTTATTCCTTCTTTGGCGTACGGGTGGCTCTTAATTTTTTTTTTTATCATACTTTTTTTGTTTGGTTTTCGTCAAGCGCAAATAGCGGGCAGGGAATATCGACAATAAATATCGCCATGCAGTGTAGGCATAAAACAATATTCAGCGATAAATCTTTCATTCTTTTTTGTATTTTTTTCTGGTTTCACATCCAGCAACGAATATCGAGGGCAAACTTTTCTCACTTCCGGTCGGGTAGGCGCTCGTTCGCGAGTATCGAGATTGTCGGCGGATTTTTCTTTTTTCTTTTCACTATACGCAGTTTTGTATTTATTGTTTCGATAGCTTGACAGGAGGAAGGATATCGACATCCAAAGATATCGAATCGAGATGCATTGTTCTTTTCTTCCAATTTCTTTCCTTCAAAATCCCCGTCGAATCTCAATCTCGAGAACGGCCTATCGTTATCTCGCTGCAGCTGGTGCGAGTCGATTTCGAGCCACTCGAACGAGACGCATTTTGTAACGAAAAAAAAAATTACAGAAAAAAAAGAGACTCGATAACACGAATTCGTTGTTATGATGTATAACTGTACCTTACGCGACTGTGATAGGATTTTGTACAAACTGAGAGATGAGCTTTTTTTTCGATGCGAAGAGGCCGGTAGGTTTCGAGCACTCCGAGCGTAACAGAGATCAAACGCGGACACGAGGGAGGAAAAGTTTGGGAGCTGATGAGGAGGGCACGGCGCGTGCGTTGGTATTTTATAATTTTTAACATTGAAGATAAAACGACGACTCAACGGGGGGGAAACGCACCTGGTACCAGGTCGACTGTCCCGGTGACTGGAAAAATTCACTGCCGACCGTTTCAGCGACGAGTCATTACCGCTTAATTACTTTTTTACGACTACCGAGAATAGGAAGGAACATCATGTCGTCGGGTCACTAGACTCGTGACCAAATCAGTTGATTACTTTATCAAAGATATGCATCAATTAAATTCGAATTAAAATACGAAATTTTCTTTTATAGTTTAATTAAAAAATAAAAATTAACAAAACGATTGCTCCCGATTTTTTTTTTATTCCGTGCGCGCAACTCACGATTGAACGATCTAGTCTATTTACAATCGGGGAAGTGGATGATGCTCGCGCAACGCGTCAACGTCGCGCGACAATCTTTGGTCGGACTATTCGATCAACGGTGGTCGGGTGGGAAGGGGGGGGGGGGGGGGGGTTAAGGAACGAAGAAATAACATACATATGCCACATATAATTCTAGTGTGTACGTAGATTCATGTCTCGTGTATACTTACTATGCAATAACACAACAATGTATATACACATATTATCTACTGGCGAAATTGTTATGTTTCATTTTATAGTACAAAACTCATATGTGCATCCTCGTCTCATTCGCTTCGGGTTTCCTCGTACGTATCGCGACAAATCCAGTAACTACATCGTTCTCGTATTCATTAATATTATTATTATTTTTTTTTTGTCAACTCGCCCCCCGTTCTCCTCCACTTTTTTTTGTTTTTATAAATTATTATTTTTTTCTCTTATGTTTCGTCGTGACGTTATTACACACTATGTATATCGTAACTTTTGGAAAGGTGTCTAGGAACACACACTGACTATGTCTCAATTTGAGAAGACTCATACGAGGATACATCCTATTCTTTAGATACAGTGATTGGATCTTCGTTGAAGTAAACCGCAACAATTGGATATTATTTATCGGTAACCGAACTATCGGCGGTGGTCCCCGGTCGAGTCTCGTCCATTGTCAGGGAAATGACGAGCTCTGCGAAGGGACCGACCGACAATACCTCGTCACTGTGGTAACGTGGTTATCATAGATTTTTTTTTCATTCCTCGACACTACGATTATAGTCTAGGATGCAAAGACAGTAAAGAGGATAGATTTGTTGAATTTTTTTTTTTTTTTTTAGTATATCGTTAATTATAGTATTAATCGTGTACAGTATAATTTTGTTCCTCCGGTAAAGCGAATAGAAACTTTTGAGAGTGTATATATTATAGTATAAGAATGATTGTGGCCAGCCCCACGAGATTGATGGTACCTTCGAGATAAGCTATCCGAAAGTCGAGCGCGACGACTGGTGGTGCTTTTCTTCCGTTATTTTTTTATTTTTTTTTTTTAAACAACGATTACAAGTAATCGATAACTGACTATTACCATTAGTCACGCTCGCACTTGGAGTTTGTGCGTGAAGCATTGAAACGAAAAAATAAAACCGCGTTCCGAATTCGAGTGCGGTGTGTTTGTTCACCTTCGTTCGTCGAAGGCAATCAATGTCAAGTGATAATAGAACGAAAGATAATAAAGTCCTAGATTGAACAGCTGATTTTTCAACAATTCACGCACAGAATTCGCACTAAATACAATGAAACATGAATTAAACGATACTTGGTCCGAATCGTATTTTTGTTTCTTTTGTTTGGCTTTATTTTCTCTACTTTTTGGTCATTTCGCGATCCTGTATTGTTGGCCAACAACTGCCACGAAGCTACTTGTTTAGATCTCGAGAGAAATAAAACTATCTTGATTGATACGCGTATCGTTTATCGAATTTTAATATGTTTCTCGCAGTCGTTATAACGGCCGACTGCGCACTTGCCGCACAGATAAGGAACAGTAAAAATTCATCAGACTTTCCGCTAGTCGATTTTATACTCCACTGAAACCTCGACATTGAATTATCGACGTATAGGATACTTGGTCCGTTTTTCTCGAAGAAGAAGAAGAAGAAGAAGATGAAGAGAAGAAGAGAAGGAGTAAGAAGAGTCAGACTACACAGGCTTTGCCGTCTTCTACGCATTAAATTTTTAACTTTACGTCAGTTAGTTCAAAAGAGTAGGAATATTGAGGGGGCTGGCCAGCCGTCGAACCGAGGACGAAGAGTCCGCGACAAAAGCGGCGAAAGTAACCGGTAAAATCATCTTTGTTCTCGAAAGGTTTTAACAGGCCTTGCCCGTCGGAAACTGTATCTACATGTATATGTGTATAAATGTATTTTCGTGTATGTATCCGTGTGTATGTGTGTGTGTGTAGCGTCGCGATAAATGCGCCATGAGCTAGGTTTTGCCCCGAAGAGAGCGGCAGGAAAGAGAGATATATAGTATAATAGTTATCTATGTAAATTTGTAATTTATCCTATTAGGAAGCTTAAACTCTTATTTTTTTAAACTCTAAATCGTTCGAACAACATGCCCTAATGTTTTGTTGCAATAACTCTTATCTACAAAAAATTCATTCGGATCTCGTTGTCCATTCACAAACGACCATCGCGTGAAACATGCCCGCGACAAATATAATACTTTGTTCGACAAAACTTACGTATTTCGCATATTATTTAACATTACTTTTTTTTGTTTTTCTTTTTGTGTTTTTTCGTTTTTTTTTGTTGATTTTTTTTTGGTTTAATCATCCTTCGAACGCTATGTGTATACACGCAGTTGTCCGAGCTATAACATTATTCTATCCTCACGTTTCCCAAATGGACTTTTTTTTTTTTGCTCAATGCACTTTTGTGGAAGAGGTGCCCGATCGTCGTCTCCCGAACGATTTTACAAGCGTTTGGCTCTGTAGAGTAAGATTGCAATTTCTAAAAAAAAAATCATTGTATACCAGATCCGCTTTATCGGTCGCATCAAGGGTTCGTCGAATCGATTCTACTCGCGGCCACGCTTACGGAACATCGTGATTCGAGGCTGTCGCGAAAGAAGAAAACGACGTTATCGACAAACACCCGAACAGAGGGAGAGTTTGTAATTTTTTTTTCGACGAGTATCCTCTCGCGTCTCCCTTTGATTGCAGCTACGGCTGCATTCGTGCAATCTGGGGTTGAACCGGGAAAAAATGGGAACGAGACGCGTAAAAGAGGTTCGGGGACAGGTTTGTCCGTTTACACTAGCGAACGACGGAAACCTCGGCACGTCCGTGATCTCGTTTACGGTTTATCACTTTAACGCTTTGCTAGTTGAGTGTCTGTAAGTTCTATCAATATGTAAGTTTATACTCTCCCAATTGGAACGTCGACGCCTTATTATTATTAAAATAGTTATATTCGGTTGCGCTTTTTCACGAGGACGCTACAATTGCAAGTTACTCATCCCGATCAGCGAGAGTATAGTCTTCCTTAGTTTCTTCCTTTTTTTTTTTTTTTTTTTGCCCCATCGAGTATTTTGTTCTCCGTTTCATTGCTACGCTTCGATTATCTAAATACTTTGACTTTGTGAATTTGATTATCATTCGGTTTGCTTTTCACCGTGCGGTCCGTCGGTAACAACGATAAACTTGGCCCGCGCGGGCGATCCTAGTGAAGTTAACATTAACGCTTCCGGTTAACCTTTCGAGCCTCGTTAGCGACCGATCGCTACACTCGGGAACTCGTCTCGTTCCGAGACACCGCGAGCTCGGTCAATCAGCGAATCGGAGAGTTCGCTACAGGTGTGACCCGGTGAAGAAGCGTTTTCCTTCGATACTCTTAATAGCCTGCTTACAGTACATCGCGACGTTAAGTTTTATTCTAAACTATATTTGCGTCCTCGGACGACGACAATTAAACATTCGCACCTTATCAATGTAGTAGTATTAAATGTATCCAATCGTACCGAAATTCGTTTTATCTTCCCTCTGGTTTATCCACCGAATGTACTCGCACTCTACACGAATCGAATTGCATGATTTATTAATAATCGGTATGCACGTACAGGTTTGCTGGTTAGTGTGTGTCTGTGTAGCGTGGAGACCAACACTTGCCACACAGCAGCTTCGAGCTCTAATCGATCGCCGGTGGTATAGTCTTACGTCTATTATTAGAATTCATTTACGTTTATTATTTTTCTTCAGCTTTTTAAAACGCGTCCAGGCATGCGACCCTCGATCAAAGGCAGTGAAGAACAATGAAAGGTTTTACTTTCGAACGAAGGCCGCGCGTCCCAGTACCGGCGAGTCGACCAATCGATACTCGATTCATTTCTTCAACGACCGAATTATCATTACTCCTCATTATCGTTATTTGTCGTGAGCATATTTGTCTGAAGTTTTTTTTTTTTTTGCTCTCGGTTTAATATGCTTTCAATTTAATCGTCGGCCCTGAATGTGTCTGTTGGTTCAAGACTCGTCACGTCGCTTCAGGGCTTCATTATTCTTCGAGAAAAAAAATGCGCTTCGTTAGACGCCAATCGTGGAGTCTGTTTTTTTTTTGCCCGAGAGGGAGCTGAACGATTAATGATTTGATATTCTTTTTTTTTTCTTCCATTCTACAGTATTCCTGTCCAACAACTACCTAACGTCCGAAATGGAGTTCTAATCGCCAAAAACTAGATTTCCTTACGAACTAATGCCATTCGGTGTCTACATTATACGCGGTATACAAAATTAGCGGATATATTTAGCTTTCTCTGGCAGATTGATAAAGGAATTGCAAATACAGCTCGCTACTAAAATATCTTAGATCCTTGTATATCTTAAGTTAAATAAATACACTATGTGTATATATATATATATATATATATATATGTATTTAATATATCGTATGATGTATATGGTTATTTTGGTTGTTGACAATATAATAATTTATCTGATATCGTTCGATGGAACTGTCTACCAGGGTACTGGCTCGACTAGACGTTTATCGTTTTCAATACTTTTTTAAATCCATCTTTATCCCCCTTGTTTCCCCGCTTTAAGGCAAATCCCTTTCGCTCATGTACGCAGACGCGATCGCACACGTACACACTTAACGTGAGGTATACTATTAATTTTTTTTTTTAATCTTTGCGCACAATGGATTCTTTGAGGCCATTGCCGCGTCGTTTGCGTTATACGTCTTCCATCTATGTTAATCTAAAAAAAAAAAAGTACTTGCCGCCGCTGAAACGAAGAAGCCACCGTGCAAACTTCCTGGGGGGGATCGATGCGCGCCGATGCTCGTCGAGCCCGTCGTTTCGGCAAGTTTACGGCTAGCGCACGGTAGATAGAAGTACGCTATAATCGGTGCGGGAGAAACAGAATGTTGGTGTCTGTGACGATGACGATGTCGATGGCTCGGGCGTCCGCTGTCGCTGTGCCCGAGTGCAGCTATCTGTGTATAGGCCGTGTCGCGCGCGGCACGATCGGTTTTAGAAGCCCTGGATTACGCCGTAGGCCTCGAGGGTCGACATGATGAGGTAGAACAGCCACAGGGAGAAGAGGAACATGGAGGTAACGACCTTGGGCGCAAAGGGACCCCCGAGCTCCCCGCCGATGGCCTTCGACCGCCTCAGGAGCAGCACCACAATCACCAGACAGGCTTCCGTGCAGAAGAGGGTCACCGAGAAGGCCAGGCTGTCGATAACAACACGTTTTACACACCTCCGTCCCACCTCGTCGCCCTTCGGATAAGCCTTTATGGATATTAAAGAATTTTTACGACATAGCCGATGTATAGTATTTGCACCAAAGAAGCAACCTCTGCGGAAGACCGAGATTTTTTTTTTACCCCTTCGCTCGGTGAACGGGCCCGAGCGGAGATTCTTTACGAATATAGATATAGATAGCGTTGGCTTTTTGCATATTGAACGGAGTCGTTCTATATTTTTTTTCTTCCTTTTTGCGAGCAAGTCGCAGCTGGAGCCCGTAATTGCACCATCTGGTCGGACATGTACGTTTCGCAATTCGAGTGCGATTGTACCGGTGGAATTGAGCCTTAGGGCTGAGAGGGTTCAATGTGTGCAGATACGTGTACAACAGGGTGGTCGGATCGGTGATGCGGCTATTATGCGCACCGGGCCAATTCCGATTCGTTATCCGTACTGGAGGTGGTATGTACCCGGTGCTCCTATCAACGTTGCCGGAAGCTGCTCTCGCTTTAACACGAAAAGCGATCGAATTAACGAAATACTCACTTGCCGGGCTCCACGAGGAACTGCCGTCCGTGATAAGCGTGGTACATGGCGGCGATACTCCACGCAATACCGATACCGAGGAAGACGTTCACCGCGTTACTTCCGGTCACGTTACCCACGCTCGCGTCCGCGTACTTGTCCTGACAGGCCGCCACTTTGCTCGCGAACGTGTCTGAAATAAAAATTATTCATCATTTTCTTATCGTTCTTTTTTTTCGATCTTCGGCAATAATGAGATCTGGTTCTGAACATTTTTAAATACCGATTCATACGGTTCTTTAGGCTCAGGAACGTATCTTCCCTGTAATCGGACTGGGCACGTTCGTGTTATAAATAAATAAATAAGTATACACTGTGAAAACGCGCATGTGAGCATGCGAACTTCCAATACTGTTCATTAATTCAACAACAAATTTTTTTTACAGTGTAGACAGTAACCAAAGTTTGTACTTTGTACAACAACTTATTGTCCACAAACTGTTCATGTATTTTTTACTGTGTATAAATAAATGAATCAATAAATCAATAAGCGAATAAATGATTAGAGAGAGCGCTCCAATTTTTGTGGGTAACCGGTCGAGATAGCTGGCTGAGTGTCAACGAATGGGAAATTATATTTAAAAAAAGCGCTGAGAGCAACGAAACATGATTCCGTCGAAAGCAAATGTAGCTTCAGGTAATACAATATTTGTCATACCTGCGACCGAGGAAAACGATGGAGACATATTCATATACGCATACGTACGTCTACACGTGGCCGAGCCGATACGTGTTCGCCTCAAGTGTACTACATACGTACGGTATAAGGTAATAACGGAGCCAGAGCGAGGCACAGCGGTAGCCGTGGCTGGCATCTCGCAGAGAGGTTGAAAAAGCTCGTTGGCTTTTGGTGGCTCGACAAGCAATTTCGTTCGGGGTCTTTTTTTTTTTTTGCGGTCGCAGGGGATCGCTCTCGCATGCGGCATACTCGCGGCCCGGTCCTCGTCCCTCTCCGGAACGAAGTTGCTGACGTCGCCCGGGGTAAAACGCGCCGGGGGCTAAAGTTACGTAAGGTTGATCGGGAAACAGTGGCACTCGTATATCGGACGTACGGTACACACTTGCGTGCACGGCACTATCGCACTATGAGCTCTAACGCGAAAAAGAAAATCAGGCAAGGACGCTGCGGTCTCCAACAGCTCGATATAATATGTGTTGAAAGGAACCCGACACCACGGATCGAATTAACGCCGGTACGGCTGTTTAATTATATCTTATAAATTATAGCGCATATGCTCACATTTCACAAGCCATGGAAAGCTTGGCTTGGCGAGGGTATATTTAAACCCTTTTAATTTTAAATCTTTTGCAAACTACTTTAATTAGATCCGACTAATCGAGACAACGAAGATATTATATGTGAAGCTGACTCGTGTCCCAGATTTAAAAAAAAAAAAAACGTCATATAAATCTATGAAAAATAAAATCGCCTCTTAAGGCAATGTGAGTCTCATTATTATAAATGAATTGTATTATAAATTATAGCGCATATGCTCACATTTCACAAGCTATGGAAAACCTGGCTTAGCGAGCGTATATTTAAACCTTAAATTTCACATCTTTTGCAAACTACTTTTATCAGATCCGATTAATCGAGATGATGAAATAATTATCTGTGAAGTTGGGTCGTGTCTTAGATCTAAAAAAAAATCTATCGGTGAATTTCATGAGGCATTCTTATTCGTCACTTGAGCCGATGTGAGTCTCAGTCGCGGAGGCTGGGCGTTGCGCAAGAATCTGTGCAATTAAAGCCGCCCGATAGCCTCGGTTAGCGGCGTGAATTATCGTCGTCGGGGTGTACCGTACGGGAAATCGATTCTGCTCGGAGTTCACGAAAAAAAAAGAACATTTCGAGGACTGAATTTTTTGGTCCGTTAACTCTCTCTCTCTCTGTCTCCCTCTGTCTCTCTTGAGAGAGAGAGGAAGAGCGGGAGAGACAGATTTAACGTACCGATGTGCAACGTACTGCGGCGATACACATCCGTTAATTACACATGTTTCAAGCCACACGTATAGTACAGCGCCCCATTCGCGACTCCCCTGCCCTGATTTCCCGATAACGACGAAAACGAATCTGTTATAGATATGATTGGAGATTTTTTTTTTCACACTCGAATGCATCAGCAGCATCAGCGCGCGTCGCACGCTTCAGAAGTTTTGGGAATTGTAATCGCTAAAAACAATTTGTGTTTTTATCGATTCTGGCGCGAATTTCCCTCGTCCGATGCTAAGCTGGGAGTGAAATAACCGGAAGATTCATTATCGTCAGTGAGGTACAGCGGCCGGTACGTTCGCAATTTTTTGGCCAAAAATGGAAGGGGATTCAAATTTTTGGGATAAATATTGAAAGGAATACAAATTTTTGAGGATAAAAATTTAAGGGGAAGATTTAAGACATACTTTAATTTCTACGCCCCTTGTACGTTTCGCACCGACCGTAAATCCGATATTAGTTTTGCCCCAATGACTCAATCGAGACATTGGTAATTGCAAAGGAAAAAAAAAAAACTATTCCACTCCAAACGGCAACTGATAGTTCCGCACGGATAGCTCTCGGCTTCGGCCTTCGGTCTCCGATAACCGAACGAGTAAAATAATCCTGGGAGCGAAATGACCGAGAGTTTCAGTATCATCAGTTTGATACAGCAGCGATACGCTTGCAATTTTTCGGATAAAAATTTAAGGGTTGCGGAAAGAAAAATACCGCGACCCGCGTTTCCTTGTACGTCTCGCACCGAACGGAGATCCAATATTAGTTTTGGCGCAGGTTCAAGCGAGACACTGACAATTGCAAAGAAAAAAAGAAACGATTCTTCTCCGAACGGCAACTGATAGTTCCGCACGGACAGCTCTCGGCTTTGGCCTCCGGTGTCCGATAACCGAACGATTGAGCCGATAACGATACCCCTTCGTTATTTCGATACGCTCCTTTTTCGTCGATGGGACTGCCAGTTAATTTTCTCTCGAGTCCTTACCGGGAATACTGGTACCGAGCGCAACGAAGACAACGGCCGTAACGGAGTCTTTGATGCCGAGTGTGCATCCAAAGTACGAAGCGACGTCGCCGATAACTGCGGTGACGACGCCGATACCGCCGATACTGACGACGAAGCAGAGGTAGCCTCCGGCGATATCTGAAACAGACGGAACGTTAATTATTTTCATGTCACGCTAATGGATAATATATTATTCATAAGCTCGGCGATACGTCATCGGCGTCCCGCCGTCGATACATCACCACGTAATCGTCGCTCCGAGCATATTCGAGAGCAACCGCGAATGCCCGACGAATTCAGCGACACGAACTCGGTTGTATTCGTGTCGCGTTTCTTTTTGTAGCTTCCACCCCGGCACAGCCCTCTCGGATTGCTTTATCGTTTTCCATTATTTTTTTTTATGACCGCAAAAGCGCGTATAAATTGAGCCGGGTTGACACGTTATTTCGGAGCTCGCATGAGTTATAGTTTCGACGGTCTGCATAACATCGGGACGACGTCAAGACAACGTCGACCTTCCTGTTGTGCGGAGGGTCGTCGAGTAGCTGCGAGAAAAATGTGTGCAAGCTCGTTGATGCGCTTTTCTTTATATTCATTGCTGCGGACAACGCCGGCAACGAGGACGAGGACAAGACCGAGATAAAGACTCGCGAGAAGTTCGAGGTCGGCTGAAGAGCTGCTGTTAAAGCCAAAAGCCGAAAAGCCCCGAGTATATCGTGCTCACCGCCGTAGTCATCAACAGCGACGCACGGCATTCTTCTTTTTTACGCGGGACCTTGAGAAGTGCGTCCCACATTCCGTGTTTTGTTGCTCGAAAAGAGAGCCGGCGAAGGAGCGAGGGGGACGAAGTGCAGTTGCGAGAGAAGTCCCGGATTTTAACGCGCGTGCACCGACTCTCAGAAGAAATTCCGGATGCCTGCACAAATGGTGAATATTTTTTTAATTTTTTTGTATCACCGCGCAGTCCCGAGGCACGGTTTGTAGCTGCTTACAAATACAGATATTCTGGATGGCTTGCGATCTCGGCGACAATTCGTTGGACGATTATTCGCTTCAGTAGCATCAAAATATTTCGGTTCAAACTAAAAGATGTGTTGTCCCAACCATCGCAGCTTGGTTAATCCAGCCATTTCTTTTTTTCAGTCTAAGGGCAGATATTCTGGATGGCTTATGATCTCCGCAATAAAGTTGGGTACGCAAAAGCACTATCCAATGTCCGTGCCGGATGTAAGTGAACCATTCGGTCTTATAACCGAAAAAAAAATCCGGACCGGTGATCTTGCGTGATTTTAAGATACCGGTTAATCCGTACACATCGCAAGACATTCCGTGCCGCCTCGACACGGCATTGTCGCGCAGCTGTTTTGCGGCAAATCAACCGACAACGTTCGCTAATCTCGGCAATGACTCAGTGAACTGCGGGATTTTCATTAGCCAGACTCCATTTCATTAGCCTCGGTAACAGAATCGCCAGGGTCAGTCTTCTCATTACACCTCCCCGGAGTCTCTTTTGAGCATTAACGAATTTGTCCGGAAGAAGCGCCGTTACAGCAATCTCATAATGTCCCCGAGATCCTCCCCCGAATTCATTACAGCGTGTCGCTCGCAGTCCGCAGCTGCGGAGTCTAGCGGAAGAAACTACCGCTGGAAACCATTCTCGTCCCTCGAGCGAAGTTCATCCGCAACTGCGAGCATTTTTTTTTATAGTCGAACAGTTTAGAGTTCGCGTCGTTGCTTCGGTGGGGCTTTTGCAGTACGGTTGGCCGATTGTAGATACACGCTGTGTGTGCCGCAGCTTTTGTTTTCCCGGATGCGAAACACAGCATCCCGTCTACTCCGCAGCTGCATGAACTCCATATTTCCCGGTGATCCCCGATCACTGATTGGGACACGAGATGCGCGCACGAGCTTTTCTCCGAAGCGACTCGAGCGTGTGCACTCGACAACTATCGAATATTTCCGCAGCGATGCGAGTCGATGGTTGGAGGAGCCGCCTCTGGAGTGTCGCGAGCCGCGGATAACATGTTATCTCGGTGCGGCGAAACGCAGCCGCGTAAAGTTGCGAGCGAGCAACAGGGTGAAATCGGGTCCCTCCATGTTAACGAAACCGGAAGTACTATATCCACTCCGCTCCGGCAAGCCCGCACTTAATGGCGGTGCCTCTCATTATCGACTTGCCGTCCTCGACTGCTCGAGCCGTTTATCCAGGTCGTAAAATTCGCCGACTTCGCCCGGCCAACTTCGTCGATCTGTTTCGCCCGGAAGGAAGATGAGAATCCGCTGAGAGCGAGTTATCTCGGTAGTTGAGCGACATCGACGCCGATAGCTCGAGGCCTATCGAGGGGTCGTAACGAACCCGAAACTGTTGCAACTAGCGTCTCGTGGGGAAACCGGCGAAACCGGCTAATCGTAAGTGCATTTTTCTTCTGTGAACTGTCGGTGCGCCGATCTAAGCTCGGGAGCTCGGGTGATGGTCGTAGCTTCCGGCGTGCTGCACGAATTATCTGTTGAGCCGTGGGGCGAGAGGGGCTGAAAAAAAAGAATATTAACAAAATAAAATCAACGCCAGGCAGTCCGTTGTCGGCCACGAACGAACCGTTGAAACCTCGGCGGTAATGTGTCGCAATTAAATATATGCCAAATGGGGGAGCCTCAGAGCGCCCGTTGACGGAACACGATTCACTACAGCGAAGCGTGATTCGCCGGGGTTTCCGGCACGATCGTGGGACGACGGAATGACGACGCTTCGTTAACCGAGTACACACGTAGCCAGCCAGCGTGCAGGCGCGGAGACACGGAGGTCAAAGGATGTCTCTGTAATCCGATAATGGAACGTGTTTCTACGGTCCACACCTCGCTATCATATATAACAGGGTCTGGCCAGCGGTTAGCGAGAGCTCGACTGGAGAACCGGAATAACACGACACCCCCGTGCGACTGGTAATGACAGTCGGAGGAAAAAAGGAGAAAGGACAAAGTAGAAAAGAAAATTGCTTGTCCGCGAGTAGGAATCGTGCGAATTACTAGGGTCGGTATCGAGGGATCGTCGAACGAATCAAGCCAAAGACCCGATTTCTTTGATGCAGCCTCGGATTCTTAGCTCGTTGCCTCGGGCGGTGACTGATGTTTCATCACTCGAAGTTTTTCGCGGCTCTTGCCATCGGCACTCAATGGCAGAGAAAGAAATTTGTATCATGAGTTGACTCTCCAGAGACCCCGTTCTAGAGCCTCATTATAAATAATAACAATACTAGTGTAATAATAAAGCGCAAAAAATTCTGCTGGGTGCTCGGTACCGAAAATGAGTACACCGATGCGATTGACTGTTCTGCCTGCAGAGCATTTCCCTTTAACATTCCATCCGATTCTTCCGACAGGAAGCTCTCGGGAAGACAAATCAAGGCCAAGCCCTCGCCCACGGCTCAACGTCGAAAGGCTCTCATCTATTATAGTTACTTGCGGGAACTCGAGTTACATCGTGTACGAACATCGATGCTATCGTCATCGCTCCCCGGTTCGATCGCTCTCACCGTAATTGCCCCGCGGTATCGAAACTATGAACCCAAATTCTCGTACGATTCGTTTTTCCCCGTAAATTCCAGTGTTTCCAAAAGAAATCGATGTATTTTCTCGTCGAACCATCGTTACCGGATCGATCCGGCCGGTAAAACGTGACTCGGAGGGGAAACTCGCCGCAGGGACAGTCAGAGGGAGTTGACACCTACGAGAATTGATGGCCTCACGTGTGTCGCACATTCTGATGCATGGTTCACGCTCCACCGTCCACCAGTGTTCCGGGTCTCTCTACGCCCCAAACTTTCTGCGCTGTCTCCTCTTTTTTTTTTTTTTTTCTCTCCCCTCGACTCATTTGACAATCCGAGCTTCCTCCCAATCGCTACTCTGCTTTATGTATGTTTATACAAAGCCCATTTTACACCAACAGTGACCCTCTACATTCGTATATCCCCATCCGAACCGGGGGAGCCCGTGGAAGGGTGCAACTAAGCTCGATCTCTCGTCAATCTACTCGGCGTGTATCCGCGATAGGTGAAAGCCGCCGACTCTCAATTCCGTGCCAATCCCACCGTAAAGAATGTAAAATAGCATCTTGTTATGTAATTGACAAACGAGCACGGTCTCATCCGGCGAGCTTATCCTCCCGTTCATTCCATTTTTCTTCCGAAGCTTTGTGTCTTTTTTTTCTGTTCTTCACGTCGGAGACTTCTTTTACGTTATTTTTCCGATAGCTTTTTTGCCACGGAAGCTGAGTTTTTTTCCTATCCTCTCCCACGTCGCTCCTATTTATCTGTCCCTCATCCTCTCTTTCGACAGTTTTTATATTGCTCTCCTGCGTAGATCCGGCTGAATATAGCGGGAGAATATCGATCGGTTTATGGCAAAAAGAACGGTCCGCTCCAGTGCCCTTTCCCCGATTCTACTTCCGTAACTGCTCTCGCTCTGTGGCTTCTGCCCTGAGGAGCGCTGGAAGGCTCGGGGATCGGGGAAGATGCGCAGCTCACCGCGTAAGGCCGTGGCACGTAATTCCGAACGGCTATGTGGAACACCGGCTGGAGCCCGCCGAGCAGACAATGGACGCCGCAAATCCCACGGGTCTAGGAACATCGCCGCACTCGGTGGGATAATATCCTCGAGACTGCATATACACAACCCCGTACGTCACCCCTCGCCCTGTTGAAATTCTCGTCCGACCCATTAGCGTCTCCGGAGATAAGGACGGAAAGTTCCGATAAATACACGTAAAGCGCCGAGCGCTGCTGGATGTGTATTAATGTTGTACATCTTCCAGTTGAAGACTCTCCGGCTTCAATTTAGTACGGGCGACTAATTAAACGGGCGACTTAAATTTTTCGATGCGTGACTACTCTTCGCTCTTTCCGCGCGATGTCGATAGCAAATAAAATGGAAAAAGCGCTTCAGTGAAAAAAAGGGCCGGCTTGCACAGGTGATTTCTCAATTTTTTCAGACAGTCGATGAATTGTGTCAAAAAACTGATCGGTCGTCTCGACGACTTGGTTGCTACCAAACCGATAAATTTGTTGTGCTGAAACACGTATCGGTCGTCTCGACAATTCGGTTGCTTCCAAAGCAATAAATTTGTTGTGCCAAAAAATTTATTGGTCGTCTCGACGAATTGGCTGTTACCAAACCGATCAATTGTTTGCACCAACCAATTTTACCGCTGACACGACCGTTTGCTTCTCTAACACGGAAATTGGCTGCGGCAACCGAGCCCTTTTTTCCATGTGTTCCCGACTTGACAAGCCAACAGGGATGTTCGCAAACATCGGGTATACGCTCATCCAGTTGGATCATCATTATCGGGAGGCGTGACGTCGAGACTCCTCCGTGTACCGAGGAGTGTTCATCGAGTGTGTCTGCTGTCGAGCTCTTCGGGATCGAGTGTAGCCTCGATTCGCGTGACAGAGGCTTGGTACGACCGAGCCGCCGTGCCGTTGTACAGACTGGTTGTTAAGAGACGAGCAAACTTGCCGGTAGGTGGAACGAAGGCAAACAGGACCTTCCAGAATATGGTAAGGACGTGCATGAGATAGTCCGCAGTCGATGGCGGCGCGGAATGTCCCTCACCACCTGCCCCGGAATCTTCGCCACCGTCGTCGCCGTCCCCTCCGCTCACCGTCACCGCCTCCGTGAATTGTTCCTTCCACGAGCTCGTACCTGCGAACCATTTATCACACATCAGTAACTTCACGTATTATTCCCAACTTTTATTTTCCTATCCAGAATCGCGGGCGGGGTATTTTTTTATTTTTTCACTTTTTATTATTAAATTACTATCCGGGGGATGAAAAATGGTAAAGAGAAGGTTGCGTGGGCGAGCCGTACAGCCTCGAGTGGATATCGATTCGTCCGGGCCAAATTTTCTTCGGCATAAAAAAAAAAAAAATCCGGTATAGAATATTTTACCGTCAAAGGGAAGGCCTCGGATCAACCCTGCGGTCCCCCGGGCGCGAGGGTGTACGGAACGAGGGATCTGCGGGAGATGCATCGCGGATAAAACGAGCTCGCGCGGTTGTGCCGCTAGTGATGAAGCCAGCGCCGTGCTGAGAATGCTCGGTGCCGCTCCGGAACGCGAATCCGGCTTATTGTAACAACGGGAGCAGCGCGAGTGCAAAAGGGATTGAAAACGAACAAAACTGTGACGCGCACCCCGCACGCGCTCATGACCATGCTCCGGCGATCCCAGTCACTCCCGTGTTTTTTTACTAGTCAAAAAGTTCCTCTCTGGGAGCGAAATAAATTTAAAAACTAGGTTCGGCCATTTTTTATATGAATTTTATTTTATACTATAAGAATAAACGAGTTAAGCTCACCGAGCAGTATCGAGGCGTTCGCTCGTTGAACGAGCTTGTCGACCGTGTTCTTGAACTCCTTGGATTCCTTGATCCGTATCTGGGCAGTCGATACCTCGCCGAGTCTGGGCCTGCCCAGAAGGGCCATTTTTTCCTCCTCGGTGCGCTCGTCCGGCTGCTTCAGTTCCGCCGCTGCCGCCATTCCTGCATCGGCTGAAAACACAAGGTACCAAAAAAATTGTTTCATCGATTTTTCTCGAAATTTCGCCGCGAATCAATTTACACGATGACTGCGACTACGAGCGACTGGCTAAACGCTGAACGCACCTTTTATTTCTCAACATATATATATATATATTTTTTTTCGATCAAAAATTTCGCATGATCGACTAGGTTGACGACCTCGCCCAACATTAATGCACAGGGGGCGACGGGCACGGTTATCGATTCTTTCATAAATTATGCCGCTGCTGGAACTCGCCCGCGCTCGCCTCGCTTATAGTACTCTATACAAATATCGCGACTCGTAACATCTGACCGTCTCCACCGGGGGGTCTCCCACATCGCTTGCGCACAGTGCGCTTTACACTCGGTTCGCACCTCTCGAATCGCACCGTTGCTATTCTTTATCGCACGTGTCCCTCGATGCGAGCTTGTGTATCGTGTTTCCTACCCAAGTGTACATTCCTAATAGGTGCACTACAACGTAATATGTCACGTTGGCTTGAACCGCCTCCGGAAATAAACGTGTATTTCCGCGTACCAGGGCCCGGTTGAACTTCCCAACGGTAGACGCACATCTCGACCCTGTACTTGTTCAACGGAGCCTTTCACTGTGGTAGTGAAGGGCGCCGTCCCCGATGGACGTCGGGTATATGCAAAAAAAATGTATACGAAATGTATTCAAATCGACGCTTTTCGTACTTATATATATCTATATATATTTAAATATATACAGCTGTGATTAACTCAAGCTCCGCAATTTAGGTGTAATCTATTTTTGCATTTTGTGATAGTTCTTTTAAATCTGTTGCTGTTTATAATCTGTTAATTTCGTTGCTGTTTTCGATTATATCTTCTTTCTTCTTTTCGCTTGTTGTTGACTATTGCAATTTTTGTTATATACGCGGGCTCTTGAACTCAGTTACGACTGTTGTTTCTGATGCACTTTTTGATATTATGTGAAAGAAGAAATCCGGCAATAAAAGAAACTCAATGAAATTAAATATATATATAGTTTGAAATATATTTACTTATTGTATAAAAAATGGTTGGCGAAAATTTATTTAATATATCGCAGGTATATTTTTCTACATACGCCATGTACACTGTTCTCCGACGCGGATTTATACGAGAGTCAGTGTCTACGATTTTTTTACTCATTTTCTAGCAGCGTACTTAAAGTTCATCATCATTTGCGTAATAAATTATGCGATTTGTATAGTCTACTGTAAACTCCTCTTTCTCTCACCTCTAAATAATTTGGCCTTCGTAAAAAGTAAACTAAACTCTTTTTGTAGCGAAACTACATCATTATACTGAAAGTACACTTTCGCCTTAGCATGAAAACGCTGCACGTTGCATTAAGGATTTAAGCACTGATTCTCTACATTGAACGCATGCTTTGCGCTGAGTTTGAATAACAAAAAAGAAAAATACAAATATAAAAAATGTAAAATGTGTGTACCCGTATTATACTATAAATAGTCTACCGTCAAGTGCTTACTGTAGAGGAGCAAAGCTTTTGCGAGATATACATGTAATGCAAACGACGGGGGAAAATGTTTTGGCCTCGCTGTCATCGAATTTTTCATTTTTTTTTCTTCCTTTCAACCCGATGAAACGAGACGTTAAACGAGAGCCTCTTTACGTTTGAGTACCGCGTACAGCAAGTGAGTTGAGTTTCGAGGATCGTATCTAGTCCAGAATTTATAGCTTTCTTTTATTCCGGTGAGGTAACCTCGATCGGCGGGGGGAGGGGGGGAGAAAAACCCTCGGGGAAAATTCGTTCGCGAGGCTCCCTGCCGTATCGGTGATTACATTTGGTCGGCTATCTCGACGGGCGATGCAGGCGATGCCGGTGCAGCCGGTGGAATCGATACGTGACGTTTACTGCCGACCATTAATTTTCGTATCGACAGTTTTTTGAGAAAATACAATTATTGTCGAACAATGGTAAGGGTACCATTTTCGAGATATCGATTTTTTACCACCTCCATTGGCTTCAAGCGGCCCATTTCCTGCTCAAAACACATGCAACTTGTATTTTTTTCGAAATTTGAAAAATTCAGCATTTCCAGCATAGGGAATCCTATGTTAAATTTTGCGAAACGGCACTTTTTTTCAAAAAATTTCGAGATATCGAATTAAAACCTTCGCCATTCTTTCCAAGTGGCATATTTACCAACCGATTGCATTAACGAAAAAATTCTAAAAAATTTATTTTCAAAAATACCATTTTTGTCGAAAAATTGTAAAGGTTACCCCTTCTCATTTTTCCACTTTCAAAATGGCCAAATATTTTTTTTCGAGGTATCGATTTTTTACCACCTCCATTGGCTTCAAGTGACCCATTTCCGACTCAAAACACTGGCGACTTGTATTTTTTTCGGAATTTTAAAAATTCACCATTTCCAGCATAGGGAATCCTATGTTAAATTTTGCGAAACGGCACTTTTTTTCAAAAAATTTCGAGATATCGAATTAAAACCTTCGCCATTCTTTTCAAGTGGCATATTTACCAACCGATTTCATTAACGAAAAAATTCTAAAAAAATTATTTTCAAAAATACCATTTTTGTCGAAAAATTGTAAAGGTTACCCCTTCTCATTTTTCCACTTTCAAAATGGCCAAATATTTTTTTTCGAGGTATCGATTTTTTATCACCTCCATTGGCTTCAAGTGACCCATTTCCGACTCAAAACACTGGCGACTTGTATTTTTTTCGGAATTTTAAAAATTCACCATTTCCAGCATAGGGAATCCTATGTTAAATTTTGCGAAACGGCACTTTTTTTCGAAAAATTTCGAGATATCGAATTAAAACCTTCGCCATTATTTTCAAGTGGCATATTTACCAACCGATTTCATTAACGAAAAAATTCTAAAATATTTTTCACAGATAATAACATTTTTGTCAAAAAATCGTAAGGGTAAGGGGAAGCCACATGAAAATTTTTTATTTTCAACATTTTTTTTTTCGGATCTTAATCACCTACGTACCTAAAGGTGCTTTGTGGCAGGATTGACGTTTGGTCAATCCTGTCACAACTCGAAATTTTCGAGCATTACAGCGTTACACACAGGCCTTGACAGGTTCTCGCCAGAACATGTGTAACTCCAAAAAATGTCTAGTCTTTTTTCCGGACCTAATCAGCTACGACCCCAAAAGTGCTTTCGAGAGTTGTGGCAGGATTGACGATTGATAAGCTACGGTTCGACCGTCCTGAGCTATAAATCTTTGAACAGTCTTTTATCGAGGCTGCTTTCGCAAGTTCCCTCAGGGATACATGAAACTCATTGCCATCCTCGTTTCCACTTCCGGACCGTCGGTGTGCAGAGCCACAACTTGCCGCATCAATTAAATATGCACGAGCTCTAGTGTGCCAGCAACTCAACGATAGCCTACGAGCTATCACGCCTCTCTCGCTTACTCCTCATAAAATATTTTCGTATTTGGGTATTACGCCCTTAAGGGGAGAAGCTGACGGTTAAACGCGTACGTGGACAAGCCGGTAATGTTTCATGTACACGCGGGTCGAGTGCGAACAAGACACGTGTGTTCGACACTTTGCCCTAAAGCGGGACCGGGGACACAGCCGTGGCCGTAGGAAGCTCGTTTAACGCGCCGGTTGAGTTAATTGACACTTTATGGCCGAGCGATGCTGATTACTCATTAATGGGCGACACGGCCGGGAGGCGCTTGATAAAACTTTAAGCATTTCCGGAAGAGGGAGAAGAGGGTGGAAGTTTCAACGACGCTCGCGGCCACGCCGCCGAAGTGTCCCACTAAAAACTAAGCGAATTTATCTTCGGGCGTCTTTCGGTCGGAGCGTGCCGAAGGGACTAATCGATTCGGTGCGAGGGCTCTGTTGGGTACAATTACGAACGACACAATGGACAA
Source organism: Amblyteles armatorius (assembly GCA_933228735.2). NCBI lineage: Eukaryota > Metazoa > Arthropoda > Insecta > Hymenoptera > Ichneumonidae > Amblyteles > Amblyteles armatorius. Next base: position 904,101 of record OW121689.1, on the reverse strand, counting down.
CGCCTGTTCACTCGGTGAATGGCATCGCCGTTGAATGCCGTCTCGAACGGGACTTGTACGGATATACAAGTACACGAATAATTCCTATACAACGATCACATATCGGATCATCAATTAATCCGACGACAGGCCCCGATGGAATTAGCTCCGTGCAGTTTTGCACGTTTATCGCGGTCTTGAATCTTCTCTTTAATGATTCGTTCGATAAACTTAATTTATACTTTGACATTTTCGATCCTGTTTTTTTTTTCTTCAAATCAAGAATCGCTTTCCTCGCTGTACACAGCTTTGTCACCGAAGACTCTCGTTGCTCGGATGGGTTGCAGATCGAAGGGGGGCGTAGGTGTACAGACTTTTGCAGTCGCCCTAGTCCGTCGTCTATACTCAGTGTGACGCGGGCAGTCCCGGAACCGGTGGATCGAACGAGGCTAAAACAAAGAATTAACGATCGCCGCGGGGGTGTTTTATTTCGCGGGCTGGCTGCCTCTCTCATCGATCCTGCATCGCACTGCTTTTTTTTCTTCAGGAAGAGCCTTGTTTTCCATTGTTTCGCAATGAATCAGGCTCGAGGCTCGTGCAAAGCCAAGGCTTCCGACCGATTTGTGCAAACTGGCGCCGAGGGGAGGCCGCGCTCCGGAGGAATGAAAATGAAGAGAATTCCAGTGGCCGGAAGTCACCTTGAGTCAACGCCGGACGTTGGAATGTGTACGGAGATTGCGACTCGAGTCCCCGTGTTCGCCTTGCGCATCGGTATTCGAATTGCAATGGAAAAGCGTGTCGTGTCTGCGTCACGGTATCGAACGCGAAACATCAACGTTCCGCGACGGGTGTTCAGACAACGCTCTGATGCTCTCCGTTTTCGGATATGTCTGTCGATAATCGTTTATCGCGTCCGCGTGTTTTACCTGCCGTTGACCGTTGACGTCAAATCCGTTACGGTTATTGGGACGAGCATGCGGAAGCGGACACCGCTACGGCCACCACCGACACCGATCAATGTGGATAACCGCCGGTAGAATGAGAGCGTCTTGCGGACCACGAAGAACAAATGGCAGTGGCGTAAGCGTTTTCCTCGTCCGGAATGAGCTTCTCCTCTCCGGTCCGGGCGGTTGACGTAGCGAGGTCAAAGATACCGCACGGACGGAATAAGCTTCTTGTTGCGGACTGGGGGGACAGTGATTTCTCGGTGCGGTCCCAGTAAACGAGCAACAGAGCCGATCGAGCCGGAATGCCGGGCTAGAGGTCCGGGGATATAAGGGGGAAAACCCGGGGGAGGGGGGAGGGGGGGGGGGCAGTTGAGCCAGGATCTTGTTGATGCTGGTCTTCTCCGTCGCCCCCCCTGGGACGTGGGAGAGTTTCCGCGAGGTCTGACCGCACAATGGATTCTTCACTGTGGGAGACGAGTTTCGCTACTTTCCTTTCCACTCCCCCCCCTCTCTCTTGGGGCTTCCCTTTCTCTCCCCCGAAAGCATGCCGGTACGGGAAGTAAAAGCCGCAGCAAAAGATCCCCAAGGAGTGACTTTGATAAATCTCGGAACGCCGAGTCCACCCTCGGTTTATCTTTTTACCGACGATTTTGGGACACTCGCTTTCCGGTGCTCGACCGGCGATGGCGTGACGATAGGCGTTGGCCACGATTAACTCGGACGAACTTGTCGGAGTTAAGGAGATCCTCGGGGTCGACGGGGGAGAGACCGGAGTGTGCTACCTGTACGCCGGTACAAATCCACGAGGAGCTGTTCTGCACAGCGGTTCATGGTACAAAGTGCTTCGTAATCTCTCCTTGCATATTCCTCGCGCTCGGCAAGGAACACCTGTCTCCGTAGAGAGTCGGTTTACGCGCTACGGGAGGGTATCGTGTATACTCGCATGGATTAGCCCATGATCCAGCTCCACTGCCGGGATCAACCAGGACGGTTGCTGTTACATTAATAACTCAACGGATAGCTGATGGGTAGATCGTACTTAACGAACCTCATGACATAATCGTCTCCGTTATGAAAAGTAGTCGGACGTGGGAGATCTGGCGAAAATGCGAGAAATCGATAGCAAACAAGTTGCGCAACGATCTGCCAGCGTCGCGGGCTTTTACTACCATGTACTTCGCCTGCTCGCTCTTCCCTATACGAGCTCGGCAGTATGAACTGTGCCATCGATGATGAATTATAACAAAAAAGACACTTTCACGGGTCGGACATGGCACGGATTAGCCGTTGATCCGTTACATTAATGACAATGGATAGCACAACGGATGGCGTATGGGCAGATCGTACTTCACGACCCTCACGACAAAATTGTGTCCGTTATAAAAAGTAACCGGACATGGGAGACCTCGTCGCAAATGCGAAAAGTAGATAGGAAATAAGTTGCACAACGACCTGCCAGCGTCTCGAGCTGTTACTACTCAAGACTGCCCGAGCTGTTACCGCTATCCGCCTCGCCTGCTCGCTCTTCCTTGCCCGAGTCCGGCAGTATAAACTGTACCATCGGTGATGAGCCATAAAAAAAAAAGATACTTTCCCCTCGTTTTACGAGTCTCCCAGCCGTCGTACGTAATTCCTCGGTGCGGGAGATCTAATCGAATGGCCGCTCGCGTTTTATTCCGCTCCGGAGTTGCATGGCGAGGGCAACGGGTTCGTAACTCGCTCCGTTCCGCAGTTGAGAATTTTGGTAGTTTGGATTATACTCAACCGAGCAACTAATCCGTGTTAATTAAAAACAAGCGGCTGATAAGTTATAATCACCGAGGTGGAGTTGGGACGAGAGCGCGAAGCGCGGTCGAACTATGCTGCGCGTCGGCGCAGTTTTCCCCTGGGCGGCCAATCGGGGACAGCCCCGCAAACAGAAGAAGATGAAGAAGAAAAAGCTTGAAGGATTCTCTCCCACTTCCACGCTGGACGATTTGATAAATGGACGGGGACTTATCGTGAGGAGGGCGGGAAAATGGTGATAAATGAGGGAATTAAAAGAGTCGGTGGGGTAGGCAGAGTTGTCAGGTGGAGAGAGGAATGGAGGGTTAAATGAAGGAAAAGGAAAATAGAAGTGAAACGCGGCGCAAAGTAAAATTCCTGCGACGAATGTCTCGTGTATCATTGCGGGAAAGTAGGTCGTTAAGTGGGATGTCGGCGAGAGAATAGAGTGGAGGGAGATAAAGAAAAAAAAAATAAGAAAAAAAAAAGAACGTGCGAAACGAACGATCCATTGCCACGTGCAAGGTCGTCGGAAGAGAATCTTTCGGAAGGAAAGTAATAACATTGTCGTCGTGAATGTCGCGACGCAAGAAGCACACGTCGACCTTCCAGAATCTCTGGTTGTCGACGGATGGTTTTTGTTACGTTCCGCGCAAACAGAAGCTGCGCGATGTATTCAACTCAGCCGTGCGACTCGGGAGGCGAGTCAGAGAAGAAAAAGCCCGACCGGAAGGCGAGCGAGGCGAATGTTTGTTTTCGTTCGCGAAGAACGCAGCAACGGGCGGAGAGCGATAGCGATCGAAGAGCGTTCGGGCCGCGGGAAAATTTTATAAGCTCTCCGATAATCCACGAGACGTTCGGCGATGATGGAGTGGAAGTGTCGAGGCTGCGGAGCGAAGTATCGAATGAACCGTTCTGCCGGAGTTGGGCCGGTCGCTCGCCGGCTCGGCCTCACCCTCGCCTACTCCGGCCCGGTTCTCCTAATGGAAATTCCAGATCCGTTCCATCGCGCCGGTAACCGTCTACGGCGCCAAGCCGCAGCACCATCGCCGAGCTTATCGTGGAGATGGTCGGTGCAATTTGTGGACGTCTGACGCTTTGAGTAAGCGTATCTACTTACGGCTCGTCCAGTCACGTCCGTACCGTAACTACTCTCGCGCCACTCTTCCCAGCGTCTCATCCAATCTGCCTTGCACTACCGCTCTCCACCGCATCTCTCTCGCCTTCCACCTCCGCATATTTTTCGTTGCTCCCTCGTCCCGAGTCCTTCCGATATGCACACCGGGGCGTCTCCTCGTCGAATCTATCGGCGGCCCCCGCTCGATGGCACTTGACACGTACCACCGACGATCCTCGAACTTTCGCGCGCGCCGGAGTCCTCCAGCCTCTGTCGCGGTTTGTATACCGACTACGGCAGTCACTCGAAGTGTATCGCTAGCAATTATCGGACCACCGTACGCTGTGCTCGCGTGCACGGTTCTCTCTGTTCGTCGGGGGGAATATAAACGGCAAACTTCTTCGAACCGACGGGGCGCACATTGGCCGCAAAAAAGTAATAGTTTCTCATTTTAGTCACGCGATGCACGACGGCAAAATCGATCGCCGTGAGAATAGTGATTTATATGAAATCACGAAGAAACAAAGAATTGAATTTAAAAAAAAAAGATATAAAATAAGAATTATAAAAATAAGGTATCTCAGGTAAACTGATGATAAGGTTGGCCAATGCCGGCGCGCAGTTGTCTCCTTCCCGTGTCGAAAATTCTCACCAGCTCGCCACAGATATCGATTAGAGAGAATAAGTCTCGTTTGCCCTAGAGCTGAAGCCCTCGCTTGGCTCTCGTGCTATCGGCAATACATCGTCGTTACTTCGCGAACCGAGATATCGCTCTCAGCTTCCCACAACACTTGGCACTTTGTCATTATAATTACATGCGCACCCCTTACTACAGTGTCGGGATACCGTGGCCCTTGCGTTTCCCTGTCCTCCGACAAAAGTTTCGCGTGATTATGCGGTAAAATATCGTTGCATATTCATCAACATGCCTGTACCGTTAGCACGGCGTATACGAAGAGGGGTGAACGGGGCGATAGTGACGTTATCGGGTAATGGGAGTCAGCCTTGTCAAAAGTAATGGGACTTTTCCCAGCTTTTCGCTAACATCGTATCGCGGTAATTGAGCATTTATTCGAGTTGGTGTCTACTTTGGTAAATCCAATCGATTCCTTCCGCTTAATGTTCCCCCTGGGTTCTTGCACTCGGTCTCCCTCGAGCGGGGAGATGACGTGATGTGATTGTCAACAACTTTACGTATGCTAAGTGATCTTTATTTTGACCTCACCTAGGCTCATCATGATGGTGCTTCTTGTGTCACTTTTCTTTTTCTTGTCGATTTTTTGTTTCATTCCACGACTATTTTGAATTAGGCTCGAGGTTCTTTGTATTGCTCTCTGTATGCTTCGGACCTCGGGGGATTTATCCCAGCTCCAATAAATTTCGATTTATCTATCGATGTAGGTAGAGCCATCCAGTCGTTTGTCGAAGGGGCGGAAGCGTACACGTGTCGCAGTCCTTATCCCGGCATCGGAGAGGGAGCTCCCGAAGAAGCCCGAACGAGATTCGATCATACTTGTGGACGTCCGGGTCATGCAGTCTCCTCGCGCATGAAACAACGTTTACAGTTTCCTGGCACACAGACGAGCTGGTCGGACGAAAACACTTCAGCGTGTCAGCCAATCACTCGTCTGGGTTCCGTACCTAGTTTCGTGCGCGAGCACCCTTACTCCGCTCAGCCCTACGCTCCTTCTCGAATTTAACGGGTTACGTGAGTTTACACTTACAAATATAATTGCATCATAAAGCAGCGATCGAGCATTAATTCATCTTTGGATTTATTTTAGTAGATCCAATTCATCCCCCACAATGTCAATACGACCATCCGGTTGCTTGTCGAGGTGGCGGAAGCGTGCATGTGTCGCAATCCTCGGACAGTCCCGGCATCCGAGAGGAGGTCCCAAAGAAGCCCGACCGAAATTTGATCATGATTGTGGACGTTCTGTGCGTAGCGAGTTGATCCACCGAGCCCTACGCTTCCTCTCGGATTACACGTGTTACGCGAGTCCCTCCAGCCACGCTTAAATTCACCTCTCGTCGAGTTTCCAATTATCGATATAATTACCTTTCGCACAATCCTCGCGTAATTGTGCACCCTCGTTTGTTCGCCAGCGTGCAATAACCGCTCATCCGGCTGGCAGGCAGCGGGCAATTAACTAGTGCGCGAAACGAGAAACGAAGAGAAGACACGAGTCTCGCGATAAGCCTGTGCAGTCTACGTTCCGACAACACTCTCGACCGCGGTGTTATTCCATCCGCGGTGTACCCGCTCCATTTGTGCACGACGCACGGCCTCCGGCTCACGGTTCCCTCGTTCTCCGTCGACCACGAAACTCGCCACCGGCTCTCTTTCCTCTCGGTCGACGCTTTTCACTGATTACGTACGCGATTACCGCACGCGGACAGGTAACTGCCCCGATCCGCGATAAACACATCGTGAAATGCAGATACACGAATCAACGGCTTCTCATTTACGCATTAATGCTACTCCCTACTCGATGTAAACTTTATAAACTGTGCAACTATTGTCTATAACGTCGATGCGCGATAAACACGTCGTGAAATGCGGATGCGCTAATCAACGGCTTCTCCCGCTTCACGCATTTAACGCTGCAGCCTACTCGATATAAACGGTTAACTATGTAAAATATATAACTATTTTCTGTAAAACTATGAACAAGTAATTTTTTTCGCCCCACCCATCGATACATTCCTACGAATATTGAATTTTTCATTAACGGGACTGCGCTTTTCTCTGACAAGACATCGTGAAATTTAGATGCGCCAATCAACGCGTTCTTCTGTTTTACGCATTAACGCTACGCCCTACTCGATGTAAACTGTAAACTATTAAACTATCGTCTATAACACTATGAACGAGTATTTTTTTTTTTTGCGCCATCAGGACTCATTTGTAAAAATATGCGAAAAAAAGGAAAGGGAAGAACGAGAACTAACTACGAACAAATTACTTCTTAACAGCGAGTGACATGATAAATTGAGAAGCGGCAGCAACTTAACAGCAGAGAAATCCCACCCGTCATCCCACTCTTGCAATTATGAACTTACGGTCAGTCGCGTTGTATTCACGTACAGTGTCCAGTTTCATTGACCACGATCGACCCCAAAAATACACACAAAAAATGAATAAAGTTTTTTTCATTTCTTCTCTCAAGAAGCGTAAGAAAATGAAGAAAGTGTTGTAAATAAACAAAGGTGCGTGCATTTTTGCTGCTGCGACTCTTGGGAACGATCGAGAATCGAGCAGTCGAGAGGAGAAAAATGACGACAGAGTAGCAAAGTAATAACGTAGCGGTCGATGGAGTCTAACAGTGTAATAACTGCATTGTTCGGCTGGATATCAATTGATGTAGATATATACAAATGGAAACAAAAATAAGACGAGTTTAAACGATTCCCAATTATTTCCCGAACGGCTAAGGGGCCTTTTTTTCCGCAGCCAATTTAGCGGCCAGCATCGCATCACCGACTGCTAATGGCGCTTCTTTGTTCGAAAAGCCCCCCCATATTAAGCGGCGACTGCTCGTGGAACCGATAATGGAACAAGTGCCTGCCCCTCGTTCGTCTCGCGGATTCTCGTGCCATCGCCAGGGCACGATGAGTCGCTCGATCCGAGCTTATTAACGCCTTAATTATGGACTCTCGAAGAGAAGAGCGGGCTGGTTACGCTAATTGACGCGCCAGCGCCGATATAATAAACCGATATAACGCGAAGAGCGGTAAAACGTCAAAGACGCGACCGTGGGTTTTATGGCGCGACAACGATGATTCTTAATAGGAAAATTTTCGTTATCGAAATGAGCCGCAAAACCCCGGGGTGCCTCGAGAAACTGGCCCTCCGAGCCAGGAATTTTTCATTTAAAACTTAAATTGCACCGTTCGAGTTTCGTCGGGACGGCAACAGCGGGAGAACAACCCCCGCTTCTCGCCACTCCGGACTTGCGATTATCGTGATTAACCGCCAATCTTCTCTTCGTTCGTCTCCGGACCGCACACTGGCGGAGGCCGATACGCCTATCTCCCAGTTAGAAGGTAACGAGCCCGAGTGGCACATTATTATATTAATAAACTCGCAGCGAGCGCGAATGGTCCACAATCGACATTAGTCCTCTCGAAATTTTCTTCGCGCTACTACAAAAAACAAAAATCCGGATGGACCAACTGACCCAGATTCTCATGGACCGCTCGATTCTCGTATGTTTTCTTAAGCGTTCAGTTGCAGTCGTGAGGAATCGTTAGGCTTTTTTTTTTAATACATATTTATATTTCGGGACAAATATTTCTCGATACTCGGAGGGACTTTGTTGTTTTACAGCGAAACTTACCTCCTTGCAGCTGCGGCTCGCCGAGCTCCACGTAGAAGAGAGCGTCCTTCTCGTAAGAGTCCTCCTCGATTATCGTCAGCGATATCGTCTTTCTGCAAACACACAGGGTTGTTGAGAAAAATAACGATAGATAAAAATTCTGAACCGACGCTCGATAAAATTTTCGTGGATCGAATTATTTGTCGGATCATGGGCGGGATAATGAGCGCAATGCGTATTAGGGGCGTGGGGAGAAAGACCGCTAGAATTATCGTACGCTACACGTCGCACTCAATGCTAATACAAAATTTATTACGGCGAGTTTCTCGTAAACTCGCGGGTTGTGTGTATTTCATTGTTTGCGGAGTGATGGTTATCGCGAGATAACCGCGGTTGCACATCGGAACGCGATACGCGACGAACGCGGATATATGACCACATGGGAGCCGCTATTATAATCGGATGGAACGGCCCCATTACTACCGTCGACGAGGGCGCGAATTCACCGAGGCATGGGGGCAGCTCTCACCCTTCCTGTATATCTATATATATTGCGTTCCATATGCATACTCGAGTCACAGACACGGGACGAGGCATAATTTTTTTTTCTCGACGATTTTGAATTCGCGTCCAGAATTGCGGCTTGTGTCATTTTTATACAAGATCAGATGCAACGTAGCTACATACACAGTAAAAAAATTATGTACTTTTAAGAAACTTTTTTGGTCACAAGAATCCACAATTATTTTACCGTGTATATGCGTGTACAAACTTCCGGTCGGAACATCTAATTTCTGGGCCGGGCCTATTTATACAGAAATAATAACGACATCGGTAATTATGAATAATTATATCGGAGCCGGATGATTGATGTGCGAGTAAGTGATATTTCGATAATCGAACGATTTTAGTACCACGTTGAGCGGCCCCGAGGCGAGATTTTCGAGAGCGGCGCCGGAACATTGAACGTTCACAGCCCGGATGCGAAGAGCGTTCAGTTAGTTGAGCGCGGAGAGCCCTCGAACGAAGGGCATAGGCGAGGGACCGCCCACGAGCCCCGGAAACCCTCCAGAGACCTCGGTAATGGGCTACAGCGTCGATTGACCACCCCTGGGAGGGTTGTAAAAATATATGAAGCCGTCTGATCCATCGTTCCAAAGTGTGTTTCATCGACGCTAGTTGGATAGAAAAAACATTGACTATAAACCCCTGGGCATCGACATATCTCTTCGACAATCTCGAGCGACTCTCGTTGACGGCAAAATCTCGAGGGACGGATTTAAAAAAAAAGAAAAGGGAAAATCGAGAAAGCGACGCAGCCTCGATAAACGTACGCTCGATCGACCTTCCGTGTTCCGCGGATCGTCGAAGCTTCGGTGGACCGTGTCGCACTCATACCCTTGAAGACATTTTTTATCGTTACACAGGGCCTTGTCCCGGCCTGACCGGACCTTTTCCGAACCTCGGCAGGGCGACATTGTAACTCGAGACCGAATTCGGGTTTCCGAATTCCATTCCGTATTCTGTGAAAACTGAACCTCGTCAGGGTCACGTGTAACTCGGCATGGAATTCCGAATTCCATTCCATATGGCATGGAAATCCGTATGCTATAGATATGGCATCCGGACATCCGGATTCCATTTCACACGCTATATTTTCCACAATTCTGTTTCCATAGCGTGTGGAGTGGAATTCGGAAATCTGCATTCCATTTCACACGTTGTATTTTCGAAAATTCGGTTTTCATAGCATATGGAATAGATTTCGGAAATCCGCATTCCATCCTACATGCTTCATCTTCGAAAATTGGGTTTTTATAGCGTATGGAATGGATTTCGGAAATCCGAATTCTATCCGATATGCTGTATTTTCGAAAATTGGGTTTTTGTAGCGTATGGAATGGATTTCGAAAATCCGTGTTCCATCCCATGTGCTATATTTTCGAGTACAATGTAAGGCTCGACAATTTCAATCAGGGTCGGTCCTTAAAAATGTTCGAGACGAAGATTGCAACGATAACTCTATCCGCTTGAGCCGGCAGTTTCGTGCACGAAGGCCAGCGAGAGGCGAACTTCCTCCAGCGGGAACCTTTTTTATAGTCGACGAAGCGAAGTCGTGTTAATAAAAAAAAAAAGAGCAGCACGAAATCAAAAGAATCGTAAAAGGTAAGGAAAACCGTACCGTAGCTTTTTTAGAACAAAGTTTCAACAGTCTGGAGCTCGGATCTCGGTTAAACCGGGCGGAGTGTTTTGCATCTTCAAACGTTATTAAACGGGGCTCTCGTACTCCACTGTTGACCACTCTCGACAATCTCCGTTTCTCCGGGTTTCCCCTCTTACAAGAGACACTCGCAAGACCCGACCCTCGTCGGGCATCCCGGCGGATGAAAGGAGCTTCGCTGTGTTAGCGACACTGTGGGCACGGTAGTGCAACGCGCATGCGCACTGGTCACGGCAGAAATTCAATTTGCTCGGTCGTATAACTCACCGAGGGTCACAACATTATTTAACGTCGACGTGGCACGATGAACCCCGATTCGACGGACAATCTTTTATCCTTCTAACGAATCCCGGACCGACGGAATAACACCTTCCGGCTATGACAAATCGCCAGAAACGTATTTCTCCCCAAAAAGATTTCTGTCCGATGCAAATTTCGTGAAAGGTAACTTTTGTAAAAGGTCTTTGCGCCACGATTGAATCTCGAAAAAAAAATGGAAAATCACTGAAATGCTTTTCGGTATTCCAGGGATACGAGAAACCCCACTTTAGGCGTACGTCGACTACAACTATTAGCGTGTACCTGATGTAGTTACACGGAATAATGGTCGTATTAGCTGCGATAGAGGCACTAAGCAATATTGTATAACAGGCGCGCCACCGCAACTGCAAAGATGGCTCGTCTTGCTCCGCATGTAACGGTAACGCTACACACCGTACCCAAATAGCCCCATATACCTATAAATTTACGCAGAGAATATCTTGAATTCACGAGCCTAAGGTATGCGCCGTGTCTGCGATTCAACTGCACGACTGCAGTCGGTCTCAAATTGGTCTCCGGTCCGACAGGCTCTCACCGACTCGGGCGTATTAATCCTCGCTTACACTCGTTATGTAATCCTACCTGCCAACATTCCGGTGTACCGGGTCCAAACGACGCCGGTATATCGCTCTTATGTTTACAACCCGTTCGAGTGCATATATATACATACATATCTATGCATATGTGTATACATATATTGGGTACCTTTGCATACGCCGTTACAAGGAAATGCATCGCCACGTGCATTTGCGTATGGGGAAAGGCTGACAAACGTGTGTTGATGGACGTGTGTGCTCGGTGTTGGGCCAGCGCCGTCGAGCTCTACGCTTCCATGCGATGACAGCATCTGACGGTTCCGCTGCTTCCACGGCGCTAACCCTGCCGGAAAATATTCGTGACACGAAGACACACATATACCGTATGTACATGTATATGTATGCGCGTGTATATAGGCGGTCCGGGGCATCCGAGCTTACCGCGCAACAACACGTCCCCGGGGATTCCGGCGTCGTCTGCCTATAACGTACCTATACTACTGCCTACACGTGAACGAATTTCCCCCTGCGATCCCGTTGCCCGGAACAGAGCAGCTACGCTCGCACACAAGCCGAACCATGTTTATGTGTGCGGCTACGTATGTAAGTACTCGGGACAGTGCAGAGTATTACGTATTCCTTACACCCGCCGGAAGCACGGAGAGACGGCGGCGATGCCTCGGAGGCACGGTCGGTAAAACAGGGCCGGGAAGCTTCCAGCAGGGTCGTTCGCACAGCCTGGTTCTCCGGTAATCCTTCCGCGTGTCTGTGTCTGTCCGTCGTCTTCAACGAATGAATTTGACACGTCGCTCGGGGTTACGCGCGAAGGAGACCCGCAAGGCTCATGTTCTCAACGGCGCCTCACCGCCGATGGCCCGAAATGCGAATTGTTGTAAATAACCCTACCCGACTTTAAGTATGAAAATGCGAGCGATTCCATCGTCCAATGGAGCGTCACAAATTCGAGGGGTTGCTCGACGACGTAGTACTGTTTCATACAGAACGGGAGGTTCGCAAATGCCGAGAGAATCTTTTTTATCCCTTTTTTGATTTCGGTACAATTTTTCTTTTAGGACCCCGGGTTAAAGTACTTTGCAAAGCTACGAGCGTAAACACATCAAAAGGTCGACGGGGGAACCTCGTCTCTCCAGAGGTGGCAAGTCAGATTCTGTTTGCGACCGAGTAACGGTAATGAGATGAAGAAAATGGCTGCCTGCGAACTACTCAAAGACGAGCATAAAATTGGCATGCGTGCCGGTGGAGCGGATTGGGTTGCGGCACGGTGGTTTCGCGCCGACCCGCGAACATCGCCAAGGGAGTTGAAAAAGAATGGCCAGTCCGGATTACGAGAAGCGGTAGGTTTCTAAGAAGTCGTAGAGCCGTTTGGCGAAATAAAAGCTCGACTCGACTCGTGTGCACGCCCGACGGTACAGTCTTATCCCGGGGAAACTCGCGAAGCGCGAGCTTTGGCTCTCGCACGGCGCCAGTGGTGCTCAGCCGTTCGCGTCCGACCGTCCAGCTTAGCGCCACTTGGCCGGCCGGACGTGAGCCGTACAGCCAGCGGTGTCTTCGTCTTTCCTCCTCTCGGCGGGGAGTTTACCAGACGGAGTGGAAAAACGAAGAGGCGAAGGAAAGAGAGACCCCGAATCGATCGATCTGAACGTGTGGTGTGGTGTGGTGCATACACAAACCCGAGGCGATAACACCTCTCCGAGGCTATTTACGAGGAAACCTTTTGTCAGCGGCTCTCAAACACATTCGTCGATGGAGCTCCAATCTCGATGAAGAAACCAGAGCCTCGTCGCTCGTTGACTCGGCACAACAAACCGTGTCCGGCATAACTGGATTTCGGAATACCTCGTCAAATTCGGAGAGACTCATCAGCGATGCAAGCTCCAGAGGGTCATGCAGGAGGAAAGTTCGAGTTCGGTCCGGATGGTCAGCAGCCAAGTCTCTTCGTTAGTTCGTTTTTACTCGCAGGCGAGTTCCTCGCAGCCGCATTGAGCCTTTCCGCGAAGAGCCCGGCGCCGGGGTCGGCCCGGCTCCGGTACCGGTAATGCTTGGTACGTAATCGAGGGGCTCATTAATTCGTCCGCAGCCACACCAGCGATCGCTCCCGATTAGCTCACGCGACTCCCCTCGCTCTCTTCTTCATGTTCATAATAATGCGCGTAATTCGCGTCGATCCGCGATCAATGCTGTTTCACCGTTCCCCGAAGGTCGCGCGATAATCTCGTCCGCGCTACCCAGGCGCCTTAAAACTCCGCGGAGTTTCGTTTCCTCCACAATCGACCCCGATGAATCCGCGGATAATGGATAAAACGAGGTACACAACGCTATTTATCAATTTGCTACCGACTTTATCTGTCGGTGCACACTGAATGCAGCGTAATAGATTTTTATGTCCCAATGGCTGCAGCCAGCCTTTTCCTGCGGCGCTGGCGCGCAGGGTCGCCGCCCGATGCATCTCCGTTTATGTCTTATTCGCAGATATCTGGCGTTACGACCGGTGGGGGCGAGAAAATGAAAGCCAGTAGGGCGGAAGGGAAGCGAAGAAATGTATAGGAAAAGGATCAATGGGGCGGTAAAACGATTCGACGCCTCGTTCTCCGCATCTTGCCACGTACCTTTCTTCCGCTCTCGTTCCGCAGCTATACGGTAAACAACGGTCTAGCGTCAGACCAGCCATCGCCTTTTGTGTCTCAGCACAGCCTCGTTGCCGCCTCGCCCAACCCCCTGGCATAATCGTTCCCTCGATTAATCCATATTTACATTCGCCCACGGAGAGACGGAAACGCTCGTGACGTCTCCGCGTATAATTACCACCGCGGCGAAGATGAATGGAGGAGTCTGCACTCACGGCAATCGGAGCTGAATCGAACGGATGGAAACGTTGAGATTTTTTTTTCTGGCACTACGACGACGATGTTTAGAAAGCCCGGTAGGGCTCCTAGACTAACGAGGACAAAGAAATCCTTGAGCCATTAAACACCCGGAGTTTTATCGTGCGGCGCATCGATTCGCTTTATGCTATCCCACATTAAGCCGTCGGCTCTGGCTCCTCCCTGCCTCGCCTCCTTCCGTCGTCGTTTTCTCTCTCGTCGGCCTCTTTAGCCGGGACCGCACGCAAAGACCTCGTCGTTGCTCGGAGCGTTCCACCGTCGGGTTACGCCTGCTCGCTCGTTGCGTGTCCGTGGCATTATCAACGCACTGGAAACCGTTGCTTCGTCGAGTTGAAATTGTTCGTGCCTTGATAAATGTAAACTTGAGGCCCCGACGAGTCGCACTCGAAAGGCCTTGAGCTTTGAGCCCCTATGGCAACACATGTCATCTTCCCGGGGGAATTTTTTTTTAACGTTACACGGGAGGTAAAAATTTTGATTGGAGGCCCGGTTGGAGTCGAAGAAGCTACGGAGGTAGCTGCTGTCCCTGCGATCGCGCGGCGAAAGCGTTGGGCGGTGGTGGCAAAGGACAAGTTCGATAAGACCCGGGACTGGTGGGAGTCCGCGGTCCCCGTGAAAGCCGGAGTCAAATGAAATTTCGCCAGGGCTCTTCCCGGTCCGTTTTCGTTCCTGGCTCCTTCGTGCCGTCTGCCATTGCGGCACGAAAGAGCGGAGGTAACTTTGAAACTTGGTCACCCGAATGCCACGAAAGTTCGTATCGTGAATACGTACGCAGACATAACGGAGGACAAGAGGAATAAAGGGGCGATGTGACTTGCTAACTCGACGGAGAATACATGTGTATTCAAAGGGAAGGCAGTCAAGTATGCCGGGTATTTTGTAGCGGGTCTCCTCTATCCGTCGGTGTCTCCGGCCAGACTGCATGCCTGGCTGGACGCAAAATCTCTTGCTCGATTAACGTCCAAATCAACATCGACGATGAGCGCGGTGAACCGCACTTGGGACTGAGAAACAATGAAAAAAAATGTTTCAATTTTACTTTGAATTCGTACAATTGCATACCGGATTGAAACGATTAGATGTCATCCTGACAGTTTTGTCGTCGTTGTTTCATTGTCATATGGAATTGTAAGAATTGAAAGTAGAATTGAAAGAAACATTTTTTTCATCGGCAGCCTGCGAGCGAAATTTTTTTTCAGTGCCGTCAGACGTTTGATCGATGTCCAAATCAACATGCGCAGCGAACACATTGGGGGCTGAGAATCGAGAGATCGAATGGAAAAGGGATTTATCTTCGCGTTCGCTATAAGATTGGCCCAAAACATAAACATCAACGTCAGAACCGAGATACGCGGTAAATCCTCTAGAGCCGGAAAAACGAGGCATTAAATACGAAGACATCTGGCCATTAATCGTAAAACTAGCCTCCGGCACTGGTTTACCGTGGACGAAGGGGAGAGTGAAGAGTGACATCGCGGCCTCCCAGCTCGAGATTACGACACGCCGCACATCTTTCAATCCGTATCAGCCGGCTCGTCAGCCGCCCTCGAACCTCCCGCGACGACTCCGGAAAAAACCCACCGTGGCTTTTCTAAATTTAAATTCCCTCCCCGTAAGCCTCGGCGTTCGACTATCGGCAGTTCCCGATTCATTCGCTCGGTTCATTCTACGGTAAACCATCGGCACCCTCCCGCTCGCTCCTGCCTGCTCCACCGGCCACTTCTTGGCCGTTCCGTTCCGCCGGGCTTTCGAGAACCGTTTTCAATTTTCTCGCTCAGAGCCCGCACCCGAATTCGCCTTTCAAATTAGTCTGGCCGTTACTCGGTCGCAATCACCCAGTGAAAATTCCACGAGCGATCGAAAGTTCTCTTCTCTGTTCTGTGTTCCTATACACACGTCCGTTCCGTATCCTCCGGCTTCGAATCCAGACTTTACTCGCCCGAGTCACAGTCAATGGTGCTTTCGCAAAATTTTGCTCGCTCTGTAACTCGAGCGATTGGACGCAGGACCGTCGCCATCGACATCAGCATTCATTCGTCATTTCCATATCGACCCGTTTCAATTTTTTTTTACCGTTTTTATGATAAATTTCGAATAACTCTGAAACGAATGCCGTCCCGAGATGAAGTCAGTTCAGGGGACGGCGATGGACGACGGAAACGTGCACCGCGTATTTGTCACCGTCGGACGGGCCGAACAGTAGAAGAATTCCTTCTCTGTTCTGTAGGAGAGACCGGGGCAGAATGGCACAGCGGGGCAAAACGGGACAGTGAGGGCAGAACTCAATTTTCCGATAACTTTTGGATGCCCCATTCTGTCCCAACGATACATTCGGATTTTCAAACCCGCTTTCCAAAAGTTATTGGAGAATTGCGTTTTTTCTCATTATCCCGTTTTGCCCCGGTGTGCATTTTGCCCCGCTCTCACATATGCCTGTACACACGTCCGTTCCGTATCCTCTGGTCCAGAAACCGAACTTTACCGCCCCGAGAACACCCAGATAACCAAGCGCCAGAAAACGGAGTAGTTGGCGCAATAATTCCGACATGTGCTGCATATTTCGCAAATATTGCACCAACTGCTCCGTTTCGTGGGACTCTTCTATCTGGGCAGTCGATTCTGCTCCCGCAAAATTTTGCTCGCTTTGTAGCGCGAGCGATTGGACATTCATCGACATTCATTCGTCGTTTCCATATCGGCCCGTTTCGGTTTTTTAACTCTTTTCATGACAAAATTCGAATAATCGTGAAACGAATGCTGCTCCGAGATAAAGTCAGTTCCGGGGATGGCGATGGGCGAGGAAAACGCGCACCGCGGCTGTCACCACCGGACACGCCAAACAGTCGAAGAAGAATTTCCCCGAGCGTGAACGAAGACAAAGGTTTTTAGCACTCCAGAAGTTAACGCGGGAGCGTAGGCGCGTATGGATGTAGGCAGCGGTCGGCGAGGGTTCGCGCGCCAGGGTTGCCGGAACGTTACGGCGGAGCACCCTCGGGGCTTCCCGCCCCCTATTGGCCCACTTACGCCTCGTGTGTTTTCCTCGCTCTTTCCGTACTCACCGCGCGTTCAACCCCTCGTTTTCTTCTTTATGCCCGACTCTACTGGCATCCCATAAAATTAAGCTGTCTCGCTCCGCTACACCCTCTCTCTCTCTCTCCCCGTCCGTCCGTCCGAGATCCAACTTCCGAGATAAGTTTCGCGTCGATCTCTCGTTAACTCGTGACAGATACAGCAACCGCGATGATCCCCTCCGATAATTCACGATGTAATGCGATTAGGATGACGGACAACCTCCGAACGAAGATCGCTTTCGTGAAACTCTTTTGTTGCTCCCTGACGAACTTCGTTGCTATAAAATGATGAGTCATTACTCATTACGTAGATGGGAAATTATAATTGACGAACGAAAGTTTCAGCTGTTACAACCCGCGCGGATAAAAAAATTTATTTAAAATATGTTTGATGTAAGAAATTTGTTTCGCGCGGAAATGTATTCTGTATGTAAATTAAACGCAAACAGGATCCATTTAAGTCACTTGTTTGGGGAAACAATTTCTGCGTATACAAGTTTGCTCTCTACGGATAAATATTTTCACAAACTCAGTTCCCAAATCTATTCTCTGTAAATATTATTATCTGTTGTTGGTCTTTACTTTTAGTTGAGATTTTCTATTTTCTTTTATCTTGAACACACTGTACCGACCGTACAGTACAACCGTATTTTCTCTGTTATATATGTATTTTCTTTGGAAAAGCGCTTGTCCCATAAATAAAATAAATAAATAAATCTATTATGTACCTTCCGTTTACGCGAAAGTAAATTTACTTTTATATTCGCCGCGGATACATCGATAGCGTATGAATAATGTAAAAAAAAAAAATAATTCGCGAAAAGAATATTTGATGTATAAAAAATATATTTTCCCATATACGTTTTTGTCGATGGGTAAGGTCGACGATGATTCCCTATGTCATGTGATTAGGACGACGGACAAGCTCGGAACGAAGATAACTTTCGTGAAACTTTTTGAAGCACCTTGACGAACCATCTTCGTGGCTATAAAATTACGAGAGTCATTTATACTGATGGGAAATGTTAATTAACGAACGAAAGTTTGACCTGTAAAACCCGCGCGGACAGAAAAGAAAGTATACGCATAAAATGTATTTAAAAAACATTTGATATAAAAAAACTTTTTCGCCTCAAAATGTATTCTGTATGTAAATTGTACCTTACGTGTACGCGAAAGTATATTTTCTTTTATATTCGCCGCAGATACAGGGCGTTGTATCTCATAGCGTATGAATTAAATAAAAAAAAAAAAATTCGTGAAAAGTCCATTCGATATATGAAGAATATATGTTCGCATTTACTTTTTTGTCCGTGGGGGAGATATCGCCGGGTCAAACACGCTCGAGAGTTTCGGGTTGCCCCCGAGGTCTGCGTGAGTGTAATTTCACCTCGCTTCACCGTCAAATTTTAACACCCGGGAGTCCGCAATATGGGACTTTCTTTTTTCCTCCTTTCATTTCACATGTATATATTTTTTTTTACTACAAATTCCGCCGCGTTTTATATCCGTTTGCTGTTTTTCCGTGTTCTACATAGCCGCTTCTCTCCCCGACTCGGTGCGATAGTTTTCCTGTCGCCGTGCCCTCTGGGCGCGAGCCGTACAAAGTTGGTAGCAGAAGGAAGAGCAAAGAAAACGAAAAAAAAGCGAAACTATTGTGACCATTGGTCTCGTTTGTTGGCCAAACAGACGACTGTACGGCACGGAGTGCGGCGGGTTTATATACTTCCGACTCCGTGTAACGCAGAGGCAGTCCTTTCGTTTGGCGACGACGACGATAAAAGTTTGCTCGTGCGGCCGGGATTTACGAGTTTCCGTTGTTGAAGGAACGCAGGCGGCGCCGAGATTAGCCTTCCGCCGTCCGATTAAATAATTATTTTCTCGAGACACAATCTCTCTCCCGCAACCCGCTGAAAAACTTACTCGGTCTGGTTGTCCTCGAAAGTCAGGGAACCTTCGCTCGGCTGATACTGCTTGCCAGGTTTGGCGGTTCCCTCGACCGTCCGGTACGAAACAACGACGCGCCCTCGCGCCCCGCTGTAACGCACGACCCTCAGCGGGTACTGGCCGACGCTCTCGACCAGTTCGACGTCACGCTCCGGAAAACCGAAGATACCGCTGTGATCGTCGTCGAGAATCATCACCGTCGCGAGACTCGGTGAAACCAGCATCGCAGGCTGCGAACAGTTGCTCAATCTGAAACAAAGTCGATAGAAACATCGATTACTGTACATTCGTTTAGAAACATTTTTACTTTAAGGATATATGACGATGGTACTCGGCTATAATGACTATAATGACATTATAATGACATTAGGTAACTCCCAAAGCCTCCACGGTTCCGACTTCGAAATTAACGAAGTGCCAATCTCGTTAATCAGAGAAAATAATTATTTTGCATTTTTTATTTCATTCTTAAGTTTAGAGCTTTGCAACGGACCCTAACGAGGCCCTGAGATAGTCTTTTCAAGATCACGTCGGGGGTCGATTTAACGCTCCACAAATTTCCATTAGAGAATCTACGTATAGACTGGTAAAATAGTTATATTATTTTCACCGCACGTGTCTCCCCTCTTGATACAGAAGTGTCGCACCGTCCCGTCAGTGACGCAGATATTGCACGCTGCACGGTAAATTTATCGGATATTTCAACTTCAATCCCACCTCCTGCCCCTCCCTCCTGGGTGATGCAAAATCTCTTCGAGATTTTCGATATGTGCACAGAAGCTATCGAAAATCCGTCCGAACTTGTCGGAGTTGAGCGACGACAAGTGGGTCACCAGTCGAGGTGGGAAGACTCGATTGCGCTTACGGTTATATCATATTGAATCGAACCACCCCCCCCCCCCCCCCCCTCCACCTTATGAAACAATTCCTTCGAGATTCGTTATCAATTTCCACAGTGTCCGCGTAATTGTCACTGCAAGCTCGTAGCCAACGAGTTCAGTTGCCATCGGAACTAATCGGAAGAGCCGATTACGAGAGCGAGCTCTCCCGGCGATTGAATTTTGTGTTTTACGAGTTATTTCGTTGCGGCAAAATCGCGACCCCCTCCCGACCCCCCCTGGTTGTACTTTACCAGTGTACATCGTAACACATCGCCGCGTGCCGGCTGCTCGACCCACGTTTAATCTATCGTGATCGCTGTGACGCGAAACATGCCCCCGGTGTTCGGATTAAAAGGAGTAAAATAAATGTGGAAGAGGGGAATAAAACGCCGCGTCACTATCGAAAAGAATGGACGCCTCGCGCCCGAACCTTTCTTAAGCCACCCTTCGCCCATGAAAAATGCCTACCTCCAAGGACGGTGCGGGAAAAAGTGCCGGAAAGAAAAAAAAAATATCCAACGATCTAGAGAGACAAGCTAACGCGCAAGCGCGATGAAATTTTCGAGACGGGAGAATGAAATAGGTGTCGAGGAAGAATTAAGTTTCGCCGCCACGAACCCTCCCGAGCATCTCGCTGGAAACTTCGAATACCACCGAAAATGAGTTTCCGTTCACGAGGGACACCGGCGAAGGGGGGGGGGGGATGGATCGTGCAATTACCGAGAGGTGGAGGCCTCGAGACAAGCGGGGCAGAGTGAATTGGGCCGGGCAAAAGGGGGCAGGGCGGGGGGGAAGGGAGGGGAGGGGGGGGGGGGGGGGAGTCGAACTTCCGGGATACTCAGCGACGGAACGGCGGGAGGGAAAGAGATCTCTCGGCACCGCGAACGAGCAATTTCGCGATCTCGAGTTCGAAACCTTTGCCGCTTCTCGTATACTTGTATCTGTGCTCGTTGGGCGACCGGTACCTATGTAATAGCCGGTATATAACGGTGTACCCGAAGCCGGAAGAGAACTCGAGAATCTCTTCGAGGCTCCTCCCGAGCAGCGGTCCTCGATCCGTCTATCCGACTTTCGGCTCGGTTTTTCCTCAGTTCTCATTACTCCTCGTTCCCTATTCCATTACGATGCTCGTTTCCCCTCTTCCGTTTAGTTAATAAACCCGGGTACCGTCGCGGCGCTATAACTCCGCAGTTCTCCGCGCCGCGGGACGATACCGGGTTTACGCTGAATCGGGATCGTGCAAAGTTTGGCCCACGCCCTCTGCGCCGGGTCTTCGGTCGCCGAAGAACGCGCAGTGGTCCGTTTACTTCCACGTTTCGCAATCCCGGCAGAACAGGCTCATTAACGATAGTCTCTTTTCGTTGCGCTGGCTATACCGAAGGGAGCCGAGTGTATTTCGCGGGCACGATAGGAAAGATGAGTCAATACCGCGTCATCGGCTAACGAGACGAAATTGCATTCGCTCGGATAATCCCGACTCGACTTGTCCGCCGCTAAATTCGTTGAATTGCTTTATCATCCTACGTGCAATTTCGCCACGGCCGGTAATCGAGAGTCGCCGAGAGATCGGTCGGTGCGCAATTAAATCGTTGATACGGATCGGTGAAATCCCGACGGCGTCGGGGGACGCTGGCGGTGAGTAAGGAAAAGAAAGAAAATGGCGGAGGTTTCGAGGGGTACGGAGGGAGCGGAATCTCCGAGGGAAGACAAACGATTCGCCGCGGTTGATGCAACTGACCTCACGTAGAAGTGCTCGTCCTCCTCGAAGAGCTCGTCGTCGATGACGGACAGATTGATGATCTTCCTGGTCTCGCCGGGCTCGAAGACTAGGGTGCCCTTGGCAGTGACGTAGTCGGAACCGGCCTCGGCCGATCCGTCCTCGGTGGAGTAATCGACGGTGCAGGCCTTGTTTAGATCACCGCCGGTCCTCGTGACGCCGACCTCGAAAGTGCCGACGTTCTCCATGACGGTATAGTGCCCGGGCTCGAAGAACACTCTGGTGGCATTGACGTTCTCTATGTCGATGCTCTCGGCCTCGGCTCGCTGAAGCTCGGCCTTGACCTCGCTCAGGTCGCTCTGGGCTCTCTCGCTTATCTTCCGGCTGAGGTTACCAGCGCCTACCATCTTCCTCGTAGCCTGAACCCTGTAAAAAGCCCGGCTCTTGGGCCCCTTGCCAAGGACCTCCTCGTGAGCCATAACTTCGAGCTGCTCGAGCGCCAGGGTCGGGTGTTTCTTGCGCAGCTCCCGAAGGGTGTGTATGTAGTCTCTGCGGGTCTGCTCGAACTCCCGTGCCTCGGGCGTGTCCGCGTCCCCGAGACGATCGGTCAGACCGTGAACGCTCTCCTGCTGTGCCTTTATCTCGAGCTCGACGCCGCCGTCCGAGTCGCCCGCCTCCGCCTGGACTATCACCCCTCGCTTGTTCATTCTGTAACCCTTGTGGAGATACTTGTATATGAGCAGCCGTTGATCGGCGACGTAAGCCGTTAGCACCGTGGCCGGAAAGAACGAGAACGTCAGTATGCCCTCCCATACCTCCAGTACACCTGGGCTCGATACCGCCAGTATTATGTACAGCCACACGTAAGCGAATATGCTCCATGTAGCCGTAACGAAGAACACCCTCAGATGCTTTATCTTACGATTCTCGCCGGACGGTATGACGAATACGCAAAGGGCTATTATAACGAACAGATTGTAGGCCGCCGAGCCGACAATCGTACCGGGACCGAGTTCACCGGCCTGAAAGTTCTTCGCCCATATTTCGATTATCGATAGAAGAATTTCCGGTGCGCTACTCCCGAGCGCCATCAAGGTCAGATTTGCCACCGTCTCGTTCCACACCCTCACCACCACTATCTGCGGCTCCCTACCCGGACGACGCACCACCAGCTCCTTCTCCTGCGAAGTTATCACCTCTATCGCCGCCATAAAACGATCGCTTATTATCGACACACCGATGAACAGGTAGAGAAGGAACAGGAAGTAAAATATACCGCGGAATATTATGTCCACTAGATTCAGATTGTCCGTTGGTGTCCAGAGCGGCACGACCAGTCCCTGCTCGCATCGCACCGAATAGTTTCCCGACATTATCGCTTATCTTATTTTCTCCCACTGTCCGCACTTTAAAGAAACCCACCCCCCACCCCCCCACCACCACCCTCTCCCCCTCGCCTCCCCGTAGTCCTTTCGAATTCCCGTGTCCTCGTCGCGCCCCTGCGAACTTCCACCGGGTAGTTTCCTCGTACGAGTTCTTTACTCCTCGCTTCCTCTTCTTTCACGGTTCACACCGAGGAAACTCTCTTCGAAACTTCGCTTCTTCTTCGTCGGTCCTACATAACAACCCCCCCCCACCCCCCTTTGAGCACTTTGCTTATACTATTCCATGATCCTCCTTGACAATCTCTCAGCTACACCGACTCGTCAGACTTATCTTCATTTATATATATGTGTATATATATTTTTTTTTTCTTGTTTCTTTGATTCCTATTTTGTATTCCTCTCGCGCACTATACCGATCACAGCAAACAGCTAACAAATAACAACAACAACAGCATCAACAAACACGGTAACGAGATTATCGGTGATTTTTTTTTTAATCCCTCTCTCGCTCCCGCTCAATCAATCTCTCTCTCTCTCTCTCTCACGCACTCACACAAACTTTTTCACACCCTAATATTCTACATGAGATCGGCTACCGAGGTGACTCGCTGCCGAGTGTATCGCGCCAGTGAGCTCCCATCACGAGGATTCAGTAGCACGGTAACGGTACAGTGCCGCGTTCGAGAGAACACTGAGGTTGCATCGGGCCGGCCAGCCGAGCTTGCCAGCCAGCCAGCCAGCCACGGGAGACCTCGCCTCGGACTCGAACCGTTCTCCGCCTCGCTCGCTCCACGGCGACGACGCCCGAATCCCTCTCGTTCTAGCTGCAAGCTCTTCGCTCACCCACGCGGCGCTCCCTCCCGCGATCGGTGTCGCGCGCGCGTGCATCCACTCTCCCTCTATCTCGCACCGTGTCCCTGCCAACTTACCAACCCCATACAGCTCGGCGCATGCGTTTCAACCCCCCCCCCCCCCCCCCCGGCCCGTTCCTCACCCTCCGCGCTCCCCCTGCCTCCTGAGACTCCACATAGCGCCGTTCTCGCCCGGCTCCCAAAACCCATGCCATCCATGCACGGGATGAGCGAGAACTCCGGACGAGTCTCCCGCCCATCCTGCGGGGAATCGGCCCGTGCCTATAGACCTGCCCTGTGTCCTCCGTCCAGATACCCTGCGAAGAGTGTACTCTGTTTGCACGGGTTATGTGCTAAACAGATTTCGGATACGGAACGAACTTTTGTGATTTTCTTCGACCCGGATGTGTACTGTATCGCTCCCACGGTATTACGGAGGCTCTTTGCGAAGTCGACTCTGTTTTTCCATCGTTCGCGGCAAAGGTCGCGCCACTGGTCTGTATCGCTAGCGAGAGAGTTCTCTACTCTTTTTTTTTCGTACGAGCGGACTGGCGGACTCTTGTGTTGACTTTTTGTTTGTTTGTAATAAATCAACGGGTCGGTAAAGGTTACCTTTATTCGTGACCACTGCAAAATGGTACTCCGACGTAATCAAATTATCGTGCTTATGATTTTATTCGTACGGTAGCGTTGCGAGAATCTCGAGCATCGATAGAAAAAATAAAAAATGCCGTAAAAAAAAAGGACTGAACATTTTTTGATGAAATTTTGAGTATGAGGAAGCAAATACATTTATTTTTCACGATCGATCATTAAATCCAGTAATCGGCAGTCTGCGTGGATCGGCTTAGAGCGTGAGAATCGAAGTTACAGATAACGTAGCAGGGTCTCGGCGAGTGAGTTATTCCGTATTCCGTGTGAAGATTTACATGGCGAGAGAAAGTCCCAAACGGCGGTGGAGCGAAGCTGGACAGTGGATTTCCCTGCATGTACAGATCGGTCAGGGAAACTACGTCGTGGAGGTATAGATGATCGAAGCTCGTAAACCGATTACCCCGGAGATCCAGAAGGCGAAGACGAGTGTTAGAGCCGATCCAAGCTGGAGCTAGATAGGAAAGCTCGTTGTCCGACAAATCGAGTTCCTCCAGCATTTCGAGGTCGCGAAACGCCCCGGTCTCGATTGCTCTGATGCGATTTCCACTGAGGGTGATCCACTTGAGACGGGTCAGAGCTCCGAAGGCGCTCGGCTCGATCCTCTCGATTTCATTGTGGTCCAGCGTCAGGCTCGCCAGTTTTCTCGCGAAATTGAAACTCGGCACGTGCCTGAGACGATTGTGACTCAGCGAGAGGTCCCAAAGTTCACGCAGCCAGTCGAAAGTCCCCGCCGCCACGGACTCGATTCTGTTGTGCGACAGACTCAGGCTCCGAAGGTTGCATGCGTCGACGAAACTGTCGCGATCTATGTGCGCGATCTCGTTTCTGGCGAGCGAAAGAAATCGGAGCTTCGTCGCCCCGCGCAGATCGACGAAGGAGCCCCGGCAGTTGGTCGCGCAGACGGTGCCGATTTCGTTTCCGTCGAGGAACAGAAAGTGAAGGTCGCGAACGATCCGGGAATCGAGACGGCGAATTCTGTTGCGCTCCAGGTGAAGGTGACGCAGAGAAATCGGTAGCTCTGAATCGTCGATACTCTCCGAGCCCAGAAGGTTGTCCGATAGATAAAGATGAGTGAGAGACGGAAAGTTTCGCCTCAGAGAAAATCTCAATTGGCGTAGACGATTCCCGCGAAGATAGAGATGCTCGACCCGCGGAAAGTGACTCGAACGATCGATCATCGAACCGCCGTCTCCCTCGCCGGGCGTACCGTTCTCGTCGACTATGAGAGTTATCAATCTGTCGTTGCCTCCGAAGGACAACAAGTCGCAGAATTCTATTCTGTTCTTCGAGAGATCCAAGTAGCGAAGGTTCGGCAGATGGTCGAAAGAACCGATCGACACTCGCTCTATCAGATTGTCGCGGAGACTCAGGCAGGTGACTCGATCGCTGGCTACGAATCCCGAGTAGAGCCTGTGCGGAGCGCACGATCTCGGCAGGATCAATGATAGATCGTTGCTCGTCGTATCCGCGCACTTGCCGGTCGGCACGTTCAGCTCGTCAGCGGAGATTCCAAGATCGATCGATCGGTCCGCGTAACGTATGGGATAGATTATCGTTCCTGGGAAACAGCCGCTGCTCCAACCGAATAGTAACATCAGCGTTACGATTCTCAATCCGCTTCCTCCAGTTTCCATTTTTAGGACCTGTTTTATAATTATCGAAATTAATTGAAGACTCATGATATTCCATGATCGCTAATTGTCGTTCGATACTCACTCTTCGATATTGTTTCACTCCTCCGATCGTAGCAGTCGCTATCTCTGAGCTGATGAACGCTAAGAGGCCCAAGGCTTTTATAGACTCGGCAATGACCCGACTCTTCGACGTCATGTGGCCAACGAATGGCAAGGGCATCGATATTGATACACGTTAGATCGATATTGGAGCGTCACAGTGCAGTTGCGTGCTGCGTAAGGGAGATAAGCGAGCCTCGAGATAACCGAAAGAAGGGGTCACACGTTGCGTTAATGCGATAACTCACTAATTTTAAGAGATTTATAACGGTGTATAGAATTTATAACAATTCTTGTATATCAAAGACTGAGAATCGAAAGAGCGTAAATTCATGTACAGTAGATAATCGTGTAAGATGCATTCAGATATGATTTATCGACCGGATAAGTTGGACAAAGTTCGACTCGGTAACCAAGCGTGTATTCGAAACAGTCACGCATCACTGATCCTCGATTTGTTTCTGACACAACTCGCGATTAGGATTGATCCAAAGTAGATTATTTCGGCCAAGCTGAGAATGCTGCAGCCGAGAAAGAGACTAAATATTCCACCGACTGATGCTGAAATGAGCAAATGAAATACGCAAACTATACACCTCGTGTATCATTTTTTTCTACCTTCTGACTCGTGACTGGGGTAGATATCCACCCCACACGTTTCTTCTACGTACAAGGGTCCTATGAGCAGTAAATGGGGTTTTCCGTACAGGAGCCGTTTCGTTTTTTTTTTAAATAAGGACGCGAATGGCCCACGACAAATTTGGTTTCATTGAAGTTTAGGGTCTGAAAAAGTCACACTTAAAGCCCAAAACTTAACGAAAATTGGCCAAATTCGCATTTTGTTGAATGTCGTCAGCACGGAGAAAAAAAATTGGCTGGTACGGCAAGATTTTTGTTATTGAAACTTTTGACAAATAAACAAAAGAGCCGCACGCCAACCGCGCACACATCACTATCGGTATTATTTTCAATGTAATAAAAATGATAGAATACAAATGTAGTGAGTTAATCTCAAAATAAATAGATGCACGTATCTATGAATGGAGGAGCTGGGATTTGAACCCAGGACTTTCAGCATGCGAAGCAGACACTCTACCACTGAGTTACACCCCCTGATGTATGTGTACGTATCGATAACTCTGCTATTACCGTCGAATAACAGCATGCATAGTTTATTCTCGTAGCAAACTAAATCATCACAGTAACAAAAAGAGTTTTGTCTTGATAGCAAAACCAATTGTTCCAACGTAGTAATTCTTTTGCCGGTCATATTTATCGTTTTCCTCCCGACACAAGCTCATCGTCACAAAACTCATTTCGTTGGAGCAGCTAAACCGGTATTCTCCGTATGGGGTGGCTTCTACGCAGTACACGAGTTCTACGGTTAATCTGGACCTTGAACTTACACAGCAGATAAATCTCATCGGCTATTTTCATGTTCTCCCCTTTATCGTGTACCTGTTCACCAGTGTACATTCGAAGCACGGCATTCTCGATGGAGACGTTGCGACTGAAACAAATTTTAAACGAGTTTAATATCGGTGAACCGTCGTGTCAGAGACGGTTGAATAATTTTTATCTGCCCACTAGAGGGGCGATGCGGCGAAAAGCGTTCCGGCTATCGGAATCTGTGTGTGAGTGACTCGGTAGGTCTGGGCGTAGCAGCGCGTTGGGCAGTAGCACTCGACCACAGACTCGTTCAGGTACATAACGGACCAGATATTTCGGTAGTTCTCACGCAAGCATTTCATCTGTGAGAAGCCGCAAATCTGAAATGGAGTAAACGGCAGAGTTATCCAACTGGATATCGGTGTAATCCATGCGAATCGTTTACACCGACGTTTGACAAACTCTCGACTCTCACGGGATCGTTCTCGGCGAAAGGCCCGAACAACCAAGGAATGCAACCGCACAGAGCCATCGCCGCTCTCATCCTGCAAGAGTTGTAACAATTCACTCTCCAATATTCGGGAAAGTACTTTATCCTCGTTCCATCGACGGCACACGAGTACTCGTTTTCGTTGTTTACCCCTGGGACTCGACGGATTTCCTTCGCGGTCACCCTCAGCTGCAACAAATTTCGATTGAAAAATGAACGACCGAGTCAATCGACTCCGCCCCATCGATCCGATTATAACAATTGATTCACCTGCATTTCGCGGCCGGCTTGGAGTATCAGACTCGACGAGTCGGGATAGGCCATACTGTTGTGTATGAACAACTGGGTGCACAAATAATCGCATTTAATTCATGACGAATTTAAGTAATGTATCGTTGGGAAATAAACCATTATGATTTTCGATACCAGCAAGCCGATCGTGTTGGTTGTTATTCTCGAGATACTTCCATTCTCGTGGTTCATGACGAATTGGTTTGCCTTGAATATGAGAGTCAGTCCCGAATCGACACCGAAAGTTGCTTCCCGAAACGGAATCGAGGCGTTCGCATTTCTGTATTAAAATCATAATAATAATAATTATTATTATTTTTAGCGTAAAACGACTGAGTAGACGAAGTGATACATTAAATTACCGTGTCGAATCGACGCGATCCTGGAGAAGATAATTAAAGGAACAGCACAGTCCTCCGAAGGTGTACGACATTCTGAAGATTTCGACGCAACTCGTTCTCTTTTTTTCCCACCAGCAGGACTCGACGACGTCTTTGCACGGGCTCTTCAGGGTCTTCAGTAGAGCGAGCAGAGTCAAACCATTGAGCGTTAAAATTTCGTCCAATTCGTCGCGATCGTTGTCCATTCCGGCGCGGGGATGGGACATCTCGAAAGCGTCTCTGAAAGTGTGCATTTTCGTCAAGGCAAACTTTAATATTATAAAAAAATATAAAAATATTGTGTTAAAAAACTATGATACTGAAGAATGTTATAATAATAATTTTTTTATATTAAAGATTATTATTAGGAATAATACTTTATGAAATATAACTTAATATGGTATAAAAAATTACAATACTTCAAGAGCGAATGAGCTCTGTCCCTGCTGATGTTATCGGGCAATCGAAGCTGTTCGAGGAGTCTCCGTAGCGTCTCCCGTTCCGGGGGGATCATCGGGCAGGCGGTCAACGCCGGAAACTCGGCGAGGAACGAGGGAGCATAAAAGCTCTCGACCACCGACAGTGTTAAACGTGCCTGGTAACGATTCCAAAATAGTTTCAACATCAAGCCGGAACCTAATTAAAAATTTGTAGAGCCTTTTTATATGAAATCGATAGTCGCTCGCAAATCCTGAAAATATGAACTTACCGACGAACGCGAGGACCAGTACGGAGGTCCAAAATAATTTCGCTAGTCTTCCGTCGTCCGGTGAGCCGTCGACGAGATACTTTATTCCGTGGACACTTGTGTTTTCCATAAAGTCAACGAGCACTTTTTTAGCAATAAACATTTTTCTATTCGTTTTTCGCTTTTTTGGATCTTTCGAAACGTTTGAATGTTCCATTTTAAAACGCACGCACATACACGCTTGATGTCGAGGGAGAACCGGCTTGGGATAAGAAGCAGCGGTAACGAGTCCGGCGTACTATAATTGAAACTGATTCCGCGGTAGGGTACCATTTGCAGGCACACCGGAACGACAATGGTTCGTGTACTCCGAGGCATCAATAATGCAAGTTTTCGTGCTGAAAGGATCTACTTTATTGTAGCTATCCGCGGAGCGGCGGTAATATTGTACCTATCGGCTTTCATCGATGTAATCGTATACCTCTGGATTAATTATTCAATCGTGGTATTATCGGACGGACTTGTTGAACAAAAAAAAAAAAAAAACAGGTAGCGGTACAACCGTACGGTGTATAAACGTTGGTTATCGCATGCAGTTTCAATGCCGATAGCCGAATCCATTACGGTGTACCATCGATATAGTGAGCCACTCTAACAAATTTGTAGGTCGTGATACTAATTTAAACCGCCAAGGTATTGCGTGTTCATTCATCGTCGAATTTAATTAAAGTGTCAGACGGCGCATGCGCACAGGTCGGTTAGCTATAAAGAAATATCACGGTCTGAAACGTACTGTAATCATCGAAAATAATGTTGCTGATTTGTTCGTTCGCGGATCGAGAACCGCACTTTATAAATACTCGATCGAATACCGCTCACAGCAGACCCGTCGAATTTCGTCAAAATTCCCGAGCAGATCCACATTTTTGGGGACAAAGGAAAAACATTCTCGAGCACGGAAAGGGCACTGTCACTGGTTGCGCAGTAAAAAAAAAAGTGTATACTCACCGACCCACGAATGCGGTGCCGATTGTCGACGAATGAATGTATTCTTAGGACGCCGAAACTATGTAGCTTTTTCGATGTATCATCGTTATGGGAACACCACGAGATCGGAGACTTTTCCTTCAAACAATCCACTTTTCACCATGTCGATTTTAAAGCTACGCTTAATGGTCTACCGTGTAACGTTCAGCCTCAAGAAACTCTAGAGACGCGAAGCCGCCATAAAAATAACATGGGCACGCAGCCATCTTTGAAAAAAACAGCTGTCGAACGCGATCGCGAAAATATTTGCCGAAATGAAACCACGCTTTAATTATCGACACTACATTCACAGCATTTTTCTCGATCGGTTCAACGTTGTTGTTCTAGAAAAAACCTTCGTCGGGATCCCGATGTACACAAAGACGCAAAAAAAAAAAAAAACACAGGAGAACGATCCTCACCCGACGAGCGACCGAACTCGACTGGACTTGTCGAGATTCTCGCTGCGCGACTCGTATGCGCCCGAACATGGCCGAATTCCATTTCCAGCTGACTTTATCCAGCTACGATTTTCGTATTGTGTAGATATTGTGATCGATGCTCTTACACCGTTTGTAATTGTCGATTTAACCGTAAAAATTGGTATGCTAGATTCTTTTATTTTTATTTACTGTAACTAATTGTATGTACTGTGTCAAAGGCCCGGAAGTCGATCGACGTGCCACCACGCGTTAAGATTGACAACTTTACCCATAAACGGCGTGCGTCGTCTCGATTTCTATTGGACCACCTGATTTGCGAATGGGGGACGTCCTATACAGCCCCAGTATAAACACGGCTGCCTACGCGAGGGTCCATAAACACTCTCGTGTTTGAAGAGAGTGGCACAGATCTCGGCCAGGAGACGTGTCAACACTGGGCTAAGGACAGCAGACAAAAAACGCTCGTGTAAGCTTACGACTTCGTCTTCGAATTCGGTCGGGCCCCAAAAATGGCTGCCGACAAACTCGCGTCGGCCAGTCTACGCATCTCGTGTCGGCTAGACGTTTACGCATTGTTCCAGCATGCTTCACTGTCAGCTGACTACCCCGGAGTCTTCGTGTTTCGCGTGCGTTTGTATCGAGTTTCCGTTGAATAGAAAGTGTCGCTATTATTCCAATAGTCCCCTCTCTTCTTCGTCACGTGATCGACCAATACTGCACGCGAATCCACCGATGCATTATAAATGACAAATTCGCTAACGTATTTTCATTGTCCTCCCAATAAACGTCGCGAATTCTAGCTCCCACGACCAATTATCGACTTAAAAATATGATATTAATAGAAGAAAGAAAAAAACGAAATCGATTTATCAGCCTACACATCATTCATTGGCCCGTGCAAATGATTCGATTCTTTGATGATATTTTCAACCAGGTCCACGTAGACCATCTGCAATTTTTATCGGTGCTCCTTCGTGATAAAATTGTCTGCTCTTTCAATCGGTTAATAGAAAAAAAGAAATCCATATCCCAATTTAATATATCATGTGCTGTGTTATTCGTGTACTCACGTGTCAAGGTGTAGCGGAAAATATTACCTGCCTTAGACATTGATAGTTCACAGTGAATAGTGTTATTATAATAATAGGATTATCCGTGCGTCAAGAACATCAAAGTAGTAAGTGTAGCCAACAAGTTTATTTACATGATTCAAATTTCCATCCTATTTATTGCTTTACCAGTTTCGTTTTTTATTTTTCTCTCTAACAACGAAGCTACTACTTACTCTACTCCTAGCTCAGTGCCTCATACGAAAATCC
This sequence comes from Amblyteles armatorius, assembly GCA_933228735.2. Lineage (NCBI taxonomy): Eukaryota > Metazoa > Arthropoda > Insecta > Hymenoptera > Ichneumonidae > Amblyteles > Amblyteles armatorius. Next base: position 871,726 of record OW121689.1, on the reverse strand, counting down.
ACGCAACAATCGAATAAAATTATTTTCCGTGATTACTATCTAAAAAAAATGCTTGTCGTGCCGATTCTGCCGAAATTCATTGGCGACGTATATTCGATGAAACCAGTGTCACATAGATCGCCATCTCTCGTAGCACTGTAGAAAATTCAAAAGTGAATCACGGCATTGCTTTATCCCACAATAGAACATCGATCGCAAGTTGAATATTTTTAAGCTTTCCACACGACCCTCGAGATTCGTGAAAGCAGTGTGGTGAAAGCCACACTCGGAAACAATTCCCCCGAGAAAATATTCGACCTTCGTTTTATTTCTCGTTCGCACTTACCCGCAGTCGGATAACTGGCTGACCGAGCAAGCAAGTAGTCCGATCGATTTCTACGCTATGGATGTGTTTACCATTGGACAGTGCTCTTTCTATACTTGTTCCGACTCGTCGAGTACCACGTGATTATTAGTATAAGAAAGAAGTAAGCAATCTCGAATATACTCAAGATGCTGCAACCCAGAAAAAGACTGAATATTCCTCCCACGGAAGCTAAAATTATATATACACATTTTTTTGAAATAATAGATTTCGTTTTCGAATCAATTTTCACTTTTAAAAATTCGTACGGAGTAACTCACAGAGCATGTAAATCTCGTTGGCGATCTTGACACTGCCCACGTTCTCGAAAACTTGTTGGGCCATGAAGATTCTTAGTACAGCATTCTTTACCGATATATTTTGACTAAAAATTAATTTAAAAAACATGCGTGTCGTCAGAATATTGATTGTCACGTAACGATGTTTCTGCTTTGCGATATGGTACGTTATTTACTATATCATCGAGGGCGTGAAGCGTGTCGAAGCTATTGGAATCTCGGTGTGTTTCACGATGAATTCTCTGCCTTGACAGCTTTCCGGACACACGCAGCCATTGCCCGTTCTGTTCACGAACATAGTCGACCAAATTTGTCGGTAATTTTCTCGCGCGCATTTTAGCTGCGCGAAACTGCAGATCTAACAAAAAGCAGAAAAAATTTACACATTTTTCGTGTCTAGTAGTAGTTCGAGTGAACGATAGTCGGACACGATCCGAGTGGACGAATAAATCGGCAATTAACGTCGAGACTTACGGGAGTTCGCTCGAGTTTGGTGAAAGGCGCGAATTGCCAAGGCACGCAGCCGCACACGGTCAGGGCGGCCTTCATTCGGCAAGAGTTGTGACAATTGCTCGTTCCGTAGGTCGAAAAATATTTTATTTTGACGTCATTGGGCGGCGCGCACGGCGATTCGCTCTTTCGACTTATGCCCGGCACTTTTTCGTTTCTTCTCGCGACGATTCCCAACTGCAATGGTAAATTCATATTTCATAATAATAATAATAACAAGATCGTTAAATACTAATAATTATGCAATTGACCTGCATTTCTCGACCAGCCTGCAAAATGAGGTTGAACGAGTTTGGGTACTGAAGAGAATCATGAATATACAGCTGTACGCATGTAAAAAAATGATAACATTTCGTTAATCACAAAAGTCCGATTAAATGTATGCTTCAACGCACAAAAGTAATTTTTTTGGATACGTACTATCAATCCGACTGTGTTCGTCGATATTCTTGCTATAGTTCCGTTGTCGTCATTAATGACAAACTGATGACCTTTGAAGACCAAGGTCAAGCCGGAATGGCTGCCATAGCCAGCAGTCGGAATTAATCCCTCCGTCGAATGCTCTGTCCTGGCAGAACAGAGGTCCAAAGATTTTTTTTTATTTGGTCGATACGACCGAGAAAGGATCGATGGATCCTCGGGCGCTATCAAAGGCGAAATCTCGAGAATATAGCGTATGGGAACGAATTCGGATTTTCGAAATTTAGTCCGATACGCTATATGGGATTCAGGGTTTTCGAAATCCTCTTCTTTATGTTATGAAAGCCGAAACCACTTTACCGTGCCGGATCGACGCTGTCCTCGAGATCGTAGTTGAAAGAGCAGCACAGACCGTCGTACGAGTGGGAGATCCTGAATAGCTTTTCGCAGCTCTTTTTCTCCTCGTTCCACCAGCAAGTTTCGACGACGTCCCTACAACGACCTCTGAGCCTCTTAAGAAAATCGATCATCTCCAGACGGTTAATGCGCAAAATTTCGTCGATCCTGAGGTGTTCGACGAAAAGCTCCGATCGAGGATGGGTCAACTCGAAAATGTTTCTAAACGAGCATGCGCGAGTTTAGCGTCGGGAACTCAAACACGAACGAGTCTCAGTCGCTCGTGTTGATGGTGAGGTAAAAGTGGTCAATATGGACCACCATGATTCAATGAATTAATTTGCACAAAAATTGTAGCAATGTTCATTTTGCCTCATATTTTTTAAAAATGGCTATAAATCGCCGAAACTTCCTGAATCGTTGGTCCATTTTGCCCCACTGTTCCCCGAATCACTGAAATACGGACCGAGCCGTATTCACCGCGTTTCCCTTACTTCAATAATGACGCAGCCTCCGCCCTGCTCATGTTTTCGGGCAGGCGAAGCAACCGCAACATGTTTGTGCGGTCCTCCAAAGACGGCGGAGCAAGCGGGCAAACCGTCAGCGCCGGGAAGGTCCCGAGGAAGCAAGGTACGTGAAAACTCTCGACGACGATCAACATCGGATTATTCTGGTAACGGTTCCAGAACACCTTCAGCATCAGTCCCGAGCCTGTTTGCGTTTAATGGTGCACGATAAAACTCCCTCCGACCAGCTCTCACTGCGAACTAACTTGCAAAACTAGATCTCACCTAAGAACGCCAAAACGAGAATGGTCGACCAAAATAACTTGACGACAGGCCCACTGTTCACCGATCTCTCGTCCAGATATTTAATCCCGTGTATTCCGGTGTTCTTCGCGAAATCGCGAATCACCCTTCGAGCGACCAACCGTACTCTGGTATTTTTCGCCGATCTGCTATTCGATGGATGAAACTTTTCCATTTTTAAATATTTTTTATTATTACTTTTAAATATATTTTTTAATTTATTTTTTTATATTTTTTATCATCACTTTTTATATTAACTGGATAGTACACGCGAAAGGGTGCATGCGCGAAACACCCGAAGCGAACTGGAAGTGGCTGACGGCGAGGAGCGTCGTTAGCGCTGCTGGCAGGCCGAGCGGGGACTTAATACGCTGGCACTTAACCGAATGAAAGTAATTTATTTACCAGGTCCTTATAAAAACATAAAATAAATCATGCGGACGAGTCACGAGGCGGAACATCGATTGTGATCTTGGACACGCAATGATAAACATTTTTATTGCAAACTCCACGCTCGTGCGAAATACAGAACGCATCGGCGATAGACGAATGGCATAATAGAGTCCGAATACACCCAATGAAAATGTTTAAAAAGTATTCTCCCGCGCGTCAGTTATTTATTTACAATGGTGGGGAAAAAAAATCATTCGTGTATTCTCATTTCATTCGCACATTACCCTAAAAATAAATAATCGCGTCTATACCCAAAAGAGAGTCGGTGCTATTTACAAAAAAAAAAGAACCATTATAGAAAGAGGAGTACCGTCGAGCATGTAGCTTATGAACACTTGAGTACCAAAATCACGTGAGCTCGCTGCCTACGGCAACGCGCTACAGGAACTCCGAAGCCCCGGTAAGCTCGACTGATCGAAGAATTCGAAAATCGGACGATTTTGTTTATCTCGAATATCCTAGATTAATTGAACCGAACAGCACTGGTCGAGCAGTCTTCGTCAGAAATCCTGAAAGAGCGCCAGCTGCTCCGGTGGCAAAGGAGGCTGGGAACGCCAGTCGGTTTCGGGATAGTCATCGAAGCAGCTCGCGTCTTCGGGTGCCTTCACTCGCGGCCGTATCGGTGGTGTCAGCGCACGCTGCGGCACCTGCGATTGAATGATGAAGGATTTTCAGTTATTACGAACGATCAAAGATCACGGAGATTAAAACTACTCTAAACACCGCGGTCGGTAATAAAAACTGTAATTCATTTTATCTTGATGATCGACTATCCACGATCGGAAGCAAATTCTTACATGCAGCTGAATTGATGTTCGCTTCCTGTAAGCATTTATTTTTATTCGCAGACGCCCCGCGCGGAGCGAAACAAAAATTGCAGTTTTTATTACCGACCGAGCCCGGGACCTCACGTCGCTTCAAGAGAAATTGGAAATAAATTACCACCAGCCACTCGACCAATTTGAACCAACGATGCCGCTTAACATCCTCCGCGCCCTGTCTCATGTTCCCCAGCCTCTTGGTTCTGTCCGCTACCAGTAACTTTTTAACGAGATCCTTCGCGATCGGATCCATGTGCTTCGGCCACTCTATCCTACCGCCGAGTATCTTCTCGTAAATCCCGAAGGGATTGTCATCGAAGAATGGCGGGTAACCAGCCAGCATCTCGTATATGAGGACACCGAGGGCCCACCAGTCGACCGCCTTGTTGTGACCTTTGCTCTGGATAATCTCTGGCGCCAAATATTCTGGCGTCCCGCACAGCGTCCACGTTCTGAAACACGAAAAAACCGATCGATAAATTAACTTCTCTGAGAGGGATATATAGCCAGCGCTTAAGACCGAGGGGGTTTTTTTTTTTTCTTCGATCATCCCGCCGCTCGTTTCTCAAGCACCTGACGCGGGGAGCAGAGCAGCCGGCGGGGGCGGACAGTTCCGCGCGAGTAGCTAAAAATAAATGGACGATTTTCCGGGAAAATCCAATAGCGTCTCGGTGTCTCGTCGGGCGCGGCATAAAATTCATTTCGAGTGGCCAGAAATAAAGCCCAATAAAAGCGGGTCGACCGTAAAGCTCCACGGGTGTTTATGCGAACGCATCTGCTCGAATGAACCTTCGACCGCAAACTTCCACGGGCGCTCATGCACGGATTCGATTTTTTTTTTTATCTCCTCTCATCGACGTATGCGAAAAATCGGACGAAAGTCGAGATGGACGGAGAGAGGGAGCGAGCCGTATTATACTCTGACCGAATCCGGAAGATGACGAGTTTAACGCGCGTCCTCGTGGCTGTGGAATATTACTTCAAGGTCGTACACGCGAAGAGCCGGGGTTCCTCGTTATGCGCGTTATGCCGCGTCGTGCACCGATTTATTCGAGCGCGGTCCTTCGACGCACCTGTCGGTGAGCTTTTTCGAGAATCCAAAGTCCGTGATCTTCAAGTGTCCCTGACTGTCGAGAAGTAGATTCTCCGGCTTTAGATCCCTGTAGACGATGTGCTTGCAGTGCAGGTAGTCGAGGGCGCAGACGATCTCAGCGGCGTAAAAACAACTCGTCGGTCCAGAGAATCTTCCTGCCGCGCGCAGGTACGAGAAGAGTTCACCACCGGCGACGAATTCCAGAAGCATGTAGACCCTCGCCTCGTCCCTGCCGCTCCAGAGCCTTTCCGGCAAAGACACAGTTCGAATTATCATTTTTAAATCGAGAGCCTATACTGAAAAAAAACTCGCTCGCGGGCTACGAGCAAAAACTTTTTGTATTCCAATTCTACTTTCAATTCTTACGATTCCATATGATGTTGAAACAACGACCGCAAGACTACCAAGGTGACATGTTATCATTTCAATATCGTAGGGAATTGTAAGAAGTAAATGTAGAATTGAACTAAAAACGTTTTTCTTTGGCAGCCCGTAAGCGAATTTTACTTGAGTCATTGAGCTTTTTTCTCAGTGTTAGATCATCGACGAACGGTTAACCGGTGTGCGATGAATCATACGATTTTTTTTATTTTATACGAACATATTGACGATGAACGGATGATTCACTTCTTTGAGAACGGAAACCTCGTTCCTGACGTGCTCGACCTGCTTCAGCCTTATCACGTCCACCATTGAGAGAACCTTGAGGGCGAGGGGGCTTCCACGATGTCTGCACAGAACTACACGGCCGAATGTGCCCGTACCTAAAATCCAACGATTTCAATATTCTTAGTCGTTTTGCGAATTACAATTTTTATCCTGTAGGGATTATCGAAAGTTGGGTAGTTGTTATTTTCATTCTTTAAATTTATATATTTCCATTACTCTCATTCTTCAAATTTGCCGAATCAAAGGGTTGACTTTGTGTAAAAATTGGAATTGCTACAGGGAATTTTTTTTTTGCTTCCAGCTTTCAATCTTTACGAATAAAACATCGTCGATTGTGTATGGTCGTGCGGTATAAGATTCCAGTGCAGTGGAGTGACGGTCCAATCTCTCGCAGGCCGATACATTCGGAGCGTCATAGAGCGATTTACCTCCGACGCCGCTATAAATAATTGCCGAATTGGCAGCTCTATCCGAGACGCAAACGCATCGTCTTGTTTCTCTGGTAGCCGGTTAATAGCTACAAGCTTCGTCGGTTAATGCAGCGCGCGATTAACGGTCAGCGACAGGTGTCGACGGAGGAACGAAAAATACACTCTGAGACTCACTTTGTCATACGCCTCCTCTGTCCCGTTAATGTACCACACCGAGCTCGAATCGAGCGTGACTAATTGGCCCGTCGATTAATTGTCGTCAAAGTCAAATTGTATTGTTCATCGACCGAGATCTCCCAGGCGACTAAGAATCAAAAGGGCGTAATTGCTGTACTATTCCCATAATATTCTCAGCTGAAGACGTTATAATGTAGAGTAGTTCCAGGCAAGTTTTTACGTCTACGTACTTGGTAGAAATTTTTAGCGTTACACATGAACCGGACTGGGTCCTGCCTAGGCCCTGGCCAGGCCTCATGTAACGCTTTGAAATCCCTCGCCCGGGTACTTCTCGATACAAGGAGCGCTGTTTACAACCATTTGCGACATTGTGCGGAGTGCAAATAAAAAACAATCTGAGATACTGTCTGTCTGCCGCGGGGAGGGGACAAGGAGCGGGGGAGCTAACGTTAAACATCGAGGTTTCCCTCGTAACGCTCCCAGTCTTAACGTATTCTCGGGAGTTAAATATACTCGCGGTCGACCTCTCACTCTCCAGTGGCCCACTTGCTCGAGCAGCACGCGACTCGTCGTGCTGGCTCGCTCAGTAGCCCCTTTATATATATATATATATATGTATTATTTTTTTCTTCACCGCACTGACGCGTGATCGCCGTTCGCTCGAGAAATCGGCTAGGCAGCTATCGATCCCGCGTCTCTCGCGTACCTGCTGGGACTCGCGACTATCGATCGGTCCAACTTTGACTACATTGCACATTAATAGTTATAAATTATTATTTAAAAAATATACTGATCCTTACGAGGACGCTGAGACCGAGGGATTTCTCGACAGGACTCACCGATAGTTTTAATTATTTCCATGTCGTCGATGTCGTACCTCGCCGAATCCTCCTGCGAGCCTTCCTCGTCCGAAGTTCCGTCGCCCGACATCCTCGGCTGTTCGTTGTTTACTTCGATACGCCCGTCAAAAAATCCGTCGATCCTCGACGGGGGGGTCTCCGAACCGACGAGGCGCGCCTAACTGAGCAGCCTCGATCGAGAAGATCGCCCGTCTACCTGGAGTTAAGCAACGCCGTCCTGACCAGCGGCAAAACGACGTGACGAAGAGCCGCGCGAAGGAAAGATTTATTTCGCCGCGTTCTCTCCCGCGCGCACGTGGAAAGAGCGGTTCAACGATCCACGGAACGAGATATTCTTAGAGCTGCACTTCCGTACGTCTCATAACAGTTCGCCCGTGGTATTCGAGGCTTGAACACACATACACGGATACGGAAACTAGAGGAACTATCGCGTTACGCGCACAGCCGAGAAAAGCCACCCTCTCCCTCGTCGCATCCGAGTCTGGAATACCGTTGGGTCTCTTCGATGTACTCGCGGCTCGGTGTACCACGTGCTGCGATCTACCGATCATGCGCAGTACGGTCGCCTCGCTGTTGTTTATCCGAAAACGGGAAAGACACGAAAATATTGCGGAGCAAATCGGGGATCGCAGGGCTCGACAGCTTTCGAGAAGAATGCAAAGGCCGATTACCGCTGGAGGGGCGAGAGGGGGATCGGAGCGATCGAGCGATCTATCGCGACGCGACTCGTGCGGCTGACTGGCGCGGAGCGCGTCCCGTCGGGCGATTATCTCGTCCGCAGTTCTCCGCGCTGACCCACGGATCCATCCGTCAACTTCTTCTCGGCCAAAAAGTTTTCCCGTTTTTTCCCAACCCCCCTCCCCTCGCGGGCATACGGATTGACGGAAGTGCGCAAATTATGTAGAACCCACTCCCGCGCCGTACGGAGAATCAGGAAGTTGGCACGGTATCGCGGGACTCTGAGAGAGGAGCCGAAACTCGAGTGATCCAGCAACACTCGTGTACGTTTATCCGTTTTATTCTCAGGGCAACATCATTTCTGGCTCCGATTCAATAATCACCGTGACTATGGTATCTATTTTTCGCGGACCCTCTCTACCCGCCTCCCCCTCACCGCCCTCCGTCCGAACACGCCGTCCCGGCTCGAGTGTTTTTCTTTACAATTTTTCTGTTTTTTTTTTCTTTGCTTCCTCATAGAGAAAGCTTTATGATGGTGAAAAAAAAAAATTCCGAGATTTTAATGAAAACGTGTTCGGAATGTTCCAAAACATCGAAAAATCACTTTCAAAATGGTCAAATATTTTTTTTCGAGATATCGATTTTTTAACACCTCCATTGGCTTCAAGTGACCCATTTCCGGCTCATAACACTGGCGACTTGTATTTTTTTCGGAATTTTAAAAATTGACCATTTTCAGCATAGGGAATCCTGGGTTAAATTTTGCGAAACGGCACTTTTTTTCAAAAAATTTCGAGATATCGAATTAAAACCTTCGCCATTCTTTTCAAGTGGCATATTTACCAACCGATTGCATTAACGAAAAAATTCTAAAAAATTTATTTTTAAAAATACCATTTTTGTCGAAAAATTGTAAGGGTTACCCCTCTCATTTTTCCACTTTCAAAATGACCAAATTTTTTTTTTCGAGATTTCGTTTTTTTATCACCTCCATTGGCTTCAAGTGACCCATTTCCGATTCAAAACACTGGCGACTTGTATTTTTTTCGGAATTTTAAAAATTCACCATTTCCAGCATAGGGAATCCTATGTTAAATTTTGCGAAACGGCACTTTTTTTCAAAAAATTTCGAAATATCGAATTAAAACCTTCGCCATTCTTTTCAAGTGGCATATTTACCAACCGATTTCATTAACGAAAAAATTCTAAAAAATTTATTTTCAAAAATACCATTTTTGTCGAAAATGGTAAGGGTCAATTTTGCGAAACAGTACTTTTTTAAAGGGTCTTACGGCTCTATACGGGTTTGTTCGCTCGCATAGAGATGTGTGCTGGCCGGTAGCCTGCCGAGAAAATTCTGAAATAATTCATAGATACTACTTGAGGTATGTACTATGCAGTACCGAAGAGTTTTCCCCAAAGCTGAATCTTTAAATGTATTTTTAAAGGGTCTTATGGCCTTCTCATAATGTTCCTTTATTCGCAAAGTTTCCTCTGTGAGGAAGCCAACTATACAGAAAATGCTTCCTCGGAGAAGAAGCTTTGCGAATGAAGGAACATTACGAGAAGGCCATATGAAACTTTCGATTTGTAGCTTTAATGAGAAAGCCACATGAACATTTCAATTTGCAACTTTTTTTTTTTTTTTGATCGTATCTACGCGTACCGAGAAGAGTCCGAACAATGCCCGGGGCGAAGCTCCGGGGCCACCGGAGAAAGTCGGCTCTCTACGGAGAGAGATCCACGAGCCCGGGTTCTCCACAGCTCCGTCTTAGATTACAGAACTACCGTGCCGTAGATCCCAAACGAAGGCTCTGCGAGTACGCGCGCCCGTACCCGTTCCGTGTCTCTCCCGGTGATTTCTTTATCCCGTTCTCCTTCACTGTGTATCTAAAGCGTCCGTGTATTCCCGAGACGAGCGGCCGTTTCCCTGCGCGAGTCGAACGAGATCAGCGTGAGACGACCAGTCCGGCGAGTTGCGCGCGCATCTCTTCTTCTTTCCTCGATCACCGATCTATCGACACTTTATCCGTCGGCGGTTCTCGCGGCACGTTTTTTTGTTTTAATTTCTTCCTACGGTCGATCGGTGTCTCAACGCCGCTCGATCGCTCGAGTGTGGTACAGCGGGTCTTATCAGGGATTTATCGCGAACTCGCGGACTCGGGTCGATCGAAGTTCCCGATCGAAGATCGGCGATGCAGTCCGATCGGAAATCGTCCGTGTCGCGAGCCCGACTCCGCGCTGTGCCTACCGCGAGTCTCGTACTGGCCACCGGCTGTCCGTGACTCAGCGGCACCGGCGAGCATCGGAGAACTGAAACTGATCGCCGAGCGGATCCCAAAAGTCTCGCTCTCTCTCTGCCCACCGGCTCTCTCTTCTTTCTCGCCTCGCATCCTCGCCCGACTTTCCCCACTCTCTCCTGCGCCGGGCCTTTTATTTTCTCGCTGGACCGCCGAGCGAAGCAACACGAACGCTCGGAAACTTTTTGCTCGAGGCTCGCTTGTGATTCTCGATACCGGTGGAGCTCGCCTGAACTCGAGGCGAATTACTGCTGCACCTGGCGGACGAGGAGTGGGCTCCATCTGTGAACAGGTACGTCGGGAAGGTAAAGCGACCATCCGCAGTGATACCGATCATTCCACCTTGGAAAAATACGTATATAAATAATCACACAAATAAATAAATAAATAAATAAACCAATCGATCAATCAATCAATATACATATAGATATGTAAATATATATATATGAGAGAGTGAGGGTCACTTTGTAGGTTTAGGAAAGAGTAAATGCCGAAAATGCAACGTGGAAGAATAGTCGTATGGACTAAATTAGATATGAATCGGGTGTGGATGTCAGAACGATGGAAATTGGCCAAGTAAAATATTGTCCAGACGTGATGAATGAAGACGCGACGGTATCGGTTTGGTAGAGTCGCAAGACACGTGTGTGGATGCCTGATGGCATTTTGTAATAAGAAGGATGACGGTCAAATGGAACACTATCTATTTGGCGATATGACGATGTATTTTGACTATTAGCGCTACGCGAGCGAGCAAGCTATAGAGAGCTGTACCGTTATTGCCGCTCGCAGTGGATTGAGAGAGACACCGCAAGAGAGTGTTTCACATGGCGTGAAGGATGGTTTTGTACACGGCGAAGACGCCGTACGGTGGAATCAACATATAGATATAAATATATAAATATATAACTAAAAATATCTAAAAAAACATATATGCAAATAGATGAATGAACATTATTGCAGACGAGTACCGGTGCTTCATAGATAACTTTTGGCCGTTGGGCGTGCGGGTACCGGGCAAAAGTTTTTCGACGGTGCGCGAACCATTGGTAACTGTGGTCGGTATGACGAGGAAATTGCGATGTTTGCATCGTGTCGCGAGGTATGCGTGAGGGTACCCGGCGAGAGGGGCGGATAACCTCGGGAGTAATGGATAGGTACACGCTTGTCAAGCACACTCTTACGAGTCGAGATTACATTAGCGGAGTGGCTTACCCGCACAAATATATAACACGAACGCTGTGTATGCCGCTCGCGGACGTTCCGACGTACCGCGGTACGCTTACGTGTAGCATTATGGAATACTGGAAAAGGCCGGGGAGTTTTATCACGCGGGAACATCATGTAATCGTAAATATCTACCGAGCGGCCCAAGAGGAGCGGCCGGCGAGCCACCCACGAGTCTCGACCCTTGACCGGAACAAGGAAGAAGACGGCGCATTACCTACGAGAGATATTCTATTACGCGGCTTATCCCAACGATCGATCTTTCGGAGACTCGCGATTTAACTCGAAACAAACAGAAAAAAACATTATTATTCGGCTCGATGAAGCCACTCACGACCCCGAGCTTTTACCTCGCGTATACTTGTCTTCGCCGCTCGATCGAACATCATAATAATAATAATAATAATAACAGAGGTGGGAAATACTTGAAGTATCGGGTACTTTTTTGGTACTCGAAGTACGCAAGTATTTCAAAATAATTGCAAAACTACGAATCACGAAAATTCCAGTTAGCGATGTCTTTCAATACATTTTGCGGTAAATGTTGACCGTTAACATTTTATGAAACGTCAACAATTGTTAATGTTGCGAAAAAAGGTGCAAAGTAAGTTGCACACGGCTTTCTAATTTATTACAATTTTGCAAATTGCAAATTGCCTTGCACCTTTTTTTCAAAGCCTACACAACGCTTAACGCTACGAACACAATTGTGAAAAGTACTTGGAAAAAGTACTTGTGATATTTTGTACTTGATGTATTTTTTGATACTTTGCCAAGCTCTGAGTAATAATCGTTGCGGAACAACGATGAATTCGATCCGGATCGTTTAATTTATGGTTGAAATATTTTTTTAATTTTTCGCATATACTTACTTTTCATGCGGGACGGAAATGCGGATCAGCAGGGACCGGTGCTCGATGTAATTGATGCAGTCACGCCGCCCAGCAGCCGATTCGCAATTAAACCGTAACGCGAGCGGTTTTCGATACGGCGAACTCGTTCACCACTGGGTCAAGCCTCTCCGGTCCTTGCTGCGCAGCTTGCGTTGTAACAATTTTTTATTGTCCGAGCCCGCGTAATGCGCGATAATATCCGCCGACACGCCGTTCTCGTTGAGCTGGTGCGACTTGTAAGTTTATTTTTAATTTTTGTTTCGTCAATATCGCATACGTACCGTCCACGTAATACTCGTACTCCTACGTGCTCGTTGTTTTCGCATCGAGGCGCGTTCCATCGAGGACTCCCAGCGATACGTTCGCCTACCGAGAAAATTATTGTTCCAACAGTAGTACCAAGGCTGGAATTCTGGAGTCTGTAATTTTGGATTGAAATAATTGGCCTCAATTGCCGACGGCAATTAAATCGGCCGCACGTTTTTCATTTTGTCGCACCGAAGGACACAATCGAACGGTAAAAAAAAATGTTGCAAAGTAACGTGCGCACTGAGTCACAATTTTTTTTGCGTCGTCTCGCGCACGCTTCCTCTGCAAAAAAGGTCGTTGACCGGATTCGGATTTCTCGTCGAGGAAGCTGGGCACGTTTTGTAACGTTAAAATATTAAATGCGGAGAAACGACAATCTTTTCGTTACTTAAAAAAAAAACTTCTCCACCTAATCGCATATACGAACATACTTCAACCTATTTAATTCCTGGCTCGATATTGGACGTGAGAACGTGTTAGAAAAAAAAATTCTAAAAAAAGAGCGACTATTCATTCACGCGGGACATATTTTTTGCGCGCTTGCGCAAGAAGAGATATTAGTAATCGTTTTTTTTTCGGTCTATCCGTAAACGGGGACTCGATTTCCGTTCTGAAAGCGATATTGTATAGTTTCTTGGAAATACGTACTCTCGAGTACTTTTTTCTCATTCTCCGTCTTACGCTCTGTTTCTCAATTTTTCATTATCGCTTACGTATTCTTTTTTTTCTCTCAATGTTCCCGCTCCGTTGTACGATAGGTGCGATCGCGAATGAATGCGAAGGAACGTGCAGAAACGACGAGGGAACAACGGCCCGAACGCTCGGAGGTGATGCGTTTGCGCGATAGTACGAGCGGGCACGGAGTGGCTCGGCGCGCGCCGCTCACGCTCGAGAAGTATATCGGTCGGGCTTACGTTCTAGTCGCAGGTTGGTTCCAGTTTGCCCCGTTACGTCGTGCGTACCGGGCGACGCCACAGTCTATTAAGGTATACACAGTGCAGAACTCGAAACCACAGGTTCTTGCTCGTCGAGAAGTAATTATCCTTGCTCCGGTGGCCTCTCGAGGAGTGTACGGCTCTTGTGGTCGGGCTTCGATCGTTTCTTTTCTCGCCTTCTCTCACCTCGGGTCGGAGAGACCCTCCCTCCGAGCTGCTAGGGGGCGGAGGGAGGGGGGGGAAAGAGATAAATTTGCATGGCGCAACCGACGAGAGATCTCTCGGGGGAAACTATTCATGCAACCTCACGTATATTGAAAATCCGATGCAATTGGAATTGTTTCGAGGCGTCGGGTTTACGCGCCGAGTCTTGAAGAAATGAAGAAAAATAAAAAGTTGCGTGACAACTCTTCAATCCTTATCCCAGAAGTAAAATCGATAACGAACCGCAGCTCCAAATCATTCGTGTAGCGTAAGGCTCGTGTTCGTAATCGCAGCGTGAGGCGATGCGAGTATACCGCGGTCGGTAATAAAAAATGTAATACATTTTTTTAACCATGCCGACCATTTACGCTCAGAAGCAAATTCTGACGTGAACCTGGATTGACATCCGCTTCGTGTAAGAATCTGTTTTTGACCGGAAGCGGTCGATAAGTTAATTACAGTTTCCGTTACCGACCAGGTAGGACGGGCAGGAAGGAGTGTCGTATCGTCCCAAGGATCGCTTGCACAGTCTTTCAATCCATTGTCAAGGGCGTCTCAAAGGGACGCTGAGAAAAAAGGCTTTCATACAGTTAAGTTTCAAGTAGCAAGGTACGAATTGAGAATACCGGCCTGGAAGTAACGACTCGTGAGGAGTGGAAACATTGAGAGTGAGAAATCGAACTGCTGACCTGAAAATTGATTTCTTTGTCCCTTCGCTAAAAAAAAAAAAAGAAAAAAAATTCTCGTCTGCCGGTTGTGTTTCGCGATCACCGTGGCTACATAGTACTTACCGTCGAAGCCTCGGTACGTGTTCCCTCGCGGGTACACACGGCTTTCTCCATTGTAGTTCGGCGAGAGCGCGCAAAACCTCGACCGCTGAGGCCAATACAAGCCACAGCCGGAGTTCTGCTACACTGCGGTACGGGTGCGAGTGGTCGTCGTAAAGATAAACTCGCGCGAGTCGGCTTCCCCCCCCCCCCCCCCCCCCTCGCTCGCCGCTGCGAGCGTGTAACTACCTTGTAACGGAGCTCCGTTCAATCGGCGTGTGAGTGCGAATCTCAGAAACGTTCGTAACGCTCCGCGTTTCTCGCTCGCTGTTATTCATTCGGAGACACAAGCCAAAGAGCCGTAGCGGGCAGCGTCGGTAGACAACGAAGAAACTCCCGTCTCGTTCTCGTCGCGTGCTTCCCCGTCGGAGCTCTCGAAAACTCATCAAGACTTGTCGTCCCGTCTTCGCGGCGCGCATGCGCACTGCGCCGCTACAGCGATGCGCGCTCGTCTATCTCGCATCGAAACGCGCGTGAAGTTTCGCAAATTGCGTTTACGTGCGTGCGTTAATATTGAAAGAGAACGCGAGAACGACGACCAGCGGGAAAGGGAGATACGCAGGGGAGGAGAGGAATGCACGCAAACAGATTACCGACGAGGGGTTCCCACAGGGCCCGAGGTTATAGCCCCGCGCGCCGAACGGCATTTCCAAGCTTCCGAGAGCGGCGCTATCCCACGGCTACTTCCGGCCTGTCCGCGCAGAGCCCGATGAAGCTGGCCGGCGTTTCCGTTGCCACGCACCGGTGGCCGTCGTCGACTCGCTCCCAACAGGCTCTCTCTCTGACGAACCCGGCGTTGACTTCACCGCGGGACTATCGGCGATATGCTTCTCCCTGGGCTGTCCTTATCGGCACGTCTTGTTACCGACGAAACACGAGCGCCCCAATGTTTTCGAAAGCTTTCCGGTAGTGCCCGCATTAAACAAAATAATTATTTTTTTTTCATTGCAGGTCGGCATGACGCATCCAGCGAGCGCATACTTTATCATTCTTTTTGCCCGCATACCTGTCGAAGCCGTAAATCGCTCATACTTCCTCGTTCCACCGTGGAATTATATTCGCCCTCGAAATCGAGCGTTTTTTTTATGTTAGCGATTCGGTCATAATAATATATTACGGACCGGCGGAATATCATCCGGCGGCGTCGATGAATGTCCCGCGCCTGGGAAAGAGGCTCCGGTCAGGTAATGCTCTCGTCATCTCCCCCCCCCCCCCCCCCCTGCCCTCGGCCCCCCAGCGCTGGGAGCGCGACGAGAGTCGAGCACCGGCGGCTGCACCGTCGTCGGAAACCGGAAGCCGAGGCTTTCCACATCGGTGACCGCGAACAATGAAATCCTCGCGCCAAGTTCACGGCACGTGGATACCCCCGGAGAACCGTGCCGCGAGGAATTCCACGGATGAATTTTTACGCCGACGAGACACGAGAACGATTCCACACGTATCTCCTCTAGTGTTGATAATAAATAAATAAAAATATACAAATTTAACAAACAAAGATATAACATGAAAAAAATAAAGATACAAACGAAAAAATAAAGATACAAATGAAAAAAATTAAGATACAAATGAAAAAGATAAAAATAGAAAGTAAATTTATTTTTTATTTATTTATGAATGCCCCTATACTGTATAGCAAATCGATCACCGATCGGGACACTCCGGCTGCGCGATGCGGTCTCCCCCCCCCCCCCCCCCCCCCCCCAGATATCATCGCTGACCTCGCGTGAGCGGTTACTCCTCGAGATTCACACAATCGCGAGACCTTCGTCGCGGCTACCTGCCCTCGCTCGCGTATTTCGAGCGTGACAATCGCGCTCTCATTTCCATACAGGAGGTATACGTACCGGGCGCATGTCATCTCGCTACTCGAGTACCTAGTATCTAACGGGTGAGCTGTGTGCGCGCATCCGCCAGGGAACTCGCCGCACTCGGGTATCGTCCGTAACACCTGCATGAGTTTGTGCATTCGAGCGGGGAACGGCGGTCTCCTCTTCACCTGGCTGTAAACGAAAAACTGACTTGAATTATAGAGCGACGCAAAGGTTCCTCCGAATAAAACCTTGAGCGCTCCGCGTAGGCATCTCTTCACTTGGAATATTAAAACAGTACTTTCTCTCCTTAGATAAGTCGTGCGGGCTGAGAAAGTAAAAAATGAATAATTATTAAAATATTTAAAAAAAACAACAATATTATTAATAATACAAAAAACTAGCGACATTATTAATAATATAAAAAATTAATGATATTAATGATATAAAAAAATTAATAATGTAAAAAAAGGGAATACGGGTAATGCATTAATGTTGGGCGAGCCGCGAGGGAGAGACCGCGCAACAGGTGTGCGCATACTGGCAACAGGTAATCCAAAACACCCTGTCCCACGTACCACAAAGCCTACGAGGGGGCGAACACGATCGGTCGTCGGTATTACAGCTTACATATAGCTTCCGCGAAAAAGTCGATTGTCTACATTTTTTTTTTCTCCGTACCGCCACGAGGCATCGTCAGCGTTTCGAACCGATCATTGTTGTCGTGCGCGCCTCGAGCCGCACATTCTCTCGTTCCCTCGACATCGCTGCTCGTCAAGGCTCCGTGCGGAGAGATAGAGGCGCCAAGCGGGTACTCCGCGACGCGTCCCACCTGTAGCTCTTTCCCAGCGACAGATGTTTCCTGGCGCGAACGCTCCTCACGAGCCAATCTTCCTCGGGGCCCGCTCGTCGCGGAACCTTACGACTCGTGTCGAATCGCGTGCGATTCGAACGCTTCTGCAACATTTTGCACACATTTGCCACTTCCATACGGCGGCGGTTAAAAAAAAAAAAATTATTATTATAAATCCTTTATCGCGGACACTCGCACACGGAGACCCTATAATATAGCAACCGTGGTGAGAAGGCACTGCCACGAGTACGCGGACGCTTTCATAAAATATACCGGTTCCGGTCTGAGCGACCAATCGACCAGGAAGACCGGTGTCTCTTTTTTTTTACATCTACCTTCGTCATCGTTCTTTACGTGTTTTTGTTCGGAACTGGGAAAAGTAGATAAAAAATATAAAAATAAAAAGTTTATCCAAGCCTACACGGGCGTCGGGGGGGGGGAGGGCAACAGTCGTGAGCGCTATGGCGAATGCACGCTCGGGCAATCCTGGCGAACGAACGAGCGTTGAACCTGCCGAGAAGTGTTCGAGTCACGCTCACGGAATTTATTCGTGTGAAACGAGAGAAAGAGAGGCGGACGAGAACTAGAGATAGAAACAAGGCACGATTATGCCGAGCCCTCCGTCCTCGTCTCGATATTCCTGGGTTCCTTATTAGTCTCGGACGCCCGCGATTCGTTCGTCCGAATTCTTTCTGGTTCGGTATCGATATTTTTTGTTTGTTCGTTAATATCCGTTCTTTCTTAGTCACTCGCCCGCACCGAAGCTATTCTTATCTCCGGGCACGACCGTGGATACCGGCTGTAATCTACGGCCGGTTTTTTCCATTGATCGCGGATATCTCGCGTTCGCCGTTTCCGGTTTGCAACGGACACGTGCTCCCGAATAACAGGGTTTGCCCCTTTGTTTTTTTGCATCGCTCTCCGAGACGATCGAATTCGGGAATTCGGAAAGTTGGACAATAGCCGAAGAACCGTGCTGGACGGAAACCAGCGAGCCCTGCGCTGTTTGTCTGCGCGGCCGGCAAACAATAACGCATCCCATGGTACCTGTGAGGAGAATAATCCTGAGAATTCGGTTCCGAATCCGTTCTCGAGTCCCCGGTGTGTACTCAGAGCCGAACGGACACCGACCGGTTGTCCATCGAGCGTGCCTGCAATGACAAAATCAATCCACATGTACGCCTCTCATCCGTCAAATTAAAAGATTAATTTAGCTATGCAAAGAAACAACATTTCACGAATTTCTCGGCACATATATAGCTTCGTACAGTCGTTCGTTGAACTGGTCCATTGAAAACCTGACGCCGTATGTGGGCACGTGCTTGACGGAGTCGCCGGACTCGGGTGCGTCGTTTAGTTAATTTTTTTATTTTCATTCTCTTCCTCTTTCGGTTACTACGAGGAAGTGGGTCGTTCGGCCGGACGCTGTGTATGACACGGGAGCTCCACGGGCCCGTTGCTATTACCCCCGTGAATTCTTCCAGTGCCATAGACAGTTCCAGCCATCGATAACGGATCTTCTTCTTCCGCTCGATGCGAATCGACCGACGGCAGCGCCGTCCGCAGAAATCATCGAAACGCCGGGAACTTCTCGACGGTCCTCGATCGAGAGATCGCGTCGCTCGCTGCGCTCCGCGACGGCTTCCAAACGCCTGAAAAAAAAAGTGTGATACCAACTGTCTATAAATCACAAGGAAGGATACCGTTGACGAGTGCAGAGTCGTTCGGAGGTGAAAACAAGCTGAACGGCGGGAGAGGAAGAAAGTCCGTTGAGCCGATAGCCGTCGACTTTCCAGTTCCTCGAAGGGCGGTAGCGCGCACGCGCCGCTCTCTCTTTTCCCTCGAACTTTGTCTTCGGCACGAAGACCGACGATGAACGACGAACGTACGGGCGAGAAGGGTCTCTCCCGTCTCGTTTCGCTTCTCTTCCCTTTCTCTTCCCTGTTACAGCGTTGCATCCTTCGCTCGGCCGGCCCGGAGTTTCTTCCCGGAAACGTCGCGGCCGGCATTAAAGTCCGGGCCTCCGCTGGGCCCCCGCTTTCGTGCCCTTCTTCTCGACTTCCCTGTGTTTATCCGATCGCTCGATTCCTCGAACGCCCGATCGCCGGCCGGCGCATTCGGAGCTGAGCTAAACGATATCTTCGTTTCGGTACTCGGGCCTCGTGGCGCGGAAGCGGAAGAAGAAACAAAAGGATATCTTCGGTTCTGCATAGGTCATTCAAGGGGACTGCCGTACCGCTATGCATGTAGATCCCTACGTCGAGGTACTCGGAAAAACGAAGCCCTCCGCGGAGCGACCGACTGCCTTCTGCTTCTTCGACTATATCGAAACTCTTCTCGAAACAGGTTCTCGGCGACCTCGCGGGGCTCCTTCTCTCTTTTTTTGCAGTTTACCCTTCCTCTAACTCGTCTCCTTCTCTTCGTCCTGTATTATATAGAATCGGGTAGATGTATGTATGTATGTGTCTGTGTGTGTTATAGCTGGGACGCCCGTGACGCGAAAGTCTCGAGTACGTACGTGCGTGCGGTTACGTGTTCGCCACGCGCGTGTAGAATACAAGAGACTTCCGTTTTATCCCCGTTTCCCACATCTTCCCCATCTCCGACGTTTCCGAATACATCTTCCGCGGTTTGTTTCGATGCAACTGGTCGACGATAGCCTCGGGCGCTCGAGATTACCGTGAATCACCGACCGACAGTCGATTCGTATAAGAAAAATGTCGGGAAACGAGGCCACTCGAACGTTCCGAGCTGCTCCGTGGCAAGGTGACTTCGCGTTCCCTTCGTCGTGAACGGCCGAACGCGTGATTTCAATCGGTGACGCGATACAAGAGACCGTTACCATAAACAATGCCCGCGATAACTGTGCGGTAAAACTCTTCGAGCCGAAAACGCATCGCCCTCTAGCGGCGAGATTGCGCGAAAGTCGGTTACACGATTCTCGCGCCATCTCGCGGCAGGGAGACTCAGCACCAAAGTACCAAAGTACCCAATTACACGATAAAAAAAAGAATCAACGTTTCTGTACGATACCATCGTGCGGATAGCGAAAGACTTTGCAATCCAAGACCAAAAATGTCCTCGATCCTGTTCTACAGAACCGACGGGGTTTCGCCAAGAGCGAACGAAACGGAGACGACACCGAATGTGAAATAACAATAACGATACAAGATATACGAGGCTGTATAAAGGGGCAAGAAAGTTTCATCGCCAACAGGGAGTTATCTCATGATTCATCCGATACTTTAATCTACCTCTCCAGTACCGCTCGGTCGGTAATTCTTTTTTTTCACACACTTTCTCTTCTAGGTCCCTTTGAAAGTCTGGCACGTACCTTGTGATCGGGTCGTTTATCAATGTACGATTCGTGACTGCGCCTCGTCGTCGTACATCTTCCTTTCTCTCCTCTCCTCTGTGGGAAGAAAAGCTATTCTTCGTTTTTTTCTCCCCCTCTTCGCCCCTCGCCCTCCGTGTCTCCGAAGGTATGTGTTTCAACTGTGACAACTTCCTCGTAGCCGATTCTCCGCGGGATAAAACGTCGAAGACGCTCTTGTCGCTCCTCCCCGTGTTATACGTACCGCCCGAGCAAAGATCGAGTGGGTGGGTGGATGCGGAATACCTTGAAGATATAGTCTCGCGGAGCGAGTCGTCGAACTCTCGAATGGCCCGCGATACCGAGCTGGACAAAAGCCGGGATCGTTGAATCATCGATAATACAGAATCATATATATATATATATGTATATATTACTTGCCCGTGGAAAAAAGATATATCGACGATTTAAAAAAATAAAAAAAACAAACCAAACCAAAATCATTAAAGAGCGCGAGAAAATGTTTGATGAAAAAAAAACGACGTGGGCTCCAGCAGGAAGATTTCCATACATCCTGTATGTGGCTCACGGGTGCGATGACCCGAGCGGGAAGGTGTAGAGAGGTATGTACAACTCGAGAAGAGGAGTACCCATGCGGTGCAGAAGAGCCCTCGAGAGCGGTGTATCGCTGTATCGAGTGAGAAGCGAGTGAACGAATGAACGGAGTCCCAACTCCGCGGTGAGAGCGACAAAAAATAAAAATAAAAGGAAAAAAAAGCCAGACTTCGTGAGTTAAAGTGCTGGCAGGAGCGAGAGAAGTGAGTCGAGGGGTTCGAGAGGGACTTTTGAGAGGGGGAGCCGAAAATCACCTGCTGCTGGTATCGCTTCAACTGGACGTCGACGATGCCCGACGGATTGGTTCCCCGTTCGTTGCGGCCTGCAGCGGAGCGTTTCGTGCGGAGTTCTCGTAAATTACCGTTGATGTAACAGAGTAAACAGTCGGACGACGATGACGACGGTGAAACCGGACGCGGTTGCGTAACGGCGGCGCACAGGTCCGAGCAACGAACCGATAAAGAAAAAAAAAATGAAACGAATAAATAAAGTTAGCGCGTTTATCAGAGACGCTTTCGGTAGAGTCGAGACCTCGAGACGAATGAAATCGGCGGGCGGTGATTACGATGGAGAAACGGCGATAAAAGTCTCGGAAGGAGTCGCCAGCGAAGACGGTCGCGGTACGAGAGAAAACCGAAGAAAGAACCGGACGGAGCGACGAACGAACCGACGATTAAGAGTTCGTGCCCGTGGTTATAAGGCCACGGGATAAAACCGTCCGCCGGAGCTCTGCGAACCGGTTGCTCGCAGTGACGTGAGCGAACTGAAGCTTCTCGCTGGCAGGTAGAGCCAGGTAAACTACGCTGGCAACCTGTGCCGGCCGGCCGGCCGGCAGGGCAGGAGAGGAAGGTGCCCAGCGAGCCGTGGTAACGAGAGAGAGAGAGAGAGAGAGAGGATGGGACGACGGCGGAGAGAGAGACGGGTACGCGCTCGCTGGCTGGTGCCCCGGCTAGTCGGCGGCAGGTACAGTCAGGCGCAACCTGCGCGCGCGAGTCGGGCCAGTCAGCCAAGCGAGATCCCGAGAGCTCGGTGCTTCGTCTGGCCGTGACGACCAGGCGAGTACGAATGAGATAAAACTATCGGCCCGCTTGCCGGTCGGAGGAGGAAGGAAAAACGACGAAATTATTGTCCGAGCGGAGAACGAGGGATCGGTGAGAATGGAGGGGCGATCGAGGTAAGGAAGGAGCGCGAGAGACTGAGAGGTCTGGGTACCGCACGGTGGAGACTGTGTGTGACTCAGCTCGAAATTAGCGAATTGGCCACCGGCACGGCAAAACGCCGTACCATTGCGCTCTTCGGGAATAGTCTTGCGCAAGAGGTGCTCAATATTCGGGGCATGGTTCTCGATCGGTAAGGCTCAAATTGCCGCTTCCATCCGGAAACTACGATAGCGCCATAATTTCACGATAAGTTAGGATTTCCAAGAAACGCGCTTCAGAAAACCTTCTCCGGCGGATCTTCGGTGGGAAGGTGCATTCATTTTAATATTGCGCTCGAATTTGTTGAACAGATACAATGAGACTATTGCGTCGTGAGAGAAAAAAAAAGGGGGACACCCGTTACATAGAATGAGGGAGTTATACCTGTAGCTAGCAGAGCGTGACTTTTCACGTGGAGTAGGCACGCTGTGCATTACGAAGGAGTAGTGGGGTTCGGAAGGGGGGGGGGGGGAGAGGAGGGGGGAATAATGAAAGAGACCACGCCAGCACTGACGCGCTCTATCCTCGATTCTTCTATCCAGCGCAAAAAATTGCGAGTACACACACGTAAGTGCTCGAAACTCGCGAGGAATTCTATCGGGATCGATCCATTGATGAATTGCGTCAACGTCGGTACCGAAGGGTACTCTGTATCGGCCGGTGTGAAATAATCACCACTAATCGCACCAGGGTGGCCTCATCGATTTTTCAGGTCCGATCGCCTTCGTGGAACGTGCCTCGGAAACATCTCATTCGGCGCTGTTTCTTCACCTCCCTCGTACCGAACGGTACGAGTCCTCGGGAATTCAACCGAAACAATCGACCGCTCTATCGCAACAATGAAACTAACCGAGTCTCACGAGCCGAACGGCGACTCTAGGTACGGAGCCGCGGGAAGCAAAAAACAAATACCTCCGGGGTCTCGGCTAGGAAAAACTCCGGGTGAGAAGAGTTTTTCCATGGGAGAACCTCTCGGTCGATCGGTGGAATATCAGGCCGGTACTTTGCCCTCTTCACGGAACTTTCCCGAGGCGCAGCGGCATCGACGAAACCGCGGCTGTGAGAGAGTGTCGTGGGAGAGCGAATCGATTTCGATTCGAATATCCCGGTCTTCGGGGGATAAGCTGTTCCGCAACTATCCACCCGGCTGACCGATAAATAACGTCATCGAATCGATCGCGTCGAAAGATCGTCAGTACTTTACATCCTTAATAATTTAATTAATTAATTTCAGTGCCTCAGCAGTTTATTCCCGCGGTGGGCTGCAGAAGGGAGGCTGAAAATCACTGTCGGGAATCGTAGAATAAATGCGATGTTCCATCTCTCTGTCTCTGACTCCTCGTCTTCGTTACAGTACGAAGAAAGAGCAAAGAGCTCTCCTCGGCCGGAGTAAGAAAGACGCTGTGTGATGCGCACCGGTGATTCTCGCGAGGTCAGCGACTCTGGCAGCGCAGCAGCGCGGACAGAGTTAGTGGAGCGCTCAGCTCAGCGTACCGGCACACTCGCGGGAGGAACTTTATGAATCGGTGCGTGGAGAACGGAGGCTTGGGAGGAACGTTCGACGAGTCTCGTTCCTAGGTACGAGCGAGGGGATGAGGAAATACCGAACTGATCAGTCGCCTGAATTTCCATCCGATTTATCGTCGTACGCTTAAAACAGGAAACCCGGAGAGCCTCGCGTCGTTTTCGACGAAACGAAATTGATTTCGCATCCTCGCGACGCCCTGAATCAAGGTCAAAAATGGTGGTTTCGCAACCACAAAGAACTTGATATCTGGCTTGCCGGTCTCTCGTTACATCACTCTCTTGAGCAGGATCAGGGTCGAACGTTTCTCGAGTACCAAGTCGGTATTCTCGTTCTCCGCCGCTGCCCCTCCCTCGCCCCTCTCGGATGCCCCTCGACTTCCCTGCCGCCAGTCCCTTCGTACCTTTTCACGGCGGAGTATTTACCTCCCCTTCCGCTCGGGAGTCTCGCCGTAGCGCAACCGTTCACAGGCCACGGAGTACGCAGGTGCATTAACCGGACATCTAGGCCCAGCAGCGTAACGCCATAGCGTAGTCTTAGATGAGAAGCCACGCTCACCTGCCTTCCGAGGAGTCTGGCGAGCTGACTCTTCTTTTCCTCGGTATCAGGAAGAAACGCTCCTCCGGCAGATAGCCGCGATAATAGAACTCTCGTCCGAGCGGATGCCTCGAATTCGATTCATAGCCAATAACGCAATCCTATGACACAAACGACCTGGGTAGCTGGAACTATCGACTCATTAGCGTGACAAACTATCGCTGTTAAAGACTCTGCTTGGATAGATGACGCGCATCGACCGATGTGTTGACCGATATAAAATCGTATCACGATCGGACTCTTGTCGGTATATCATCTTCGGGTGGGAATGAGCAAGATAACTCGTAACTCAGCGTGCATAGAGCGACGAACGTACGTTCCAGTTTCTTGGCTCGGTTTTTTGTTAGGTGTACAGGATGCGTATTAGCGCATGCACCATTATGCCACGCATCCTTACACACTGTATTGTACACCTAACGGGATACGCGCTAAAAACGGATAATCCAACGTGGAGTCCTAGAAAAGTGTACATACAGATGTAGACACGCGAGACTGCACGTTGTACGAAGCTGACGTCGTTTCACCAAGATCGTCACTGACAAAAGCATGAATTTCTCGTGGACTCGTGTAGCTGTACCAGCTCGGCGTTATAAATAAATAACGAAGCTTGGGAAACTTGAGACACAATACGTATCGTGGCGGGCTTACACGGAGTGTATACGTATGTGGTTTTATTTGCCACTTGCAACTGTGTATACTCTGATCCAGTATGGACGGTTCCCACGAGAAAAATAAAAATAAAAAATAAAAAAATCGCTTTGAGCCTTTATAGTTTTGCGTTATACCACGGTAAAGCGCGCTCAACGCCACGGGGTGCCGCTACGTGAGCACACTCTGAGGTCGGGAGGTCATCGGTCAATTTCAACCTCGTCGCGGCCTACGCGCTTTAATGCCTACCCAAACGAGATGTTGTTGGCGGTATTATTTCAACTTCCGCAATCCGTATGCTCCTCGATTGGTCTTGACCCGCTTGTCGATGGGATTGAATGACCGAAAAGCTCACCTTACGTCTAGGTCGTATACGGTCATGAACATGAATCCGTGATACGCCATCATCGCCTATAATACATCGCACAGTGGGGTGTCCGAGGGGCATCCCGATCTCGTTGCCAATAAGCATTTCCACAAATTTTCATGTTTATGCGAGTCTGAAGAGCGCTCAAGGTCAATCGTCCTTCCCCGAGGCACGATGATCGGACTCGGCTTGCAGCACCGCCACGCATGCACTCGGTTATCTTAAAACAGTTATTCTTGGTATCCGTCACTTCTTGGCATCACAACAAGCTTGCGCTCGAATCTCATCTCCCGTTCCATCAAACAACGCGTCTTCGTGTCCATTCCTAGACCGCGAATTACCCTGCCCTCTGGATCTTCCATCCATCTTCCGGAATCGGGGATAGATCGACGATCGATCGTCGATAGATGTTGAATGAAATAAAAACCTGAGATGATAGCCATCTTACCGACAATTATTTTCCCAACTCCAGAGGTGAGCAATTGTCCTAAGTTTGCCTAGAGCAACTGCAAACTGCGACTGTAATAATGTTTTAAAAAATTGTAACTACCTTGCCATTTCTGGCCCCTCTAAAAAGTTGGCGAGTGAATAAATGTTTCGAAATGTCGTGAAAGGAATCGAATTGCGGGAACGCAGTGTCAAAGCATGTGCAGCGATTCAGCGAGTGAAACGCCAACTACCCGTTCAGCGAATCTCCCTGCTGACTCTATAATTTCGTATCTTGTTCTTAACATACATTACTCGCTACGGCCGTTTATTCCCGCTACTCGGTGGATCTTTCGACGATGCTTAAAATGCTCCCCTTTACCGAGAGAACCGATCGATGCGTGAAATTCCCAACTCTACAATGTAATCTCGAGTTTCCTCCGGATCTGCTCCTCAAAATGAACGACTCGTGAAGATCGATACATCTCGTCCGTGCGAGATAGTGGCGATATCCGGATGGTGCGTGCCACAGGCAAGAAGAACCTGGACTCGAACGCGTATCCACACGCTGCGTGCGGTGGTAGGTAACAGGTGTTGGACGGCTCTCACCGGAGAGTCTCGAAGAAGCCAGGAGGAGCAGACCTCGGCTGACCGCTCGCGCGCGCGCGCGCGCCCGTTCGTTTCGCAGGTGAGGGTAAGCTTGCAGCAGCGGTGAGCGTATCGCGGGCGCGCAGGTGCGCGAGTTCCCGGAGTACCGGCGCGCACCATGTCCGGCATTTTCTCCGGTCTCTGTACGCTCCCTTGACGCTGATCGAAGTGAATAGAAAACCGCTGTCGAGAGGGTACCTCACCGTACGTATACGCGCCTCAGCACCGCGAGCGTGTACGCGCGAGATAATCGTGACGAGAGTATTGTATCGCATCTGTGTACGTAGCAATGGAAATGCGTCTGCCATGCGTAGCGTGGAGAATCATTGGGGAAAAACTCGGAGAAATAAATATCTGAGAAGAGACGAATGGCAGAGTGCACAGTCGTTCAGCGTTCGCCGGAAACACGGCTCGTCGCCTGCCGCTCCGCTCTGCCGCTTTCCAAACCTCCCTCGGTCTTTATTCCGTTCCCGACGTGCCGCTGCCGCCGCGACTTTTCTCGATTCCTCCCTCGTTCTCGTCGCCACGGCCACGTTTGTCCCGGCACGGGCCGTGACTGCTCTCACGGGTGCCCCGCCGCCTGGGCAACCCTCCTTGCTCGCCTGCGGCCACAGCGGTAAGGAGCATCGAGCTTGATCGAGCTCTTCCTCCACGCCCGACTCACCGGCTCGGGGTGTCGAAATAAGGAACGATTATATCTGCGAAACAGGAAGACTGTGGGTCTGACATTTTTATAAATAAAAGTCCCAAAAATTACATGCAAAACGAGTGTTCACAGCAGAACACTGCCTTAAAGCCATTAGATACGGACGCATTTCAATTGGCTACCGTAAATTTATAGCTACTGTCTAGAATGCTTCAGAGCATCCCGTTAATACTCACGTTGAATTCAACCTCCCGATCGTCTTTGTTTATTCCAGCATCAACGCTTTTCGCGATCGTCGATTGCTCAATGGAAGACGTTAACTTGAAATATTATAATGTGCCGGAAGCGCGAGGAGAAATAACGAGATAACTCTCCGGAGGGTCGGTGCACAGGTAGGTATCCCAAGTCCAAGTGAGTTTTCTTCATTAAAATTCAATTCGGATCGCAGGTAGAGCGAGGCAACAACAACGGTCACGCGGAGAGGCTCGGAAGGCAGTCTAGCAGAGTGCCGCTGTTAGCGCACCGCACTATGACTAATTACGAAGCGGTAGCTGATGCTTGGGCGGCTGTTGAGTTTTCGTCCCCCTTCGGCAGTGCAGGCCGGTGTGGCGAGTGCGCTAACACCGAGTACGCTCTCTCGACTCGTGATCGTTCCACCGGGCATCTTCGTGACGCACGTACTATGTCGTGTAACGTTCGCTCGGTTCAATTCCCCCGGTATTTTGTGATGCATGGCAGTACTGTATTGGACTGTGTGCATCGCTTGTCCTTGCCTCCGCAAAAGTTTTGTTTTTGTCTCTCGTTCGTCTTGCGATCGCGTTCCACCGTCGCGCAGACCCTTTCGAGGGCATATGCGCAAATCCGCGGCCCCAGCGCCTACGGTCAGTGCAGAGAAACTACCGCCGGAGGGCGCGCATTGTCGCCGGGCTAGCGTGACGATGACGGGGGCATCGCACGTTGCTGCTCTACTGCTGCTGTCTATGCTCGACGCTCGAGCTACCGGTGCAGCTCTTGTGTGACTTGATAATTTTTTATTTAGGATCAACGATTTGACTGCTCGCTTCCCGCACTATATAGTAATCTCCTCGGAGATACTAGCTTCTCTCGCCGTCTCAGCCGTGTAACAAAGTCTCACTGCATGGAAACTTTTAAAGCCATACCGTACGCTCTGAATCACGTCTCGAATGTATCGCGAGAATAATTGCTGGCAAGCGAGTCGTAGCAGGCGGTCTCGTTATGTCTCCGAGCGCTTCTATGGACGCACCGGTTGTTATTAATTAGCTAGATAAACGGAGATAGTCCGTGGAAATAATAACGATTATAACGGATAATTATGAGGTGAATAGTTGCGGTAGGTATTCGGACACTGCACAGGTATGCCAGATCTACGACATGCGGGAATGAGAAGAATCGTGTTCGGTGCGTCAAATGTACTGTACGGTATTGTTGTCGGGATATTTATGGTTCTCAGCTTGTTGGCGTACGTTCTTTTTTTTTTTGCAATTCGTATATTACAGCTATAGTTACAAGCTCGAAGAAAATGAGGAAGAGAGGGGCCGGGTATGAGAGTCTCGGGGCCCATTGTTCGTCGCGATACTTTTCGCGCAAATACAGGTATCTTCCACGAACGTTGGGCTCTCAGACTATCAACATATCACTGTGCCGACTCGACGTAAAAAAAAAAAAAGTTACGCCGCATGTACACGGACGAAAACGATGGTCGGGTCTGGAGCGCGACAAACACGGAAGGTAGCAACATCCTGTGTCGTATACAGCACCGGGTACAATATAGAGACACCCTCCTTCACGCTCCGACGACTTTACACCGTGACGCTGATTTGAGGATGCTTCCTCTCCTTTCCAGCGTGCTGACTCGTTTAAAAACTTCTCCCCGAGACTGATCCGTACGCCGAGATAAAGCATGTGCGATGACTTGAATAAAATAAATAAATTGACTATGCGCGGTGTCTCTCTGGGGCCGTCGGCCGCCGGAAAAACCGAACAGGCCACTGTGCGTGAAAAGCCGCTGTGTGCTCGTTCTGATGCGTCTCTTAATTAGAAAAAATGTTGCGCGATTATCGACCGATGGCTGTAATCCGATTAGAACCGTGCGAGGATGTAATGTTTTCTTCTTAATACAATAAATGAAGACGTGGGAAGAGTTAAAAGATAATACCCCGCATCACAGACCCGATCAGCAACTTCGCCGCGCCGAGATTATCCTGAGAAGCTAACGGAGAAACATAATGCGTAATTAATTTAATGAAGCGCGTAATTTATTGCTTGTTGAATAGTATTTTTCAGGGGACAATGGAGATGAAGGAGATGACAACGACTTACGAGACGATGAGTTCCGGAAATAGCGTCAACGCACGTATCGGCCATTCTTGTGCTATATTTATACTATTCGACTGGCGCGTGCTTTCGTGGTCGCACACCCTCCCTGAGGATAAACTGCTGCTGCTCGATCAGCACTTGGAGTTGTCGCTCGAAAGGCCCAGCCCTCTTCCGCACTGCCAGCACAAAAAATCCATGGCCTGTTCGGAATCTAAGAGCGGAGCTACGTATCGCTCTCTTTCAGTCAGTTGCGACGTCCTTGTGTGAAACACGCGCAAAAAAATACCGAGAGAAACTAAAAATTATTCATTTATCAAAAGCCTACTGCTGGCTGAAACATGACGCCTCCACGCGTAGCTTGCACTATCACCGCACCTGACGTCAGAGTGGTACCGAATCGTAAGTTATTCTCATTTATAATATTTCATTGTTCAAAGGATTGTAGCCGAATTACACCGGTTCAACCCAACTAACCGGCCTATGAAACTCTTATTTTTTTACAATCGTTTACAGTCTAGTTTTCAAGCATGTACCACAATTATGCTACGATTTTTTTTATCGCATTATTTTGAAACAACATATCGATACCGTGGGCAGTATCAAAGTGCACACGCTTCACTGTATCGAGTCGCGAAACTGAGCGCTGTCGGAGACGCGACGGCAAGAAGCGTCGTGTGCGGCACGCAGGGCGGTCGCGTGCTTCGTTGTGTGGATATCTGTCAAAAGTCCCAACCAATTTTCTAAGGTTATAAGCTTCGATCAGAGGAGTTAAAGACTGCGACAAACGAAATTTAAGGAATCATGTGGAATGTGCGAGGTATCGTATCTCTGTGCACGATACTCTGCGTTCTCGACGTCCTGACAGGATGCATCGCTGCGTCGGCTCACATAAGGACGCATCAACACAAGCCCAGCAGCAACGAAAGAACCGAGGACGGCGCGTTTAGTCCGCGGGACAGCGACCACTACGTGGACGGCGAGCATCATCAGGAATTCGATCATGAAGCTATACTCGGTGAGATTTCGATGTCTATGCCATTGTTGTTGGTTAAACTTTGAATCTCAAAGCTGGACCATCTCGGCTTCGATGTACTGCTTAGCTCTGAGCTGGAGGAGTCACAAGTAATTTTAATTTCCAGGCAGCGTCAAAGAGGCCGAAGAGTTTGATAAACTTCCTATCGAAGAGTCCAGGAGGAGACTCGGCCTCCTGTTGACGAAAATGGATCGCAACGGAGATCAATACATCGAGAGGAACGAGCTCAAAGCTTGGATTCTACGCTCGTTCGGGTATTTATTTATTTATTGTTTATTATTTGGTTCAAGTCCTTTTACATACAAGTGTGCGCGTTATGTGTATGATATGCCCATGCGGCAATAGAGTCGATACAAAAAGAGAAGATAAGAAAGACCAATTATTATATACAGCGTCAATGCTAATGAGCCACAATGAGTAATGAGTATGCCCGAAAATACTAGAGATCCAGGCAAGTGAAAGTCGTTTGACGAACATGCATTGGTTCGTTTTACAGAATGCTCTCCTCCGAGGAGTCCCAGGATCGCATGGACGACGCAGATTCAGACGAGGATGGCAGGATCAGCTGGGAAGAGATTCTCCAAGATACCTACGGTTCTGACGCCGAGGATCTTTCCCCTGACGACAGACTCGTCAATGACGACAAAGCCACTTTTGCAGCGGCTGATCTGAACAAAGACGGATACTTGGATACAGAGGAATTCAAGGCCTACACCCATCCGGAGGAGACACCGAGAATGTTTCCAATTCTCTTGGAGCAAGCACTACAGGATAAGGATACGGACGGCGACGGATTCATAAGCTTTCAGGAATTTTTGGGTAACAGGGCGAAAAGCGAGGACAAGGAATGGCTTCTCGTTGAGAAAGACAAGTTCGACCATGAACACGACAAAAATCGGGACGGCAAACTGGACTCGACGGAAATTCTCGCGTGGCTCGTGCCCAGCAACGAGTAAGTTTATTGGATCATTTTTACACTTTAGAGCCGACGGTAAGTACGGAGATCGGCCAGCGTAACAATTGAATTGCACGTTTTTTTCCAGCGATCTCGCGACCGACGAGGTGGATCACCTTTTCGCCGCGTCGGACGACGATCACGACAACAGATTGTCCTTCGAGGAAATTCTCGAACACCACGATACATTCGTCGGCAGCGAGGCGACGGATTACGGGGATTACTTGCAAGACATCGAGCGTTTCGCTGACGAGCTTTGAAACGCGATACTACAGTGGATCCTAAAAAAATTACCGAGCCGACGGAAAGTATTGCGGGGCAGAAGCCTCAAAGCATTTTTAATATTTTCCGACGGCTGTCTCTTATCGTTTATTTATTATCTATTCTTATTCCTGTACATTTCCGGTAGCTAGAGTTTTTTTTTTTTCTTCGGACGGACATCGGCGCACCGTGCGATTTTCTTCGTCCCGGGAATGTCTGCCATTTTCGATCAATAATTTAACGTGTGAGTTCAAGCGCAAGTTCAAATACTTTTCGACGAGGACGGCGATTTGTCAGTGTCTTCCACCTTCTACACATTGTCGAGTGCCATGAGATCAAATGGTTTTTCACCATAAAGCGAGCCAAAGTCTTTACTTACTTTTAATCTGTCATTTATAAATTATCGTTATCGATTAAGTGCGTTTCAGAGTGTAGATTTCATTGACACGACGAATTTCCTGGTAATTCTACTTTTTGTGCACAAACCGTAATATCGCGAGGCGCACGATTTTTAAAAATAAATATACAGTAAAAATGAAAGGGAACTGCATACGTAATTGGGGTCCCTGTCTGATAAATGCGATTAACCGAGACTTTGGCAGTACATCAAGTGAACTTAGCCAACTCAGTCAACTGTGCACCAAACAACCCAACGGTAGGGTATTATTTTCGTCACTTCTGGTCCCGGAAATAAATTTTTCAACCGGAAATGCGTCACTTCCGGTCGAAAAATTACATTTTCAAACCGGAAGTGACGTATTTCGGGTATGTCGTCACTTTCGGTCGAAAAATCTGATTTTTCGTGACGTATTTGTGGTTCATTTGATATACTGCCGAGACTTCTGCCGGTAAGTCGGAACCACGTTGGCAAGGAAGAGTCGTGACGCCCGTGGGCTATCTTCTCTCCTTCACATTTTTCCCCAGGGTTTATGCCAGTAGCTTGTCTCGTTTCTTTCGAACCTGATGTCGACGCGTCGATCGTTCAGTTTTCAACGAAACAAAACAATATTGGCATAGAATAAAGTTAATAACAATTGAATTTCGAAAAGAATCAGGATGCCGTACGCTAATCAGCCCTCGGTGCATATAACCGAATTAAACGAGGAGAACGTGAAGTTTCAGGTGGAGGACACGGAGCTGAGGTTAGCAGTTTGTTTTGGTCGCGACCGGCAATCCCACGCATCATCGAGTGTCCCGTTAATTGAACAATCTATTTTTTTTTCAGTGTCGCAAATAGTATGAGGCGTGTATTTATCGCCGAAACTCCGACCATGGCGATCGATTGGATTCAGCTTGAAGCAAACTCGACAGTTTTGAGCGACGAATTTCTCGCACACAGAATCGGCATGATTCCATTGATAAGCGACGAAGTACGTTTATTCCGTCGATTATACAAACGATCGGTCCGTTTTTAAACCCAATACGAATTTTTCTCTTCAGGTTGTCGACAGGATTCAATACACGAGAGACTGCAGCTGCCCCGACTTTTGTCCGGAGTGCAGCGTGGAATTCACGCTGGATGTAAAATGCGCGGAGGAGCAAACAAGGCACGTAACTACAGCAGATTTCAAATCCAGCGACCCCAGGGTGCTTCCCGTTACGTCTAGGCACAGAGAAGATGATGCCAGTGAATACGGAGAGACCGACGGTAATTTTTACACATAAAAACCATTAACACTTACAAATAATAATAAGCAATGGGAACTTCTTTTCGCTTCTTCTTGATTTTTGTAATTTTCGGGATATACATGCAAGCTCATGATCTCAGTTACCGCTGTTGTGCCTAATATATTTTTATGATTATGTGAAAGGAGAAATCTGTGGATAAACTTAATATAAAAAATAATTATATACCTACTGTACAATTGAAAGTATTTTTTTATTATAGAAATCTTGATTGTCAAATTGAGAAAGGGACAAGAATTGAAACTCAGGGCTTACGCTAAAAAAGGTTTTGGCAAGGAACATGCAAAGTGGAATCCCACCGCTGGAGTGTGCTTCGAGTATGATCCTGACAATTCTATGCGGCACACTCTGTTTCCGAAGCCCGACGAGTGGCCAAAGTCTGAATACACCGAACTGGAGGAGGATCAATGTAGGTCCTAAACTCGAGTGCGAGATTTGTAAAACGTGATATTGATCAATTTCGTTTCAGATGAAGCACCCTTCAATTGGGAAGCCAAGCCAAACAAGTATTACTTCAACGTGGAGAGCAGCGGAGCCCTGAAACCCGAAAATATCGTGATGATGGGTATAGCAGCTTTGAAGAACAAACTGTCCAACTTGCAAACGCAACTGAGTCACGAAGTGCAGAGCGACGCGCTCAGCATTCATCACTGATCGATAATATTCGTTCCATGTGATCGACAAACACTTGTACAAAAAGAAAACTAAAAAACGATAAAATTCTAACTTACATCAAAACAAAGCCTCGACGCAGTACTTTTCTACGCGAAGCGATTGGCAGCGCCACCACTCTTCTCCCGCCTAAATCTAGTGATGTTTTTTTCATCTGGCACACATCGACGTTGTGCGTC
This sequence comes from Amblyteles armatorius, assembly GCA_933228735.2. Taxonomy (NCBI): domain Eukaryota; kingdom Metazoa; phylum Arthropoda; class Insecta; order Hymenoptera; family Ichneumonidae; genus Amblyteles; species Amblyteles armatorius. Next base: position 837,304 of record OW121689.1, on the reverse strand, counting down.
CTCCAGATATGTCGATCGCAGAGAGATATTTTTGATTTGATCTGCGAACAACGTTACGAAAAGAGTGCATGCACATGTTCATAGCGAGGGCACAATGTATATCAAACAGGTATTTAATGAATCAAAGACATTTCCTCGATAATAATAAAACCGGGACGGCCTTTGTCGTTGCTCGGAGCGGATGCCACGACCCGCTCATTTAAAGCTTCTCTGTCCCGTTATCATCGAACGCACAATGAGATCCTCGTTAACAGTATTGTCGTTGTCAAAAATACAATAGTTATCCGATGATAATCAACACCGAATTATGTAGTCATTTATCTCCGAAGAGGTTATGTCTGCGAAGTCCGCGCGTACCCAGAATTTCGTTTCTGGCAACCGTTGATTTTATATTTTGTCAACAACATTTGTCGTCACGCCCACGCTGATATTCGAATTTTATTTCCAGGTAATTATTCAGGGTTTCAAGTCGTACCGAGAACAAACAGTAGTGGATCCTTTCGATCCCAGGCACAATGTAGTCGGTAAGTCATGAAGAAAAATACAAGACCCGTGAGGTTTTCATTGGTGTACGATAATGTTGATTTGACAATTTTGTCGTTCCAGTCGGGAGAAATGGCTCAGGCAAGAGCAACTTCTTCTATGCCATACAGTTTGTTCTCAGCGACGAATTTTCACACTTGAGGCCGGAGCAGAGACAAGGACTTCTTCATGAGGGTACCGGACCACGGGTCATATCTGCTCATGTGGAGATCATATTCGACAATGCGGACGGAAGATTGCCGGTATATGCTCAACATACAAAATCATTTTTAATTTTATATCTATGAAATACTTTATCAGGATGTTTGCTTTCCTCGTAGATCGACAAAGACGAGGTGTACTTGAGAAGAGTGATCGGTTCAAAGAAGGACAACTATTTTCTCAACAAGAAAAATGTTTCGAGAACAGACGTTATGAACTTACTGGAGTCCGCGGGATTCTCAAGATCAAATCCTTACTACATTGTGAAGCAGGGAAAAGTGAGTCGATAGCCAAATGGAGATTAAAAAAAATGTATTAACCCTTCGAAGCACGTTGTAGCATGGGTGATACACCTCTTTGAATTCAGAAAAGAAGCATTAATAACCAAGCAACGTATTCGAAACCTCATATTTGGAAAAAAATGTATGCTTCAATGGGTTAAGGAAATAAAAGGGAGGCTTGGGAAATTTTTGGGATACAGCTATTACAAAACCTTTCTTATATAACTATCGATATTCTCATTGGCAGATCAATCAAATGGCGACAGCTCCGGATTCGCAGAGGTTGAAGCTACTTCGAGAAGTTGCGGGTACTCGGGTGTACGACGAGAGAAGAGAAGAATCCAAGTCTATCCTGAAGGAGACCGAGGGAAAGCTCGAAAAAATTGTTGACTTTTTGCGAACTATAGGTACACTCAGGAATCCGATGAATCTCAAGCCAGATGTCGATAGTAAACGGTATACACGATAACTATCTCGATCGCTCTTTCAGAGGAGCGTCTGCAAACACTCGAGGAAGAGAAGGAGGAGCTGAAGGAATACCAGCGCTGGGACAAGCAACGACGTTGTCTGGAGTACACGATCCACGAGCGAGAGTTGAAGGAAAATCGACGAAAGCTGGACGAATTGGACGAATCCAGAGCGAACAGCGGTGCGGAGCAGGCGAAGCTCGGAGCCGAAGCGAAAGCCGCGCAGGAGAACGTCCGTGCGGCAACGAAGCGATTGAAAGAAGCGAAGAAAGAGGTACAAGCGGCGAAAGAAGAAAGGGATACTCTGAGGTAAATCAACGAAAACTCCGATATCTTGATTATTATACGAACTACATTGATTTTTGCATCGAATAGCGCCGAACAGCAGCAACTTCTCAAGGAGAAAACTAAACTGACTTTGACGATAAACGACTTGCTGGAGGAAGTAAAGGGCGACAATGACAGTAAGAAACGAGCTCAGCAGGAATTGGAGAAGTTGAAGCTGACGATTGACGAGAAGGAGAAGGAACTCGAGACGATAAAGCCCGAGGTAAGGTCCTAGCTTTGCGATTCGTGAGACATTTATCGGTATATCGCGTTCACGATGGTTTTTATTACACAGTATGAGGAAATGAAACGCACGGAGGAAGAGTGCACGCGTAATCTTGCGCTCAAGGAACAGAAGCGGAAAGAGCTTTACGCGAAGCAAGGTCGTGGCAGCCAGTTCAGCAGCAAAGTAAGTTGCATGGATTATTCATACAGTTCTTTTTGGTATATCACTTTGATCGTATTAACGATAAATGCGACATTAATTCCACAGGATGCCCGAGACGAGTGGATAAAAAACGAGTTAAGACAACTGACCAAGCAAATAAAGGATAAGCAAGACCATCACGCCAAGATCAAAGAGGATCTAAAGCGGGATCACGAGAAACAAATAGCTTTGGAAAAAAAGATCGAGGAACATACGGCAGAGACGGAGCGCCAAAGGGCGTCGATAGACGAACACAACAAACAATACTACGAGATGAACAAGGCGAAGGATCAGTGCCAAGCAACAAGGAAGGAACAGTAAGTTCAACCGTTTCTTCTCTTATACTCAAGACGAAAAATTGCAAGGTACATTAATATAATTGGCACGTAGGTATCGCCAGGAGAGTGTATTGCAGCTAAACTTATCCGGTCTGAAAGAGGACTTGGCGAAAGCGGATCAGAGCCTGAGATCTATGGCTGGAAAGCCAATCCTGAACGGCAGAGACAGTGTGCGCAAAGTATTGGAGACATTTCGGTAAGCATTTTTGTTTTTAGATTTTTACAAATTCATGTAGATGCAACTAATCTACGATACACTGATCGTTCTCATCCAGCGAGCGTCCAGACATGGCGCACGAGGTGAAGTGCTATTACGGCCCGGTGATCGAGAACTTCGATTGTGACAAGAGCGTCTACATGGCTGTTGAAGTAACTGCCGGCAACAGATTGTTTCATCACATCGTGGAAACCGACAAGTTTGGAACGAAAATTCTCAAAGAGATGAATAATCAACGTTTGCCAGGTGAAGTGACGTTCATGCCATTGAATCGTCTTCACGTAAAAGTGCAAGATTATCCTTCCACCAGCGACGCCATTCCCATGATATCGAAATTAAATTACGACAGCAAGTACGATCGAGCTCTAAGGTAAATAATCAGTTATTCTCATGGTACATCGAATCGTCGAAACGTCTACCGAGAATGACAATCGATACATTCGACGCAGGTACATCTTCGGGAAAACATTGATCTGTCGTAATCTCGAAGCTGCGACGAGTCTCGCTCGGGAATCCGGTCTGGATTGCGTAACACTGGAGGGCGATCAAGTCTCGTCGAAGGGTTCTCTAACGGGTGGATACTTCAACACCCTGAGGTCACGTCTCGAAATTCAGAAGACTCGATCGGAACTCATGGCTCAGATCGCTACTCTGGAGAGTCAGCTCACGACTCTCAAGGAAGACATAAGAAAGGCCGACCAAAGTATCAGCTCGTACGTTAGCGAGATGCAGCGTACCGAGACAAAAAATAGCAAGGCTAAGTGAGTTACGTTATCGAATAGATTCGGTATTTTAGAAAGTAGTCTCCAATATCGTATCGTTTCCACAGAGACATATACGACAAGATGAAGGCGGAAATACGGATGATGAAGGAAGAACTGAGTGCCATAGAGAGGTACCGCACGCCAAAGGAACGAAGTCTTGCCCAGTGTACCTCGAACTTGGAGGCCATGAAAGCAACCAAGGAAGGCTTGGAGAGCGAATTGCACCAGGATCTGATGGCTCAGCTGTCCGTTGCCGATCAGGAACAGGTCGACACGTTGAACGACGAAATACGGGCTCTGACCAAGGAGAACAAGACCGCGTTCGCCACGAGAATGCGACGCGAAGCGGAAAAAAATAAATTGGAGAATTTATTGACAAACAATTTGATGAGACGAAGGGACGAGCTTATTCAGGCACTCCAAGAGATATCTGTCGAGGACCGACAGCGGCAATTAGATTCTTCCAAGACTCAACTGGCCGACATCGAGAAGAGATTGGTAAAAGTTAACAGCGATTTCAAAGCTCAGAACGATAAGGTCGCGACTGCTTCTAAAAAGGTACGTTTCGCTGTGCCACTTTGCCACTTGTCGTCATTGTATTGTGTTACGTTGAACCATCGTTTTATATCAACAGCAAAAATCCGAATTGGCGGAGGTGGAAAAGTGGAAATTGAAGGACAAGGACGTCCAAGAGAAAATCGAAGCGGACGCGAAGGACTTGGAAAAATTGGCGAGCAAGCAGAATATACTTCAACAGAAGATCGCCGAGTGTACGCAGAAGATCACGGAATTGGGTGCATTGCCGAGTCCCGAGGCCTACGCAAAGTTCACGACTATGTCGACTAAGCTGTTATTCCGGGAGATGGAGAAGGCAAACAATCACCTCAAAAAATACAGGTCACTAGTTGATTATTGATCTTCAATTGCCATCTGCGCCTCTTTCATCGAGTTTTTTCAACCATCGAACGAACTAATTTCTCTTGCAGTCACGTGAATAAGAAAGCGTTGGACCAATTCATGTCGTTCAGCGATCAGAAGGAAAAGTTGGTAAGGCGAAAAGAGGAATTGGATCGCGGCGACGAGAAGATCAAGGAACTCATGTCGGTGTTGGAGCAGCGAAAATACGAAGCCATACAGTTTACATTCAAGCAAGTGAGCAAGTACTTCAGCGAGGTATTTAAGAAGCTGGTACCTTCCGGCCATGCTCAGCTCGTGATGAAAACTGCCGACGGCGAAGAGGGCGACGATGCCGGCTCCGAAACTGCCGACTCCGATCGATTCACAGGCGTCGGTAAGATTCACCGTGATGATAACTCAAATTACTTTGGGTATTTTTCATTCCTAACCGAAAAGTCTCTCTGTGCAGGAATACGAGTTTCCTTTACGGGTCAAACGGCCGAGATGCGAGAGATGAACCAATTGTCCGGTGGTCAGAAGTCCCTCGTGGCCTTGGCACTTATCTTTGCCATTCAAAAGTGCGATCCAGCTCCGTTTTACCTGTTCGACGAGATCGATCAGGCGCTCGACGCTCAGCATCGAAAGGCCGTCGCCGACATGATCCACGAGCTGAGTTCCGACGCCCAGTTCATCACTACGACATTCAGGTAAATCGAGTCCACCAATATAATAATAAAAATAACATTAAATCTGCGACAGGAAAATTCGAACAAATCTAACGTTCTCCTTTGCCCGCAGACCCGAGTTGCTTCAGCACGCGAATAAATTCTACGGTGTGAAATTCAGAAATAAAGTATCTCACGTTGAGTGTGTCACGCGCGAGGAAGCTGCCGACTTCGTAGAGGACGACACGACTCACGGATAGTCGATACAAATTGGACTTACACACAAAATACGAATGGTTATCTATTATAATTATTTTCTACAGCCCAAGTGCTAAATTCGTATAGAAGTATGATAACCACTTCGAATGAGACTGGAAAACGGAGAATATTTATTATACAACAGCAGCACACGACTCGATTACTCACGCGACGATACTGTACGACTACATATGCATAGAAACGTAACGTGGCGAATGGAAGCCAAGAAGATGTACAATCTCGTTGACGCGCTGTTTTATACAATATATTATATATATAAAAACAATGTCTGTGGAATCTCTCAATGTTTATTCACACATATCATTGTACAAAGAAACATTATCGGTACGGAACGACGACGAGTGTATGTTTACGAGATACAAAAGAAAAAAACATTTTCCATAAAATCGTTTCAACATAAAACAAAAATGTCAATGATTTCTCTGGTACGAGAATCGACGCAATTTTCGGAGTAATTATTTGTCCTTTCGTTGCGACGTAAGGCTGTCGTGCAGATTTGTCACGAGCGTCTCGATGGACTCGGGAATGACGATGCCGTTGACATCGATGAAATTCGCGACGGATTTAACGACGGACGCCTCGTTGATGACGCCCGTCGCCTCGCTCTTCACCGCCAGCACGAGATTGTACTTGTCGTCGTATTTTTTCAGGTAGGAACTAGCCTCGCAGACGAAGTCCGGATCGAACCCAGCCGGATCCCTGCGAACAAAATATTTATCAAACATAAAACGTCTACTCTGGTACTTGGCCTAACGGCGCAAAAACGGAAGGAAGAAGTAGAAGAAGAATTTAGCCGTCGTTTCGCCCGCTCGAGCCGTACCTCTGAATGGCGACGACGAATATTCCTTTTTCTTTGTACGTTGTGTAGAGCGTCAGAACACCCATTAGGATGAAGTAGATGGATACACAAACAACGAGAACGGGCTTGGACGTCGGGAACGGATAAAAGTAATCCCACAGCAGTGCAACGGCAGCAACACCGACGGCGACTCCGCAGAGCGCCAGACGACCGTCGAGAAGCGAGAAGTTCTCCTTGTAATCGTACTTCCTCAGGAGAACGTCTTTGACGGCATCGTCCAGAGCGTTTTTCACTGCCGAGCCGTCCCATTTATTGGTAATTTTGATATCCTGAAATAAACACCGTAACGATTAGCCCTAACCTCCACGTCGACAAGGAAACCAGCTTCGAATAACACGGTTGTACATTGTTTCATACCATTGTTCCATTCTCCTTCTGATCTTTCTTCGAAGCTATCTCGACCATTATTATATTTTATTTACTTCTCAGCTAACGGATTCCAAGAGGACAACTGTACACGTCAAATCTATCGCTTTCCAGCCGTCAGCAAAGTATTGGCTAGAGCTGGGTCCTTTACTAAATTTTCACGCCGCCACGCCGTCGGCGCCACGATTCCTTTTCGTTCCGCAGTACCGGCGAGAGTCGAGACGCGGCGCTAGCTTCGTGGCAATAAAAATGGTGCGGGCCTCCTCGTTGAACTACGAAAACACGTGCTCGAGCAAGACCTGCAAAATTCATTGACGATTTCCCAAAATCGTTCGTACCAGTCGATAGCAGCGTCTCGCGACACGATCGTCGATCTTTAGCTGTACAGCACGATGGAGATGATGGAAAATATCGGCGAGCCTCCGCAGAGCACTGCGAGAGTGTAAGTATCAAACCTGCTCCAGAAACGTCAGGGCTTTTGTGATCGATGATTTTCAACCGACAGATTGTGTTGCCGATGTGGAACCGTTATCGAGCCAAATCCGGCCAACATGTGCGTCGCCTGTCTGCGCTCGGAGGTCGACATTACGGAGGGAATACCGAAGCAAGCGACGCTTCACTTTTGCAGGGGTTGCGAAAGGTAAACCAATTTTTTCAACTGTCCCTCCGTTAGCGCACAGCAGTATATTTATGCTTTGTCCTGTATTCCATCAGGTACCTGCAGCCACCCGCAGACTGGGTACACGCATCTCTGGAGTCCCGCGAGCTACTGTCTCTGTGTCTGAAGAAACTTAAAGGACTTCAGCGTGTAAAACTCATTGACGCAGGGTTCGTGTGGACGGAACCGCATTCTAAGAGACTCAGGGTATATTTTTAAACTGTTCTGTCCATGATTCCATCTCTCTTAGTTTCTCGCACAGTTTCTTGTTCATTCTATACTTCCAGGTGAAACTCACAGTTCACGCCGAAGTAGTCGGCGGCGCCGTTCTGCAACAGGTATTTGTTGTCGAATACATTGTCAATCATCAAATGTGCGACGATTGTCATAGGACGGAAGCTAAGGATTTTTGGCGCGCATCTGTGAGTTTAACTTATCCTGCAGAAATTTCTGTACTACCCATGGGGTTTCACAAAAACAAAACATATTTGAAAAAAAACTATTTTTGTTTTCTCAAAGGTTCAAGTTCGGCAGAAAGCTATCAACAAAAAGACTTTCTACTATTTGGAGCAACTCATTCTAAAGCATAAAGCTCATGCACAGACCCTCGGTATCAATCCCATACATGGTGAGCGACGTTTAAAAAAAATTCATTTTATTAATTCTGTTTCATCGATTTAACGGATATCTCAAATATCTTCCTTGCAGAGGGCATCGACTTTTTCTATTCGAACGAGGCCGCCGCTAGGAAAATGGTCGATTTTTTGGTAGCCGTTTTGCCCTGTAGATATCAACATTCGAAGAAACTCATATCTCACGATATTCATAGCAATATTTACAGTTACAAATTCTCGTTCAGGTATGTTTGTCCGAAAGCCGAAATATCGAATCCGTAAAACGTTCACTAATCGTTTCAGCGTCGAGATTGTGCCGATTTCAAAAGACAGCGTTGTGTGTTTGCCGAAAAAATTGACGCATCAACTGGGAGGCTTGCATCCTATAGCTCTCGTTTACAAGACCACCAACTCTCTACACCTTATCGATGTTTCTACGGGACAACGTAAATAAGCGACTGTTTACTGATTAATAACTCGGATTATATGCCGTATCAACGAAGATCTCTTTCCGCAGTTGCCGAAGTCAGTTCCACCGTATACTGGAGATACACCTTCAACAGTATATGTAATCCGAAACAACTGACTGAATACGTTGTCATGGATATAGAACCGATTCAGGATAAAGATAAAAAAGTTTTTCCCGGTCAAGGAGCTATTTCGAATAAGGTATTTTGAATTTGAAAAAACTCGTGAATCTCCACAGCGACACGGATTACATAGGATGATGCAACTTGATTTTCCAGCACGTGATAGCGGACGTTTGGGTGGTTAAAGCTTCCGAGCTTGGCGTCTGCGACAATCCGGTTCATACGCGTACACATTTGGGACACATTTTGAAACCGGGTGATTCAGCGCTTGGGTGAGTTTGTTGGGAGCAACACAATGCGTGAATTACATTCCGCCCAGGTCAATATTGTTATTATCATGCTTTTTTCTTGTAGATACGCTATCGGCGATAGCAATATCAACGATATAAATTACGACAAGTTAAGCGAAGATACCGTTCCCGATATAATCTTAGTGAAGAAATTCTACGGCAACGACAAGGCTGCTCGTCGAAGAGCGAGAATGTGGAAGCTCCACCATCTCGATAGAGAAGTTGTCAGCGTCAGCACCGAGAACAAGTATGGCTGGACTCTGTCTCTTTGCTTGACTTATTTGGGACCGGACAATTTCTTTTACCACCTACAATTATCAAATTTTTCAGCGAGTACAACGAGTTCCTCGACGACTTGGAGGAAGATCCAGAACTACGGCAAAACATAAATATCTTCCGAGACTCCAGTAAACAGATGCCCGTGGATGCGAACGACGTGGATCCTAGCATGCCCCAGATAACTCTCGAGGAGATGCTCGACGATCTCGTTATCGATGACGCCGAAATGACCGAGGTCTACGATTGAAGTTTGTACGTTAAGGATCTTTTTGTACAATTGGATGTACATGTTTTTGTTTCACCTTGAATGAAGAAATCGATCATGCGATATCGACATCGAAGATTTGATTGATCGGAGCATGAAAAACATATGTTTACTCTGTGAGGAACGATTTTTTACTCAACGATAAGAGGAATACATAGCATTCGAGTCTACGATGTTTTACCGACTATTATTTCATTATAGTATTAAGAGCATCATTCCCGTTTATATCGTTTCCTTGTTTACTTACGGTGCCGATTATCTCGTTCGATTAACACAAATCGTGAAAGAGGCATATCGGAAGCCAATCCGTTGACCTCGCAAATACGATCCTGTCGATAAACGATATCACGGTAAAGGTTGTGGTAGGGAAATTTGATAAGATTGGGGGGTGTGTGCCACGAATTCCTTTCGTGAGATATATATCGTAGCCAGATGTGTGCCCAATTAGTTTTGTCTGATACCTCTCGACATGCTGATCGCCAAAGGACTCCTCTGCATCCTCGCGGTCCAGTCCGTGCGATGTGTCGCGTTGGAAGGTAAGCTTGTATTTTGGGTATTGTATTTTTTGTTCTAGACTCGTTTTTTTTTTTTTTTTACAAAGACACTTCAATCTCGGAACTGAATAAAATAGCTGAAAATATTTTTAATGCAGAGGAGGACTTAGTCGTGAAGATTTTTTCGAACGAGATCAATAGTTGGGCGCGATCGGGCTATCGGACTGAAACTCTGGATGAAATCGTCAACGCGCTCGCTCTTCCGACCGAGCTTCGAAGACTCGATTGGCGAACATTAACCGGTGCGAGGGCCAATGTAATTTGCACTGTTTGCAAATCTTTCGCAAGATCGATTATCATACTGAGGAACGATGGAACGCCCGAGGAAAATATACAAAGAGTAATAGCGAATCTCTGTACGCGTTTGAATATACAGCCGGAGCGTGTTTGTCAAGGAATCGTCGAGATCAATACGGTAAGTAAGGAAGTGTTTTGAACCATCGATATCTCATTTAGTCATCAAATATTTATCACAGTTATTTGACCCAGTTTTTCGATTAATCGGTCGTTTTGTCGCCTCCAAAAAAAAATTAGATGTTGAAGGAAGATACTATACCCTGATAGACAAGCGGCACGAAAAGTAGCAGTTGGCGCAATAATTGCAACTTGTGTCGCACATGTCGCAAATATTGCGCCAATATTGCTACTTTTCGTGCCGCTTGTCTATCTAGGTATTGACGAGATCGCCCACCCACGATAATGAGCTAATCTACTGATAATTTTTTCTTTTATTTCTTACGCAGCCCATTATTTTCTATATCATCGACTCCAATCCAAACATCACCGCTGACGATGTTTGCGGAGTGGCTTTACAGGATAGATCTTGCACAACCGCTGACGCCAAGTACGAGTGGTCTATCGAGATTGATTCATCGTTGCCGAAGGTATTCGAAGCCGAATTTTCAGAGGAGACAATAAAGATACTCCAAATAACAGACATCCACTATGACCCGCTGTACGAGCCAAACGGCAACTCTCACTGCGACGAGCCAACTTGTTGCCGCAAGGGGCAAAATGTTACAAACACGAGTGGCGAAGTTGCCGGATACTGGGGAGATTACAACGATTGCGATAGTCCTTGGCATGCTGTAGAGGATGCTCTGGATCATATAAGGAACGTACAGAGGGTAGGGGATATTTAAAACTTAATTTCTTTCCTCGTACCGATTCTTTAAGCGGAGCGATTAATTTAATATGACTGTTCGTTCGTCAGGATATCGACTACGTATACTTCACCGGCGATGTGATCGACCATGGTGTTTGGGAGACGTCGAGAAGAAAGAATACCGAGAGTCTGATAAAGAGTTACGATTTAATAAAAGATACCTTCCGGAATACCCCGGTTTATCCTCTAATCGGAAATCACGAGCCCCATCCGCTCAACAAGTAAATGCCGATTTTGTCAATATCGTCGAGCAATTAATCGTCGTCCAGAGAATCGCAAAAATGTTTTCTTATTACTTTCAGTTTCGCACCAAGCCATATCACTGATGATAACTTGAGTACCGAATGGTTGTTCACCCTGATGGCTGATCTGTGGATAGGCTACGGATGGTTGCCCGAATCGACTCGAGAAACTATACTTCGGGGTGGATTTTACACAGTTTCGCCGAGAAAGGGTTTCAGAATAATTGCGTTGAACAATAACGTTTGTTACACGTACAACTGGTAAGTTGCACTGGTTGATCGCAAAATTGTTCAGGATAGTTTGTGACGAAACGCATGTTTAGGTGGCTGCTACACGAACCTCAAGATCCCAATGGTCAATTGCGTTGGCTGGCCGACACTCTCCTGGACGCCGAACGAAATGAAGAGCATGTTCATATATTGGCGCACGTACCTCCGAGAAGTCAGGAATGTTACGTCGCGTGGAGCAACGACTTCCGTAGAATCGTCAATAGATTCGCTCACGTTATAACCGGTCAATTTAACGGGCACACGCACTTCGACGAATTCAATGTATTTTACGATCCAGCGGAGCCCAGCAGAGCCATCAACGTAGCCTGGAACGGTGGAAGCATCACTCCATTTTCACATCTCAATCCGAACTACAAAGTTTATACAACCAGGGCGAATACTTTTGTGAGTAAATGCGGATATATTCGAACGAACTAAAAGGGCACGTTAATTAATTAACGATTGTGAACGTAGGCTGTTGTGGATATCGATAATTGGATATACAATCTAACGAGGGCGAACGAAACTCCCGAAAAGCGTCCCGAGTGGTATAGATCGTACTCCTTCAGAGAAGAGTACGGTCTTAAAAATCTCTCAGTCGCGGCACTCGGCGAATGGATCGTCGACATGTCGAAGGATATCACCAAGCTCGATACGTACCACAAGTAAGAAAGGCACAGGTCAGAGTCTAGGATTTTGCTGGCTATTTTAAACGTTTGTTCGTTTTTTCTTTCAGAAACTTCCACAAGCATGCCGATACCGTTTTGAGCACCGAATGCGATGAGGTCTGCCTGAGGAACTATCTGTGCGATATCGTCACGACCAGCGCGAACGACAGAACTCAATGCAACTACTTGTTGAATACGTCGCGGTAAAATCGTATTTTCGTTGGACGAACGACGCCTTCAGGCAGATAAAAGTTATTAACATTATTCAATTAATGTCGGGAGTTGTATTTACAATGGTAACAATATACATGTCGGTTTGACTCACCAATTTAAAAAAAAACCTACGGATGTTCTATTCGTTTTAAGGCTTTCTGTAGTCTATCCACTTCATTGATCTCTGCTGTAGGAGCGTCTCCCTTGGTATTCTGTCCAATTCTTTCACCTGCAATAAAACATCTTGTAAGACAACCAGAAATAAACTCGCCCACATAATCCGATGTATATATTCACCTGTTTCCGAACGTATATAACCAGCTGTTCCAGGTATTCTGGATTATTGCATTCGGATTGGAAAAATCTTCTCCACAATGCCGCTGCGAGCACCTTGTCGTCGCTCATGATGCCCTCGTCGTAACCAATAATCGCAGCATTGAACTGTTGGGACAATTCAGCCATCTGCTTTTTCAGCGCTATTACATTGGCGTGCTGCAATGACGATTGCTGATAAAATCACTGAAGCATTGACGCTAAGACAAAGCAGATAATGGTATAATATAAAATGGAATGTTTACTTTGAGTTTACTCTTTCTTTTGTTCACATCCTCCCACATCGCTTCGACCATGCTGTTTCGAATGTCCTGTCCGTATTTGCCCTCAGCCATATATCGGACCATTAGCATCCATACGTGTAACTCCATTATCACGAACCACGAATAAAATGTGTCTTGCATTTTGAAATCTGTAAAACAATCTACTTGTTAACTTTGAACCGTCGTTAATGTGCATCAGAAAGTAGTTCTACGTAGTTAGATAATTCCACAATTTGCATTGGGCGTTACTAGAGAATTACAAAAAAAATATAACATACCATGGAAGAAAGTAGCAAAGTTGACATTGTTCGCTATATCTTCGTAGAGGGTGAACCCGATGTACATGCGTTTCTGCAAAGTACCCAATAGATACATGGTTATACACGCCGAGACGATATATCAATGACGCGTTTGACTTACATATTTTGCGGGATCGGGCATGATTTTACGATAGATTCGTTTCAAAAAGCCAGGGTTTTCCTCGTCGGTGGTAACGACCGAAGTCATTCGAGTGAGATGCATCGTTCTCGTCGCCAGCGGTGGAAGAGCAAAATATGGAGTGACGATAACTGGAGATTTTTTTATCTTGTAACACAAAGCCGTGTCGTTCTGCAACACCGATAGGATCAACGGTGGCTGGCAATGAAAAATAAATGATTAATTTGAGAATCTTATGGATCGAATTGCATCGAAAAGTGCAACACAAGTTTCCCTGAGGAAGCCTCCCAGGTTAACATTGTTCTTTCGGCAGAACCGATCGTAGCGATGTTTACCTTCGTCAACGAGACAACTCGTGCGCGATACATAATTAGTAATTCAATCGACGAATTGTCAACGATTTAATTAGACATAAATACAACTTGCAAAGTATCGTGGAAGCTCGCACGTTAAATAAATACACTCACGGTGCTGCCTAATAAAAGTTATGCCACACGGCGAAGATGAGAACTCATACCGAAAATGGAGGTCACCGGGTGATTGAGTTGTTGTGACCGCGACCGCATTTCGAACCGATTTCTTCGCTCATCGCTTCAGGCATTCATCTAACAACCCTTAAAGACGGTAAAGCTATATTCCATTGAAACAACTAATGGACGATGTTACAGACAAGAGTCGATTTTCACTGTGTAAAATGAAGGAGAGACTTGATACTAGGATGTCCAACTTCATCTACCACCTTGAGGAATCCAGTGCACCAATGGACTCATCTTACACTTTGTTTAACGAATATTTTATGACAAACCAATAATTGTATTACGTTAATCGTTGAAACTATTTTACTCGAGTACCTCTTGCATACCGCATCGTTTGATTCATTTTTGCGTTACAGAGTATGGAATGATAATTCCTTCGACGCAAAGTCTTGCTCTCTTCGGATGAAAACTTAAGTCTTGCAAAAAAAAACATCCCCCTGTATGTTTGCTTTTGGTGACTTGATTAAATTTTTCGTTCCCACGTTACTTCTATAATTACCGCTCGTTTATGACGATTTCTCTGAAAATCGTGTTCGATGCGTTCTTGATCGAGTAGTCGATACTACCAGGCCACATGGTCACATGCGGCACGGCGTTGCCGTACTAAACTTAAGTTGGGAGTAATCGCGCTTCAGGCTCCTGCAACTAAAAACTGTTTACAGCCTCGTTGCATCCAAGACGATGAAAGCAAAGGGAAAATTAAAGAAGAACATCGGACGAATTGCGAGAATGCATGTAGCTAACAAGGAAACGACGGATGTAGAATCTTCGGACTTGTCTCAACTGCGCAAGCCAATTGATACAAATCTGTGCAGCTTGAAGCAAGTTGCGCAGCTCTTTGAGAAAGGAAGCGACGAAGTACAGGCCATACTCACTTACGAATGTGACATCGTTTACGAATGTAGAATTTGTCGGAGCTTGTTCAGGAGTCTGGCAAATTTTATTTCTCATAAGCGAGTGTACTGCCCGGAAAAATACAATGTTACACTTAACAGAAGCCCAATGGATCCTGCGAACCAGGTACGTGCCGTACATTAATACGACCGGCGACCATGAGAATCGAGGAGTAAAGTTGAATTTTCAGATTTTCAACAAAGCCGCGTTTGGACATGGCGACGCGTGTACAGAATTGGAGTACAAAGAGAACTGTACAAATGACAGAATACTCAGAAGTCGAAGTACCCGAAAAGAACCGAAAAAGGACCTCACATCTGTGGTGGACATGCTGAAAAAAAAACAGAACGACGATTGTCAATACGAACATTTCATTAGCGACTCAGCTGGTCCATTGCGTATTTCGAGCGACAACGAGCAAGTGCTCTTGGAGATAATGGATTCGAAGCAGGCTGCATATCAGACAGTCCTGCGTCCGGAAATCCCTCTGTCCGCAGACTCGGATCTCATGAAAACTCAAGTAGATATTGCATTATCAGTCTTTTGTTGGCATTTTTTGCATTTACCTTACGTAACCACCAATAAAAATTTCTAGACTCTGGAACTGAAAAACATGCTGAGTCGGAACACCGCAGTTCTTGGACCCGACGGCCAACTTGTAAATGTGAAAAATTTCTCTAGAAGCGACGATCAGTTTGGAAGCGAAGAGGATGGTCAGAGCGATTTGAATTTCGCATGCGGGACGGATCTCACTTGCTCCGCTTGTAAGTCAATGGTATAGATAATTGTTTCCTCGACCCTTTGTACTTTTGACATTCACATATAAAATGTATTTCCAGGTAACGCGACATTCGCAACAAAAAAGACCCTGACATTCCATGTTAAGTCTAAACACATGTCACATCAAATGAACTACCCTTGTCCCTGTTGTTCGAGTATATTTACCAATCGTGCAAGTGTTTATCGGCATTTAGTCAAAGGTACGTGCAGGAAGTGTACTCCAAATATTGTACCATTTTTACACGATTTCTAATGATATTATGCAGTTCACAGAAAATCCAATGAACAAATGCGGAAATTAAGATCGCAAATTCAGGCGATGAAAACGACGAACGAAGAAAATGCGACAGCCAAGTTCGACGAGGCCTTGAACGAGGGTGGGTCGACCGAGGAGAGCCAGGTATGTGCGATTCCGCCAGAAGTTCATCAGAAAAAAAAAATACTAACACGTTGTCCCTGCATCGTCAGAATCTAATTATCGCGCAGGAATGGATGGAAAACTTGGAATTGGACACGGAGCTTCAGAGATGTGGTGCATGCGGGAGGCGATTCGACAGAAAGGCGGCATTGGTTTCTCATTCGCTGATTTGTCCGAAACGAGCGGCCAGTGCACGGAACGAATCTGCGGGCAGGCATAAGAGAGCGAGCAAGAATCCACCGCAACGCGTTACCGAAATCGTTGAGCCAGTTGCGATCGATAAACCTGCCGATGATCGCTCCTCGGAGGATTCTAGCACGGACAGATCGTCGTCGCCGAAAATCGAAATACAGGATTGGCAGGTACCCGAGCGCCCACCGTCGGTCTCGATACGCCGAGTATCGGAGGAAACGCGTGAAACATCGATACGCGTGGAGGACGTTTCCAGCCTGAGCAAGGACGTCTGGGACATGATCGGGACAGATCAGACTGGCGGGAATTCGGGACCGGGCGGTGAAAATAAAAATCCGTCGGCGACGTCCCAACGGCCACCGGGACCCCGGAAAACAACTGATAAAATGGCGGTGACCGAGACAACGAAAGATCGCTCATCCGGGACCGGGACTCTGGACGTTCCCGAGGTGATATACACGAGCATCGACAACGCGAGGCCGTTGACTTTGTCGGTACTGGGCACGGAAAAAAAATTGGGTATCCAATATCGAGGAATCCGACTGCCAACGGTGACGCTGGAGAAAATAAATGTCACGCGCGGTCGTGTCGATGCCACGTCCCTCGAACCGAGTATCTCGGTCAACGTATCCGCCGAACGAACGATTCACATTGACAAGAAATTCTCGTCACTGGCGAATCCACGAAAGTTACAGTGTCTGCCTTGCAACCGTAAATTCATGTCGCTGATAAATTTGCGGAGACACATTGCCGTACACCAGAGGCGTAATCGTTATCGTTGCAAACTGTGCGATTTCAAGGCGTTCCTGAAGTGCGAATGCATCGCTCACTGCAACAAGAAGCACAACGCGAGAAACAATCGAGCGGTGCTCGCTTCTTTGGTAATCGAGGTGCCACAGATCAATGACGCGGCAGAAAATGAAAAACCTGCGAAGGACAACGATACCGAAGCGAGGGATGAGCTGGAGGTGATAGATGTGACCTTGGCGTCGACGAGCAAGACCATCGATCCACCCGTGGAGAAAGAACGCCTCGACCATGCGGAAGGAAGCAAGCAGAATGTTTCATCCACAGACAATCTTGTCTCCACGGTGGAAAACGATGTGTCTCCCAGCAGTAAGCCGAAGAGAGGCAGACCACCGAACCCAAAGAGAGGAAGGAAGAGGAGGGGCAAGAAGAAGAAGGTTCAGAAAGCAAAACACGTGTCGCCACCTACTCTGGCCGGAGAGTTCTCCGAATGTGACGAGGTCAGCGATATCGTGAGCTCCAAAAAGTCGCCCGACGAAAGGAGCCCCTCGAGGATGCGCGCGCTCTCTCGGTTCAGGGCGCCATCGAGCATGGACTGCGATCCCGAGCTTCGCAAGATGGTCATGGAGGTAATCTTCGGTACGACCGAGAAACCGATCGACGAAGCGACGGACAAAGACAACGACGATACAGCCGGTCCGGAGATTGACATCGTGTGCGAGAGGATTCTCGATAACGGCGAGGTCCGTCAACTTTCGGAAGTCGCGGCGGCCAATGATGCGGTGTCGGAAACTATAGATCTAATCGAGAAAGCGGAGGACGTCATTCAAGTTGGTCCCGTTAATGATCCCAACAGCAATTTCCACTACGGCTTGAAAGCTGTGGCATTTCCGAAGGATGTCGTGTTTCTGAGAAGCCCCATCGCCGCGGAACCGAAATCGTTGACGAATCGCTCGCTCGTTCAATTGCAGACGCACGATGATCAGTGCGACGCCAAGCTTCCCGGCAGCAGACGACTCGACGCGACCTCGTCGCTTCCGGCTGGGGGCCGAATGATTATTTACAACGACAACAGTGTCGACGGAAAGTTAACGGAGACACAACAGGCGGACATTGTTCTCTGCGCTGAAAAATGAATATGTCGTTATCATGCGTCATACATATATATATACAAACATAGAATACACATAACTGTAGGTATCGTAACATTTTTACGATATTTTTATTCGTTGATCAGTGAGTAAAGTAAGTGTAAGTGTATCGAAAAAATTCTTTCGAATACGCTACATGGATCAACTATCGTTGGCAATTTATAAATAAGGGATCGTTACAACACAATCGACCGCTACAAGCCGATCCGTGAATGCTAATATTCAAAAGTTGTATAAAAGTCGAGACGCTCGAAGTCCCGAACTCGGGTATGAATTATAGAATGTAGCATGGATAGAATAAAAAGAAAATTATAAATAACGAGACGAAGCGTTCAAAAGCCATTTACCTAGGGGTGGAACACGAAGGAAAACAAAAACAAAGCGTCGCGTGGAGGCGATTTCGCGCGAGTCCCGCGCCGGGCAATCTCTCCGGCGGGGTTCGTGAATCTTCGGGCACGGTCGGCGAATGCACTTGTCGCGTTGGGAGAAGGCCTCGAGGCGGGACCGGCCAGCCATCACAGACGCGGTGCGAACGGCGCCGAGTAAGGAAGTTGAGCTGCGCACGGTCTCCGCGAGCATACAGTTGTAAATTCGTTTTTTCGTTCCGATCTCGCGTCTCGAGTGAAGGTCCGCGAGTGCAAGCTACTAACCCGTTTACGTGACCGGGGAGCCCGTAAAGATAGCCTCTCTCGTATGTACAACAGCAAGGCGAGTACGGTAATCGGTGTTGCGCGGCGCATGACAGTGTCCAAGAGTTTGTGGGTGACGATTTAACGAGAGAATATTTTCACCGAGGCCGACCAAGATCCGCCAGCATCTTCTGTCAGGGTAAGCAACAACGAGTCATACGCTCAAACTGTCGTAAAATCTAGACGTATATTTAACCACCAAGCTGAATCCAACGTGCACGCAACTTCGATGCGGGAAACATCTGTGTTTGTTTGGATCACACGACTCGCACGTGAATAAAGCTGTCTCGCATTTCAGAGAGAGATTATTTAACGGCTATAAAATTCTAACCGGCGGGGGGGGGGAGGGAGAGAGGTGGTAAACGCGCGTATAACGGGCATCCGGAGGGAAAACAGTTGATACTCGTTTCATACGATCTATATAAGGGGGTGATGAGGCCTGCGTTAGCTCGTCGTACCAGACGAGATGAGAACTGATGCGCGGCTTGCAGGAGGCTGCGTCAACAGCGTTCCTCGGGTGGTCATCTAGCGTGGTGTCGCGCACTCCCGACTTTCGATGTTGTACACCCTGTGTGAACCTTTTATACCGATTCACCGTGCCATTGTACGCTGCTCGCCTCGAAAGAAGTCATGGCGTCTTAGTTTCTGTTTACCCGCTCGGAATAACCAAAAATTTCGATTCTCTTCTCGTTCGTTTCCTTGGCGTTACCGACACCGTCGGCTCGATACAAATTTGCGGTAAATCCTTGCGCAACTCTGCTTTACCTACCGAGCGATAAAACGAACATAAATTTGGACCCCGGTACGATTACCCTGCTCTCGACACGGTAACGACGACTGTACAGCCGCATCGGTCGAACAGTCCACTTGTTGCTGCAGGTATGCAGGCCTTTCTGTGTACCGCGCTAGCGCACGTTCGATTAATTCAGCACGGAGACGCTGCGATGTTTTTCATTGGGCGGTGTTAACTATTTCACGACCAATTCGACGAGAAGTTTGAAGCTGCTCGTGACCGAGTGGTCCAACGAGCTTCTTCGTCGAACTCGCAAGGATTTACAGTAAACCTATCGCTTCCACCGGGCACACGTTCACCCGGTGATTCCGCTTTCTCTTTGGTTCCAGTTCCTCGACTATGCGAGATTCAAGCTTCCTCGACTAGTTTGCTTCTCGATCGACTCTGCACCCAACCACTGAGCTCTCCGGTAATAAACCCGTTATTCCACCCTCGATCGGGGTACTTTAAAATAATATTCTTATCGATGACACACCACGTAAGAAATTCGCTGATAATAAACCCGTCGTACTGGGTGCGCGCAGTGCGGCGAGATAACGAGGCAAGAAATAGACGAATTTGGGCGTTGACAGTTTGCGGGTTTATGGACCGGTCTATCGTAGCGTGTAAAAAATAACTCGCTGTACGGTACACTATTTTTAGTGCGTAACGCACAGCCTTGCTGCATGCAAAGCTGTATTACGGCGCTATAAATGCAAAGTCATTTTACGAGTTGCGCTTCAACAAATTTTCCCGATAGTGCAACCCGCGCTCGACTCGAATTCCTCCGACCGTCCCGTTCCACCGGGTCAATTTTATTTAACTTTCAGCGCGTCAGTCCTTATCTCTCATCCGTATCTCGTTAGTTTTTTTTTTGTCCTCCGAAGAATACGTGAAAACTCTTCGATGCAGTTGTAAACTCGTTTGCCCTTCGGCACCGCTCAACGACCTTCGGACGTTGTCGAGTATTTTATGGGAATTCCGGGAACGGACTTGCCACCCGTGCCCACTACGAGCGGGTCCCGCCGAATTAAAAATTACTCGGACGCCGATGGTCGAGTCCAACGGACGCCGAACGGCTCGCGAGGGCGAAATGTACACGTGTAACGTGGTACGGATGGCTCGGTGCTTGTTCGAAACGAATCGTCCGAGCCGCGGTACGCGTGCTGAATACGGCCCTAATAACTCCACTCGTTTGCTCGTTATTCCCGGGTCGTCCTTATGTAGGTTACGGAGAACACTGTACATTGTTCTTATCATTATCATTATTATCTTGACGATGGGCGTCAGACCGAGGAGAACGGTCTCACTGGACGCTGCGCCGAGGACTCATTCGTATACATTACACGCGTTTACACGCTTGGCTTTTGATATGCTCGGCGCAACGTGTCGAGACACGCGATTGATACTACTCGCTCGGTAATGATCCTACGGTCCCAGACGGGTGGTTATGTTTTGTGTACATGCGCAGTTGGGCTTACTCGACGCGTCGACGGTCCCGCATTCGTTCGAGAAAATATCGAATATCCCGATCGCTATCGTAAGTACACGCGCTACGGATTTAACTATAATTATGATATATACAGTTTCAAATATAATTAAACTATAAATATCTTAATCGCCGGGATTGTTTTCATGCTCGGGCCTCGATTTGGCTGATATTGAGGTGATGTGGTACAACCGCCCATCCGCTTGCCCCGCGCCTACTTGGTAACAAAAACTGGACTGAATGCTGTTTTGAGACCGCAAACCGGCGAGAAAAAAGAAGATTGTCTTTCCCCGCGTCTGCCGATTCCCCGGGGAAAGACAATTTTCTTTTTCGTCGGCGGATTGCGGTCCCAAAACGGCATTCGGTGCAGCTTTATTTCACATCACCGTAAGCTGGGAATAAAACGGCCGGTACATGCGTAATTAGCGGGGAAAATAAAAGACAGCGTTAAAACTACGAGACAAAATATTTTATTTTCGACCGAGTTTTGTGAAAAGATTTCCGGTATTACCAAGTTTGAGAATAATTAATCGTCGTTGATATAATTGCCCCGAGGAATTCGCTTCGTGGTGTATTCTATTTCGACAACCGATAATGATTCTTCAAAAAAAGATGAGTGGTGAGTCAAAAGAATGCGGACAGGGTTCGCAGGTTCACGTTTAAACGAAAAAAACTTTAACGATCCATAAACATTCGAATCGACTGAATTCGTCGAGGTGCGCGCGCAGCTCACGACTCCGGCGTTTTGCATCGTCCCGCGAGAAAAAGTCCTCTTGCTCTACGCTTCTTTATTGTCCGACGACTGCGTTCACTCTTGTTCTCGTGGGGTACAAAAGCTCGGTGTCCTTCTAACGGATCGCGTCGGAAAACGCAGCCAGATCGAACGGGCCACTAGCGCGGCAGAGTTCGTAGACGCCGGAGCTAATGAGGCGCCTCGCTTTCGGACTCGGCACCGTGACTCATTTATTTGTGTCACGGGGATAATATCCGGGGTTTATCGGTATCCTTGACTCAGTCCACTCCCACGAAAGCCCGTGAATAATTCAGTCGGTGTGGTCGCTTCGAGATCGTTGCCTTCAATTAGTCAAAGGGCCGCGTCTACCGCGTACAAGATGGACGAAGGATTGCACCAGTTACGAGGGTTAGGTTACCGGCGAACGAACGTTTTGTACTCATTCCTCCGCCATGCGGCGAAAAGTTTATTGAGACGGGAGTGCTCGCCACTTTTACGAGACCCGACCGTGTCGTGCCGAATCTTCCGAGACTCGCTCGTGTTTCGTTAAGTTGTATTTACCAATGCACGCTCCCCACTCGCCAGCGCTGCCGGCTTCGCTACACTGTCACGAGAATAGGACGAGAAGCGAGATTCGTCGGCGTCCCTCGGTGGGCCGAAGACGAGCAGCGGTGCTCATTCACGGCTTCGCACCGTCGGTACAGCATGCGCAAATTCACATCGGTAAATCCACCAACGATAAACTGTACGACAGTGCGGTTTCGTGCGTCACCGAAATTTTAATCACGAGAATACACGATGAAATTGATTAAACGAGACTCACGGCCATTGGACACGCAGAGATACAGCCAAATACGTGTCGCTCGCTTCCGACTAACTCCGCCTTACGCAGAAGATATTGCGCGTAGTGCGTAGATCGTCGCCGGACAGACGGTGCCAGTTTTTCCCTCCAGTTTTTTTTTTCTTTTCTCCTTCGGCGTTCTCCGAGCTGTCGCGCCGACGGGAAAGGGCGAAACTCACTCCCATCTTCCCAGCTTAGCAATCGTACGACACACGAGATAAATTATAATACATTTGAATCGGAAATACCGATATCGTAGGGCACTCTTATCGTACATTTCGAATGATTCATAATAATGATAATAATACATCGGATATTGATTTACCGAACAAGGTGATACGAGCTCATGAATCGTGACGGGAGTTATATTGTGGTAATAACCACACGTCGCGGCTATTCGTTATACATTGTATAAAACATAGAAGAAACTGCTAGCACAGTACTAAAATACGATATAATAGCCACAGCGTAGAGGTGGAGTAATAGCTCTCGCACAGTTGGTATAAGTCGCGCTGATGATTAATTTTCAAGCTTTCACCGCAGTCGGTAACTGCGTAATAACATACATTGTATGTTTGCCGTTGACAAAGTTAACGAAAGCTTTGTCAATATCATGTCCGACAAACGATGTACATTTACAGCGTTTAACATATTTAGTTTTCATTCATAAAAGACGAACGGAGCGTAAAACTTGGCAAGCGGGGTTATTGAGCTCGACACTGACAATGGAAAAGCGTTGGTGTCTCGAACATCCTGCACGAGTTTATGCACGAGGTTTTCAACATGTACATAATTATTCCGCGAGTAGAGCGATAAATGAGCCAAGCGAGATAGTGATGGACACATGGATCTTATAAATATTTTCGAAAGTTATTCGTCTGTTTCAATTTCCGAGGATCCGGGGATCTCCCTTGGTTTTTAAATTTGATTTTTTCACCGGAAGTGACGTATTTCCGGTAGAAAAATGAAAAAATTTCCGGTAAATCTCCCGAAATCATAATTACCGATCAATCTTCCAAAATCAAAATTTCCGGTTTCCACATTCCATAGTCAATATCGCGGGCGTAAAGTGCCTGAGCCGCACAACCTGTTGGTATGTATATATACCGGGTTCGGCGACTCGTCTCTTTCCACCGAGCACATACTTGAGTGCGATGTGTTCCGTAATGCGGAATATATCGCAGACCGCATCGTCTTACTCTCACACTCATCGTCATTATCTCGGTTACAATTCATGGCCATATTCTCAGCCGCATTATACACTTACTTTTAATTACTCATCGTCGTTATCCGAGTCTGGTACATTATAATGATCGTGATGTAACGAGTCAACAGCGATAAAGAACAACAGCGATAAATGTTCCCATTTTCGTTCCACGATGAGATGGGAAACCAAAGGCTCGTTCGCCTGACTAGCTCAGTCGGTAGAGCATGAGACTCTTAATCTCAGGGTCGTGGGTTCGAGCCCCACGTTGGGCGATTTTTTTTTTTTTTCCAAAGATAAACCAATAAATCCATGATAGTGTCTTTTTCAAATATATCAATTTATCTTTGGGTTCCGAAAAGGGTATTTGACGCAGCGACGGAAATGGAGTTGAACCTTTGCTTTCGAGTTCGTGCTATCCAAACTCCGAACGAGTGCGAATAGAGAAGGAGGGTGAGCGAGGGATATAACTGCTGTGCGCCCGCGAGGGACAATAATCTCGGGAAGTATTACTTTCGCCGGCAGCGTGAGAAAGCGAAGGGTGCTTGAATTACGAGTAGCACGCATATATATACGTATGTATGTATACAGACAGACACATCCACAGGGCATGAGCATCGGCGCAGTGCTGAGCTTAGCAACGTTGGTTATAATAACGACTAGGCAATCTCACTGGGCTGATTTCTCTCGGACGTTCAGATTAACCGGCATACTCTTCTCGTACTCGTGACTCGAGCGTGGGCACCGTTTGCGTAGTACGTGTTTCTTCCCAAAGCATCGACGTTTCTTTGCGTCCTCGTTATCTTCGATATTTTCACTGTTCGATCGACGTTCCGTTCTAAAGTTCCGATGAATCGATTCGATCGGTTTACGGTGAACGTGATAGAAAGTCGGGAATCTGCACGATAACAAAGTACGAGACAATCGGACATTCCCGCAGACACGCGAGTGTCGTGTGAATGGTGCGTGTCTGTGAGTGGCTTCGAAAGTTAATTGTCACGAGATTTAATCGAATTTCGAGAGTAATCGGTAACGATCCTGAACGCTGGCGAATTAACGGCTCTGGAACAGTTTTAGTCTCGAGACGTTGTGAAGTACCGCGGTCGGTAACAAAACCTGTAATTAATTTTTCCAACGACCCTACCCATTTACTTTCAAAATCAAATTCTCGCACGAAGCCTGCATTAATATCTCGTTGGTGTAAGAATTCGTTTTTTGCTGAAAGTTGTCAGCACCGGTGAAAAAAATTCATTACAGTTTTTGTTACCGACCGAGCACCGGTCGAGAGTGAGCAGGCAGCTATTTCACACCACCTTAACTCGAACTTAGAAAACTTTGCTTCACCTGCAGCTGCAAACTGTTCCACTGCCCCCTTCAACCGCGCCCGTTGAATGGAAACCCGTAACAATTTTTTTAATACATTTATGAAGTCGATGTACAGTTTCAACCATCGGTCTTGCACACGGCTTATCGCGCAGGGGTGGAAATAGCTCGCGAGTACGGCGGGGGAGTCTCGTGTAAGTCTAATGATCGGCGCGACCCGGCTCGCTCGGGAATAGATATGCAGTCACGAGCCATGGTCAAAGCTATCCCCCTTTCGTTGAAAGCGCGAGAGGGAAATCAGCGATCCTTCAGCGGAGACCCCACTGACCGAAGTCCCGATGTACTCGGTAGCGAGCGCGTGGGGCCGAGCAGGGGT
Source organism: Amblyteles armatorius (assembly GCA_933228735.2). Taxonomy (NCBI): domain Eukaryota; kingdom Metazoa; phylum Arthropoda; class Insecta; order Hymenoptera; family Ichneumonidae; genus Amblyteles; species Amblyteles armatorius. Next base: position 811,686 of record OW121689.1, on the reverse strand, counting down.
CGCGTAGTCGTTCGGGGAGCGAACGGGGACGACGGAGCAGACAAACAGACGGACCGACGAATGGTCGGATGGTCAGACACGTAATGCACGGGGGCAATGGCACTGTTCGCGTACGCCTCGCGCGAGGTACGAACGGTGAAACTGACCTAAGTTTATCACACTGTCCGCAGACGGGTACGTTGCAGCCCTTGCACGAGCCCGGTCAGCTTCACTCTTTCAATCCCTAGCCCGCCTTCGTGTCGTTATGGTAACGCCAGGACACCACAGACAATTTATATTTTCTCCCTCGGCGCATAGGGTGGCGTTGTCATATAGTCGTCCTCTGTGTATAATATAATAATGAAGGATTCAGTGTCACCCTCGTCGTATTTCTTTTTCTTTTTTCCAGTACGAAGCGCTATTCCATTTAGCGTTTCCATTTTATAATATTCTCGACAGTAAAATCGATATTGACAAAGGGTTTGATGAATGAACAAGTTTTGAGACGAAATGTGCCTTTAGGCAGTAAAAAAAAGTGTTCACTTTTTACAATTTATTGTCCACGAACGTCCACAATTTTTTATCTGTTACTTTTCCAATCGCACCATCCGGTTCCTTAGTTATACAATGAAAAATACAAACTAGAATCGTTAATGACGCGGGAGCTACAAGATCAGACCGTCCAAAATATCTAGATATATATATAGACCAAAAATTTAATTGCAATTTTCACCTCCAACTTATTATTGATAAAATTAGTTTTACGGATCGTCGTATTTTACGAAGTTTTTTTTTACTGTATAGAACCAGGGGGGGATGGCGTCGCTCGAAGGGGAAAAAAATTCCCGGCCGAATTAGCTTCCAATTAGGGAAGCAAGAAAGTATAGAATCTCGCTCGTTTAGCGGCGAAGAGAAATTACCATTCGGCAACTCTCCCGGTAACTTAATTGAGCGCACTGTGCGGAGACACGAGAGGGAGGTTTACCTCGATGCGCAGTGACGACGGGCTCGGCTTATTAAAACAATAATCAATGCAACGGGATAATTGTTTCGACCTCGAGAGAAGTAAGAATAAAAAAGTGACCCGTTTCCTTCACGATCATAATCTCTGGGAACGTCTCTCGTTGCTTTCTACAAAGAGACGCCCGCTGCGCGTTGCGCGCTTTTCGATTTTTATTCCTACCAAAAGTGAGAGCCGTTCTCGTTCCCCGCTGGGCGCCCGCGATACGTGCGTTTCCATCCACGGGCCATTAGTCACTGTAATAACCCTCGTTTAATCGTTCGATTCAAGTTCAGATTTCTTTCGTCGAGCGGTCAGTCGATGCTGCGGACCTTCTCGCATCGATGAGCCCCGAGGCCTCCATTGCCTAACGACCGTTCCCAATATTTACGTCCCTGCGTTACTACACGCGGTAACATCGGCCAGCGAGAAAGGTCTATTCCTCTCCTTTTCCTTTTCGTCTATGGTTTGTTTACGTCGACGAGAGGAGATTCGTGGAACGCGACGCTCTCCACTGAGAAAGACTCGCTCACTCTTCTCTGCGACAGCGAAGCGTGTCGAGAGATCCTCCAGTTTCGGACTATTGATTTTTTTTTTCTCTCAGAGAACATCCGTCGCGACACGCATTCTCGCTACGTCGTTCACTTTCCCTCGCCCCGACGATTTTACACACTTTCCGAGCTGCAACCCCGCCGATCCGGTCATAAATTACAAGTACCCGAGAGCCGAGTCGGTGGGGGAACTGTGCCGCGAAACTTAATACAAATTATTCGGTCATTAGCATGAAGCATCGCTCGAGTCAGCAATTACCAACGTTTCGAAGCCCACGTACGAGACGTGACGGTGAAACGGTAAACGAAAATAAAAAAATAAAAAACAGTCACACGGATGTCCCACGTTGTACGATTCGAGGTACGTACTTGAGAGGAAACAATTGAATGTAAAAAGTATTGGATTCTATTAATCAATTAATCGTGCGAGCGACCCGTGACTTTAATACACTTTGCCAGAACTCCCACTCTCGACCAGGCTATAATGTTTCTGTTTTTATGTTTCATTTTTTTTAAACTGGTCTCTACGTAATCTCTCGCGTAATAATGTTATCAAGAGCCATCCCTTGGTCCGTCTAGCAGTCTCCATAGATTAGTTGCATCCGGAAGAATTACAAGTTTATACGTGACCGAGGCTCGGTGGTGGCTCCTCGTTCTATGTCTCTTCGGTTTAATGAATGATTTAACTATTAGCACGAAGAGTGGATAATTCCGAGTCGGGGGCTACTCTTTTCATTGTCCTCCTTGCGCTCGTTCGGCGTGTCGTGCCGCTGGTACGGCTGCGGTCTCGACCAATAGGAGAAGGGGGAGAGCGCCGACGGGCACTCGGCGTCCGCGCTTCTTCGCGCATCCTCGCGTTCAATGCTTTCTTCTCCAATGCCCCTACGGCAATCCGAGTACACACATAGCCATGTGTTTATGCGCTCTCGGCACTGCGAAAGCCTATCTATGAATCTATCTATGAATTATTTCACAATTTTCTCGGCATGCTTCCGACCAGCCCGCATCTCTATGCGAGCGAACAAACTCGTTTCGAGCCGTAAGACCCTTTAAAAATACATTTAAAGAGTCAGCCTACGCACGCACGAACGGGGAGTACGGGGGGTGTCGGGGTAATGGGGGTCACCTAAGAAAGAATCCGAACATTTAAGTGGAAAATAAACGCTTCCGAATGAGCCAAACGCCAGAGGAAACATTTAAGTGTTTACTACAATATGCAGGGGTCTTCGAGTGAAATAAACATAAAATAAAAATAATGTAGTATGAGAAACTGATTCAAGTCGATGTCGGATGTAACAAGAGCGACCCCCGTTACCCCAACGGTCATCGTCACCCCATTCCCCCGTGCGCGACGCAGCGAAACGAGAGTAGAGTACAGAGGCACCGACAATCGGCAACCCACGCGAGTACTCCTCTCGTATCGTCGTTTCCGTTCTGCCAGGCGTGTCCCTCTACCAAACTCTCCATATGTATCTCCTTTCCGTTCCATTCGTCCATCCCTTCTGCGATCTTTCTCGCCCGGCGACTTTGTCGCATTCCCGCTGCAAGAAAAGCGTCGGAGCCACGCACGTGCGCGGATGCGTCCTCAATGGCCCGGGCACGTATTAGCACGCACAAAGAAACTCTTCGGGTACGATTGCCGAGTCAGCGACCCCCCCCTACGGCCAATGGCTGCGCGAGTGTGAGACGATGTCATTTCTCTTTTCTTTTTTTTTCTGTATTTTTTTTTTCTTACCATCACGTTGCATCGCATTCAACTCTCGTTGGAAGAGCGTCTAGCGCACTTCACGGCAACATTGTCGAGAGTGCCTTCGTCGTTGTCGCGTTTCAACCGGCCCTCGAGGACGGCGCGAAGTACAGTCGCGACGACAGCGAGCGCTCTGCCGTCTGGTTATGTTCCAGCGCCGGCCAGAAACCCTACCACTCATCCGGCTTTCATTCAATCCGACGGAAATTTTTACACTCGACTCTCAGGAGACTCTAAGCTCACCGAGTCCGTTCTCGGAGATAGAGAGCGGAACTCGAGATGTGCCTTGACGGTCCTTTTTTTTAAACGTCAATTGACCGTATTTTTTAATTCATTTGACCGATATTTCTTTTGGTCACAAATTTGGTCATCTTTTTAGCGGTCCAGGTTGATATCAAACCAATTTTTCCCCCTCTTTGAATTCGTAACCATTCCTATATTCATTTTTTTACGAATAAATTCATCTACCAATCAACATTATAAAATGAAATACATAATCAATTTTTTTCTGATTAACGAGAATTCTACTTTGTTAATTTTTGTATCGTTGATGTCGCTGTTGTTGCAACGCGGTCACTTCCGGACCGGTCAATCGACGGTCGCCTGACAGTCAATTGACATAAAAAAATGACCCGTCACAAAGTCCGCGTCCATCTCTGAGCGGAACCTTGCGAGGAAGGAAAACCAGTTTACACCTTCGGGCGGCCGTGGCCGGTCCTGCACGCATCCTCGTACTCGCGTTCGGTCGGAGGACGTTCTCGGCCATCTGCATCCCGGGAGATACGGAGAGGACCGGCATACCACATTCCAGGATGAAGTGCCACCTCTCCGCCGTACTCCTCTTACTCCATTTAAAAAAATATTTCACACGACCATTTTTTTGGAAGTCGCACCTGCCAGCAGTGTCCATCGGGAGGACCGTCTCGAATTGCGGAATCCGGAGACCTCCGCTCGCTCATACCTCCATTATCGTGCGTTCGAAAAAAAAAAAAAAAAATCGGTTCGGTTCACTGGTCGGATCTTCGAATTATCGGCTGCGAGGCGGAGGGGCTTCCGCGTTCGCTCGCCGATTCCCACGTGTCCCGGCCTCTCCCAGGTGGGAAGTTTTCCCGAGCCCCGCCGTCCGACGCAACCCGATCTCGCTCGACCTTCCGATGGAATGCACTTTCATCGCTCCAACGACCGGTCGCCACCTCTCCGCTCGCGCTCGGCGCTCACAACGGCGCAGAACCTTTCGTACTCTCCGGTGCAACGTGTAGATGAGAATCAGCTGACGCCGCGCGCGAATAATCAGGAAGCTATTACGTCGATCCGGCGTAAGCGGCGGGACGGAGGCAGCGAGGAGGAGAGGCACACGCGGCGTTACCAGCGGCCTGTCGAGCCGAGTACGCGAAACGCAATCCCGGCATGCTACGGGCGTCAACTCTGCGGCGGCGCGGCGTGGAAAATACCGTGGAAAAAACGATGAATATTCCGCGACTCGCGGAATTTTGTTGACGCAAGAATCATATTTAAAACAACAATAATAATATTAGTAGTAATTATGGATATCCGGAAAGGATCGTGGAGCGAATGCAATCGCGGCCCAAACCACGTGATTCCGTTCGATAGCGCGAGTAATCAGGAAGCTATTACGTCGACCCGACGTAAGCGATGGGACCAAGGCAGCGAGGAGGAGAGGCACACGCGGCGTTACCAGCAGCCAGTCCAGGCCGCGAAACGAGCGAAATCCCGACATGATGCGGGCGCTGACTTTGCCGCGAGGCAGCGCCGAAAGCCCGGACACAAATGCCGTGATAAGCTCGAAGACCACTACGGGACTCGTGGCATTTTATTGATGAAAGAATCATTATTTTAAACAATCATAATATTAACAATAATGAATATCCGGAAGGGATGGTGGAACGAATGCTATCGCGACCCGAGCGATGCGATTCCGTCCGATAGCGAGGCATTATGTAAATAGAGGGTAATGCACACGTACACGTGCATCGACCTCGTCCTCCTCCTCGCCGACGTCGTCCAGGCGCCCCGGGAAGTTCGGAGTCCTCTCTCACCTTCTCCGTCCTCCAACGTTAATTACAGATTGCGATCGCCCAATGCTATTGTGACGATGCCGTGAGAATTCAGCTGCAGCTGTGTCACGTGGTTATTTCAGTATCATTATCATACGCTTGTGCCTATCGTAGACCCTTGCGCGTATGTGTGCGTGGGTGTGGGTGAATAAGAGAGCCCGTGAGAATCACGCCGTTGCGGCTCGCCTAACGTATTTGGTAAATGTTTCCTGCATAGGGTTTACCGTAACTCATCGAGGAAGAGGAACACCGCCGCGCCGGTGCATAATGGCAGCCTGTGCACTCTGCATTGCCGACCTCCCGATGGCATTTACGCATCGCGAAGAGAACACCGCTTCCTCATGGAGAAAGTTTTGTTTTCATGAAAAAAATAAATAACAAAAAATGCATTTTGATGCACTGGGAGTGAAACAAGCGGTGGATTCGTGATCGATGAGAAAACAAAACAAAGTGTTTTTAAAATAGCCGGAAAAAATTGAAGACCGTGCATTGCATTTCCTGTTATTTATTTTTTAATAACAAGGCTGTGAGCGGCGCTCACGTCGGGTGGGCGCTGAGAATTATCGGGATCGAGAAGATTAAAAAAAAGGGAAAAAGATGGCAACTCGTTAGCTATCCACGAGCGCATCCTGGCTGACCTCGTTTCGACAAATCCATGCTCCGGGATTCGGTCGTTGCACCCATCCCCCGGTGGTGGGCTATCCCGGAGCGGCATCCCGCTGGGTCACTCGAATCGGCGCGCACGTACGAAACACCCGGGACCAATCCAAATACGAAGGTCCGTATATTTGACGAGGCTATTCAGGCGACCAGCTGGATGAATTCTGGGTGACATGGCCATGCTGTCGATAGCAGCGGATTATTTAGTCCACAAAATTGCTCAAGAATCGCATATGGGCTGCCTAATCACTTAAACTATTCATCCTCGGCTATATGTCTATACCCCATAATTTTCTTCAGATATGGCCAGAGAGCCATATTACCCTCTCAAAATATGGCCAGTGAGGCAATGGAACTGCACTGACATGAAGTAAAACCCTTGCAAGTGGCGATGCTATTTCTCAGCGTTAAGGAGATATGAGTGGTGATATCACCAGGCAAGCCATATCACCCAGAATCGCCTTATCGTGGATGCTCCCGACGCCACCGAGAAACACGGGCACGAAAAGGGAATCGCGAAAATGCGGAGGCAAACTTTTTGGCCCTGGTCCAGAGAGTCTTCTCACGGGGATACGGATCGCCCCGTCCCATATGGCACGTACACACCTGTACAGCTAGTTTGCTCTGGCAAGCCGGGCCAGAGACTGGAAACCGCTGGGTTCGAGATCCTAGACCCCGAGTGCAACCGGGGTGTTTGACTTTCATGCCGGGCAACGTTTCGCCGAGAGTTCGACCGCATTTATCGGCACAGGTACCGCACAGGAGGGCGAAACGTCCCTGCCACCGGTACTGACCTACTGCCACAGGCTCGATCATTAGAGGCACGAACAGCGTCGCGCCTCGCTGGCGCACTTCCGGTTTCACCTCTGTCACCTTCGCCCGAAGGCTTTGACCTAAAGATCGTGGACACGGAAGCATATTTGACTGGCTCTTTTCGGTCTATGGGTTCATTACGCGTTACCCTACGCAAGACTCTCTTGACACTTCATTAAACCTACAACTCTCGACTGGGGTGCGCGAGCATCCCACGCGAACTCGAAAAAAATGAGTTTTTTGCTGATTCTTTCCGGTTTTCAGTCTTCAAATGGGTTTTTTATTAAATGAAATCCCTGACCGATTTTGACTTCCCCTGGAGAAAGCTTCTTTAATGATGAAGAAAGCCAAGCAAGCAACCTGCTACTACCCCGGTAATTTGTTTTTTAATGATGAGAAAGTTATGTGCAAATTTCGGTATGCAGTGTTTTGCCCTACGGCTTAAGCATTCTGAGAGTCCGGTAATTTTTTGCACGTAATTAATCCGGCCCTTAATGGTACAGCGTGCTATCGCACGTCTGCGTTTCGCTCGAGAGAAGGAAGCGGTGGTTTATCGGAGCCAGAGCACATTGCAGTGTTACAAGAGACGATAGCTGGCAAAAGCACAGCTTCCTCCATGGGAAAGGTCGTTGACCGCTTTTGGTTTCCCCGCCGCAGAAGCTTCGTTAATGATGGAGAAGCATGAGCAAGCGACCCGCTACTCCCCCGATTTTTAACGTATCTTCAATAACGAAGCTACTTGCAAATTCCGATATGCACAGTGTTTTACCCTTCGTCTTAAAATCGCCGTGAATTTTTTTCGGGCTTTTTAATTGGCCGTTTCTGGTACAGCGCGCTATCACGCGCCTGCATCCCGATCGAGAGAAGGAACCGGTGGTTTATCAGGGTCGAGTATGCCGCTTCCCAGTTGCAGCGTTCCACTTTTCAACGCGAACGAGACGGGCTCTCGTCGGTGCTCTTCGAGATCGTCGACCCCCTCGCCTCGTCACCTCGGGCAGCCGCGCGTCTGGAACTCGAATCACGCGGCATGTCTCTCGTTCGACAAACGCTCCGAGAACCGCGCCGAGTCCTTTGCTCGCGTGCACTCGCGCCGTAATCGACTCGCGGGCGGTCCGACTCGCCGCGGCCGCCTTCGACGCAACTTCCGCGAACGAATCATCCGGATCCGGCCGTCTTTCCGTCCACCGCATCTTCTCTCTATCCGCCTTTTCTTCGGCCGCACATCCAATCGCCGTCAACACTCGCACCGTTTACGGTGTGATCTAATCGCCCGAGGACGATTTTCCTCGACAGTCTACCGAGAACGATGGACGAATGGTAGGGGAGGAAAAAAAATTATAAATCGTTCGATCGCTCGTGTCTGACACACTAACTCGCTTATTATGCAAGAACGCGCGAGTGGATCGGTCCTTCGCGGAATACAACGAAGCGGACGATACAGCTCCGTCGAGGGAGGGAGTTGCGCCTTCGAAAAACGAACTCCGACGATTTGCATTCAGCTCGGGTACAGCGGTCGTACTGTCGAGACGCAGAAGCACGTATCCGCTTCGGCGTAGCGCACGGGATGTATCGGAGTCGCGACGGTGCAGCTTCTCGTGTAACCGATATCCGCTTCGAAATTATTCAGGCGATCGATTTATCGCGCCATCCCCGCGTTCGGGAAGCATCGGGAATTCGTCCGATACCGCAGGCTGTTCTACGGAATGTATTGATATGAAATTGAAAAAAAAAGATTAAATAAAAAGTTCCGATGCTAAAATAAATAAAAAATAATCATTTAGCGAACAAAACAGGGAAGGAAGGTAGAACAAAAAAAAAAACACGCGGCACGGTGCAGCGGTCAGTCGATAACTGGTGGATCTCGGGGGAAAATTGAGGATAATCGCGGTGCATGTCGCACTGGCTATTCGATATTTCATAAAGGTTTAACCGAATGGAAACGCACGCGATTGCGCCACGCGCCGGATCGTGTCACGCACCGGTGTTGTTTGCACCGCGTACACTGTTCGATGGGGAGCCGCTAGAGTGTCGCCGCGAAGAATCCCTATCGCGGAATAATTTCCCGATGACGCTGGACGGAGCCATTTGCGCCGGGCGAGAGCGTGACTGGATCAGCTATAATCATGGCTCAACGTGCGGACTATATTTAGCTACCGAAGAGCGTGATTGGACATCGGACGAGCCGCGTGGCACGCGGTTCTTTCCGTACCCGTGAAACTCGTTGTTCGATAATCCATCGTTACACACGGAAAATTTCGCAAGTCTTTATGTTCGATAGAAGTCCCGCCGAAAGTGCGCTTCGGCGGAGCCGAGCGATAGACTTTCGGGCGGTGCGCATGCGCGACTTTTTGGCAGTGACTTCGCAAACACCGCCCGGCTAGCCGGCGGGCTTTAATCGATTAACGAATCCCTCTCGTCCAAATTCTCCTTTATCTTCTCTCGTCACGGTTACTCCGAGCTCTGGCGGTGTTCGCTCGTACGCTGGATTTAAATTCGTTAGCGTTGTCCTCCTCCCTTCTTCGCGTCGTGCACTCGATCGATAAAAAAACGGTTCTGTAACCCCGACGAATCATGCTCTGTGCATTTTTTTTATTTCGACGGTTCTGCCGGATTCCATTGGGAAGCGAAGATATCTATTTTAATCGGTCGGAAAAACAAGTTTTGGTCATTCGTCGTTTCCAATGTTTTTAATGTATTTTTTTTCTCGCTCGTCGTTTATTTTGCTCCGAGCGTGAAATCCGGGAATTTGAGGGAAATCGGCGCCAGAAGCGAAAAAAAATATTGCTTTTGGCTGGAGCGTCAAAAACAACGGTGATGCGGTGTAAATGATTGCGTGATATTACGGCACCTAAAAAAATCAGACAATCGGTCTGAACGGTTTGAGATTCTCAAACCGGTAGTGATGTATTTCCGGTACGACGTTACTTCCGGTCGAAAAATGAGATTTTGATACTTATCACCGGTTGGAAAATTACATTCTCAAACCGGTAGTGACGTTTTCGACTATAACGTCAAAAATGATAAAAAGATCGGGAAACATTGCGGTAGCCTATGGAGGAAGGGTTGAGCAGTCGTTGCTTTGAAGTTTGATGCCGGTCCTGTTACATCGATGTTCTCCGCGTCGTTTGCCACGTGGGCACAAGATAAACATGCGCGCGAAGCTTGGATAATCGCCAAGCTCAAACTGGACGAAGGAAAACGAGTGGCGCACCTTCATGCGATGGAACTGCAATACAGTAGAGTTGTAGTTGTAGCTTCCATAGACGTATCATGCACCACGCACAGACCCACTTAACACGTCGATCCAACTAAGATTAATTACCAACTGGCTCGCCAACACTTGACTGCGATTGGGTACAGTGAGATCATTCATACAATTGGAACACATGGAAATTCTTTCGAACTCGCACATAATACGGAAGGGGGAAGAGAATGGGGCAAAACGGACCAGTTAAGTTCGTCAGGAAGTTTTATCGACACACGCAAAGTAAGACAGTTTTTCTCGATGTTCCGTAGGGAAGAGTTTCGTTATATTTATTTCGGAACTAGTCCATTTTGCCCCTCCACCCCGATAATTTTTTCCTCTATCCACCAGTAATGAAGGAACGTCTGTTTGTATACCGCACGACGCTCCTCGCAAAATTGTAATGAAACAGCGCAATTCGCGATACAGTGGAGCGAGCATTCCCACGAAAGTTTCAAGTTGACAAATGGGAATATGTGCCAGTAGCCGAGAAATGCTCTGGAGACTCGGGAAGACGTATTTGGCATTGCGCCAGATACTAGAGCAAAATGACTCCGCCACTGGCAACGCGCGGTCGTTACCGTAGCCGGAAGTGGTGAGACGAGAGCAGCCACCTTGCAGCCTCGCTCACCGCTACGGTTATAGTACCGGTGAAACGACTCCTGCGAGAGTCCTCGACGAGTTAATCGATGAATTCTAATAATTTTTTGTATTCCCCTCTGTTGCAGGCTCTAGTATTCGAATACCAGAACCAAGATGGGTTGCGCATCGCAGTGCGCCAAGTATTTCCTCTGCTTCTTCAACTTTGCCTTCTTCGTGAGTATAACTTATCCGTATAATCGTCGACCGCCAGAAGAGTCGACGCGATCTCGAAATCAACGAAGCGTGACAGGGCAGCATTGTCTTTTTTTCATTTTTTTTTTCGTCTCAACCCGCTATCTTCTATGTTATGACGCTGCAATATGCACTCGGAGTTGGTATATCTATAAGCGCGTAGAAAAATAAAATGCAATGTCGAGAGTTTCTATTGTCTCTCGATGCCCGGTACGAGGCAAGTACGCGCGTTGCGTTCACCGTTTAGGATAGAGTTACGATCTCCGACGAAGGAAGTCGCGAAGGCGTAGTAAGGCTCTAGCGTTCGCAGCCTATAAAGCGACTCCCCGAACGTCCTCGAGGTCGCTGAAGCGGATCGGCCGGTTGTTGCGTCGGTGCATAATGCATTCGACTAATATATTTACTTTTTTTTCTATCGTTTCAGCTCGCCGGTGGGGCGGCGCTCACCGTCGGAATATGGCTGTTGGCGGACAGAAGCTCCTTCACGGACCTCGTCAACAAGGTCGATCACACCAACATTTTGGTAAGTCTTATTCCCACGTTTATCGAACGAACCAAATAACGCCTTCGAACGTCGTAAGTTACCGCGCCTCGGTTACTCAGACCATTTATATTTCTCACTGTACACATAGATATTCCAGAGCTGTATGAGGTAGATGAGTAAAAGTTGTCGGACCGCTCGTGGAAGTAAGAGCTTCTTCTCTCGCCTCCGTCCAACGAGGAAAAGTGGCAAAAGTCCCTAGCGAAGTGTCCTCCTTTCGACCACCTGTTCGCATCGTTATTTTCCGAACGCGTGGCTCTCCGGCGATTTGGCGTCGCTCCAAATATCCGTCGTGCGATGACTTCACCGCGCGTACCCTCGGGCCACCGAGCCTCGGCTGTGTTTTCTTCTGGCACCGAATCGCGAGCCGGCGCTGGAAACAAGGAACGAAGGAATAGACACCGGAAGTTGTCTTCATCCGCGAACGTCCTCGCTCGTGCTGCTTGGCACAAATTTCTACGATTCGGATCGGACTTTTCCCTTTCTCGACACGCTCGACCTCGCTCGCATCTCTTCGACGACTGTCAAGGGTGGACGTCTGGAGGAATTACCCCAGGCACACGTTCTACTCGACCCGGGCGTCGGAAAAGTCGATGCCTGGTAATCGCTTGATGCGGCCGCGGCCCCTCGGGAAGCCGCCCGACTGCAGCGAACTCCAGCATCCGCGCTGAGATACCGATGTGTACGTGATATTCCTATATCGAAAATAGGAAAAATTGAGGTTTTCCCGTCGGGTAATGTCCTCCGGGATCGGTTCGAGCGGCACCGGTGTAACACGGCATACCGAGGCTATCGAGCGACCCGGATATTCTTCATTCGGAATTTCTTCACGATACCAGCCCCGGCAACTTTTTTTTCTCTCCCCGTTACTTTCGACGTTGGCAGGCACATCGTGCGGTTAAACTTGCGGTGGTTCGCCTCGGGAGGAAGAAAATGAAAAAAAAGCGAGAAAATTCAACGAGGAACTTCGCTCGCTTTGTGCTCCTGCTTGGATGCAATGTAAAGAAAGAAAAAATTGTATGGGAAGAAAAAAATGGTCGGACTTCGCACCGTGTGCGGGAAGGCCGAGCCGTGAAAGTGCTCAAAGACCTCTGGGGGGGCAACGGGGAAGGTCGTAGAAAATGCCGTCTCGAGTTTGAAGGAAGATGAAGGAAAGAGAATTCACAGTGGCCCCGGATGGGTCGGTGCTCAATGCCGAGAACTACGAGCGCCCGCACAGACCGGAGTCCCGGGCTGCCGGAGCTCTCTTCATTCGCGAGAGTCCAGCGGCACTTGATCGCGAAACTGGGTCGTGCCGGAGCCCGCCCCGTGTTTTTCAGGGGGATCGGTGGCCGAGGGAAGAAATGAAAAGTCCATGAACTGGGGCGCTCCGTAAAAGTGGGTCAGAGCCAGGGAGGTTCGTGGGGAATAGAAAAAAAATGTCTTTTGACACAGTGAGAAAACGAAGTGCTCGCACTTACCGGCACATATATTTAATCTTCACTGGGAGAAAAAAAAATACGTTTCACACCGATGGATGACTCGACAGGGATGCCTTGAAAGGTTGTGGGGAATGAAAAAAAAAACGGCCTTTTGGCACGGTGAGAAAAATGGAGTACTCGCACTTACGGGTACCTGAATGTTATCTTCACTCGGAGAGAAAAAAAGTTTCACACCGACGAGTGACTCGGACGGGGACGAAGAGTCACTTAACACTTGACTGTCGTAATTGCGCGAGACTCTCTTTGCACGCTCGTTACTATCGTTACTATTAATTAGCCTACTCCGAATTGCCGAGTGTTTCAGTACCGAGTATTATAATTGAGACGAAACACGCGAGAGCCGCGACGTTCTAATGCGTGTCGTGGATGCGCCTTCGCCCTAGGGACCTATGCAAAGTAAATAACGAGATACCCGTAGAAAACGCTACAGCGGCTGCGGGATGTCTGCGTTTCGCATCTCGGAAAGGTGAAACGGTTATTATCGGGGACTCGCTCATAGCACGGAAGTGTAGCGAGCTCTTCCTTCGTTCCGAGCCTAATATATAACAAATATATAAAAAAAAAAAATTTCATATATTTTTCATATATTTTTTACATGTTTTTATTATATACTTTTATTCGGGAGGGTACTACCGTTAATGACAAGAATCTTAAATATTTTTCCTTTTCAATCTTCGGCATTTATGTCGCGGCATTATTGTCGCGGATCGGAGATTTACTGGAATTGCGTCACTTCCGATTCGTGAATCTCATTTTCGTCCAAACTTGCAAAGCGGCAGGTTGTAGGAAGGACTTTCGGAGCAACCGGGCTCCGTCGCCGCTTGCAGCGAGGGACTCGTAAAAATTCTTGCTGCACAGCGAAGAGAGAACGAACCCCTCGTGTACTTCTTGTGTTACAACCAGTTGGAAACCAGTTCTCCAAGGTTCTCCGCCCGGAGAACCATTGACGAAAGGCATCGCTCGATCGTCAAATTCGTCTGAAATGCACACTGGCCATTGGCGCAACGAATCATTGCGTCATCTTGCATCTCCATATTATTATTTATTTAATCCACATCAAAGTGGCTGTGTGCAAGGGCGCGGCTTGGCGTATCAACGGCCACACTGCCCGACGATGCGAACACCGTGTCAACGATACGAATTAAGTGTTACGACTATTCGCCGAGTGTCGTGACCTCCGGATGAACTGTATCGTGTAACCAGCCGCACACACACAATTCTTACGAGACACGAATCCCAATGACGATCTCGGTACTACGGTTTTTTACAGCCGGACATTTGCATTCCCGAGTTTACTATCGTTGCGGGATTTCCTCTTAATCGGACTCATCGAGAAACAACGATTTTTCTTCTATCGTCGAGTCAATTTAATGATCTATTTTGCGTTCGAATTCATTGGCGTTCGTCTAAGATCGATAGCGCATGCGCGCCGAGTCCACTCTCGAGTGCGCTCTAAGTATCGGTACTTCATTCCACGGAGCAACGCATACAATTCTTACGAGACGTGAATTCCAATGACGATCTCGGTACTCCGGTTGTTTATAGCCGAACGTTTGCATTCCTGAGTGTCCTATAGGTGCGGGATTTCCGCTTCATCGCAGTTATCGAGACGCAACGATTTTTCTTCTATCGTCGAGTCAATTTAATTACCTATTTTGCACCCAAATTAGATGGCGTTCGTGAAAGGTCGATGACGCTGGCGCACGGAAACCACTGTCGATTGCGCTTTGATTATCGGCACTTTGTCCCGATAAGAAACGCGTACAATTCTTACGAGACGAAGACGATCTCGGTAGCTCGGTTGTTCATAGCCGAACATTTGCATTCCTGAGTGTCCTATAGTTGCGAAATTCTCTATTCATTGGACTCAGCAAGAAACGATTTTTTTTCTGACGTCGAGTCAATTCAATAATCTATATGCACTCGAATCTGATGGTGTTCGTCAAAGACCGAGGGCGCATGCGCGCCGAGACCACTCTCGAGTGCGCTCTAATTATCGGTACTTCGTCCCACGGGAGAGACGATTGCTCGTTGAATTTGTCATCCGTTTCGCGTGTGGGAGGTTCGCGGTGCTCGTGCACTCTGGACGAACGCGCAGGCCGGACACGTACGACACGTAAAAGCTCAAAGTGGGCGAGATAAAACAAAAATTGCTCCTCGGCATTGACAAATTCTCACGTAAAGCGCATAAAGAAGTAAAATAAAAATAAAACATCGATAGTGCAGAGATGAGCGATAAAACCACGATAGCCTCAAGTTTACACTCTCGAATTCGCGATTACGAGGAAACGAAATATTTATCGGGTTTTCAAAGAACTTTCTCGTCGATCGACCAATTATCCTCATAGGCGATTTGGCAAAGGTCGATATCAACGACGAAAAATGCAGACACATCGAGTGCACCCGAGCATTTTTTTTTTCGATGAAGCAACAGTGAAATTTATTGTTTTGTAATACCATGACAAGTGTGCAGCAAACGCGTTCTCCTTGCGCTGACGTAACGGCTTCTACTTTACGTTTTTTCGCGGCCTCGACTTTTGCCATTTTTGAATATTTTTTAAATCCCTCGCCAATTTCTGCGGGGCATCGTTTTACAACGCATTCCCAGAGAGTGCCCGGAGCTCCGCAGGCAATTGAAGCCAATGAGCAAACGCACTCGCACGTCGCAGGAACACGATGTTTCATACTGCATATAGTGCACGAACGTTACGCGCGCTTCTGCCTATATACGTTCCCTGCGCGCCGTGTCTGTGTTCCCACTGTGCCGGCCCGCATCGCAATCCCATTCGCGAAACTGCACAGCACGAGCCTCGTACAGGCCGACACATCAATCCTGTTTTCTACCTAAAATAGAAATCGTCCGCATGACGATCCGCAAGAACAATCTCGGGAAGAAGAATGGGGTTTGACGGACCCCCGTTACTTCTTTCTCAATCCGTAAATATTATATTTGGCCATGGCCAGCTTCGAAGTGCTTTTAAGGCTATCTCGTTAAAGACCGGCCACCGTATCCTCGAACCGGCAGCGTGCAGACAAAAATAAAATCGCGATAACATGTTGTAAAAATATTTTCGTCAAGCACGAAAGTTTCACGCCTTGATAATTCGGAATTGATAACTTTGAGAGAAGGGGGGCAAAAGTCGAGCCGTCCGAACTCTCCGTTCCGGTGTTTCGTGTAATTAATTATTTACGAAATTATGACGTCCGTTCAATCTGTTTGCGCTTTTTTGTTTGTCAATTCCTCGTCGTTATCTAATTGAGTGTAGAGTGCTTTTCATAAC
Organism: Amblyteles armatorius; assembly: GCA_933228735.2. NCBI lineage: Eukaryota > Metazoa > Arthropoda > Insecta > Hymenoptera > Ichneumonidae > Amblyteles > Amblyteles armatorius. The sequence continues at coordinate 795,480 of OW121689.1, read as the reverse complement.
GGTCGAACAAGTTGCATTCAATGAATAATAATTTAATCGATTCCTCTCTTTGGCCGCTGCAGCGCCATAAATACACTCGAGTTCTGCGACTGGTCCGGTGCAACAGTCCGCGAGCGCAGCGAATCGAGGAAAGTAAAAGTTTTACTTTCATTCGTGACACGCAAACTACGGCGAGCTTTTTCAAGACTTCGATGCCGTACGCTTGGTGATTATCTCTAACGTTATCCACTATAATTTTCATCGATGAAGTGTAAGCACATCGATGAAGGGATCGTCAGCGTTACGAACTTTGTCTGTTCCAAAGACGAATGCACAGCAGCGTCAATACACTCGGCCGGAGTGTAAAACTCGACCGTCCCCGCACTGGAAATCCACAAGCGGGCCATCGCCGATCGGTTGACACAATTCTCTACTTTCCAGCCCGAAGATCTTATACCCCTGCATCAAGTGGGAAGCGCAGCATTGAGCACGTTCTCGTTTCATTCGCAACAACGTAAACTTTAATGACAAAATCGAACTTGGCGAGAACAACTTTTCTATCTAGGTCTTCTGCGTTAAAGGAGAAACGCGGTTACCGGCCTTCCAAGGCTTTGCGCAGCTACGTCACACAAGCAGACCGCAGGTCGCCGTACAATGCCAATAATTAAAATTCGATAGATCTCGATCGAGCCAAAAAAAATAGAGTTGTTCGTCTCCCTCCCTACAAGATCCTAGGAATACGATTGCAGCATTTGCCGGTCTTTGTTCGGTGGTCAAAACCAGTAGTCGTCACACGCGGTTACCGGCCTTTTGAGGCTTGCCACAACTACGTCACACAAGCAGTCGCGACGTTACAGTACCAATAATTAATACTCGACAGATCTCGATAGAGCGGAAGAAAAAATAAAAATAGGCTCGTTCGTTCTACGGTACGATATTTTGCAAATACGACGAGTACAGTCTGTGTCGGTCTCCGTGCGGTGGTTAAAACTAGTAGTCGTCACACCTGTTTCTACCGTATCGTTATAACCTCCAATCCCGTTTGCGTAAGCGACGGAGAGAGCAAACTTAACGGTCCCGAGAGTGCGCGCCACTGTTGCGTAAACATGCGACCGAGCAAAGTGACCCGAAGTTTGTAGTCGACACTCGACGAAACGCTTGTTCCACGAAAAGTAAGTAGGTCCGCGTAGGAACGAGTGGCGTTCCGGGACTGCTGGACGGCGCCGAATATTTTTGACGAGCTCGGAAAACATCTCTACGCGCAGAGATGATCAGTAGCGTACGAACGAGTCGTCATGGCGCACGGCGAAATTTCTCCGGCGCGAGGACATGGAAATTGGCGATACGCGATTGGTTAATTGAAGACTGCCGTGTAGCAAGAGATCTCTCGGTACTTTATTCCACCGAGTTAATGTAGCATACGGGCCAGGTATAATCAGCTTCCTTCTCGGTCCAACTCCGAGCCGTTCAACCGCGAAATCGATCCGGCATAATTTTTCATTTATTTTTTACCATGCTTTCCAGCTTGCTGCGATAGCTCGCCTGCACGACGACGCGAGGCGATCTCGATTACGCTTTCAGCATAAATGTGAAAGGGAAGCGGGCGCGTGTCTGTCCTACGTTGCAGCGCGACTTTCACGCGTTAGATTGCCTCGAGAGAAAGAGACAAGTATCGAGCGATTAGGTTGTGTGTCACTAGAGAGTAGAACATATTTTCAGAAACGACGATCCGTCACCGGTGAGATGATCGCAGAAGGAACCTGCTCGAGAGACGGGGAGCGCCTCTGGCGGCGAATTAATGAGACATTCAGCGTACACAAGGGGGGGACGATTTGGAAAAATCTATCGAATCATTTTTGCTTTAAGGACACCTGTCGTTCCGCGCTAGAACGCTATACACATTGGACTATAACGAGTTATTCTTACGAGCGGAGAAAAGCCGAATAACTACGCAATAAAGTCACGGGTGCTCGAGCGAGCTCCGATGTGAGCTATGTAGTCACGTAAGTGTCGTAAAAATATCATGCCGCGGTGGGTGACAATCAGTCACTATTAGCGTACAGTACCGCGAGACTGCGTGCCTGAATGTGTGTTGGTTGCGTACCTTTGTTAAAATTGAATGTTTCATTATACTTGCAAAACCTGACGCGCATAGCTGTACCGTATTGGCGGTGAGCTCTGGTTCATGCCTGAACCGTATAGAAATCATCTGTCGATGATACAAAGCTCACCTGTCGTTGGTACTTTAATTATTCTCAAGGCCAACCACTACGACTCGACTAGCTGATGCTGCTTTTTCCATAACTGAGAGCATAATTCAATCTATGCTTCTTCACGCCGAACACTAATCCGATATCAGATTTCACCGATAGTCAAACCAGAAGTAATAATAATAATAACGGTACAGTAGAATCTCGATTATCCGAACCCTCGGTCATCCGAACTATGGCTCTTTTATTTGCTTATCGGTGTAGACATCCGTCTAAACAACCTAAGCCACGCGATGTTTCACGACCGAAGGGCTACGAAGCACGATTGATTGTTTGTAGTATATAGGCTCCCGTGGGTAGGTCCCTACGATTCAATAGCAAAGAAACCGAGATCGCTATGGTATAGAAATATCTTGATCGTCGAAAATAACGTTCCACGATAAAGGTATCACGATCCATTTACGATCAGGCATACTTTTTTAATCGCAAACGATCGATCTTGCCTCGTGTTATCCGTAACATCGAAACCCATTAGCGAAACTGTTGCCCGACCCGGGAATCCGTTTGGCAGCTATACACTCGAGCCGCCCATCAGGCGACACGCTAAGGCGGCGTCGAGAGAGCATCGAGAGTCTCGCTCAACAGGTGCCCCTCGCCGACGAAACTTTTTTCTCTTTCATTCTTTCTTCCACCGTGAAATTTATCCAGAAAACTTGAACCGAGCTCGTCGTATCGTGTAGCAGTGACGGGCATCGACGCAGCCACGATGCCGTGGGACAATCTTCGCCGATGCTTCGTCGACGCCCTCCCTGCCGGAGGTCGCAGACCACAGTACTGTTCGGCTTTCGAAGCCGAGCACACTCGATCGTAGAAACGTCTTACTGCTTTCTCCGGCAGCTCCTCCCATTCGTCCGGAAAACACTCGAAGGCATAACTATACACGGTGGAAGAGCTCAGCGACGTCTGCTAACGACAGCTCGAGAGATATCGCCCGAGAGAACGACTCTGTCCAAGCGGCCATTCGCTCGCTCGCTCGTGCGGCGATGGCGCTCGTTCTCGCGATCCCTTCCATGCCTACGTTCAGGTTGTTCGCGATTGTAATTAGATTCTCCGACCGTACCGGTATCAACCGCACGGCGTGGAGTCGAGTCGAGATTGTTTTCTTTTATTCCCTCATCAGAGCAACCGCCGATCTTCGTCACTGTATTATGTCAGCTCCCTTCATCTTTGAACCTCCGATGAACAGCGTCTTTGCCTTAGCCTCATCGAGAATCAATTTGCGTTTTGTCTCGGACAGATCACTGCGGAACAGCGAAATATGGGAACAGATGATTGTCTCCATTATGTAATTTTTGTCGATAATTTCGCAGGGAATCGAGTCTCTTCAATCAACAAACATCAATCAACTTGTAAAAAAAAAAAAAAATGCAAATCAAATTTGCCCATTGTTTCCTCGTTTATTGAAGTTATTCGCATGGCTTTGTGAGGAAACGCGGCTTCTCCTGCGAGAATGCACGAAGAAAAATAAATATTCAGGCGATCGAACCAAGTCAGGCAACTGGATAGGGTCGTCCGTCTATAAGTGAGCCGTCCCTCGAGTCGCTCCTCGATCTTATTTTGTCATATTTCCCCGAGTACAACAAGTGGCCGTCGACATGTAGCGGGGTGTTCGACGGGATTCTCGTCGGCGGAAATTCTCGTTTCTTACGTCAGACCCGTACTCAAGCCGATAAACGATTATAAATAAACATGAAGCGATCGCGTGGCAAATACAATATCTCGAGTAGCGTAATGTTTGAATTAATTGCTCGTTATTATTCTCTCGTTACAGACAAAGACCGATGCGGACGTTATAAAGATGATGGCTTACATACTCATCGTCGCCGGGGCCTTGACTTTCATAGTCAGCTTCTTGGGTTACTGCGGTGCCATGTTCGAGTCCAGGTGTCTTCTTTGTGTCGTAAGTTCGTTCCGATGTAAATCCCGGTGTTATTGTAAAGCCGCGAGAAAATGGCATGATCGAGTGATACGGTTTTTTTTTTGCCGATTTTCTTCGAACATCTCTGTACCTTGTTTAATCTATTTTTCTCGTTTCATTTCTACAGTACGGGGTCCTTATTGTCGTCGTCCTGATCCTCGAATGCATCGTGGTTGGCCTCGCCTTCGGACTCAAGGGGGATGTAAGTTCAATCTATTACATATTTTTGAAAGTTGTGGATTGGTTTGTATGTTTGTACTACTCGGGGGGGGGGGATTATTCTAAGTCCCCCTAGGGGCCCCTCCTATGCCCTGATAACTATTCCGATTCTTCCGATTTCATCTCATTTTTCGATTGGAAATACGTCGCTTCCGGTATGACGTCACGTCCATTCGGAAAGTGAGATCTCCTCACCGGAAGTGACGTGTTTCTGGTAACATCTCCGGAAATCTAAATGTTCGATTTCTAAATTTCACAGCCAATTTCGTGACTCATTATTTTCATTTATTTAATTTTTTTATTATGTTCGCAGACCGTTAAGGGTACGCAAGATTTCCTAAAATCGACGATAAAGTACTACTCAGCCAGCGAGGAACAAGCCGAGACCGTGACGCTCGCGTGGGACGGCATCATGAGCCAGGTAAAATCCGTTTCTAATTAATGCCACGATTATACCTTGGACGAGGAATGCGTTAATGGCGAAGAAGCGAATTTTCCGGTTTCCGCGGCACCTGTAATTCATCTCTCGCGGTTACCGCATACCTTGGAAATCTGCCGAGTTATTTGTCTAAGCGAATTAGCAACTTAATTTGAAATTAATTCGCTTTCAAGATGCAATGTTGCGGTGTCGAGAGTTACCGGGATTTCGAGGAGAACACCAACTGGAAGGCGAGCGGAAAAAGGGTGCCGGAATCCTGTTGCAAAAAGGAAAACGGAGCACTGGTTGATCCGTTCTGTCCTACGAGTCCAACAGCCGCGAACGCGAACATAAGCAAGGTAGGTCAACGTTGCAGAAGCTATGCCGAGACTGTGAGTTTCCGACAAGATTGATTGACAAATTATGGCGTTTCCGTCAGGGGTGCTACGAGGCGATCGTCACCAAGGTGGAGGAGAACGCCGCAATCGTGATCGGTGTGGCCGCTGCGCTGGTCTTCATCGAGCTCCTCGTCATCATCATGGCTCTGTACCTGGCGTGCTGTTACTGGCGACCGCAACATGGTAGGCTTGGAATTAAAGTTTACTCTTAATGAGAGACAATCGAAATACAAGAGGGACCGCTCTGAATGAATAATTGGGGGAAAAAAAAACAAAGTAGTAGTATCGTGCCAAAGATACGGTCGGGCCTCGCTTAATATTAAGCCCATCGAGTCCAGATTAATCCAGCCTCCTCCCGACGCCGGTAACGCACCCGGGTTTTCACACATTGCGAACATTGAATTTGCAGTTTATCGATGCGTAGAGCCACCCGGCAACGAGTAAACCGAGACACTCTCTCACTCTCGCTCGCTCTCTATCGGACCTCGCTCGACTCGAAAGAGAGAATGCATTTTCTTTGTGGATCTCGCGTTAGCCGTACGTGGGCCACGTACAATTAATACGTACGGGCACGGTTGAGCACACCCAAATCGGCGGTAACATGAGTCACGATCACATCGCCACGTGAGCCCCGTTAATTACATGCCAACTCCTGTATATCGAAAGTATATACGTAAAAATATATATATACAATTCTCTTTTATAAACACAAATATTAAAATAATAACTATGAAAATAATACTGCGTCGTAACACAATAATATTAGAAACTGCAGTATTCGCACGAGTAATCGAGATTCGTGTACCGCTCGTGCATGCCGCCAAAATATCTCGTCGATGAAGAGTCGAATCGTTTATATTGTTACCGCTTTGCATTTAAAAAAAAACGTTAAGAACCTAGCACGATTTCGGCTTGTCGGCCGGTTTTTTTTTTTTAACTGGTGATTCTTAAGTCGATCTGTGAGAAATTAACGCAAGTAGAATCCTTATTTATTAACTGATCAAAGAGCCGTCCGAGATTCCCGAAAGACAAGTGTAGCTGTTCGAAATCCATTGACGAAGGACGTTCTTTTAGCTTGCGTAGACGTGTCGTCGAGACAGGCCTGGTGAATCGGTGCTATTATGGTGACGGTGAATTGAGGATGACGGTTCGAGAGAGAGAGGTATACACATGTAGTCTCGAGTATGAACGAGGTGAAGGTGTCAATTGGTATTTGACCCCGCGCCTGTGGGCGCCGTCTTCTCAGCATCGCAGATAACTCCCCATCGTTTCGTACCTTCGAGCTCTCCACACGTTTAACGCTATTCCACGATAATACCGTAAAATTAGGGCATGAACTATTTGTTTCGCTGTGAATTCCCTGCATGCCAACTTTTTTTAAAAATTCGATTCGTCATTTTATCGACTGCTTCTCCACCGTGATTCCTTTGCGCGTCTGGACGACAGTTTGGTGTAACGTATGGCCAATTTTAGCCACTCCGTTAATAATTTTTCAATGCCGCGAACCGTCTCGAGCGCCGTTCGCGGAACCTATTTCGATTATTCGAGCAATTGGGAGCAGGTTGGCAATGATCGGCTTGTACACGGGTGCTTCTTACTATCCTCGGCGGGATTGTCCTACCGATCCGGAGCAACCAAAAGACGCGCTCCTGTATCTTCGAAATTAACGAATCTCAACTCGAGCGATATTATGCAAAACTGTCGTCTTTAATTCTTCGACAAAGTACACTTCTTCGAGCTCTTTTTACTCTCAAATCGAGATACGCATAAAACCAATGTGTCTGGGCTTGACGAACTTTTTATTTTATACAAAGTGTTAAACGCGGCAAACTTTGAAACGATACATATTTTATTTTTCGTTAATTCTGCACGCACAAAATATATTTTTTACAATGAATAAACAGAACAAAAAATATGCGTACGAAGACTCTTGGTCCGTCCGTTTCGATTTTGTCAAAGACGAGTAGTGCGATACTACTGTTATTACTGTACATTCCCAAAGTTCATAATGTAAAGGTATATAATTCTATGCAATAATGTTTCGGGTCATAACGCTCTGAAAATTGAACCGTTCGGGAAGAGGATGAGAAGTAATCGGGCCGTTTTTACCACCGCCTTCATTATATCTAAGCTTCCTTCTCTGTTTCACTATGCTCGTGTCTAACAAAGTTTAATTGTCTCTACTGTTAATAATATAATAATGATAATAATAGTAATAGTAATAATAATAATTATAGTATTGGCGAAGGTGGTTTTCCGATATAATAACAAAAAGCACTTTGGAGTGGAGGTAAATCGGTGAAGTGAAAGTGGTAAAATCGGCTTGGTGGCTTCGCACAAAAGGGTCAAAATAGCCGGCCCAATAACAATTACCTCCGTTAAATCACAATGGTTGTCGATGCCATGCACTCTAGAAATTTTCATTACAGTGTTAACTTGTTGGTGCTGCTGCTGACGAGACGTTAAGAGCATGGATCTGTTGAGTAGTGCCTCCTAGCATTCGCACGTTCAGAGAGCCCGTAGAGGTCCTGTGCCTTGCTTGCTTGAAAACACTATGCTAGCCGAACCCTAGGCTGGCCAAAGCCGACGGCAATCGTCCTCGAACGAAAAATCTCACGCTCGGTTTTCTCATCGGATCGCTAGAAAAAAAAGAGACAAAAAAGAACAAAAAAACAAAAAATAACAAAAATAAAAACAGATTCAAAGATAAATTGACGACACAGAATGGAGTGCGACGAGTTCTGGCGGACCCGTGCCAGCTTCTCCCACGATCGATTCAGCTAGAGCGTAGGAGAAGGGAAGATATCATCTCACGATAACAGACATCCATACCTTCAATATCTATATATTCGGTATAAGTATGTAGAATACTAATTATTATACGGAACTATGTGATCTGTATCGGTCGAACAGGCGTACTGTTTTTTTCTTTTTTCTTATTTTCGTCAAAGTTGTATCCGACCCAAAATCATTTTCAATATAAAAAATATATTATTGTATACGTTCGGGCGGATTTATTTGGCACGCGTCCTCCAATAACCGGAGGTTCAACTACGAGTGTCGAATAGATTTGCGGAGAGCTTGGTCTAGCAATGTATAGTTTACATAGCATAGAATTACGAATGCTCCTTACCCCCCCCCCCGTTTCCGTTTGTATCCATTGCACTATAAATATTGTATTTATTATTTTTTTCTCCATTCTCGCACAGTATTTGCGACGCGTACTTTTCGAAGTGTACAAACGATATTTGTCTATCACGTCTCGCATTCTCTACGTAAGATAGTTACGACCGTACGAAATTGTCGCGAGGAGACCGAACGACGTTTCCAGCTTGAGGCTCGAAAATATATCCGTATAGAATTACTCCATAAGTATGGAACAAAGTTGCAATTTTCGAAAGTTTTCATTTGTCATCGTTTATCGTCTAACTGCGTGAGTTTGGCCATACGATTGGAATAATTTTTTTTTTTTCAAGCAACCGAAAAATGAATTCGCTATGAAAATTTATTGTCTGTTGAACACATTTTATTTTATTTTTGGTTTTTTCTTTCTAAAAAGTAAAGCACTATGTCATTAAAGGCAAGAGTGATAGTCGTGACTATTCTTTAGATTTAGTGTGCAACACGAAAAAAATTGCGATTGATTAGATGTTACGATGTTATGTATCGTTGCGAACCAAGAAAAAAATGTCGAATCAATGCAACAAGTTGATGGCTCGTTTGTCGATATCACTTCTATTTATTGCAAAGTCTCAAAGGGTAGAGAATGTAAATTGATATTTCTGCTGCTCGGACGTATTGTTGTAATACGAAAAGTTCTCACATGACCGTGTAGAGGTGAATGTGTGTCTGAGCGCGAAAGATATATTAGAGTGTCGATGAAAAACGCGGGATTCATGGTATATATTCACATCGTTTATACAGAGACTGATACCCGATCTAAAAATGTATATATTTCACACATGAAAATCGATAACGATCATAAGTACGATCGATTATTCTATAATATACATACTAATAACAATTATAGTATCATTCATTTGTTGCGATTATTAAATGTTCTTTTGTAAAAACTGTACACACGGAATAAAAACAGAAAGTTTTATATTATTCTTAAACGTGAGAAAGTAGGTGTAGTTTTCTTTGTGAAATTCCCTCTGTTCTTATCCCGTTTTTCCTATATACCTCGCTCAATCATTGTTGCCGCGATGTGAAGACACGATTACGTGATAAAATGCCGAATTTATCGCAGGATCGTGAATTTCTAATAATTCGTTGAAGCTAAAAGTTTTTTTATAATAGGACAAAAATATTGGCTTGAATAACGGTCGCCGTACAGCCGTTGGTCTGATCGCGTGGGTCTACTGGTACGCATGGTTTGCCGAAAGACTCGGATTTATTGACTGCGATCGTAACGGCGCCAGCGAGTAAGACAACTCCTATTGAGGAGGTCCTCCCATCATCCCAATTGTGGGCATACCTTGAATCCCGTAAGGCCCTTGCGAAGGTCCCTGTCCGCCGGCCATCGGCGAGTGCATCTGCATCGCTGGACTTTGAATCTGCTGAGTCGGCGTCACTTGTCCACCAGCCGGCGAGGCGACGACCTATCGAATAAATAACCCGAACATGTGATCATGGTTGTTATTAAAGGTTTCTTCGTATCGACGAATCGGTTGCATTTTTTCTTTACCTGTGAGATTACCGGAGGCTCGGACGGCAAGGTGAGATTTGCCAGGAGATCGCGGACGGCAGGGAAGAGCGAGCACTCCGAGGGGATCGCGCTGTACTCAGCGAATCTCTTGAGCTGCAGCGACGCCGCCGCGGTCGCCGACACCGGTCCGGGATCTCGTTTCTCGGCAAGTTGAGTCAGATTAGTGCTCACGTCGTACACGAGCGGTAGAACCAAAGACGGTGGCTCTCCTTGGTAAGGTACGCCGATTCTCGTTATTTGAAGCTGGCCACGGGAGTAAAGGCTTCGGGTAAGAAAGATTTGTCACAACGGAAAATAAAAGAGCCAAAGGATTACTCACGAAAAATAAAATCTTGTTTCGACAGACCACCACTGCTGCCATTCCCATCGGTACGATCGGGGTGGCCGAGGGTGGTATGCGCAGACACCATTGCACCGACCACTTCAACTGTTGCTGTTGAACGAGACCGGGCACAAGTTCGAGCCTCATTATTTGCACAAAGTCTTTGAGAACGTTGAACGGAACGTTGAGCATTCTTCCGAATCCGGAGAGCGTATTGGGTTTGTACGGAGGACCGGCTGCCCGCGTATCGAAGAACTTCTCAATGATCTAAAAAAAAAAAGGAAAAACGATTTGTAAGAGCAAGATCGAGATCTACCGGATAAGTCTCTCGAAATAGATTTGATGCGTACCTGAAGTTCCTCGAGAGTCCATTGATCGTTATGCTCGGGAAGAGGTTGCACTTTGATATGGAGCGATTGAAAATGTTGCGGATTCAAGCCGACTCGGCACTGCAGCGTTTCAACCCTGAAGTGTACCACACCTGGCTCGGTGCTGTTGATTGCTGTTAACTGCGAGAAGATACGAACTTCAGTCCCGGTCGAAAAATGATAATACAAGTATCGAAAAAAGCGATCGGTCATCGAACTTACGCAATCGTCTGTCTGGATGAATCGCTGCAGCTGCCTTCGCATATAAACGCATCCCAGGAATCTCTCGAGCGGCGATAGATCAGGACCGATGGATCCCGAGGTGAGTTGCGACGGGCAGCAGAGTGACTCGAGTGCCTCGTGAGTGAGGAGAGTTGGCACCGCTCCGGCCCAGGATCTCTGGGGCAGAACTCTGGATATGTGACTGCCGGACCTGTGGTCGGAAGCTTGTGGACTGTGAAGAGCAGCGTGGCCCGGACTCTGTCCTGGTCTCGCGGGAGAAGGTCGCGGCACGCTCGGTGATCCTGGCCAGTTCGAAGCCGCTGGAGAAGCCATGCTCTGCGACGAGGGGAACGGACTTCCGTCTATGTGACCTGCGGAGATAATAATTTCGTTACACGTGAGAGTCCTCGGCGGATTCTTTCGCACGCGACCTCTTACCAGTTTGCATGAAAGAACTGGCTGGCGAATGTCCGACTTGAACGTTGCTGCAGGGTCCGGGCGAGGATGTTGGCATAAGACCGGCCGGACTTGGCACGTGCATCGGATTCAGTGGACTGTTCGCCACGAGACCCGAGCCGGGCGAGGGATGCGGCAGCATGTTCGGTGTGTTCGGCGGAAGCGACGGCGGAGATGCTAGATTGAAGGAAGTCGCGGGACTGCTGCCGAAACTTTGATGCTGACTGGCCTGCGAGATATTCGCGGTGTGAGGACTTGCAGGCGTGTGAGGATTGCTACCCGACGGTGGCGTGAGCGGTGGATGAAACCTCAAGCCGTCGCGTTGCTGAGCCGGCGACTGCGGTCCGCCCCGATGATGGCTCATGAAACCGACTCCGCTACTTCCGTCGCTGTCCATTGTGACCGGGGACGGTGGATTGTCGTCCTCCGATTGAGACCGTCGCCTGTATACCGCGCTCTCATCGACGTACTTCGATAAGAATGCCTGCAGAACGATCGAGTCAAATTATCGATACCGTTTTCGAGTAATCCAAGGTGAGACTGAGATTTGTGTATTACCTTGAGGCATTGCGTAGGCGTGAATTCGTCGACGACTGTACTCCGGTCGAAACGACTGTAAGCGCCGTCCCTCAAACTCACGAGACCTCCACCGCGAAGTCTCAACTCCAAGCAGTACATTCCTTGATAAGCGATTCTCACGAGAGTAACGCATTGTGGCATTATCGTGAAAGTCTGAACGGGAACTTGTGGTCTCTGCAATCGCGATTTTTTTTTCTATGAGAATCCTTTTACCACCTATCGCTTAACTGGGAACTATCGAAATATAAAGAAGTCGTCACTTACAGAGTTATATACACCGAGTTGAGGTATCGTGGGCAATTTGCTGATTGATATGAGCGGTTGGAGTGTCTCGTTTAGAATGTGAATTATCTGCGCGAGGTTCCTGTGCCGATTAAGATGTGCCTCGAGTTGTTCCTTCATCAGAGAATGGGCATTTACCGTCGTGTTTGTTGGACCTGAAAATTAACCGATAATAATACTCGGAGAACCGTATGGAACGGATCGAATTGCCGCTGCGTTCGATGAACACTCACTTTTTCCGAAAACCAGCTTGAAAGCTTTGTCGTTGGTGCTCCACTGTACCGTGACTGTCGCGCCACGATTTGGTCCGTAAGCGAGAACCAACTTGCTGTAGCTGTACGACTTGATGCTGACCATGTTACGCAAATTGTACTTTTCCATTTTAAAGTACTCAGCGAGATCTTGAACTATCGAGTAGAGATGAACGATCTGGGCCCAGTCGTTCACCAACGAGTCAACGGTACGGGTAACGGTATCGGCGGTTCCCATTTCGTACTGGAAATACACGGGTCTTCGCAAACCTAGGAAAACACAAATTTGGTCAACTTTTTAGCAGTCTAGGTTGATTTCAAACGAATTTGTCTCCCTCATTGACTTCGTAATCGTTCGTATTTTCATTTTTTATCAAGTAATTCATCAATGAAACAATATTATAAAATGAATATAAAGTTAATTATTTTTCGGATTAACACGTTTGGTACTCAGTTAATATTGACGAAAGTCGGCGCCCATCTCCAGATCGTTACCTTGTTCCTTCGGATGACTGCTGTTGAGTGGACTGCTGTAAAATACAAACTCCGCCATCCATGTCTTGGCCATGCCCTTTCCTTGAACTCTTATCGACACGCTGAGAAGTCTTTTGAGAAGGGCTTGCCACGCGCTACCCGATCCTATGGTCGTCGACGGCGCCGGCAACTGCACGAGTTTCAGAACCAGAGCCGTGGCATTTGCCTCCACTTGGAGACCTTGGTGAGCGATGTCTCGTCTCGTCAGCTGCCAATCACCCGAGCGAATATAAAATTAGTTAGTTCAATCTCTACCGTAAATTGCTTGGACCGACGAAGGATTCTTACCTCTTGGGCCAGCGTGACGAACGGAATTCGCTCGTCGCACAGGGCAACGACGTGGGCGAGCTCGGGAATGAAATACGCCGGGTGCTTGGGTCTCCTGCTTTGCGGCGTTCCCGGCGCATCCGTGCGCCCGACAGCCCCCGTGCTCCTGCGCTTGTTGCTTCCCTTCTCTACCACGTCTGTAATGCACCCCCCATCTTGATCATTATTCCCTAAAAAATCCACCTGTTAATCCCCGTAAAAGCAGCAACACGGTGTGCCAATGCCACGTGTATTTTTCCAGATGTTAAATCGTTAGTTGTACACCATTTCTTTTTTTTTTTTTACAAATGTAAGAAAACTTATACGAGAGGGTTAATGAACTATTAGAAAGATACAGTGCGACAGTGACGACGACGCTCTTCAAGCCTATGTACATCCCGCGTGTAATTTACATTTATACATTGTCATACCGTTACGGGTTAAGTGACTTACGCGTCCCAGTATAGAGCCCATTGCGCGTCGCCGGACAACCGGGCTATTTGGGTACTCACCACTGTCAACACTCGTGAACGGACCGTGCGTAATGACGAATGTATCGAACTCTATGAGACTCTGAACTTTCAGATACATCTTTGGTATTTCGGTTTCTATGCTGTCGTCTTGGGGATCGTCCTCGATGGAGCTGTGCCTCACCACTGCCAGGTAGAACGAGCATTCGATCTCGCACGGTGACGATTCTTTTTCCTTGAAGGCCACGATCTGAGAACATGCGACGATGCAGTTGAAAAATAGTATCAAAGCCGTCGGTAAGACTGACCACTAATCGGGATACCGACCAAAATAACTGTGGGATGTCTGTGAAGCTGAACGAACATACGATGCCTGCTGATCTTCGACATTGGATGATCGGCATGATGAAGCAACGGCAATCTTTCGTGTGGCGTTGCCGGCAGGTGTTGCAAAGTTTTTTCGCAACGTCGTTGCGTTATCCAGAATCTGCGGGAAAGTATGATTTTCTAAAACCGATCGCCAATGAAATGCCGATTCCGCGAGTCCTTTGCTCACCTCAGTTCTGTTATGAGGGTGGGCAGTCGGGAATGTTCACCGTTCAAGGCTACGGTCAACTCGGGAACGAGGGGCGCATCGTACTGCGGCACGTGACACTGAAGCATTCCCGTGTGCGTGTCCACTGTGACGAGGAGAAGCTCCGCCCGCAAACACGGCTGCAATATGGGAACCGACAAAATTGCAGGAGAGCCCGCCAGCGAACCTATTCATCGTAATACAATGACAATAATAATATAGTCGAGAAACGATGGACCCAGAGATAATGGAAAACAAAAAAATTAGCTCACACTCAACGTCCTTCAGCATCGATTGGAGTTCCTGTTTCAGTTCTGATAATCGACTCCTTGTTCGAATGTAAATCGTATGGACGAGCAAACACTCCATCGACAACTGATCAGATCGGATTGCGCGATCGGCAATTTCACCCTCCTGCAAATATTCTCGTTATCGATACTATACATTTCTTCTATTTTAATTTATCCGTACCTTACTCCCCAAAGACGGGACGTGAACGACGGCGAGGGGCCTGGCCGGTTCGTTTTGATCCACTTGGACGGTCAAGCGATACCCGAGTTCAGATCGCGGATCTTTGCTCGTCAGCTCTCTAAAGAATAGAAAAAAAAATTATTGCACGTTCGGTACCGCTCTCGGGGAAACTGTCCCAGCGATTGCGAAAGACTCAGGACTCACCTCCAATACGATATGGACAGACACTTTCCGGGTGTGTACTCGTCCACGTGAATATGATCGTCGAGTCTATCCCGAATTAAACGCAGTGTCTGCGAATATAGAACTTCGAGTTGCAACGACTGACAGAAGTAGTGAAGGATGTAGTAGACTTCCGACAACGAATTCGAACTCTCAGCCAGCCGAGATTGAACGACCTTTGCAAAAGAAAAATCACATTGATAACAAAACTGAAAACAACAATCGTTCGACTACAATGCGTTTGCGAGATTTTCCTACTTGATGAACGTATCTTGTCTGCAGTGGATGCACCAGAGCCTTTCCATCCCCGGTTTCTCGATCGGAAACTAAAATCTCCAATTCCAACAATCGCCACGGAACGTTCGGCCCGTCGCCCATCACGGTCAGCGAAACGGAGAACTCTTGTTCCACTAGAAACGTTACTCTGCCCGCTTCGATCTTCAAGTTGCGCATTTGAGGAAGCAAGTTTCCCGTGACCAGACGATGCTGTATCACTTGATTCAGTCTCTGCAGCGTCGACCGTTTCTCGGACGGGGTTATCGGATCCGGAGGAACTATTCTCTCCTGCAAATTCAAAGCATCCTGTGATACACGCTCCGAGAATAGACTTCACCTATTAACAGTATCAAAGATATTCTTACTCTGATACAAGCCGGAAGCCGACTGTACGTTCCAGTGGTGAGAACCTCGACAGCTGCTGGAATATGAAAATTAGGCAACCTTGCATGAACCAGAGTTTCCCTGGCCATTCTAGCCAGCATGTCTGCCGTGTCTACAAACAATAGAGATTGCTTGTCCAGGAATGCCATTATATGCTGAAACAAGAGAACACGAGTTCAGTCAGTACAGCTGACAGCAGACCGGCGTTTGATCTCATTAGGAGATCCTGAGTCATTATCCTTACAGCAGATTTGTCTACTTTGGATGCACTGTTGGCCCACTTGACCAGGGCCAACAGGCGAACGAACAATTGCCTGGTTCTTGCAGAGTAATTGTATATTTCTATCTTTCGTTCCATATCTGTTTTTCTTGGCAAGCTGTAACGACAAGATTACAATTTAAGAGAATTTAAAATTATTGCACCAGAGGGGAATGAAAAATGTATGCTTACAGCTCGGCCAGAACAGTGAGCTCGTGATAGGTTCTCTGTATTATGAAATCAATGAGCATTCCCAGAGAGATGGAGCCGCCGCGATTTCCCTCCTGTGGCATGTTGTTTGCCACAGGAGTCTGATGACCCTCCAGAGGGACCGGAGCCATTTGGACGAGTAACACACGCTTACGCTATGAATGGAGTATTCACTGTATTCTCGTCGTGCACGGATCTTCGAAAAAAATTATCGAACGTAAATTACATTGCGGATCGATGCATTCGAGAAATTAATAAGTTTACTAAAAAACCAATCAACGAAAATTTGGGTTATCGTGACGATTTTTTTTTAAACACCTATTGTAGAGATGTGCTCCGCATTGATTGCTTCGAAGGAAGTATAAGCTTTCCGCCGAATACTTACCGCACCTATATCAAAGACGCGAACAACATCGACATGTCAAATTGCGTCGTTGTCAACAGTGGTCAACACTCGCAGCATTTCATCGGAGCAATAAAATCAACTCGCGCGGCCATTGTGAAAATGGGCGCGTTTCGATCGTAGCTGCAAAGTCGCTGGGTGAATTTCTATATTAGCCGTGAGAGTTCTCGCTCGTAGCGGCGACGGATCTTTAAGCGTGAAATTTGAGGCCATCAAGCTGTGAAAATGATTACGTTATAATGACACATAGATTTGATTGGTCTAATCTGTCATATGATGCTAATAGAAGGGACCAATCAAATTAATCCGTCATTTTAATATGACAATTTTCACGGCCAGATGGAAAGCGCCGATAATTAAAAAATATAACAAACGATTCGCAGCCTTCAAGCTATCGGTGACTTGCAGCTGATATAGAAACGCGCCCGCTATTTCGGGAGCCACACGGATTTCTGATCTGTCAAAGTTGGAACATACATTGTTTAATTGACAGCCGGGATAAACTGGTCGACCGAGCGGATAATCGACGCGAAAATCTGTGCCCATCGACGTCCCCTCGATCGGAGAACATGAACGTCGAATGATCTGCGCTTGAGGAGTGTGCGAATATTTTGTTTATACACGCGTTGCAAAATCGCAAGTAACCTGCAATGGTCTTGAACGACTGTCCGGATGCCGAGAGCATCGGTTGCGGCTTCAATGC
This sequence comes from Amblyteles armatorius, assembly GCA_933228735.2. Lineage (NCBI taxonomy): Eukaryota > Metazoa > Arthropoda > Insecta > Hymenoptera > Ichneumonidae > Amblyteles > Amblyteles armatorius. Next base: position 778,275 of record OW121689.1, on the reverse strand, counting down.
CTTCAAAGAAACTGAAGAAGTCATGTCGCTCATCGAGCAATTGAGAAAGCCCGATGCCGAAAAACGCGAGATCGAGAAGAACATGGAACGTTACACTTTCATTCTTTCGCAGTACCAGGATCAACCGCATCTCCTTGATCCATATCTCGAAAGGATTCTTGGCTCTTTGATATCGATTGTCAAAGACGAAGAGGTCTCGGAGGAAATAAAGCACAATGTTTTCAAATATCTGTGCATACTGATGTCGGTCAAGACGTACAAGAACATAGTTACCTACTTGCCCCACGAGGTTCGTATCTGACAACAACGTTACCACTTCCGGCATAACTTTTCATATTTATAACATTTTTATTTATATTTCAAAGGTAATGGATCTCCTTCCCGTGCTTCGAATGCTGGAGAAACAAGATCCGACAGATGTGAAGACTTGGGAAACGAGATACGGATTGCTTATATGGTTGTCCATCATATCGAAGATACCGTTTCCGCTGTCCAGATTAGAATCGTCCGATACTGTCGAGCCCTCGCAAACGATCATAGTGAGGTATCTTGTAGTACACAGCTGGTCCGCCGATTCTTGGGTAGAATAAAACGCTGTAATCTAACAAATCGATTCTACTATTTTTAGATTACTGGAGATATGCAAGTTGTACTGCATGTCCAAGGATGCCTGCTCGGTCGCGGCTGTATTTCTGATCTCCAATTTCCTCACCAGATCGGACGTGAAGAAATTGTACTTGGAGGAAATGATCATGTGGTGTTTGAAGGTGAGACGCAGCCTGTAGATATAGTCCAGTCAATGTTAATTTTTTTGTTGTATTATAATGTATAAAATATTGTATGAAAAAAAAAATAGTGTTTGGAGACCGATTCGTCCAGCCATGGGCCTTTGGCTGTGATAGCTTCGATATTGAAGCATTGTACGCGCGAGGATCTCAAGCCTTATGGTCAAATGATATTTGACAAGGTGTCCAAGCTGAATCTCAGAGAGAATCCTGCAGTATTGGTCAGGAAGTTTGAAATGAAAGTCGTCCAGCGTATAGGTAACGTTCGGCATACTGTTCGTGATAATCGGAGGAAGTCAATGATCGGCGCTAATTTTCGTGTATGCACAGGCTTCGTCTTGCTCAGACTGAAACTGGCGTCCTGGCGATATCAAAAGTCGAGCAGACCTATAACTCTGTTGCCGACTCCTTCGAGTAACGTAGTCACCGAAAATGTCGTCGAAAGTTCGGAAACAATGGTGAATGACAACGACGAGCAGGATGTTCCACCGATTACGGAGGAGATAATCGAGCAACTCATTCAGGGCCTCCGTGACAAAGCTATAACGATCAGGTTCGTAACGGTGATTGCGTTGCACAATCGCGATTACATTTGTCTTCGGATAACGAGAGTTCACCGTATTGCAGATGGTCCGCGGCCAAAGGAATCGGCAGAATAACGTCTCGTCTACCGATAGACTTGGCCGACGAGGTTGTAGGCTTCGTATTAAACTTATTCTCAGGCAGGGAATCCGATTGTGCGTGGCACGGCGGCTGTTTGGCATTAGCAGAATTGGGTAAAGACCGCCCATACCAAAACGCGCTGCGTTTCTCTACCTCAAATGATTCACGATTATGTTTCACTTTACAGGTAGGAGAGGATTGCTTCTGCCCCATCGTCTCGGCGACGTTATACCGCTGGTTCTGCGAGCTCTTGTTTTCGATGAGCCACGAGCATACGGCTCGGTCGGCTCGATAATCCGTGACGCGGCTTGTTACGTCTGTTGGTCGTTCGCCCGAGCGTTCGAGCCTCACATCTTTCAGCCGCACGTCAAACAAATTGCCGCGACTCTTTTGATCGTTACGTGTTTCGATCGGGAGATAAACTGTCGTAGAGCAGCATCTGCTGCCTTCCAAGAGAACGTCGGCCGCCAAGGCAACTTTCCGCACGGTATAGACATACTGACTGTTGCCGACTACTTTGAAGTCGGAGTCCGAAGCAATGCTTATCTCAAAATCAGGTGAGCCTCGGAGGTTTCTCCTGAAAATTGATTTTAACACATATTTCTTCTAACGCTTAACTTTATCTCAAGCGTCCACATAGCTCAATACAACGAATACACGATACCCATGGTAGATCACTTAGTAGCGAGAAAAGTGACCCACTGGGATACGGCAATCCGGGAACTCGCGTCCAAGGTAAGAAACGCATGATCAATGAAGCGACATTACAATAAGCTGGTTCAATTTTTAGGCACTCTACAATTTAACTTCTGCGGATCCTCGTTATATGGTCGAGACTGTATTACCGAATCTCATAGATTTGGTCGGCTCGATAGACCTGAACGCTCGTCATGGCGCGGTTCTGGCTATCGCGGAAGTACTCGAAGCTTTGTACATTAATTTTAATGAAAAGATCGACAATATTATAGGTAGGCGTAGAGTACAGCTCCACATATCGCCGCAGCAATTCGATAATTGAAGTATGTGTCAATAAAGAGGTGCCATTACTCTTAGGTAAACCGGCCGTGTCGGATATCCAGAATATAGTCATCGCCTTCAAGACTCGTGGACAGTTGAAAGGCCTGGGAGGCGAACTCCTGAAGCAGGCCTGTGCGTTGCTAATTAAGAAATGCGCGTTGGTACATTTTCCGGTTCATTCGACAAGCACCGTGGACGATTGGCAAAACGTGTTGGAAGAATGCTTGAGCCACGAAGTGGCGGCTGTGAGATTGAGAGCTGCCGAGACACACACAGCTTTCTTTAACGAGTATTACACGGAAGCTACAAACAGCAAAGAACGCCGGGACATCCTGGTCGATCGGTATTTGGATCAATTACGGTCTAACAACAAGACCGTAAGGATAGGATTCGCTCAAGCTATAGGTAATGCCGTCTGCCTATACACTGCTTGATCACAAATAGAAAGAAGTCTGCTTAATTAGTGTTATCATCGAACAGGTCATTTCCCGGTTTTCATGTTGCGCGAAAGGGTGAAGGACTTTGTGGAATCGCTCATAGCTTGCAGTCACGTAACGGAGGAAACACTGCTCTGGGCGGAAAGCAGGAAGGAAGCTCTTTACTCGCTGACGATGGTTTATCAAACGCTGGGCGTGAAAGACGCGGACGCGTGGAAACCATACGTTAATCGGTTGTACGACTGTTATCTGCTAGCGCTCGAGGAATATACCACGGATAGTCGTGGGGACATTGGAGCATGGGTCCGAGAAGCCGCGATGTCCGGGCTGCACGTAAGAATCTACTTGATAATAAAGTTTTCAGTTTTACACGACGGTTAGCTTACACAGGTGGATAACGAAAAATCGGCTGTTTTTTTAAATATACAAAACGATCAAAGTGGCTTGACATTCTTTCAGGTACTGACAAACTTAGTGTCCCAAGCTAATTTTTTGTTCGTCCTGACTGAACCTCTAATGGCCAACGTTATCAGTGGAATAGCCCAACAAGCCGTCGAGAGAATCGACCGAACAAGGGTACAAGCAGGAACTGTTTTCAGTGCTCTATTACACAGGTAACCATCGCAGCTTCACTTCTAATCGGTTTTAATCAGTTTCGTTTAATAAAAAAACTCTCTATTTTATTATTTCAGCGAGCCACAACTACCGAATATTCCGTATCACTCTGAGTTAAAAGAGATATTTCCATACCAGGAATGTATTGAGAGTATAGACTGGAAAACCGAATCCGTTACATTCCCGCGATTCATAAGAATGTTAACTTTTCCACCTTACACAGACGCCCTTTTGCGAGGCATAATCTTCAGCGTCGGTGGTCTAAGTGAATCATTGGTAAGTTATTCGACGGGACCCAACTGAACCTCGATAACACCGATGATGTGAAAGTCTCTTAATTCGGTGTGTAATCACAGGTGAAATACTCCAGCGTGTCGTTGTTCTCGTACTTGAAAGAGATCGATGAGAAGAGTCTCAACAAATTGGTCAGCAAAGTGCTGGATATATTCGAGGCGAGCCACGACAATAAACGAATGATTACCTCGATATTGGCATTTTTGGATCGTCTGATGAGTTCGGGCTGTGTTCAGAGTATTTTCGATGATCCGGAAAGTGACATACCGGATCGGATGCTGCTACTGCTGAAGCGAGAGATCAAATATCGGGGCACTACGAAACTGATAACGAGTAGCATGAAAATTTTCTGTCAACTGTTGCAGGTCGGTTTAATGATTATTTTTTATGTCACACATCCTAGTGGCCTCCTAAGCATGTGTACTCATTAATCCTCTTCGTGCTAGGTACGAGGTCCTGTGAGCAAAAAAGCTTTCAGCCAATTGAGCATATTCCTATGCAACAAGTACACTTGCTTGAGAAAAGCAACCGCACTTCGTACTTACGAAGCGCTGACTCTGTACGGCGAAGACATGGATTTGCCCGAGGAAGATCTGGCCAATGTATTAAGGGTATTGAACGATACGGACTGGGAGCAACCCGTTACCGTTTTGCGTCCAATCAGAGACCATCTGCGCGAATTGATGGACATACGCGCACCGATATTGCAGAAGAAGGCCCCGACGTAGGCATCGTTTTCTATCCTCTAACGAATAAACATTCTAATCTACTAGATGAATAGCACCGATAAATTTTGCACTGTTATACATTACTCGTCGCTGTGACGCGATTTTACTTTTTTTTTTTTTACTAAAACGTTGCTTTTATTAATCAAAAAAATTGTATTATGAAAAAATGAACTCCATTACGTTATAATCAAATCTTCTTCAACTTGATTCATTGACAGCGTTGTCACAGTCGTTTCTCTCGTACATCAAAAATATTTCGTCGGTAAAACGATCAACGTCTATTTTGGTACCGTTGTGTACGTGTTGCGACAGAAGCTTCGCGGCGCACTTGTCGAGCATCCATTGATGGACCCAGGGGTTACGTTTATTTCTTTCGCTGGGTAACATGTTCCTCGGCAAGGGACAATTGTATTGCTTCGTCGACATTTTACTGGACATTTTTGTATCGTGCAACTTTTTGCAAACCAGGCACTCGAATGCGCGAACGGAGTACCCAAACACACTGTACAAATCATCTGGACGAGACCGCAGATCGTTTAGAAGAAGTTCGTTGCTTATACCGATTTCCGGATTGGATAGCTTGTGCATTAGGTACTTCTCGTATCGCGTATCGTCGTTGTTGAGTTTGAGCAGGAACTCTGCCAGGTCTTTGGGCTGATCGAAGTCTTCAACAGCAATCGCCGATGTATTGTTCGGAAGCCAGTCCTGAGTTATAAATCACACGTACGGATAAACAGCCGATTTCATACCGAGTTCGAAAAAGTAATCGCGACATGTACCTTGAAAGTCGGCGAACCGTAATAAACCGGCACGGAACCCACGATCAAGGGTCTCCACAATTTTTCCGTGATGTAATCGTCGCATACCGCGTTCTCGAAGGCCAAAGTAAATTTATATTGAGCCACGAACGTGAAAAATTCCTCGTCGTCCAATCGTCCAATATAATTTTCGCTCAGACTGTAATTATTAAGAACACACGTGACATCGTGCCATTTGCTCGTGGCAACTTTTGTATAATTTTATACCTCTTAGGAAGCAGCCGATTGTTGAGACAAGCGCCGTAAGAATCGACTTGAATATACTTCATTAATTCCGCGACGTACGAGTCCCGGTCGATGGCCGTATCGCAATCCGACTGAATATACAGTACCGGAGCCAGTTTTTTCGTGGCTAGTAATTTATTCTTCTCCTTTACTGGCAAATAGTAGTTTTTACCTAGAAAGGTAACAAAAATTATGGCTCCCTCATATCTTCAACGAAATAAAATCGGTAGACAAATATAAATTAAAAGTTATGCATACCAATCAACTCTTTTTCTCCGGGTAAAGACTGGAGAGTGAGAGGTAAATCACTGTAACGACTAAAAGTGGCCGAGTAATCGAATAATTCGAGTGCAGCTTTGTGAACGAACATTGGATTGTTCCTAGGAGATTCCTCGTGCAGCAATGCCCATCTTACATTCTCGCTTCGCGGTATTGGAAGATCACCTATCTCAAAGTCACTTCCATAAAATAGGATAGCCTGAAAAACAAATGAAAAACAGTTATGAGTCTGCTGTACAGATGAAACTGATTTCTTCAAAGATATCGATGACATTTCCTCGCTACATTTAAGAGAGGGTGCACCGCGTTCGAACGTTTCTTCGTGAAGTAACAACGTTTGTCCCCGCAATTTTTGTACTGCTCGTCCTCTCCGAAGGACGATGTCCACCACAAGATCACAGGAGCGTTTATCTCAGGATTATCTACGGAAATTTTCACGCAGTTTTGACGGCTATCGTAACGCTTACATCGCATAGCTTCACTTACCGTTATTGTCCGGCGGATCTGCGATTTTGGGAAGCATCCACATCTGCAATGCAAATCGTACAATAATTAATGCTCATTGCATTGTACATATGAAAATATTATTGTGTTAAAGTAAATCGGTGAGTGACCTTCGATACCTGAAGTAATGTCAAGAATCCTCCCAGGGAAGCGACAACGATAAACGCCCATTCGACCGAGGCGCGCCTTGCTGCGCACATCACGACCATTCGATAAAGAAGAATATACGAGAGAGTTTCGAAAGCTTGGGTCATGAAAGCACCAACATTGTCGGTCTTCCGAGCAGTTTACGAGCCGCCGGATGCTGATTGATAACATTTTTTATCACTATCAATAACCAGAGTATCCCGGAACTCGAGAGAACAGATCATTGTCAGAGGAAGAGCTTTATTTTTGTCCTGCCAGTAGTCATCAGCTGATAGGGCTATGGCCGATGAAAAACATTAGTGTGGGGATGGCTTGACGACGCGGTCAGCACGTGTGCGTACAAACTCGAGTAGCAACCGACAATAATAAAATTCTAACTTTCGAACGAAAGCTCCCGTGATTTTATTGTGTCGATAATAAATCCTTTAAGAAATACAGACTAATGATGGGTGATAAGTGGCGAAAATACCTGTTCTGGTTCGCGTACGAACACGTTGATTTTCGTATTGCCGTAAGTGGACAGAAAAGTCTGAAGATCGCATCGAACATAAACAGCGAACGACGTTGCCCGATTACATCGTTGACCTTCTCGTTTCAGGAGCTGGAATCAATCGTATCGATGTTTAACATTCAATTAAGGTCGATCAAAAGGCCGGACGATCACGTAAAAATTCATAACCCATACAAAGATCGCACTCGCAGCTTTGTCATTCCGTTATTCAATCGAATGTCTATTATTTCAGCCTTACTGGATAGTGGAATTACCGAACGAGGATTCCGTCCACAAAATAGCCAGCAGAGCCGTGTCTTTGCGATTTTGCCTTCAACTCTGGGGCCACGCTAGGAATCTGGATGGATTGCACGAACAGCTGAGGAAGTTTCCTGAAGAGTGGATGAGGCCTCACATATCCAAGGATAAGTCTTTCAAGATCATGGTCGAAACATTCTGCAAACATTTCTCACAGAAAGAGAAGGTCGAAAAGATTGAGGTGAGTCGCCCGAGACTCCAAAAATGAGACACGCATGGTTACCGGATGGCGATCATCGGCCAATGGAAATGTAACGGTGAATCTAAGGCTTTTAGTTATCTACCCTTCCAAGGATCCATAAACTTGAGGGATCCGGACACGACTCTGTTCTACATAGAGCACTATGGATTGGATTCCAATAACATACCCACGACGCCGAAGGAACTATTTTTTGGAAGATGGGTAAGGTACCCGGATCGTTGAACAGGATTAATCGTCGGTATTTAACGACAGTGCGAAACATTAGATTGCAGATGGCCAGAGGGACCTCATCGCAAAGTTGTCACTGAAGACACGGAAGTTCATTGGTAATACTTCCATGGACCCTCAATTATCTTTGATAATGGCGAATCAGGCGCAAATCAAGGACGGGGATATCGTTCTGGACCCGTTCGTCGGATCCGGCTCGTTGCTGGTAGCCGCGTCCCAATTTGGCGGCTACATACTCGGCACGGACATAGATTTTTTAATGCTTCACGCGCGTACGCGGCCGAGTCGCATAACGCAAAAGGTACGCGAGATTTCTCGAGTATGCGAGTCTGTTTGATTCCCGTCACGAGGCCGACTTGACTCTTTACGTTGTTGCATGCAGGAGAGAACCAAGGACGAGAGCGTGGCCGCGAATATGAAACAGTACGGCAAAGGCTCGTACTACCTGGACGTTGTAGTGTCTGACTTCTCGCGGCCCCTGTGGAAGGCCGACATGAGAGTGGACGCGATTGTTACGGATCGTAAGTACAACGTGACCGATGTTTCTCAATGATATTTCGGCCGAAAATACTGAGATTCGATGGTTTCTGTGCAGCTCCGTACGGTATAAGGGAGGCGACGGAACGCGTCGGATCCTCCAAGTCTCACCCGACGATCGAGGAACATCAGGCTTCGTCGCACATACCTTCGAAAATAGAGTACAATCTACCGCAGATATATAAAGATCTTTTGAACTTTGCAGCTAAGCACCTGACGATCAACGGCAAGCTAGTGTGTTGGTTTCCGCTTTACAGGTGAGTCGGGAATTTTTCCGAAACGGAGCGGAACAAATTGAGATCGCAGCTTCCTTTTCAGAGATCAATACTCGGACGAACAATTACCGGCTCATCCGTGCCTGGGCTTGACTGCTAATTCAGAACAAGTGCTCAGCAATTATACCAGTCGCAGATTATTGACTTACACTAAAGTTCGCGAACCTGAGGAGAGCGACGTTATGATCACGGTGAATATCGTCGACTTCCGGGAAAAATATTTCGCCCTACGCGATGACACGCGAAAAGAGAGGCGGCTCAAGCGAGCGGAGGAGAGAGCGAAGAACAAGGAAGACTGGGAGAGCAGACGACGTCAAAGTACGGAGAGATAACCGCACCTTTTTTTTTGTACATAACAATCGTTTACTTATTTTTTTTTTGTTTCTTTTTATCTGTTGATGAGACGAAATGCCGAATTACAATTGTTTAACAGTATGCGTCGTGTTTTATCTAAGGTTCGTCCGAACAGTATTCATACGACATATCATTAGCGTTAGAACACTATTCGATAAATGGTGTGTTTATATAAATAATAGGAAGTAAAAAGTAGTGAACATTTTAGTTCTACCTGCAGTAATGTGGAATATGAGATACCGCGCAAATGAGTCGCAAAAAAAATTTGACATATCCGTTCATCCGGTGTTTCTGACGACTACGATTCTAATACGTAGAGCAAACTCCGTCGTTCCGAGCGACTAGATACGGCAACGGTATCAAATAATGAATTACGCTGCGATACGTTCATTTGTAGATTTGCGAGACGCGTGACAGAGCGGTTAGTGATTGTTGTAAACCGCTCACGACTTTGCGGTACGAAATGTTTAAACGCTATACGATGCCCCTTGTCGAGTGGTCGCCGGGCATGTGCAGCATTTACATATATTACAAAGTTTAAACAAATATACAAATTACTAGCTAGATTTTGTCCGTAAACATTCACTAGGCTCTCTTTAGCTTCAAGCATCGAGCTGCAATTGTCCTAGTAATCCTTCGACATTCTTGATGCTCTCGTCGGCGGCTTTCGTCTTGTACTGTTTCTCAATTTGTCCGGAAACCCATTCGCTCAACTTTGTCGCTTCCTTCTTCTTCGAGGACGGGCATTTCGGCGAGGAAGCGATATTGTTCACCGTCTACAAGAATAAACGTTATTGTTAGTACACCTTCGAATAAGGCGGTCGTACTTCCTAAATATAGTATGACTCTGAAAATATCTGCGCGAGATCAAATTTTATCTTTGGAAAATTTCTGTCAATGCACTACTTTGAGAATAAAAAAATGATTCTCTCGTAGAATTTTATTCTCCAAGTGAATTTCCCCGAGCGAAGTTTGTGCGATGCAAAACACAGCCGTTGTAACTTGATGGAACCTAGTCTCACGCAGATCTCTTCAGAGTGAGAATAGTACACCATTCACTCACCAGTAACAATCCAAAAAGAGCACGTATATTTTGTGGGTTCAATTTGACTGCCTGTGCAAAGTAAACCTTTGCCTGTTCCATGTTCTCGAATCCTCCCTGAAAATTGAATTATGCTACTCCTAACAAAGATCCCTATTGGCGTGCGGCGTATAGAAGACTTAAAAGACACTTACTTGCGAATACTTGATTTCTGCGTATCTCTGGTAAATCAGATGACTGTGAGGATTGTGCAAGATTAATTCCTCCATGCAAAAAGCCGCTTTGGCATAGTCCTGTTCTTGTAAATAAAGATCGCATAATTCGTGCCAAGCCTCTTGATCGCTCATGAACCTAAGAAGATATATCAGACTGTTGTATGGCACCTCATTCAACAGTACTCTACACAAGCAAATAGCCTGGGCATTGTGCACTTTTCCAGGCTTCGTTTTTTTAAATAAATGTCCTGCACTCTCTGGTTGGATAAAATTTCTACAAGCTTCTACAGATGAGAAGTGACTCAAGATCCAAACATCATTCTCATTTGCTAAGCGTATCAACTAGAGAGTCGGATGGTATTCTAACAATATGCTTTACTTTTTCAGGTACTCTGTCAGTTCCTTGATAGCATCTGTGTTTCTTCCTCTAGCCTTCAGGATAGCCACTTTTCGTTTCCTCGGAGCAGCGTTAGTTTCATCCCTTTTGATGATGGAATCCAGAACAGTTATCGCCTCGTCGTACCTGGAAGAAGTTCAGCATTCAATAAATCAATGTAGTTCTGTGATAATCCGACTGCGAAGAAAAAAATTTCAATGTTGACTACATTTCCAAAGCTTCCAGGTGCATCGCATGATACTTGTGTACTCTGGAGCTGCCGGGAAAGTCCCTCATCAAAATTTTTATGCAGTACTCCGCCAGGGACAATCGATAGCAGTCCAGGGCTGCTACGCACACTTGCTCCAGTACAAGATATTCTGTATGGAAAAAAAATGAACAAAAACATTACTCGACGAACTCAATGTTATATGGATCATGTTATTATTTTTTGTACTCACTTTCGTTGCCAAGCTGATCCACTTTCGGCATCAGGACAGACTCCCACAAGTCCACGACATCCTTGCTTTTGCGTTCAGAATCCTCCCTCCAGGTTCGAAACAAATCGCGAACCTCTGAAAACATTGTCGATCGAACGATGAATATTTAATCAGGGTGTCACTTTGAAGCGAGCCTCGAACAACGAGTATTTCTCGATAGACAGTTGAATCAGAAGAAAGTTTGATAATTACTACGAAGTGCAACCAAATACGTACCGGACCAACTTAGTTCATCGCGATTCCAAGCCATAATAACTGTTTCTACGTTAAAAAGGAAAAAGGCAAATCAATTAAATGATTCGACAAAACTTGACACGACACCAATCACCGAGGTTATAGTATGCGGGCTTCAAGAACTATCCGCATTGTCAAATAAGCGCAATCAAGCAAAAAGACCTCGACCCTGTTCGGCCGACTCAAGAAGGCAGTGGCTACTTCGAGATTTGAAGTTTCAAATACATATTCCGTTCTCGGATCTTTCATAAAGAGAATTTATCTTCGTATATACCGATTAATTAATTTCAAGAGGCAGATATTTGAACATGACGTACATTGTTTCGAATGTACGCTTTACAAGTGTCGAGTCTATTTAATCTATCCTGATTTTTTCACGTAAACTTCAGGCAGCCACCATTGTCTCTCACTGAGTATGTGTGGAAACAAGTTGAAAACATTTGCAGCGAACATTGCGACAAGTGCCAGATTCGAATTATTCGTGACAAGTACGCGATACATTATAAATGTGGCCCATTGATAAATTGCAATGTCCTCATGCAGCGAGTTCGCGATCTTTCACCTATTTACTCTGCATTACAAGATAAAGAACGAGGGTTGAAGGTACCGTGGGAAAATTTTTCGTAAACGATGCGAGAAAATAAACAGGTGTTCGAATAGTGTGGATCCAGGTGGCATTGGCCGAACTATACAGAGGGCGCGACCGTCGCGGCAACAATTCTTGTTGCTCTTATTCCCAGCTGGAATATTGCTAGTCGCTGTTATCTGTTGTGTTTTTGGGGCTGGAACTGGGCGAAAAACATGTCCTTTTGATAAATCTTGAGCTCGGATAGAAAAGTGGCCGCGATAAGGGGACATCGGTGAACGTGGGTGGCCCTGTCGACGGGGGGGTCGCTGCGTGAATATATCGCAGGTGTAATTTAATAAGCGCAGGGGAGTCTAGCGATTTAACAGGATATCGATTTGTCCGCGAGTGTGCTGTGCTGGCTCGGTCGACTGTCGCACACCATCCAGGCAGCCATGGACGTCGATATTTTTGGGGCACAGCCTGCACCGAGTGGGTCGAGCCTCGTCCGGCCGTCTGTAAAGGCCTGATAGGGCCCGAAATGTGACCAAGGGCAGACGGTATACGGTGGGTTTTTTCTTAATTAGGGAAGTAGTTAAGATAGTCGGGAGTCTCGAACGGCGTGACCCGCGTACCTTGACCACGGTTCTCATTGTGTCGTCTCGGCGGACGTGGTACATAAAGGCGACAGCGGCGCACGATAAACGAACGTATAAACACCACAGAGGACAATGGATCTCGGCAGCATTTCGGGAGCTGGCACCGGTGCGGTCGCCTGTCCCGTCTGCACTCTATATTTACGGGAGGGCATAAGCCTGCAGAGGCACTTGGATACCCATCCAAAGGAACAGGTTATAGAGGCACTGATAAAGGCTAGCTCCAACCCTACCGAAACTCCTACGCCGCCGATCCCGTCGACGGTGCCGCCCGCGTCCAACGCACAGTCGCATCATCAGGTTAATCCCGGCGCTCAGATACCCGCTCAATCACCCTATCCGATGGGTCCAGTCTTCGAGTGTCCTCCGATAAATACAATGATGCCTCCGCAGTTCGCCTCGTTCAGTTATCAGCAATTTGTCAACAATGGCACGATGATGATCCCCCAGTACGCCATGGCACCCCAGGCCAATCAGATGATGCAGATGCTGTACAATCCGTACAGCATGTACCAGCAGCAACAGATACCCACCGTCCAGATGATATCGCCGATTACAACCATTCCCGCGACAAGAATCAGGCCCGTCGTCACGGTGGCGAACGAAGTCAATACCAGAAGCGTCATTATTCCCAACGGCGCCACAGAGTCCAAACAAATAACATCGGAATTACTGTCCGAGCCGGAGACGGAAAGGATTCTGCCGGACATCGAACTTCCGGCGACTCCCACGCCGCTGGAGGACGACGCTCTGTCTTCGCGTCACGGAAGCGACGACGCGGCCAGACTACAGGTGGAACACAGAGGCCAGCAGACTCAAAATTCCATGACCCAGAGGATGACCGGCGACCAGCAGGAATATCAGGGCTCTCAGGACTCGATCGGGGAGACGTGCGAAAACAGTACCAACGAGGAGGACAAAGCCGAGAGTATAATTCCCATAGAAGAGGAGAGACAAATCGAGATAAACAGCACGGATGTACAATGCAAAGTTATAGAATTCGAGGAGTCCGAGAGCCGGCAGTTCGCGCAGGTATACGACGGCGAGATGGAAAAAAGTAGCGTAAACGAGCGTGAAATCGACGGGGAAATCGACGAGCGCAAACTTGAGATCGAACTGCCGATCGGCGGGGGCAAGGAGTGTTCGAACGAATCGGCCGAATCGCGAAAAACGATCGACGAGGAAATGAAGGAAACGGGCCAGCCGGAAGTCGAGCAATTGGAACGGCTGCTAATAACGATAATGGAATCGGGATTCGAGACCGTTCAAGCTAAGAACAACGCAACCGAGTCGAAACAAGCGGACAGCGAGCGGGAGAGAACGCCGACCGCCGACGATGATACCGAAAACGTTGAATCGACACGGGAAAAGCGGGACGAGGAAATCGGCAAAGTATACACGGCCAAGTTGCAGGAAACCGCACTCTGCAAAAGTATGAACGACGGTATCGAAGCTACAGAGGAACTTGAGAGCAATTTCAATCATGCATATCGATATAGATGTAGTTTATCGGCGCCCTCGTCGCCGGTCGTTTCGAAGAAACTTCGGAGATCGTACTCGGTAAGATCGGACTACGGCTCGAACGAGAATCTCAACTTTTATCCGGCGGGCTTCGACGCGACGGCAATGCAGGACGGCGACGATGAGGAGGCCAAGAACATGGACGACAACTTCGACGAGGAGGACATGGAAATCGAGGAGATAGCCAGTCCGCACACGCCCTTTGTAAAGCAGAACGACACGCTCGATCGTAACAGATCGCACACCCCACTGTCGGCGATCAGCGGAATATCGGTGCTGCGAGCGCGAACCGACGGAGGCAAGCCGGACACGCCGACTTCCGTTAACTTGTTCTGTCCGATGGAGACCGGCAGTACGAGCTCCGAGGGCGGCGGCGAGGGTGAGGAGGAGGAGGAGGACGACGAGGAAGAGGACGACCTCGACGAGGAAGAGGAGGAAGAGGAGGAGGAGGGAGAGGAAGAGAGCAACGATTCCGCGGATTCGTCGATGGAGAAACATCCGATAGACTGTTCCCAAGTCGAACAGGACGCAAAGTCGAGCGTGCAGGAGGCAAGCATCGCAGAGAGCTTGGATAGAAAATCCGAATCCAATCAGATATATCACCAGTCGGTCATAACCGAGCACGTTAGCTCGTTTCCCGCAATAAACTCGCAACAGCCGTTGATAATACACGAGAGCTACTCGATGTCGAGCAACAAATCAACGACGCATAACAATCTGTTGAATATCTCGGAGCTGGTTGATCCAACGACGAGCGCGGAGTCTAAGAGCTTTCAAGCGGCCAAGTCGATTCATCACATGCCGTCGACGGAGCTGCTAAACATAAACGAGGACGCACACGCCGGCCCGATGAACGTATTCGAGTTTGATGGACTTCAAATTTTAGTTCCTAGTACATTCATAAGTGAATCTTCCCAAAAAGCCATCAGCGCGACGAGTCAACAGTCGATGGCGAGCAGCGAAGGCGGGGCCGGCATCGACGAGGAGGTCAAGAGCGTCAACATGCGAGCCGACGAGACCATGCCGCCGCGGGGTGAATTGTCGGAGCAGGAGAGCAACGGATGCACGGAACATTCGGCCTGGCAGGTGAGTGATCCGAGACCTCTATGTAGAATTCAATTTTTTTTTTCAACTGATAATCGTCGACTGAACAGCTTTGTGGATTTACTTTGCAGCTTTACATGGGTCAAGAGTCATCCCGCATGTCGACCTCTTACGACCTCATGGCGCGAGAGAGCTGGGAAGAGTCGGAGGGTTCCGACAACGAAGTTGGAGTACCGCTGTTGGACAGTAGGTCCCTCGCAACGCACTTTACCTCGAGCCTGTTTCTAGATCGGGACAGGAAAACACCGACGAAGCGCACCTTCAAGTGTTCTCATTGCACGGAGGTGTTCGACTGTCCGAAGGAGCGCAGGGTCCACAGCACCACCGTTCACAAAGAGGCAGGCCCGAGCAGCAGCAACGATCCGACGGATCAGTCGGAGGTCAAAGACATAAAACTGCTGGACGGCCGTATGAATGTCTTCGACGATATATTCGTTTCGGGTGTGCACGGCCAACAGACGTACCATCATCAACAGCCGTTGTTGCATCAGTTGCAGCCCCCTCAGCAGCCGGACGACGCCAAAGCCGACGGCGATCAGAAGATCGACAATCTGGCGATTCCTCAGAACTTGGAGATCTCGTGCGCAATGTGTAGCCAGCGGTTCAGCAGCGAACGATCGCTGCAGGTCCACAACAGACGGGTACACGGTACGGAGGTCGCCCGACGGCTCCAGGAAATATCCAAGTGTCAAATATGCAACGAAGAGTTTCCCTCGGTGATGCTTTTCAACGCGCATCTTAAGATCCATCCGCTCGAATGTTCGCAATGCGGCAAATACTTCTATCGGAAGCCGAACTTCAAGCTTCACATGAAACGGCATCTTGGAATAAAACCATTCCCGTGCACCGTATGCGACAAAGCATTCCTCACGAAGCAGAAACTCGACGAGCACACGAACGGTCACACCGGCAATGCACCGGTAAAGTGTAATTTATGCAACGAGACTTTCCGTAGATATTCAAATTTAACCCAGCACAAGAATAGACATCATCTTAATATTAAGAGGAAACTTAAGGACTACATATGCCACTGCGGGGAGGTCTTCCACACGAAGAAAAAACTCGCCTGGCACAAGGAGACACACGACGAGAAACCGAAGGCGTGCACATATTGCAACGAGAGGTTCATACACATGGCGAGTCTTACGCGACACATGAGACGGGCTCACAATCGAAGATTCGTACCGGACGCTCAGAGGGAGAGCGAGAACGTCGAGTGTCCGATATGTAAATGCATTTACTTGCGATCGTCGCTGTCGGTACACATGCGCGTACACAACGGCGAGAGACCGTACGAATGTCAGGTATGCTCCAAGGCCTTTAGTACCAAATGGAATTTGCAATTGCACAAATGGACCCACGCGGCGCGCAGCACAAAACCCTTCAAGTGCAATCAGTGTAGCGCCGCGTTTTATCGACACAGCGATTACACCGCTCACATGAATTCGCATCGCAACGTTCGCCCGTACACGTGTAACTACTGCGGCGCCCAATTCATAAGGAAGTACAACTGTCTGAGACACGTTAAGGAACACGAGGAGAACAAGGCGTACACATGCGATGTGTGCAACAAAACTTTTCATCGCTCATACTATCTCAAGGAACATTTGCGAGTGCATTCAGGCGCGAGACCTTACACGTGTCACATTTGTGGTAAATCGAGTAGCACCAAGTCAAATCATAACAAACACGTTAGAATTCATCACGCGCGAGAGCCTGTAAATACGGAGAATTAAAGGACCTAGGAATACAATGTTTTAAGCGAATAAGCGACGTTGAGAGCGATCCGGAGTCCTGGATCTATTCGAGGGCTTAGACCAGGGTGAAAAAAAAAAGAAAAAAATCCAGCATGTTACTACGATCTTTTGCATTGCGAGTCGTGCTCATCGCCGATGATACAATCTCTCGTTATAGCCACGTGTCCAGATAATAGACAAACCTCGTGGGACGAAACGTACCCACACGGGACATTCTTATTATGGCCATGGTTGCCGTTAATATAGTCTTCGATAACGAGGGCCGGCGCGGGTTCTTACATTTTCAAAGCTCATGACACGCTCCGCATGAACGATCAGTCAATCGTCTTACAGAAATTTAATATTTGAAATATTCGGTTGGGGTAATAACGATCAAGAAAATGTCGTTTCAGTTTGTCGCAACGTTTGCCTAACTTTTTTGCAAAAGCAATTGTTATTTTGGTACGCAAAGTGATCATTTTCATACGCATAGGGAAGTCGGTGGAGCGAATCGTTTATATATACCTAAGGTTTGCAATTATTTCGTTATGGTCTAGGGGCCATGATTTAAATGATCCAGTGACTCGAGACTCTTTACTATTTACAATAATACCAAGCGAAGTTTCTAATGGACAGTAAAAATTATTTGTGTCTCAAAGACTCATGAGTAGGCCGAATTAAGGGGAGAAGGGGGGGGGGGGGGGGGGCGGAGCAGGGCTACACAATAAAACAAACAAACAAAAAAAAAACACGTTTGCCAACTAATAGCAACTTATAGCTATTGCATAACAAAAATAATTAACCAATTAATATTACACAAAATACTAAAGTCTTTTACGTGTCAATCGTTGTAAGTGAAATTTTTTTTGTTTCTTTGTTTTTTCTTTTTTTTTCCTTAAACAAATGACTGTTTTACATCGAGAGTGGATATTGCAAGTTTGTCGATCAGTGTCCAGTGTACCAAGCGTAAACGGTCCGCATTCGTACGCGTCGTTAATCACTTCGCAATGGGCTTTATAAATTACTATCATTACTAGCGACTATCGTACTATAGTCACGAAACTTAGTTGTTATTCTTCTATATTTATATATTTTGCAATGTATAAGGTGATTTTATTGGTGATACCAATATTAAGACTGATCGATGTTGGTTCTTCATACTGCTCTCAGATACGACAATGCACGTATGTAATTTACTTTAGCCAAGTAAATCGGCGATAAAAACACGTATTGTTTATTACGTATAATTGCGTTGGTAACGCTAGCTAATATGTTAATTTGTTTTTCTTTTTTTTATATGATGTGACGATTACCCTCGAAACTTTGAGAGGGATTGTAGTAACACTTATGTTTTAGATAGCTAATTAGAGAATCAATTACGTTGACTGTAACGATGTGCCGTGGACAATTGACGAGGGAGAGCAGTCGAAACTGTACTGGAGAGCAGTATGGGGTGAAGTTAACATTAAACTGCCTGAATTTAACGCCGGGCGTCTTGAACGAATGGTTTACGATGATAACTGGTTCTATTTAATTTCCAATTTGCGTCGACATAAGATTCTACAGGATTAAAAAAACAAAAAAATTCTAATGCGTAAAGATTGTATGCAGTGGCTACCTGTGCCGGAGGGATACAAGAAAAACAATTGAGTCTAGTAATAGCCTTCGAAATACGCTTGCAGCGTATTATCGCCTAAATTTTTCAAGGCAGGTCGCGATCCCACCTAAACCAGCATCGACGTCCGAACGTGCAATTTGTCTAGTTAATCAGCGTATGCATTCGTAGCGAATGAAAGTTGTATATAGTGTAAATATGTACATCAACTCTATTTTATAATAGGGCCAGCGAATTCACTTGGCAATTGAATACCGTATGAAGATCGATTCATACTATGTGAAGATAAAGATAGGATAATTATAATGATAAAGAAAAAAAAACAATAAATCAGCATGTGTATACCTTAATAAACGTTATGTATTGAGGTACTTTTTAAAATGCGATTTTTTTTCATCTCCCACTCATTTATTTCGCATTTATCGTCGAGGTCTTGTTTGTTTTTTTATTTTTTTTACATCTTGTCCATGATCTCCTCCGGTCACGTCACTTCCGGTCGTAAAATAAAACTTTCAAACCGGACGTGACGTATTTCCGGTCGAATAATGAGATTTTTCACCAAAATGAATTTGGTGTAAATAGCCTATGGCGCAATACATGTGATCCAGAGAAGGTGAACGCGTATATGTACATCCGTCACATACACAGTCCGAGCATAGTGTTATGACTGTGTTTGCTGTTAAGTTGCCGGTATTATTTTCCTAACGGACAGACAAGTGAAGGAAGAGCTACTCTTTGCTATTTTTTGTATACATGGAAGGTCGATTCGTCAATGAGGGATAAACCGATGTAACTTAGGCGAAGTACATTAAATCCGGTCGAGCGCAACATCACGTAAACACATTTAACCTTCATTTTGCTTACCATAACCTAGCACAACGATGCTACATAGAATTGAGCAAATGTTTTAATTTTTGTGTGAAGACATCTCCAACAGGACT
Source organism: Amblyteles armatorius (assembly GCA_933228735.2). NCBI lineage: Eukaryota > Metazoa > Arthropoda > Insecta > Hymenoptera > Ichneumonidae > Amblyteles > Amblyteles armatorius. The sequence goes on along the minus strand of OW121689.1, from coordinate 758,854 downwards.
TCTAAGAGAAGAGCGACCTTAAAAAAACCGTTTCAATTGAAGTGTTCTAGTGGAAGAGTAATCCGAGACGGACTGTAAGACAACGAGATGTTTTCGCATAAAATTCTTTAGTGCGGCAACGCTGTTTACACATGATTGTAATTTCCTTTTTTTTCCAGACGACACAAATATGTCTACAAAAAGAAAACCAGATACTCAAGTACCCGCGGAGGAGAGCGACTTGCTATCGATAAGGCCTTTGGGAGCCGGCCAGGAAGTTGGACGATCCTGCATAATGCTCGAATTTAAGGGTAAAAAAATCATGCTTGATTGCGGTATACATCCAGGATTGTCAGGCATGGATGCTCTGCCCTTCGTCGACCTGGTGGAAGCCGACGAGATAGACTTGCTGCTGATATCGCATTTCCATCTGGACCACTGCGGTGCACTTCCGTGGTTCTTACAGAAGACCAGCTTCAAAGGTCGCTGCTTCATGACCCATGCGACAAAAGCCATCTACAGATGGCTATTGTCCGACTACATAAAAGTCAGCAACATCGCTACAGAGCAAATGCTCTACACTGAATCCGACCTCGAGACGAGTATGGACAAGATAGAAACGATAAACTTTCACGAGGAGAAGGATGTCTTCGGCATAAAGTTTTGGGCCTACAATGCCGGGCACGTTTTAGGGGCGGCAATGTTCATGATCGAAATCGCCGGTGTTAAGATCCTGTACACAGGAGATTTCAGCAGACAAGAGGACAGACATTTGATGGCCGCCGAAATACCGAACATTCATCCGGACGTGCTGATCACCGAATCGACTTACGGGACGCACATACACGAGAAGCGCGAAGACAGGGAAGGACGATTCACGAATCTCGTTCACGAGATTATAAATCGCGGCGGAAGATGTCTGATTCCCGTGTTCGCGTTGGGGAGAGCTCAAGAGCTACTGCTGATACTGGACGAGTACTGGAGCCAGCATCCGGAGCTTCACGAAATACCGATTTACTATGCGTCGTCGCTCGCGAAGAAATGCATGGCTGTCTATCAGACTTACGTTAACGCAATGAACGACAAGATACGCAGACAAATAGCGATAAACAATCCGTTCGTGTTCAAACACATATCGAATCTGAAGGGTATCGATCACTTCGAGGACATCGGGCCGTGCGTCGTGATGGCGACGCCGGGTATGATGCAGAGCGGTCTGTCGCGCGAATTGTTCGAGACTTGGTGCACGGACTCGAAGAACGGCATAATAATAGCCGGCTACTGTGTCGAGGGCACACTCGCCAAGACGATACTATCCGAGCCCGAAGATATAACTACTATGAGCGGACAAAAGCTGCCCCTCAAAATGTCCGTCGACTACATATCGTTCTCGGCTCACACGGATTATCAGCAAACATCCGAGTTCATAAGAATCCTGAAGCCCCCGCACGTCGTGCTCGTTCACGGCGAACAGAACGAAATGGGAAGACTCAAGGCTGCTCTTCAGCGCGAGTACGAGGACGATCCGAACACTACGATGGAGATACACAATCCGCGAAACACCGTGGCCGTCGAGCTGTACTTCAGAGGAGAAAAGACGGCAAAGGTGATGGGCACGCTGGCCATGGACACTCCGAAACCGGGAGAAAAACTGTCGGGTGTCCTCGTTAAGAGAAACTTCAATTATCACATGCTCGCACCGTCTGATTTGTCCAAGTACACGGACATGAGCATGAGCCAGGTTGTTCAGAGGCAGAGCATTTATTTCTCGGCCTCTCTGCCAGTTCTCAAACATCTCTTGACACAGATCGCCGGTACATTGGACACAATAGATGACAAGAAGATGCGAGTATTCCGCAACGTCGATGTCACGATTGAGGGTAAAATTGTGACGATGGAGTGGGTCGCTACGCCGGTCAACGACATGTACGCCGATTCTGTTCTGACTGCGTTACTTCAGGCGGAGATGATGGAACAGCCACCCAAAACACTTCCAGCACCTACGAAAATGGACAGGATGCATTTCAAAGAGTGTCTGATCGAAATGCTCCAGGAAATGTTCGGCGAGGATTCCGTGCCGAAGATATTCAAAGGAGAAAAACTATATGTTACCGTCGACGGCAAAAAGGCCCACATCGATCTCCTGAATCTCGAAGTCACGAGCGCAGAGGACGAGACTTTCCAGCAAATCGTACAAACGGCGGTGACTAAATTGCATCAGTCACTGGCGCCGCCGTGCGAGGCGATGTAGCCCCGATGCATATTACCTCTCGGTTCGACGACTCACAACGAGAAATAAACGACGATACAAAATTTTCTTACACACAAAAATGGGTCTACTTATCATCGTTTTCAGTATTAGTATGTAAGGCAACACATTTCCTCATTTTACATTGTATAATCATGATCGGAGTAATTTTTTCAATAGACAATAATAAAAAGAATATGAAAACGTATTTGACGCGATCTTGTGTAAATATATGTAATGTATGTAAAAATCGTTTGTCGCATGAATAAATATTATCTCTTAAAAAATCAACGCGACAAATTCGAATGATATATAAAATTCCCTGAGTGACTAAATGTACAATTTGATAAAAGCCCGGGACGATCGACGATGACCGTTTACAATCTATATTAGTGAGGTCACCCCACGTCGGGCCAACTTTCAATTTAACAGGCAAAGACACTGAACGGCACGATTGCTCCATCATCTTAAAAAAAATTTCTTTACAAAAATAGCCTCGACTAATTCGAATGATGTATAAAATTCCCTGAGTAAATGAATGTACAATTTGATCGAAGCCCGAGACGATCGACGGTGACCGTTTAAAATTTATATTCCGTAAGGTCACCCCACGTCGGGCCAACTTTCAATTTAACAGGCAAAGGCACTGTCAACTGGCACGATTGCTCCATCGATTCCTGTATTATTCTTCCTACTTGCTGCACATCCACTGCATTCACCTACAACGAGAAACAATTTACTTGCCGATACACGTGTGATTACGCTCGCCACGAGTATTGGTGCTCACCTCATACAGTAACTCATCGTGCATCTGCAAAATGAAATAACCACCTCGTGGCAGAGAATCCCGACTATAATTTCTCAACTTTCTTTTTACCGGGGCATCGGTGAGAACGAGAGGCTCACCCGGGTACTCCCGGCGCATCCTCTCGTCGATCATGACCATAGCTTTTTTCGCAATGTCCGCGGCTGATCCCTGAACCTTGGTGTTGATCGCTTGTCGCTCGGCCTGTGCTGCAATTTTTTATTCTTGGTCAGCCGAGCATCGGCGGTGATGAGATAAATGAATTAAACGTTTCTTACATCTTTCGCCGGGCACTGGACTATGCAGAGCCGGAAAGAATCTACGGCGTTGCATCAGCGTCATTACGTATCCGTTTGTCCGAGCTTCTTCGACAACTTTGGTGAGCCATTGCCGAATACCAGGATAAGCTTCCATGAAAGTTTCGAGAAACTTTTTGGCCTCGGCCTCGGAAACTGACAATGTTTCGGCTAGAGTCTTCACCCCCATCCCGTAAATCATACCGTAGCAGAGTTGCTTCGTTCTTTGCCGCATTCCATCGTCTACCTGAATGGAATGAAGTACCATCAGTCAAATCTTGTACGATGAACCGAGAGAGAATAAATGTACCTTTTCCTCTGCTGTGTTGTACCAGCGCGCCGCTATGTTCTTAAAGACGTCGCCTTCCTTTTTGAATATTCTGCAGAGATTCGGCTCTTTGGAGAAATGCGCCAGGATTCTTAACTCCAATTGGCAGTAATCCGCTGACATTATGATATTCCCGACTATGGGCACGAAAGCCATTCTAACGCTTATGACGAAACTGTCGTCCTGAGAATTGAAGTCCCGGGGAACGTTCTGTAAATTTGGCTCGTGCATCGATACTCTTCCGGTCACGGTGTTGGTCACGCAATTACCGTATACTCTCGAATTACATTGGGCCAAACTGAGCAATGGAAAGACGACCTGCGAATAAGTATATCGATAACTGGAACACGATATGAGAAAATTCAATCCGGTAATGGTCATTTACCTTTATTTGTGTTGTGCTCAGTTTCCGCCAAGACACGACTAGATCGGATATTGGATTTTCACTGTTTTGCAATACCGCTTTGTTGGTACTAACTTTCTTCCCTTTGTATAATCCGAGAACCTGTAAAAAATAAGTTATGCTGATGATATCTTCGCGACCGGTCAGGCGACCAATTCGCGTCGGCAGAATAACTCACTTGAGCGACGCTCTTGGACGAGGAAAAGTTGAATTTTTTTCCCGCTAGTGAGTATGCACGTTCTTCCAACTGCGACATTTCTTGCTGTATTACATCTGACAATTCTTGAAGGGACTTGAGACTCACGCCAAATCCAGTAAGTTCCATACGCGCTAATAGCGTTAACGTTCCCATTTCGATCTCTTCAATAACAGTTGATTCAGAGTTGAACGTACCACCGTAATTTAGAACTGTACCGTCGTAATGTCGAGTTTAAAAGATAGTTTACCTTTGAAGGTTTGCAATAATGTTGGACTGCGTTCCTCCAATCGGTTCATCAACGTATTCGCGAGATGCCAGGTGAGTGCAGATTCCGTGGTTGCTCGGATCTCGCTGTCCACGGCACTTTTTACATTCAAACCGGGTCCAGCGCCACCGAGGAGAGTGCCGGTACGTTGTAAAATAAATTGCGCCTCGTTCAGGTATTCTGTGATCTGATGGAAAATAATTATTGTACTATTATACGTAGTTGTCCACATGCGTGGACTACACTCAGTGATAACGATATTTTAACACGCCTTACGAGTGCGTTGAAACTTCGCTCCGAATGATCCGGATCGAGCAACCAATCGGCGGTTTTTGGATCGAGAAACTTGCAAGTCGACGCAATTCCACAACAGTTGAACAAGATTTTGTACGTTTCCTTGAACGAGAAGCATCGTACCGTTAGATCTTGATCGGTAAGTATTTCCATCACTAGTTCCAATCTTTCTTTGACTGGAACCTTCGATCCTGCGAAAAAACAAATTGTCTCATTACAGACGAATGCCAATGTTGCAAAGTACAGAAACATTATCGCGTTTACCTTGCGTATTATCGAAGGAAATGTAGTGTACAACGTTCCCGTCCCAAGAAATTGCAACACCGCATAATCTCTTATTACCGTAAACGCAGTTGTCGATCTTCTTCGTCCTCTTTCTACCATCAGCGCCCGTTACACCGATTATCTTTGTGCCGATGCTTATGGTGCCCTTTAAGAAGGTTTCACAGGACAGAGCCAGCGCTATATCTTTTTGGCCTACGAGATCTCGTTTGAATAAATTGAAGCTGTCCCAGTTGCTCGTCACCTTCACGACTTGCGGTTCGGTCAGGCCGAGACCCGATGTTTTTTTGTTTCTCGTTCGATCCATGTGACTCTTCACCGAGACGAGTGGCCTTTTCCGTGGCTGGGAAGCTTTCGAAACAGTCGGTAATGTCTTCGTTCTTGAAAGGGCATTTGCTTGTTTCGTCGTTGCATCGTCGTCGGAATCGTATACAACGTTCTCCAAACTGCAACTATCGCCCATTGCTTCAGTCGATGGTTGATTCTCCTCCGGCTCGTTCGTCTTGAGGCTTCTCGCGATCGCGTCCGGTTCGATGCGCGACCTGCGCAGCCATTCCAATTTCATTTTCATACGATTTTTTTTAGTGCTGGAGCTCGAATCTACGCTCTGCGATGGAAATACAACATCGTCCGAATCCGATTTATTAGAGTCTATCGATAGCTTGCGTCTACCCGCAAACGTTACTACGCTGGCTATCGGTGATCTTTCCAGACTAGATTCACTCAACCTGCGCTTCGGAGCTATGTTTCTCAATTCCGCTATACGAGTTTTGGAAACCAGCGTCGGCTCGTAGTGACTCTTCGGCATTGACGTAGTGGCGAAAACTTGTTCAGCTTTCTTAACGCATTTATCCGTCCGCAGTATCTCGGAATCTTTGATATTGTGCATATCTTTCGTCTGAAAATTAGACGCAACATCCATTCGATTAACTTTCTCGATAACGCCGTTAGTGTTGTTCCAAGAATCGTCGTCCCAAACGAGCGAACTGCTTCTGTTTTTTGTCTCCGACAGCCTGGACGATCGGCGAGGAACAATATTTTTGAGGGACAATCGACGCTGGCTGCCGGTACTGCTGCGACGGGTCGGCTTCGTCCCGTCGGACTGTCTGCCCTCCGGAGTGTTCTTCCGAGACGTCGCGAATCCAGATAAATTCGTGTCGCCGAAAGCCGAAAGGTTCAGAGAATCTATAACGTTCTGCTCGAGCATATTACATTCCAGGCTGTCGATATTCCAGCTGTCGCCGAATAAACTAGGGCTGCGCGACGCCGATTCTATTACGTTGGATCTCCTCAGCATAATTGCTGGATTCACAACCGACGGTGTGTTCTTAGATTCGGTTACTTTTTCCTCTTGCCCCACCGTTGATATAGGATCGGTCAGTCCGAGGCTGAGTTCCTTGCAAATTGCTTCACGAGTCTGCGATCCAATGGTCTGCCCTCCCGGATCGACGCTCACGGCACTGCTCGTAAATTCGAAGATATCCTCGTTGCAACTCGCTTCACAAATCTTCGAAGCGGTCTCGCTATTTTCCGAGGGTACCTGACGCGACACTTCGTCGCTAATTTGAGCCTCTTCTTCCGGAACGGTGGCAGAATTTTCGAGTGTATCTAGCTTTTCTTTATTCCCTTGTGGATCATCCTCTCCCGCAGTGGTTTCTCCTCTAGTTGCATGCTCAGGCGTCGCAACCGTTTCGCTCGCGCTTCCAGGTGGTTTGATCGACGATGAATTTTGATCAACGCTCCCATTGAAAATAGCACCGGAACTGCGTGATCCATCGATGCTTGTCGTTAGCTGCTGGCGCTGTTTCCACTGCAGATCGTCGACACCCAGTTCGTTTTGTACCAAGGTTCTCGCCTCGCGAACTAAAATTATCGCGGCCTCTTGGGGCGTGAGACCGTCTCTGCCTGTGACGAAGACGCTTCTCATCTTGTTGCGCTTGGCAGCATCGACTTCGTGTTCGCCCTCGTGCTCCTTGCCGCTCTCGAACGGCAAAGCTTTGTGAAGGGCACGCTCAACGTCGAGTTCGTTGGCCACGGCTAATTCAGCCACAGTGGTGATGCCCTCCTTGAAGAGGCTTCTCGCGCGAAGTCCATTGAGCATCGGCAGTCGCAGAAGGTCCAACAAGTCCCGGCAGACACCGAACTGAAGTCTCGCCTGGAATTGGCCAATCAATAATTCCATGCAGCTCCATCCGAGCTTCTTGCAAAACTGAGTTATCATACCGGCGAAAGTGGCCGCCGATTGCTGAAGGCCCTGAATGATTCCTCGGCAGCAGCCGTACTTCCGGCACACCTCGCCGAGCGGAACTTCGCGAACGAGCTCGTGAAGTGCGAGCGCCGTGTAGAAGCGTTTGTGGACGTTGAGAGTTTTTCCCGGTTTCGCGGCTCCTCGAATCGCATTCATGACGAAGGACTCTTCGATCCCGACTAATTGGCCAACACGTCGCTCGCTCTCCGAAATGGTCTTCCACAAATCTAAAAAGACAATCCAGTCGATGTTACCAATCTGATTGCTGGAATTAAGCGGCGTGACCAGGTAAATTACGTGCAGCTCGGTATCGAGAACGAAGCATCTCCGCGCCTTTTGCAGCTCGTCGAAGAGGAACAAACCATCCGTGGGTGGGATCGACGCGGCTAGACAGGCCTTGCCCAGTGGTGTCGCGACCCATCTCTCGTCTCCGTCCTTGGTCGTTTGCAGCATCAGGAGTTCATTGTCGACGAGATATTGGATGGCCTCCCTCGTCGATTCCTCGATGAGATCCGCGTTTGCGAAACTCACAAGTGTGCATTTCGTGTAGAGATCGATGTCGTGGGCGGTGTAAGCCACCTCGCTCGCGACCGCCTCGAGGAGCGCCCGGATCAATGGCTCCGAGCCCTCGAGACAAGACTCGATCGGCTGTAAGTCGGCGGAAAGAAGCGTGGCTGCGGCTTTGTGCTCGTTCGGCTTGCAGACGATGATGCTCTCGCCGGCAGTGTCTTTTCCCATTCGACCGGCCCTGCCGATCATTTGTTTGTACGTCAGCGTGTCCAATGGCTTTCCGTGAAACATCAACGATCTTATTATTACTCTTCGAGCCGGTAGATTCACACCGCTGCTCAAGGTCGAGGTGGCGGTTAGAACTCTCAATGCTCCAGAACGAAAAGCTCCTTCTATAACGTCCCGCTCGTCCATCGTTAAACCAGCGTGATGAAAAGCCGTACCGAACGACACTGTGCCCTTCAGTACTGCGTCCAAACCCGCCGGACCCCTCTTCAATTGTTCCAAAGTCTCCATTATCGATTCCATGCTCAACTGCTCCCTGAGAGTGCGGCCGATCGGCGTGTCCTCCCGACCCAGCTTGCAGAAGGTCAGCGCTACCTGATGAGCCAGTTTCTCGCACCAATGCTTTGTCGGACAGAATATCAGTACGCTGTGCCCGTCGGATATCGTCTCGAGGCACAGCTGAAGAATGTTGTCCGAATCAGCGGTCAGCTGCTGAATGCCCGACAACGTTCGAACGGCGTTCATCTTGTTGTCGTAGATATTGGAGCCGATCTTGCAGAACTCCTTCAGAGGAACGGGTCGAAAGTCGGTTTTGAACAATTCTGCGTCGAGCCAGTCGGCGAGGAGAGCGAGATTCGGAAGCGTCGCGGACATGCCTATCAGCTGTACGCGTACGAGCTCCTCCTTCAAGGTCATGTACTTCAACTTCGTCAGCAGCAGCTCGAGCAGATAACCGCGGTACGGATCTCCGAGAAGATGTAGCTCGTCGATGACGACGGCTCCGAGACACACGAGGTTTCCCTCCTCCATCAATTGATTCAGCAGGGAGTTCGCTTTTTCTATCGTCGCGATGGCGACGTCCGTAGCGGCGAAACCACCGACCGGCGCGCATCCTCCCATGAAACCCTCCACCCGCAATCCGCTGTCCGACAACAGATCCTGAAAGTAGTACATCTTCTCCCGCACTACCGATACGAACGGTAGAATAAATATGACTTTCTTTCGACGCTCCATTACCGTTTTTATTACGAGAATTTCGGCGACCAGAGTCTTTCCCGCCGATGTCGGTGCTGAATAAACGAGATTACGATTCTTCTCCAGTAGATCGCGATTCGACAGACACTCCACTTGCCATGGAAACATGCTTGTCACGCCTCGGGACTCGTACTTGCGCAGGATTGTCAGGGGCAATCCCCAGGATGACAATTTACAGTGATCGGGCGTACATATCGTGGATATTCTCGAAGCTGAGGTAGCAGAATCTCCGTGAACCCGCCTTGGCTCCGAGAGCCTCGATACGGAGTCCTCCTTGGTAAGATCTATCGTCACCACCGAATACTGCCCGGACACTTCGGAGTTTCCTGCGTTCTCCGGATCCTTCGATGCTCCATGCTCGTTCGGGCAGTTATTCGATGCGCCATCTTGGTTGATCCCCAATCTGGAGTCATTGTTCGAGAACAGAATGCTGTCGCCAAAGTACTTGCCGATGTCGCTCTCATCATTGTTTTTCGACGATGTCTTCGGCTTTGTTTTTTCGGAAGTCTCTGTTACACAGTGACCCTGAAAATCTTTTGACAAATCACTTTTCATTAACGCAGCCAATGTACTGGCCTCCAAGGACTGCATGACTGCACGGCGTTTTTCTCTGCGCGATCGTGCAAATCGGAGCAACAATTTCTGAAAGGAAAACAAACAGGGTAACCTATAAATTTCTTAAAACCATCGCAGATCTCGGACTCGATATCGTACGCGACGATGTACGATTTTTACTTACATCAACTCAAAAGTTTCAAATGCACTTTGACTCATCGTAACCTTCATAACCGTAACGTAAACATCATTCGAATTCAAATTTCAACAGCGACTGCTCGTCGGACGTGCACGCTGACCATCTTTAGAACGCAAAAATTCAGCGACCAGCGATCGCAGCGCCCATGCGAGAGTCTCCGAATCACCGAAGTTGACACCGGAAGTGGACTTTTGGCGCTAAATTCGAAAAATGCCGAAACTTCGAGGATGTGAGGCCGCATGTGATTTATAGATGTTCTGTATAAATGCATCGATTTTCATGATCGATTGCACGTCGCGTGAACGCCGGATACCTGTGACGATCATTCCGAGAACTGAAATAACAATTTCAAACGAAGATGAGAAGATTGAGAGGACAGGATAGTTTTTTTTACGCCACTCGGTGCCGCTTTATTTTTTTTCGGTTTAAATCGTACAAATCAGTTATTGAGGCGCTTTGCCGCGTCCGAATCCACCACGGAATTCGAGATCGCCCGTTCCAGGTCCAATATCTGCCTTCTTGTCACCCGGAGCCGGAGGTCCGCCGGGTCCGCGTCTGTATCCGGCGCGGTCTTCCGCGGGCCGGGAACCCTCGCTCTTTGATCCGGCCGCCGGCCTTGGCCTCGCGGTTTCGGGTCTCGGCTGTCTCTTGAGAGTCGATGGCACGATCTCTGGGGGAAGGTGGAGGTATCCACGCAGGTATTCAATACCGTCGTTTGTCAAATACCAGTAGAAGTGTCTCCACGCAAATTGTTCCTTGACGTATCCACGGGATTTTAGGGACTGTAATGCAACAATTCTTGATTAGCCATATACATAATTTTTTCAATATTTTATTTGTACACCGCTGTGCAGTGCACCTTGCCCTACAGCTCTCCTTTGAGCATTGCAAATGTAAAAATATAACGGGCGATGATCCATTTACATACCTGCATCGCTTTGATGACCTGGAGATTAGGAATGCTCTCCAGCTCCGGATGCTTCGGAGCATGGTAATCTTTCTTGGCTACCATCACTCCCTCTTTGAAGAGGTATTCGTAGATGGTAACGCGATTCTTCTTGGGCATCAACATCTGTAAAATAGATTGAAATCAATACATCGTATATCCTACGAAAACAGAGTGAATTAATCGTATCTGGTCGGTGCTTGCCACACCGGTCTGTCGCGCTAAACATTGCACTGCTCTTTATACTGCCGGAAGAGGTTATGTTATGGGAATCCTTTAATATCTCGAGTCTCGATTGAACGGTGCAAAAAGGGTCGAAATCGAATTTTTCACGGCACGTAGGGGCAGAATTTGTGTTACACGGAACGGTAATACCCACAATATTAAATCAGTATTACGATGAACGGAAGATGCGATCCGTCGCGAAGATACGTCAATAATATGTCACGGCGTAACTGAGCTACAATATTCCGAGCGACGAAAATTTGTGTCCACGATAAACCGCAAATTCCGTAGATTTATAAACACAACATACTTTGCCTTAATATTCGGGGATGCGCGAGATTAAAGCTGATATTTGTACGAAACCCAGCGTGATAAAACGCTTCGAGTTGGCGCTATTATCGGAAAGAGAAGTTTTGGGCACGGAACATCCGATCACTGTAACGGCCAAAGTTACGGTAAATTTTTTGAATGCCGATCATCGCGCCTCCTCCCGGTGTGAATGGGCAACGAGGTTATAGTTTCGGCGCTTTGCCCGCAATTCGGTTGTCCTTGGCTTCGGAACGAATAATGGAGAATCGCATCGTGTTTCATGTTTCGTGGATTTAAAGAGCGTCATTGAAAAAAACGTAACAGCAACAAACTCGACTTTTGACAATTGATACTGTCATTCGTCCGAGCGACATGACAATAGAGTCACATGTGAGGATACCGATGTGTTTAGAATTTTTGTCACGGACAAAATAACATGTACGGCGTGACGTCCTCGCGGTCTGTGCACCGTTCCCATCGTTACTTCCCACTGGAATAACCTCGGCTCTCCGGTAACCTTCGTAATAAAAATAATAAAAAAAACAAACAACGAAGAAAATTGCAACAGTGGTGAATCAGAGGGTGACGAGGCTGCGACAATGTTGCCCGGTATCGGAGTTTTCGGTACGAGTAGCGTCGTCAGAGTGATCGTTCCGTTTCTGAGACAGAAGGGCTTCAAGATCGAGGCGGTATGGGGCCGTACGCTCAGCGAAGCCGCCGAGGTAGCCGCCGACCTCGATATTCCATTCCACACGAGTCGCATCGACGACGTTCTGCTCCGCAAGGATGTGGATCTCATATTCATAATGTGCTCACCTAGTTTGCACGCCCAAATTGCAGTCAAGGCGCTGGGCATAGGCAAGCACGTAGTGTGCGACAAGCCGGCTGGCCTGAGTCAGAGCGAGGCTCTGAAAATGGTTCGTGCAGCTCAGTACTATCCGTCCCTGATCAGCATAGTCAATCACAGCTTAAGATTTCTACCGGCCTTTGTACAAATGAAGAGCGCATTGGAGGAGGGATACCTGGGTGGTCCTGTAACGGTAGTGGACATAAGGGTTCAGATGGGCAGCTTGTTGCACAATGGTCAGTAGCTCAAATATACTCTCAAGCTTAGCATAATGTTATATAATCTGTGTCAATAATTTACTATGATTTTCTTTTTTTTCAGGCTACGACTGGTTGTGTGATGACATAATGGGCGGCGGTATTCTGGCTCTTGTCGGAAGTCACGTAATAGACTTGATATTCCATTTGATCAGCCAGAAAGCCTCCAGAGTTCACGCGGTTGTGAGAACATTTACAAGAACGACGGATCACATAAACGGCATTCGTCACGTAACGTCGCCGGATTTTTGTTGCTTTCAAATGGAATTGACGGGTGGGGCTCTCGTGACCGCGACGCTGAGTAATCATCTGCACGGCCAGCTCACTCAGGAGGTTCTGGTGTGTGGCCCGACCGGCCATCTTCTCGTGCGCGGCGGAGATTTGCACGGTTGTCGGAACGGTGAGGAGGAAGTTCTCTATGTCGACGTGGAGAACCTGCAAGATTCGTATCCGTCCGTTTCCGATTCAATTCCGCGACCGTACGTCAAGGGTCTGAAGAAAATGATCGGGGCTCTCAGAGAGGCCTTCCAGCCGGTGGAGGACAAAAGGGGCTGGATCAAAGAGCCCGTTTCCCTCGCGGCGACCTTCGAAGACGGCCTGTACATCCAAGCTGTTATCGACGCACTCAGACAGAGCAACAAGAGAAGGGAATGGACAAAAGTTATGATGCTCACCGAAGAGCCAGATCCGAATCCTCTGCTCAGCGCGGCTGTAAGAGCAACGGCGATTTCCATCTAAATGTGATATTGATCTGTGTTAAGATTGATCACAGAAAACTGCAGTATTCGAAAGACTAATTCTCGCGCGATTGTAAAAATATTGTTACCTTGTCTCTCTCAACTTTTTTGTTTTCGGGAATACTAAGTATTCTCTCTCGCAGCTCTCAGTTATTTATGCATTTGAAATTTTATCTAAAATTAAATGTAATATTGTAATAGTTATAGTGATTTTAACGCAACGGACTTGATGTTTTTTTTTTGTACCGAAAGAAACGAAGAAGTTTCGTGATTAATAATCGACACCAAGGGAGCACCTTCGATGATTGATCGAGTGATCTCAAATTTAAAAACAAAATGTTCTTTATTTAATTTTTAATTATAGCCTATTACGATTTCACGTTGGTCTTATATCAAGCGATTCGTTATGCAACGGACTTCCGAGTTGTAGACATTAATTACTTGTTACATGTTTTTTTTTTGTTCCATCGAGTTTTACCGCTGCGTCGATGAGAATATGCTTCTTACACCTTGGATCGTTTACGAGCGATCGCGTCTTCGACGGCTTTCAACTGTTTAAGTAGTTCCTCCCTGCGGGAGCTCGCTTTCTTGGCCGCCTTCGCGGCAGCTGCGGCCACACTCGCCTTGCTCTCAGGCGGTGGCGATTCCAATGGTCTCTTCTTACCGGCGATCGTTCCGCTACGATCGACCTTTTTCACCGGAGGCGGATTGTTCGAGGATGATTTGAGCGTAAGTTTGATCTGTTGCTTCGTGCCACTCAGTTTCAGAGCGTCGATCCCCTTGGCATCCTTGCGCGAAGTCGGCGGCGAGGATCCCTTTCGTCGGCGCATCTCAACCGACGACGAGGAGTAGCTCGACTCGCTGGAATCGCTGCTGCTGCCGCTGCTTTCCGAGCCGGAGCTGCTGTGAGAAGATCTGTAAGACCGCGTGATCCGTAAACTCGGAAGCATCATCGAGATGCCGAAACCCGTCGAACGAGACTCGTCGATTATAATTACCTTGATCTGGAACGACTCTTGATGACCTTGGCCACAGCCGCTGCAGCGAGGGCGGCTTTGTCCCTGGCCTTATCGTGATGTCGCTGTGCGATCAGTGGACTCGGTGCCGGAGGATTGAGACCGGCACGACGATGCAGCGTTCCCGTCGTCGGAGATATCGAACCCTTGGGATGGCGTGGAGAGGGCGCCGGAGGATTCATGAGCATGGCACCACGCTGCGGCGGTGGAGCGACCACTGTTGGATTCGGGGGTGGTGGGGAGGAAGGTGGCTTTCCTTTGGTGCTTGTTCGAGGCCGGGACGAAGGGGATGGGGATCGGGACCTGGACAGGGAGTCATAAGATGTGTAGCTAGAACGGCTCGAGCTGCGGCTAGAGCTAGAAACATCACGTTCGTAGAGCCTTCGATATTTCGCGGAAATAAATAAAGAGACGCGACACAGGACTTGTAATATACGAGAAGAAATGAAAAACGCCGTCTTACCTTGTCGTCGAGTAAGATGAACCCGATGAATACGATTGTCTTCGCGAACGTCTCGAAGATGTGGGATTTCGACGTACGGCAGTCGGAGATTTGCGACGCATCCAGGGATCGGCCCACTCGTCACCGCGTCCCCGTTCCACTGGTGGCGGTTCCTCCTCCCGCCACGGTTTTGTCGGAGGAATGCGTTCGACTATTACCTCTCTCGACGGCCTCTTGTGCTTCTTCTCGTACTTCTCGTAGTAGTCGCGCTCCCGTTCGCGTTCTCTGTCACGCTCGCGCTCGCGCGGATGTGGCGGCGGTGAAACCGAGTGCGGAGCAGCGCCGCGAGGAACTGGATGATAGTCGATACGTTCCCGATACTCCGGTCCCGGGCGAGGCTCGGGTTTGTACTGGACTCTTCTTTCCCGAGCACTACAAACATATATCGTCAGAGATTTGCTCTTTAGAGTTTGATACTCTTAAAAGGTGTTTCATACCCGTAGTATTCGGGAGGGGCTGCCGGTGGATAATACGCCTCGGGATCTTCGACGTAGCGCTCCGGCGTTACTCTGGGAGGCGGTGGTCTTCGGGCGACTTCCCTCGGCGGCCATCTCTCCACCGGTGGCTCGGGACTCGCTGCTCTCACGTAGTATCCCGCCTCGCGCTCCAATTCGTCCTGGCCGAGACTGAGGTTCATCTTCTTTTCCTCGAAGTCCATATCCGACTCTTTGCGCTTGTTGGCTTTTCGCATCATCTGTTTTGTGACAATTGCACGTTGTAGCAGGGTTAATCGAACGGGTGGAAATTTTCACGATTACGTTTGCCGGAGTAACTCACCTCTTTGGCGTGCCGCAAGCCCCGTTCCCAGGCAGATTCCGCTGGAAGTTCCTCTACCTTTGGCGGATGAGCATGAGCCGGATAGCCCGAGAGCGGCCGTACCAGAGTCGGTCTCTCTATGTGCGGTCTAAATTCGTGACCTCCACTCGCGTGTGGTGGATACGCCATCGGCCGTACCATGTCGAACATCGTGTAGTTTCCCTTGTCAGTTACGCCCGGATGCAAAAATCTACAGCTAACGCCCCACGTGCACTGACCGCGGTTGTAAAAACGACAGACTGGCCTCGGTTCGGTCTCCTCGGGACGCGCATCCTCCCCGTCGCTTAGTTCTCCCTCCTCCAGCTCGGACTCCACCTTTTCACCGTCCTCCTTGCCTTCACCTTCCTCATCGTCATCCAGTATCTCCCCCGATTCCGTCACCCTGAATTTCATTGTAACTTTTTCGTTATCGTGCGTGTCGTTGTCTTTGATTTCTTTCGGCTCTCTCGGCGCCGGCACTTCGGTCTCTCCTGTAACACAAGGCATGTGATTTCGGAAATTCAGGCCCTGGAATGGATAACAATTACTACAATAACGAATGAAATTGATAAATTACCTTCCTCGCGTTCATCCTTCCACTGTCCCTCGGCCTCAAAGTCCAGCTGTTCGGTTTCCTCGGTCAATCCAACTGAAACGATCTTCTCCTCCTTCTCTGGTTTTACCACCTCGTCCGGTGGGTGTGAGTTCTTTGTTCGTTCTTTATCCGGCGACGAAGCCTCGCGGGTAGGTGCAGCTTCGTCGACCTCGTCCATACTGTCCAGATCGGACACGTCCGACAGATCTTCCCCGTGAGTCATAGGAGTGGGCTTAGATTTAGTCGTTGCTTCCAGTTCGTCGTCGATATCGCCATCGGATATTTGCTCCCCGTCCAGTTCGTTGAAGGAGTTGCTTCTCGCCGTCGGTGACTGAGGCGGCGAGCCACGTTTGTTCGCCTTATCGCCGGTCGACGAGCCACGTCCGGATTTAAATGATTTCGCCGAACTTCTCCCAGACAGAATGGACTTTGGCGTGCTGCGTCCCGACACGGGTGACTTCGGCGAGCTGTGCCGTGACTCGCTGTTTCTGTAAGACTTGGGAGTGTGCTCACGCGACGCCGGCGACATGGGACCCGATGTGTAAGACTTGGGCGAGGATCTGCCGCCCTTTGTCGATTTCGGTGAGCTCGGGCCAGAGTGATAAGATCCAGCTCCGCGGACGGGCGACTGTGGAGAGCTTCGGTCGGATCGCGGGGAGTCCAGCGAATTCACAGCCGATCTGTACGACTTGGGCGACGGACTTCGCGACTTCGGCGAACTGTCTCTGGATCTCGGCGAGGCCGGTTCGCTCGGGGACTTCGGTGATGCTGGTCTCGAAGAATTGGGCGAGGCGGGAGGCGACGCCGGCGGCGACTGTGGCGATTTTCCACGCGACGAGACGAAACTGTCCGGTGACTTTCTGTCCGAGTGTGAGGCGAATCGCGACGGCGATTCGTCTGGCGTCGTCGCTCGGCCACGATGACCGTTGTAACCCTCCGAGGAGGAGCTCTCAGATCCGGAGTCCGACATGACGTTCTTATCTCAGCCTGCGAACAATCGAACCAGTTGAAACATTTCCTACAACGACGTCCGAGCGTCGGTGTACGAGCCTTGCGAAGACCACGGCAAAAAGCATTGTCGACAATAGGGACATAAGTTCTTCTTATTTGAGAAAAATTATAATAATAATAATAATAATAATATATATTACTGTAACATACCTACTGAATGTAGCGCGAAGAGCTACATCAGCAGCGACATAGGGCTTACCTGTATCAATAAGAGCCCGTGCAGTACTCGCTCTCGACGGTGCAACGCGCACTATCCAAACCACGTTAGATACTTTACGCCACATTTCATTTACTTTTTTTTTTGCGTTTTTTGTTTTTTTCTTTTCTTTTCGTTTCTTTTTTTCATATACATATACTTTATAACGAAACTTTCATCACAGGTAAAATGTATACATTTTTCTTATTGCGGGCTCTCTCTCTCGGCTCGAGCGAGACTCGGTATGTTTCGGAGTTCGATTAAACTTTTTCGACTTTTGGTTTTTTTCTTTTAACACAACACAAAGCAAGGCAATACCGGTAAACCGTTAACTTTTTTTCGTACTGCACTGGGTACTAGAGCGAGTGAACTTTCGACCTGAAAGAATGGTTTTGGACATGCGGAGAGATATATATATAAATACGTAGAATATTCAAAGGGATTCCACTTGAGGATAGAGGCAGTTCCAAAGTTTGGATTGTTGTGGGAGTAACAAGCAAATTGTAACATAGCCAATTTTTATTTTTCTGATTGTCAAATTTGATTTTTCTTTTTGTGTATCAGATATTTTACAAGGCTGTAAGGCTGCAGTGTGCATAAAATTAAGTGAGTTTGTAAGAGTCAAGTTAACAATTTAACACTGTCCCTCAAAATAATGTCAATGGAATCACATCAAGAATTGTATTCTTCATTGTGCACTGTATACACGAGGTATTATTTTATCCGAAAAGTTGTTTTGCAGCGCGCGCGGCAACATTGTTGCATCAGGTTCAGATCGATTTTTTTTTTTTTTTAAATACTGAAGCTAAATAATAATGATGTTTATCTACAGTAAAGTTTCGGTTATTCGAGGGTGGCTTAACCGTTTCTAGGCATCGGCGATGAATTCATAGGTTTTTTTTTATTGTTTGAAACACAAGCGTGTTGTGAAAATTCGTGATCACTCCGATCGCGCTTGCCTCGGATAATCGGGACTTTACTGTAGTCAAAAAGAGAGTTTGCGGGATGCGAACGGATCTGGATTCGTTGCTACCGAGTATACCAAAGAAAGATGTAGATAAAGACCAAGGAGTATAAAATATTTTCCCCGAGATGCGAAAAACTAGGAGTGCCACTTGTATTATGACCACTGCTCTACTGGGATCGTTGCAACCATCACACTGTTATTACTGCGTGTCTCCCGGAATACCGAGAGCTTTCGGGCGAGCGAGTCTATATCTGTTCTCCAGTAAATTATAAAAAGTAAGACAATTAGGAGTGTAGTGCGACATTTCGGGTCTTACCTTGCCTCCGTTCGAGCGCTCGAGGGCCTTACGAGATATATAGCGAGGCTCCAAGGCCCAAGGCGACCGGCGTCACCCAGGCAATACAGTCTGGTAATCTCGACGTCGTCCACGCAAGAGAACCCGAACCTCGTCCAGCGGAGCGAAGCTCCGTGACGATATCGAGGACAGGGATTACCGATATGTGCGCGAATGGAGCGATTAACTTTCCGTTCCGGTCGGCTCGGACGATGCAACCCTGTTTTTGTTACTTTCGTTGAAATTTACAAAAAAACTAAGCTACTCGAAAGCGAAGCAGCGAGCACACGAACACCGTATTAGAACGATCGAGGCGAGAACGATGTGATCGCGGAACGAGACGTATAAACTACAAAACAAATAGCCGTAGCACGCGAGAGTGGCGACCTCTGAGGTTATTACCGCGATGCGTTTCGTAACTATAACCGACGGAGATGCAGTCGTGCCAACAACGCCTTTCCTCAGAGATAAATAATCCAGATCGCGAGAATAGTTCGCAAAATAGAACAGTGAAAGATGGATTTTTGACAAGTACAATTGATAACGGGATCAATACAAAACGTCGGAGGTACAGAAAGTTTATTCTCGATATTTCATGTATTTGTCTGACTCGGAATCGACGCCACTCGGCGATGATCGTCCCACCTACGGTCAAACCGCAATTGCACTAGGCTAGTCGATAAGCTGCTGTTTATAACCTCGGATCGAACGTTTGCAACATTGTTTCAGGATTAACAAAGTATGATAAACCGAGAATGGATGGCAGAATGCAACACGACATAGGCGGCGTATGTCCGACCGTCGCCGGGAACTCGAACGGCGGACGGGATATGGACCAGTGGTACGACAACAGACGTATCCATGCTCCGCCTCAACACTTACAATCGACCGCGTCGACTTATTACAAATCACAAAATGAAATTGGTGAGTGCAATGACGATCGGCGTTTATGCGAGTAGAAGGACAGCTCCGTGTTAACATTGTTGTTGTTTTCAGTCGAAAACGGTGGTACCGTCCCTGAGATGCCCGTAGCTGCCCACTGGTGGAAGGAAGGTTTGGTTTTCCTCAATGGTCCGCCTGGAGTTCAGAAAGACAATTGTCCGACTAGTGCGTACCATTCCTTGGATACAGCTTTTCAGTTCAATATTTTATTTTTATTATTACTTTTATTACTGGAACGGTCTGTTGATTAATGGCAATGTATTTTCAGGATGCGTAGCGGAGACGTCCAAGATTCCTGAAGGACCCCAAGAGGTCTCGAAGAAGCCAGCCAAGGCCGCGACAGTGCGAAAAACGAAAACTTCCAAAGAGCAGAAAGACTCTATGAAGCGCACTAAACATCCCGAAACATGGAAGGTCAATGTAAAGAAAAACGCGCGTTTGCGTGGCGAGGAGTACGTGGGTGTTGGAGGTATGACAGTATTCGCTATACTATAATATTACATAGAACTACATTATATAGAATCACACCAAAAAGTGGAAACTTAAGTTCTGTAAACAATAATATAGTATTGTATATCCCAAGTATGAAAGCGATCGAAATTACGTCAGTATACTGAGTTTAAACGTTATTTCCACAGGCAAGATAGTGCCGGCGAAGGTGATGGGTCCGCCGTGCGACTGCCGGATGCGCTGCAGCGAGAAGATCGACGAGGTGTCGCGGGAAGAATTGCACAATGTATTCTGGAAGACTTGTACCTGGGAGCAGCGTAGACAGTACATCGCGCTGCTGGTAAAGGAGTCTGCGAAGCAGCGTTCGCGCTGTCGAAGCGACGTTAAATCGGAGCACCGGAGACAAGTGACGTTCACCTATTCGCTGCTGATTAAATCGGATTTCATAACGGTCTGCAAGCCAATGTTCCTCAGCACATTTTCGGTATCCGAGAAACTGGTGCGTCTCGCGATGGACAAGAAGAGATCGTCGCCCGGCGGTATAATAGGACCGGATCAGCGGGGAAGGCACACACCCAAGACGAAAAAGGCCGAGGCGGTGAAGGATCTCGTTCGCGAGCATATAAAATCGTTCCCTGCCGAGGGCGTCGCGAACCCGATGGACCACAGCGGCAGAAGGTACCTGGACGCGAGCTTGAGCATCGCTGCGATGCACAAACTCTACGTGAAGAAGTGCGAGGAGACAGGGGTACCGGAGTGTGATATCGTCAAGGAGAGTTACTACAGGGACATGTTCAAGAATGAATTCAATCTCGGGTTCAAGACCGTCGAGGAGAAGGCCAAGGCGCCGCAAGTATCGAGTTATAACAATGCGAGCAACAAACTGTGAGAGGTGAGTTCACGTTTGATAGGTACAATAACAATCGTGTCGGACTCGCATTGTTTCTATCTGATAGTATTCGCCTTTTTTATTTGAATTTTTTTTACACATTACTATAGATGAGGGATTCAAGAGATTTCCACTTTTGTCATTGATAAATATATGTACATATCGAGTGATTCAATGGTACTGCACTTGGCAATTTGTAAGACAGACATACACATCTCCTTAAAGTTCTTGGTTTTTTTTCTTCGATAATAATGACTAATCTAACGACACGACAAAACGGTGAAGGAACAAGATGTCTCGTTTAAAAACAGCCTGCGCTAAGATCTATCGTTACAGGTTCGTGTACTTGTAATAGGAATCTAAACAGTAGAGAACTGCAGTCTTGTAGATCAACCTTATGGTTTTCTGTTCTGCTTTAGGACCGCAGTGGATCGTTGTATGTTATAGGTCACTCTGTCACGAGTGCAAGCATCGAGCTTTAATTTATGACGAGCATTAATTTTTCTTGTCCGCGACGGAACTGAATTCCCTGCAGCGTAACGTTGCTGCCTCGACCGCACCGATAATGGCCGATCTCATTCCGTGTTTTTCCAAATGATGTATCGCAGTTATCGTGGAACCAGCGGGTGAAGCCACGTCGTCCTTGAGCTGTGCCGGGTGACTGCCCGTTTCGCGTACCATAGCGCCAGCACCGAGCACCGTCTGAGCCGCGAGTTTGTAGGCGACCACTCTTGGAAGGCCCATCTTGACGCCTCCATCGCCCAACGCCTCTATCATCATGTAAACCTGCGGAGATACAGACGGACCTTCATAATGGCTGCAAAAGTGAAGAATTTTCTGGCAGTAAAATCTGAGCAGAACAATGGCTCACATAAGCGGGACCCGATCCGGCGAGTGCTGTAACAGGATCTATCATGGACTCTTCGACCTCTTCGCACAATCCGACGGCGGAAAATAACTTCTCCGCAAGTTGGGCCTCCTTCTCGCCGGCGTGCTTGCCCCGCGCGAATACCGTTGCGCCGCATCCCACCAAGGCCGGGGTGTTCGGCATTACCCTGATAACGGGAGTACCTTTCGGAAGACCCTGAATACGACAGCGTAACGCGTTTAACATCGATGCGACGAGTAGAATTTATTTATTTTCCGCAATTCGTTAAATCGCAAAAGTGCTTGATATTTACCTTCTCGAGTGTTTCCAAGGAAATTCCCATAGCGATCGAGAGTACCAGTTTCTTCGGATCCTTCAGTTCGGGCAATACCTTCGGTACCACTTGTGGTTTAACCGAGAGAATCAACACGTCTCCGTGTACGGCAACCGGTTCGTTCGAAAACACTGTCGTCGATCCCATCTCCTGCCGAACGTATTGCGGAAATATTTCAATCATCATCGTTATTTACGAAATATTAATCGGGCCGCAAGATCATCGGAACCAAGAACATCACGCTGCCGTAAACAGTTTTGTTGTTTCCGATAAAGATCAGACGCCAGTTTATCGCTCTTATCAGACAACAAATTTCGTCGAGGCACAGATAGACTACGTATTCATGTCGTTATTTGCTGACGAGATCACGGATGCGGAAAGATTTTTTTTTGAAATTCCCAAAGACCCGATATAATGTATAGCGATATGGTATCTCATGGACTATGTATACATTCACCCTATACGGTAAAAAAAAAAGGTTCTTGCGCTTAATAGGCATTTTTTGTCCACGAACGACCACAATTATTTCTTCTCGGTAAATTTACACTTTTCTAAAGTTAAAAATACTATTCGTGACAAAAAAAAGTTATAAATTTACCAAGAAAAAATATTGTCCTGCTTGGTGAGCTAGAAATCTTTGTTACATGCACTTGTATTCTGCACATACACGTTTTGTGCATATACGTATGAACTCGGCATAGTTGAACAATAATTCCGTTGGTTATTTTCCTACGATGGTCATCGACTCCGTGGTTAGATTTTCCCCACCCCGAAACCCGGCAACGCTCAAGTTAATACGAGTAATTATCTAATCAGTCAAGGCCGTCGTCGATACACGGTTAATTTGGACTCACTCGGTCTACGAGATTATTAGTTACGTACTATTTGTACAAGACATTGTACATTGGGCAAGTAATTGACTATTGGTACAGGTCATTTTCATTCGGTGATTTATTTTCCTAAACCTATTATTGTTTCCGTGCGCCTAACGCACTTGTGCTGCGATCCTCCGAACGGATGACCCGTTATCGTACGTTCATCTCAGTCCCTACGCAAACGGCAATTACGTTTGGGGAAGACAAGTTCTTTGTGTATAAACGATTATTCCCTCGAGAGTCGTGAAGTAATCGGGCAAATATGTAACGCGAACGGGAGAAGAGATATTAAGGTCAACGTGCGAGGCAGATAGTGATCTACTCCAAGCCAACAACGATCAATTGTAATTTATTGTCTCGTGCTGCCAGATTCGTTATCGTAACGAAATTGAGATTCTCTAGGCCGATTTGTAATGCCTCACGCGCGCTGGAGTATGATGTTGAAATTTTGCCGGAGACGTTTGATTTTTATTGTTCATTTGGCACTTACCGCGAAAGCATCGATGCTGGCTTTATCGCTGGGCAGACAGCTGGCCACCATCATTTCGCCCTTGCTCAACCCTGAAAAATTAATTCCGATAGGGATTTAGATTGACTTACTTCATCGAGGTGGAGATAAAAAAACAAAATTTAGATAATGTTTTTACCGGCATTGACGAATCCCTTGGCAAGAGCTTGGGCCATTTTACCCCCACCGAGAAATCCGATCTTCAGCATGGTCGTGTCGATGTCAAGGGGAATCCGTCGGATTTTGTCTTTACCGTCGGCGAGTAGATCGTCGCTCACTATTGTATCAACGCCGAACAAACAGTTAATTGTACATTGAATTTATAATATTTGGGGTTTAATGAGACAAAAATCGAGGTGTGAATATCAAGCCCGACGATCGTTGACGATTGTTCGAATTTTCCGTGCGAGTTCAAGATATGCTGAGAAAACCGTGCATCTGCACTGAGAAACTTTATGAACGACCAGATTCTTTCGCGCTACTTTACTTCATTTCTATAAATTAATACAACAACGTTACCGAGATAACGTTCTCAAGACTGTCACGAGGGACTTTAGTAATTTATGCTAGTTTCTCGTTGGCTCTCGGGAATCGAGTGATATCATTTTCGTGAAAATTCAAACTTCTCGTAGCTCGAACGAATCGCCAGTTTCAATGCCGGACGAACGGTTAAATTGCTCGCTTATTCGGACAATGATGCAACAGGGAGAGGAGCCGCGCTCATGTGTTTCGATTGATCGTAAATGCGAAACTGTACGTCGATTCGGAGCACTCACAGCCCAACAGATTACATATTTAAGAGAAAAAAAAAATTGAAAGTGTAAACAAATTCGTTGGCTCGTTTACCCATTCGCTCGTTCAGCCGACGGCGGAGGCTTCGGGTTATCTTCATTAACCCCATGGTTCTGAGTCCAACAGTCATTTTTGCAGAGTATTCTCGATGGAGTCACGATCGATGTTGCAATGAAAGTCGGTCGGAACACGATTCCTCAACCAATTGAAGCACGGTCTCGGGATCTTAATGCCCGTTCACCTGACCGAGGGTATCTGTAATTTAATCGAGATGTAAATAATGATAGTAATAATAATAACTCCAAAATTTCCAAATTTACTGGAATTAACGGTAGAATTCGTCGGAATCGTCGTTGCAACTGCGGCAATTGATTGTGGCAGTGGATTCTCGATTTGTCAGGACTCTCTCCAGTTTGATGATTCTCTATTGGCGATTTCGATGGCCGATGAACAACACCCATACGTAATCGATGGAGGGTACGATGAAGATCGAACCGTAGTGTCGCGAACGATACCGACGAGTGCAGGACAATCGCCACGAGTTACACCTCTTATACACGGAATAATGGATCTTATCTAGGATTTGGGGCGCGTGGAAATTTTTCCACGGGGCCCAGAATCGGTCCCTATCTCACGTGGCGTTGACTGTGGTCAAACGAGCACGGGGTTCTTTGAATACAGCTTATCTCTCGTGCAGCGCTCTTTTCTCAGCCGCGCTTGCCCCCGGCTCTTATCGAGATTAAACACCGTCGTATTGAAGCATCCCAAGTCTCCGACCGTCGCAATTTTCTTTATCTTCATTATACATATTATCCTTTAATGATTTCGTTGCTCGTTGTTTACATATCAAACAAACAGGCTTCCCGTAAACAAAGATGTATCGCTACGAGGTGACTAGATCGTTCGGGATGGTATCGGTCGCTGGACACACGAAACAATAATGTCTGTATACCTGCTCACGGACAAATTAATATATACATGAGAACCCTGTGGAAAGAGTTAGATGAGCTGTGTACTGGCCGATTAACGAGAGATCCCCTTTTCAGGTTTCTCCACTCGACGCCGAGATACAAACACATGGGAATCCGAGGAGTGGGAGATCGCGCAATGCACACTTACGCACGGCTGCTGGAAGAGCATCGACGTCCGGGGATCGTCACAACGCACTTAACCGTATATAAATTTTTCGACGGCGTCGAGACACGCTAGGGGCGTCTCTTGCATGTGTCTAACGAAAAGTATCCATATGAATTTTAATGTGAAAGGCTTACGACTAATTGTACTCTTAATTGACGATTATACGTAATATGTAATACCTCGATTCACTAACGTGCTTTAAAAAGAACAACAAAAAATACATTTTTCTCTCACTCGGTGATGATATTTTATACTGGCAGTGTGTAACATCGTGCTTCTCTCGTATCGATTGCTTTACCGGCAATTGTGTGAATGTTTAACCTAACGCTAGATGTCGCTTCGGGGCGACTTCTCGGAGTTTCGTGCGTTGCCAGTTGACACCTCCCCGATTTTATGCCAAGGGAAGGAGAGTGGAGACGAGAGTTAATTCGATAATGGCTGCGTCTGGTCCATCGTACTGATGCTGCACGAAACGGGCTTCGGAGAAAGAATCGCAGACTATACAAGCGAATCGCCGGTGGCGATTTAACGTGACGCTCAAACAGGCCGACGATGTTTTGGTGAATATAGTGGGGGCTCGAGATGAACGACTAGCGCCGGCTCTAAGAGTGTTTCTTTGCCGTTTAATCGTGGGGGCTGCAGCGTTGACATGAGCCGAGAGGAGACCCGTATTATTCTGTCGTGAATCGCGAGACAAAGCGTCGACGACGATAACGGGATGTCGCATAGTTTCGTCGACGAATGATCGGTGCAACGGTGCAGCGTAGACCATAAATAAAATCCCCCGTTGTATATCGTTGAGAAGCCAGGCTCGGGAGAGCACGGAATTATAAGGAGATTACAATGTCGACCGCGGATGCTACTGTCATTTTCGCGAAACTTGAGGCACTGAAAGATATCAGGTTGGTCGATTGTTTATATTTTTAATAACACGTTGTTTACCCCTGGATTTCTATATTTATTTAATTACGTTGTGAAAATATTTGGCGTTACACCAGAGTATCTTTTATGGCGATTTCATTCGCGATTGTTATTATTATCGTTGTTATTATCATCGCTGCGCGGGAGGAACATTTTCTTGAGCTGAGATCAATAATATTTATGCCAAATAATCGAGGGAGAGTCAGGGAGTGTAAACAGCTGAAAAGGCTATTATGCACCCTCCCAAAAATAGTCCTATCAGTATGCACCCAAAATAGTCCCATGTGCAGGGCAGGAGGGGGAACTTGGGGGATTTAGTTATTGGATGTGGGAAATGCTGATACTGCTTTTATACATATACGTTTACTATTATTCACAGAATATTCTTTCTCCTCTGTTCCTTCTTCGTCAAATCGAATAATACAAGTGATTTTTTCATTTTACAGATCCAAAACCCTACAGTTGGAGAAGATGAAGCAGAGAATTATTCAAGAGGTCGAGCAAACGGAGCAGGAGGACAAATGCCTGACGGAATACAAGCAGGAGATGGATTTGCTCATGCAAGAGAAGATGGCCCACGTGGAAGAATTGAGGCAAATACACGCAGATATAAATGCAGTGAGTACGGCATAGGTGGAAAACAGCCAAACAAGAGCGAAAGAGACTCAAATTACTATTGACTTTTTCCAGATGGAGTCTGTGATAAAGCAAGCTGAGGAGGCGCGCAACAGAGCCAGGGAACATGCAAAATTGATACACAACAATGAGTATCAGCCATTAAAACACGACATCGACAGAATGCGAAGGGAGTACTTGGGCCTGGAGAGATTGCCAGAGTTGTACGAGACTGAAACGGATCTCATATCACCCGAGTAAGCGAGCCCTTTCATTTCTCGCGTATTTCGATTCCCCCTATTTTTTCTTTTTTTTCGTAATATTCAATGAGAACGTTGATTATCGCGTAGACGGTTTGCTCGCAGCTACTTCGATCGGCCGATGCAGAAGGCCGAGTGGAGGGTCGAAGTGCGCGGCGAGGATCTCATGCCGCCTCTCGGGCTGCACGGACATCCGGGACACCCGGGTGGGTCGACACCTTTCCTGGCACCGCAGCCGCTGCAGGGTCCTAGCAAACCGGAGCCGAGGCCTCTGCCCCCCGCGACTGGTCCGCCTGCTCCAACATTCAGGTACCACTGGTATATCTCGATTTTACATCACTACCTTTGGCAAGTATTATTTCCGGCTCGAGGGCAGTATTATAAATTCGCTACAGAATCCGTTAAAGGAGGAACATGTGACAGTTCAATCGAGTCCGCTTGGTATAATAATGCCCTGGGTCGGAGCTCGTGAATGTCCGCTAAGCTATAGTACTTTTCAGGCAACAACCGCCGCCCATGAAGTCCTGCCTCTCGTGTCATCAACAGATTCACCGAAACGCACCGATCTGTCCCCTCTGCAAGGCGAAATCGCGCTCGCGCAATCCCAAAAAGCCGAAGAAGAAGGACTAATGTTTTCTTTGTATCGAGTATCAAGTGCCATTACGTGGACGAGACTTGTCGAAGATTCGCTTCCATCCAGTTTTCCATCGATATCGTCGTCGCACATTATATTCATCATCGTTCGTGATTCTTTGTTTGGGTCTCTCGTCGACGTTTCAATTAAAGTTTGCACGTTTCCGCGCACTAATTAGGCAATTCAAATGGTGTTTCACGAGTATCTCCCAGTATAATCGACACATTAATTTTCTCCTTGAACTTTAAAACACAAAAGGGCAATGCTCTTCGAGAATCGCGATAACCCATCGCTCTTCGTTCCTTTTCATATCTATGCATATGGATCTACTTTTAATTCAATCATCGTTATAATTATCGTCACCGTTAAGATAAAGTATGACCGAATTGTATAAGAGCACTTGCCCCACTGTAATCATTTTTTACGAAAGTAAGTAGTGAATAAAAAAAAATTCTTTTCACACGATAAATTCTAAATTGAAAGTCCGAACGTGAACCTTCGCGTCTCGACCTCGAGTGCTATCGTCGCCCAAGCCGGTTGTATAAACATTGAGCTCTTTCTGCCCGGTCCTTTAGTCCAATTTTCGATTGCGCCCTTCAATTCCCGCTCAAACTAATCCCTGGCAATTCCGATTCCTCGATCGCTGTCGGTCACGATTCCGTCGAGTATGTGGCGCTCGCGTGGTCGACGGCGGTACTTAATTTAGGCCCTCGCGCCACTTTCCCGTCACGCGATGCACCTCGTGTGCGCGTAACTATATCTAAGCGATAGTGTAACCGACGTGGGGTGGCTGGTTTTAACAACAACAATGGCAGGAGACGAGAGGTGCGATATCGTGTTCCTGACCGGTGTCCGGAGGTATATAGCGACGTATACAGTGTTGACCATGCACGACTCGCGACCGTTATATGATCGCGCCGGTGTCGGGTGCACTCGAGGGCCGATTGCGGGAGAATAATTAACGTGACGCGAGGACACCGGAGGAGTCGGAAACATAGTGTGGCGTAGGCCGGGCCTCGCAACCTAGCCGTGGGCCAGGGGTCAAGGGCGTACTGCTATTATCCTAATTGCCGGTTAATCAATTCGATCGCCAGATCTCAATGAAAATACATTGGTTGTACACAAGAGTGACGGGAATAGAAAAGAAATCGGTTATGAAGAAAAAAAGAAAAAAGAAACTGGCCGGGACGAAAGACATCTCGCACCGTTCTCGCGCTCTGAGCTTGCACGAGGGCTATTCTGTATCAAAGCGCCTCGCCGCGCGACAGTTGGCTGCCGGCAGTCGTCGCGAGTGGATGCGCCTACGCTCGGTATCCTCCTCATTGGCAAACATGTTCGTGCACGTCGCGTACTTCTGTTTCATCTCTGTTTTCATTCACTGTTATCAGATAAACCCTTTTTTAATCTGAAAAAAAAAACGGTCATACCAATCGCGCGGATGAATCGGTGGTGATTTTGTTTTCGTGGTAACCTGCTGAAACGAATAGCGATTTCTAGCTCGTATCGGACGAATTGAAGCGCGCCCGGGAGAGAAGCGGTCGACTGTAACGACGGTGTCATTGCTCTCACCGCATCCCACACAACTTTCAAACGGATTCTGAAGCGACTCCGAGAAAGATCCGATCTGCCGGTAAGTGACACACAAGTGTTAAGTTTTTCCCTACAACAGCCGAGATTCTCTTTCCAACGAACGGAAGCCACGGGGAAATTACGAATCGTACGATCTCTTCAGGGTTATAGTTTCGAGTCGGACGAGAGTGTGCGGATGCGATGGAAATCGATTCTCGATACAGGTACGTGGAGCGGTTGTAAGTATATGATGACGAACGGGTCGGCAGCGAGGATGCGGAGGTTGGTGCGATTGAAAATGAAACGTTGATTGGATATTAATTGGATATCTCGCGTATAGGTCAAAATGATTTTTTACTCGCAATATTACCGGGGCCAGAGTGATGCCGTGCTTGTCGATCGGGTGAGCGTGGTTATTCAATTTCACCGAGACAAAAGGGAATTAATGATGAAAGACAAAGTAGCTAATGAAAGGGAACGTTGTATAGCGAGAGTACGTCAGAAGGATCGCCAGTGCGGGAAAGGGTTAGGAAGGAGGGAATAAATACGAGTTGGCAGTGCGCTCGCAGTTAAACCAAGCGTTTCGCCTCGAGAGGCAGAGATCCAAAGGTTGTGAGGGCGAACCAGTTTGAACGATCTGCAAGGAAATTTCGACCTTGATTTAGGCGCCTTCGAATTTTTTCCGACTAGTCCTCACTACCACTACTACTAAGTTACTACACTACTACGACTGAACTAGCACTACTACCACTACTAAATCACTATGCGGCGCATATAGACCGCGGTGGCGCGTGGCGAAGTAAGCGTTGGGCCAGCGAGCGATCGTGGCCGTTGCGCAAAGTTCTCATTAGCGAGCCTTCGTTATCCCGCCATTTTGCAACGGACCGACCGTACCGTCTTCCTCAAATCGACGTTCGCATTGTACACAAAGCGGTCCGCGGGAATTCTAATGGCGACTTTGCCTTTTTTTCCATCTAGTTCTTTAACCGTCGAGGAGAAAGAAAAAGCGTTAAAACACGTATTCTGAAATGAAAGAAATAAGGGCGGCGGGCGGAGGGGGGGGGGGGCGTGGAAAAGGTAGACAGTAGATCCGTTTCTGCCGCTGGGAGAGGCTGCCTGCTCCTTTTACCGAGTTACCTCTACAACGGTTCATATAATCGAGGCTACGAGTAGAAGAGCCCTGGTACGATATTTCCGACGCTTTTTTTTTTCATTCCTTTATGCTTCCGCGACTGCGGAGGAGATCTCGAATAAATTAGCTTGGTAAATATAATCGAGGGAAAAGCGTATTCGCAGGAAGCTCGTATATCGTTCTACGCTTTGAGAGATCGCCCGAGCAATGAAACCTTTGGTCGTGCACTCGGAACTCCATTTAATATTAAATGCTATTAGCATCAGCGTTTTTAGTGTGCCTCTAAATTTCCCATGACTTATTTAGTTTCGTTTCGTTTTCAGCGTAACCGGAGAGCGGCAACAGCGTGAAAGCGAGTACAGAGCCGTTTCACGGGACCCAGCCAGCGCGTTCGGGGACACCAATCCCGCAGCGGAAAACACCTCGTGACCGTCGGCGTGAGCTCGGAACGGTGAGTTTGCTTACGGCCCTACGGGTTTGTTGTTCGCGGGCGGATATTAGATTAACACTGACAAGTCGATGGTGGAAAATTTAAAAAAAAAAAACCGAGTATCGCGAGAGTCTCGGGGGCGTTATTGTTCGACAAACAAGCGCTCCCCTGGCAGTTCCGTCGGCTCCGGAGAGCTTGCGCGATCGAGTCGGCGAGCGCGCACCGGGCCTCGATAAAAGTAAGAAATTTGTTGAATGCCGAGTGTCTACCGGCGGCCACTTTATTACGGAAGCAAAATATTTTCGCGGATCGTTATAGAGAGGGCAGTCGATGCGCGTCGAAACGCCTGCCATTTTCCAACACCGCGAAAGGCGGCCCCACACTCTATCTCGATTCATTGTATCTCGCGGATTCCCTGGCGCACACAATGCCATCGCTCCAATTTGAAGATCGAAATAAGCGTACCGGAAACTTTGTTTAGCCATCCGTGCAGACAGCATTGTCGTGTGAAACAATGGGTAATCGCGGCTTCGCTCTCTCTCTCTCTCTCCGCCCCCCCCCCCCCCCCCCCCCCCCCTGAAGTTAGCGCTTGGCAGGGAGTCGTCCCAGAGCGCATAATAAATATAGCATTCGCCCACCCTCTTAAGCGTCCCTCCATCAACCCTCATCCCTCGGTCGGATGAGGGTTGGTGGATCGTCGAGTTCCACGAACCGCCTCCACGCCCGCTGGTTTAAAACACATTATGCAATGTTACATAACGCTGCACGAGTACATAACCGACACGCAATGTCGAAAATACAGGGTATTACGGTTGCAAAGCCGCCCCGGCGCTCTCCGGAGATAATTAAGCATTCCAAATATCGGCGTACCCACTTGTCGGTCCGGGAAAATTTGCGTACTCGTAAGCGAGCAGCCGGTACGAAAATGCTACTTTTCGAGTATCCGCGGGGACGATGTTTCGTCGAGGGCGCTCCCAAGTTTCGTCGCCGAGTGGCGGCTTTCGTCGGGTGCGGCTGCACCGCGCGTATGTGTCCGAGAGCAAAGTAGGGAAGCAACGAGGAACAACTTGCCGGTTGCACCCGTGTCGTCGAAAGTTTGCCGGCAGGGACGGTGGGAAGGAAGGAAGACTTTTTTGTAACGCCGTTCCGTAGTTTTCGTTGCAGTTGCGACGAATCGCGGAAACACGCAACGGATACTTATACGGCTGCTAGGGCACTTGTTTTCCGAGGTATGATGGAAATAATGTTTACGGGAGCGCAAGGTTGTTGCCGCTGCTGCGGCGTTAATCTTCCTCGTAGTGTGGGACGATTAATCATCGGCATTTTATCTTCATTTTTATTTTTAACGCGGTGATACTTTGCACCGTCCGGCGTTTTTCGGGAGAGTGGACCCCACGAGACCGGATGGGCGAGTAACACGCGGACTATCATAGGAGATTATCTTCCCAGGAAGAAGGAAGATTATTCATAGACATTTTTTCTTTTTTTTTTTTACGCGTTAATATTTTGCGCCGTCCGCCGTTTTTTCGGGAATGGACCACGAGACCGCACGGGCGAGTAACACACGGGCTATTCTAATAGTGTTTTTCCGAGAAGAAGGAAAATTATTCATCGACTTTTTTTCACGATAATATTTTTCGCCGTCCGGCGTTTTTGGGAATGGATCGCGAGTAACACGCGAGCTATTCGAGTATCCTTCCAAGAAGAAGGAAGATTATTCATAGACATTTTTTTTTCTTTCAACTCGTTAATGTTTCGCGTCGTCCGGCGTTTTTTTGGGAATGGACCACGAAACCCGATGGGCGAGTGATACACGGGCTATTCTGAGGAGTATCCAAAGAAGCAGGAAAATTATTCATCGTCATATCTATATATCTATTTTTTTCACGCTCTAATATTTTGCGACGCGCCCTTTTTTTTTGAGAGTGGACCGAATCTGCCAGTAACTCGGAGGTTATTTTAGCAGAGTATCTTTCCGGGGTGATTGGGTTCACATTTATCAGTGACATCAACCGAAACTCTGGCGATATGGGTCGGAGCAGAGATAGCGCTTTATTGCGGAGAGATGCTGGATAGTGCGAAATTTTCTTGCGTCTTTAAATGGATTGATGTAATTTAGAGCAGCGCTGCTGTGGCGGGGAATGTTACAAGTTGAATCCGATAAAGTTTTTTCGCGAGTCCCTCGGGAGCATGGCGCGGGACTCGCAGCGATTCGCCGTAAGCCACCACGGCGCGGATGTCCCGGATATTGGAATTACCTTTCGTTCTTTTTTTATCTCCCGCGAGTTCTCGCGTACGGAGACGCCAACGGGGTATTTCTTTTTTTTTTTCCTTCCGCTCTGTCTCAAAGGTTCTCGCACGGCTGGTACTTTTATCTTGTTCTCTCGGAAATCTGAGGCCTCGGTAATGACATTGGCCGACGAGTACGCGGCGCACCTTTCCACAGATAGCAGTCTAGTAAAAAAATACGTGTACATTTAGCAAACTTTTTGGTCCGCAAACGTCCACGATCTTTTTCTTGTTAATTTTGAAATTTTCCGAAGATATTAAAGTTTTTTTAAATTCGACACTTCTTCGTTGGTAAAATTGATAAGAAAATAACAAAGTTGCGCTGCAACATTTGTATTCATCCTCGGGCAACAATAAACAACATAAATAAGCGAACCCAAAGGCGGACGCGAAGCGCCCGATCGCTCATAAGAAAATAATTGTGGGAGTTTGTGGACAAGAAGTTTTGGTACCAATTTGTAGTTCCTCACAGCGGAGATAGGTAAAACCCGTCGACGTTAATTACCGGACTGCTGGCGGTCGCGACGACTTTCGTTTCGGTGGTCCACGATTCACCGCGATAACCGGTGCAACGTGGCCCGGACGGACAGTCAACAGCGATGAAGTAGTCATAGGAACGGGTCGGTCGAAGTGTTCGGCGCGTCAATCCGTGCGTTCAATTGTAACATTTAGCTTCGACGAGACATCGCGAGTTCTCGTCTATGGGCGCAAATGGGGTGCGAATCGATAGTTGGAGTAGTGGCGAAAGTCAACAAACCCCCTTGCGATGGGCTCTATCCAATTAGCCGAAGTTCGGATAAGCCGTACGGCCGCACGGTTAATCCATTGTGGAGCGTTATACGTGCGGTAATTACGGTATGTACGTAACCGGAGTCTCGGACTGGCTCGGTGAGCTCGGTATTATTTAACGATACATCGAACGTCGGGCGAGCGTATAGCCACGAGGGAGCACGCGAGAATGCTCGTAGGCTCGTATCGCCCCGGTATCGTCCGCACGGGCGATCAGAGTGTATTGTCCGCGGACGAAGAAGCTCAGGCTATCGCCGCTCGGGATAGAGGTCAACGGGCCAAAACTGATTCCTCCTTCGGTTCTTATCGCCCCGTTGCTAAGGATCGTTGGAAATCTCGTCTAGAAACGGTGGTCTATATTTTTCTTGCCACAACGGAAACGGTCGGTGGAAGTGAAAAAATGGCTCCGAATACGACTTGCAGACCAGTGCAATGTTCGCTACAGATATAGCCCAAGACTCTGTGAAATTAAATCTGTATGCCGTCCCTGCTTAAGCTGGGGAAAAATCGAGTATTACTTAGTTCGCAATTATGAAGTATTGGCAAAAAAAAAAATTGAAAGAGAAACAAAAACAGAATTACAATTGAGCGGGGAAATTATGTTACCACTCACCGTTAAAGGGTCAAACTTCGTTTACGGAAGTCCTCCGGTGTCCTCGTCAAGGTTACGACTCTAGTTTCCGGCCATTTGACGCCAGTCGATATGTTGCGGTGAATAGTATAGCGTACGATTCTGAGTCGACGTTCGGCAGAAATAGACACGAAGTACCATCGAGAAACCCGAAGAAACTTCGTGTCGTGTCTTTGCATGCGATTTTTAATGAAATACATTTTTCTTTATACATGTACGATCGATCGTTCGGAATACACACAACCGCGGACGTACACAGTCCCGCGAAGTGAAATGAATGGCACAAATCTATACACTGTAAGGTCCGCAAAAATAGTTGGTGGAAAGTACGGAAATAGAGTAGAAAGTATAGAAAGAGTGAGAAGCCCAGAGCTTTGTCGACGAAAAATATAACCACCTCTTTCTAGCGCTACAAGCGAGCGCGCGTCATTCCCTGAATGACGCCCGAGCCGGGCTTTTCACCGCGGTCCGGTTTTTGCCCCCTGACGGATAGGCAATAGATTCGGCTCTCTTGATAAGAAACAAATAGGAAAACGAAGAATATTTCCATCATCCCCCGTCACCGATGTCCCATTTGTTGGAAGGGGCTTGTCATATTAATATACCCGTTTATCTTCACTTGTACTCTGTCGGCTTGACGTTCTAGCGTATTACAGGGCTCACAGGGTTATAGGGTATTATTGGGTTTACAGGATTGTAGAGTTTATAGGATTATCGGGTTGAAGGGTTTATACAGTTTTAGGCTCGTAGGATATTATTCAGGTTGTAGGGTTTATAGGGGTGTAGGGTTTACAGGGCTGTAGGGTTCATAGGGTTGTAAGGTTTATAGGGACGTTAGGGACATTATAGGGTACACATGCAACAACGCGGCCTACTAACCCAACGCACTCTAAATCGGACGGGACTCGTTTTCGGCTATCTCTACATGTTACCTTCCAAGTTTTTGCCTTTCCCGTTCACCTCTCGCGACTATCGGCAATTCTGAAGCACCGGCTTTAATTCTCAATTCCCTTCCTCTTCCTGCAGACCCGAGTGTACCAGTTACGATTGCGACGGGCTCTCTCCCGCAGAGACGCTCGCTGCCGTCCCGGGACTTCTCGAAGAGCACGGTTGGTCTTCCGACTGCCCCCACCGGTCTCCCGGTCGAAGAGCCCGGCGGACGGTAAAATAATGGAGATTATCGAGCGACTCTCTCTCTCCCTGTCTTCCTCCCGATGATTTATTCAATCGACTCGTCTGAACGGTCAAGCGAGGATACTACGCTTAACCGTCTATGTCGTTTATCATTGAAAAATCGATCGAGGAAACGACGGGTACGCAGACTGAGATCCGAATATTCGTAAAAATTCTCCAACTTTTACCTCGAACAGTCGACTCTGGTCGACTGTGAAATAACATTGGTCGCGGATGGAAATCCGTCCGATTTTAGTGTTACTCCAGCGAAATGCCATCACGTACAGACCATGAATTTACTATGAAAAATGTATAAAAAATGAAAAAAAAAAATTACTTGAAACATGGAAGATTGATAAGTGTGCTTGAGCACGTGTGATACGATTCGTGGAATCATTAATAATCATTTAAAATATTATTACGTTCGTTACGTGCATTCCATTATCCGGGTGTTCGTCGTCACTTCTCGCGGTGATTTCTCACACGTCAGCGATTTTTTATTTTTTTTTCCCCACTAACGCGTCGCGCGTCTCACGAACGTTGAGCGATAATTCGGGCGCGCAATCTCACGCTGTCGTCCGGCACGTTTTCGCATGGTAATTGATGAAAATAACGAGTCCTTTGCGTCACTGTTGCTAATATTATTTCGCGGTAAACGTAGAAACGACCTGTGCTCAGCTCTCGCATGCTTCGGCCACGCTTCTCGTTGATATTCCATCCCGTTTTTCTCCGTTTGACAAAACGTTGAAAAAAGAAAGGCAACTAAATTAAATTTTTTTAAAATACTGGTTCTCGCAATCGTTCTGTGGCAAGCGTCTGAACTCGTGCGAGAGACAGAGGGAAATTGAGAGACGAAGTAAAAAAAAAGAAAAAAAGAAACGATGTCTGTATCTACACATTCCGAGGTTTGCGAAGGTTGGAATGCCGCGGGAATCCGAGAGTGGAGAGAGCACCGCGTAGGTCCCGAGGGAGTCTTATCATATCAGCTTTAACGAATGGATACGTAGATATACCTGTGCTGTACCGCACGTTTTCCCTCTCACCGAAAATCTCCGCCACCTCTCGACACTCTGCGAGCCCGGGCCTTCCTCTACAACTCGCTACCTACACAGGACTTAACGGCTTTTCGCACTTGGCTGACTCTCGAACGAGGGTCGAACTCATGGCTCGCTAGTTTCAGAAGCTTCGCGATTTTTTCTTCAATTTTTTTTTGCCCTAGTGACGCGACTTGATCGAAGCACGTGCCCTTCGCCGGCTCGCCTCGGCCCAACAATTTTATTCTTATTTCGCGATACAATCGATAAGTTTTCTTGTTAATTTTTAATAATTCATTTTTTAATCAGCACGGAGGGAGCAGTGAAGAAATTGAGAAAAGTAGTGGAGCAAATGAAAGTAACTTGAAAAAAAAAAATTATGACGATAACATTTTTTCGCTACGGGATCGAATCGGCGGGGGCGATTTACCTATAATTTTTTCTACAGCCTGTGTGGCGCATACTTTGCTTCGTGATTTTCCGAACGCGCGGTACTGTAGAAAAATAATTTCACTGTGCAGAAAAATAATTGCCCTTTATACAAACTGTACACAATCGTTTTCATGCGGGTCTGCGCGTGAACGGCAAAGCGAGATCACTTCACTTTATCTCGGCTAATTCGCCCAGTTATGCGTTGAACTTTTTTTTCATTTTGCCACAATAAACTCTCACCGTCGCCACACTTTCCGTCAATCCCGCATTCGGTCGGATTAACAGTACGATTGTGGGAACCCGATTTCAAATTCATCGAGTTCAATTTACAGAATCGATATAATTCGTTGAATGTCATTTACAAAAATATCAATACTTATCAGCAATATTATTATTATTATTTATTGACCGTAAAGTTGTAGGACATCGTCCCTTTGGAGCCCACACGAGATACAAATAATGGAACATATAAATAAGCATATGCGACGCACATACATAAAACATACAATATAAAAAAAAACAATAAAGTATTATATTTAATACCATTTGAGAATAACAATGGAGGGCAATCGAGCTCTCCCCAGTATTTCGTCACGCATGTGCGAAATATATATACACCCAAAAAAATTATTCATTGACAGACGTCCCGCAAACAAATATTTATTTGGTTTAAATATATATTTATTTTTATCAATTCAAATATTTATTCAAACCAAATAAGTATTTATTTTTGGGTGCCCGGCAAATGAATTATTTTTCTGGGTGTTAACATCAGGGTGACAATGAAGTGGAAGATGCTTTTGACGACGAACGGGAGACCGCTCCGGGTCTACACTCGCGGTTCTCCACGCTGTTAGGCGGCTCGAGAACGTGAAAAATGTACAATGGAAAAATATGGAGAGCATCCATTCAACGCTACGAGAAAAGAGCAAAAGGAGAGCTTTTCTTGCATTCACAGATGCGTGCATTTGTCGTAATTCACAGCGCCTTTTGCGTCACGAAATTCCGAGACGTTTTTTTTTGTGAATTTCCTAGCGACTACAGTGACGGGAGGTTACGATTAAATATACGATTTTGAGACGGAAATTGACGCTCTCCGTGGTGCTGCTGGCCGATTGACGAAATGAAAGATTCGATTCCGCGCCGGTGCTCCGGTGGAACGCGGGAGTACACGACAATAGATTCGTTCTGGCCCGCGGCTGAGCTCGCGGTAGACGCTGCCCATTTATAGATCGGTGTTTGTGCGAGAGCACCTCGTCAAAGAAATTTGCTTCATCCCGCGGCGCGGCTTTGTCGCGGACTATCGCTTCCTCGTTGATGGATTATTCATACCCGAAATAACGTTGATTATCCCGACAAATTGGGGGTGAGGTCGGAGTGACGAATACGGAGACCAGCTCGATTGGCACGTTGATCGGTGATACATGAATCCCCAGCCCGTATCCGTCACTCACGGAGAAAAAAAAAATTGTTGGGACAACAAGAATTTTTATACCATAACTCATTTACCTGCTCAACATAGGGACGACAAAATATTTCGAAAGCAGGAAATATTTTTGCCGCCGCGACAATGACAACTTCGGGGTCTTGTCTCAGGACACGAATAAACGAAACTATCCGTACACACATAAATATTTATATACCTATATACATGCTGGGTTTGATTTTCGATGTAAATCCATTGGGAGAGAACGAACGACCTCGCGATCGAGAAAGAGCAATAGCCGGAACGCTTCCGAGATTCCTTTGCCATTGTCGCCGATAATGTTCGTAAATCATGGATAGGAAAATGGGAATATGGACTCACCGGGAGCTGCTTGAATTTTGGAGTACGAGCGAAATATGGGCCACGGGAGACGGGGGCCAGTGACTTATGCGTCCGGCTTGGCAGAAACCACTGAGCGAGCGCGTCGCAGGCTGCGTTCCATTTCTCTGCCTCGGAGCGGGTGTATATGCGACATCGGAGAATGAATGTGCTCTATTGGAGAGACAGAGATATCTGTATCACGTCACCGTGGGCAATAGAGCCTGAGCGCGATCGGTAACGCTTATTGCATGCCACAGTCGTTACGTATAGCGGGTGTTCCGGTCTTGCGACAACTGCATGCTTTCGCTCCCCGCGAGCCGTTTACTTCGGGCGCTCGCCGATTGACAACTGGTCCACGGTCTTCCTTTCGATCATAATGTCCGCAGCTCCCTGCGCAGCTTCGAAAGTTTGCGCGTAAAAATACATATAGGGCCCGTGATTTCTCGATCCGGCTGATACAAAGGGGAAAATAAAGTTAGCACGTCAAACGCGTTGCCAATTGGCACGGGGCCGAAGAAAGAAGAAACACCGGCGGGCTTTCGTACGCGTTATTGTCGATACGTTGTATCTCGCACTTCTTCGTCTTGGCTCCGTTGCAACGAATCATCGGACTTGCGACCGATAGCCGATCGAAGGGCTTATGCAATACATGTATAACATTGTCGTACGGCCGAAAGGGTAGTCACGATCAAACATTTCTCGCCCGAAGGTTCATACATTTATTTCTTTGTTTTTTCTCGTGAGTTTCACAATCGTCCGCTGCCGGTAACGAAAACTGTAATGACTTTGTCTTCTTTTTTTTTTTAACGAGTGCTAACGACTTCCGACGAAAAGAAAATTCGTCCACGAACCGGATATCAATGCAGCTTCACGTGAGAGTTTTCATTCGAACGTAAACGGTCCGCATGGTAAAGGAAAGTGAGTCGAAGTTTTAATTACCGACCGCGGTATTTGACATCGCCGTAGAGCCCGAGTCGACAACCTTTCCCGTACGGTTATCGGTTATTGTGTTGTGAAACGAGAAAATTGCCCGAACGAAAAGCTCTTTTCACCCCGCACGGAATCCTCGGGTGACTCTCGTCCCGGATGGAGCTGAGTCGATTACGGCACACTGCGCGTCTCTCGTCCGGTTTTCCACCGTATATTCTCACCGTTCTTTTACGAACCCTCTCGTACGCTCTCGAAAGAACGTCTCGCCGCGTCACCTTTCACCCTCCCTCGCTCCTCGATGCCAGTTGGCAATGAGCCTTGCGGGTGTGTGCAAGCAGCGGGGAACACTGCGAGCCCCGCTGTGCGAAAACCGAACGAGATCGTCGGCTAAGCCCCGCTTGGCTGGGACCTCCGATCGAAACAATATAAAAAAAAAGAGCGGGGCGAAACGGAACACCGGAGCAAAATGTGTTCTTTCTCGGTTTTGCTAAAGTAACAGCACTCCTTGCGTGCAACACGGGCGGAAAGTCGCCTGACCAATGATCATTATTAACTTGTGCGCATGTGCAGTACTTTGACATTACTCCCTAGGGAGTGATCATTACTCCGTCTGGAAGTCCCGTAACTCCAGAGGCACCCCCGGGGCATGGTCATTTGCAAATATGACGATTTTGCGACGCAAGGAATGTGGTTATTTCAACGAGGTCGGAAAAAGTATCGTATGTTACACGGGAGGAATTTTCACCTCGTATGATTTTTGCCCTCGCTTCGATCGGGCAGCAAACTTCACACTCGGCGAAAATCGCGCACTTCCCTTCCTTGTAGCATGACATACTATTTTCTCATAAACATCGAAAAAAATTGATAAAAACCGTTCGTTTTTCCCGGCTCTTCCACCCCCTGATGATACTTATCGTACTCATTATTTCACTTTACATTTCTAACCGGTAGTAGCGCCATTGCGCTCGTTTTACACACTTCTGGTCGAGAGAAAGAGCCGGGCTGGAATATACGGACCTATTACATAAGAGAGAAAAAAAAAATATCGGTATAGCCCGTCCTCGCGTGACTCTCGGTTCGTTTGCTCGGCCAACGGAGTTTCGACGGTTCGGCGAAACTCGTGTGTTCGCCTTCTGGCTCACTGGCACTCTCATTCGTTATTGCACTCGTGTGTATACAGCCAGGTTTTATCGGAGAGCCCATAGAGCTCCGCGAGTAGCCGCATAGATACGCATACACCGCTACATCGGCCACTGGTAACGTCCGTGCAGCACCCATTCGTATACCTATATTATGAATATATAAGGCAGATAGATACCGGCGATGCGCGCTCGAGTACAGAGACGCAGCATGTGCAACCGACACGGCTGACAGAGACGAGTGTACTATTGCAGTTGCATCGGGGGAAAAAAAAAAAAGATAAAAAAAAAACCAGAGAAACACACATTTAGCTTCGAAGGGAAATCGGGCTTGTTTTATGTTCGACATAATTCGAGCTTTGAAAAGTATCATTATTCTTGCAACTTTGCATTCTAGTATGTTTTTTTTTATCGGTCGAGCACTTGCGTCTCGTTTGTCCGATTTATCATTCGTGTGGGGGAGGGCAGGGGGCAAAATCCGCTCGTAGTGGATTTTGAAAAGTGGTTAAAAATGGTCCGTTTTACCCCGCTATTTTTGCACGCTCTCAGGGGCCTCCCGGCCCCGTGGCTCGAGACGAACACCTAGCTTCTTCCCGTCTGTATCCTTGAAAGGCCGTTCTTTGACGAGAAAAGCCGCACCCCTATGGTTCCCGATCATGCAACAGAGAAACGGAGATTAACGACTTTACGTGAAGGAATATATGTGTACGAAATCAGAGCGATTCTGAAAAGATACGAGGCTCGGTCGTATAACGGCAGGATACATCCGATATACGGAAGCAACAGGGGTCGAGTATTCGGGGGCGCACCGTCTGCCACGGCTTTCCTCCGGGAAAAGTCGGGGATCGTTTCTTCACCATCCCTTCGGGTCCGAGCCTTTCGGCTCCGCGGTGCGGAAGATCCCTGTCCATTATTCGGTCTTCCGCGAAAAGAGATGCGTCCGCGAATCTGCCGGCGTCTTTTCGCACCGGTGAAAAATATATCTCGGCCATCCTTCGTGCAAGGGTGTTCTGCTCGTTGCTCTCTGGAGAGAACATATCGCAGGGAAGACGTCGTTTCGCCTCGGCCGCCGCAACGGACGATCGATTCTTCGGGCTCTCGGCGGAAGAAAGAGCTTCGCGTATTTCTCGCACAAAAATCGTTCCGTTATGCAGACGTGATGCATGTTAACGGAGAACGGGGCAAAATGGGCGAGCTATGGCACATCGGCCGTTCGAATGATAACCCAGTTACCGATTTTTTTCTTTTACTGCTTACCGATAACAAATAAAATAGCTCGACAACTGATTTTTTTTTAACACGTACTGATTTGGGTTTGGGAGTTCCACAGTGCAGTTCGCATTATGTCTGGAGTCTCAACTTTTTCCCGGTCGCAATTTTTTCGTACCCCATTTTACCCCGTGTCTGCAGCTCGAAGGTAGTTCCGGTTCGTCTCGGATTGCCCTAAATGCCGGGTTGCGGCAGCGATGACGAAAACGAAGTATTTATCCGACCGCAATTTAAAATGGTGTCGTTGCGGTTATTGCCTTCCGTCGGTACTGCTTGAAAACTTCGTTATACGCGACAGCGCCGACGTAAGCTAGCTGGAAGCTGACAGTGACATCGAAGAAACCTTGTTTTTAATTTATATCTATATATATATATTTTTTTTTTACAGCGAGACTAAGCAATCTCGTCAGCGCCGGGCTTGTCGTCGAGAAATATATAAAAATAGCATTTCTGCTCACATCAAAGCTCCGATTCCCTTTTACTGTATAGACGGTCGAACATTTGCGATTGCAATATGGCGGCGCACCTTTGACTTTTCACGTATATTTCCATATATATATAGCTCGAAGAAATTTCGCAGGTCTCGACGAACCGCTTGATAATTTCGACGACGTGTTCAGCGTAAGAGAAACGCAAAGATCGGATCGACGTCGCGTAATTGTTACGTGGCTTTTGTTATTTATTCTCGGCGTAAAACGACCAACCCCTCAAGGTCACCGGATTTTATTTCGGACGGGAAACTGCCCGTGTGTAACGTCGCCGTCGCTCGCGCGTCCATCGTAGCTTAAAGTTTCCGTTTTCACGACGGCGAAAACCACCGAATTTTTCTCGCTTAGCTGCGCGCGCGATTCCGAAGAGACCTTCGGGGTTATCCGGGGCGATTTTTAGAAGTGGCTCGTCGCGAGAGATCCGGAGTGGCAGCCTCAGCGAGACTCCTTCGTGCCGCGCCACCGAGATTTTTATCATTTTTTGCACCTCAAGAAAATTACGTTTCGTCGTCGGATTTGCCTGTACCCGTATTAGCCCCCCCCCTGCCCTTCGCGTTTTTTTTGTGGTAAACGGATCCTTGACTCACGATCTTTGGCGAAATTTATTTATAAAAATAAAAAGCTCGCCGATAACTCTCGTTTACCTAACACCGTCCCTGCCGAAGGATACACGATTCATATCTCGTACGCGGGACTCGGGGACCGTGGACCTTTAACGTCACGCGAGGTCGCGACCGCACTGTTGGAAAACGCCCTTTCATCACGTAAAAGCGGTGCCCTCTAGGAAGTGGATGCACCGGTTTTTCGGTCGGTCTATCGGTCGTCACTGTTTTCATAATTATTTATTTATATACTATATCTCGTTTACGTCGTAATCGGGATGATCGATCATTCGCAACTTGTTGTTTTCCAATAATTAAATATTTCCGCTTCCTCGTAGAAAAAGCGTCGAACAGATTATTTATGCCCATGCCGATACGCTCTCGTGGTATTAAGCAATCGATGTAAATCTCCACCGCGTCCGAACTTGACGAACGCTAATCGTAACGCGGACGAACTCACGGGCGGTTAAATTTGCGATCCGCAACAGCGTGTTTGCCTGTTACGGACATTTTGCACGTAAAACGCGGAGGGAATCTGCCGGAGCTGTTACAGGGATCGCTGGTGGGGAATCCCGGTGGGGCATGCCGGTGAAACGTTGTTGTTCCTTGCTCGTCTTGGTAGGGGCGATTGCTCCGGAATCCTGTGTACACCTTTCCTGTCCCGTGCATACTCGTGGACGTACGTATCCGCGGCTCCCGTGCATTACTTGTTTGTTGTACATACCACGGGCGCCGCAACTTTGCATATACATCCACAGGTGCCGAATCCACGCGCGTATGCGAGTACGAGGATGTGCTGCGCTGTGTCGGACTAGGAGATGAGCCTCTGGCCAGTAATGCCTGGTCTGGCTAACCGCGTAGGAGCGTGGGCGCCGAAACCTGAGAGACTCTGCGTTACACTGCCGGAATTCCGCGCTGTTTCAATCCTCTGTCCAGAACCGTTTCTCATATTCTCCTTCCCCTGTACAGTCCAGCTCGTTAGTATACTGCGGGGCAGGGTAAAATACC
Source organism: Amblyteles armatorius (assembly GCA_933228735.2). Classification (NCBI taxonomy): domain Eukaryota; kingdom Metazoa; phylum Arthropoda; class Insecta; order Hymenoptera; family Ichneumonidae; genus Amblyteles; species Amblyteles armatorius. The sequence continues at coordinate 714,299 of OW121689.1, read as the reverse complement.
GGGTCATAATAAAATAATGTCAAAATAACACGATATAAAAAATGAGCCGATACAAAAATAACACAATGCATAAATTACATACATGTTATTCGATCGAGATTAACCGTCACGCAGAGTTCTCCGAGGTAGTGCAAAAATCTTGTTATCGGTAGTTCAGGACGACCGAGGTTGCGGTTCAGTGAATAGGAGAGAAATACGTCGACGCAAGGAAGTGTTTCATTTTTTTTTTTGTTCGTTCGTTGCAGCGACCGTCGCCATATTCTCGGAAGGCATCGTCGCATTGCGCATAAAATTCAGTACCCTCCCGTTCGCCCTGGTACGTCTTCATTTACAAGTCGTATTTTCTGCGCAGCTGGAGTACCGAGCAGTGACACTGCGAAGCGTCAATGACAGTATACACGATTTTAGCCCAAAAAAAAAAACGCCTCTCGCATCAGTTATTCTCCCTTTTAATATTGTCCCTTTTATTTTCTTTCGACAAACGGTAAAACATTTATACTCGCGACGGCTGCCGTGTCCGAACTCTTTCCGTTGGCCTATTTTGCGAAATGCATTTTAGCTGCAGTGTCCGTGCAATGTCGGTGCATATCCGCAAGCGACTTAGTGTTCGGTCCATAAAAAAAAAAAAATAATAACAGACCATCGTGCAACGTCCGAGAGAGGTCGACGAGCTCGGCGAAAAATTAAGTTCGAGTAGAATCCATCCGCTTCGTTTGTCCTGTAACAAAGAACGGACGTCGGGAAACGCGCTCGGACTGTTTGCCGTTTTTCCGGGATTCCCCGTCGCGCGTAAACGGCAAATGCGCTCCGGACTTCTCCGTCGTCGTACCAAAGAGACACAATGGTGCAACTCCAGCCGGCACTAATCGGCGAACAATGCGCCGACGATACGCCCACGCGGATCCCCTTCACTTCCCTCGCTACTTCGCCTCTTCCCCTGTATGGCCATCCGATAATGGAAATCCACTTTTAATCTCAAGCCAAGCATGAAATTCGAACGCACGAAACGGTACTCAATGCGGTATACAAAGTTTCTGAATTTTCTTAAAATTCTTCCTCGGTTCAACTTTTCAACTTTGCCACTGGCTACATGCACCCTTGTCGGGTCCACTAGAAATCCCATTGTGCGAGAGCAACGAGGTTGGTTCAGTTTTTGCGGGTGTTCATGGACGATGAAAATAATGGCTCAATGCTCGCGATCTCTTTGACAACCTTTTTCGGTCAGCTCCACAGAGGCAAATTAGTTCTCAGCGAATTCATCGGTTTTCATCGCTCCGGCGTTTCTCGAGCTTTTTTACGAGCTCTCGGCGATTCCCCTTTCGCTCGCTTCGCGGTTCTCCGACGCGATAATGAATGTTCGAAGGACCCTTGCTTTACCGCTACGATCCGCAGACTGCCGAACCATCGCGACCGGTTACACATCGGTGAAAAAATCTCTTGAGAGAAACGCTCGACGCTGTGAAGTGAAAGCGGTTTCCGGCCGCTGGGTGGAATGTGCCAAAGATTTATCGGCGACAGTTGTTCTCGAGAAGTTGACGCATTCGTCGGACCTATCAGCGCTATTTTAGGATCGAGCAATGCCGGATCGCCGTCTTCCGGTCTATCTGATGTGGAAAAAAGGCTCAACGATCGGGCGATTGTAACGGCAGGGCGGTAACGGGCGCGCCCTCGTCCCACTAAGCTCCGTCGTTACTCATTCTGACCCATAACGACGCGATAATGGCGAAGCCACATCGATTCGTCGAAGAGTAATAAAATCCTCCGTGAGCGAGAAATGGAAGGAACTGGAAGCGCCGCATAATTGCCATCGATCCCGTTCATCGGGGAAACGTCGTCAAACTTTATCATTGTTCTTGGTCTCCCTTCCGAAATAATTGCCAATTCCTTTTATTCCCGTACCGCGGATGTCGATCCGGGCTCGTACTTATTTTGTTTATTGTCGAGGTCGAATCGTCATCCACTGACAGCCGGCAGGTCATTCAATATTGATATCGATATTATTAAGCAAGGTAAATCTGAACAGCCCATAAACACAGGATACCAACAATTAGAATTAATCAATAGTAAGATAGAAAATTACATTATTTAATAATATAGGCAATAATTATTGTCCGTGTACGATGTATCCAAATACCTTTCTCGGCCGCTCTTCGTATCACGGTGTAGAGTCGAGAGTTAGGCGAATGTAATAAGTACCGAGATCAATCTCGAGGAAAAGCGGTGAAGCTTCGTCAGGAATGCGAATATCGTTATCGGGTATAAAGGACAGGACGGAGAGGTGTGATCCGTTTTAACGTCGATGGTTTGCCTTTCTTGATTGCTCTTTGATGCAGCCGCGCGGTCGAGCGCCCTCGCGATACCCGACGGTTTGTATACGGAAAGGGCGTGTTCGCTCAACCAATTTGCGAGAAAATAGAAAATTACCGTTAAGCGCGCTACGCCTCGGCGTAAACAGTGCGGTGCACGGTTGACGACGGCGGGTCGGAGCCGAACGTGACGGTACGGCTACGATGAGCCACCCACCGACCGTCCGCCGAAGAGGCAAGCTCGCAAGCTCGATTCGCCCCAACCTCACCGGGAAATCAACACCGCCCTCGATAAACAGATAGAGGTCTGTTATAGCACCGAATCCCCGGGTGCGCGTATGTATCCGCTGATTTCAGGCACCGAGTCGAACCAATAGTATTAGACGTCTGAAACGGAAGTTCGAAACTCGGTGCGTGCAATTAAACGAAATATTCGTCAGTTTTGCCGCACTTGCCGGAACAGGCGAGCACACAGCGGGCTGCAATTGCGCCGGTTTAGATAGACGGAACGCGAGTTTGCGGTTGTTAAATAGAAATCAAAGGTTTCGAAATTCGGCGGCACGCGATTAACTATAACAGCCGGTAACGTGGCTGGTCGCTTTGCCGGTAAAAAAATAACCGGTGTGACTTAACGGCAAATTCGTGTCTACCGTTTACGGCGGGAAGCTGGTAGGCTTTTCAGTCACCAAAGTGCATCCGGTATCGGGTTTCATTAATCACAGATTTTACGCCCGCGCCTCACACATCAATTCGCCATCGCTGCAGCCTTTATGCATACGAAATGAGCCTGGTGAGTCGGTGAAAAAAAAAGTTCCGCTAGACCCGCAGTAAGGCCGCGCGCATCAATTTACAATCTTTTACTGTCAAATCCTTCCCACTTTCCCCGCTTCTTCCTCGAAGTAGACAAAGTGACGATTGATGATCCATCAATAGGGAAATTGGAGATTCGGGGTCGTTCAAAATCGAGGGGAAATACCGGGGACAAGAAAGAAGTGTTAAAAGCGCCGTGACACACGGGTCGCAAAGAGGCGTTAGTATGGGTAGTAGTTAGAGTAAATCTACCCCGTTATAGTGGATTGGGCGCTATCACGATCCCCAATTTCCTCTCGTCGAGGGGGCGCAATCTAGCCTAGATTTATCACCGGTTTTCCTCTCACGGCCGCTCTCCGAATCCAATCGCGGGGCTGAAATTCTTCTTGGCCGACTCGATTGCTACCTTCTGTCTTTCCGACTTTCGTTTCTCCTTCGTGCACTTCCCCCTTCCCCCATACACAGTTACTTTCCATCGTCGTGGATTTCCGTTTGAAACAATATCCACGTACTCCTGCGTAATTAAAGTCCGATCACGTGCGAGCCCGCGCTTTCTCGCCCTCCCAGGCAGCTTAGCAACGGCCCAGCGTTATAGACGGGCTACTTGAATTTTACCTTGAATTCGCCTCTGGATGGATTCCGCGCCGGCATACGGAAAAAGGATCGGGCCGACTGCAGTCTTCGATTGAAGTATATCGATTCACCGGATACTTCACGACCGAGGGAGGAATATCGTTATGTTGAGGCCTTAATCGGACGGAAATGAAAATTACTGGTTTCGACCGAATTAATTTGGCAGCCAACCAAGTTTTCGGACCAACAAATTAATTGGTTGGCATTTAACCAGTTAATGGTTCTGGCCGAAACCAATTAATTGAATTGATAATCCAATCAACCAATAATTACATAAATTCCCAAATTCATTTAATCGATTGATCGATTTGTTTGTTGGCAAAACTAACCAGAAAATTTTTCGGCCGAACCAATTCGTGGTTAACCCCTTTTTCGGTCAGTGCGAGTGAACGGAGATAGAGAGAAAGAGCGTTTGAGGTCGAGCGTTAATTGAATACCACTGGACGTGCAGTAAATCAGAGAGTAAAGTGTGGTCGCAGGGATCATCGTGACATTGGCCAACGAGAGTTACTTTTATCGCCCGGCTTCCATCGGTAACGCAGCACGGATGGTGGTAGTGGTGGGTAACGGTACCATCATTCATTATTATCTACACTTACATCCTACAGTAGTATCAACGGAGCTTGATTACGTACGCAAAAAGCTCTCGCGTGCTGAGCGGACCCACTATCGGGCCTCGGGCATCTCTCCATGGAACAGCTATCGCAGCTGTTCTGTCCAGGCATCTCTCCCCCGTTCTACCTCCGTATCTCCCTCGGCTTTGTGCATCCTCCTATCGCTCCACCCTTGTCACGAGCGAATCAACCGGACGGGCGAGCTTATCGAGATTGCGCTGCCTTGCCGAGCTCTATTCTGTACGAGTTGTACGCTATTTTACTGGAATTTAATCGGTGCACATGCGTTCGGGATTCCTCGTTTGATCTGCTTACGGGACTCAACCCTTTATCCAAGTTTCTCCGATTAAAGAGAATTTCAACCGATTCTCGATAATACCCAGGTAAGGTAGGTCTTGCCGACGCTTAAGTCCCAGCAGACTAGCCCGCGACCGCGTCAAGACCGGTAGTCTGGCCAGTCCCGCGCCAGTGCTGGGGTGTAACTGCCAGCCGGACCAAACCGTATCTGGGTATGTCCAAGTATTAACCACTCCTGCGCTAAAGTGTATTTTCTCATTAACGGTGGCAACATTTTTTTGAGCATCCCACTGCGAAAAAGCAACTCGCCGTGGATTGACGTATCGCCACGTATGTTCGATGTCATACCGCGATAACGACGTCGACAGGCCAGTTTTGTCATTATCTTCGTTTATGCATTATTTAATTTTTCCCCGGCTTGTGTTTATGTAATGAATAATGATACGATAGTATACGAGCGATAGATACCGTTCTCCGCCGTTCGATCGAGTAGTCCTTCCATGAATTTACGCATGCTCTCCGGTGCGGTTGCGCTGTAATACTCGTTTCATGCCGAGCCGCCGGTACTTTGTTAACATCGACGGAATAAACGAGACCGGCCGAGCTTTCTCGTTGACGAGCTTTTTCACCCCCTCCCCCCAGAAACTCGAGGATCCTCAATTACATTTCACCACAGGTAAAGCGTATAGGTGAATGCTCACCGGATGCCCGAATCGCCAATTCGAAATGACCGCATGATGGAGTTCTGGGACACGGGACAGTTTAATGGCTTCGGTTTTACATATAAAATTTCGTCCGCTGGTCGGCCCGATCGACTATTATTCAAATTATAGTATGTGTTCGAGCGAGTGAACGTCGATACGCTTTAACAATAACTTTCAACGTTTATCCCTGGGTTCGTCGAACAAAACGTACGGTTTTTTTTAAAGAATCGGCTCATGGAACTCGAACGAAGTTATAACGACCATTCCCCGAAGGCTCCGGGGTTTCCGCTTTGTATTATTTTTTTTACCTCAATTTTCTTTTCTTAAAAAGCATGGTTCCCGCGGCCGGTCCGACTGTTCCTCAGGAGTTTCCGCAGTTCGAGTTCCACATCTTCTGGAGCCTCTTTGTGAAGTAGTCACTATACTGTGTAATGTACGGAAAAGCTGTACTAAACGGATCTTTCCAACTATTTTTTTTTCCCGGAACACAAAAACTGTATCGAGTCCACGATAGGGAACAGCTTGGCGGGACAATTGGCAAACGAAGTTACGATCGACGGCAAATGTACCCTGGCTCAAATGGCACACAGGACCGGTGCCGGCTGACTATGGGCGAACACTGGCCGACGCTGTGCCGATACTGGTCGCTTCTGGCGCTCTCACCGGCCGGACGGAGAGTCCTCGATCGGACTTTCTCGATCGATCGCAATCGCGACAACGGGAGGTTCTGCACGATTAATAACATCTGTCCCGTCGATAAAAATATCGTTTCGTTATTTCCTAACGACATATATAACGTGAGCGCGGATATCGACGATGCGGATAGTATTCAGCGGTGTACCTACGTAGAGGGCGAGGCGGAGTGCACACTCCGTTTCGGAACTGACGAGGGTACTTTGCACGTGTCGTCCCGGGTGCCCAGATATTGTACCAGACATTACAACGATGAAAGGGGAAACTACGGAGGAACAGAGACGGCGAATCGATATCTTTCGAGACTCGAGGCAACATGCACGGAGCGATGGAGCCGTGATAAGCACGGCGTAACTCTCGCGACCTCTCAACCACGCGAGAGTCGGGCCTTTCGTTCTCCGGTTTCGTCCCTCATTCTCTCGCCGCCGCCCTTCTCTCCTCGGCATCGCTCGTACCCGTGCCCCCGCGCGTTTTACCTCACCACCCTCGACCGTACAAAGCTCCACCGTGTATCAACCGTATACGCTTCTCTATTCATCGGCGAGATATGAATGCGGACTCTCTCCCGGGCCACCCTCCCCAACGCGCTCGAACATAGCGTCACGCCCGCTAACTTTTTATCGGATAGCGGCGGCGCGGCTATCGTCGACATCGGTGTCGCCTCGATAACGGCACCGAGAGCTCCTGCATCGTGTGTCCCCGGTACTCTCTGCCGTTATACTTTTGTTAACACCCGCCCGTTCTCGAGAGAGCTCGCGTTCTCGCCGAGCCATTAACGGGACTATGGACAAATGAGATTTTTTATTATTATTATTGTTATCATTTTTTTTTTTTTGATTCCACATATACGAATCTACGTTTTCGTCGAGCAAATGTTTCTTGACGATGACGATCATTCGACAAGGCCCCTGAACCTGAATCGGTCAACCGTTTTGCATAAAACTGTAAGACGTTGACGTTGAAAAAAGTTGAAAATTGTAAGGTTATGGCTCTTTTTTCCACTTTCAAAATGACCAAATTTTTTTTTTCGAGATATCGTTTTTTATCACCCCCATTGGCTTCAAGTGACCCATTTCCGGCTCAAAACACTGGCGACTTGTATTTTTTTCGGAATTTTAAAAATTCACCATTTCCAGCATAGGGAATCCTATGTTAAATTTTGCGAAACGGCACTTTTTTTCAAAAAATTTCGAGATATCGAATTAAAACCTTCGCCATTCTTTTTAAGTGGCATATTTACCAACCGATTGCATTAACGAAAAAATTCTAAAAAATTTATTTTCAAAAATACCATTTTCGTCGAAAAATTGTAAGGATTACCCCTTCTCATTTTTCCACTTTCAAAATGACCAAATTTTTTTTTTCGAGATATCGTTTTTTTATCACCTCCATTGGCTTCAAGTGACCCATTTCCGGCTCAAAACACTGGCGACTTGTATTTTTTTCGGAATTTTAAAAATTCATCATTTCCAGCATAGGGAATCCTATGTTAAATTTTGCGAAACGGCACTTTTTTTCAAAAAATTTCGAGATATCGAATTAAAACCTTCGCCATTCTTTTCAAGTGGCATATTTACCAACCGATTACAGTAAAGAAAAAATTCTAAAAATTTTTTTTGAAAAAATACCATTTTTTTCGAAAAATGGCTTCGACGGAATTCCAGAGTCAATTAACCACGCGGAATCCTCGTTCCTCCCGTTCTCTTTCCCTGTTCATCGAGCGCGCTCCGTTTGAATCCCCGAGTGGATCAAAACTCTCGAGCCGCCTAATCGGCTTGGACGAGGCCGTCTCTCTAGACTAGTATTCCAGGCAAGTATTCTCACTCGGGTTCCGTCCCGTTCTTCCAGTGGGCTGTTTCTCGGTTGTTTTGTGCTCGGAAAGCTCCTCCCTCATTTTCGTTAAATTTCCCGGCTATCTCGGGCTCTACTTGAGATTCTCGAGCATCTTGAGTTTTCCGGCTTCTTGAACTCCCAGTGGGCGTCTGGTCGTTCGCTTCCTCCTGTTCGATGTAGGTAAAAGCGGTGCAAAACGGACCCGCGTTTGAGATGAAACTTTTAATTGATTTCTTTCATGTCCCGCGAATAAATTGGTCCTTTTTGCCCCTTTCCTCCCTTACACAGCATTTTACATCAGAATTAATCTCCCAACGGCAGCTCACCCACTACATCCCGAGTAGAAATTTTCACGCGCTACGTCGGGCCTTGGTAAGGTCCTGAGAAGGCCTGATTAGGACCTGATAAGGCCTTATCAGGACCCTATCAGGGCCCGATGTAACGCTCGAATATTTTTACTCGGGATCATGTGTACTTCACGTACGATCCGGCTAGGATCCGAGAGTCGGGACGCTCGCTTCCACCACCGAGCGATAATAATCGTCCATTAAATTCGCCACGCTTGCGGGATGCTGCGCAACGGTTTACCTGCGAGAGCAGTATTAAAAAAAGGAAAAAAAAAATAATTCCCCTATCTCACGCGGTAATGATTCAAGTCGAATATCTGTGGGAGAGGCGAACCTCGCCTTATCAGTCGACCTCACCGCTCCTCCGCAAGCGTTAATTATGTCGGCACGAGTACGAACCGAGGTTGTTCCGCGTTGCCGAAGCTGAATGAATGCTGAATATTTGCCCGCTTTACGGAAAACCAAAGCGGCGTAGGATCCACCCGTTCGCTTTAACGAGAAATTACAGTCGGCTATTGAAGGAGAATTTTTTTTTTTTTTATTTTCTACATTAATTAACACACTTCCTCCGATATTCGCTTTCAACCATCCGCGTTGCGCCATCCGCACCCCACTCTTATCCCCTTCGTTCGTTCGCGTAATCATTTTTACCCTCCCTCCCCCTTCGGTTGCAGTTTATTTAGTACCCAACACAGTAGGCAATATCGCGTCGGCACAGTACTAAGGTATAGCCTTTATGCCCCCGAGCCACCCGTCATTTACATCCCACTCGTCGTACGACGTCGAGAGGCGTGGGCGAGATACAAGGGATGCGCGGGGGAGGGGGGGTCGTTGGAACGCGACGAAATTGCATCCAGCCCGGTAAAGAATCCAGGGCATTGGCATGATCGTCGGAACCGCGTGCGCGATTTATAAGCTCGTTTCACCGGCGAAATCTACGCATCGCGGGGTCGCGGGCGAGACCCGCAGCCTCCGCGGGCGGCGAGGGACGGACGAGATTTCTCTCTTAACGGGATTTTCATTGATCGCGGATTACCGCGGAGCGAGCCGGCGAGCGGCGTCTACCTTCCGAGCGTAGTACTATATTCCCCGCGGTGTGACGACAAGCGAGGCGTTTATTCGTTCCACAAGTAAAGCAACAGGAAGTCGAACGACCGAACAGAGCGAAGGTTGAGGAATGAATTAGTCGGCTCCCTCCCGTTCGCCCGCTCGTTCGTTTCGTTTCATCGACAACTCCGAGCATTTCTCGCCACCTTCCAGTCACCGACGTACCTCTCCGGCTCTCGTGACGCCGGCGAGAAATAAGCCTCGCGGAAAATAGTCGTTGATTCATTCGATAAATTGCCGAGGGGACTCGAAGCAACCCGGAAGCTTTTCGGACGTCGTCGTGAGACTTTGGGATAGCCGATAAAAGCTGCCGTTATCTCGCAAGTTTCGGTCGCGTTTCTGGCCACTCCTATCGTTGATGGACCCGAAGTGGGCTGATGAAAACTGCTAATACGGGAGCCGGGGAAAATGGAAGGGATAGTCGACCACCGACAACTTTCTCGTCCTCGAGCGATCTTGACGACCCTTTTGACGAGGGTGAGAAGGGGCAGGGGGGGGGGGGGGGACCAAAGCACCGTGACGGTCAAGTCGCCTGACGTGGGACGTTGGACGAAACGGTGTTGTCTCTGTTTATCGCGATCTCTTCTGCATCCGTACAGTCAACAGTTCCGAGCTACGCCGAGCGATCGCGGCGATTGGCGATCATCGACGGGGGATCGTCGATAGCTTTAGGGTTTGACTGTACGTTGCGCGAGGCGATGGAGAGCCCGGCGTCAATTTGTTTGATGAAATTAAATTTCGCTTCCCCCGAGGCTGAGAGTCGAGCGACTACGTGATTAATGCAATAGTCGCCTCGCACTTTCCCTTAATTTCGTTCGTCATCCACTTTCCGCGAATCCATTTACACAGTTGAATCCAGCTTGTGCCCCCCCCCTCCCCCCCCCCCTCTCCCCGCACCCTCGTCTGAGAAACAAACGCTGTTCTCTTTGCCGCAAATTATCCTTTCGTGTCTTGACGTCGGGTTGCGTCGGGTATGTAAATAATTTATTCAAAATCCAAATCGTGCATTACAAAGGTCGCACGAACGAGAACGAAGACAAAGAAAGTGGAGCCTCGTTATTTCGTTATTAATGATATGCGCCGTTGGAATAACGAGCGTTCTTGTTACTCACAGAGTCGCGAGGAAATAATAAAAAAAAAAAAATAAAAAGACTCGAGACCTTTTGAGTGTCTCCGGGACGAGTATCGACGATGCAGAGCCGAGAAAGCGGTAAGCAGTATTGAGCAATAGCGGAACGGTCGCAGAGCCCGTGAGGGATGATGAAAGCCCGGAAACGACGGACGCATCCGCAAGGGCGCCAATTACTCCGAGATATTACGTTGCCGAGTAGCTAGCGCCGATTCAATTAACCGTTCGTTGGGACTAATTTGTCGAGACGTAGGTCGGCCAAGTACTGTTTGTTAAGGGGGGAAGCGACGACTTCGGGGCTCTCTCCGCCACCCTGTCCAGCTCATCGTTCCCGTCTCTCCGGTTCTCGTAACTACGTGCCTCTTATCATCCAGGATACTTTCCACATGAGCGAACAATTTCCAGCTACAGATTGCGCCGGGAGACGACGGAGAGGCCTGGTGGAGACTTAGCGGACCGGAGAGATTAACCCACGCCGACGGACCTCCGAGTGTACCGGCGATAAGACTGAGAATAGCCATTAAACGCGCGAAGAGGAGCCAATAACGTTTTCCAATAAGACTTTCCGGTAATTCGTCCTCTTCGGCGTCTTTAACGATAAATCAATCGCTGCCGGGGAGAAATATCGACGAGCGTCGGGTGGTTCGACTCGACGTCGTCATTTCATTAGTCGAATCTGTAGTGCTCCGTCGCTCTCGTTTTCCGTACACGAGTCGACTGCGATGGTGAAAATAATACTGGAATACACACCGTGTGTGTATGGGCCTCGCGAGCTTTTCAACTCCGGGCGAACCCTTCATTTCCGAGCGAAACTCAGCCGGGACCGCTCGCAAAGGGATGCGCTATACCGCTCGAGCGTCAGTGCCGAGCGGAAGGAAAATGAAAAGGAAAGAGTGTGGCGCTGGACGAGCTTTTGAGAGTTAAATCGATGCTCCGGCCAGTCCCTCCCCGCTCCCGAGATAAATACTCGTGGCTCTTTCCAGGAATTACGTACCAGCACACCTACGCTCCACGCTCGCGAAACTGGTCGTCGATATACCTGTAAACCTGCCCCACCCCACCGTCTCGTTTCTGCAATTGCGTTTCCATATTTGCGAGGAAACTTTCCTCAATGAGATACTCGCTGCCTTCATCACTGTCGATGCTCCAGCGGCCTCGACGTACCTACTTTGTCGGGTAATTCTCTGTGTATACTGCACTCCGTTGCGTCCCTTGGCCATCCAATCCAAATTATTAAAACTCTCACCGAGCGTTTGCCGGACTTCACTCGTACAAATTTTGCGCATCGGCACTAAAAGAAGCTCGATCGTCGCTTGCCACACATTGACCGCTGCAAAATGAGGAATCCGTTTGCGAATTACTTTGCACCTTTTTTTTTAGACAAGCGCTTCGCTACCTGGCGTTGCACGATTTAATATTCTATCGCCAGCGTCTTGAGAGGAAGAGTGCGGTTTCGTAAAGTCATCGGGCGGCTTCGGGAACAGCGTGAAGAGGGTAGGTACATAACTGTGGAGGTCCCGCGAGGGAGAACTCTGGAAGGGAGGGCTTCTTCGCCATATCGGTCTGTACCGCGATAGGTATTATAGTACGAATTCCCCATCCAACCGTCTCTCCTCCCCTCGAGATAAGTGGGGTAGGTCGAATCTGCTGCGTCATCATCCCAAGGAGTTAGAAATCGAGGGTGCTCAGCACGCGAGTTGGCAAGGCCGAGACGCTCGGAGAAGGCCATTTCATAAGCAATTAATTTTCCACTTCGATATCTGACTCTGCCCGTTGGTACCGTCTCGAGTGCCGAGCGCGAATGAACAGCCCTAACCAATTCTCTTATTCCACCGTGCCATTTTCGAACAAGGCTATATGAGGCCACTTAACGACCCGAATGGCGCGAATCCTTGTCTCAATGTCTGAATGATTAATGCATCGTTAAATACCCATCATATATTTTATTCGGTAACCCGATAGTCACGAGAGGCGATTATTTAGTTACCGAGTCGATGGATAGTGAAAAGGCATTTTTCTTTCTCATCAGTCAGACTCATACTTTTTTGTTATCGTTGCTGGGAACTTAGAGATTTTCGGAATTGGCGGTGCTCGCGTGGAAAATCGATAATTACCGGATCGGTCCATTGCCGATAATCGCCGGGCGGTTTATTGACGAAAAATGACCGGTCCCAAATATGACCCTGAAGATATCTGCATGAGAATACATTTCATTAAGTTGTAAGTTGTCTTTCTTCCTAAAGCCGTGCATTGATAAAGACTTGCCAAATATGAAATTTGATTTCACGCAGCTATCTTCATGGTCATTATCAATTCGGCTTACATATTCGGTACCAGAGCTTCAGCTTCTTGGTAAACCGGCTCGTCCTGCGTACAGCCGTCAGAGTAAATGCACGCCCGATCCTTTTTTCTCCATCTCCTGCGTCGGATGGGGCAATGAAGTGAGCTCCCCGCAATTTTTTTTTACTTCAAGTGTACGTTGTCACCGTACTCGAGGCGTATAAACGACTGAGGCTCGAGAATACCTGCAGTAGCAACAATGTTTTGTAACATGGTCGTAGCGGTACGTGCGAGTCGCGATGCTACGGTGCAGATCGTTTTCTATTTTCTTCCACAATTCTGCGTAACTGTCGTCAAAGGACGCCCCTCGAAGGAGAGCGGATGAATGGGGGAGGGGAGAGGAAGGAAAAAAAGCCTGGAAACTGGAATTGAAGCGCGTCTGAGCGACCGAGCGAGCGTAAGGGAAACGGTATGAAAAATACGGAAATCCGCTTATAGCCCCGGGTCTGCACGGATCGCGTGCATGGCTTCCTCCACCCCCGGCCCTTCCTCGCCGATAGGACACCGCACGGCGCCTCTCCCTGTGGCATTCCAAGCTTCGATAGCGCTCCGTATTTATCTCCGGCACAGATACAGATGGATCCTGTATGCATGCACTCGAGTCGCACTGTATTTTCTTGCAAGAAAATTTCTTCGCTTCGCTGTGCAAGCCCGCGATTTCATTCCTCTCGTCCCGCAGCCACTCGGGAAACGACTTCGAAGCTATAGCGGAACGTTCTTCCGGTTAGTTGATTTTTTTTTTCGCTTCCCTATTTTAGATAAATGCTATGCGCAAAACGGTACAAAACAAAGAGGAAGCCGTGTGAAAATTACTTTCGATCCTTTTTTTAAATTCATTCGATCATACGGAACGTTCGTCCGTCCATCCGCATCGCCAATTTCGGGAGCGTAACTAAAACGCGAAAATACGATCGGTTCATACGGAATTATCGATAATGCGCGTGGGAGGCATTTGCCTCGATTCATACGCGTGCGGCGCCTACGCCCATATCTGGGTATGTGTGCAATAGTGTACTATTTATCTGCCCGTGGATACCGTAGGTAGTTCTCAGTTCACCGTCGACCGACCTTTTCGCGACTGGCCGGGATTTTCCGGAACACACTTTTCGCATTCCTCTTCCACCGATCTCTCCCCGTTGCACGATTTTCGCGTTATTCGAATGTCGATCGTTCGTCGAGACGGAAACGAGAGTCAGGAAAAATTCGGGAACCAAATCCTTGCCTCCTAACCGTTGGACACGGTAGAATGACATAACGATTCGACGCGAGGCCGAGATTTTTTTCTGCAGTCGCGAGATGTCGAAAAATATCAATTACCGGACGCAGTGCGAATCGGGACCGTACGCTATGATCGGCAGGCTCTCGCGAGTCGGCAACAGAGAGTCCCGGCTGTGCAGGAAATTCTGGGCTGGTTCATGTGCCGCGACGTTTCATCGTTGCCCGGAGCAACTAGCTTCCATTTATGTACTACCTCGGACCCGGTATACGTACGTTCGTACCCACTGCTCTCTCTGATCGTGTCGTTTCTGCCTCCGCTGTCGCCCTCGGCAACATACACACACCCACCTTTCGGCGTTATACGCGATGTCGGATGCTTCTGCCCGAGGCAATAACGACTCGCTCGCTTCCATCCTCTCCGATTCGCATAAAGTCTATTAGATGGAGGAGCTGCGGATCGAGACATATCTGTGGGACGTTAAGATTTCGGCAACGGCAACCTGAATACCTTTCGCATCAGGAAAGCTCGAGAGAAATTCGGTATTACACGATGCTACGCTAAGAGTCAAATCCGAATGCTTCTGAAATTAAAGGAACGAAGCTATGAAAAAATGTAACATCCTACCTAAAAAGAATCATCCGAAGGATGCATTTTTTAAGGCAGGAATATGGCAGTTGCGCCAGTTCTCTTCCTGGACTTAATGCCCGTTGGAGAATGGCCTCATTTGTCCCGCAGCTTTTGCCGGAGAAATACCGCCACCCTCAGGACTCTTTTATACGAAGCAAATTACGAAGAAGTCACGAGGGACTCGGAATTCACCGGAGAGAATGCCGACCGTTCCTTTTTTTTCTTGTCAGTTGCTGTTCATTGCCATCTCTTCCCGGAGCAAAAAAGCGCTTCTCGAGCTTCATTGGGGCTGAGTGCAGCTCCCTAGTGCTATTTCGATTTTCGGATCTCAACCACCGTTACGTCCTGCAAGGAACAGTAAAGACCATCGTAGCCAACAGAACTGAGATAGTTTCGTTTTTAAGTGCCGGCTTTCCCTCAACACATTGCAAAGGCGCCTATCAGTTTCGCTCTTGGCCGGCGCTTCTTGGGCTTGATTTCCTTCATCGGACCATTTTTTTTTTAAACCAATAGCTGGACATAGCATGCGATTGGCCGATCGTCGAGAATCACATCCGTGGAAGGACGCGCAACGGACGACGTTATCAGCTGCACATTCCTGAAATACAGGTGCGCAGGATTGCCCCGAGAGCTCTCGAGACTTATGCCCGGCCGAGGTTGGCGTAGCCGCCAAGTGAACAAGACCCGAAGAGAGAGTCGAAGGAGGGTACGAGCCGGCCGAAGCCGGTAGGATAGTTTGATCGATAATGCAGCTGTAAAATTGTGCCCTGAAAATAAGGGCAAGTTGAGAATGAGAAATCGATACAACGCGCTGGCTGTTGAAGGCCCGGTCGTTGTACATTGAGCGTTGCATCGTCGCGGCGCATCGACGACGAAGAGCGCCGCACAAGAGCGTCCCGTGTAGATCCAAGGATAATCCAATAGTGGCCTGATTAAAGCCAAACTCGATCGGTGGACGCCGACTCGTTCGATTGACGAAGTAACAACCGTCGATATCCCGTTCATACACAACCGGGTGTATCGGAATAACCTCGAACCGACGAGTTTTATCGTATCCCTCCACTGGCTCGGAAGATATCCAGATAGAGTCCGACGACGGGTTCGATTTTCCCATCGAATCCTCGTGCGGCATGACTCGGCAAATTCACGTCGCCACGCTTCCCGTCGGACATGTACGCGCACGGTGTGTGTGTTCAGTATGACGTAACGATCGAATAACCATTTACGTTGCGCCGTGAAAATTCGAGTGCCGCGTTTGTTTGCCCAATTATTGTTTATCGTCGGGCGATAAGTCCGACGGGAAAGGGACTGGCTGACGATAGGAATTCGTGACACGGATTACCGGGTAGGGAATGGATTCCCGACGAGGCCCGCTCGCTCCGTTCTATGTCCGTGGGAGGAAACGAATGGGTTGCTATCCTGAGGGTGAGGCGACGGTTGTGGTAGTAATGCCAGTGGGTCAATCCGATTGCGGGATTCGCCGAGTCCCGCGGCCGTTGAAAATTCTCGGCCCACGGATGAAGCCGACCTTCAACGCGTACAGTGGTACGTGTACACGCCTGCCCCGATGTCTATATCGAATTTACACTGGTGGCCGGACACACGTGCATTGGCCATTCTCGTCACGCTCTCTCAAAGGAGTCCACAAGGCGACTATGCCGTAGTGGAATTTCCTCGCGGATAGGAATTCTGCCAGGAGTTTGATTTTTTTTCTTCTCATCGGCCTCTGATCGCCCGATCGCTCGGCGAACATCGCGAACGGGCCATCTCGATCGAGCCTCGTCGCTCTCCTGTTCGAGACCCAGACCGCTGCGGAGATTCGGAAAACTGCCGGAGTTTCTCGAACTACGTAATTATATCCCGCAGGACACTGGACGAAGTTGGCAACAAGCGAGTATGACAAATCTGGTTTCCAAACTCGGGTTCCCTTCCCCGTGGCTTCGATACGGTCGAGTCGTGTTACTTGTTACATGCGCATGCGCCATGGATCTTCGGTTCTCACTGCCGCACGATACAATCAACTTCGTCCAAGTTTTTGTTCCACGCTTCGTCTCAATTAATTCCCTGCGGCTTTCTGGACAATCGGCTCGATTGGACCGTTAAAGTCTAAGTTGGAATACGCTTTACGTGATGGGAGAGAAACAGGAAGTTGTTTCGATAAAAGATTAACTTTCATTCGGTACAAAGAAGATACGTGTATATTCAGTGACGGAGCACTACTACTTCGGTGAATTTACTACTTACTTAAATATCGGAGCAGCGATTGAAGCAAATAAATTAAATTGCAATGCCGACGTCACTACTGCTTGGCAGAGTGACGTCGAACGGGCGAACGGGCGAAAAATCAAGACCGCATTAGAACCCTTCTTCCTGGACAGTCTTGCGCAATTTCTCCCGCTAAGCGTGAACAATTAACGTGAGTGCTCCGCATACATGTCCACCGACACGGCGCACGTCCTTCAGCGAATAGAGAATGAGAGCTGTCGTTAAAAAAAAAGCTTTCCCGCGACTTGTTTGTTGCGAAATTTTAATTGGGTCACGCCGTTTAAATTCGTCGAGCGTGATAAAAAAAAAAGATCTTCAGAGTCCAAGCCATGCGAGAGCCGTTGGGATAAGCGCAGTTAAAAAAAGCCACCTGTCGGATTTCCTTCCGGAATTTTCTATGCCCGTTCTTGGCAAGTCGTGTATTCGCCAGCCTCGCAACCGGCGACCTCGCCTACCTTCTGCTTCGACAACGCAAACTGGCTTTACGAACGACGCTCTCCCCGGCACAACTCTATTTAGACTTCGCGGGGCTCAGGTGACTCGTCATTCAGCGGGGAATCCCCGAACGCTCGGTACACGTCCACATAGCATCTGGAATTTTTCTCCTCTCCCAGGAAACTCGAGACTTTTTCAATTCGCCGTGCGAATAACATGCTCGGTGCACGGTTACACGAATAGCTCGGAATTTTACAAAAGGTCGACAATTTTTAACTCTAACCGAATGTAATCGCGTCTGGTCGGGAAGTTGCTCGAGTCAGAGCCGTTCGCTCGAGTAATCGCGGAGCCAATTTATTTTCATCTCGTATCGCGAAAGGACGCGCGAATCCCGTGAAAATCACTTCGCTGATTAATAATTCCGATTAGCGAGTCCCGTAAATAGGCTCGCCGGCGCGGGTCTCTACGTGCGAACGATGACGAGGGAATCGACGAATTTCGCGATTGTATCGGTCGGCGGTTACCGGTCAGCGTTTATTCGGACGGCACACCGACCGCTACGAAACATGATAATAGCGCACCTTGTATGTCGGTGCATCCCGCTCCCGATAATCGCGGTGTGCAACGACAATGGTCAATTAACCCGCAGTGTCCCTTTGTGCGACCGGCCCGGGTGATTTGTTCGGCGGGGAGGGTGGAGTTATTTGTCGTCGAGCTTGCGGATACGACGGCGCGCGAAGGGCGACAGGTAAAACATCGCCTAGGGGGGGGAAGAGCCGACTCGGGGAGGATGGACGAGTTCCGATGGGAGGAAACACTCGACGGAGGGCTGTCGGAACGGTCCGCGAGCGAGATATCGGCCGACGGACGGAGAAGGAATAAATGCATGGATAATGGGGATGTGGGAAAGGGTAAACTGATACAGAGAGATGCTGTACATCGTCGCGCATAGTGTTACACTGTGATACCCTGCGCGGATGGGAAAACAGCCGGTCGCATGTAGGAGGGAATCGCATAGATCGATAAACGGAGGTAGGGGAGGAAACGAACGGATAGAGACGGAGGAGGGAAGGAGCCAGAACTCCGAGTGGGTGGACGAGAGAGGAACGGAACGCTTTCTGAATCTCAATGAGGCTAGTTATAAAGGTAGAAAGCTCACTCCTCTCCCTCGTTCTCCTGGCGGTGCTGCGAGCTCGGCCAGTGTGTTATTCCCTACCTCGGGGCTCGATGCTGCTTGCCGGTGCTGGCGCCCCTTCGGGGAGAGTCATCGGGAGGTGCATGCGACTCCATCCGATGTCGCTGTGTGCCGTTAAATCCCTCGATTGTATAACGCACGCACACACGGATGTCCGACTCCTGAAGGTGGCTCGCACGTACAGCCCTCGTTTCGTAGGTGTCCCTCCGACGTCGCACCACAGTCGCACACCCGGGACTCTCCGTCGCCCGATCGCCGGGGTGTTGCAGCAGTTTTACGAATGGTCGACCACTTTCCTTTCGTTCTTCCATCGGGCCGGTCGTTCCTGCAGTCGGCCCGCCCGGCCGACTACCACTCGTCCGCGCTACTGGATTTCGAAGCACCGAACGGCTAACTTACATACAACGCTCTCCGGAGGCGGGCTTCGCGCAGTTGAGCAAATCGGTTCTCGTGACTGCAGATTTTTCGATCGTACCGCCAGATATTCTCCTACCGCGTTCTGTACCTAATACCATTACGATACCACTGCGAGGGACTCTTTGCATATCAAATATGGTTCTCGCAGATCCGGATACTCTGCTTCGAACAGGTTAAATAAGGTAACTGAATTTACGGAAACACCCGTAACCGAACACAGAGCTGCATCGGTTATCGATGGAGATTTTTCGTCCTCGCAGTCTCCTACAGGCCGGGTCGAGTCAAAATGGAACGTTAGGGAAGATCGAACTATTCTTGGCAATAATTGTGGGACGCAAAGATATCATCTTCGATGAAAGGATAATTCTATCACCGTGTTCCGTTTTGCCCCGAACGGCCCTTCGTGCATCCACGCGGACTGTGATTCCTTTGAAATGCCCGGCAATCTCGACCTTCGCTTAACCAATCAAGCAATCGGGTAATTGGTAATTGGTTTACCTATAGCCAGCGGCGCCAGGGCGCTTCGTGAACCCGAGAATGTTTCGAGGTTTCTGTATCGAATATTGAGTCCGGAGTGAAATGGTTTATCTTTCATTTTTTTTCTTTTTTTTTCAATCGATCCGAAGATTTCCAAGAAATATGTTAATTAATATACCCCGATATATCTCAACGCGCCGAAAGAGACGTTGTAAATCACGAATACAAAAAAAAAAAACTCAAACAAAAAACATGTTTTCGTTTACTTCCGGTACGACTAAAGTTCCTTCCTCATGAATAGTTCCCCTCCTTCAGTCTCGCGCGGCAGCCAATTGTCGGGAATAAATCAACAACCCGAGACCCTTCGATATTTCTTTATTTTTCTTAACATGGATTTCCGTCGGCAAGGATTTCCCGCTCCTTCTCGAGTCCCGTACGAATGTCGATGTTTCCCCAAGATTTCCCAATGATCCTTGTCCCGTCCCCCCGGGGAGATTCCGGACCGAACGTCCGCCGGCTTGCGCTTCAATTAGCCCTATTGATTCCCCCGGTACTTCCGGGTTTTTTTCCCCCCGAACGTCGATCCCGCCATTTCGTCTTCCATTACTCTGCCAGCCGGATCTAATGATTAACGTCAATAAAGAAACATAATCTTGGGATTACGGATAATGGTACCGTGGACGTTCCCGTCGACCAACCTTACGGTTGCCCACTTCGCCGCACGAACTCGATGTCTACACGCATTCCAGCGAACACGCGCTCAGCATTCGCTGCTGCCCGTCCGGCGTTGCTTCTCGATACACCTCGTGCACTGTCCAGAGGTCCTTCCGCACAGTGACAGACATCGCGTACCCTGGGGCCCCACCGGACCGCGGTCGGACTGTAGACATTGGCCCACAATGGAGAGTGAAGAAGCCGCGAGCCAGGGAAAAACGAAGACGAAGCTCGAGTACGGAGACAAAAGAGTAGTCTCAGCTTTTTGCCGGCGGCTGTTGCTAAAGGGAGAAAATAAGGGATGCTCCACTTTTGTTCTCTCGCTCTCGCCCGTCCAGCCTCGGCTCTTGGCATTCCTCACCGCACACCGGAAATTCAACACTCGACGAGCTTCTCCCTCCGTCGCAAAGACGCGTCCCTCCTTCGCTCTTCCCTCGATGCATACATCTCCCATTCGACGGGGGTTCCCGAGGCGGTTTTTCCCCTTTATTTTCCTCAGCCTCCGCAACGGTACCCCGGCTCCATCCGCGCGTCTTCCATCGTGACCCAAACGGTTTCACCGAACTCCTGTATATCTCTTGGGCCCGGTATCTCGCACCTCTGTCGCTTCTTCTCCTGTTGCTGGCGCGAGGAGAATCCGTGCCAGAATCCATAGGCCTTGGCCGAAGCATCGAAAATACCTTTAACGATCTTGATGCTCCGAAAGTTTCTTTCTCGCCGGCAGAGAGCCCGGATATTCGAAGAAAGAACGAGAGAGAGAGAGGTCGAGGCGAGAGAAACTCTCCCCTAATAGGAAAAGTCAAGTCCCACTTTTTTCGGCCTCCGGGCGGAGCGACTTATCGACGCCTTGGCGCTTATCGTTAGCATCTCACCGAGATAGGAGACTCTCAATGTATTTCTATCAATATTCCATCTCATATTTCTATTCGAATTTATCGCTCGCGTTTCCATCGCGATTGGTCCGTAAAATGACGACGAAACGAAACGAACGAAAAAGAAAAAGGAAATAAAAGAGCTCTGTTCCCTATCCGTTCCGAGGGCCACCCACGCCCAGCCGGAAATCCACTGTCGTGCGAGAGAACCAATCGGCTCGGGACAATTGATTACCTGTACGGAACAGCTGCTTTCCAGGAGTTAGACGGAGCGAGACTGGTTCTATTAAAATTATGTTTTTTTTTCTTTTCAAAACATGTTTAGTACAAGAAAGCGGGGCAAAACGGACTGTTTTTGTCAATTTCTTTTTCCTGGGACATTAATGTCTTGTATCAAACGGACCATTTTGCCCCGCTCTCCCTTATATGGTATCGTGTATCTGTATTCCGCAGCCCTGGTATTCAGTCATTGTCTCATCAAATTACATTTCATTCCGACTTTCACGTCAATCTCTAGCAACGTTGGTTGCATTTACAGTTGAATACTTTATCATATGCCCGGAACGTACCCCAATTGCGAGACAGCACGAACAAGTGTCATCGATTATCTGGGTGATCGAATTAACGCTGGAGAGACAGGATTCTGAGCCAAAATCGTCGTGCATCACTGGTATAGCATCAAGATCCAATGAACAGGATCCTCCCGATGCTCCGTCGCTTCTGCTACATATTGAATGTTAGCTCTGCTCTATTAGCTCTGGTATCCAGTTATTCCTCATCGATTTATGTTTAATTCACACTTTCACGTCAGCCTCCAGCAACGTTGGTTTCATGTACGGTTGAATACTTCATCACATGCTCGGAACGTACCCCAATTCCGAGACAGTGCGAACGAGCGTCATCGATGATCTGGATGATCGAATTACCGCCGGAGAGACAGGGTTCCGACCCAAAATTGTCGTGCATCACCGGTATAACATCGAGATTCAATGAACAATATCCTTCCGATGCACCGTCTTCTCTACTACATAGTTGAATGTTAACTCGGCTCTATTGGCTCAGATATCCAGTTGTTTCCTCATCGAATTACGTTTAATTCAGACTTTCATATCAGTCTTCAGAAATGTTCGTTGTATGTAAGTTGAATACTTTATCTCATGCCCAGATCGTATCCCAATTCCGAGAAGGTACGACCGAGCGTCATCGATGATCTGGATGATCGAATTACTGCCGGGGAGACAGGCTTCTCACCCAAATTCGTCGAATATCACTGGTACAACATCAAGATCCAGTAAACAGGATCCTCCCAATGCACCGTCTACACTGCTACATATTGAATGTTAACTCTGCGCATCTGTCACCGCGCTTACCTCTCGCAACCTTTGAACCATGCGTACTCTGTAGCGGGTTATCCGTACCGAGAAGGTGGCGCGTAGTATTTCCTCTTCCTTCGCAAAAGCCCCTCTGGCAGTTGTTCGCAGGCTATGCATTTCGACCCACGCCTCTCCGCTCACCGACCTATGCGCAAAGTCAACCCGTGGCTATTTACTCCCAGCAATTTGCTGACACAGCAGCTGCTTACCGATTAATCATCCCTCTCGGTATCCTGGTCTCGGTGGTACGCTGTCGAGTTAGAATCAGCAGCCTCCGGATCTAGGAAGCGCCCCGGCCGAGCCGCTTCTGCATGTGTTGAGCCTGCTGGCGCTCGGTAAACTGAGAAAGATTATTAGTCCATCCAACTAGCTGCGAGGCTGAACAAGCCGCCGGCGATTTCCGTATTTGTTCGGTTTGGCCAAAAAAATTGGTTCGTCGACAACCAATTAATTTATTGGACCAGCCGATCGAACGGATGCGATCACAAATTGGTTTGCCTGATTTACTCGTTGAAAGAAATTCTTCTACTCACGAGACTCGCCTTACTCCTGTAGCTGCTGAATAACTGGTGTAAAATTTTTTTAAAAAAAGCGGCGGAAAAAGTTTGTAGGTAGATTAGGTACAAGATGTCTTGCACGAAAGGGGATTAGACGGTGATACACGGCGCCGAGTCACGTGGCGCCTTAATGTCTCAGCTCGTTCGTTTCATTTCGCCATGGTTCTCTCTTCCTCCCCATCGCCGCTACTGCTGAATCGACGTGGGCTACCGATTGATCGTCAACTTTGTCGGAGCGGATAGGGCTGGGGGGAGAGGGTGGGGGAACAAGTTAAGACATGACGCTGAATCGCCCCCGGTCGTCAGGATAAACGGGCGTGCGAGCGGTTTCAACGATGGATCTCATTTTTCTTTCCTACCTGCTCTGCCTCCCGACCATCCGCATCTACCTACGACGACTCCTCATTTCGTTTTTCTAACGCTCCTCCTTCTCCCTAGACTCATCCACGTTGCACAGTTCTGTAGAGCGCTCGTCCGCCTTTATCGTCAGCACGGCCATTCAATTCTCGTAAACTTCCCACTGACTGTACAATAAAAACCGGAAAAAGGACTAGGTCAGAACATTTGACAAACAATGTTCGTCTAGAAATTTTTTCCTGTTAATTCAAAAATGTTTGCTTCGTAAATTTTACAATTCTGTTTGTTGTCCCATAGGTTCCTCGATGCTACCAATTTTTTATGAATTATCTTTCCATGCAAAACAAAATGTTTGTCGAGTGCCTTTCCGACCGTGCCTTATCCACAGCGTAGCACTACTTTCTTCGTTCTCTTATTTGCGATCTACCAAAGATCCCCCGCCCGAATCTTCGGATTCTCTTTGAGAACACAAGAACCGTGGTTCGCCTGTGTCTTCCCCTTCGTTTGAATACTTTCTCGTCGCTCCGTCCGCCCACGCGGGCTCATCCGCTCTCGGCTCACAGGGAAGCGGCAGCAGCCGCGGTAGCGCCGACAGTGGCAGTGTGACGACGCGGTCAACACGGAGCGATCGTATGGCTCTGCCAGGATTGATTTCGTGCATCCACTCCCCCTCACTCGCGTCAGCGACGGCTGGAAGGCATCGTCCTCGTTCGCTGGGAAATAATGAAACTACGAGACTCGATGCGATTTTCCCGCTATCTCTTTGACTTTTTTTTTTAGTTTTTTTTTTTCTTCCGACTCCCCGGCTTGCCCACGCCGACCTGTCGATAGTTATACGATGACCTGTCGAAAGACACGCGCAACACTGCCGGCGAGTACCACCTTCGGGGTGGGGCGGGAAGGGGGAGGGGTAGAGATTCATCGAGATAAAACGAGATTGAGAGAAGGACTGATAGAAAGAAAAATAGTCGAAGAAATATATATATATGTGTGTATACATGTATATATAAGGATAGTGAGGGAGAAGGAAAAACTGGCTGTACCTAGTCGCGCGGTGTAGTAGGAGATACAACAGATACGCGCGGGGCACCGGGTCGCGCATGCGGCGGGCCGCCTCGAGTTCCGAACCCCCGGATCTTGTCAGTGCGTTCAGGATCGCGGACGCGCCAGGACGCTTATTCCGTGTAGCGCGTAAACGATCGTCGGTATATCGACGATTCAACCGAGCTTTTTGTCCCCGGATTTTCCCTCTCCGTCACTGTCTCTGTCTCTCCCTCTCGCTGCATCCGTTTCCGATTTTCGGCGATTTTTCACTATCGTCATGACGAGAAAGTAGAAGTTCCTGATATTCATTTATTCTCTTTGCGGAGCGGTCATTTTTTTTTTTTTAACAAACTTAAGAAAAAAAACCGTATTTTATCGACTCGATTAAACAAATAGTATCAGTTTGAATTATTTTTGTAAATTGTTTTATTTTTATTTATTTTTTTTAATTTTTTCAATTTGAGACCAAATTGGGAGTCTTGTCGGAGCGAGATGTGATAACGGCATCGGTAATTATGTGAGGAGGGAAGGGGGGGGATTCTGTATCCGGAGTGACGGTCGAGGATAAGACCGACCGGGTCCGGCCTCGTCGCTTTCTCCGGTGACTCACCGCTCTCGACCGGTGTGCCCAGCGGCGGGGAGACTCTGTTTTGGATGCAGCCGGATGCGGGACCAACTCGCGAGGGAGACGCTGGTTTCGGGAGGATGGAGCCTCGTGGGGGATCATTGGTAAATCGCGTGTTAATTAATCGGTTATCTATTTTCACTCATTAGACGAAAACCGCCCCCCCCCCCCCCCCCCCCCGGATTTATTGAAAATACCATAACGATGAATGTACAATTAATCGTTTGCCAAATCCAGCAAGTCGATGACAGAATCACCGTCCGGCAATTTTCCGTTGTCCACTGTAGCGCCGACGGACATAGGCTGAAGAATGGAGGAAACGAGAACTTTTTACAGTTTCCTCGGATGCTCTATTGTCGATAAAAAAAAGCACCTAACGTAGCTGCCTCCACGTGCGGATGGTATAGTTTATGCGACGTTCCGCTATGAATGAGTGCGATAAACACGGAGCGTCGGACGTTCGGCACTTAAGATCCAAACGAGCCAGCGAATTTCTTTGCTTCCCCGGCAGTCCGAAGGTAAACCGCGAGGCGCGTTTTACGATTATGTGTCAGCGATGATCCAGCGAACGAGCGCGCCTCGGGAACCTCGCGCGCACAGTAGCGGTGTTCGGTCTCACGACACATCGAGTCGTCGCGTGTATCTCGGGTTCCTGTCCACTAAATTAATCACGGCAGAGCGAACGAGAAAAATCTTCGCATCGGCGCCGAGCACCGTCGGCTATTGCGAGAAAAGCCGGGCTCTTTTTCTTCGCGCTCGTCGCTCTCGGCCTTTATGCACTCGAAAGCTTCTCGCACTCTTTACAAATTGTGTACACGGCATTGAGTACACAGCCGCAGTCTGGATGACCGAGAATACTTACGGGTACTTGAAATAAACATAAAAAATAAAGATAAATGGACGACTGCGAGAGTATAAAAAGGCCCGGAAGTAGAGTGAACACCGTGCGGAAGATTTCTCTCGCGTCCCGTTAATACCCGGTGGGCGGAAAGCACGTAGGTTGAGGTTTAAAAAAAAACAGAGAAAAAAAGAGATAAATTTGGCGCGAGCCTGAGCCGAGTGGTAGCAGCGGCGGCGACGATTACAAAGTGCGCGGGCGAAAACGAGGACGAAATAAAAGTAAAATAGGGGATAAAGATGCAGAAGAGTTCTGAGAGTGTATATCCACTGAGAGCGGAGAGAGTACTGCGGGGAATGAGGAAATGGAGAACTAAAGCTCGGCAAAGCCTGATGGCCTGACTAGACGTTTTGCTTTAGCCGCTCCTGCTGGTGGTCCTGGGACAAAGGCGCCGAGCGTGTTTCATTTTCAACGTGTCCTCCCCAAACCCGGCCGGTACGAGCTCTACATACTTGGCTAATATTTGCGAGCGGTCTCGTTAACGTGGGGGTATGTAGGTGGGCACCGGGTGGTGGCTGACGGGTAGCTCGGATGAACAGCGTGAATAGGAAGGCGGAGGGAGACCGCTGCTGCAGGCGTTCATGTAGCATCGCATAAACTATAGTCAGTACTTATATGCCGCACGATGTACCACATGATACTATAGTTATGTAAAGTGGCAGGGAGACTCTATCGGTAAAGCCGGCGGTGGGTCGGCATTAGCCGAGGTGTTGCCAGTTGCCAACAGCTTTCCTACGGTGTACGAAGACGAGTGGGGCAAAGTGGATCGACTAAGCGATCCGGCGAGTCCCGTCGATCATCTGGGCAACACGCATTTATATTTTTATTTTTTTTTCTTAATTTTCTTTAATGACACAAGACGTATCTTCTGCGCTCGCTCGCCTGGACAAAATAGATATTCGTTTATTTATCTGAATAAAAAGAGGTAAAGCCCAATTGCAAGTAGATGGGAAACCTCATCCACCGATTCGATATGGTGCGGGTGACCAGGCGCCAGACTGATGCAAGGCGAAAACTCGAACACAATAAAGATTACCCAATCTACCACCACACGGAAGCCAACTATGAAATGCATAATTCATTCGGCGGAACGGAATCTCGAGAAATTTATGGGCAAAACCAAACGATCAGATCATTCTTGTAAGTAGGGCTCCCCGTAAACTCGTACGCCCTTGATGCTCTTCTTTTATCAGAACTCACGGAGATATCGGGTTCCGTTTGCAGAAGGAATTTCAGATTATTCTCAAGTCGCATTAGACGAGGGAGAATTTTTTTTGCTCGGAACTGTAGACTTAGGGGAGAAGAGGAAGTGGAAGAGTTTTACTCTATTTCGAAACGACTCTATTTTGCCCCATTTGTTCGGTTCACCCCACTCTAAGCCCTTGCCCTCCCCCTCCCTCTCCCACCGCCGTTCACATCTGTTGTTATCGGCGACTGCAGACGAACGCGAGAGTAAAGAAGACACGGATAGAAGAGAAAAGGACTTCCTGATGACCGGTTCGCTTCCGTAAAACAATAGTACGTGTGTTTTACAACGCGATATCACGATCTCCATTCTTCATCATCGCGGGTTTTGTGTTTGTTCTCTCCGTCCTGTGCACGAGGGTTTCAATAGCGAACAGAGATCGATGCGCCCCAATTAAGTATTCGAATGAAAATAACACTCGCACGAGCGATACACTATTAGCGGCAGTGGAATCGCGGATCCGCCGACCGGTTGCCTGCCGCATGTATGAAATTCGGTCTCGCTCGGAGCTACGCTGCCAACGCGCAAACAAAACGTTCTCTCTCCCTGAAAAGTCGTCGGGTTTTCACCGTGTTTCCCATTTTCCATTTTTTTTTCTTCATTTACTTTTATTTTTTGTCCATTTTTTCTTCCATTTCACGTTTTTGCGGTTTGTTTGCTTTTTCGTTCCACGTATACCCAATTGGCAATCCTTTTACGGGAATCCCATTGAGCACAATCTCGTACACGAGAGCGTTGTACAGCGTCCGTGCCGTTGATACGCCGCACCGTTGTCTATCGCCCGGAGGGGTCGCATTTGTGAGAATTAACTTTGGTGAAAAACAAAATACCCGTATCCGGTCTGTCCCGTAGTCTGACCCACCGGCTAGACGACACGGTTTGTTTGTTCATTAGCTTATCATTATTATTACTGTTATTATTATTATTAATATTATTATTATTATTGTTATTATTATTATTACTACTATTTTGGTTTTACAACGCGCCGCTACTAATATATTTTCCTCGTTTACGTTTATATTCCGTTGAATCACCGAGTTTATAATTCGCACATTTCATTTTTCTTTTCCAGTTTCTTCTCTCGTTTTCTCGGACGCGTTGTACTTCGGCTTCGTCGAGATGTCCCGACAGTACTATCTTTCCTCAGCGTTGCACTCACTAAAGACCGTTCACGTACATCACGCCGACAGTCTTAGATTCTTTTCTCGCGCTAACACGACTCCGCCTTCCTACCACCCTCTCATTCCCACCCGCGAACACGGAAGCAAAAGCGCACGTTCGAGCTGCTCGCTATGTACGTGGTCCGCAACTTTCGCGCGAGAACTTTAGTCCCGCTCGGAGAAAAACCGACCAAAAAGAAGGAAAGAACCTCGGAGACGGTAGTGGCGAACAACGGCTAAGAAGCTCCGGGCTTCCCTCGCGATGCACTGCGTTATATAGATTAGGAGGAGACGACCGTGTCGTGGGTGCATATATACATGTATACGTCTTTGCAGCACTGCCGCACGTGTCGCGGACGATCGTATCGGATACTTGAAATTGTTCGACCGTATTTTCCAGCCGTTGCAACCTTCTCCTTTCGATCGTTTCTTCTCTTGTTCGGCACTTCCGGTTTGAAAATCTCATTTTTCGTCCGGAAGTGACGTCATCCCGAAAACACCTCACTACCGGTTTGAAAAATCTCATTTTCCAACCAGAAGTGACGTCATACGTCTCTTCGTGTTTGAAAATCTCATTTTCCGACCGGAATCGACTTCATGCCGGAAATACCTCGCTTCCAGCCTGAAAATCTCATTTTTCGACCGGAAGTGACGTCATACCAGAAATACGTCATTTCCGGTTTGAAAATCTCATTTTTCGTTCTTATGTCACGTCGTACCGGAAATACGACACTTTCGATTTGAAAAAGTAACTTTTCTTAAAGAGTTCATTTGAAGGGAATGTCGTATCATTATAGTGAAGGGTCGGTTGAGGGAGGAGCACCAAGTCGTAGCGACAGAATCAGACCGAGTAAGAATCGAGTAGGAAAACAGTCAACAGAGCCAGAACTCGGGTTAATACGACGAGCTGCTAAATTGACAAGTATACCGTACGGGGCGTAATTATTGCTCCAAGTCGGAGCCAACAGTGGGGAGCTTCAGCGGCAGCCAGCAGCCATTGCCGAGAGAGGTGCAAGTTAGTTATCGCGAAGCGCGGGACACGACGTCGGGTAGCCTCGCTTCCTCTCGCTCTCCGTCCGCTTGCTCCCTCGCTCTCTCGCCAATCCGGAATCTCGTTTGCGCCCGATTGTTTGGCTGCAGCTCCTCGATATCAGTGTCGGGCAAGCCGAGGCGCTTGCGCCTGTTGAACATCGCGAACGAAAAAGCTACCTCGCGGAAAAAGTGACGCAACTTACAGAGAGCGAGAGACTCGTTTTTCACCTTACTTTATTCGCAAAATCTGATGTGGCTATAAATATTGTCATTGCTGATGGCTCTCAATAACATGCCACTTCTCCCAAAGGAAGTGTGTTCGTGTCCCTTCTTCAAATTTTTTTATTAATTAATAATTCGCTCGGAACTCTAAGACCCGCTTGCCGGAAGGGCGAGACGCTCGAAGAGTACCGTTGTGTACGCAAACTGTACACTGCCGTTCCGAAGGCCAATTTCAAAATTTCTCGAGAATAAAAGTCGTCAATGTTTGCCCGATAGATTTTTCAAAACGGACCGCTTATTGAAAAACTTCTCTGATACTCCCCATTTCTCCTCCACTCTGGCGCGCAAGGAAAACAGACCGGAGCACAACTTCGCCGCGAAGTCCTGGCCAGATCGTTTATAGCCCTGTCTACGGTACAGGTATACTCCATGGTAACTATCAAGTTTTGACTCTAAATTAAATGAGCGGGACGGCGGTAGAGCGAGACTTCGCCGCGACCCTATTACTCGTCGCGTTATACTCCGTCTTCCTGGGAGAACGATAGTCGGCGCGAGCTCCTTGGCACACGTGTCCGGTTTCGGTATCTCGCACGATTCGTCGTCCCCGCAACTCTCGCCCCCCCCCCCCCCCCCCCCTGCCGTATCAATTATTCTAAAATTTCTCTCACCTCCTCGAGACTCGTTGGTCACACGATAATACTCGATCAAAACTGACGAGCAAATCTGTTCCTGCAACGCTAAATAATTACAACGAATTACGCGGGAGGGGGGGGGAAGGATAATAATTTTACCGATGCTGAAGCACTATTGTTGCTACACGAGCCACCCTACCGCACTCTTAATTGTTTCGATCGTTTACGTGCGCGATAAATCGGAAAGCTTTAGATGGAGAACGAGAGCTTGCAGGCGATACATGGAACGTCTGTGCAACATCCCGGGGGAACGCTACAATAGCCACTGAACACGACCTGCGTAACTGGGATTAGCCATTACATATATGCTATATAGGTATAGTTGCATGTGTCTCTCTAATATCTGCTCCACACGTACTTCCATACGTGATAGAAGGCGCAATCGATTTCTACACGGACGAATGGAACTAGAGGTTAATTCGTCCCGCGGGAGAGGCGAACGTGTCTAATCTAAGCGACGATTCCACCACCTCCCCCCAATTGTATATTCAGCGGCAGCGCCATCGGGGTTACAGAATGTTTTGTGAATTTCAAACACCGGAGATGGTGTTCTTTTCGTTTCTGGCACGGGTTTTTCATCGTCAAATATTGGTACTTTAGTAAAACGAGTGGGAGACTCGTGATCGAGGGCGAAAAAAAATTACATCGGATATCGGTTTCGGACACCGAGCGATAAAAGGTTTTTTCATCACCCGGTGCGGAAATGGCCACTTTTCCGCCCGCGTCGCGTGCGTAAAACCGCCACGTTCGCACGTTGTGATAAAAAATTTCGTACATACCGCGTGCGAAATACTTTTTCGCCCTCGTGGAGTAATGTACTATTTCCGGGAACCTTTTTTTGGGAAAAGTTGTGACTTCGGTGTTATAGAACGGCGATGGATTTATGAGAAAACTTTCTTCTCTTTTACAATGCGGTTCACGCAAGGCACTAAAATTCTTCGGGCAACGGCTGATCAGACGGCGAATGAAGCGACGACGACGATGTCCCTTTTTCCAACCATTATCCAGCGAACGTGAAAACTCCGTTCGAACAAAATGCATCATGAGTCGAATTAAAGTCCATTCGCTCTTTCCGTATTTTTTTTTCTCGCAGTGAACCCGAACACTTGTTGATGGAGAAAAAGAAGGAAAATGCGATTGGTGGAAGAATAAAAGATGAAAAATAAAAAATAAAAAATTAAACCCCTCCCCCCCAACGGCGTGAAGCGAACGGGTGATAATAATAGAACGACGTGGGCAAAACGAGCCCGAGGAATGAATGAATGAATGTGAAACGCGCCGGGAGCAGTCGCGAGCGCTGACATGCGAGTCGGAGCAAGTGAAAAGAGCGTAAATTTCCGTTGAAGAAAGTGACGTCCCGGCAAATGTCACTACGATCGTATTCAAGGATATTTCGTCTGTGGATCTCGAATCCCGTTAAAACGCAGCTATGACGTTCAATGTGTCCACGGACAGGACTCCGGATACACAGAGAATAGTCGAGTATTCTAGATGGACGACAAGTCTATGACCGCACTGAGGGATTTGCCGGAGTCCGCGAAGTGGTATGGGAATGAAACGTGTCACAGCTGTTGCAGCATACGCGGAGTACACAGTAATTCCGCGTATGTGTCTCGCGCGACCCGACTATGCATTTTTTATTTTTCTCTCCTTTTTTTTTTAACTCTTTCCTTTTTTCTTTTCATCATACGTTCGTCGCCCCGTCGACCTCCATATCGTACATATCCTCGTGTATAATTGAAGATAGGACGCACACACACTCACACACGCACACACACACACACACGTGCGCACGCAGTCCGGTTATATCCGTACTCGCGCGAATGCAGGTACACAAACGGGCACGTATGCACTCAGCTTACGTGTGCCCGGAGAGGAAAAGTCGCGCGCGACTGACTCCGAACAGAACGAGGGATGGATATTGGCGAGCGACGAGTCCGAGAATAAAAGAAATGAGAAAAAAGAAAAACAGTACCTACGCTCGCGCGGATAAAGGAGGTCGGACCGGGGGAACAAGGGAGAGAAAGGAAATAAAATCGCAAAGCCGGCGAACAATAGTTGTACTGCTGTAGGGGGAAGAGAAGGATTGACGATTCTTTGCGTAATTGCAATTGGTACAGTGTGCGTTCGAATTATTGAAATTTGTCGGCACGGTTTGTGGAACAACGAATTTTTAAGAATTTCGACACGGGTCCGGGTAATTTCCTACCCGCGTCGGTCAAGCTCGTTTTCAAATAATTGGTTCGAAACTTGAATTTGAATTTAAGGTGTGAAAAGGTTTTTCTCTCTTTTCTTGTATGATTTTTGCTTCTTGTGGGTGAAAATGTTATGACAATGATATTATTGTTGTGAGAAGTTTTTATAGCCACCGTCAAATAAATTAATATTAACTAAAAAAAAATATATAAGAAGGCGGGAGTTTTTGTTGTGTTTCTGAACAGCCTCGACGAGGTTTCCGCATAATTTTTTTTTATTCGGCGATCTCGCCGAGGTTTTCGAATAATTTTTTTTGTTTGGAACCTTCGACGAGGTTTCCTATTTTTTTTTTTTACGTAAGGGAGCACGATAAAAAAGAGGCCCTGCCAATCTTGAAATTTCATAGCTCGCAGTTTTGCAATTTTCATAGGAACCAACTTCAATCTTCGATAACTTCGCGACTTGGTCGACCCGTTCTCTGCTCCGTCTTTCCCTTTCTCTTGTAACTGATTACACGAATATTCATGCTCCAAGTTCTCGCGCGGTTTGCCCACGGCGGCTCTCTCTGTCTCTCCGTTTCGCGACTTTACGAATTTGAAAGAGCGTCGAGAGCCGGTTGGAGCGATAAATGGAAAGCGGGCTTCCATCCCCTTTTCCGTCCTGTAACTCTTGCTCAAACTGCGCATGAATTTTGTATCGTATCGCAGTACATAAAAAAATAAAAAGTTTATGTCTCGGAACCTATAATTCTCAACAAATTTTTCATATTTTGTCATTTCAGAGACGAATCTCGATAATGCGGAGAGCGACCGAGTGATTCGCTGACGAGGTCCTCCGAAAGCTCGTCGGGGAGAGTTCGACCGGACGACGAGAGATGCGCCACGCACACTTCGAGAGGATATCCTAATCTTGCGAGGAGTCACAAGGATTTTATGTAACGACGACCGCATCGGATTAAAATAAGATGCGACGAGCAGCGAAACGCCTAAGGAACGACTGGACTCTGGGACCGCTACGGTACCTGCAGTATTGGAAGTACCGGAAGATCGTGTGATCGACCGCGAAGACCGACGCTGATTAAAAATTTTAAATTTTTTAAAAATAATTTTTAAAAAGAATCACCCAACTGAGTACATAAATCACGAATAAGGGATCAGACAGCGGCG
The DNA here is from genome assembly GCA_933228735.2 of Amblyteles armatorius. NCBI lineage: Eukaryota > Metazoa > Arthropoda > Insecta > Hymenoptera > Ichneumonidae > Amblyteles > Amblyteles armatorius. The sequence goes on along the minus strand of OW121689.1, from coordinate 680,697 downwards.
GATGAAGAAATAAAATAATAAAAATAAATAAAATAAGCGCACTATGTAAATTGAACGTCGTTCTCAATAATACTATTGTTTTAATGGCTGTGATTTTAATTATAGACATATCGTGCGTATAAATATCATATATAAACAGAATCGTCGAGTGTCGGCGCGGATGAAAATTAAAAAAAAAAAAAAAAAAAAAATTCAGTGCCGTGAGATTAGCAAAAGAAATATACAAATTAAGGCGGAGAGAAAAATATAATAACACGTTTGAAGGCTGATTAATGAATACTGTAGAAAAATATCTCATATTGGTAATTGGATTCATTCGGAGAGTAGCCGAGAATCGAGCGAGTGCGCGAGCGTACGACACAGCGGTGAAACCGTAACACGACTGTAAAAATAATAGCAGAGTCTAAACCAAAGAGGAAACTCTCCGTGGATTGTAGAAAGGCAGACGTGAAACACGAGTGACTTCTCGGCGGGGACGTAACGAGCGAGAGACTTTTCCGTAACCAAATAATTACCGAGGGAGCGCGAGATTGCGAAAGTCTTCGACCAATTTAACCGGGGAGTATCTGGAGGTGCTTCGGACGGCGGGAAATCGATTTGCAGAACTATTAACGGAATCTCTCGACTTATCGAAGATCCCGGAGTCCATGGAAAATGCGAAACCTCGGCGGAGCCGTTGAATCTTTCAAGTACCGACTGCTCGGGGACACGCGCTAGACGGTCGAGGGTTCGAGTCGTATCGAAGTAAAAAAAAAAGAAGAAAAAAAACCCCAAGGACCAGACGGTGCTGATCGGCCGAGGTTGCGGACGGGATTGACAAAACTTCGTGGGACTTAAATAGGCCATCGACGCAGACCCGGATCCGGAGAGACTCCGTGCCGGAAACTCGTCACTGGATTTCTTCGGGCACCGAGGGAACGGCAAACGTTTGTCGTCATCGCTCTAGTCATTACGGACCTTGATCGTTAAAAAAATAAAAAGAGAAACTACACTTAAAAAAAAAAATAATAATAATTAAAGATAAAAAGGAAGATAATAAGTATCGGAGAGTACATTAGACAGCGGTAGTCGGGCAGTGTGCTCGACGGTATGAGGGCCGTGAATAAGCGGTGCAGCCGTTAAACCGGCGATGCGGGACCTTAACGCTACCGCCTGTGCCGCTTTGTACGAGGAGGTCGAGTGGTCAGGAGCGGGTATCGTCGCGACCCTCGTCGTACTGGCTATCGTCGACGTAATGGTAATACTCGGCAACGTACTCGTCATCCTCGCGGTCTACCATACCAGCAAGCTCAGGAACGTCACTAACATGTTCATAGTGAGCCTCGCGGTCGCCGACCTTCTCGTGGGAGTGGCCGTTCTGCCTTTCAGCGCTACCTGGGAGGTGTTCAAGGTGAGCTCATAAATATAATGGCAATTCACCGGGCGTCGTATAATCCGATGCACGACGATCCTGACGATCCCTCTGTGCACCGAAGGCTTCCGCGGTCCTCCCTCCACGTCGGCCACCTGCGATACCTGTCCTCCCGGTTCTTCGGTCCCGTGCATCGTCGGCATGCCCGTCGGACAATGAGAAAACGCCCGGGGCCATTAGGTCGCTGAATCCCCCCCCGGATGCGCCTCCGGGCAGACTGCACACTGCGGTCGCGGAGTATCGAGTATCTTTGATACCTCGGAAAACCACCTTCAAAGACCGTCCTGACCATTCGCTTCTTTTTTTTTTTTTTTTCCTTGACCGCCTCACTACGACCACTCTATTCTTCCATGGGCTCGCCGACTCGGCAGTGTTCGAAAGCTTTCGCAATTATCATCTCTCGAATTTTCACTCGCCTCGAGTGCAATAATCGATTAGCTGCGGAGAGAAGAAAAAATCGTCTGGGTGCGGAATTGATGCGAGCAATATTGTTTGCTCGATTCCGCACCCAGATGATTTTACAGTGCGTATACAGACACGCGTATATAGTCCCGATAGCAAAAAGTCGTGCAGGCACGGAAAAACCTCGGCACTGTTTCTTCTCAAGTTTCAACTCTATTCTCTAATTGATTGGCAAATGCATCCACCATTCAGTGTGGGGATTGATGAAAACTTTTAAAAAATTGTCCAACATTGATCTTTTTTCTACCATTATTCGGCGATCGATCGCGGAGTGTAGAGATCTTTGATACCCCGGAAAAACCACTCTCAAAGCCGCTCTCGACATACGCTTGTTTTTTTTCCTTGACCGCCTCACTACGACCACTCTATTCTTCTCCGCGCTCACGGGATCCGAAGTATCCGAAAGCTTTCGTAATTATCAACTCTCGAATTTTCACTCGCCTCGAGTGTTACAAAAGTTTAGCTGTGGAGCGAAAAAAAATGGTCTGGGTTTGGAATCGATGCGAGCAAAATACCGCATACAGTCCTGATAGCGAAAAGTCATGGAGACGCAGAAAATGAAAAAAGGGAGGAAATTTGCGGACGCGAGCATTCGCTAGATTTTCGCTGTATCTGCTGCCCGGCCACGGTACAGATTGTACGGTAATATATATATATATATTCACGGTAGTTCCGGAACCAACGAAACCCTGTTGTGGTCGAAACGAGACCGCCGCGCAAAACCGCACCGCTGTAAAACTTTCGCTCGACGCCCCCGCAACGGTATCTATCTCAGGTCCACCGCGGCCGCGGGGTTCGGTTCGCAAAACTTTTCGCGGCTCACGTCGCTTCGCTCTCGAATGGCCCGCGACCTCGCGCACTACTCCAATTACCTGCGATACATGGACCGTCGTCGAGACGTACGCCCGTTCGCTTCCGTTCGGTAGCCATGTCGCGAGGAAGCCCTGCCCACGTGTACCCGTTGATTTTCCGAGGGTATCATCGCTGCACATATTACTGAGACACCGAGGGGTGCCACCGGACTGATAGTTCGTTTCCGCAACTTTTATTTCTTTCTTTTTCCTTCCATCTTCCTGTCCGCCTTCTCGCCCGACATGCAACTGCCGCTGTTACGTCTTCCTCTTATTCTTTAACTTAGTCTTCTTTTACTTCTTCGTGTTCTTTCGCGTCTTCGTCTTCTTTTACTTGTTCGCATTCTTTTACGTCTTCGTCTTCCTTTACTTCTTCGAATTCTTTTTCATTTTCCTCCTGTTCTTCTTCTTTTACTCGCTGCTTTTATTCATCTAAAGAAACATGAAAAATGCATGCAGCCTCGCGACACATTTCGGCCTCTCGGCGAGTGTTCTTGAAAATTACGAAACGCTCGATAACGCCGGTTGATGGCACCGAGCTGCGTCCATTTTCATAACGTAGCGTTGCAATGTACGCATCGCGTACATTAAATGGTATCGGCGATTCTGATCGTTGCATTGGTTCATTTCCACAGGTCTGGATCTTCGGTGACATATGGTGCTCGGTCTGGCTGGCCGTCGACGTCTGGATGTGCACCGCATCTATACTCAATCTCTGCGCCATAAGTCTCGATCGATACCTGGCAGTGACGAGGCCCGTCAGTTATCCTCAGGTAAGCGGTACCAACAACGCATCATATTTGACTCCCTTGTTCGGCTTAACCCCGATGGCCCAGAGCCCGTGCCCGTCGACGTCCGGCAACCCGGTTACCTCATTATACCGCCTGCCTATCCCTGAGCTGACGCACAGACTGGACGAGCAGAATACATGTAGAAATATATATGCAAAATTGATCATCCAACGGATCAAACCGTTTTTCTTTTTAGGTATCATTCATATATATATTCAGGAATATTCAACATATATATTTCAGGTTTATAGCGACAAATTTTTGTAACACATGCTTAAAAATCCCACTTTTCGCGCCTGTAATGTGTGGCCGAAGTCGCGCTTTTTTTTAGTAATCGGTGCGAGATAAATATTGTGAACATAATTTTTTTTTTTTTTCATCCCACAGATAATGTCGCCGAAGAGAGCAAGGCTACTCGTCGCCGCGGTGTGGGTCCTCAGCTTCGTTATATGCTTTCCACCGCTGGTTGGGTGGAAAGATCAAAGGGTACGTCCTGTATTCGACATAACCAAGGGACCGTACTTAATTAATCCACCATACCGCCTCGAGCCGCTTTCTCTTCTGTATAAATCACGTTGGCCGAGTCATCGATGCGAAGGGACGACATCAAGGGCGATTAATTAAGAGACGGATCTAACAGACCGATGTTTTACGCCATCGCCAACAGCTAAATCACCGTTCGATTGTCTGTTACAGTATCACCCTCCGCACAACGTGACCCCCGGACAGAGCGGACCATTCAACCACACGATCATCCGACACGAATTTAAACCTTGTCCGTGGATCTGCGAACTCACCAACGACGCCGGTTACGTCGTTTACAGGTACGAATTATGGAATAGGAAAAAAAAACGTTTAATTGATTTTGGTACTATTTTTTTTTGCCTCAGTGTGCTAGAAAAATTTCGTCGCATCGACGAGACTCCAATAGTCAATCCGGTTATGTGTATTCGTTGTAATACAGTACGTAGTCTACCCATGGACAGTTGCCCAACGTGTAAACGGGACGGGAGAGAAACGCTTATCCGGTCCGCGCTGCGATGAATTTTCCCGTGCCGTAAGCTCGGGGTGCGCTTCGTGCTGGGAATTTCCACGAACCGGAGGGGAGAACTCTCGGGCAGCGATCTTCCTTATCGCCGAGTGGCTCACCGACGTCGATTAGATCGAATTAATATTCGCAACCCGTCGTGAATACCATTGTCGTCGCGGTTTGAGCGGCCCCGAAGGCCCCGCTGGCGTACACGAGTCGGTCGAGCATGAATTCACCCTCGGTATGACCACCCGTCACGTGCCAGGATTGATTATTATATAGTTACTCGAGTAAACACACCGACGAATCGGACAGGGAGGATGGAGGAGATCCACTGAGCGCGTGCTTCGTTTTCCGAGCTAGCCGTTGCTCACGTATGCTCGGGGAATTATAGCAATATATATGCGGACCAGCGGAGAAGAAGGGATAAACAATTCCGCGAGCGCATGGTCGACGAAGGATCAACAATTTGCCGCCGTACCTTCGGAGTTCTCTCCCTCCGATTCTCCCGGGCGCACAATAAACAGCGTCACGAGTGCCCGTAACTCTTTACCATTCCGCGAATAGCGAGCCGCGTTCACCGGCTTGAAGAATTTATTCCATACAATGTAGCGCAGGCTAGTATAGAATGTTTAATTTTTATTAAATTTTTTTTTGTTATTCTTTTCATCTTTCTCTCATCGGGATATCCATTGTAGAGAGGAACGCGTTCAGGGCCTCTCCTTCGCTCCGACCCACGTTCTTCCGCTATCGCATTCATTCGACACGCTCACTTGTACAAACTCGTCGTTTTATATTTTTCTTTCAGTGCCCTCGGTTCCTTCTACATACCGATGCTAGTCATGCTGTTTTTCTACTGGAGAATTTACAATGCCGCGGTATCCACGACCAAGGCGATCAATCAAGGCTTCCGAACGACGAAGGGCTCGAAGATGCTGGGTTCCAGGTAACTACCGATGCGCGCTAGGCACACGTGGCTCGTCGATCGCGATAATACGCGAACAACCGGTATCAGCATTGAGCAGAAGCCAGTTATACGAGATGTTTAATAGCCGCTTCATTAACACCGCGAACAGCCGGTTAATTGACACGAACGATCCGATTAAAACTTCCACACACGTAATAAACGCTGCGAAATGTTGAGCGCTTATTACGTTTGTCCGGCGTTTCTCTATAAACGGCTCTTAGCGCGCGCCGCTGCTCGTCGCTATCGCTCGACTTCGTTTCCATCTGTCGCGCTCTCTGCGTCATCAAAGTTTCCATAAACTTGCTCGGCACGGGAGCCGACCGATATCGCATTCCGCGTGCTTCACGGCGCACCGTCTTCGTTCGTCCCTCAGCGGGCTTCGAAACCGTACACATCTTCATTGAACTTCGAAGTCTTTCGGTCCGTAGAAGCGCGCGTGTGCCTACGGCTGATATAACTAATAATCCTTAATTACACACAGCGCGAAGCCCCTTAATTACTGGAACTCAAACTCGTGATTCGCAGTCTCGGTGAGAGTATCCCGGTCTGCCCTATAAATAAATTTCTCTGCACGCAGGTTTGTATTTCGGTGGGGCCTCCTCGATACTCCGAGCTGATGTATTAATTATCGGTTAAATATAGAAGCCAAACTGGGTATCGGATCGTTGTTGTACGTAAATTAGAAATGGGTATACACGGATTGCATTATTAAACGTCCTCGACGATCGCGGAACAACCGTGAGAGGCATCGAGACCGGAGCCTCCGGGCGTTCGGCAGAATTATTAAAAAAAGCAAAAACCGTGAACGAGAAGAATTCTTCATTATAACTAGAATGAGAACCCAGGTAAGCGAAGAGTTCAGTGCAATGTGGAGTATAAGAGAAAGCGAGGTACCGCACGTTGTCCGGTATATAAACGTTGCAAGCCTTTCAATATTAAAAAAAAATATTTTCTTCTACTTCGAAAAAAAACATGGAACTCCTCGTACAACGTTTTACATGCGACCCTGGAAATCTTTCGTGACTGTCGAGCCAATTTTTTAATAATAAAAAAAAAATTGTTCTAAATACTAAAACTCCTATTAGTCGCATCCGAAATACTGGAAGAACATTTTAGTAGCAATACCTGTTCGAGTCTTGTGACTTTGATTGCATTGTAAATTGTTTCCAGATTCGACGAGCAGCGTCTAACACTGAGGATACACAGGGGCCGCGGTAGTGTCCACAACGGTAGCAGCAACAACGGCAGTCCGAGGAGTCCGGAGTCGGGGAGAAGTTCGGTCAGACGCGAGAAGATCAAGATATCGGTGTCTTATCCGAGCACCGAGACACTGAACACGAAATGCAACACCCTCGAGCGAACGCCCTCAAAGTGTTCGCAAATATCTGTTCACTACAGCAACGGGCAAACTCAGAGTCAGCTGTGTCCTAATTCGCGGAGTACCCATCTCAAAGTGGGTGTACATCTGTATGATAATTTTACGTGTAACTCTACCTTCGGCTTCTCTTTACTACCTTTCTCCAAATCGGTCTTATCTCCTCTTACTCTTCGTCCATTTAACTCTCATTTCATTCGCACTCTGCATGCATCGATGTGCTTAAGCTCCCTCGGAAATTGCAGATGGTTCTCGACCATTCGGCAAGAATAACCGACATATCCAATCCTCAACTTTCCTCTCCGTATCGATCTTTCGCGATACTTGGAAGCAATCACCTCAACGTATACGATTCCAGTGTACCTCCTTCCTTCTCCCTCTTCGCTACCCAATTTCTATTCCTTTCCGTCTGAACCGGCTTTACCCTTGTTTTCTTTCTTTTTTTTTCTTCCCTCTAAACCCTCTCCGTACTCTTGTACACTTATGTGCCGCAACATACGATACCGGCGCACGTATCGTCGACAACAATAGATGCGGCTCTTATCTTCATCCCCGTACTATAGAGTGCATCCATGTACCGTGTACCGATATATACTGTCCCGAAGCTCAAGGTCTCTACCGAGCTCTACCCTTAAAACTAGCAGGTTATTCTGACTCGGGCACTTCTCGCCCTCGCTATTCACTATGGCACTTAGAAACCGGAAATTTAGATTATCGGTATGACGTAGCTTCCGGTCGAAAAATTATATTTTCAAACCGGAGGTGACGATTTTCCGATGTGACGTAACTTCCGGTCGGAAAATGATATTTTCAAACCGGTAAAAACCCATTTCCGGTATGATGTAACTTCCGTCGTAAAAAATGGGATTTTGAAACCGGGGGTGACATATATCCGATATGCCATCACCGACGTCATGTCGCTGTATCCACTCAGTCTATACGCACCGACTGTGCGACGTCGAGCACGCGTTGACTTGCATCACTCGCATTGTGGTCCGACCACTCGCGCGCGTGACTACTGACCGACCGCTCCAGAACCTCGAAACGAACTTCCTAAACGAGCTCGGATTCTCGGCTGACTCGATTAAATAACTCGTGACCGATTTCAGCACATTTCGGATTTATCGTCCAAACGAGATATCGGAGACTGTCGATTAATCGGCAACACGACGCTGGAAGTTGTAGCAGGAACCGGGGCAAAATGGAACGGCGTCCTCCATCTGAGTTGAGACTGTTTTTTTTTCCGCAAAAAGTTTGTGACACTGGTCGATTTTGCCTCGAGGTTCCATTTTGCCCCGACGTCGACGAAACATTACTTCGATCGGTCTGGTCTAGATATAGGTTGGCACTGAAATATCAGCAGGGTCGATTTTGGACACAATTATACGTGGACAAATATCACCACAGTGATAGAAAATGCAGAACGGTCGATGCCAAAACAAACCGTTCGATTAACACGAACGGGACGAAACGGGAATACGCACTCGGTCTCTGTGTCGTCATTTTTGTATGCATGTGCTCAATTAACCAGTTCGGCGTGCACTCCTCCCCGGCCTTATTATCAATGTTTGCCTGCCATTTAACATTTAATCGACTACAATGCGAATTATTAAACAATGCGCACTGAGGAAAAAAATGTATTGAAATCGGTGAAAGGTTTTTCTTTCAATAGTCGCCATATTATATTTATTTGGCGTGAGAATACAATTAATTGAAATAAAATTGAACCTATAATCTCAAGCCAATTTGCCTTTGAATTCGAATTTTCGGTTTTATTTAATTTAATCATATCCTCGTAGAGTATGAACATGGATAATAAATATGAGTATAGAAAACACATTTAATTGATTCTGGTACATTCTGTTCTGGATTGTATTTTTTTTCCGCTAGCTTTGTATAACGTTTTGTACTCATTGATTATTAATATGTTGTCCGAATATGAATGGTTGCTAAAGGGTAATTTATTTCTGTTCGGCAGGTGAGCGGAGTCAACAGGATCGGAACCAACAAGAGGCCGAGCCGGCGAAGCAGCTGCGAGAGTCAGATGACCGGCGACGACGTTTCTCTGCGAGAACTGACTCAGGGCAACGAAGAGAAGCCCCGTGTGGTGAAAATGGGCAAGAGGAACATAAAGGCTCAGGTACAGCATCGTTCTATTCAGCGTTAACGACTAAATCAGCCATCATCGCGTATGATCGGATATAGGAATCGTTGAGCGCGCATCCAACCCCGCACGAGAATTGTTTAAATTCCGTTGTAAACGTGTGGGATACACATACGCTGCCCTTCGAGTCGATTATCTCGCGGGAATTCATTCGATTTCGTGATATTCGATTACAATTGTCCACTATCAACCGACAAATAGAAGAGGGCATGGAATGAAGAGGTATCGAGCAATTGCAAACTGTTGTACACAGATTCAAGTAAATATGCAATTTCGCAACGCGAGAGTGAATCCGATTCCGATTCGTGCGCGCATAAATTGAGTCGTTCCCATGGGACGGGCTCGACGAATCATCGTTAGTGCTTCACTGTGCCAACGATAAAACCTCTTCAATGAAATGTTTCCAAATTAACAGCGAATTAACAAAATTGCACGCGTCACCGTGCGCCATATTCCAGGTGAAGAGGTTTCGAATGGAGACAAAAGCCGCCAAGACTCTGGGCATCATAGTCGGTGGTTTCATACTCTGTTGGCTTCCGTTCTTCACGATGTACCTGGTCCGTGCGTTTTGCCCGAACTGCATCCACCCAACCGTCTTCAGCGTTCTGTTCTGGCTCGGTTACTGCAATTCCGCGATAAACCCGTGCATTTACGCCCTCTTCAGCAAGGACTTCAGATTCGCTTTCAAAAGGATAATCTGCAATTGCTTCTGCAAGCGGAAAAGCCGCGGTCTGAGACGTGGAAGCGACGGAAGCCAGTTGGCCGCAACGAGGTGAGTGTTCGGGAAGTGGAATCCTCGTGAAATCCACTGAATTCTAACTCTGTATTCGGTCGTAACAGTGCCTGACGCATTCGCAGGAACGAGAGAAGCCCGAGTTACTCGATTCGGGTGCCACATCACGGGGTCTCGATCGAGGACTCCGATCCGGATCCGAGCTCGGATCACAATGCTCATTCGCAGAGTGACTCCAGATGACTGTAGCACGTCAGGGCAGGCGCCCATCGCGTCGCCTTCGACCCGAGAACTTCAGGGGTCAGTTTCTACTCTCGTTGACCGTGACACAACGAAGAGTGAAGCGAATGAGAAATCCTTCGAGATCAGATGACGCACTCGCTGGATACTTTCCCTCCCCTCGTGCGTCCCGCCGATCAACCGGTGGTACCGGAGGCGCATCGGAGGAGGAGGAGGCTTCCACCCGGATCCCGTAAGCGTCTCGGATGAATTGTACTCTAGTCATTACAAAAAAAAAAAAAACACAATCGTAAGACTCGAACGTGTAAAAGCTAGATTGCGAGAGTGAACGAGTGAGATTGAGAGAGTGACCGACGGTGTTGTGCGTGCGTGCAGGATATAGATACGAGAGGAATCGCGTGACGAAACGTTGTCATATCGAATGCACAAAGGACTCATAAAACGTTAACTGTAACTCTAAAGCGTTAACGTTAAATGTCTACCGATAAATGTATAGGTAATCTATGTAATAACGATGTTATATATTATTATTATATTTACATATATGAATGTATATTCGACCCCGGTGTTTTTCCAAGTGGCGCCTATCACACTGTACGGATAATAACGATCAATATTTCGCGGCGGAACTAACGGCCTCGTACGTTCTGCAAAGAGAGCTGGCGAACGAGCGGAACACGATCGCCCACTCTCTTTCCCCGTACTATTCTGTGACACTACTACCGAATTAACTACTCCTATTCATGTATCATATTATCGTCAAAAAAAGCAACAAAAAAAAATGAAGAATAAGACAAAAAAGGAAATTATACGTAAGTGAAGACAAGCAAGAAGTGAGATAATGATAATAAATATGCAAAGTCGAGGGTGACAAGCTCAATCGTTTATCATTCATTTGTTCCTGTTTTTCTTCAATTGACCTGCTGCATTTTTGCTGGATTTCGAGTGTAGAGCGAAAAATGCCGATTTGATTTTCCAGAGCTACGAACCGAATTATTTTTATTGAGTACTTTCTACAATCCGCCCTCGTCGTCATAGTAAGCTTCCGGTGAAAATTGTTGCGAATCCGCTCGCAGCGCCCCCGCGCGACTGTTCACTGTTTTTCTGTTGTACAGCGCCACCTGCACTTCCTCGATCGTTTTCCCCTTAGTTTCTGGCACGAGGGTAAACACGAACAGTGTCCCGATCGCGCAGATCGCAGCGAAGACTCCGTACGAAGCCGGCAATCCGATAAGATTAACCATATTCTGAAATATCTTTGTCACGAGAAAAGCCAGAGTCCAGTTGCACACGGCCGTCGCCGAACTCGCGACACCCTTCACGTTGCTCGGAAAAATCTCGCCTATTATTATCCAAGGTATCGGGCCATAACCTACACTGAATATTACGATGAAAACGGCGACGGCGACGAGTGGCAGCCAGCTGACCCCGGACAGATCGTAGTTAACCTGTGAAAAGATTGCGTCGATCAATCTCACGGTAACCGACGCTTTCATCGGACCAATGAGCGTAGAGTCCTTACCATAAAGTGAAAATAACCTGTCAGAACGAGTAGGCACGCGCCCATTACACTGGAACTGATCAACAGCAGAACTTTCCGTCCGGTTCGATCGACGAGCATGGTCGATGCGTATGTGGCGATCACTTGAACGACTCCGACGATAACGGGGCACATGGTAGAGCTCAGTTTTGATCCCGCGGCGATGAACATCGTCTCGGCGTAGAAAATAACCGTGTTCACGCCGGACAGTTGTTGAAACACCATAAGCCCTTCGAGGATAAAACAATCGCGAGTGTACCGTGTTTTCGTTCATTGTGCGTTCATAAATCGCGACGGGTTTCTCGAAGTGCCCGCGTAAATCTCGCGCTTACCGAGAGCAATCAATAGTCCCATTTTGTGGTGCGAGAGCTCGGCGACACCGACTTTCTCGCCTTGCGACTCCTGGCTCCGCTCCAGAAGCGCCAATTCATATTCGGCATCGTAACTGGGTCCGCGGAGACGGCGAATCGCCGACTTGGCCTCGTCCCTCCGATTTCGGGCGACAAGCCAAACTGGAGATTCCGGCATGAAGGGAAATGTCACGAGGAGAATCGCCGGTACCGTGGAGCAGGCAATCGCTATCCACACCAAACTCTCCGTCCATCCTGTTACACAAGGACGACAGAGAAACATCGGCGTTATCGAGAAATTTGTGATTCAAGGTTTTATTTGTGATTTTTTTTTTCGACGAATATTTACCTGTTATATACGCAAACAGTATTCCTATAGTGATTTGCAGCTGAAAAAGACTACCGAGGGATCCTCTGATTCTCGTTTCCGCTATCTCGGATATATAGACAGGTACGACGACCGTTGACGCGCCCGACGCCGCTCCGGCAATGAAACGGCCGATGCAGAGGCTGCAAAATGTGAGTGAAAGATTAAATGTTTGTTGCGTTAAAATTTCGAGCGGATAGATGAAAAAAATTATTGGCTGATCCGCCAATATTTCCGCGAATATTTACCAAATAACGTTCGGTGCGAAACCAATGATAAACCAGCATAACAAGAGAGGTGCCGTGGCGATCAAAATGCTCGTCTTACGGCCGATTGCATCGGCCAGAAAACCCGCGGGCACCGCACCGACCAGTGCGCCCAGAGGGACCAAAGATCCTATCCAAGATCCTTCCTCGGGGCTCACTCGGAGAGTTCCGTTTCTGTTGAAGAGCGGCAGAGCCGGCGAAGACCAGGAGAGGTACGTCCCAGCGGAAAATATTGCGAGGGTTGCTGGTAAGCATGGATTTGTTTATTGGCATGAGAGTCCGGGATAAATCTTAATCCTATCGATCTTATATTATGGCTCTGTATCTTCTTATATATATTTTGGCAAACTGTGGGTTTATTTGTTGGATTGTCGCACCCCCACTTCACCACCCGGTCGGTGAAGCTGAAGCCCCTTCTTGGTGAAACTTGGAGAGTTCTTATTACAGTGCAATCCATGCGTGGGAGCCCATGTAACCGCTAGTGTATACACTGGCGGTTATGTTGGCTCGCGGCTCGCATGGATGGCATCGTTCATATCATATGGAAATCCATTCCATATGCTATGAAAACAGTAATTCCGAAATTATAACATATGGGATGCGGTTCGGATTTCTGGATTCCATTCCATACCCTATGAAAACCAAGTTTCCAGCTGGGAAAATAGAGGGCTCAGGGAAGACAAACATCCAAACAAACCCACCGTTTTCCAAAATATATATAAGATCACTGAATACGCGATTTCTCGGCTCTCGGAATTTCGGAATTTCGAAATCCATTCTATATGCTATGAAAACCGGGGGGTTTACAAAATATATATAAGTAGATGTATTAAATATATATTGTGTGTGTTTGAAAAGAGTGGGTCAAGCCGGAACCCGACAGGTCCATTTTACCCTGGGGTTCCGTTTTGCCTCACTCTTCCCTGTTACCTCTAATTACAGTACAAACTCTTGCTGTCGAGAAATGAATTATTAAAATCCGTTATACAATTTGATCACTGTGAAAGATTAAGGCTCGCGCCAGTAAACTCGGCGAGAGTTCGCCGACCTTGGATCAGTATTATTAGCGTGACCGGGATCTTTATCGAATTTCCGAATTTACTCACCGAGAAGCGAGGCAACCACTTGCGGAAGTTTCTTTCCGTCCGCCATTTGTGTCCTCGCGTCCCCGTCAACGTTCAACCGCTGTGGCATCGTTGGAGTATTTCCGGATGAGAGATATCTCTTCGCATTGACACTAAAGCATCGAGCACTTTAACTCACCAGCGAAGACTTTTCTCACCCGCTAAAAAAAGCGCCGAGCGTAAAATCGCGGTTAACATTAACGACGTTCCAAACAAACACCGAGAGTCTTCATTCTTCGCGTCCTATCGATGTAAGTCCGTAGTCGTTCTCTCATAACAAAATTTAAAAAAACCCTACAAGCTCAAAGTTCGAGTATTATCGATGTGGCAGTAGCGATCTCTATTGGATCGAACGGTACATCCGATGCAACGCGGATTTTCCATCTGATCGACAATTACGTATTAACGCGGAAAACAATTTGACGCCAGACACGGTTCGAACGAGAAAATCGACGAGGGACGATCCGATAAGCATGACACAGGTTCAAAGACTTTGATCTCGGCGAGTATAATAGTCTCGGCTGAATTAAACATTGTGCATTGCGACATGGGATAATTTCGCAACGGAACTATACAGTCTACATGGTAATGAAAGGTGAATGAATGCGTGGTATGTAGACTCAAATTCGCATTGTCTTTATTATTCGTCGTCGCATTATACCAACATAGCGGTATCGTGTGTCGCACCGTGACTGTATAGCAGCCACAGAGTGAGGTACAGCCCGAGAGAGAATGCGATAATGACCGTACACGGTCCTGGCATAAATCGAGGAGGAGACCCTTTATAATATTGTCATACATTATATTACGTTGCGCGGACAGACGCGTACATCTTATCGAGTGCGAATACGAGTCAAGTACGTTCACAACTAATCGGGCGTATGCACTCGCTTCGCGTGACTACGACGATCGAGGTTGTCGAACGGACTCGAGAGGCATTCGATGCCAAGTGTAACCGAAGGAGTGAACCCACCACCGTTCCGCTCTCGGCGATTGCCCAAAAGACCCGTCGAGCCCTCTCCGGCGATGCTGTCGGAACATCGTCGATACGAACATTCCGAACAACGAGAGTGCACAGTAGACGGCGATAACGAGACCATAAATCCTATAGAAGCAGCATGTGTTACACCGTCAACGAAGGAAAGTTAAACGCGCGACACTTTATGGAACCCATACGTTTCCCGTACGATATGTAAAATATTGTCGCCCGGTAACGAAGCGAGATGCAAGCTGTAACGCAAACCGTCGGTTGCCTTCGGGAGCTCGAGAGGGAGGTCGTAATATTTCGTTCGTAAGGGATCGACGAGGCGAATCGAGTGGATCGCTCGTACCGTTTCGTTTTGTTGACGGAGGACGGTGGACCGGGAGAAGTATCGTTATTGCATGAGGATAGGAAACTCGTTAGTCGATCGAGAGTCGCGTTTGAGAGGTCGGGAGGGACCTTCAGGCTTCGGGCAGATTGGTCGCGACGACACGGAAGCCGTTTTGATCGGCGACGTAGTGAACCTGCTGAAGCAGACCGTTGGCATCGACGTAGCTGTAAGCGCCCCGGGTCGTGCCGTCCAGCGAGCGGGATTCCGTCTTCGAGCTCGTGTCTCCGACGTAACTGTAGTCGTACTGTCCCAGAGAATCTTGGGTGTGACGGAGGGAACTGTGGAGCAGCCTGTACGGGACGACCGGCAGAACGTACGACGCTGCCGGCGCCACGACGGAACTGTGAATATTCGGCAGGGGAATAGCGTTCACGCTCTCGACATTTTGGTATCGCGCGTAGTTCTGTTCCTTCTTCTCGTTTTCCTCCCGCTCGAGGAGGCTCGGGTCGGGCCTGGGGATTTCGATTCTAGCGGCCTCAGCGCCGGACAGCAAAAATGGATTTCTCAATTCGGCCCCCTGCGCCCCGCTCGACTCCACGTCGCTCGTGTCACGTTGAACCTGAAGTTTGTAGTCGCCGGCGAAATCGTTCGGCGATGACTGAACGGACCGCACCAGTTGCCAAGACGTTTTCCCAGCGTTAGTGTCCGTGCCGAAATTGTTCTCGACGTTCTTAAATTCCTCGAGATGTTTCCTTCTCGCTGCGGCCACCTCGGGCGTCTCGCTCACGGCCAGCGAACCCTCCGAAGCTGGCTGCTGCGGAAGATTGCTCGCGTGCACCCTGAAGCCGTTCTCGGCGTCCGCCGAGTAGGCGACCGTTTGGAGAATCCCATTCGCGTCTATGTACGAATATCCTGCGAACGAGCGTATAAAAAAAATGAATATTGAGTCTTCGACGATTGCGCGTATTCCGTACAGGATGAGATAATGCCGGAGGAGGAAGAAAACGAGGATTTATATAATACTCGATGACGTTTCGCTGAACGATTATATCGCAAGAGGGATTCGAGGCGGAGATCGACGCTCCCGCGATAATCATGTAGGCGGGCTGAGAGAAATTAATGTCGGGAGTTAGGCTCGTCCTGCGTGGAAGATACACTTGACGCGTCATTCAACGGTGGGACGAAACGTCTATACGTTTTCCATGTAATATTTTTTTTACGAACCGTGTAAGCCAAAGAAAATTTTCGAGTGTAATTAACGAAGCAATTTAGCCAAAAGGCCGAAGGCCGGAGGATATTACGTTTCGCTCGTAACGAGTTGGGCCGTTAGAACTTACCACCCTGCGTGACGCCGTTCGATCTCGTTTCCATCTTCGCGTGATGAGGTCCCGTGTATCCGTACCGGTACGAGCCCGAGCCATCCTGGGCGTGATACTGGTTCAGCAACGGCAGAGCGGCCACCGGCTTCAGCCAGAAATTGGCAACCGGCGAGGCCGACGACAGGCCCAGCAGGCTGCAGCTCAAGACGAACACCTGGACCGATAACAAAATCACGATTAGAGGCGATCGTCGACGAAGTCACCCACTAACTCGAGACAACCGTCACGAGTGAAATCTCAATCGTACTGATGCAAAAGAACTCTCTACTCACGACAAACATTTTTAATCTCTCTAACGTCGACGTTTTATTTTTTATGTTTTTTTTTTTCGGTCGGACCGAACGATTTCACCGGAGCTATAGACAACACTCGTGTAGAGCGAGAGATGAGAGCGTTAGGGTCGGGGCGTGTTGCATCCTCTTATATAGGATCCCCGTGGATGCGGGAACGAGCCTCGCGTACCCGCGGTGTTGCCCCCCACTACCTCATCGTCATGTGCACCATCATCGCTGTGTGCAGCAACGGCAGCCGCATCTCTTCTTGGGCTTCCTCTCTCTGCGCTTCCCGGGCCCTGTGCAGGGCCCTCGCCGCGCGGCACTCGCGCCTCGCGACCACAAATCACCCCGAGTTCGATTTCCACGCCGATAAATCAAGCTTTATTGGTTTCAGCGAACTCGAGCGAGCGAGCTCACTCGCACGAGTCCCACAGCTCCGGGCGATATACTCGCGAAACTCAGTCTCCGCCTTTTTTTTTTTTTTTTTTTTGGCGCTGAGATTTTTTTTTCGCTTCTTTATTTGCTCCCGACGTACACGCACATCGCATTCGTGCGTGTGTGGATATAGTCCGCGAAAACCACTGTTACAGCATTAACGGCGCATCCGATGCTCGATGCTGTTAAATTTTAGGGGTACACTCGATCCAACCCATCACAGAAAAATACCATCGCGATAAACATCGCAAGAAACATCATAAAACGCCTCCGGCTCTAGATTTTTCTTTTCTTACTTCGATTAAAGACGCAAGGTATTTTATCACGTGAGCGGGGCAAAAATGTAGTCAGACGGCGCTCAGTCGCTATTTCGCATAGCAGATGTACGCTATTCACGAGGTTGCTGTACCCTATTAGGGTACAGCAATGGGAGTCGCATACGATACGCTGTTAATGACAATAAAACTTCAACTTAACGCGGCTGAAATTCTGCTGAGAATACGCGGGTAGCATACATTTTTTTTGTGTTCGACCGAATTGGGTTGTGCGCCGGTGGATCTGGGGGATGATATTAATCGCTTGAAATTATGCTCGAAACGGAGAATTAACGAGCCGGAGTCGAACGCACCCGCAGCCACGGGACTTTGAGCTCGTCCATTCTCCGTGACAATTCCATTCGAGTTACTCAGCGCGCGCGTACGGCTCCTCGCGAATCCGGGCGCGAATAATTCATCGCTCACCGAACAATGAGATAACGTGGGTGTGTTTTGCGCGTTGGATTTGACATTGGCACTAAAAGGCCTACCCGGCGTAGCGGCACATTTTTTACCGCTCCCGTACAACGCACTTGCAGATTTATCCTGTCGCGCCTTACATCGCGAAGCTCTGTACTGTGAGTCGGATCGGTGAGGAAAAAATGCATCGGAAGCAACTACAGTTCAACGAGATTCACTTTTCTTTTTTTTTTGTATACGAAATCCCGTTAACATTTTTTCCTTCATTGTAATACTATGTAACATTCTCGCCACGTTCGTGACGACTTTAAGGATTCTTATTGAAACTGTAATTCTATTCATTGTTTTTTCGCAGTGTAACGAGATTGGGTGAAAAGCGTTTCGGAACGAGAATGAAAGGCACGATATTATGCACGAGCCCACTAATCCTGCATCGCACATGTGGTAAGTAAATACACGGATAAAAGGACAGCGGAGAGAGAAGAGAAGGATTCCGTGCACGTGGAAGCTTCCCCCGATACGCGTATACCGTGCCGTACCGGAGTGAAGAATGTGGCGATGAATATGCGCGTTCTCGATGCATCGCGTTAAAGACACCATGGGAGAGACTACAACAAAGAGACACGGAATTTCCTCTCAGGATGTAAGTGTTTGTCTCTCGCGCGTCTGTCCCCGATTTGAAAAGGGTTAGTGTGAAATGCCTGTCCGCGTTGGACAAACAATCGATCGGTTGCCGTGATCATCGGTAGAGGTGAGCGAGGCGAAACGGACCTCAATTTGGGATGAGACTTTTGTTTTTATGCCCCGCGAAGAAATGGTAAAACGCTCAGCTTCGCCCCGGGTGTTCCTGTACATCACTGCCCGTGATTGTTTTCCTCTTTCGTTCCCTTACGATTTAATTTTTTTTATTTCAGCATCTCCAGCATTAGATTCCTCATGTCCTCTTCAAGAGCTCGCACTGCGTCCGCGCGCGCCTGCCCGGCTGTAACGCCCACGCGTCCAGTACGAGCCACGTAACCCTCGTGCGCTGACCATATCACCATAAAAAGGAGAACAAGTTTTCGCCCGTGGAACAAGAGTCCTGCACGCGAGAAGTGGTTTATGTCGGTATCTGTGTATTTATGTAGCGTATAGATACTACGGCCACAGACTAGACTAGTTGGGCCATAGGTACCTTATTCACTCGGCATTGGTATCCTGTACGTATTCGTTTCGTTACAGTGTGCGTTTACAAATAGAGTGCGAATCGACTTCGGGTGGTGGGTATGGCTTCACGTATTAGGATACAGTTCCGCGAAGGCCTCCTCGATCCTGGACCGATCTAATCTTAGTGAAGCACAAGAGTTCGTTGCCACGCTCCTTCTGCTCTTCCGATATTTCCATCCGTATAAAGTTCCGCAGTGGAATTTTCTCTCTTTCCTGAATATGCTGATACAATGCGTTCTCCCATATCTCGGCGTGCCATTCACCGATGCACAGCCTCCGTCTGCCACTTCCTCGTTCCGAGTAATTCTCGTGTTCTCCACCTATAACTTTACAGCCACGTACCTCGTACCGCACAAACTGTATAAGCTATTCAAACCCTCGAGATATCTCGCTGACACCGCAGGGCCGATGATCCTCGCGAGATTGTATTCTCAATAAGCCACGAATATAATTGCGCGGAGAAAAATTAACGAGATCTTCGTACGGAATTCACGATACCGCGATTCGTGGATAAAACGTGCCCGACTAGGTTTCATTTTTTTACGGATTCGAATCGTCTCGCGCTTAATGCATTTGCGCTTCGACTTCCTCGTTCTTGTGCGAAAGGACTCGCGGAGGCGAGAACACGGAAGAGACGAGAATAAGTGTACGGAATAAGCGCGATCTAGCGACGGGCATCGAAAGGAAGGAGCGGGGCGGCCGAAGAGGATGATCCTTAAACTGATCATGCTCGCACGCTCCAGCGCCACGGTGCGCTTATACGTAATACGCGAATC
Source organism: Amblyteles armatorius (assembly GCA_933228735.2). Lineage (NCBI taxonomy): Eukaryota > Metazoa > Arthropoda > Insecta > Hymenoptera > Ichneumonidae > Amblyteles > Amblyteles armatorius. The sequence goes on along the minus strand of OW121689.1, from coordinate 660,908 downwards.
TACCTGTAACCGGTATTCGCGTAATAATTATTCCACCGGCTTGTCCGTGGCGAATTGCTGAAGTTGAATAAGTAGCGACGGATACGATATCGTGATGTACATCTAGACGGGTGCCCGTAGTGGAACACGCATCAACCTTATCCCATCGGGACCGCGCGGTCGTACACTTTCCGAGAACCGATAGAGTCAGCGTCGGTGGCGACTTTTTTTTTATTTTCATTTCTAACTTATTCATTCGGCGCGAAACGGATTTTCGGTATATCGCCCATGTTGGATGTATCCAAGGTCATCGAGGTTGTCACGCGGTTGATCGGCATTTATAATTTTGCATACTAATACCGTGGGCTCCTCAATTCATCCATTTCTGCCGCGGACTTCGTTCGAGATGAATTCCAAATACATTTCAAACGTATCGCACACGTTCTACTGGCAGTATATCAAATGAACACTGAAAAGAACGAAAATTCCTCAATTTTTTTTTTTTTTTTTTTTTACTTGAATTGATATAATGAAAACGTCACTCCCAGTGAATGCAGCTAGTGACAGAATCGTATAAATTAAGGAACAGTGAGGATTTATTTGCCGGGGTCAATCTCAATACAGAGGCAATGAGTCTTGGTGCTACGAATTTATATAATTTATTCCAGAAGTTTTGACATTGAAAAGCATGACGCGTTTAACAGAGATACAGAGTCAATAAATCAAGTGTCGTCGTTTCCTATAATGGATGAACGGTCGGTCGCGTTGTTTTATCGTCGAATCGATGCGGAGTTTCCGGGGTTACGCTTCAGCGAGGAGAGTAGTTCCGTACGTGTTGTACGCCACGAGAGGCGATGGAACGACTCCGAGACCGACGCCGACCGGATGACGAGCGATCAAGGGCAGCGAGACAGAGTTCTCGGGATGCAGAGCGATCAACGGCTGGACACGAGCGTCGAACTCCGCTTTCGCGCTGTTGTGAGCCCGAAAGTGTCTCTGATTCGATGTCGCCGTTGCGACGGAGGCTGGAGCGACGACGGGACTCGTTTCGATCGTTTTGACGACAGCGGGAACTTCAGCAACGACATTAGCAGCAGCCTCGGTCTGGACCGCAACGGGAATCGTATGAAGAGCCTCATGAGTTTCGGTTTTCGAGCCGTCGTGAATTTGGAGACGACTCTGGCTCGACGTAGCGAGCGGTGACGCTGCCGCTACGACAGGCGTCGCTGCAGGCACCGCTTCGACTGCCTCAGTCTCGATGGCGATAGGCGCGGCAGGTGCTATCGTCGCCGGTGCCTCGGCCTCGACAGCGAGCCCCGGACTTATCTCGGTTTTCAGAGCTTCGTGAATCTGATAACGCGACTGGCTTGACGTGGCAACGGGCAAGGCTGCCGCGATCGCAACGGGAAGCGCCGCTGGAACTGCCTCGACGGTCTTCGCCGCTACGGGAACGGCCGGAACAGCGACCGTCGTCGCTGGGACGGCTGCAGCCGTCTCAGCTGGAATCGCCTCGAGCGGCGTGTGAACTTCCGTTCTCAAACTTTTGTGAATCTGCACGCGACTCTGGCTGGAAGTAGCCGTCGGCAACGAGGCACCTGTGAACGCGAGAGGAGCCGCCGGAAGTGCGTAGACCGTCTCCACTGCGACCGGTATACGAGACTCGGCGACGCTGCGCTTCCTCCGGCTCGAGATCAGCTGATGGCTCGACGCCTCCTCGGTCGGTATATTCGTGCCGGCAACACGGAAGCCGTCGTCGTCCGCCACGTATCGATAGTGCTGAACGATGCCGTGAGCGTCGACGTAGCTGTACGCACCGCGGGTCACGCCGTCGGCCGTTCTGGCCTCCTCCCTCGCGACTGGGCCTCCGGCGTAGCCGAACGCGTACTCCCCGGTCTTCGTGTCTTGGACGTGATTGTAGATGTTTTCCGGTATGGGCGACAGGGCAACGTAGGCAAACGGTACCGAATAAATCGGGGCCGCCGACGCCGCGCCGGCCAGGACGCAAAGTGATACGAAGATTATCTGAAACAGCGTAACGAGTTGAAACTAATAACGAATCCCTCGAGGATAAATCTTTCGCGGACGCGTACATCGCGAGGCGAATTTTATTCGACTCCACTCGGTTGAATCAAATTCGCGTGCAGTCCGACCGCGTATCGACACAGAGCAGATGTGTTTCGATGGTAGCGCGAGCCGCTGCGTCGGAAATTCTCGACCCTCGCCACCTTACGGTTTATACTTGCATGAGACTCTCGGATGAGATTCGACTCGCTCTCTTTACGATCCGACAATAAGAATGCGCGGCAGCGGGCAAGGCCAGAGCCTCGAGCACCGCTTCCACAAACGTGTGTGCTCTGAGCCCTTTCGCGCTCCGGGTATTTCGCAAGAAAAAAAAAAAAAGAAAATCAGTGGCAGGCGCCCGACTCGAGGGATGAGAAAACCGACTTCAATCTACATTGATTCCCGACACGCACGGACTCCCGGACTGCGTTTCGAGGAGTCCCGCGGTGGTCTCTCTCTCTCTGTACCTTCCTGATTCGCCCCCTTGTGTGTGTAATCGCGGCACCAGCGCGGCCGATTCCGCAGAGACCCGAAACTTCTCGGAGCATCCGAAACGCGTTTACTATATAGACCCGGTCACGCGCGAGCAGCGACAATTTACTGCCGGGTGTATTTTTTTTTCGCGACATGCCAAACTAAACTTATTGCGATAATTATTTGTAATGCCGATAATATTTAACGATTTACGGAAGAAATAAAAACGGCCGACGTGGCCTCGATGCAATACTCTTTCATATGCATTTCCGGCGTTAGACCATCGATATGAATCCCGAAAATATGTGCCTAGGCACTGGTCCTCTTAGAGGACCAGTGGTCCAATTATAGAACAAATGAATATCTATCTATTTATCGATCTATTTATCTATCTATTTATTTATCCATCTATTTATCTATCTATTTATCTATCTATTTATCTATCTATTTATCTATCTATTTACCTATCTATTTATCTATCTATTTATCCATCTATTTATCTATACTCACGAGAGCCATTGTCTTTCTGCTGACTGCCAACCTCCTTACAGCACTAAGGACTGTTGAAACATTAAGCGGTTAATTCGAGCATGATTCTGTTTTATATAGGCGGAGGGACCCACTGCCTGTTCGTCCGGTGGAGCGTGGATAATCGCGAGGGGAGCGTTCGACCCTGTGAGTTCGACGGCATGAACCCGAACCAGGAAGAAAGTAAAAAAAAAAAAAAAAGAAGAAAAATTTCCCGGAGTAGGGAACGATCTGGTCGAAGGACATCGAAATCCGCTCGCTACTTTCCTCGCTCGATTCTCTCTCGAGCGCAAGTACGTACAGGCGGGTAGACACCGCTCGTTCCAATATCCACACGCAACCCGAGACAAGAAGCTAACGCCCGCGACCCTGAAATCGCACTCGAACCGGAGACGAAGCCTTTTTTACTGGTTCGATTTTTTTCGCGCATTCCTCGTATCGGTATCCGTCTCGCGGACCTCGCGGAGAGTTCTCCGCTTCACGTGCCCAACGTGTACAGGGGAGATCCGGCTACCTGACATTTTTTTTCCGGTCCGTTAATATTCTCTTCAGCCTCAGCCTCGCGCAACGTCCAATCATGGCAACAAAAATAGCCCTCGATATTCTCAAGACATCTTATTAACATAGATTTTTTTTTTCAGGTAGGAACACCAAGGCAAAGTGGGCTCTGCTCGGCGACATAATAGCCGGTCATTGCGGGGATAGCAACACAGTATTCATATTCACTCGGAGGCGTATCGAAAATTGCGACCGTTAGTTGTTGATTTTAATGGTCGATATGCCCGTAGAAAGTACGTATATTGGAGCCGGGAATCGGTATCGCGGCCGTACAGCGATCGGCGTGAATCGCGTGGATCCAAGGATGGAATTCTCTGATTCGCCCTCGCGCCTGCCGCCAACGGGGCCGTGCAGATAACCGTGGCGAGATATATAGAGACACACACGAGAGTGCTCCGGGGGACGACGGCGAAGGAAACGAAGGAGACGACGGGCGGCGTGTAGGCGATCCGCAATCGGTAGGGTATCGCTTAGCCGCTGCCGACGCCACCGCCGAGAAAGAGGAGAGACGGAAAGTGCGGACGCGAGAATCCTACGTCGACTTGCCGATTTCACGAGTCTTCTGTTTCCTTTTATTCGTCGCGCGCACACTCTCGATTCCTGTGGCCTCTGTGCGCGACCGTAGAAGCGTACCAGAAGGCGATAGAGACGCCGTTTTTCCACGGGTACATTTGCACACGCGTGGAGCAGCTTGTGCGGCTCGCGTGTGGTATCGGCCTCAACACCGTAGGCGCGAGAATGGTCCACACTCGGGAGAGTATCTCTTTTCCGTGCGGGAGGAAAGACCCCGATGAACGCACGTAGATGGGAATGCGAGAATTCTAACAGCGGGGAATAATCAGTAGACCGGCCTTCTCGACACCGATAAAGCGAGGCGCTTAAGACTCCCCCGTTCCCGCTCGCCGAACGAGGCTGTATATTTCAAAACTCAAAAACAGATCCATTTGTTTCTTCACTTTATATTACCACACTCGCCGTATATACTCGCGCGAGTCCAACGCCGTTTATTGCGCGTGAATCAATGTACCAAATGTCTCCGAGTATCCACGAGTAATGGAGATTCGTTGCGATTTCTGCGGGATCTTCATTGGGGCGATTGATTTATATCATCTCGCAAGAGCCGATGTACCGATAAACGATTACCACTTATACTACGGACGTTGAAAATTTCATTCGAGAATAGTCGAGGCGATTTTATTGTCCGAGTGCCTGCTCGATGATAGCAAAGGGGGGGGCATTGAATCCTCGTCGACACACATCTCTCAAGCGGCAGTAAAAGCTCGGAGAGTGTGCCGAAGAAAAAATAACGCGCGAAGAGCCGGCAAGACACACCCACACTCGGAGTTCCGGCCACATATTTGCGGAGGTCGCTTATGTCGTAAACAACGGACGCAATACACAGCGCGAATGCAATGTGCGGTGCTCCGAGAGACCACACCCGAAGTTCGCGTATACTTGTTCTTGCATTACGACTCGTTCGCCGGGCGTTCGTCTTGCCGGAGCGACGGACAAACTATTCACCCGCGCGAGCGAGCGGACCCTTAGCTTTGCATTAGCTCGTTGTGCCTATACTCTCGTAGGGAATGCTCTCTCGACAGTGAGAGTTGAGAAAAAAAAAATTCCGACTCCCAGATGACTCGTAAAGAACGATGAAACTCCGTGGTACGTCTCTCCTGTTTCTATAGTCGGCCGTCGAACAACAGGATAATTCCCTACGCGGAACGATAAGCCATGGCACAGACATAATCGATGGCGCATTCGCGAACGAGTGGGTGGTCAATTTATCTTCCACGATACGCCCTCCGAAGAAGTTGTGAGGCGAAGCGGAGGAGGAGGAGGAGGAGCAGGGGAAGAGAACCGGGGTCTGCTAACGCGCTTGTTTGTTGAAAGATCGTTACTATTTATCATTGTGTATTATTGGATCAATGAGACTCGCCGTACGTACACGTTCATTCTCGATCCGACGTTAATAATGATACACGTTACTCCTCGATAAACATTAACAAGAGCACAATCGTCGATGCTGAACCACGCGGTTTGCCGACTAGGAATTCTGTTTCTTGCGGTTAGCCGCCGCGTTGAACGGGATCTTTGACGCCGCTGCGCTTGAGCTAGACGTCTTCCGGGACGACCTTGACGCGCAAGACCGCGCCGTTTCTGAGGACCGTGAGCTCGAGGGATCCTGGCTTCTCCAGAACTCCGTAGATACTCCTCGCCGTTATAACTGGCTCGTTGTTCACGTGAGTCACTATGTCACCGGCCATCAAACCACCTCTGAAAAAAAAACACAATTTTTCCCATTAAAGTTTCGCCGTTTCCACGGGAGAAACCGATGTCGAGGTTTACTTACACGTAAGCCGGAGATCCGACCATTACTTTCCAAACGAGAACGCCGTGTCTCACAGACGACGGAATATTTCCATTCTTCTGCTGCAACTCGAAGAGTATGTCGGGTGTCAAGGTCAGCATCGTTATCCCCATGTAGCGTCGCTTAGCGGACTCGAGCGTGTTTTCCATACCTACGAGAACTGAGCCTGTGGCTACGATAATTCAAGGGCCATTCTCTCGGACGTTCACATTCCGACCATGCAATCCAAAACATCCCCGATCGACGTTCAAAGGACGCGGGTAACGAGTTATTCGCGAGGATCGGTCGGGTTAAATAGGGGGGGGGGGGGGGAGGGGGGGGCTTTCCAAGTACACGATTGCATGGAGCCGGAGAATAAAAAGAATCGCTGCGAAAATACCTTTGTTCTTGCGTCGAAGTTCGGACTTTGTTAAAAATCCTTTGGCGTAGTCGATGGGTATAGCGAACGAAATTCCGGCGGTGACCTTCATCGCGTTTATCCCAATGGCCTCGCCGCTCAGATTTACCAGAGGTCCGCCCGAGTTGCCAAACTATAATAAACACGTTCGACATTAATCGACATCTTCGCGTCAAAACGGTCTTGACGGCTCGCCGTGAAAGTAGTGGAAAGCTCACTGTTATCGCGGCGTCCGTCTGAATGTATCCCATATTTTTGTTGTGAAGACCGAGTTCTTCGCCGGCCCTGTTCACGCTGCTAACGACGCCACTCGTTATCGTGTTACTCAGAGACAGTGGAGAACCTATGGCTACGACGAATTCACCGGGCCGGATATTCGCGGAACTACCGAGCTTCATTACCGGCAAGTTTTTCTACAAGAATCAATCCTTTGAGAACTGGTGGTTGTACAGCGATAAGCTTTCGATCTCGGAGCTTCTTTGATGAGCGGACCTTATCTATTCGGACTGTGGCAAGGTCACTCTGCATATCAACGTCCTCGACGATTCCTGTATAAGTGGTGCCGTCCTGGAGTCTCACCTTTGAAGAAGAAACGGTTAGCATATGAATCGAAAAAGTGGTTAATAAAAACACGAGTTTTTACACGAGTTTCCTGATAGTACCTCTACGGAGTGGTAGAAGTCTTATAGGAAGAGGATTGGAGCTGGGAGTTTCTATAGGACTTACGTTTACCTTGACGAGTGTGTTAGGCTTATTAATGACGACGTGAGCGTTTGTTAGTATCAATCCATCTTCCTTGACTATGAAACCAGAACCATTGCTGGTAGTCGCTGGCTTTCCTGTAAAAAAGTCTATCCTATTTTGTTTTACATTAATATATCTATCGGCCTTGCAACGAGAAACCGTAAATAGTGTTGTCTATTTTTTTTTTAATTAGAAAATAACTGGAGCGGCCAAAAGCCCAATCCATATTTACCTCTTCTGGTCTTTGATCTCTATGTACACGACAGAGGGAGCTGATATCTCGACGACGTCGGCAATAAAGTTGTATCTGTCCCGATTTTCACTTACGTCGGCTGTAGATGAAGGTTTCGCGACCGCGTGAATGGTGGGTACGATTGACTTGCGAATATCGAGTGAGCCCGATAACTCATCCTTCCACTTGTAAAATCCATAACCTATACCACAGGCGACAACCGTCGCATAGGTTAGAATACCGCTTTTCTCAACTCCGGCGTCAACTTTCTTTTGTCGATGAGTGTTCGCGTTCCTGGATTCGAGGTAGTGTGCCGAGCTGAGAAAAACTACGAATCTCGAATACTTTATTTCCTTTTTCGCGCAAAGACTTTTAGCCAGGCGGCACAACGGGGCGGCCATGTTTTACAGTGACGATTTTTCAAGGTTAGCCGGCATTTTTGTGCCACGTTTGAAATACCGAAAGCTCAGTCACCTATGCATTCGGCGAATAATAATATGCCCACGACGGTACACAATGTATCAGAAGCAATCAATAAAGCTGGTGAAAGATGCTCTGTGTGAGATTTATTTCACCGAAATTTCGAAATGTCATCGACAGAAAAGACGATAGTTATAATTATAAGGAATGGGTTGCTTTTTTGTTTGACGGACAGTGCCGCAGCTCGGTACAGCGGGACTGTTTCTTTAATCACTTTATTCTCACATTTTTATAATAATCATTAAATATTGCAATCAGGATTAGCCTCGGAGTAGTGTAATGCATATTTGAAAGTCGAGCGGCGAACCGACCCGATCGCCGTAGTTGTGTAATGTATATCCGAAAGTCGAGCAGCGTGCCGACCCGATCGCCGTAGTTGTCTACTGATAATTATCGATAAACGATCTACCAAGGTCGTTGCCGGTTCTTCGGTCGTTGTTCATGTCATCTGTGATCCTGCACGCCGAATCCACATAGCAGGCATCTGCGAATAAACAAATAGCAAGTTCGTTTTTGTGGCGGTTCGACTAACGATTCGCAACTTTTATTTTTTTGTTTATTCTACCTTGCGCGCAGCAAATTCCATTCGCCGCGCATCTTCCGGTGCTTCCTTTGCACATCGCGAATCCGGCTATGCAAGGTCGCGAATAGAGACTCTCCTTTCTGCATTTGTAAGTTTCGGGAGTTCCAATGAAACAGCCAATAGCCGTTCCGCAACAGATATTGGGACCGAAGCATTGACCTTGACCATCGGGACCGCATGCCGGACACTGCGAGAAATTTTATTTTATTACGAGGACCATTCGAATTTCCAAAAATTATTACGTGAATTAAATTACAGACTCACTTCCCGAGCGATATTTTCTATGGAGACCAGAGAATTGCTCCGTTTACCACCCCGAGGACAATTAGTGATGAGACACCCGAAACTCAGGCAGATCATAGCCGCGGCAATGATAACGATTGTCTTCAACATTGCGGTATCAGCTAGTAGTTGCCAAGTCGGAGAGCGGAAGGCGACGTATGAGCGCACTTTGCCGGGCTAAAGTGTACTGATGCAGAAGGACCGAGTGAAATTGTATTTATATGAGTGTAGCTCCTATTTTCGATATTCTGGATGGGTTCCGCCGGGATTCCCTCACAATAAGGCACTCTAAGGATTATGTAAATAACTGCCTTATGTCGTATGAAAAATGAAAAGACCCCATTATATTTCCATCCAACGCCGTGACATTTTTTAACAATACATTCGTATACATTTTAACAGGACGGCTGCTATCGCGTCGCGTTTCGGTTTTTCATTAGCTTCTTCGACGACTTCTTCTCTGTGGATTTGTTCGTCTTGACCAGTTTAATATTTGTTTCTACCGAAGTACGTTTGAATTTGGCCGGTGCCTCCTTCCGTTCCGTTGAAGCGTTTCTCTTCACTTTAGTCTTTTTCTTCTTCTGAATTTCTTCTACTGGTACAGCTCGCTTCTCCGGCAGTGACGTCTTCCGCTTTTTTACTGCAATTGCAGTTCCATTCGTCTCGCTCTTATGCTTCTCGCCCAATTTTCCGAGCGACGATTCAGCGGATACCACGATCCCTTTATCCAGTTTAATATTTGTTTTTACCGATGTACGTTTCAATGTCGTCGGGACCTCGGTCCGTTCCGTTGAGGCGATCTTCTTGACTTTAGTCTTTTTCTTCCTCTGAATTTCTCCTATTGGTTCAGCTCGCTTCTCCGGCAGTGACGTCTTTTGCTTTTTTACTGCAATTGCAGTTCCATTCGTCTCGCTCTTGCGCTTCTCGCCCAATTTTGCGGGAGAAGATTCAGCGGATACCACGATCTGTTGCGAACAGGCTTTTTCGACATGATCCGAGCCACCGCACGTAAAACAACGTCCGGTTACCTTTGGCTTCGAGCCGCACGTGTGTTGCTTGAGTACGCATCGTTCGCAGACTTTGCAATGTTTCCACGTTGGTTTCACGCATCTTTTACATACGTTGCAGTGTCGGTAACGTCTGCCGTCTTTCGATGTGCATTCTTTACAGTTCTTGCAATGCCGGTTTTCCGCGGACGTCCATTTTTTGCATTTAGCGCAATATTTATACCCGTCCTCGGCGGGTAGCTCCAAGAGACTCAAACTGATATTGGTAAATATGCGAACGGGTGAACCGTACTTTCGACCGTTTGATCCGGTAACGAACAACGGATGATTGTCGTAATCGACTTTGTAATCAGCCATTTTCAGGTCTTTCAGGCCTCCGATTGTGCCAGGAGGATTGGATTTTCGCTGTAATATCGGTTCCATGAAATACGGAAAGACGAAAACGATCTTCAACTGATTCTCGTCGTCTTTGATGGAATTCCATTTTTTGTGCTGGTCGGCGATGGTCTTCATGGTCTGCGAAATCGCCTCCACGCGCCCGCCGAACGGTGGATCGCAAACGATGAATATATTTTTACCGCCGTTCTGGGTCATAAAGTCTCTGTAAGTCTGGGCAGCTTCCTTGGTGAAGAAATGATGATTGAAGAGATTGTACCAGCAGTAACTCAGCGGCCCGAAGAAGTCGTGCTAAAATGGTACATCGTGGTCAAAATATACTCCAAAAACGGCGTTCCCGCTAAAAATTACGATACTCACGAATCTTCCATCGAAATCCATCAGCAGACTGGACATCTTGTGCTCAAAATTCTGACTGATATACTCGTGGATTCTGGGAGCTCCGATGCACAGAACTTGCTCAGCGCCGGCTTTTACAAGCATGTTTGTTATGCCAACGGTAGCTTTGGTGGTGAACAGATACTGCGCTTCTTTCTTCACGTCGGACAGTGGTTTGAGTATCGTCGTTGGATTATTAACCTGTTCGTTGGTCAATCCTATCTGCATTTCGTGATCCGCATGCTTCTGCCTCTGGCCAAAGGGAACCAACATGCTGCATCTATGACAATATGCCCGTCTCTCAGGAGTCTCCGCGATAACTTCATTGAAGCGTATAAAGAGCCTTCTGTGATTATAAGACGGCAATGCTCTTTTTGCTTCTGCCTTCCGGGTCTTCTTCTGATTGTCCGTTAACTTTGCATCTTTCTCCACATAAAAATTGCATTGCTTGCGGTCCCTGCATGCCGAACATGCGTAGAATTGTGTGAGCGCTCCGTCTATGTACTTCCCAAACAGCAAAGTGGGACCTGCGAAGTATCAGTGATAAAGTAAGCATATAATTCAATAATTGGGTGGTAAATAATTTGATAGCATAATATGATAAACTTAATCGATAAAACTGCCGGATCCACGTTTTTTTTATAGGTTAAGAAATAGATTTGTTTCGCAATGATTGTTTTCAAAACAGAGTGGCGATTGAATAATACCATGCGGGCACGTCGGGTTTTTATCCAAATTGCTCCAAAAGCACTCCAATCCCTCGGGTTTACTCATTTTTACGAGCAACTACTCGAAGCACGTGCGGTAGTTACCAAACGTTCGAACTAAAGTCCGCCGCGGTTCATTATCAAAACCAAATCAAAACGTCGTCCAATCAGCGTCCTGACTACAGTCCAATGATCTGACGGACGGAAATTATCGTCTGGTAGAGACAACAGTGGAAATCGGCAGTTATATCACATGAACACATCATAGCGAGTTCCCGTCCCCATTTATGGCACTTCTTTTTTCGTTTTCTTTTTATTTGAAATCATTTCTAAGCCATATACTCTATGTTTTTACAGTCAAAGTGAAGTCATTTTTTGACCGGAAATTGGGGGAACGTGACTTTCGTTTGAAAATTAATTTCAAATCATAATTTTTGGACCGGACGTGACGTGACACGTGAAAACGTCATTTTCCGTAAAAAAATGAGATTCAAACATTTCCTTGGGGCCGAGACGGCTGATGGGAAGATGTTGCGTACTTACTTCCACGGTGCAGATCCTTCGTGATGTTTTTTTCAGTGTTTATTTGATAAACAACCTGGAAATCTGTCATTCGTTACATTCTGGTAGGCTGCAAAGGCGATCAATGGTAGGGACAGTCTGAATGTTTTATTCAACCGGATGAAGAGGACTGCTTCACGAATGTAACATGAATGTAACATGCAAGAGGCTCTGTTCATGAATTTTTTACTCTTTCATTGGTTCGGTGAACAGAATCATAGGTATTAGTTTAAAACAGCAATATATATCTTTTTTTGTGTACAATCAATCGATACATTACACGTTGTTCGATCATTATTACAAAATTCTTAAAAATCGTTGTATCTTTAATTGTTGTAAAACATTGTATAAGTGACAGAATATCTTTGTGACCGACTAGTGGCTAATATAATCCTTTTCCTCAATTACTGCGGACCTATACATTGAAAAAATAAAAATATAACGTCAGTCTCGCATATTGGAATAACATATCGTACCAGAACTCAATTGAATCAGTATTTCGCTCGCAATTTGTTGCGCGAAAGAGAATCGAGTCAGACTCGAAGTTGCTTCTTCAAGTTATCAGCGAGTTTGTCCATAAACTCGAACGTCTCGAGATAATCCGCTCTGGTAACTTTGTCCATGCCCTTGATGCATATCGCGAGATCCTTTGTCATGAAACCCTGCTCGATCGTGTCGATGCATACTTTCTCGAGTGTTTCCGCGAAATTCTTAAGAGCCGCGTTGTTGTCGAGTTTGGCACGATGCAGCAGACCGCGAGTCCACGCGAATATCGAAGCGATCGGATTTGTAGAGGTCTCCTTTCCTTGCTGATACTGACGATAGTGACGAGTCACGGTACCGTGAGCCGCCTCGGCCTCCACAGTGCGACCGTCCGGGCACAGAAGCACCGACGTCATGAGTCCCAGTGAACCGTAGCCCTGAGCCACCGAATCCGACTGCACGTCGCCGTCGTAATTCTTGCAGGCCCATACGAATCCACCGTTCGATTTCATTGCGTACGCGACCATATCGTCGATGAGACGATGCTCGTACCAGATATTCGCAGCCTCGTACTTGGACTTGTATTCCGCTTCGTAAATCTCCTGGAATATATCCTTGAATCTACCGTCGTACTTCTTCAGAATCGTGTTTTTCGTCGACAGATAAAGAGGATACTTTCTGTCCAGAGCGAATTGGAACGAGCTGTGTGCAAAGGCGCGAATACTCTCATCCGTGTTGAATTGAGCTTGCGCGATACCCGCCCCCTTGAATTCGTGCACGGTGTGCTGAATCTTCTGGCCGTTATCGCCGGTAAATGTGATCTCCAGTTTGCCGGCTCCGGGCACCACGAAATCGGTAGCTTTGTACTGATCGGCATGCGCGTGCCTTCCGATTATTATCGGCGTGTTCCATCCCGTTACCAGACGCGGAATATTTTTACAGATTATCGCCTCGCGGAACACCGTTCCGCCGAGAATATTTCTGATCGTTCCATTGGGGCTCTTCCACATCTGCTTCAACTTGAACTCCTCTACTCTCTTCTCATCCGGGGTGATGGTCGCGCATTTTATACCGACGTTGTAGCGTTTTATCGCCTCTGCGCAATCGACTGTTACTTTATCAGAGGTGGCATCTCGGTGTTCGATTCCCAGGTCATAGGTATGAAGTTCGATGTCCAAGTAAGGCAAAATTAGCTTTTCCTTGATGGAATCCCAAATAATACGGGTCATCTCATCTCCCAGAATGTCGACAACGGGTCCTGCCTGTAAATCAATAAAAAAAAATTCAAGTCACGCGTTGGTCAGTGGGATTGCCTAATGGAGCAAGTTGCAAAAAGCATTTCACATATCGTGCCCTCTTTCCTGTTGCCACGAGTCGAACTATTGCAAACACTTTGATGTTTGGCTCTTATCAAGAAACTCTTACGACATTGATAAGCTTCTCGTCGCCTTGGATTATATTTAGATATTACAATCAAATTGTATTCACTGCGAAAAACACTTTGCACAGGCAACAAGGAAAGAACGGTAGAATCAAGGTAGATGGAAACGTGACGTCCAGAAGCTCATTCAATTCAAACATGACATAGCACTTCTACCTGTTTACATAATATTCATGGTATATCATGAATTTTAATGGCCGAACAAGGGCGAGCAGGAATCGTACATTGTAACATTGTATACATTTAGAGACTTGAACATAAATTTATGACGTTATTTTAGTATTATCGGTGATATGTTTTTTTAAAATGAAAACGACATAAAGTGATACTCGTAAGTTCGATTAGTGAAGTTCGAGAGACGCGAATAATTCGATCGTCCATGATGAACGTTGATCGGAAACGTCGAACTTCAACCGCTCACCTTAATTTTTGCCATGGCTACCGAGGAGATGCTGAATGTCCTAACAATCGAGTGTCTGGATAACTTGTGACTCGCGCAGCGGATCGACGACGATAATCGGGCGTTTGAGCTGACCGATGTCGAATACTCGAAGGAGTGGAGGCGAGCAGCAACGGCTCTAATCAAATTCGCGTTGGTTTTGGACAGACAATGGGGCAGGACGGACATGGCAACCTACTTTGCCGGTTACCGTTCTCGCTGTCTTTCTCAAGTGCAACGTCTCCGTCCTCGTCCCACTCGTTTCCTGCCGCTACTTCGAGCTCTCTTTTCTCCCACTCCAACTGCCGTCGTTATCTCGCTTTCACCCGTTCGCCGATGTTACCTTCTTGTCTTGACAGCGCGAAGTCCCCACTACCGTTACAAAAATTAATGTTTTTTTTATTCAATATTCATTCGCCTTCTCGAGGTCGCTTACTCGCGTGGACTGGCGTATACAGGAGAGTGAAAGGAATGGCTTCACGTAACGTTATCGCGATTTCTCACTATTTTTCAGAAGGTAGACGGTTCGACTTTGGAATTTGTACCGATGTAGAGAGAAACAGCAGAGAAATTTACGTGGTGTTCGACACCGGTGTTCCGGGTCGGTGTGATGGGATACGAATTGTCGATAACAGAGTTTGGGACCTCATCCGTGAAACCGTTATCACTACAAATAAACTTATCGTACGATCCAAAGCGCCCCAAATTTATTTATATTTATGCTATCTCTTTCAACTCGGTCCACGTTACACTGGTAGCAAGTACGATGATCCAGCCTTTACACGGATCTTATCACGAATGGGAATTTCATAGTGCTATTGCGGAGAGCGAGACTGGTACATAGATTATGCAACTATTCTTGATATTTTTAAACTTCTTATCGCCTTCGATAAAATTGGCGAAATGGATAAACAGCGGCTCGTGATTTCATTTCATTGGATGGCATCCATGTCGGTGTTGGTTAGATGCGTAAGCTACGGGGGTCTAATCCTTGACGAGAGGTTATCAACAGAAAAACGGGGATAGTTGAATTTCGATGTAGGCTTGCCGTTACACTGTCGGATTGCGAATCTTGAACCTTCGGTTATCGTAATCTGCCGAAGAAATCTTAATTCAGATATATTAATGTAAAAAAATACGTAAATGCGAAACTAACGACTTTCTCTCCGCGGCAATTGTTAGAATATACGTCCGAATTCGTATTTTCATTTGCTCCTGAGCAAACGGCGAACTTTACTAGCGGAGTAACAAAGATGTGTTCATTATCTCCAAATTCCATGCCCAAGATCATACTAATTATTTCTTGTTTACAACCATTCATGAATCGCGACTCCTACGCTCTCGACCATTTGAGCACTGCAAATCAGTGCAAGGCAAAGGCAGCATTCTCATGAATGAACACGAGCGACGATGCACCTGCCGATCCGGCTAGGAGCGAGAAGCGTATGCGCACTCTCATGCAATCCGCCCACAGGCCCGAAGGGATATCCTTCGACTGTGTGAGTGAGAACAATACAAACGCAAATATTGTTGCACAGAGCTGATCACATGACCGCAGCGAAGAGTGTGAAGGAGAGAACGGTGTGTGACTGTTCGTTTTGGCAGGAAATAATAACCGTACGCTCAGCAGAATATTGCGTTCCAGATTGGTGGATTAAAGTGACGAAATTACATAGACCGCAAGGAATATCGTAAGATGTGGCCGATGGTCTGAACGAAGCTTGTTTTACGGCGTGCGGATGTATCCAGTTGGCATCGAGGATAGTCAGGAACTTTACGCGTTGGAGATGGTAAGTTGTCAATATTCGCGATCGAGTGAAACCCCGGAAACTCTTCGGGTCCAGTTGTTTGCATTGTCGCGTGTACGCATGAGCGTAGACAATTAGGCTCACTCGATAAGCAATGATTAACCTGGGCTCCCCCGTCCGAACGGTGTGCTTCGAAAATTTCGTCGCATACCTGTCCAGGTATTGTCCGAAACATATCGACACCGTATCGGCTAAATATGACACTCGGTTGGATAACACGCTTCTCTACGTACTACTGGCGTACGTATAAAGCAACGTCAGTTGGACACTCACTGTCAGACACAAATCCAAACTCTCGAATTTTACGATCAGCATGAGGATTAGCATAAATCGACAAGCGCTATAAGTCCGATTAACATATATATCTGTTTCGTTCACGCGTGCAGAAGGTCCGATCAAGAGTAATCCATACTGCATAGTTATATATGACAATCCAGATAGGATTATATGAATCTCTCTGTCTCTGTCTCTCTTTCTCTCTCTCTCTCTCTCTCTCTCTCTCTCTCTCTCTCTCTCTCTCTCTCTCTCTCTCTCTCTCTCTCTCTCTCTCTCTCTCTCTCTCTCTCTCTCTCTCTCTCTCTCTCTTTTGCATACCCGACAAAGAGATTTACATCCGTAGAGCGAGAAGCTGCCAGTTAGCTACCATGGCTCTTGATAACTCAATGCCGCAGACCAGTTTCTCAGACTCGCTAGTGGTGAGGTATGTGTCGAGAGTTTATTTAGAAACAAACAAAAAAATCACTATTTCCAGGCACAAACTTTTGTCGAGACTCTATGGTTTCTTTGCTCCAAAAAAAAAAAACAAAAGGCATTGTCCGAATATTCCTCGATGCGATTTAGTGATCCGAGTTTCTGAAATTACTAAACAATTCTTCGTATGTATGTGGCAATAGATCGACATGAAGACATGGAGAAGTTTCCGCTGAAAGGTACTTCGTCATCAGCGTCGACTGCTGCCGCCGCTCATTCGACTGTGCCCACAACCTATAACTCCGTAGATGCTCAGGTAGGCACTACGCTGATCGACGGACATCTAGCTACCGAGTATCCACCTCTCAGTAGACGGCTTTCTCTCATTGTCTATCTCTTTCGCTGGCTTAGCGTAACGAGCCCCCTGCGTAGTAGATTTAGTTGTCCGCCTCTCATTTTTTTTAACCCTGTGCAAAGTAGTTAGTGGATCTAGAAAAAAAACAAAAAAAAATCTTTTGCTGTATCACTGCGGATTTCATTTATGACCCCTTTTGCAGAGGTACGTTCTAGCGAAGGTGCGATTAGCCTCCGCGTGACTGTGCGAACTTCCAGGAACAAGCTGCCTCGTACAGGGCATACTCCTTGTTGGTTGCAGTATATATCATAAAGAACGTCGACGATTTAACTATCTGTTGATAAAAAAATATATATATCAAGAAAAAAAGAGATTGGACGAATAGACTTTGGCGTAAATAACACAGCAAGCCCCTATGAAAGCTAACCAGCACGTATATTGATCTAAAGCGTACTAGTGGCCGCTCGAGTGGTGAGACCACCGCCAGCTGGAACTTATTGCAGGAGACACGGGTAACAAAACAAACAAACAAAAATCTACTCTTAGTAAAAATGAAAGCATAACAGTAGTTGCGTTTTATAACACTCAGCAAAGTCCAGGATATCCAATCCAGGCATGTCTTAACGATCCAAGTACACTCTGAAAGGCTGTTCCTTGATATGGATCCTCTGCACGCTCTGTCTCCGGTTGCATTGCGAAACAAAATAACATTTGGAACACGTATTATCATTCACTGTACATTAAAATAACAAATACTCCACCAACAGAACTGCCTTAACTGAACTATTTGGTATCGATATCGCAATCGCTTACACGACGATAGCTTACTGGGTATTCCAGCACTTGCGAATACTAGATTAACGAAGCACAAATATAATTGGCGACGATCTTGACGATCGATGATTATTTCGTTGCAATGAGACACTTTTCATTCGTTTTTAGACAACCAACGGCGTAGATTCTGTTAGTACCAGTGATGCGCGATTGCGAAGCAACGCTCTAAGTCGTGGAGGAAGTCATAGCAGCGACGAAGACATGCTGGATGCAAATCATCAATCGGATCCTCATCATCCCGGGAACAATGCCTACTTGGAGCGCAGCGTTCGCCTCGATGATGCGGCTTCGCACTGTGAGTATCGATAATTGAAGAGTATTCAAAATCGGGATATCAAAAAAACAGATTTTTATTAAACTTCAATCGTAATGTTACAGTTTCGGCCGAATCGGACGATATTCCTGGGATCGGGCAATACGAGGATTTTCACACGATCGATTGGCAACGCGACATAGCTCGCGATCGAATGCGCCATCGGTACATCGTGAAAAAGAAGCACGATTCGATTTGGGACTTGGTGAAGGGAGCTCACGACGCGTGGTCAGGATGGCTCTGCGTTCTGCTGGTCGGTCTATTCACGGGGGTCGCCGCTGGTATCATAGATATCGGCGCCTCGTGGATGACCGATCTGAAGTTCGGCATATGTCCTCAAGCGTTCTGGCTGAACAAGGAACAGTGCTGTTGGAGCTACAACGAAACTACGTTTGACGGTGGAAACTGCTCGCAAGTAAATATCTCACGATAGTACACTGAAAAAACTTCAGTGTCAAGTGGCATAGTGCAAAACTTGTTTCATCTTTCAGTGGTTGCCGTGGCCCGAAGTATTCAATCAGTCGAAAGACGGTGTAGGACCATACATTATTTCCTACATGTTTTACATAGCGTGGGCTCTCCTGTTCGCATCACTCTCCGCCTCTCTGGTGAGGATGTTCGCCCCTTACGCATGCGGTTCCGGTATTCCCGAGGTATTGTTTTCACAAATCTATTCGCTGCTTCGAAACAAAATGCTAGACGAAAAAATTACTAATTAGAGTGAATGTTGTAATCTTTAGATCAAAACGATACTGAGCGGATTCATTATCCGCAGTTACTTGGGCAAATGGACTCTGATTATCAAATCCGTGGGTCTTATTCTCTCTGTATCGGCTGGCTTGAGTTTGGGAAAAGAGGGTCCGATGGTGCACATAGCTTGCTGTATCGGAAACATATTTTCGTATTTGTTCCCGAAATACGGTAGAAACGAGGCGAAGAAGAGAGAAATTTTATCGGCAGCCGCAGCTGCCGGAGTTTCGGTCGCTTTCGGTGCACCGATCGGTGGTGTGCTGTTCAGTTTGGAAGAGGTAACAATCATAGTCATATCAATTTGTTATGCGAATACATCGACAATTTTTCTTGATTTTTCAGGTCAGCTATTACTTCCCGTTGAAAACCTTATGGCGATCGTTCTTTTGTGCCTTGATAGCGGCGTTCGTTTTGCGTTCTATAAATCCATTCGGTAACGAACATTCAGTGTTATTCTACGTGGAATACAATAAACCGTGGATATTCTTCGAGCTGATACCGTTCGTGATGCTCGGAATTATTGGTGTAAGTAACACAGACGAGATTCCAATAAGTCCTCCGGCATGTGTCCCAGACGCAGAGGTCCGAAATTACTAGTATTTTTTATTATTTTTGCAGGGCGTAATCGCAACTTTGTTCATCAAAGCTAACTTGTACTGGTGTCGATATCGCAAAACATCGAAACTCGGACAATACCCGGTGACGGAAGTTTTGGTCGTGACTGTCGTTACCGCGATTATCGCATATCCGAATCCATACACGAGAATGAGCACGAGCCAACTTATTTACTTGTTGTTCAGCCAATGCGGAGTCTCGAACGCGGATATGCTGTGGTCAGTTGAACTATATTGTACTGTTGTTTCGGAA
Source organism: Amblyteles armatorius (assembly GCA_933228735.2). Lineage (NCBI taxonomy): Eukaryota > Metazoa > Arthropoda > Insecta > Hymenoptera > Ichneumonidae > Amblyteles > Amblyteles armatorius. The sequence goes on along the minus strand of OW121689.1, from coordinate 641,193 downwards.
TTTTCGCGAGTCTCGATTAGAAAATTATCTAAACATCAACGTATTTTTCTGTAAAATTAACAGCGATTACAACCGCAACTTCACCGATGTCAACTCAGCTATCGAAAGTGCTGCTGCAGAGCCCGGAGTTTACAAGGCGGTGTGGCTCCTAGTTCTCACTCTCATTCTCAAGCTTATCATGACAATATTCACATTCGGCATGAAAGTACCTTGCGGCTTGTTTATTCCGTCGCTATGTTTGGGAGCGATAGTCGGTCGCATCGTAGGTATAGGCATGGAACAGCTCGCCTACAATTACCCACATATATGGATGTTCAGCGAGGAATGCTCGACTGGGGTGGATTGCATAACTCCCGGATTATACGCTATGGTCGGTGCCGCGGCAGTGTTAGGCGGAGTTACAAGAATGACAGTGTCCCTGGTCGTTATCATGTTTGAGCTGACCGGTGGCGTGAGATACATCGTTCCGTTGATGGCAGCCGCAATGGCCAGCAAATGGGTTGGGGATGCACTTGGGAAGCAAGGCATATACGATGCCCATATCGGACTGAACGGCTATCCGTTCTTAGACAGCAAAGAAGAATTTCAGCACACGACTCTGGCTGCGGATGTTATGCAGCCCAAGTACGTATCGACCTCTGCGAACTTCCTCTAGCATCGATACCTCCCCCCGAGTTGCCTCTAATCAACGAACGATTTTCAGACGCAACGAGGCTCTTCACGTTCTCACACAAGATTCTATGACGGTCGAGGACGTTGAAAATTTGCTTAAAGAAACCGAGCACAACGGATTCCCCGTTATCGTCTCCAAAGAGTCGCAATATTTAGTTGGTTTTGTGCTGAGACGGGATCTGAATCTCGCGATTGCCAATTCCAAACGGATGATGGAGGGCATAACCAGACAGTCCCTAGTCATATTTACAAGCGGTAATAATCTACAAGTTCATTCGCCGGCCCCATTGAAACTGAAGAAAATCCTCGACATGGCTCCAATCACGATAACCGATCAGACTCCGATGGAGACCGTTGTCGATATGTTCAGAAAGTTGGGTCTTCGTCAGACACTCGTCACACACAACGGGTGAGCGTTTACGGATTCCACTCTCGTTCTCATTCGTTTCACGAATAGACGTCTTTACACCGTTCTTTTATTTTTCAGGCGACTGCTGGGTGTTATCACCAAGAAAGATGTCCTCAGGCACGTTAAACAGCTAGATAACGAGGATCCCAACTCCGTTTTATTCAACTGAACTGATTCTCTGGCGCAACACATTTTTATTTGTCCCTCGCTGATCCATCCAAGGAGCGAAAGTAATGAATCAAAGTTTAACAGCTGTTTTTCGTTCGAGCTGTATTCGATGAGAACTTTATCACTCTTCACCAGCAGTTGGCAGTTGAACTTTTGCGCTCCCTCCCCGCCGAACTCGTCGGCAAACGATGATAATAGAAATTCGTTTGCGTTAGCGCAATCTTACTCTGTCTCTTACACTTGCAAACCTTTCACAATGCCCAATGTGCGGATGGTTACAAGAGAATCGATATTACTCGTGATATTAATAGTTATCTAGTTTGCTATTGCAAATTTGTTTTTCTGAAATGTCACTTTCGACTCCACAATCCAAGTATGAACAACAGCCGTAGGTTTTAATTATATTATTTAATGCATCATTGTCACTAAGTTTGGACGATCGAACGTGTTTTAACGATATACACCTATTTGCCAGAGACGATGCCGTAACCAGCAAAACGCGATAGCCGTTTCTCGAACCAAAATTTTGCAAGTTATGCATTAAATGTATTTGAAATTCATCCACATTATCGATATTACGTTACGTACGGCCAGGTAAATCGTTCGCGCTGAACTATAGTAATTTAATGTAACCTTGTGTAGAGATGAAAATAGGTTTACGCGTGCGATGCAAAACCGTTGTGCGCCGTTTCCGGAACGTACCGTTTACGCGAATAGTATTTTTACACTCTTTCATACTGGTCGTTACTGGAACACGTTTAATTTTACGAGAAAAACAATCCTCTCTGGCATACCGGTTGATCGCTCATTATAAATCGCGTTACATTTACTTTTGTACAATTGCAGCGAGGATCGACAAAATTAACGCTGTACACAATCGATTCACTTGTTAGAGGTCCACGATCGTAATAGAGTGTCTGTCTAATGTTGTGAATCGCTATTCGTCGTCTCTCACCTAACATGGTAATAACGGTAGAAAAAAAAACCATAATTGTACAGTGGTACTAAAACAGTGTAGAAGGACTATTATCCACTATTACGTTATACATCACGCTATACGTATATCCTGATACTCCACGAATATATTGTTTTTAATTTGTGAATATGGATTCCGCTATGTCAAACTATATTGTCATAAGTATTAGACGATTATTAAGAATTTCTGTATATACATACTATATATATATATATATATATAAACGAAGGATAATATGAAAATGTGCATAGAAAAATTTGAAGACGATACAAGCTTCGACCGCTCCATTTAATCATCGCCATCTTATTGGTCACCTGTCGAGAGAGGAAGCGATCGGGACATCCACGACACACGAGAAGCAGCACATTCCTAATTCTGTCTCTAGCGTGCGTGCCCGGCACGCACACACGTCCACTCACGTATTCACGTCGCGTTTCATGTTTTTTTTCCATTCTTTTTCGCTGGCGTAGCAGTGGCAGTTGAGAGTCTGAGAACAGGGGAGTTGGCAGCAGTGCAAAGGGCGCAGTTGCTCCTACATACTTGCAGCCAGAGACCCAATATGAACGAGAATATGTGTTGTGATGTGCTCGTTTGTTGATGATAAATTATTCTTTCGGTGTAGATGCTTTTTGGTGAGTCTAAACGATTTACTAGTCATCCACAAGTGTTTGTCGAGCTTCCAGACCAAAAAAATGTTATTTTGTCATCTGTGAAGTCCCTCTCGTCCGAAGGTTATGCATGACTGTTGGCGGGTTTGTCTAAAGTACTGTTACCATACCCTGTCCAGGAAATGTCCTCGTTTCAAATTAATTAACGTGAATTTCGCTTAATTAATCGACGGATCGGTCCGTATTTCCTACCCTGTTCGTTACATAGGTGGCCCTGATGTATTAAAGCTTAAACTACGCACGATTAGACGCATTATCTCGCATCGACAACTTAACCTTTCTCCGTATCGTTCGGAACCTCCTTGCAGGACCGTTCTCTCACGTGTAGTCCGATGTTTTTTTTTCTAAAGCTCATAAGTTTCTGTCGATAATTCACGGACAGTAATGTCCTTATTCGAGTAACCGACCAGACGATTTGATACGGTGTCAGCCAATTGACATTTGTTAGTCATGCTCTCCTAGTACCCTGCTACACACCCAGATCCATAACTGTACATTATTACTCGAACAGAGGATTTATCTCTAGAAAACGCATGTGTTCGTCTGTAGCTAGCCGACCCTCTAATAATTTATTATTCCGTAGCTGTAGCAACTCTCTTTCTACTCGCCACTTTCACCTCCTTGCGTCTCTCGAGGCTCTCATGATTGTTACAAAACAAGAGTCTAGACAGTACCTCGCACGTATAAGTGTATCAACGTTCATATGAAAAAAAAAAAAACATGTTTGCTTGTGCGTTTCCTATGCGTCTATATAGAAGACCGAAAACTACAGAGTAGCCAGGAGGAAATTTATGCTTGTGTACTGAAGTTTATGAATTTTATTCAATCCAGATACCGTGTACATAGGAAGAGCACCAGCAAGATGGGCAAACTTTTGTCGAAGATCTTCGGCAATAAGGAGATGCGCATCCTTATGCTGGGTCTAGACGCAGCTGGGAAGACAAGTATCCTTTACACCAAGAGTCAGAATTGTTTTCAAAAGAAGCAACAGATATATATGTATAAATATCTATATAAAGATATACATATACACATTTACAAATACAATAAGACTATTCCTTAACAAAATATATCAGCCATTCTGTATAAACTGAAGCTGGGACAGTCCGTCACAACTATACCCACTGTAGGATTTAATGTAGAGACTGTTACATATAAGAATGTAAAATTCAATGTCTGGGTGAGTGGAAACTTCATGATTTGATACATTAAGTAACTCCGAATGAGTTCAGCTGTAAATATCGTGGGTGGCTGGAAAGTTGTTCATTCTGATAATGATTAATGTGATGCTCTCTTCTAGGATGTGGGCGGGCAAGATAAAATACGCCCGCTTTGGCGTCACTACTACACTGGAACGCAAGGACTTATTTTTGTAGTGGACTGTGCAGATAGGGATCGAATTGACGAGGCACGTCAGGAACTCCACAGAATCATCAACGACCGGGAGATGCGTGATGCTATTATTCTAATATTTGCTAACAAGCAAGATCTTCCTGACGGTGAGCGTTCGATCGATACAAATCGATCACGGACGAAACGAGTCACGACGAATTATACTAATTCCGAATAATTAACTTTCGCAGCCATGAAACCGCACGAAATCCAAGAAAAGTTAGGACTGACAAGAATACGAGACAGAAATTGGTACGTTCAACCGTCGTGTGCCACAACGGGAGACGGGCTGTACGAGGGTCTCACGTGGCTGACTAGTAATCACAAGTTATGAACGATTAGTTAGTCATATTCACACGGTTTTTCATACAGCAAGTACACGCCTGCCTTGTGATTTTATCCTTATTGCCAACTAAGTTAAAAAGCTCTGCCGCAACATGCAAATAGAGACGACAGTGTATAACGTCGATCGTGCGCAAATTAATGGACGTCGAGATAAAAAAAAGAACGACGCGAATGTAAATTATTCTACGGCGTTATGGTTAATGTAATACAGCGGTGAGATTATAGTAACGCGACAAAACCGTGCCGTTTAAACATACAATCAGAGGGGAACGGATAATCGTGTCGAACGACTTCGGACTTTCGTTGCCCAGCAGGACCCATGTTATTATAAGCGAGGTACCAAAAAAAAAAAAAAGAAAAACAAACACAAATAAAAAGAAGAAACATGTAAAATCTGTTACTAGATATTCGTTTTCAAAGTTTATGGAAATATAAGCTTTATTATAGAGTAGTGTAAGTTTTTTTTTTTTTTTTTTGTAACATCGTTCAACTGTAGCTTGCATACTTGTACAGAATTGCGAACTGAAAGGTTCATTTCGTATTTCCTTTTCCCCTTTCGTTTAACTTTTCGGTTTATCGATCTCGAATCTTTAAATCAAACGGACGTACCTCGCATACCCATCGGTTTTAGTAACTTTATAATACGAATGTGTATCGATAAAAAATACACATACGACAAAAACGCGAGCGAAGAATTCCAACGTAGCGTTGCAGGTTTAATACAAAAAAAGAGAAGAAAAGAAAATACCACATCCGGTGAGCGTGTACTCCATTGTTCAACTACCAACGTATCGTGATGTATAAAATTGTTCGTTCCACAGTTCATAAGGTTTTTTGATAAGGTAGCATTTACATGTTTAAGAGCAATGAAATTACCATAACTATGGGCTTATTTATTCGTTAAGATAAAAAAAAATGGAAAACACCCGACAATGTATCGAACGCAACAGAAACGTTCTGCCATTACAATTTTTAAGGAAAACGATTAAAGATTAGTTTTTAAAACGACACAAAAAGGTTTTCTATAGATAGCGTGAAAACTGCATAGTATTCAACAAATGCTAGCGAATGTCCGCCCGACGACTTCGGGTGGGCGTTCAATTACTAGCGCGAAAAGTATTCTATATGAAATTTGATAGCTCGTGTCAGGGCGAACCCCGCGTGTTGCCCACATTCTTGTATCCTAGCGCGGGGACACATGCTTCAATTATAACATACAGAATATTTTTCATTCGAATATAATTTATAACGATATAAGGTCGAGCGTTTCAACGTCCGCGGTGAGACGCTATTCGTCGACTAATGCGGAAAATCAATTGGTGGCATTTTCTTCGTAAAAGATTTATCAGACGTGACAATTAAACTGCATTCCATAGTGTATCGTATTAAATCTATTTGTGAGATTCGAACCACCATTTTTCCCATACCTTTGGAGATTATTCGGACCATAAAATAACGTAAGAGTACTCCGGTTGACGGTACTAACCGAACCATCGTCCACTTTACTAGTGTATCCTTTATTCGGTTGCGTGACAACATAGGATATCGAGAAACATTGTAACGAATATAAATCTACTTGAATCATTCGATATGCCGATGAAAAACAAGGAAACAACGTTTATACATATAAATATGTGTCTCATTCTTCATGTCAAATGGTCCTTCTGTTACGCGGCGCTCATCTCGAGGTTGCACCCCCCCCCCCCCCCCCATCTGTCCTCTCATCGTATCGCAACGAGTGGCATTATCTTAAATCGGTCTTCTCGATGTGTCAGCAATAACGAACTTTATATGAATATAACAACAACAACAACAAAAAGCAAATAAATATTTATGAAAATATTACTTGTACATCAATAGCCACATTGTCGACGGACAGAGTTCTAAATTACTAATCGTCATCTTTCCATTTGTTAGATGTGTTTATCACGATGGAAAAAAATGCAACGTGCAAAGTTGAAAATAATGGGTACACGTTTACTACTCGTTGTTTTAAGAGCCCCCATTTGCGATAGTCGTTGTACAGAAACTACAGATGAACAAAGAACCTATAGATTAGTCCTATACTCTCTGTCCCGACGAGTCATCGCCTAGTCGAGTCTTCCACGAACCTCGGGGATGGATGATAATCGATCCATTAAACAAAAAAAAACATACGTTACACTTCCATTTACGATTTAAAAGTCGACCGACCGTAAGCGCCATTATCCGCGCGAGCGATGGTATATCTCACCCGCGTGTCTTTAGCATCGATCAAGTTTTCTCCATCCAAATTGAGCGTTACCCAACGACCACAGCGGCCATTAACGGTGTAACTCCGTACAAATCTGATCCAAGCTAAAAAAAAAACTTGTGTAGGAGGGACCTACTTTTATGCATGTGTGAACCTAAATACGATGACGTGTTTGAAAGATTGCCAAGAACCGTACCTTCAACCTACGGCCCATGTAACCGGACGGTGACTTTAATTTTGTATAGCGCATAATTGAAGTCCACTCCGAGCCGCCCGATAGGCGGACAAGGGCATTCAAGGTCGCATCTACGATCTACAGCATCAAACCAATAACTATAGTTTCTTCGTAAACGAAAAAAATAACTGCCATGTTTTTTCCCCCTCGATATACCGACCAGATAATACGCACAGACGAAATTTATGTTCTTGTATAATGTTATTATCATCGTTATGGACTTGTAAAATAAAGATTAATTTGGACGCTACGAGCGTAGATAGATCTGTTTGTTTTGTTATCCGTGTACCGTTCTCGTGGTATGTAGAACCGACGAAAACCGATAAACGAGGGGGATGGCGCGTGATGCGTTATTCGTTAAACTTAACGAGAGCCGACGCTGATAAACCAGCGAGATTCGCATTTATAGCAGCGGTGTCGCGTAAAGCCGCAGAATTCCAGTTGGTCATAGTAGTAGTGGTGCAGAGGGGAGGGAACATAGGCGAGCAGAAAGATACATTCGCGGGGGAGGGTGGGGGGTGAGAAAGGCAGGGTACAAGAGAATACAATACCCCTTCCACTATCCGCACACTCGCCGCTGAGAGCAAATTGGTCAATTGATCGGCGGTACGCTCGCCTCCGCTACACGGATTTAAAAACATTGCCATGAAATGGACAACTATCGCTACACGGCCACTGCCAGGGTCGTACGTTAATGGTCCGCGAACATTCTACCCACCTCCTTGGCAGTATATCAAATGAGCACTGTAAAAAGCCAACACCATGCCAACTGAACATGAAGCGTCTACACCGTTAAAGTGAGCAAGCAACATCTTGCTACCGGTTGGACCCTGCACCTGAAATCTTCGTTCTTTCAGGAATTAAGGTGACAGGGGAAAATTTTACTTCCGGGTTGAAAATCTGAAGCTTCAACCGGAAGTGCGCCTCGGTGCAGAGCTGACCGGTGGTAAGGAGCTGCGTACTCATATTCATGGTGTTCAATTGTAATGGTGTCGAATTTTTTCGATGTTTATTTGATATATTGCCACCTCTCGTTCAACCCTAAATTATTCTGCCATTAGGATCGCATTGTTCTCTCATCGGTACGAGGGGTTGTCGGTTATGTAAACGATTTTTGTTTTTTGGTACTATCCATCATCGAACAAGCATATTACCTCCGAACCGAAAGAGCATCGCCTGAGAGCGAGTCCGAGATAAATAATACGACAAAAACGGTCGATCCATTGGGGGAGGCGAGAGTGTATACTCGGTACGCGAAGCAGCGAGAAATCGCGTTTCAATCCCAATCCGGATGAATCTAGAAACGGGTAATCACAGGATCAGGGTTACTACAAGGTCACTATACATGCCCTCTTTAACGCGCCGTGTGTGTCTCTGTCTCCCTCTCCGCACACGACACGCCGACTGCACTCTCACCACCTCCGGAGTATCATCATTGAGTGGGTTCCACAATTGTACATTCTGCATGCGCATATTCGCATGGGTGGCGACGAGGGGGTTACATGCACGGAGCATTCGATCGAACGCGAAAAAGCCGGCCGGAGATTGGCGGACGACTCGTCTCCCGTTAGGCCAACGAAAATAACCAAGAACTCTGCCATGAAATAAGACATCTTCCGTTGTAGGACGATATTTTATGGAACAAACAGAAGTATCGGGATGTTGGCTCGATAAAGTGTCGGTCTCGTCGTCCCCTCGAAACAATAAATAAATCCGCTCTCATCTGTAGTTCGATTACGCACAGGATTAGTAAAATAGTACGTCGGTTATGGTATATTTCTGCCGAAGTGGTGAACGCCTTGCCGACGTGCGTACAAAATACGCGAACGTTCTTTTTTTCGTTTTTCGTTTTTTTTTTTTTTTTTTCGCTAGTAATAGTAAGGGAGGGAGTCGAGTCGAGGAAGGGTGTAGTCGTGCAGAGGCGGGCGGGCGAGGGGGTACGTGGCGGGGAGAGGGGAGTTTGGCTACCAAGCCGCCCGTTAGTTTGTGTGTCGGAGCCTCACGCCACCGAGAAATGTCTACCTTTACGTAAGGTATAGACGTGCGTTAAATCAATGATGCCGGGCTTGCGCGGAGTAAACGGGCGCGCGGCGTGCAGCCGGGATTCTATGTGTGGGCTCTCTCTCCCCGAGAGGGTGTTTTCGTCCCTCCGGCGCCGGCGTTGGCCTCGGCGCGGCGTGGGAGCGAACGGATCCGACGGAGAGACGGGGCGAAAGGGAAAACGCCGGTCTAGCGAGAACGAGCCTGCCGCGGGCGAGCGGCGTGTTCTCCGTTCTCCGCGTACCCGGCGATCCACCTCCTCCCCCTCCCGCCCCGCCAAACCGTCGTTCCACGAAGCGGGAGTGTGTATGCGCGGGCGCGCTCTCACACCCCCGGAAAAGCTCGTAGCTATCCTCCCAAACTTTCTCGTACTCGCTCCCTCCGCTTTATCAAACTATCCTGACACGTATGCCTCGAGCTCGCTCCGACACGGAAGGCTCCCTCGCTCTCGGGCACCTTCGCTCGTAGACGTAGTAAGAGTAATGCGCGGGCGCGCTGAAGGCTACGATCGGCCGGAGCCGCCGCGGCGATGCTTATATTTTCGGCCGTCTCGCTCTCGCCTCCCTCCGCTCTCTTTCGTCTCCGCCACGACCCTCTCGCTCGCCTATATCGCGCGTATTTGACTCGGGCTAGCGTTTGCAAAAGAGTGTCGCGAGAGGAGCATACGAGGGAGCGCGCGTTACATTTTTTTTGACCGGGGGGACGAAAAAAAAATAGGAGAGAATAAAACACGAAAAAAAAAAAGAAACCGATGCAATAGCGAAAACGCGCGGCGTCGCTCGTTCTCTCGCTCGTCGAGGTAGCCCACGCGAATTCGCGAGTGTACATTAATGCAACCGACTGACTGACTGACACGGGAGACTTGTCGCAGAGTCGATTCTCTGTACAGGACGGTAGAAAGAATTTTTCGCGGCTTCGTACTTTCTCGTACTAGGTAATTTTTTTTGGATATATTTCAAAACCCTATATATATATATATATATATATCATGTGTATATAGAGATATATTCGCACGGTGCGAGGGGGGACGCCTGGGTATATCCAACATAATAATCGAAGAGGGAAGAGCGGAAGCTGTGAGAGCGAAAGGATCGGTAACGGTGTGTGCGCGTCTGGCTTTACGGGCGATGCCGACGAGCTGGGCGAGATTACAACCAACACGGCCATGCGGTGATTAGACAGTGAGTATATCGTCGCACCTCGCCGAGGAACAGGAGAGACAGTGCGCTAATCCGTGGTACGCGTTCTTCTGCTGGCGTACCGCCGCCTCCGATTCCGCTGAGCCGCTCCTGGGAGGGGCGTTGAAACCCGGGTCTCCCTTTCGTCACCGTTGGGCCGCCACAGGCTCGCTCTCGCGTACTCGCGAGGACCCACTCTCAACGGCGTAGCGCTGTCCCGCGTAGAGCGCACGACGTTCAACGGCCTAGCCTAGTCTAGCGTACGTACGGAGAGGAATACGCGCGCAGAGCGTACGACGCCTCTCGTTTCAATCCGGGATAAAAAGTATACACGACGGTGCGGAAGCACGTCGGAATATAATCAGCGGTGCGGAAACGCGGGAGAGAGCGAAACTCGGGGGGACACGGTCGAGCTTACGCGATCCGTGCAAAACGTTCCGGCGACTGGCTCTAGCCCGACAGTCCAATGGCCGATCGAGGAACGATCGCAACGACGACGGGATAACCTAAACGACGAACGAAAAGTGAACGAATAATTCTATAGTCGATACAATCGGTCTCCCGATAGTAGCACGGTGGACACGGGAAGACCAACGTGTTGCTGTGTACAGTCTCCGCGACAAGCCAGCCTCGCAAACGCATCTATGGATTTTTTTGCTCTCGACCCGTCGACCTGGCCGAGAAATCGTTGAGCATCGTCAACGGTACGTTCTGTTTTTTTTGGCGGGGGAGCATAACTTCTCGGACGTTGGATCGAGGAGCGGAGCAGCGGGAGAACGAAACAATAATGTTTCATCGGGAGAACGACGAGAGCGTACCACTGACGACGCCGCCTCGATAAAGTATCGACGTCCCGACGAGTAGACGCATGATTATTTAACGGCGCATCCATTTTTTTAGGCCACGAGGAAGAAAAAAAATATATCGCTTGCGGTAAGTCGAGTCTCGCGAGCGACGCTGGCGAAAAATAAAATCGGGCCGTCGAATATATCAATCGCATATTCGTATGCGAGTGTGTGCAAGTGTGCGAGTCCCCGCGCGGAGGGTGCGTTTTGCGACGACGTAAGAGGATCTCCTCTCTGCCGTCTTCCTCCGCCACGGTACTACGTCTTCTCTCCGCTCTTCTCGTCCGATATAACACGGGTCTTCGGCATTGTGAGTGCGCGGCGCGTGAAGGAGCCTAACGCGATCAACGAGTTATGAAATAAGCCGATTAAGCTTCGAATACCTTACGTATATTCCAATACCGTTGCTATACATATACCTCGATATATATATATATATACATACATATATATAAATATACACGATTCGATATACACCGACTATATTTATTTAGTTAACATATTTAATATACTCGACGCCGTATATCAAAGGAGCATAAAGATCAATCGAAACCCCGCCGTTAATACAATAATACAAAGTCCTTAAAGAAGTTTTCGTGGTTACGTGAGCGAGAAGAGAGGCCAGCAGTCGCGTCGAAGACACAACGAATTATGTAGTTCCTCCGCGTTGGTCTGCACGCAAAGTGGACGTTGACGAAGTCGCGAAAGAGAGGAGGGAAAGAAAAGAATAAAAAAAAAGGAAAAGCGAGGGAAAGAAAAACGCGAAGGGCCTATATATCGTCGACAGCATCGTCAGGGTTCGGGCAAGGTGCACGTGGACGTGTGAGTGGGATAATACGAGGAGGAGAGGAGGCTCTCGCGTATACCCAGTCTCGTGTATATAAACGCGAGATAAATCGAGTATACAGTGATACACATTGCGACGGGAGGAGGAGAGATGCATCGATTCGTCGGCACCACGCTGTGCTTCGGCATTTTGTTTTTGCTGAGTGTCGGCAGGAGCCAGCAGCAAGAGGAGGATATACCTCACATCGAGTAAGTATATCACGTCTATGATATGCATAGTATATATATATATTTATAGCGGAGAGTGGGGAAAAACGAGGATGCGAGGCAAAATAGGCTCGTTCCGAAAATTAATTAAATTTCGGACAGGGTCAATTTTGAGTTTGTCCATTTTGCCCCCCCCCCCCCGAGTCGAGATCGCCCCGCTCTCCCGTGCTTATCTGTAACGAGTATTAGAAATATTCCGCACGGTTAATCGTACATCGTCCGTTGAAACTAGCTCGGGTAGTTTCACCGTGATGGCAAAAGGGGGGCTCTTTTATTGTGCAAGGTTGAACGATAACGCCATCGGGATCGTGTCGATAAGAAATCTCGTCGTAGTAAGAGGCGTGCTAGTCGCGACTAGTCGTCTCTGCCGATGGATGGATAGATGGACGGATATGGCATATAGCCGGATCAAAGGGCTCGTCTCGGATCCAATAGAAAGATTGGACTGGCAAGGTAGCTCGTTCGTGCCCTCCCTCCTTCTGGTCCATTCGGAAGGGTGCGCCCGTTCGATCATCTCCATCTGATGTAATTGCTTCGGTGCACACGTGTACGCAGGTACGGCGTGCGACCGAGCGGAGACTCGGACCTCCAACATCGCTCTCCATTGCTACACAGCAAAGAAGCTAACTGTCTTTCAATAAACGTTTCTTGCGCATAAAGATCCACAATGGGGAAAATTATTTTTACATTTAAAAAAAAAAATCATTTTTCAATTGTAAAACAAGTTTTTTGATTATGGCAAAATTAAAAGGAACAAAATAATTTTGAATTTTCGGGGAAGATAAATGTTTCCTAAATGCTCTTCTTTTTACCGTGTATGAGAATTACGTATGCTAATTCCGAGGTCAAAAACAGCTTTTGATCGTGTGCAGTGCTTTTTCCGATTCGGAGCTATAACGCCAACGACGAATCGAAATGTTTAATTGTAAATCAAACATATAGGATATTAGGCAAAGGGAGCGAAGAGCACGAGGATGACGAACCGCACGATAATTGCTCTCGGTCTCTCGGGCTGCACATGCACGCGATATCCGTAGTCGCGGGGTAGATCCGGCTGGCAGTCACGGCGGTAAAGTTTGCGAATGGGATAATCCGATTACGTATACGCGAACAGAAGTTCATCTATATACATACATTCATACATACATATATAAGCATATATATATATACATATTCGTATATATATCCATATACGGATCGCAGACGCGACTGATATACACTGCGCTATATGCATGTGCAATCTCGTACATCATTCACACGCAACTGGCGCGTATAATGTCGTGCGGCCTAGCCGTACGTACTATATATGCGCGAACACGCGAGAGACACTCCCGCAAAGCCTTCCCCACCCCGGGATCATCGAAGTTCGTCAAAGTAACATTTTCACCCGGAGCCGAGACGGCGCGACGCTGGGAATGACGATTCAGCGCAGATTGAGCCGCGGCGGCGACGCGGGGTGGAAATAATAATACCGAACCGAGTATTCTCGCGAGACGTTTCAGCCCCGATGAAGCTAGAAATAATAAATGAGAGGACAAGAATAAAAATTCTTCGTCGGAATCGCGATCGTTCATACAGTTTTACTTCTTTCAGTTTTTATTTTTACCGGATCTATGTTAGGCCAAGTTCCGCGTCGGTATCGTTGTAAATAGCACCGAATCGATGGAACGTTGGGCACGAAGTTACCGGGTCATCTGGCGCCGATTAAATAAATATTTTTGAACGGCGCCAGAGGAGAGAGGCGATCGAGCAAAAACGGTGTAAATCAATTCGTACGAATAGCATACACACACGATTATATAAATTACGCGATACACAATAGAGCGTACATTACATTACCCGACAAAACGGGGCTCGAGGGATTCTTAAACAAGCGCACGGACAGCGCGCGCAGCGCCTCCGACGGGATTCGCGTGCGCCCGAGATAGCAGGACATAGAACGGTGTTCTCCGTTACGCCGAACGAGTAACAATCCTGCGTCTACACACCACGGCTCTTGCTTCCAGCAATGCCGCGACTACGGATGAACCTCTGCTACGTAAACATTATGACTTCTACAACTGCAACATAAAAGTATTCCCCGGTGCCCGATGACCGATTTCACGATTACCGGATTGTTTTTAATTCGTTCGCTGGCGTTCTAAACCGCTGCCGCGGCAGGGAAGCAGGGGGGGCCTCGCGTGCGTCCGACCAGCGGGAGCGAGCGACGGTGTTCGTCCTGCCGCTGCTCGTTAAACATCGCCGCCGCGGTTGTTAATTACTCGTCCCTCGTCATGAGACAGTCGGCGTAGTATCCGTGGCAGTGTCCAGTAGCGATTGTCGTAGTAGTAGTAGTAGGAGTAGTAGGCGGCAGCGGCCGTTGTAGTATAGTAAAGGGGATGCATGTATAGCGCGTAGTAGTTATTGACGCCGAGAACGGGCGGTGATTCGCGGCCGGTTTTCACGGACGGACGCGGGGTCGGGCGAGCCGGCGCAGCCCCCCCCCCCCCTCCCCCGTGCCCCCGCCCGCCCGGTGTGTCCCGTGTTCCCGATAACTCGCTCAAGCACAACGATCGTTTTCCAGGGTGAGAAACTGGGCGCTCAAGTTCGGCGTGGATCTTTGGGAGTTCGGGAGACAGGCGACCAAGATGAGCGACATACAGAGGGTGAGGAAAATGATGCGGGGTTCCGCCTCTCTTCCTTCGCCTCGCTCTCCTCTCGTCTCTCGCGAGGGGCGGGGGAGGGGGAGGGGAGATCGAGAGATGACCGTACGCTGCTATATACGTACATATATAGCTCGTCGATAATTCAACGACGGAGTTGTTAACAAAAATCTGTAATAATAATGTTGTGCCACGGTTTACGGTGGTCGATTATTGTCACAGAAATATCACAGCTTCGAGGCGTCGGTAGCGAAGAAGGACGGCCTGATGCTTGTGCGAGAAATGGCCGCCGAAGTGAAGAACATGATGGACTTCAAGAAAAATGCGGTTATGGTGAGTCGGATCGTTTCCAGCGTTTATTACACGCACTCCGGTAGCACCGGCGCCATCCGGAATGTTTGGGGCGGGGGGCCTAAAATGGTACACCGGGGCAAATCAACGTCGATATTTTTATGTATTTTTTTTCTGTCAGAGACTCGTTGAGATCGCCGAGCAGGCGTCAGTCTCACCTCCGAAGGAGTCGAACACGTCGCCGAGGTACTACTCGTCGCATCACCTAAACGTCTTTACCGAGGACGGCAAGGTCGCCGAGGGCGCCCGAAAAATGTTCCTAGTGCCGAATCGTCACTTCGATCGTTTACCTGTAAACGTGAACCTTTCGGCTATATTATTACCCGCAGGTGTCCAAGATGGCGGTACGTCGAGCGAACCTACTTCCGCCACACGAACCTAATAACGATAATTAATAAATTTCTAACAGACGGTGAGGTGTCACTCGGACTACAGTGGAGCGATCACCTTGATCCTATTTTCGTGAATAATTACGAGAGCGATCCAACCCTCTCGTGGCAATACTACGGGGCCACTTCCGGTTTCTTAAGACGATTTCCCGGTTGGTCAAAGAACTTATTTCTGCCAAGGATTTTTCCCGGTATCGCGAATTTACACATTCAATTATCGTTACAGCAACGGCCTGGCCACCCACGAGGAACGAATCTCCGCAAAAATCCTCCAAAGACACCCCCGACGTCTTCGACTTCAGAATGCTCGATTGGTTCGTCGGTGGTGCAACGAGCCCCAAAGATTTGGCGATCGTTGTCGAGAGCGCGAGTTTCTCTTCTAAAAAAGTTCGGAATCTCGCGATCGCCACGACAAAATCGATTCTCGACACTCTCGGCCCGAACGATTACGTTAACGTTTATCGTTACGGCGAGAACGCCGAGGAGATCGTTCAATGTTTCAAGGACAGTCTCGTTCAGGCCTCACCGGAGAATGTTAAGGAATTGAAAAATGCCCTCTACTCGATTCAGCCGGAATCTACGTCGAACGTGTCGGCCGCTATTGGCACGGCTTTCGAGATACTCTACAAGTACAATAAAACGAGCCAGGGAGCTCAGTGCAATCAGGCGATAATGTTGATAACTTCCAATACCGAGTCACCCTCGAAGGAGCTCATAAAGCGATACAACTGGCCGCACATGCCCGTCAGAATCTTCACGTATTTGGTTGGCGGGGATAAAAGTCCGGAACTGAAGGACACCGCTTGTGGGAACAAGGGTGAGTGAGGAAAAAATAGGAACGCGGCGAAAATACAAAATTTCGTCGCTTCCGTGATGATAGCAGAGGCACGGAAGACGTGTCGCTTTATTATTCTGTGTTCGATGTAGGCTTTTACGCGAGGATAACTTCCACGGAGGATGTGAAGAATAAAGTTTTGGAGTACGTGAAGATATTGGCAAGGCCCATGGTCCTGTATCAGCACGATCATCCGATTCATTGGACGCCCGCTTACGTCGGTGGCCAGGTATTCCACGAGTTTTCAAATTTAATTGAAATTTTTTTTATTTCAAATGGCAGATTAAACGGCCGTTTAACCGACAATGATTTATTTACAGAGCAGTAGATTTTACGAGGAGGGCCGTGGACAGCTCATGACATCCGTCACTGCTCCAATTTTGGATCGTCGCAATCACACGGTAATAAATTGTGCAGAACATTCACACCGAGATATTCGTACGCACGAGTAATCATTTTTAACGCGTTGTGTATGGGCGTATTGGGGTTTCAGGTGAAAACTGCAAATCTCTTGGGTATCGTCGGGACGGACGTTCCAGTCGAGGAAGTTCAGAAGCTTGTGCCGTCGTACAAGGTGAGCTGATCGCTCTTTTAGCGTTCATGCCAATTATCAAATATTATGAAAATTGTAACTATGGCTAACAAATAAATTATTCAAGTATTGTTATTTAAAAATTAAATACGGTTTTTGTGGGTTTCTAGCTTGGAGCAAACGGCTACTCGTTCATAGTCGATAACAACGGCCGAGTTCTTTATCATCCCGACTTGCGTCCGCTTGTGAGTTTACATTTCTACCAACGTATCATCAACATATCTATGGTATTGCATAATAATCAACTCTAACGTGAAATTTATGTTCGTTACAGCCCGGAAGTCCGAACGTGAGTATTTCCAGATATACGAAAAAAGTTAGGAAATAACGATGTAGGGGACTCACACAATATTTCGTTACAGTACTCGGAGACGCTGAAACCTAAATACACTAGTGTCGACTTGTCGGAAGTGGAATTGGCCGAATTCGACGGACCCTCGCATTCGTTGAACAATTCTGTCCTACTCGAAGTAAGAATTGTGTTGATGAGAATTGGCGTGGCGAGCAAGAAATTGCGAAAAATACTTTCGGTGCGATCAATAATTATTCTCGTTGCAGTTGCGACGCGACATGATCGAGCAAAAAGAGGGCGAGACGAGTTTTGCAGTCAAGATACATTACGATGACATGGTATGTGTGAACAAGCCTAAGTCGTAATCAACAACCCTCGAGAAGCTCGCAATTATTTAACCGAAAAAAATTGAATTTACAGAAGAGGGTCACGATAAGGCGGCACAATTATTTTTATAAACCGATCGAAGGGACTCCGTTCTCTCTGGGACTGGCATTGCCAGAAGGTTACGGCATGTTGGAAGTGATTGGCGAACTGGAAATAAAGTTGTCGATTATAAATGGTAATTATGAAACACCAATATTTATGTCCGGAGAAGGAAGAATCGAACGTTTATGAGGAATCTAATAAACTATGAACTTTCAGTGACTGACTATCTTAATGGCACTAATTGGAAGGTGCACCCGGATTGGGTGTACTGCGAGTACAGTTCGGCATCCGAAAAGCAATTCGCTACCCCAGAGGAACGTATACTCCACTTCTTGGCTCGTAGTCGTATGCCGGGTTGGAAGTGGATGTCGTCCAGACCAAAGAGTCCTAGCTCGCATGACAAACAAGCGAGCAAGCCCGACAAAGACGCATATTACTGTACGTATTTCACTATTTATTATAAACAATTTTTTTTATATTACCGTTAAGTATTGGAATTGTAGGAAGACGCTGCTTGACGAACCACATCGTCTTTCGGTTTCAGGTGACAAAAGATTGTTGCAGTCTCTTGCATTCGACGCTATAGTTACAAGCGGATTTAATAATAGAGACAGTAGTACGATGCACAAGGAAGAGAACCCGAGGTAAGTCCATCGATCGCCAGGGAGGATACGCTGAAGCATGTTCTGCCATTTGATACTTGTTGACCCGAGCACCAGTAATGCACAAAAAAAGCACAATACTTATTATCGATCTTTGATTAATCGGGGGCATAACGATTGTTGATTGTTTAAACAAGATGAGAGTATACATAAAGTCAAATATGCGCCCCGATTCCACATACATATCACGTTCCGTGAGAGTAATCGTTCTGTATATAGATCTCGTTGTACATCGTCGTACTACGAACAAAATGAGACTCCAATTACACCTCGCCGTAACGATATGCGGGCTGTATCGGACCGATAATCGTCTGCGTAATAAGAGAAGAGATTATGTCCCCGACTCTGAATAATCGCAGCTGTTTAACCAATCTACACATCCGGCAAGGGATGGGGTGAGATCCTAATGCGGGAAAAACGGAGCGAACGGTATATTACGAGTTAAAAGGACGACATTGAAAGATCGTATTGCTTTTTAAAAAGACACACTGCACCTTTTATCGACACCTCTATACTTTTCATTTATTATGAATATTTATACTTTCTTGCATATTTTTATTACATTTTATTATTGTGTGTCTCCACCGCCAGCCCCATTGCCATACTGATGGCTCTACTGCACAGGTAATCTATTATGCACAAATATATGTTTAAAAAAAAAAAAAAAACACCTCACTCGCAGTTTTGCACGGTAAATATTCTGTCGGTCGGACAGCAATCGTTAAAGATGTACGATTTTATACCACCGATCTTTTTTTTTACTAATTTTTTTTTTTTTATTCCTGTCACAAAAATCTGCCTCTCAATTGCTAAGTGATATATCTCACGAGTTTGGATAACGAGCGCGCGAGCCTCGTTTTTTTGGCACATGTAATACAATGTAACGAAGGAAAGTGGAACGACGTGTAATTTCCCTAAAGTAATGTTAAATTCAAGCTTGTTTTGATGAGGCATGATTGGCAAGACGTGTACAATCGTAATCTTAAGTGTAACATTTAAGATCCTCCACGGCCATGAAATATTGACGGTTTTTTTTTCCTCCCGCCCCAATTGTTGCAGGCATTTTAAATACAACCACGGACGTTGAAACGATAATATGGTTTTGCAGATCTGTTGTGTAACGTTTTATCTATTCCTTAGTATGTTAATCTTATTTATAACGCACCAATTGATACGAGAATAACTGGAAAGGATCGTTTCGAAGAGGAGCAATTGGTCGGATCGCGTTCGAGAGACCCTTTCCAGTGCCGGGAAAGTGCGGCTCTCCGAAATACTTCGGGTAACTCGTTGAACGGTCTCGGAACTCGGTGACCGATTCCGCCTGGGTAACCCGAAGATTTCGGGCTTCGCGAGACAAATGATATGAGAAAAAAAAAATTAAAACAACACGCCTTTAGGATCCTCGACACATACGGATGTAATGTTATTTCTAGGAGAGATCATCCATATGAACCGATACCCAAAAACGTACGAGTATCTGGATAATTAGCGGGTGAGAACAAATATTAAAACTCAGTGGGTGAACTGTAACTCTAACAGCTGATCTTCAGGGCTTATCCAACTTGGAGACAATACGACGACTCTTTCTATCGATCTGTGTAAGTCCATTGTTCTTTTAATTGAATAGACCCAAGCTTCTGGATATAATGAATAATAAACCCCATTACGGCATCGACTTTGCGACAGTGCTGTTTCCGTTGCTATCGTGACACTTTGCGAAAGCGAAAAAAAAAAACGCATGCCCGCCCGTGTATCTCGAAAAAAAAAAACCAATAAAGACGGCGGTTCACAGAGCTCCGGTGACATACATATGTATCGATAAAAAATTTAATTGTTTGGGAACGAGTCGCGGTACTCTCTACGCCCGCTTCCTGTTAATTCTCCATCGAGCACACCCAAAGCTGTTGATTGACATTGGAGCACGGCTTTATGTAAACTGAATCAAAAGCATGATTATAAGATATGTTATTCGAATAATTACTTTTTACCCTGTTTTTTTTATCTGTACATACGGATAAATTTTTTTACACCCCCCAGACCCAGTTGCACGCAATCCACCGTTACCCTGACTAACGACCCAGGTGGGATTCTGCCTTGACTTAAAAATCGGCACATCGCTGGTTCCATCCTGTCTGCCGATGGTTAAATCTCACCTGGAGAGTGCGAACGAGTCCTTGGTCAATCATTGACTTTTTTCATTTTCATCCACCCTGCTTGTAATTTGGTATGCATAGTGAAAAAAAAAAATATATACTTTGTGATAGATGTTTCGAATCTCGGGCTAATCGTACGATTTTCTCCGAGTACTAAACCCTGTGCGACCTTTGTGTGTGCGCAGAGTGCCGAGCAGAGTGCAAATAAAACTGCTTGTCGTTCAGCTGAGAGGTCAGTGCGTCTATAACTTTGTCGTAGACGTAGGGACGCGGCCACGAGGCTCGGGGTTACAGGATTTTCTTCTGCGCGATGGGTTACGACCGTCTCAATACCATAGGAAAACACCCTCACACGATCCATTTAATTAGTCGACTCATTCAACTCTTTAATAAAAATATCTTCAATATTAATTTTTGAAAATAAAACAAATAATGTCTTAAAAATATTCACAAATAACAATGTATCAAAAAGATAGAGATTTTGAAAACATAATTATTCTGCTCAAGAAGTAAAGAAATAAATTTCTTCAAAAATAGATTCAGTAAACATTGCGATCTATGGAGGATTTTTTCTCTTTTCAAAAGCGAAGATGCCTCAAAGTTGAAGAGTGAAGTGATTACGATCTATCGGCAAACTTTGTGTCGCGATTCGCTCAAAGCCCAGCTGAATTGTATAACATCAGTAATGAATGAGTTAATGACACGACAACCCGAATCCCAGAGGCGAGGAGATTCGTGATTGTTTTTTCTCCGACCAATCGACTTCCCTTACATTTATCGATTAATTTATTTCTTCACCGTCATATGGGACACTGTAGGCGGCGTCGCGATTCACCCGCACATTTTTCAGGTACTCGTATTACTACGACCTCACATTTTACAGCTCTATTCCCGAAATAACATTACGCCATGAAATTACCGGTTGGCATAAAAAAAAAACCGTCGCAACGGTTGCTTCTGTCCACCCCCGTAATAACCGATGTTTGTCGGATCAGTTCACGTAGCTTCACGATCCTCTCACTGTCCCCGAATTACGCAGTTATTACGAGCATGCACGTACAATCTGTTCAATGGATCCAAAAGGTTTTTGTTTTTGTTTTTGTCGTCTTTCGTTCAGATAATAACGTAACGAGAGAGAGAGAGAGTATTATATTATCTGCAACTAATACTTAAAGAAAAAAAAAGATCGTCATCCTTTCGTGGCCCACCCTATGTTAATCTCATTGCAGTATCTCGTGTAATACACACATTCATACACCATAGCTCTTTGAGTGTGAGCTTATTAATTCTCTAGGTACAGAGTGACCGGACAAGTGATCGATAGTCTCTCAAACGATCTCGATCATTTGCCGAAATTGCAAAAAAAAAAAAAAAAAAATACAAAAAAAAACAATTGATACACTGACAAAAAAAATAAGCGTTCTGCGGTTGAGGATCATTTTTCATGAATCAATGCGATTTACTGTCCGATGTATTGTATCATGAAAACGTGCGAGGTTTCGGCACGTCCACGGTACACGTGCTCACTCCTTATTCATTTATATACTATAATATATATGATAATAATGCCAATAACAATAATAATATTAATAATAATAATACGACGACGTGAAATATACAATATCCTAGATATATGTGTAACGTAACACTATAAATCGATGAAAGGTACAATAACGATAAAGTTTTGTCGAACGAATTATCGTCAAAGTACCGTGAAACGCTAACCTGAAGTACCTTAAATTTGCAGCCAGGGGAGAGGTAGATTCGGGGTCGCCAGGAGCTTCATTGCCACAAGGAGTGGCCTTTTGCGATGGCACAACCATGACGACAATAAGGAATCCGAGGACGAACCGTAAATTTCAACCTTCATGAATTAATAACAAATATATACGTATTTAAGTGTTTTAAACACCCGCGAGATTAACAACCCGACGCGAGACGAATAGCGAAGATATTGAGAGGGAGATCTAGTCCACGTGAAATCGCGCGTTTTTCGGAATAGCCGAAGAGAGAGAGAGCGCGCGCTGTCCGATGAGCCTAGCTCAGACGCAAGCGTGTATCGACGATCTTCCTGAATATTGAAGGTTTTGTCATTGATCAGGAATTTCGCCGACACAAACAAAAGAGCAATGGACACGTCGTGGTACAAAAGAGCAGCTGAACAGCACGCCGTCGAGCCTGAGAGTTTCGTGTTCAGCGTGCCGTTCAATGCGGGTATGTTAAAACTGGAATCATTCCTAAATAAAAATAAGAAAAACATTTCAACGATTAACGGGCAATTGACAATTTGTCTTGTTTTCCGCAGCCGATCTCTCCGAGCCGTTGGTAACCGCGACACACGCTGTGTTTTTCGAGGGCAAGACCCACAAAGCGCCAGCCGCAGTTGTGGGATTGCAATTCCAACACTCCTCGTTGGCTTCGCACTTCATGAACATCACGTCCACGGTACGAGAATCAATACTTTCTATCGTGTTTTTTTTTTTTTTTTTATATATCTTTTACTTGACTGCGAATACCCCTGATATACAAGCGCCACGACACAGACGCCGTTGGAGCAATATTTGCGACATGCGCTGCACATGTCCCAAATATTGCTCCAACCAGGTCCGTTTCGTGGCGTCTGTCTATACGGGACCGTCTTTGCAATGCACTTGTATTACTCGATGTTCAATTCTCAGTGTAACGGATGCAAAAAGAATTGCGCGTCGGAGGAGCTCGATTGTTACATCCTCGACAACAGTGGATTTATAATAATAAGCGAACGCCACGATCACACTGGAAAATTCTTTGGCGAGATAGACGGAACGATAATGGATTCTCTGGTGCAGGACAAAATATACAGGTAAGCTCCGCCGAACGAAATTTTTGCCAAGAAACAACGCGGACGATATCGAAGGCTGTTGCTGTGACTTTTTTCGGTATATCCGAAACCGAAACCGGATGTCGTTTCGTGTCAATACCATCAGCTCGAATTGCAGGAAAGTCACTGTGGTGGACTACCAGGGTGTCTGCCTCCCTCAAGAATCCTATCTGTCTTCGGCCCCTAGAGCGATATCCGGATCGATAATCAAGATATTCACGACCCTACTCGGTTTCTTCTGGACCACCGTACTGAGGCTTGGCGTCCACGAGTTGTGGAGTCCCGTTGGAACATGGGCTGAGAATCCGGACAATACAGGTGATGATTTCCCGTCTATCCATCGATCGCTTGCGAGGCTCAATTTCGCGGGACGGGAATAAACCATTTTTTTGCTCCCCCACAGACGATCTTGGCTTCAAAGACGAGAGTGCGAATCCCTACGAGCCGTACTCCCCGGAATTCACCGAAGATCCTACGCCTGGAACGAACGTGTTTCCGGCCGTGGCACCGGCTCCAGCCTCACCTCCGGCGACGCACGCGACGTCTACGCAATATCCTCTCTATAAACTGCGTTCCTGCGAGAAAAAGACGGATCTCTACATCCTCCAACCCGAGAGGCTCAACACCAGCGGTCAGAGCAATCCGCTGAAAGGAAAATTGACGAATTGTCACGTGACTCGATGCGAGAGGTACGCCTTCGGGCTTCGATCGCCCGTTTCTTCCCACTATCGTCGAATCGTTCGCAGACGTTGCTTAACATAATTCGTAAAAAAAACTATTTCAGGCCGTTCAGCGTACAGAAGATCCAGCACACCAATTTAATACTATTAGTGGTCGATACACTGTGCCCTTGCGGCAGCAAACAATTGAGCATCGAGCCGATAGAAGCAATCTCGGAGCCGGGTGCATGCACCGCACGAAGAGAACGCCTGTATCGTCGCCGGCCACCAAAGTGCACCAACTATCATCCCGAGGAGATGGAAATAAAATTCTGCGGTGCTTCACACCGCGTCGCAGTTTCTCTCGGTCTCCTACTAGTATCACTCTCGATGGTGCAATTCACGTGACTTGATCCGCGATATAATTAAAATAATAACGAAAAAGAAAAAGAGAAATAAATTAAACCGGCAAACCTCGACATCCGCGAATCGTAAAGTGGTATACAAATACTATATTATTATATATCTTACTTGTCACCACGGAAAGACGTTTTTAAATTTCCGCGCAAACGATTAAAATATCCATCAATGGAGAGATGTTGAATTGTCCACGGCAAATAAAAGCCGTAACGCAATAACGCAATTTTAATAATGAGTAAGAATTGTTAGAGTATCGCTGCTTCTGCTGCTGCTGGGAGGCCGGGGTGGCGCGGGCGGCTTAATCCTCGTGTCCGGTGTGGCCTCCGGCGACGCGGAATTCTGGCTCGAGATTTTATCGATAACGATTATATCAAAAAAAAAAAAAAGAAATTGAAAAAAAAAAAAACTGGCAAACGTCACATATCCGTACGATACTAATCGCATATCATCAAACGCGCAATGGCGATGGGCGGGAATGCACACGGTGGGGAAGTTAGAGGAGGATATAGAAGTTCAGGCGGACAAGTCCGTGCTTCGCTTTTCGAAGCAACGATTTTTTTACTGGACAACATCGATTACGTTTGTATTCGTCTTTGATGGTTTTTTTTTTCTTATTATCACACCGAACGGTTCTAAGATCGGAGTGTAGTTTTTGGATAGTTGAGAGATATAATAGTGGCCGATAATAAAATGCGAGCGTGCTAAGAACGCGATATTTCCTTTCCCTTCTTTGTATATTAATACACACATAAATTATATATATATATCTATATATATATGAATTATATAATATACATGATCAAGCCGAGCCTCAAGAACCGCGATATGATTTACAGTTTATCGTTGAACAGCGCTCTTAGGTCATTGCATATCACTGTCGGCAGGGGTCGTAATTGCAAGTTTCGAGAGTATGCCTGTTTAACGTGGGATTGTCGAACCATAGGGATTCGTTGCAAAAACATTGTTCACGACGACGAGTCATTGAATCGTTACGCATAAAAAAGTTTAAAAAATTAATACTCGCTCGCCGACGCAACGTTCTCGCAACGTATTAAACTCAATCGCATATATCGAGATTACCAGACTACTCGATTGATAAATCGTTATATTGTTCCAAGAGAGAAAAAGATAGAGAGAACGAGAGATAACCCGAATGATCGTATTTATGATGTTATGAATGAGAACAACGTTGATCGTTCATGTATAAAAAAAAAAAAAAAACTAACCACGTTTTCTTTTTAGTTCAAAATGCATTTTTCATTACAAGACCATTTTTTACTGTGTCTTCCACGAAACGGCCTTTCTTAATGTGGATTACGAGGAGAGACGTATGGAAGAGTAATGAAAATGAAAACGAGATTAAAAGAAACAAAAAAAAGAGACTTAAGAAGAAACGATAAGATTTGATGTTGGACGCCGAGCATGAGTTGGCTTTCTGATTATCCTTCAATGGAGAATCGACGATGCATATCGATTAAGTCTACTGTATGTTTCGGAACCCCCTACATTCTCCTACCTACATAAGCAAACTGTAGGTGATATAAATATACGAATACGATATAACAATAAAAAGAAATAAAAAAAGAAAATATCTTCGAAGAGATACACGTACACTTCCGAGGAAGCAAAAGTTCTTACGATTAAGGGTCACTGTATAATCCTGTGACAAAAAAAAACCATCAGTTTTCGTTATCTGTCAACTACTGGTCGTGCGTTCAATCGTTGCAAAACATAATAACTCTAACACTAATAATGTTACATGTACCGCCTCCAAGGTGAACTATGTAAAGAGATAAATACGCGCGACTAAAAGGTATTGTGTGTATCTTAGATTATCAACAAAAGATACTACTTCGTGCTAGGTGAATGAAAAAAAAAAAACAAATAATAATAATAAAGGAACAGAAGCATTATTTGCGATTCTGTGTAAACAATCGCTAATAACAATACCGGCTATGCTTTGTGATTGTTATCTTTTACAGAAATACCTAAGATGGAAGAGTATTTTGCATAAAAAAAAAGAAAAAAAATCCAAAGCAATTCGAATATTAATAAATGAAACGCTATTGGAGCATTTATACGAACGCGTTCCAAGCTGGGCCAAAAATTATGTTTTTCCATGTAATTTATTCCAAGTTTGGCTGTTGTTATCTTGAATATCGAATAACGTGTTGTATAGATTACGGGGATAGTCGAAAAAAAGAAAAGCAAAGCAAGCAAACCAAACGAGCGAACAGATATATAAGAATGAGCGATGCAATAACATCGATTGGAATATGTACTGGAGTGCCGAGAAGCGCTACGTGGCGTCGAATCGACTATAATTGTATAATATAGAATGGCAATCAACATTGATTCAAAAGTCTATATCAATGTTCATGAAATACGTACAGACGGATAGAGACCTCGGCACAACTTATCCTTTCAAACTTTTAATATGAAAAAAAAACAAAACAAAACAAAAGAAAACAACAATAGTATGAGATGCTATTAAAGTCGAAACTTGTACATTACTATTATCATTAATATTACTATTACTATTATTACAACCGAGTGTGTGTATAATGGCGAGATTTCACGTTATATCGCACAGAACATTAGAAATATCCACCTGGTGTATATATACATTTATTCTGAAACCTCAAACCGTCTCTGGCTATTTAATGTTGTCCAAGCAACGGAGTACTAGACACCCGCGCGAGTCTACACGACTTCCTGTCTTAAGTCTGCGATGGTTGATGAAGTTAATGCTTTGTTAATCACTGTCCCTCCGATTCGATTTTTTTTTGTCGATTTCCGAATCGACAAAAAAACCCTTGATAAAATTTTGCAAGTAGTTTCTTTAAGTCATGACTTGTGTCTTTTTTCAGGTTTTTGTTACGTTTCGATGCAAATTCATAGACAAAGACTTTTTAAGTATATATAAGAAATAGGATAAACCAGCCAATGAATGGACACGTTTCATAAGAGCACGTACATAAAAAACGTCTATTCATTGGCTTTTTTATCTGCAAAACTGTCAATTCATTGGCCGGCTTACCCTATCAGCGAGACATGCCGCCATTTACCTTTTAGCTGTGAATCGCAGCTATTTTCACAGTGTTTTAATGCACAATCATCCGAGCATTTTGCATATCGCTACGAATCAGCTGCCAACACTATACCTACGGTGATTTTTATTATTATTACATTATCAGTGTTTAATGGGTGATCACCAATCAGCGTGTGACAATCATTTTTTTATTAAGGATACACGATACCCCTAATAAACAAGTGCCACGAAACGGGCGCGGTTGGAGCAATATTTACGAAACGCGCTGCACACGTCGCATATATTGCTCCAACTGCATCCGTTTCGTAGCTCCGGTCTATTTGGTAAGCACAGTATAAGGCTTTCGGTATTCACTTAAATTGTGCGTACTCTAGTGTTTTGTCCGACGGATAAAGGTAAGTAATCCTATGTTAAATTTTGCGAAACGGCACTTTTTTTCAAAAAATTTCGAGATATCGAATTAAAACCTTCGCCATTCTTTTCAAGTGGCATATTTACCAACCGACTTCATTAACGAAAAAATTCTAAAAAATTTATTTTCAAAAATACCATTTTTGTCGAAAAATTGTAAGGGTTACCCCCTCTCATTTTTCCACTTTCAAAATGGCCAAATATTTTTTTTGAAGTGTATGACCGAATCATTTACTTTCCCCACCCGGCAACAATTCTGTTATTCATGACCGTGAAGATTTCTGCATGAGACTAAATTTCATCAAGTTAAAACGGCTATGTTTTGCATTGCGGAAACTTCGCTCGTGGAAGTTTACTTAGAAAATAAAATTCCACGAGTGAACCATTTTTTCTACCTAGGGTCAGTGCATCGACAGAGACTTGCCCAAGATGAAATTCGATGTTATGCAGATATTTTCAGGGATATTATTATTCGCTCAATTTAGATGGCAACACGCTGGGGTATCGCGAGTGTGGGGAAAATCTCCCATGACTTTGCAACAGCTCTGGCCACATTACCGGCCGAAGAGCACAAACTTGTAGCAGTTGCCGCCCGTGACTTACCTAGAGCGCAAGCATTCTCCAAACTGCACGATGTCGGCAAAGCCTACGGCTCTTACAAGGAATTGGCTCAGGATCCAGAAGTGGGTAAGAAAGAACACTGCAACTGGTGTATGATTTTTAAATTACAACGTTGCATCTACTTCGCAGAGGTGGTCTACGTAGGAGCATTACATACTGGACATCTTGGGATATCGAAACTGATGCTCCAAGGTGGCAAACACGTTCTCTGCGAAAAGCCCCTGACGATGAATAAAAAGGAAACTGCAGAATTGCTGACCGAGGCTAAGAAGAGAGGATTGTTTGCGATGGAAGCATATTGGAGCCGCTGCTTCCCAATTTACGACGCGATAAAGAAAGAAATCGATAGTGGCATCATCGGAGAAGTCAAGCACGTCGTTGTGCCTCTCGGATTGAATTGTCAACATGTAGACCGATTCAGGTAACGTCAAATATTAGGTCTGTTCGTCATCAGAGTTGGTGAGAGCGCAAGCGGAACGCTCGTTTTGCGTTTGTTTAGCTGGAAGTAATGCGCCCCCTAG
The DNA here is from genome assembly GCA_933228735.2 of Amblyteles armatorius. Lineage (NCBI taxonomy): Eukaryota > Metazoa > Arthropoda > Insecta > Hymenoptera > Ichneumonidae > Amblyteles > Amblyteles armatorius. The sequence continues at coordinate 612,090 of OW121689.1, read as the reverse complement.
TGCTTTGGGTTTCGGTAGAGGAGTCAAATTCAACGAGTCAAGATGAGTCCGAACACATGTTCGTTTTTGTCCCGCGAAGCATTTCCGTTTGCCAGTGCTCTGGAAGTAACGCACAAGCGCTCAGAGTATAGGTTTCTTACTCTGATGACGAACAGATCTATTCTCGCTTCAAGATTGTTCGGTCAAGCTGTAACCTTCAAGATCGCTGCATTATCTTCTTCTTTCTTTAGATGCAAGGAGTTGGGCGGCGGTACAATATTGCAAATGGCAGGTTACACCATCCAGTTTATAAATTTTATCTTTGACGGTGAAAGGCCGAAAGCCATCACGGCTAGCGGTCATCTCAATGACGAGGGAGTGGACGAGAGCATGTCGGCGATATTTACGTACGAGAATGGTCGCATCGCAACCATCGCGACTAACATGACAGCAGACTTGGGCAACGCAGCGCTTGCCTGTGGTACAAAGGGAATTATAAGGGTCCCAAATTTTTGGTGCCCTACGAAAGTTGAGCTATCGTCAGGAATTTTTGAGACATCTTTGCCGGAGGGAAGACACAAATTCAATTATACAAACGGCGCGGGATTAAGATACGAAGCTGCGGAAGTACGAGCTTGTTTGAAGGCAAATAAAAAAGAAAGCCATAGACTTACGCATTCGGAGTCATTGCTAATAGCCGAAATTCAGGACGAACTACGCAGGCAGATTGGTGTTGTTCATTCAGTGGATTAAAAAAACACCAGTTTCCGATATCTGTTAACCACTGGCCGTGGGTTTATTAGAAGATGCGATAACTCTATCTCTACCCAGATAGACAAACGCCACGAAAAGTCGCAGTTGGCGCAATAATTGCGACATGTGCTGCACATATCACAAATAATTCGCCAATATTACTACTTTTCATGGCGCTTGTCTATTTGGGTAGTAAACTCATACGAGCGAATAAAGGACCTCAGCACAACACAGAAAAAAAATAGTATGGGATGCTATTAAAGTCGAAACCTTTAGGTTACTGTTAGCATTAATTAATGACTGTCACGGTTGTTATAACCACAGTGTGAGTATTATAGCAATCTACAATGTTATAACGCACGTAATACGAGTAAACAACGTACTCCCTATCCGTCCAAGTTTATATGACTACGCTATGTGATGACAGCGAAAATACAGATAATGCTATCAATTATACTTTATTAATAACCCGGCTACAGATGAAAAACTCTGCAATACGTTTGCAGTAGAGAACGAAATCCTTTTTCACAGCGATTGGTAAGGCAGAATACGCAATGAGGCTGATGCCAAAGTCAGTGTAGCTCGTGTAGCTATGGAGAATCGTCGTCTCACTCTAAAATGTTTTATTTATTCTTATGCGCGTAAATTGTTTCAGCACAGCGCAGTCAGCTTCGTCGTATGACTTGGATTATCTGCGTCTGGCATTTGACGTAAAAGCCCGCAGATAGCTTTTTTTTTGTTGCATCTTTGATACTGCAGTTATGCAATGATAAGCACTATATATAAGGAACTTGCGATGTTATCGGTAATCAGTTGACTGACAGTAATTCACTCGAACGGTGCAGACACTGTTGTTCTGTCCGACGAGCAGGAAAAAAGGTGAGCATATAAGCAAATAACTCGTACTTTCCGACCCAGCAACTACTATCCGTATTTACTCAATTCAGATGGCGACACGCTGGGGTATCGCGACTGTCGGAAAAATCTCCCACGACTTTGCAACGGCTCTGGGCACGCTATCGGACAAGGAACACAAACTTGTCGCAGTTGCCGCCCGCGATTTGCCCAGAGCACAAGCATTCGCCAAACTGCACGATGCCGGCAAGGCCTATGGCTCTTACGAGGAATTGGCGCAAGATCCGGATGTCGGTGAGAAAAACACTACGACTAATGTATAATTTCAAGATTGCAGCGTTGCATTTATTTTGCAGAGGTGGTCTATATCGGATCATTGCATCCCTACCATCTCGAGATAGCCAAAGTAATGTTCCAGCATGGTAAGCATGTGCTCTGCGAAAAACCTCTGACGATGAACAAAAAGCAAACAACCGAATTGCTGACGGAGGCTGATAAAAGAGGATTATTTGTGATGGAAGCAATTTGGAGCCGCTGCTTCCCAGTTTACGAAGCGGCGAAGAAAGAAATCGACAGCGGTGCGATAGGAGAAGTCAAGCACGTCGTTGTAACTTTTGGATTTGATTTGCGACAAGTGGACCGATTGATGTGAGTCGAAATATACTTTTTTTCAAGACTCTGCGTTGGAACGGTGAAGTCCAAGACGCCTTGACATTATTTTCGTTTCAGGTCCAAAGAGTTGGGTGGGGGTACGATACTGGATCTTGGGGTCTACACCATCCAGTTTGCAAGTTTGATCTTCGATGGCGAAAGACCGGAGAGCATCACAGCCGCCGGTCATAAGAATGAGGAGGGGGTAGACACGTCAATGTCTGCGACGCTCTTGTACAAGAATGGTCGTACGGCGACCATCACGACTAACTCAACTGTAAATTTGCCCAACGAAGCGATTGTTTGTGGAACAAAGGGGATGATACGGGTGCCAAACATGTGGTGCCCCACGAAAGTGGAGCTACCCTCAGGAACGTTCGAGGCAGCTTTGCCAGAAGGAAAACACAAATTTAATCACTTGAACAGTGCAGGTCTGAGATACGAGGCAGCGGAGGTACGAGCTTGCTTGAAGGCAAAAAAGAGGGAAAGCCCGAAAATTACGCATGCAGAGTCGTTGCTCATAGCCGAGATCGAGGACGAGCTGCGCAGGCAGATCGGTGTTGTGTACGCGGTAGATTAGAATCAACGACGCACGATTTATACCGTTACGTTATGAGTTTTAGATCATAGATTGTAACCAATTATTTTTCCATAAAAAATACAACGATAAAGCGTCGAAAGTTTGTATGTTTTCGTCCTACCTTATTCGGAAGATCGAGCGATGGAAAACGCGCCTCTATCCCGGCCGGCAGTCTTTTACTCCTCTCCAAATGTACACGAACAGTATCCGGCATTGACAGTCCTGCAGCAAAACTCTTTCCATCTGTCCGGAGATAATGCAAGCACAATTCACTGAAGGACACTCTATTTTTACAACACATTTAACGTAAAGCCGTATGAAACAACGCATAAACATCGAGTTTGACGAGCGAACGAATGTGAAAATGTCCGTTACTCGTGAATTGTCACGTTTCAACTGGTTTGAAAGTAATTTGGCGCGCCTGCGCAGCTCGCCGCGAAACCTGCCGGTCCAAACGTGTTCTGCTTCCCCTCCCATCCCTCACCGTGGTTGTGAGGAGAACGGCCAGCCAGACATAACCTAGACAGTTTGTATCTCGACAACGTGGATCTTCGACTCGAAGTAAACATCACGCACCGCGCCCTGAAGTAATATCGCTCAATATCTTACAGATTGTTTAATAATAAACGAATATTCTTGTACAATTGGACAAGATCCAATAGTCGCGATCTGGCGCACGTGGATACAGGTTTACAACAACTGTCGCAGCTCGAACGCAAACAGTATGGTCGAGGGTGCCACGAAGAAGCGTAAGGTGTCGAAGAAAACTAAACGATCGTGGAGGAAGCATGTCGACACGAAGGACGTCGATTCGTTTCTCGAGAGCTCGAGGCTGGAAGAGCGTCTCGGTGTTCCGTTCGCGGAGAGAACCGACACGGATTTGTTCGTCGTCGACGCAAAGCCGGAGGACGTCAGCGAAGCTGTCAAGAACAAGAGGGAACGTAGATTGGCCCTGAGAAACGCCGAGCCGAGGTGTTACGCCTCGTTGAAATCTCACACAGCGGTTCCCGACCCGATTTCGAAGAGGAATCGCGTAAAGACACCGGAGGAACGCAAAAACCCTATCACAAAGCGATTGGAGCAAGAGAGAAAACTTTCTGGACATTTGAAGCTCAAAGAAAAAGCTGCCCTGAAGGACAAGGCGATTGCAGCTGCGAGGAGATCCGCCAGGCCTAAAAGGGGAGAATACAACGTCGATATTTGGGACCAGGAAAAGAAAGTCCTGCCGGAAGTGGATAATCAATGGCTTACGTCGGACACCGTGAGACACACACTGGCCAATAGAGGAATGAAGAAGAAGCGGGTTCCAGCTTCCGTACATAAAAAACCATCCATCCTTCCTGCAGTCGATATTCCGCACCCAGGCACGTCTTACAATCCATCTTACGAGGATCACCAGGATTTGCTGCGCGACGTAGCCCAGCAGGAACTTCAACTGATGAAGGAGGAAGCCCACTTGAACAGAGTAACCAACAAAATGTTCAAGAGGGTATCGAACGAGCAGAAAGACAAGGACTGGCTGAGAGAGTCGTCCGAAGGTTTGCCCTTGAAGGCAGGCAAGGAAAAGCCAAAGGTCGATCCGGCGGACGTTGATGAAGATTCCACCGTGAAATCGGTAAATCCTCCAGTTAAAAATGCGAAGAAGACACTGGTACAGAGGAGAAAGCAGAAGGAGCAGAGAAAACTGGCTCTGAAGATCAAACACGCGAAGGTCGAGAAGAAGAAGATTTCCGATATCTACAAGCTCAAGGCTCTCAAGAAACACCTGGCTAAAAAGGAGGCTAAGGTGGAGATGCTGCAGAAATTGCGAGAAAAGGTCAAAGAGAGGAAGGCCCTCCAGCCGAAAACCTTGAACAGAGTGAAATTCGAGCCGATGGAGCCTGCTTTCAAGCTGGGAGAAGAACTCACGGGAAATCTTCGGAATGCCGAACCCGCGGGCAGTCTACTCAAAGATCGCTACAAATCGTTGCAGCAAAGAAGCATACTCGCGCCAGCTACGCTAGTCCTGTAAGAACCTGGGCTATATTTCGTACAATTTAACGCACAAGTATACCAGATCCTGAATTGTTAATTTTGTTGTTTTTTCGTTTACAGGAAGCACTCCAAGGCGAAGGTGAAGAGATTCGAAAAACCCGCTCACAAAATGGGTTGGGAAGGTACATTCAAGTAGGACTGCAATTACGCGGACAAGAATCTATTATTTTTTTTGGTATAATTCTTATTCTTGAATGTAATCACAATGATTAATCGAAATACCTCACTCATTCAAGAATACAGGATCGAGAGATTCCTCACCAAGCCGTTCGGATAATTACGCATCCTCTTTTTCTCCCGATTCAAAGCTCGATGATTCTTCGTTTTCATAAACCATCTCTTCGTCGTCAAGCGTGACACCCTCCTCGGAAATATCCTCGCGCACGTCGCTCGATTCTTCTTTGCTTTCCGTGACTGTGCTAGTAAAAGAAGCCTCGCTACTCTCGTCCGTACTGATTCTCATTTTCCTCAATTTCTCAAATTCGGTATCGTCATGCTACAAAAAAATTAACTCGTCAGACTTCAGCCAATATCGTGCGTCGGACGAATTAATCTTCGTATGTTGAACAATCGTGATGCATAAACCTGTAGCGACATGGTGGACTGAAGTACATCCGACACAGTTGGAATATCGACGCTGACGATTCCGGGCGACTTTGCTTTATCGAAGTCTTTCCGCGTTCTCGAGCCCTCAAGGTCAATATGTTCGGGCTCGAAGCCCAAGTCCCCTCTAGTGTAAGTGTCGTCCGGACGCGGAATAGATTCGGACCTTGAAACGGAACGAGATTACACCGATGTTCTACGATACGGTTACGGTACTTCGGACTATCTAATAGAGCCCTACGAAGCAGCTACGTGGCATCGAATATAGGATTGTCCTCTGACGATAAGATTAGTCAGGTGAGAGATCAGTTCCACTTCACTCATGTTAAGAATATCTTGTCCGGTCCCAGTCATCTGGTGGAAAATTATTTCTTTCATCGATTACAGTAAGGCGATACTTTGAGTACGAATTATACCTTAAGGGCGCACGCAACCGCGTACTTAACATCGTACACGATCTCTTCGTATTTTTTCATTCGGAACTCTGACTGGTTTCTGAGATACTTGGCTTGATAGAGTTTGACATTCTCACGATGAAGGAGGACCTCGAACTTTCTTGTTCGTCCTTCGATGATCTTAAATTCGGCTCCGACTGACTCTGCAAGAATATCGTAGTACTCCTGGCCCAACTGTTTGGGCGGGTTAAGATTCGCCAGCCGTTTCTTCATGGCCGAACGCATTTCTTTGAGCGCATTGATTAAACATCGCTGGATCTTCACAGTTATGAGATGTCTCGTGCTATCACGTTTGCCGCTCTTCGTCGAATCACGGCGTACGGTTTCCATAGATCTAAAAAGAAAGTGAATCTAGTAAAATTAGATTTATACTCTCCAATCAGGTTTACCTCATTGTCGAGTAGATTTCCTTCCTCTTAAATGTTTCGTCAACTATTTGCATCAGTTCGTTTTTAATAACGATATTCTCGCGCATCAATCTGCGAACCGGTATCGTTGTGGCGTTCGAAATTTGTAGTTGAAATGTGCCAGCGAGTGCAAGCAGACGGCTGTACATTTCGTTCTTTAGTCTGTACGGGACGAAAAGCTTTAAAAAATTGTACGCTTAAATGAAGGCGACTTTACACACTTTTCTCTATCAATCTTAAACTTTCGATCTATCTCCTCGCGCCTTCGCACGACCTCCTCTTCGTTTCCCGTCATTCTTTCATCGAGGACTCTCAACTTCTCACGAAGGTCTGATCGAGTCTGCTTGTAATCCTCCAATGTATTGATCTTGGCATCTGCAATATTGTGAATTTTCGAATGCAATGAATTTCTTCGTTCACCGGAAAAAAATTATTAGAAGTACTCAGAGCTTTTATCGCGGAAGTTAGAGCGACTCGTTTATTCTCGTATTTTTCGTTTGCCGCATCGACGCTTCTCGCGTGAGCTTCCTTCGCCTCTTCTCTCGACTTTGTAATCGCGTCGATTCTCTGTTTGGTCTCTTCGATTTTATCAGTTTCAATGGATATCTGTTTTTTTAGGGAAGCTATATGATCCCCAGTCGCGATATCTACGCTGTCGATCACCGTTCCCATATCCTCGTACCTTTCCAAAAGTTCGTCGTTTCGATTCTCGAGCCTGTAGCGCAATAGAAATATACGCACCGAAAAAATCATCATTAATATTCACTGGTATGGCCAGTAGTAACTCGTGCGTTTCTAGTGGTCTAGGTTGAAAAACCAGGATATTTGTGCGAAAATTTGTACAATTTTCAATGTTTCAACAGTGATCATTCGATTTTTTTAGAACTGTACGGTAGTTCTTTAGCCACATGGAAGACATTTTTAACAGCTGATCAAAGCCAGAAGATACCTTCCGATACATTTTTCCGTGTCAGCGATCTGTATATCGTAAAATGCTGTTTGCGTGTTGATAATCGGAACGAAGTTACCGTCGTCCACGAAACTCGGATCGAATACATCGGGAGGTTGTAGCCGAGGGGGAAGAGATATATTCCCTTCATATTTTCCCTCGAGATCAACCATCGTAGATTTTTAACGAAGATAAACGTTCTCGAAATATAAAAACGTCCTCGTAAATTTGGAATATGACAGGATGGTTTATTTATTTCCGACCAACCGAACGAAGGTTACATCGAGAATTCAGATGTTTCAAGAATGTTGGGGGACACTTTCGGGTCGTAGGTGGCTAATCTTTAGAGTCACTTGACCTTGGAGTTTCGGTTTCTTTGGGGGATGGAAGGTCGGAACTTTGCGAATCGCTCAACAGACACGATTGCACAATATTCTGGTCCGGCAATGCTTCCTCGGACTTGTTCAGTGCCGCCACTTGTACCATATCGTTTCGCGTTATCTCAGCTTCGTGTTCGGACCCCGTTTGCACAATTCTCACCGATGACTCACCGGGCAACGAACAAAATGATCCGACCGCGTATTCACCCTCCACCTGCGAATAATCTTCGGCTCCGGAACCAATATCGATGTCCTGTTGTTTCAATATATCCATTAGAACGTAAAGTTTGTCTTCGAAATCGTGGTAGCAGGACGTGCAGATAGCATCCACTGGCGCTCTTCCCTGAAGCTGAAGATACAGGACGATGAATGAATTGTGAATAACTCATTGACTTGAGGTACACAATTAATTGCCGACAAATATACCTGAGCAATGTTGGTGATGTAACGTTTTGCCGCGTCCAGTACATCTCCTAGTCGCTTGACTTCGCGGCAATTGTCCCGCATCTCGTTCAACATAACTTCCGTCTCTTTCCTAGTTTGTTCTATATTCTGCTCCAGAATTCGGGCTTTCCTCTGCGCCTCGACGGTCTGGTCTCTGTAGGCCTGAATAGCTTGTTCCTTCGGCGCTGCGGAAGCTTCCTCCCGACATATCTTCCCGTGTTCCAGACTCATGTTGAAATGATCTTCAGCCAGATTGTCTATAAAACGATTCTGCTCGAGCAATTTGTTCAGTGCCATCTGAGCTTCGGATTGAAAGAGCGAGGCCTGCAGTCTAAGATTCCGTTCCTTCTCCTTGTACTCCTTCATTTTGCTGTCCAACTCCCTGCATACTTTGTACATGGCGTCCAGTTCCAGATTCAGCGCTATGTTCTCCCTGACTGCCCGATGAGTCGCGTCGGCGATCCGAATGTTTGTCGCCTCTCGAAAACTCTGGGCAAGATCGTTCAGACGGTCCTCCATTTCCTTTTGCATCCTATCCAAGATATATTCATTAAAAAATGAAATACTTTTCGTACACACGGAGAAAATGAGCATATATGCATTTTTGAAATAATAATAACAATGAATAAATTATTATTCGTATTTTCCCGGGTAGTGAGGAAGTTCTCTTACTTGGCTTTTCCAATGATAAATGACTTCTCGGCCTCGTATAGAGTTTTCTCGTGCCGCTTCTCTTGCTCGGCCATTTGCTCCTCCTGGATTTCGAATTTCCTCATTAAATCTATACGAGCGAGTCTCCAATCCTCCAGTGCGTTGAGCTTCCCAGCTGTAAAGGTATAACGAAACGGTAAAGTCGTAGAAAAAATAATGAGTGACGATAGTCGTTAATTAAAATTGCGCAATCTCACCAGCCAACTTTACTTCGGCACTCAGATTAGTTTCCATAGTGTGATATTCCGACTCCGTAGCTTCTTCCTTCTTCTTGTACGCAATCTGTTCGTCCTTGCGCAGTTCTTCCATGGCCAACAGGCGATCGCTCAGTTCGCGGGATTCCTCAGTCTTCTGTTGCAATACCCGTTTCAAATGGGCCACCACGTCGGAACGATCGTCCTCGAGCTCATCCAACTTCGTCTTCAGCACGTCAACCTCACCTTCGAGATGTTCGTTGCGGGAACGCAAGCTGTGGTCAATCGCGTTAGCTTCGTCGTCGAAACATTCCGGTACTACGTCCGTCCCTTGCAACAACTTACCGGGCTAATTGTCTATTATTTTCAAGAATTTGTTGTTCGTAAGAGACGGTTTCTCTCTCGTTGATCCACAGTTTCTTCCTCGCCTTCTTTTCCTTCTCCGCGCCTTTTTTCTTCTTCTTAGGCATTTCGATGTATCCTCTACTTCGATATTAAGTACATCGATATTGTGCTCCGCGACCAGGTAAGTGATTCTATGAATTTAGAAAAATTTACTGCACACGTTGTCGACTGTTGCGAGAAGCATACAATTATAATTTTTCTGTGTCTCGTCCCCGGTTGCACACCACGCGAGCGAATGCTTTCTCGCGAGCTTGTTGGGTTCGATAAGTGCGTTGTTCCTATAGCAACGCTTCGTATACTCGGACGAACAGTAATCGACATATTTTTATGATAAAAACTCGCATAAAAAAGTTAGAAATATCTCATCTTTATTTTACAATACAATGACGCACCGCGACCACCCGGCGCATGATATAAACTATAGTAACGACGAATTGTTTTATCACACCGAGTCGTCGACACTAAAGTGTTCATAGTTCATACTTGTTGGTGTCTTTAAGCTTGTGTATCGGCACATTCTTGTTTGACCCTCTCCGTCGTTCTGTTGGACATACTGTTCTTTTTTCTTCCTTTCTTTTGTATATATTTAACGGTGCTCTCATCGCATAATAATACACACTTTCAGTCATTAACAGGTATGTGGATGTCAGCTGTTACGTCGAGCTGTCGTCGTCGACAGTTACGAAAATTTAGCGATTCGATATAATGGCTCGACGTAATCTTCGCGGGACCGAGCTCGTAAACTGATATCGCTTCTGTATCATAACCACGTGCATTCTCGGTAGAAGTGAGGAAAAGTAAGAGAATTGAAACCGTTGTGCCAACAGACTTCCAAGTCGCAAGGTTCATCGCGTGCATTTTTAGTGTGTTCGTGTGCAACAATGTGTCTGAATGCGAAAAAATACCTCCACCGGAATACACGACACGTCCGGAATTGAATATCGATGTGTACTCAAAATTTAATATAAAAAACAACGCAAAACGCGAGACGTCTATTCACACAACTCAAAGTATTGCACAGTGACGCCTGTGTCAGGCTTCGAGCTCCGTCCCGCGCCGATTCAATGAAATATTATTTAGTTGACGGGTGGAATATTAAAACCTGGACGCGGAGGTGGCGGCTGCGGTCGACGGAAGTATATTACTAGACTGAGGAGACCCGTGAGAATTCCGATGAGATAAAAATCCCAATTCTGTACAATATTCGGATCCCATTTGCCGAGATGCTCGATGACACTGAACTCGTGCAAATAATCTAATCCAAATAGGAGCGACAATTTTATGAGGGCTAAAGCGACGGGAATTCGCGCGTCGGGGCTCGCTTCGGCAGCAAGATCGTAGCACCGTTTAGCCAGATGACGATCTTTCGTCAATCCTAGACCGCGCTCGTGCATGTAACCGAGATTGAACATCGCCTGTGCGTTGTGCCCTTGCGGATCGGAGGCCAAACGATACTGTCTCGCCGCTGCCTTGTAGTCGACCCGGGTTCCTCTCCCGTAATAGTGGGCATCGCCGAGTTTTACCTGTTACGGGCATAGATAAAATAATTGAATAATTGTGATAAACTGCTTCATGCCGAGTGGATGGAATAAGGTAGAGGTACCTGAGCCGTCGAGTAACCCTGACCGGCTGCACGAGCCCACAGGGCCAATGCCGTGACTAGACCTTCCTCCTGAGGGAGGGTAGTAGTTTCTCCCCGATCGAGGATGAACGCCGCGTTACTCTGAGCGACCTCGTATCCCATCTCCGCGAGAAGAGCGTATGTTACGAACGCCTGGTCGATGCGTCCTTCTCTGTAATCCGTGTGCGCCACCATGAGCTGATCGCTCCACTTCCCGCGCTCGGCAACGTTCTTCAGCAAATCAACGGCTGACGGGCAGCTGCGCAACACCCCTGTGCCCGTTGCGTGCATCTGCGCCAAGTTGTAGAAGGCGAGCACGTGGCCCGATTGACTCGCCAGATTGAAATACTTGTTGGCGAGCTTGTAATTGCGTCCCACACCGGTCCCACCTTTTTAAGAAAAACGACAACGCAAAAAGAACATGAACTTCGGGTTCTAGTCCATGTAGCGGGTGAACGGAGTACGGTAGAGTTAAAGATATACGTACTAATATACATATTGCCTAGTTGCAATTGGCCGTCGACCCATCCCTGATCGGCAGCTTGACTGAAGTATCGAAGAGCCTTGGCCGTGTCCCGCTCCACGCCCCGACCGTAAAGATACATGAGTCCCAGACCGCTTTGACCAACGGGATTACCCAATCTCGCTGCTTTCATGAAGTACTTGTAAGCGGTCTCGTTGTCCTGTTGTACTATGTCGCTGCCTTCCAGATAGATCTGCGGATAATTGTTAAGATGTAAGAAATATGCTGAGACGCGGATTTCGAAGTATCGTTTTACCTTTCCCAGGAAAGCCATGGCGATGGGATTTCCCGCATCGGCCGCATGTTGAAAATAGTCGAGGGCCTTCTGGTGATCGAGCGGCACTCCTCTACCGCCTTGATAATGCAACTGTCCCAGACCCACCTGGGCCTGTACGTCGCCACGTTGAGCCAACAATTGATAATACTCTATGAGATCCTCGTCTAGAATACCGGTATTGTATTCAGGATTCTCTTGCTCATCGAGAAGCCGAACTTTCTGAACGACCGGTCCTCCGCTGAGCGACACCTGTTCGGCGACTTTATTGGCAACCCGTCGATAAAAATCGAGAGCTCTCTCGCACGTGGCGGTCGTCGACACGCCGAAATAGTACCGATAGCCGAGCGCCATTTCGGCTCTGGTATCACCGCCCAGAGCCGCGACCGTGTAATGAAGCAGGGCCTTCGCCTGCGAGGCGTTCACGCCGCCGAGACCCATCGCGTACAGGAAACCCATTCCCATGTGCGCCGACGGTAAACCCGTGTCCGCTAGTTCCTTGAAGGTCTGCAGAGCTGCTGGAATGTCCTGGGTCGAGGAGTGAGACGAAGTCTGAGTTCCTAGTAATTGGGCCCACGCCAGCATGGATCTAGCCTCCCTGTGTCCCAGCGTCGCCGCCGCTGCGAGACGCTTGTAAGCTTCCACTTTGTTGGTTCTCGTGGCATTGAGGAGGTGCTGAGCTTTCTTGAATAATTCCTCGGCTGCAAAAAAGCAAATGAAAATACGCTTTAAAAATAGTGAAAACAATAGAATAAAATATGTAATATTTGTAAATTGCAAATGTCTTGTACAAGAGCGTGCGGTGGTGATTTTTTTTTTTATTTGAATCGCAACATCTCCGTATCCTCGTACGAACGGAGTAGCTTACCTTCTTGCTGTTGAGGATTCAACGGCTCCTGAGGCTCTTCCTCCGGGAGAATCTCCGCCTCTTCCTCCTCGAATGTCCACTGCACATGGAAATCCTCCGGAGGTAGATGGGATGGTTCTATACCTGCGGCCTTCGCCGAGGCTATCATCTGAGCCCAAGCATCCTTCTTAGCTTGGCTCTGCGCGAGCGAGTCTTTACTCTCCGAGTCTTTACCTTTGCTTCGCGTCTCTCCTTTTCTGTCCTTGAAAGTTTTGTCGAACGCATCGGTCGTGGGTACGAGCTTCAGCATAGAATCCTGAAGCATCTTTAGCTCACGCAGCTGTTCGTAAAGATGTTTGAGATCTTCGAGAAAAGTCTCGTCGGTCGGTTCGTCGGTGAGCTTGCTGACGGGATCGTCGTCCTCCTCCTTCGTCGAACCATCCTTCTCCTCGTTCGTCTCGACCTCCGCGGTCGACAGAACGACCGACGCGGTAAGCAACAGGAGCGCGATGCTCTTTATTGGTCTCATCTTTCATTGATTATTCGTTTATTTCGCACATTACAAATTCACTGGCCACCTCCCGCTGCGCACAGTCCTCTTAACTTTGTCGGTAAAATTTGCTTATTGTCTCTTGCGTTAAAGATAGTCACCGTGCCTTGTCCGACTTACACGTACGCGTACATCTCACGCCACACGTTCTCTCATCGCTCGTTGCCGCTGTTTCGACACTGTCTCCGATCAAACTCTCGTCATCGTGGCAACGTTTTACGAACGAAATTCACGTCGATTACACTCGGCTAATTTGTTTATTATATTCCTCGTTGAATTGACACTCGAACGCAAGGATGTGCGGTCGCGATTGAATCAGCTGTTCGACGTCGTACCCCGAGCCTTAGGGACATTTCACGTGGTGAGCGCTGATTCCCGTATCGGAACTGGCCCGATCCCGTGTAACACGTCGAACGTTCTGATTGGCAAGATGTTTTTTTTTTTTGTCTCGTTACACGGTGGCTCCGTTAACCGCACTGACATTGAACCGTTTAATCTCCCCGTGTACTTGCGCTTTGTCAATTCCAACTGATAAGCCGAGCTCCGGATACGCATGTTCTGTATTAAAATCTCATTCTTCGACAATGTTGCGACGTCATTTCCATTGTACGCTCCATCGGAATGGGATATGCAACGGTTGGACGGACACAGCAGCGGGGAAGACAGCGCTGTTCTCTAGTAGTTCAACCCCGCAACGACCGGCCCTATAACCGCATGTTCGAACGATTATTCTTTATTATTGTGATACAACAGTGACCCGATAATAAAATTTCCTCGATTGCAATCTTCGTTCCTGTTCCGGACACATTAAATTTGAACAAACAACTCAAGTATAATCGTGTATTTAACACTGAAAATGTAAACGTTTTCTTGACCTTGCTCATTATCATGCATGACGACACGATCGAATAAACTTCCTCGCGAGGTTATTGATCTATTAAACAAGCGTCGTCGTTGGATATCGTTTATCCTTGCATTCCTCAGAAACATCCTCGACCATCGACGTGCATAGAGGACGTGGGAGCCCGTCTTACGGCAGGGGTGTAGCAACGAGTGGTCGTGGCTGGTACTGGTCAGACGTGCGGGAACGTTAATTCCCACTACGTTGAAATGATGGTACCGGCAACTTTGGTATAATAAAATGTATAACAATTGTTCAATAATTCCGCCGTTTTAGCCCAAACCCGAAGTAAAATATAGAACGATCGATTCGAACGCGAAATAAAATACATGTACATGTATTTTTATGAAAATTGAATAATAAGAAAGTAAAAGCGAAGTCTCGTTCTGGGAACCGAGGACCTCTTGGTACTTCCTTCGAGGTCACCATGGTGACCCGTACACCGATGAGCTATCATCGATCTGCCGGTGGTCACGCTCACCTGGGGAACACACTCGCTTCGTGTATCGCAAACGAAGTCGACGAAGCTTGTGACGTTCTTCGGTGAGAAGGAAAAAAAATAAATATAAGAAAAATCATTTTGAAGAAAGGGGCATGACTGAGCATCAAGGCTCTTCGTTCGTAAATTCTTGTGTCAAAGTACCGGTGGATCCTTACAGCAGGCAGCCTACGCCGATGTACGAGCGTTCGAGGATCGAGAGGATCGAGAAACGGGGATCCAACGAAAAAGGCCGCAAGATAAATTTCGTGGGAAGAGATTCGTTTCGAGAACCCGAGGAAACCGGTCCGGTAGGCTCGCTCGAGAATCTTCTCGGATTCATCGAGAGCATACCCGACTACGGTGAAGTTCATCATCTCTCGAACGAGCAATTCAAGAGGAAGCTCGACTATCTGAAGAGGAAGCAGAGGCTGCTGCTGAAGAATCTGCGAAACTGTATCGATCGGGAGGACAAGGATGAAAGAGCGAACCCGACCGATTCCCGTTCGGCGACGACGCCGCAGGAAGTCGACTCCAACAGAGCGAACAACAAACCGTGGATTCCTCAGACTGACTTGAAACTGAGAGGAAAGAAATGCAGCTTGGAGGATTCTCGAACCGACAGCCCTCTTCTATTCTCGACCGGAAGCTTCGCCGGGCTGGTCGAAGATCAAGACCTACTCACGTATCGGTACGAGGTCGTTTGCTGAAAAAACAAAAAGTGAAACATTTTGTTCTTCCAATAATCGTCATGACACATTTCTTCGGTGAAAGGACGTAACATTAGGATATAAAAGATCGCTCGAATCAATTGATTCAATGTCATTGCAATGAATTTTATCTTCGTACCGAATAAATATGGTTCGACGAGTATCGCGACGGTGAACATTCCGTTGAGTTTAGTAGGGAAGAGGGGGCAAAATGGGATAGTGGGGCAAAACGAGGCAGAAAATCCGCATCTATCGATGGGGCAAAATTGGGCATCCAAAAATGATCGGAAAATTGGGTTTTCCTTCACTGTCCCGTTTTGCCCCGCTCTCCCCAACTTTTTTTTTTCTTCTTTTTTCCCTATTTTTCCTATAGGTTCACCGGCACGCGATTTTATGCGATACCGTCGACATTGTAATGTCGCAGGTGCAAGGACAAAGCGATGAAGACTATGCGCAACAGGGAGATCCATTCGGCTGGGAAAAGCTGGAGCACGTGGAGCGAATCGAAGAGCATAGATAGCGTGGATAGCGACTCGGAGGACAGCGCTGGAACGCGCAGTCTGCCGCCGAGCAGTCCGAAGCGATGGCAGCCTACGGTTCCGAAGCCCTTCCGATTTGCAGCGAGGTACGATCGGTAAACGAGTAAAAAAAATTAAAATCCCATTTTTTTGTAATCAACATTGATTATTCTTTCAGAGACGAGGCCGAAAAATACATGTCTATGGCGGAGATGCAAGCCGAGGATCGTTCACTGCGGGAGGCCGAGGGCAAGAGCGCCAACTCGAAGAAAAGAAGAGTCAGGCCTATTCCTCTTACGTCGAGGATACCGCTGTACGACAAATTGGTGGCTGCCAAGGAAGAACGGTCGGGCACACTCGTCCTATTTTACCGCCTCGGCGATCGCCGTTGCGCATGCTAATTTCATGTTTCTTCGTCTTCCCAGAAGCCGCATTATCCGCGAGGAAAGCGCCTGGAGCCTCATGTCCCAAGTGAGGCCTTTCAGACTCGAGTGCGAGCTCAGAGCTGGCAAAGCGATGACGCGTTCGAGTCCGGAGCTCTGCACAAAGAACGTACGATCGACGGCGAGATTCAAGGCCAAGCCGGTCCCCAGGAATCTGTTCGGCACCGAAGTTTACGATCGCATGCTCGAAGACGAGTACTACAGGTGTGTACGCGATGCTTATCCAGCGATAGTCGTCGTTCGACACTTTTTTCTACGTGTTTCTTTTACAATTTTTTCAGGCACCTGCAAAAGAAAGTGAGAGCGGCCGAGCTGCTCAAATCGGCGTCTCTTCCACCATCGATGGAACGCCGAGAGCGCGTCAAATCCGCTGGTTTACAGGCGAGAAGCTTCACGAACGAGAAACAATATTGTCACGCGGCGGATGCCTCGGAAATGTGCAGCGTTACACCCGTTACCTCCGAAAGGTCGAGATCAGCGATGACCGAACTTTCGGGGAGAGGAAACAATCTCGCTGCTATTCTGCGATGCCAAGCTTCCCGGTGAGCGCAGGATTCGACCTATCGCTCGAAGCTGATCGGCGAAGATTTAACGATTTTCCTTTTTTTACAGGGACAAATTGGAGCGAGAAATACGGGAGCGAATGGAGGAAGAGCATCGTGAGCGAATGATCAAGCTGAGAGCGGCTCTGATCGGCCGTAAGCCCGCCTGGAGAGCCCTGAGGCAGTCCGCAAGGTACGAGGAAACGTATGTAGCAGAAAATTAGAAGACCGACGTGACGCGCAGAGGACGAATTCTTTTTAAATACTCGCGATCGATGATTTTTTTCGCCAGGCAGGAGCACGAGAGAGACTTGGATTTCCGGACTTGCCTGCGGCGCGACGAGGCGAGAGAACAGGCGGAGCGTCACCGTCTCGAGATGGAGATGATGCTGAGCCGCGTAACTCAGATACCGACACTGTTCGAGAGGCATTCCCAGAGCTTCCAGGCTATCCGGCAGCTTCAGTCGAGAGCGCCGTCGAAGTGCGTCTACAAGCCGAAGAAGAAGAAGAGGAAACCCAAGCGGCAGAACTTGAGCAGCCTCGAGTCTGATGCGAGTCCGATGAGCGCCTCGAGGCCCGACTCCGGATCTCTGACGAGCAGCTCGAGCACTCGGGCGTCGGCCACGCCTTCGTACAAGTCATCCAGCTCTAGAAAATCCGAGAGGTCGACCGGCAAGTCGGAGTGTTCCACAGCGAAGAAGAAGATCGATCGCGGGCCTCTGAGGGTATCCATAAACGAAACCGCCGAGCTGATCGAGGATCGCGAAGCGGACAAGGAGAGATACTCGAGCGATCGAAGTCGGCAAAGCGACGAGAGAGGATCGGCGTGCAACGAGAAGGATAGCCCTCGAAACTGACCGACGTCTCGCTCGCAGCCATTAATCGTCACACGAACACCGCACATCCACAGTTACATACGGTAGAAGCCCGATTATTCGAATCAATTGGGATAGAGCCTAATTCGGATAACGGAAATTTAAAGCTGAAAATAGTAAGATATCTGTAAAACATCAAAAAAAGGGACGATGTGACAATTTTCTTACGTGAACGCATATGTACATTATCGTATAATCAATATTATTACAAAATGGAATGGCACTTATCACAAGATTTGTATTTATATAGTAAACGTATATCGACATTTCGTGTTAATTATAAAAAAGATGTTACTCGACGAATCGTTGATATCACAGGAATTCACTCTCTCATGGTGTTGAGAATCCAGTCTAGGTAGTACGTGACTCGCGTGTAGACACCGGGAAAACCTTCGCTGCCGCAGTTGGTGGGGCCGAAGCTGACGATCCCGTACTGCACGTACTTGACGTCGTTGCTGCTGCCGTTGACGCTGTACAGCGCCGGCGCTTGGAGGGGTCCGCCACTGTCGCCGGCACAAGAGTCCATGCCCTTGTGGCCACCGGCGCAGATTTGCTTGTACCAGATCTGAGTGCTTCGCCGATAAGTCTCGGCGCATTGCGCGTTCGGTACCGGAGCGACGAATACCTTGAGGAGGTCCTGGCTTCGAGGACCGCGTTCGGTCGCTCCCCAGCCGGTCACTGTTACCTTTTTTTAACAAACAGAATCGTGTCAACGGAGTACGCGAAAGAGATTGTCGACTCTCGTACTTTTGGAAAACTTACTTTCTTCTGGCTAATCGTGGCCGCGATGCCGATCGGCATGCAAATCGGTCGAACGCTCGCCGGTCGAAGATCGGCGTCTCTGTCCAATCTAATGAGACCTATGTCGTCGTGAAGCAACACTCTCGAGTAATTCGGAAAGTAGTACGAGTTCGCGACACCAAAATCCTGGTATCTCTCGGCACAGACAACCTCCAGACCATCTTCGTCCTTGTCGCAATCGCGCTCTTTGCTGATATCGTGCTCGCCCAAGCGGACGCCGGTTAAAACGAGTCCTTTTTTAAAGAAGAAGATTAAAGAAGGAAGATTAAAGAAGGGCATACTAAACAAGGGAATAATAAACCAGGGAATAATAAACAATGGAAAATTAAAGAAGGAAAGATTGAACAAGTAAACGGCGTAAAAGATTTAAAAATAGACCGTAGACATACCGGACGGTAAATTGGTGACGCAGTGAGCCGCCGTTAGGACGTATCTCTTGTTGATGAGGGATCCGCCGCAACGAAACTCCGGCCCGTTTCTGGTCTGGTAAGCGATCAGCGCCATCCACGGGAAGTCGAAGACACCGGTCTTGTTGCCACCGAAGATTCTCTGCTGAGTTATCGGCCCGCAGAGATCGTGATCGAGGAGTCTGAGATTCGGATGCATCGTCACATCCGGTGGGCTCGGAGGTGTCGTTTCCGACCTCGCAGGATCTCCCGTTGTGACGGTCACAGGAGGCTCGGTGGTTCGCTGCTGCGGACAATTGAAACGTTACCATTCTGTACACTCGGCAGGTTTCCCACCGATTTACCTGTATCTCGCAGCAGACTTTCGGCGAGTGACCTTCGAATCCACACTGGGATCCTCTGAGAAGCTCCAGAGCACCGTCGGGCAACGGCCTCGGGAGCTTCAAAATCTCCACGAGATACGAGCAGTTCCTTAGGTTTATGCACGAACCCGTTCGTCCCTTGGGCGTCGTACAAGTCTCCTCTACATCCGGAAATGATATAGATTCTAGTCCCAAAGTTGACAATATTTTCCATCGTTATTCGCGGCATGCACGGGCACGGAAAATTTTATCGCAATTATCAAATCGTTAATATATTTGCACATGCATCACTGCCACATTCGAGTTCAGGGACACATGCTTCAATTCCAAACACACATTCCCCACATCCCCAAATACATATCCAGCGATACCAAAGCAAGGATACGAAAGCGATATTATCATTGCAATAAATAACGTCGGGGGAGCCTTATCGAAAACGAATAGGGGCTTCGAGATCTCATCGACAGTTTCTATATAACTATGACTTATCGTTGAACATTGTTTACTCGCCACGAGCCACTGACTCCCGGGCATAATTTCAGTGTGAACAATAGTATAAAAAAAATTGCATGCGGATGAGAAGCGCGGTTGCATTCGATTAATTGAGTGATTTCTTTGAACGTGACGAAAATATTTATCTCGAATAGCCCATCTCCACAAAAGCAACAGTCGGAATCACTAAACATCGTACTTACGCGCTGAACAGACGGTTGCGAGGAATAATAGAGAGAGGGTTGCCACGAGGACCTTCGTGACACCAAAACTGGCACTTTGACTTTTGCAGACACTCATTGTTATCTTCGTTGGTGGCTCGTGCAATTCAAATTCGGAGATGGGATATTACCGTTCAAACTCGGAACTAGGATATTCAAAAATATGTGTCGTTATATCGTATTGACATCGGTAGATCAAAGTAGTTTTAGAAAGGTTTTAAGTTTCGTAAATTAGGCGGGCGAAAACGAAACGTCCTCGGTGTTTAATATACGTGTTTCCCCGACAAGAGCCGAGACGCGTCTCCGGTTCGAACGAAGTGTGTTGACTGGAGACCGGCCTCGCGAGGAACGATGAATATTCTGCTGTAACAGGACCGCGCACGCACGACAAGATGCCGTCTGCTGCCATCTGTGATACGACCTTGATTGATCGGATCGTTCTTCGTCGTCGTCGTGCGAATACGGGGGGACACACGGAGTGTGCAGTTGGACAGTGTCCACAGTCGTAAAGTGTTCGAACTTTCCTGACATTACGTTATTATCGAAATGTCAATTCTCGTGGGGCTTTTCTGTACGTAAAATGGCAATCATTTCGATTGGATGGTGGGACACGCCCACCGTACATTTTTACCGTGGTTAATCAAACTCGGTGCAATTGTTATGACGACGAGATTAAATCGTAGGCGCGCTGGAAGAAAATTGATTCTCGTTAGAGGACGTCAGAGTTTTAGCAATTTGCGGCGAAACGAGGCAGCGAGGAAGTCCCAGGCTCGGTCAACCTGTATTTTTTCTTCGCGAAGCGTAACGCGAACTATCCAAAAATAGGACAGTCGAGTAACGGCTCGTAAGCATTGCTCATAAAGAGCATATATGGGACTTCCTGTACCATTGAAACAAAACGCTCAGTAAGCCGACGAACGGAAAAAAACCTCCCGAAACTGTAACCTCGTTAACCGGCCTTTATATGAAGCATTTAAGACGACTATACATTATAAGTTATGAATGGTTAACGAAATAATCATTAGTAACTGTTCCGATAAATTTAAGGTCAGGTTTTTTTTTTATAGAATAACATCATTGCTCATCGCCCCTTCTGAAATAGTTCGAGACTGCAGCACTTCCGCTTTTTTAAAAATTGTGAACTCTAATCGATTGCGATTTTTACTCGATAGCCGATGACCTAAAAATGTTATTATCCGATAACGGGCCTCACTTCCTTATCCCGTCTAACGTCAGCTCGTAGACTACGCACTTTTGCAGAATGCGGAAAATCGCACGATACGTAGATCCTTGTGAATCCTTCGAAAGCTCCTTATACGTCAGCATGATTCCGGATGCACGTCGATGAATCTGCGCACGAGTAGTGACGTCGCTACATCGAGGAAACAAAGTTGAATAGATCGACCGAAATTTTAGGTGGTGTAACACATTTTTGTCGAATAAATGTTACTTTTATTTATTTATTTTTTCATCGACTAAAAATTCGTTTCAACATGCAATTATTTTTTTTTTCTGGAGCCGGTGTTGCTCTGGAAAACTTCCACGGAGAATCCTCTTGAAGAGCGGGAAGGCGTTGAACAAGGAATAGTCGACACGCGCGGGTTTCCGTGACTTCAACGTCGTTGGCCTTATTTTATTCTCGGTCTCGATTATTTTTTTTAAATTCGTATCGTATAGACGAAAACAAAAATTTCAATTGTGTGTGATGCGAATAACAATGTCGATGACTTATTGTTTCAGGCTCCTAACAACAGGAACCGCTATCCAAACATAAGATTTTGACGATGCCGGGCGCGTTCTTGTCACTCACGAAAACTCCTCGAATCACGCTCGATTATTATCATCTTCGCGCCTCCCTCAAGTATAACTTAACAGACACAATCATAAGTCAATGTTCATTGCATTTCTCACTAAAAATTACAATTCATATACAGCGTGTTTTCAAGAGTCGGCTCCTTTCCTCATCTCAACTGGAGACTTCGTAACAGATTTCTTTACCGTCGGTAACGAAATCTGTTACGAATGCAGTTTTTGGACCACAAAAAAGAAATGAGTTTCTCAGTATATTTTTTTACAGTAGAACCTCGATTAACCGGGTGCGGATCAACCGGTGGGCGGTTTAACCGTGCCACTCTTTCTTTTTTTTCCCTTCAGTAAACTTTTCTATTCTTAATATACTTTTATACATTAGTTGTTAAGTTTGTAAGTCTTATCTTTTTTCTATATGCTACACCACTTTTATATGCCTTGAAAGCGAAAATCTCGAGAATATAACGAACCGGTAGTCGATCAAACAGTTGTTGAAGGTTCATACGTTTCGTGCCAGCCGGAAGAAGTTGCTTGGCGTTATGCTCGGCCAAGTTGTGTAACAATCGTTCGCATGAATCGAGCTGGATCGGATTAAAGATGTTGGACGGAGATCGATCGCAAGCAACAACGAGGATTCCATTACAATCGCGAAGCCTGTATGTACGTCGCGAGACTGTCCGCTGCAATCTATGCCGCAGCTTTGACCAATCGGACCGTCGTGTGTCTCACGTGAACTCATCATTTTTAATTGAAGTGTGTAACATTTCCTGATAAATTATTATCTAATTTCCAGATCTCGTGGTACCGGCTGCATAAAACGGTAAAAACCTTTCTCAAAAACAGGCTGCGTAAAAAAGTACGAAAACTTTCCTGTTATTTTTTGTTGCTGTCAATTCGACTGTGACGAGGAGAATCTGTGATCGATGGAAATTGATTCTCGTTGAGTGACGTCAGGGTTTCAGGAGTAGTCGGAGAAACGAGGCGGCAGGGAAGTCCCGGGCTCGCGGAACCTGTATTTTCTGACGAAGTGGCCGTGTTTTTGCATTCTGATTGCCAACTTCGCTGGTTCATCTATTTTCGTCAGACGTTGACCTTTTCCTCGGTTTTTATTATTTAATTAAAACAAATTTGTTCACCGTAATTATTGCAGGCCGCAATCGCATCTTGGCCTACATACAGCTTATTTATTTGGCCGTGACACCCGAAGACCATCGGGCTCGATACGAGTATAAAGTATTTTCTCTTCTTAACTCCGTAGTCTCTAATCAGTCGTGATATTCAATCCGCGGATCGCCGATGACCTGAAAGTCGCGGCGCGATAACGGACTATTCGCTCGTCTCATTTAACGTCATAACGCGCACTATAAATTTCCTAGAATATATAAAAGTGCAAGATATGTAAAATTTTATCAATCCTTCGGACGTTCCTTGTACACAAACATAACTGTGACCGCACGTTTAATAGTCCGCACGCGAGAAGAGTGTCGTCGCTGAAATGCAGCAGAAACTCACTCGTCCGTCCGAGGAGAGGAGAAGCGGGTTGGACGAGGAACAAACGAGCCGGTCGCCAGGTTTACACGTTACTAGCCGTATCCTTCGTCCGATGAATTATCATTCGAATCGTATCAACGATAAAAAAAAGTTTCGATTCTGCGAAATGTATAATAATAGTAATATTAATGATTTATTGGCTCGCGCTTACAGCAAGCGAAACGACAATTAAAGCGGAGAATTCAGCGATGCCGGCCGCGCATGACCTCGCCTCCGGCGAGACTTCCTCGATTCGCGCTGAATTGGTACAAGCCTCGTGTCTTCGTCAAGCATAACTTATCATAAGTCAACATTCGTAACGTTTCTCACTGAAAATTATAATGGATAGAGCGTCTCTTCGGGAGTCTCAATATTTCGATGACTCGACGGTACCGCGGTACCCGTGCGTTATAGGCCATTTTTTTTATCACTTATGTGTACGCAGTGTGTTGGAACAATCTTCGAACAAACATTTCGGAGCTGCGGAAAAGTATCGTCGTAATACAGTTCTGCCTCGAACGGATTGTCCGGGGAATTAAGTCGCAACGCGGTTACGGCCGCATATTGGCGAGAATCCAGGGTACGTAGTCCGCGACCTTCGTGTAGACACCGGGCCAGCCCTGCATCCCACATGGCGATGGTCCGAACGAGACGATACCCACCGCGATCCATCTTCCAGCACCGCCGCTCGTTCTTTCAAACGACATCAACGGACCACCGGAGTCCCCTCGGCAGGAATCCTTGCCCCTCTGACCGCCCGCGCAGATCTGACCATCGCCGAGATTTATACCGGCGCTTCGGTACTTCTGTGCGCACGCGTCGCCATCGGCCAGAGATAGGGCGAGCTTCAGCTTGACGTTCGACTCGCTTTTCGTCTCGGTCTTTCCCCATCCGGCGACATAGAATTGCCGATGTAAAGTCGCGTTCGACGGCAGACATATCGGTTTTATATAATTCGTGAAGGTTACGTCGCGGGCCAGTCTCAACAACGCTATGTCGTATCGCTGATCCCTCGCGGTTGGTCTGTACTGTTCATGGGTTATTTTATCCTCGATACCGACGCTAACCGGATCGTCGGCGCATATCTGACCGTTGTCCCCATCCTGAACGCAATCTCTGTCCGTTGTCGTGTCGTACTCGCCGAGACGCACTCCGGTCAGCGTCCAAGTCTTCGGCAGGTCCTTGCCCTTGATGCAGTGAGCCGCTGTCAGCACGTAACGACGACTGATGAGGACACCTCCGCAGGCTGTTGTCATTCCAGTCGCTGAATAAAAAAAAAAATTAGAAATCTCGTATTATTGACCAGTTTGCGTGGTGTGCGCGGTCCATTTTGCCCCGCCCTTCCTCCAGATAGACAGATAGATTCGTTTGTTTCGTGTTGTAACACCTAAGCTCAATAAGAACACCGTGCACCAAGATACAAGAAAACACAGAACACAGAAGCATGGTAGATAATGCAGAACAAATACAACGAACAATGACAGTAAATAAAATAATATGAAAAGAATGCAAGACAACAAGAAAATAGAATATACGAATATTGAACAAACAAGCATATGTCTCGTTTGTACACTTACGTTTGCGATATTCGAGGAGGGTCATCCAGGGAAACTCGTCGAGCTGCGTGAGTTCACCACCGACGATTCTGAGAGACAGATCCTGACCGCAGACATCGGGCAGAAGCTGATTGTTCCGAAGGTCTACACTTCCGGTCCCGCTGGTGTCCCGACCGTCGTTTCCAACGTTGTTCTCCGCCCGGCAGCACACCTTCGGCTCGGTTCGATCTGCGAAACCGCACTGCGAACGTCGTAAAAAGTCCACGCGATCCGGGGACAATGGCTTGCTCGTGAGGATGTTCAAAAGGAACGGGCATTCGCGAATCCCAACGCAGGAACCCGGGGCACCGTCCGGAGTCGAGCACTCCTCGGTGTTCTGTCTACTGTGAAAGTGAACCTTTTCTGGAAATAATACTTCACGTTCGTCATGTTTTATCAATTTATTCGACGACGTGTATGCAGTTTTTTTTTTTACCGACCGCGGCTTTTCGCGCCGTCTCAAAGCCGACGCGAAAGAGCCGTTACGAGAAAAACAATCGATTCGATCTCGGTTTATCGCAACTCCTTGAGCTACAAGGAAGTGATAAACGATGCAGAGACGCGGCTGCATCTCGATGGCGAAACTCGATTTTTTTTTTTTGTTTACTTGGATAATAACTCGGATTATTAAAAAACAATCATCGAGCATATTTTGCAACCCGGAAAACACTACGATCGTTTGTCAATATTGTGACGCACCATCCCAATCGAGTACAGAAAAGTTCGCCCGCTTGCGAAGATTCGATGAAAATTGTGATATCCAATTACCGTCCGGGATTCACGAGCATTTCCCGCGTGGTCGTTACTCATCAGGATTTACCTTCGCGGTAATCCAGATTGTCCTGGTGCGTAAGTGCGGCGTTAACGTCGAGTCTCGTTTTGCAATTATGGGCATTCCGGAATTTCCCTTACCGGTCGCCGTTTCTCTAGTTTTACCGGAAAAACCGAGAGGCATTTTCGTCTCGACGAACACGCCGACTCAATTACTATGTAGCTTCTCGAAAATGTTTGTCCGGTGTTGATCGAGCTTCGCTATGCTTCCGCGGTTCCGGGATCAAGAGACGCGGTAACACCAAGTATTAACAAAACAAAAAAGATTTCCTGTAACGGCGTGTATTCAAACTCCATCTCATTATACGTATTTTTACCGCGGTACTCAACCACAGGCTCGTTAGAGAACAGCATAACCAGGAATAACAGTCCGGTCTTGCTTCGAGCCCGTTGGTATCGCGTTTTCATAGACAAAATGTCAACCGGCGAAATTCGTAGGTAAAAAAAAGAAGAAGAATAGTTCGTTGCGATACTAGTGCGAAGAAACTTTTTCTGACGACTGTGAGTTTGCAGCCCTAGCCGAAGGCGAGTTTCGCAGTTACACGAGTCAAGAAAACGTTTTTCGCACGAGTATCATGCAAAATTTCATTTCACGAGGTGTGAAAATGGGGGTTTCACGCATGCGCAGCGTGAGCAAAATCGCCACTTTCCCACCGAGTGAAATAAAAAATCTTGACTGCGACTGCTACGACGTACAAAATATTTTCTGTTCCTCCGCGATCAAAAACATCGCTCGAGGAAACATAAATATGTGACGAGACTACTTACGATCATCGGCTGCGTTTATCAGCAGCAAAGACTGCACGAGAACGAGTCCAATTATGACCTTGGTCATTTTGATGTCCTGTCTTGTTTATCGACGGCTTTGCGGATCACCGTTGACTCCGGGATTCAACCGGATGAATATTCAGCTTCGGAAGACTCTCGCGCCCGATGATTTTGTCGAACCGATCTGTCGAAGACACTGGTCGCGACTGACAGCGAGGGAGCACTGACAACGTTACCGAAGCCAGGGTCAACTGGTGTTCTCCCACCATTTCTCAGAAATCACTCCGAGTAATTAACGTCCCGAGCCGTTTCTTGATGATAGTTTGTTGTATCCTCTCTGCATTCGGTATGACTCGGGCCGATGCGCAATGTGTTAACGAAACTCGGGGAAGTTCGCCTATTCGATGGATACTTCGTACCCACCGCGTAATTGCGGAACGAGGTCTATTCGGTATCGGTCATTTTAGATTCGAGCTTCGATGCGTGGAGCAAGTAGCTTGGAAATCACCGATCCGTTCGATATTTCGAGTATAAAGGGACGAGTTCATCGGTATAATCATCAATGCCTTCGTTTACTTCGATCACGATTCTATAAAAGGCGGTAGGCCTCGAGCGCGGGCCGAACATTTCGACGAAACCCCACATAAAAGAATCGATGATGGTTACCACCTGAAGACCTCGAATGTTATATTACATGCCGTAGCTTTCGTCTGGAACATTTAGGAGACGGCATTTTTCTTCGACCTAGAGTAAATGCCAGTAAAATGGCAAACACGCATCATTATAGTCAACAGACGATCGCATATCTGTATTTACTCGGAACAACGTCTCGAGGCTAATGCTTAAAAAAATAGATAATTATGCATCGAGTAGCCGGCGACACACCTGCGGAATCGTGAAGACTTTTTTTTGTCACTGCTCGAAAAAGATACAGCACAGTATTGATTTTACGATCGGAACAAGTTGTTTGCCTCGTACGCCGAAAATAAAATCGAGAGCCAATTAATTTGGAATGGCTCTCGATGGAATTACTGTTGAGCTCAACAATTTCGCAATACCATGCACGCAGAGAGATAACATTCGCGCGCAGACACCGTAATGAAATTCGCTTGAGACGTCTCGTCGCTCCGCAGAATTCCCTCGAATCGCCGTCGACAATGTAGCACTTGAGCCGATTGATAGAAGGTAAAACGTCTTGAGGTGTGTACAAAACGCGCCAAGCCCTCGCGGAGAAAATCATGATATCGCCAGCAGAGTGCGGATCTCCTCAGATCCGCTCAGTCGAATCCGAAAAATAATAAACAAAACGACCTTCCCCACGGAGGAGACATGTCCCGATGAAATTTTTTTTTTCCGTGGCTGGTCTCCGATCTGTCGTGTCGGGTCTGCACCCGCCTGAGTGTTTTTTTCATGCTCGTGGCACCTTCGCGGGTGAGTTTCTGAGGAATGACTTTCTCGTCGTGTTTTACCGCTTGAATTTTTATTTTAACAACACACACGCGCTGCCTAAAGCGCGACACGCTACCAATTCCATTACTCTGCAAACGAATTTTTTGAGGTTATGTTGACGCTCGCCGATCGAAAAAACCGAAGAATGAGAGACGCTGTTAAAATGATTCCCGACATTTGAAAAAACGTTCCAAAATTGTTGTAACTCACGTTACCGCCGCACCAGACAAAATTTGTTCCATAGATCGCGTAACGAGTTTTGTCATGAGCTTGGGTTCATCGTGAGCATTGTCTCGTGTATCGTCTCTTATCCTCGACTTTATTGTTTCAGTTATACAATGACCGAAGGTACCGCAGTAAGGACGAAACGAATGGGCGCTAGATTCTTCAAGAATCCGCCTCAGCCTCACATGTGTATAAGAGATTCACTGAAGGTAGGTAAACTTTCGTAGTTACGTACGTCCAGTCTTCGAACACGCCGCTACAACATCGGACCCGTTGCTTGCAGGGATGCCCGGACCCTTGCTACGTCAATGTACTTTCGTGGGAAAAGGTAGCCCTGGGTATGTCCTCGGAGGGTGTTCAGCTGTACGGCGGGATGAAAGTCTGTCCTCCTCGTACAGAGAAGAAGAAGGTAGCTGTTTTTGCAGTGATGGCTAATCCAGAAATTCTCAGGCTTCATGGAAAAAACGCTCGAAATCCAAAAGTAAGAGTGTACAGTGTAAGAAAATAGTCTCTACTTCTTTAATTCCTTGCAGATCCTTGGCATTTCAAAATTATTTTACGCCTATCCCTGGCACCATGAGGAAGCTCAAGATGCGGTATATCTGCTCTCCATGTGATTAAACAACATTCTCTATGATTGCAGGAAAGATCTTGGTTGATAGACATACTTTTGGACTTTGTGGAGAAAATGAATGAAGGAGTGGTATTCAATCGTCTTTACACAGTGCTTCGGGATCGTGATATAACAGGAGAACTCAAAGAGATATGGATGATTGTTCAGAGCGAAAGGGCGAAGGCTCAGCAAGTTACTGGAACTGATGAATTGAGAAGACCCGTGCCCCAGTATGCACAGTATCAACAGCAACAACAACAGCAACAGCAACAGCAACACCAGCAACAACAACAGCAACAACAGCAGCAACAGCAACAACAGCATCCGATGTCTCAACATCATCAACATCCCGTGCAGCAACAGCAGCAACATGCCGTACAACAACCCATGCAGCACGGTCACGAGGAGCATTCTCAACAGCCTCCCCAGTATCAGCCGAGCGGTTACTACGTTCCGGATAGCAGCGAGAAGTGCGAGAGTTACGAGCTGAGTTACGGACGTCAGACCCAGAATATCATGATTTCAATGAAGGATCGAATGTATCAAAGCGGTCCGGTAACTCAGCAGTATCACGGCAATGACTCGCGCGTCGACCGTTACATATTCCGGGATCCAATCGTTCCTCCGCCGAATCCTCAAGGCCTGCAACAGAACTGCCTCGGTTATCAGCCTTATCAGTATCCCCAATTGCCTCGAACTATGGGTCCGTTTCCGCCGAACATCCATCCGAACGCTGTTATGAACTGTCCGCCGCATGGCCCTAATCCGATGACCCTCATAAGACCGGAACCGCCGATCAATTACAACAAATTTTACGACAGAATTCATCGAATGCCACCGCCGCCGCAGCCTCAGTCGCCGCAGATTCAAATGGACCACAATCCGCCTACGGGCTACTACGACGCCCAGAATCGTCCACCTCCGAACATGACAAGAATGTTCTGGCCCCGGGAAATTAGATCCGACAGAAGATCCACGAATCACGTCGCCGAAGCGATATCAGTTATTGCGATAGATGCAATAGATAAGTTAGTCGGGCCACCACCCCCGCCACCGCCGCCGGAAGAAATCCCGACTAATGTCGAATCCTCGGGAGCTCACATATCGAGCCTGCAGCAGAAAAATTTCGCAGTCATGACTCCACCGGCGTCGAACCCTCCGTTGAATCTTCCGTTGAACCTATCGTTGAGTACTTCGTTGCCTCGCGATCAGAACTCGAAGAAGTCGTCGACGATAAGCTTCCTCAAATCGTACAGATCTCAGGAGGCCGATGGCTGCCGAGCAGACGTCGAACATAGGCGAAGAAGTTGGGAAAAGAACACATCAGGACAGTCATGGAAGAGGCGTAAAGCGTTCGATCAAAAAGGTCCACCACGGGATCCGAAGATCACGGTGAACGGTGATGTTGAGCTTCATCAGGATTTCATACTGAGGGATCAGACATTTGAAAAGGAGCTTGTCTTCGATGATTTGCGGATCATTCTGCAAAACATACTCGAAGCCGAGAGTAACGGTAACGCGGATAAACAACGAACGGACTCGACGAAACTGGCAAAGACCACTGCGAGTTCGAGAGACGCACTGAAGATCGTGTCCGGTGGGGGAAGTTCCGAGGACGTTGGCGGCAAGAAAAAGACCAACGGGCAAGTCAAGTCCCATAATTGCAAAGACAATGGCGACGATGTGTTACAGGTTTACACGATACTGAGAAAACCGGAAGCTACGACATCGAAGGAGGACCTGACGAGCGACATGTCCCAATTATCGATAAAGGACTGCGGGGAAGCGGGCGAAGTTGGCACCGTTCTTTCGTGATAGCTTAGTCCTTCTCGTAGAAGGCCATTTAGAAGTTAGAGCAGCGGTTTGGCGATTCAAGACAGTGTACATAGATAGATATATGAATCAAGGAAGGGAAATGAAGGGAAGGGGAGAGGGTTGGACGGCTAGAAGGAGAGAAGGAAACTCGAAGAATAACAATGACTGCGATGAGAGAATGATGAAATTGAAATAGCGATGGATTTGAGCTGGTTATCTTTCGGCCACCTGACCGTTGCTCGCTTCCAGACTCTTCGATTACGATCTCGTAACAATTGTCTACCAATCGCGAAGAGGTAACCAACAGGAAACACGTACGTCGAGTGCTTCAGGGTGACGGATGAGATGCAGTATATTTATAAGTTTAAAAGTGTGGCGGTGAAAATGATTAAAAAAGTAAAAGAAACAACATTTTTAACGAGCGTGCAGCCAGGCTGTGAAAACGATTACGAAACCCCAAATACTGTACCAAGTATACGGGGAGACATTCTCGAGAGGCTGTAGCTAAATGATAAATGATTTCCCCTCTTAAAAAAGACATATGACACTCGAATGATCGAGATAAATATATCGAAATAATCGAAATCGTGAAGCCAGTTTTCGCAGCCAATCGGGATCGTCCGTTTCGGTAGTAAGATCGGCACACCTAACCTAAAAGAAATGAAATAAGCGCGAACGAAGCGAGTGCATTGTTGCTAGTAATCTTAAATATTGAATCGGAGACGGTGGGAACGATCACGGGTGGCAACGGAAAAAAAAGAGCTCAAAGACCTGTTTTAGTAATTTTTTTTCAATTACATTTAAGGAACCTATTATCTTATCGACCTGCGTCCGCGATCGCGTTGCCAATTTAAGTGAGTCGATTGCGCAACCGAATGTTACCGAGAATTAATCGGGGAAACTCGGGACGAGATCTATACAACGGGGGCTTAGTCGTATCCCAGTAAGACAAATGCTTCCAGGTATACATTCGCCACGGCTTATAAACATTGTATCTACAAACACCAATAGCGAAATATCCACGCGTGCCACGGCTTATACTGTGGGACAACGTTTGTCAGACAAGTTGTCGCAATTATTGCCAATAATGCTGATTAGAAAGATGATCTATTTACAAAAGAATTATACAACAACAGAAACACATCAACTCGCGACGGTATCGTCGAATTGCACAATGAAGCGAGATCGCGGGGTGCTTGAAATAAAAACTCGAAGTTGCCACAGAGTCTGGAGAGAGCGCATCGCGCGAAGCAGAACTTAAAAAAGAAATCTGCCAGAATTTGCCTAATAGAATGGTTGCGTTGAGATACCGATTACGATAGAATTTTTAGACAGAATCGTTTTGCCAACGTCCAAAGTGAACATCTCTCACGTTGTCGAAGCTTTCAAGAGGCGCGCCGCACCGCTTTTTTTTCCTCGCTTGCGGTTGAAGTCGGTAAATGTTCTCGAGCGGGTGATAGACTACGTGTTCTCGGTATTCCTAATAAATGCATAGCATATGTACTAGTAATATCGATTTAATAATTGAAGCGCACCATACTAGAAGGGGACCATGGCCGCACTGTAGCCGATATCGTCAAAACTGCATTAGAGAGCGCGATTAGTTAAAAACGAAAACATAAAAATAACTTACAGGAATTAAGACATGTGTCTCGAACTTAAAATAACGTAAACCGGAAAAAAACGGAAAACTCCCCAATAATTAGCAACAGATCTGCCCGCGCATTTATTTTTAACGTAACTTGGCTCGCGGCCACTCGTCAACAAGAAACACCCCCTCGGCGCCAGGTGACCCGCGTCACTACCGTACATAAATATATGTATCCGCAGTCTTCACGTTATTTTAGACAATATATTATAAGCGATACTATGATTCATTATTGTACCATTAACTGTACCATGAATATTGTAATGGATTATTCTTATTCTATACAATACACGTTCTTTTTCAAACTCCTTTGTTCAATATTGGGATTGCAGACTTTGTCTCAGTGATGTCGAACGTTCGATTGACGTTCCAAAATCTTCGATTTTTTTTGTACCCAATTTATTATTTAAAAAAATAAAACGATTTTGGGGTCGAAGTGACCCCGTGCGCAGCCGTAGGGTCAATTACAACGTCGCTCGTCGCGGAGAGTATTCCACGTTAATGGGCTGCATACAGGTGAATCGTCGGAGATGCGGATGTAATAAAAGTCGGTTCGTGACACGGCATATTTAATACAGTTACGAGAGGGACGGAGAGACAGAAGCAGCGTGAACGGGTGGACAGCCGAGCTCTCACCGTCGCACTTTCACCTTCGTTCCAGCCACGCGGCCCACCGGCGGCGGTTACACGACGAATAATAGTTTAAAATATTTCGTAGCGCGACGAAGAGGCAAGCG
This sequence comes from Amblyteles armatorius, assembly GCA_933228735.2. Classification (NCBI taxonomy): domain Eukaryota; kingdom Metazoa; phylum Arthropoda; class Insecta; order Hymenoptera; family Ichneumonidae; genus Amblyteles; species Amblyteles armatorius. The sequence continues at coordinate 579,105 of OW121689.1, read as the reverse complement.
TGGCTTGGGACGTTGATCGGTGGGCAAAATAGTTGAGGAGGACGAAGAATGCTTTCCCCCCGTAGACGATCGTCACGCCACTTTCGCTTGGGCTCTCCACGCGGAGACAGTTCTCGCCCGTACGTTCACGGTATTAACAGAATCGATCACCGTAATCTTCGCGAACGTCTGAGTACTTGTGGAAAAATGCCGCGAAAGAGTGACTTTACCACACGCTTTGGACTTCCTGACTACACCGCATAGTACATACATGTGGGCATGACAATGGGAAATTTGCAAGATGTAGGATGAAACCAACGAACATTTCTCACGTCAATTATCGATCCCTAGAAAGTATAGGTGTTTCTGTAAGTTCTTTATCGAGGAAATAGAAACTACGAGTGCACGAATCGAACGCATTTCTCACGCGCTGCGACAAATTCTGATTTCGAAATGCCGAGAAAGCAAAAAAGTAAAATCAACGAGAAAAAAATGGCGTGGATTTTCGTGGACGAGAAATGTTCGTCGAATGTACAATCTTCTTGTTTACCGTAAGCCGATGCTGATTGGTCAATTCATGCTGATCGACAGACGCGTCCGCTCCAGACGTTTCTCTTATGATAAACAATAGTTATGTCGAAATAATAATTCCGACATAACGACTTTGCCGGCGGCAAGGTCTACGACAAAACTCATAAGGTCCGTGCGTTTTTAGATCCTCGAGGATCCAGACGGATGCGGGACCGCTACATCGATAAAGAGGCATAAATTGAGTTCGTACATGTGGAAGGGAGTCGCATCGGAGAAAGACGGTCGAGACCTTTCTCCGGAGATCGTGCAGTCTCACGAGTCCCGCGATGCTACTGACGCCCTTCCTACGACCGCGAGCCTCTCGTGGCCACGACGATGAGGGAGGAGAGAAAAGAACGCTAGCCAAGCCACCAGTTAGCAGTCCCACGGGCCCGTACACCGCGTACACGACTGAGAAGAAAGTCATCGTCGGGCCGCGTGCCTCTGTGTCTACGTGTTTCGTGCTTTTCACCGATTTTTCTCGCTCGATTCTTCTCATCGATTGACTGTATTTTTTTTTGTTCGTCAAATGAATTTTGTTAATTCACGCTGATTAATTTCTTCACGTCACGAACATTTTCCCCATGAGAGCGACGCCAGCGCGTCGTCCGTGTTCAATGCGCGCTCCGGACTTATATCAAGCACCCTCGCGAATCGAATGCTTCCAATGCCGCAACGACTTTGCCACGAGTGAGTGACAGTGATTCTGGGATACTCGGCGGTACGAACCAGAGAATAAGCCATTTTCGACACTATCGCGAAAACAATTTGAAGGCCTGTGGCGATGGAGCATCGCGAGGAATACAACAGAATGGGAAGCATTCCCGACTCTTTTGGGAAGCCTGAACCACAAACATGCGCAGGTGAGTTGTTAATCTTTATATCCTAACTTTGGCCGGTACGAATTTCTTGTGGCCTGAGCGACAGAAAGATTGCTCCCACTTTGGTGCTACGGATCCGTTCAAACAGTAAAAAGCAGAAAAAGAAGAATCTTTATACGATTGAGTCAAAGAGCTTCCCAGATAGAAAAATGACGGGCCGGCGTCGGAACGGTGGCGGTCCCAATCGTACGATACACGTTTGACGGTACGTTTTTCTATCTGGGTCTTGTCTAGCCGTAAGGAATAATTGAATATAACACTAAGAAGAAACAGATAATCGCTTACCAGATGCAAAATCGAATAAATAAATCAAATTGTTATTTCGAACCCACTAATAATTTTTTTTACAAGCGAATAATTCTCGAGTCATTGACATTCTATTGTTCCCACTATAATATAATGATATTCGAACGTTTAAGAGAGCGGTGTTCGACGCGTTGAAGGAGTCTCATCGTTTAGCAGACTCGACTTCGCGCGAAGGTGCGAAGAGACTCGAACAAGCGTAACCGGGTGACAAAACTGAGTGTTTTCCAAAACTTCATACGGAAAGAATCAGCCTACTCGGCGCTCGCAGTTATTTACTAGACATCTTCGTAGTGGGTACGCGATTTTATTCTGCATCAGTTATATGGGTCGGATAAAGAAAAATCTTGGCAATCTCGATGCACAGCAGAATGTGAACCGAGATTACCGAGCTATTGCCGGTTGCCGGCCAATGAAAGCACGAGTACACACAGCAGCCGTGTACTGTCCGTATATATGGTAGAAACTACGCTCGGCCTCGACTTACTTTCGGTATTTGCGCTCGGGTGCACACAGCGCGTTTCACGATTGATGCTTCAACACAGCCGCGTTCGCTACACCCAGCGAGGCAGCCAGTGAATAAATTCAGTGTTTTTTTTCTCGAAAATCTGAACGAACAATGCCAAGGGAGTACCGAGCGATGCCCGAAAGGCCCTCGGGCCAATCAGCGATTCGGGAATCGTTCGGGTGCCCGCGCGCACCTTGTCAGCGATGTAACATCGTGTACAATTGATTGCAGCCACGGAGTTGGACTACGTGCCGATAGACGAAAGTCGCCGAACGTGTATATCACTATACATGGAACAAGTCGTATGATCCAAACTTCTGCGAGCGTATAATGGACAATCGATTTATTCATTCGCAACCCGTACGAATCACAGATGTACCTGGTTTTGGTAGGACGGAATACAAAACGGCTTGACGCTTCACCGAGCCTCGCTGTGCGTGTGGGCGAATAAGCGGGGCAAAGCGGACCGTCATTTGAGATGAGATTTTATTACTTGTCCCGCGAAAGAAAATTGATACAAATGGTCGATTTTGCTCCGTTGTGCTCCCGCAGTTGCGTGCATAGCACGTCATATTTTTTAATCATTTTAGAAATATTTTCAATCTTTCAAATCTTACAAAATATTTCTGAAATATATGAAAATAGTAGTAGTAGTAGTAGTAAAAGATATTTATTGACCTCCCATACAATGCTAGATCTTTTTTTTTCTTTGGGATCCTTTTTCTTTTTTTTTTTTTTTTACATAACGTTATATGGTGAGCCAATAGGCCATTGACCAAAGTCCTTCAGCCTGACATGAGAATCATATTTTAAAATATTCTATAAGAATATTCCAATGAAACTTTTCTCAGATATTTCAAAAACATACTTGATCTTTTAACACTTCTGAAACATAGTGATAAGAATGTTGAAATATTTCTTTATTTCATTATTCACCGAAATATTTCTATGATTGTTTCCGTGTTTATGCCGGTATTTGCATGCAAATTGGACTGGTGACGCCATCTCTGACATTTCGATGAAATGTCGATAAAAAAATTTCGGAAAGATTTCAATATAAGATTTACGAGTGGACAAAAAGATGTATTCGCAAATATTTTTCAAATACTTTGAATGTTTGTAAAATATTTTCAATATTTAAAAAATATATTTTTGAAACCTTTCAAAAATATTCCCGTGCTATGTGGGTATATGCATGCAATTTCAACCGAACCATGGATGAATACCGAACAGTCAAAAGATGGCCAAAACAAGCGTCACATCTGAATTCTGCAGGTACGAGTAAAATACCTCGTACAAAAATACGAAGCGTCTGAGGCTGGAAAAACCTCGTGGATCGTTGCCTCGTGTCAGGGACGCCGAGTACCGGCGAAACGATCGGTGATCATTATTTCGATCCGTCATGCGCGTCTGCATTCCTCCTCACTGCTGTGTACCGATTTAATCTTGCCAACAACGATAAAATTGCTTGTTGCAGCAATCGAGGATGCGGTCGAAAGAAAACTGCGAATGCTGCTGAAGGAGGCTCAAGGTATATCTGCTGACTCCTGGGACTCCACGGAACTGAAGCTTCCCGAGTACTACGACGACGCGAAGTTTCGTCTCGGTCAACGAGTCTTCGAGAAAAACATTTTTGCTATGATGATAGGCAAACTCGCTGGACTGCTGACCCTGCTGGCTGTACCGTCGATCCTGGATATTCTCATATTCACCAAGCAGAGCGGTACACCCTGCGCGGCTTTCCGCAGATACGCCTCGACGATACTGCACACTTGCATGTGGTACGACAGCGCGCCGAGTCAACGAATCGAGTAAGTCCGGCTCGTTGGAGAGTAGCGCGAAGCGAATTGACGCGGTCGGTATCGAAAACTGTAATGTGTTTTTTCATCGTACGAATTTTATCCAAAGAGAAAAGCAAGTTGGAACTACATGAGCACGATAATTTTGTATCCGGCGCAAATTTTTGTTTTCCGAAAACACAACTAAAAAATATCTTCGCCTTATAAGAATAACGAAGGAAGAATCTTTTCGCACCAGAAGACTCCTTTCCGGCTCGCTCGAAATAGCTCGCAGGGAGCTTCGGAACGGGTGAGAGCAGCGAAAACCGCGGTTCTGGTTCATTGGCTTCTCGCGCGGATGCACTCCCGAAAGGGATGCTCGTAAATCTCGCAGCATATCCAATTTTATCACCGCGACTTCTGTGTACACCGGAGATCAGTAAAAATATTTTTGTTTATCAATTACACTGTACCGACGAATTTAGAGTCTCCGAGAATAGTACGTTGCCACGATTAAATTTTCGAGATTATCGAGAAACGGATGGAGAAAGAGATCCAGTACAAATGGTAACAGTCTAACGCCTCTAATTCCTCTGGCAGATTCTTCGAGTCTCTGAAGAACGTGCGAAGGAAGCACTGCGTTGCCTCGCGTCGAAGTTTCGAGGCTGGTATCGGAAGGATATCACAGCTCGACATGACGCTAACCCAGTTCGGATTCATGGGTTTCACTCTGCTCTGTGACGAACGCCTCGGTATTGTGAGCACCGAGGAAGAGATGGAGGGACTCGTTCACTTCTGGCGAGTAATAGGACGAATGCTCGGGGTCGAAGAGAGGTTTGTATCGCACATCGGCTCTCTATTCGAAAAACTGAACGAAACGCGAAATCATTTTGCCGTTTAAATATTATGTCATTTTGAATTTTTTGATCTTCCTTTTACCCCCTTCTCATTTTTCCACTTTCAAAGTGGCCAAATATTTTTTTTCGAGGTATCGTTTTTTTATCACCTCCATTGGCTCTAAGTGACCCATTTCCGACTCAAAACACTGGCGACTTGTATTTTTTTCGGAATTTTAAAAATTCACCATTTCCAGCATAGGGAATCCTATGTTAAATTTTGCGAAACGGAACTTTTTTTCAAAAAATTTCGAGATATCCAATTAAAACCTTCGCCATTCTTTTCAAGTGGCATATTTACCAACCGATTTCAGTAAAGAAAAAATTCTAAAAATTTTTTTTGAAAAAATACCATTTTTGTCGAAAAATGGTAAAGGTAAATTTTGCGAAACGGTACTTTTTTAAAGGGTCTTACGGCTCTAAACGGGTTTGGTCGCTCGCATAGAGATGTGTGCTGGCCGGTAGCCTGCCCAGAAAATTCTGAAATAATTCATAGATACTACTTGAGGTATGTACTATGCCGAAGAGTTTTCCCCAAAGCTGAATCTTTAAATGTATTTTTAAAGGGTCTTACGGCCTTCTCATAATGTTCTTTTATTCGCAAAGCTTCCTCTGCGAGGAAGCCAACTATACAGAAAATGCTTCCTCCGAGAAGAAGCTTTGCGAATAAAGGAACATTATGAGAAGGCCATATGAAACTTTCAATTTGCAGCTTTTATGAGAAAGCCACATGAACATTTCAATTTGCAACTTATATGAGGAAGCCATATGAAAATTTTGATTTTCAACTTTTTTTTTAGATTTAATCTCTGCAGCGGCAACGTCGATGAGACACGAGCGCTTTGCCGAAGGCTATTGGAAGATATCTTCCTGCCGCATCTTGCCAACAAATCCAAAGACTTCGAGGATATGGGCCGCATACTTCTCGAGGGCCTCTGGCCGGTGAATCCGTTTATCGACAACGACGCCTTCACTGCGTTCACCCTCGATCTTGCCACATCGGCCGTGCCCAACAACAATCATTCCCTTGTGATCGGTACGTGCAACGCATTAAAACAGAAAATCTACCGACGCATCGCGAAAATATATTTTTCTTTCTTCTTCTCACGTACTCATCTATCTTTTATTTATGATTCTCTTAGACACGGGGAATATGTCGAGATACAGTAGATTCATATTGAATCTACAGTACTTCGCTCACCGGTATCTCATTGCCGCCAATTATCGCTGGTCCGGTGTATTTCGGGCGTTGCTCAACGGTCAGATGAGATTGGGTGTCTTCCTGACGGAGAAGTTTCCATTCCTGGCCTATTGGCTCTTCGGCAAGAGCAGATCTTGCGTCAACATCTACAAGTATCATTTCGAATGAACGAAACTCGATTACTTACACGTAATAGCATTAGCCACTGTAAATACAAGTGTACAACTAATTTTATACGTTACTCCGAATGGAAGTAACAATTTAGCGTAAGTGCAAAGTAATGGGACTAGAATAAAACGCGATCGGTTGCTTTGAATCTCACGTTCGATCGAGTTATCCAACGAGAAACAATGACGAATCAACCTCACGCACCAAACGCGCATCCCTGGATAATTGAAACGTCACTTTCTCAAGGGAGCCACAAACGTCGATGATTGCGCGTTTCACGGCGGAGTAGTCGTTTTCGCGTGGCAAACCGCGAAAGCGAAGTTACCCGATGGGACTATGGCTTCCGCGGTGAGTGTTTTTTTCAACTGGCTACTTTTGTCCCGACTCTTCGACGGTCCCTTCGTCGTGAAAGTATCCCGACGAAACCCCGTTCCTTAACCAAGCCGAGCTCGGTGCAATCTTGCCTTGCAAGGGCTTCTCTCTACACGGGGCAATAAAAGATAAATCAACGTTGATTAATGTCCCGGCTAATTAGCGTTCCCGCAGTCGTATACCACGTATATCTTCACGCTGTTAAATTCTCGTTTCATCGCGATTATTCTTCCGCGAATAGTAAAAATTTTAAAATCTCTAAGTAAAGCGCTCAGTTTATTCGGGTCTCGAGCGTCTCGCTCGGAAAAGCCTCGACTTCTTCGCGGAATGCATCTTTATTTCACGTGTTCGCTATACCGCGCTGCAGCAACGCATTTAAGTATCACTGTGGTAGAATCGGACCACTTGCGCGCATACGCGCGCATCGTTCCATTTATCCGGGGAACCTTAATTACGTTGACGAAGCCGCTCCGACTAATTGCACTGCCATTAAGCGCGGTATTTTTTTCTCCACTTCCGGTTGGGAATGATCGTCAACGAGAACCGGGGTGACGTTTCGACATCTTCCTAGACGCAGTTTTGTAATTAAACTTCAGCGTCACGTGCCTCAAGCATCGTTTTTTTTGTTTTTCTTTGATCAAAGATAATGTCCTGTCGAACGAAAATTGCTTTCGGTGATTACCGATCATTGATTTTATCCCAAAATATCGGAGAATCGTGCTTTTTCGAAGAATTGTTCGAACAAAAATTGTTTTGTAAGAAAAAAAGTTTTTCGTGATTATATCTTTCGAAGCGTTTCGGAACGCATCGATGCTGCTGGTGGACTGTAAATTGCTGATCCACAGGTGAAATCTCACCCTTGTTGCCGGTGAGCCAGCATCTTGAGCCGCCAAGGTTATCGAGGTGTTGGGAGCATAATCGAATTTTTGGAGGTCGCGGATGCCGAGATCGCGAACTGATAGCTGCGAAGCCAGGTCGAGATCGAGAAGCCTCGCGTACGGTACCAATAGAAGAATCGTCTGCAACTGTGGCTGGGAATTAAGACTCGGCTACGGCGTAGCCGTGAGTCTCGCTATATTCGAAGCCAAACGATTCTTCCTACTGGCGCTCGAACTCTTCGTCGAGTGGCAAGTCATCCGTTTCGCCGGTGGATACAGACCGGTCGTGCTCACTTTCGTCGACATCACACTCGGGTTCCCTTGCGCTCTCGCTGCAGTTTACACGATCCGCAAGTAAATCCAAAACTTTCACCTCACCCAATTAAAATAACGAAGCGTCATTGATGCATATATTTTTTTACGGAAACTGGTCCCGTTTACAATGAGTACTCGGCATGGAACTAAATTAAGTTTCGAACGTAAAGACCTAAAACTGAACACAAATATTTGCGCAGCAGGAAAGTTGGGGGCAAAATGGCGTTGTTTTCTAATATCCCGCTAAAAAAATTGGTAAAAAAAGAAAAATGTTATGTTCTGCTCCAACGTCATCTACTTGCAGACCTAAATCCGAATGTTCTGCCGAAATAAGACTTTTACATGAGAAAATCAAAACAGGCGCCAGACGGAAAAGTTGTATACTAAATCGCGAAAGATCTTCGCCTATCTGCTCCTGACAATATCGGCCTGCGCCGTCCTGAACGTCGCAACGGTGGCCTCGATCGGCTATAACGTAAGCGTTCGACAACGTGCGATCGCCGGTGTCTTCAACGCCTCGATGCATCTCTACGTTACGACGACCTCCCACAAGTACGATGTCGATCACATGCAGTTCGTTCTGCAGTGCTGCGGTCACTCGTCCTACGCCGATTGGTTTCTCTTCGACTGGCAGGTAATGCAAATAAGAGACACCTCAGATTTTTTTTCTTTGTCTCCTGATCCACCCGACTGTGAGATTCTTTTGTTCGTCCCGGTAGCTGGTCGACTACGCGTCCAGGGAAGACATGTCGAGGCAGTCGAGGATTTCCGACGAGATTTACCGGGACCGAGGCGTTCCCTTCAGCTGCTGCAATATTCGGGTGCTCCGGCCGTGCGTCAACTCCCAGATGAACGAGAACGACGCAGAGACCGTTAACGAGGAAGGCTGCGCGGGGATCCTCAGTAAAGTTCTCGTCAGAATCGTCTTCGTCGCCTACACGATGACGACGATGCTCGTACTGACCCAGGCGATTCTCGCTTTCTTCCTCGCTAAGATAGCCAACAGATTCAGTCTCGACGAAGTAACTTCCGAGCACTCTTCGCAATTCGCGAACGGCTCGTCACAGCCGCTCGTCGAGTTCGCCTCGCCGGTCAGGTAATTGCTCTCGATAAACCGCTCGAAGAAACAATAACATCCTCCGCGTTCGCGAGACGCAAAAATAACGCGTGGTACCGTGCAATGTAAATCAATTTCATTATTCTCACAACTTGCCGAACAAAAAAAAACCAAAGTAACATTTCAACAAAAAGTTATGTTGGTGTTTTATTTTTTTGTTAATACACTATATTCCTATGTTATTTTTTTCAAAATTAATTTCCCGTTGCGTTATATTCAGTTCGGAAGAGTATTCCGTAACGGAGAAGGATAATACGCCGAGGCCGAGAACTCGACGAGGACTCAGAAGAGACTCCAGATATTCCGTCAATGCGTGGAGGAGCTCGGCAGGAAGTGGAAAGAAGCGTAGAGGCGGAGGGAGCGGTGCGGTGTTTTCCGGCTTTTCCGATTGCCTGCAGGAGTCGCCGAGTTCCGGAACGACTTCCGGAAGCGGAGCGAGGAACGGCGGGGGAGCGGCGAGGATAAAACCAAGTGTTCACGTTGAGCACAGAGTGCCGAAGAAGAAGCCGACTGTCAAGAGGATACGCTGATTGAGATACGAGAAACCTCCCTCCGCGGAGTTCATGGAACGATGAATTATTACCTTTGAAATGTCTCGCGACAGGCTTCGGATTTTATCATTCCGAAGAAAAGGTACTGATAGACAGCTCCGCAAATGCAAGACGACTCGCGATGGCGTGGATGGTCACGTGATCGCCGTCGCGCGCACCACGGGACGCCTCGAGGATGAGAAATAATCACCGCTGGAAAAGAAAAATCGATCGAACGATGGGTCGATGGCAATGCGATCTACCAACCGGCTTTTACTTGTCCGGAGCGTTCGCCGTTTATTCTTATCTCTAGGGTAAGAGGAAAACTGTTCGAGCGACAAAGATCCATCTGCCTCGTGCCATAAATCGTGTTCCCATTGCAAAACGTTAATTGCAGCTCGGTGATATTCGATTAGAGACGAGTTTGCATTATCAGGGGATCGGACACATTGCGCCGTGGCTGCGGCGGTATACCTTCTCTGCAAAAGTCAAACCGCATCGTCGCCGCGATGGTGGGGAGACATCGGAGAACGAGCGAGCGAGCGCCAATCTTCCTTTTGAAAATCATCGGTACCCGCCTCCGAGAAGTCAGTACGTTTCTCGTTGCGAAAGAGTCGTAACGATCGGAAAGCCAGCAGGAAATCCCCTTGATTTTCGTAACCGTTTCATCGACATTTATTTCATAACAGTATCCCTCTATATCTTTATTCGATACACACGTATCCTCGATATAAATCTTTACAAACAATCTACCCAAGTTCGATTGCATTATTTTTTGTTCGATGCGATAAGAAGTGCAGGCGGATTCCAAGATTGCACGGAGGGTTTGTTTTTTTTTAACGTTTAATCTTTGTCACGTTGCGATTTCAGCGCCTCGGGTTGAACGCAATTCGATTCGGTGCAATTCCATTTGCGATCGGTATTTCATGAACGTGCCTGTAGGGGAGAGCTGAACGCAATGTGACGTCTTATTTTTATGGACGCATTGCGACACGTATCAACCGATATACGAAATATCATTGGTATCTATGTAGATATATTGTTTTGTTAAAGTTCAATCATAAAATGTGTACGGACAATCTACGATTGATTAGTCCAAAACAAAGCGCTCGTCCGATGTTTGGAGACGAATAACCCACGAAGTCGGCAGAATATCACTGTGTGTTCCCGACTTCACAGTGTGTCCAATCTCTCCTCCTGCTCAAGGAAAGTGTATGTGTGTCACCGACGTTCCGCTTCGGTTGCCTCGGAAATCGGGAAACTGGTACTTGGTTTTCGTCGTTGTCATAAATTTGCATGACTATCGCGACGCGGCCGGTGTTAGAGTCTCGCAACACCGCGAAAGAAATAAATATATATGAAATATCGGCGTGTGTCGAATAGCACTCAATACCTATACATCAAGCAACCCGGAAGTCCGACTCCCGAGCGACATCCATAAATAACTGCTATTTCGGTAGCTTGCATCGTTATTAATATTCCCCGTTGACCAATTAGTCGTTTAGGTAACTCTCTTGCCTACTTTCGTCCTCCAAACGTCGAGTGATTAACGTCACGCTCGTTCATTGAACAGAGTTTTATCCCAGTAAAAACTGATTTTTTATACAAGAGATATAACCTCTTCTCTACGCAGGCCTAATTGAAGAATCTAAAACTTTGAGTAACCCCATTGTTTCGATTGAATGTCAATTTCGTTGACGCTAAGCGTGAAATTTTCGAAAAACCCACTTGCCATCGCGAGCAACGCTGCTTTCGGCAATCTTCGGTGTTTTACGCTGAAGTTCGTGGATCCTCGGCGAGCCGTGTTGGGAATCGGAGTGGCGGCGCGTCGGGACGTCAAGCACCGAGGAGAAGCGGTGTCTCTCGTTTCTCGAGTGTCTCGACGTCGGGCGTCCCCCTAGGAGCGCACAGTCACGCACGACGCGTATAGGCAGCAGCAGCAGCGGAGCCAGTCCTTTCTCGCGCTCGTTCACCGCCGCCACTCGGGGAAACCGCGCGCACTCTCGTACAGCAGTTCAGTTCTTGTTCGTTCGCCACTCCGACGAGAGCATAGCATGTGCCCACCAGTCCACAGTCACGTACACGTCTACCTGCCGCACCATCAGCCCCACAATAAACTCTTTTCTTACGGCTACCGTTAGGGGGTTGGCCGTGCGTAGTTGCGAAGATATTCCAAGTTCGGCTCGGCCTGTATATTTTTTTTTGTTTTCCGCTAGAAAAATCCCGATTGGTTCCCGCGCGCACGTGGTTTTCTCAAGCGTCTCCGTAAAGCAGCGTGGTCTCTTCGGTAGTTACGATCTTGACCGCGATCTCGGCTTGAGGCAAACTGAAAAATCACGCGGATTCGACAGATCCATCGAAGTGACGTTAGTATGATATTTTCCTGGATATTGTAGTGAAGCTTGTTGGTACGGTTGGTGAAAAAAAAAAGTTCGCAGACCAGTTGGCGAGTCAGTGGTAGCAAGGAGAAGAAAGTAAGACTTCGAGCCTACTTTACGAGAATCATCGCAGGATATCCGGCGAGCGGTGTCCGTACGGGTTCGTGGAAAATCAAGAAAGGACTTGCAACATCACACTCGAGGGGGTAGCAAAGAAGATCGAGGCCTCGCGAGAAAAGGGAGCAAACGAAGGGAGGTGGAAAGAAAAATAGAGGACAAGCGAGGAATAGAGAGTGTGCGTGCGTGTGCAGAGGCGATCGGCCAACTGAGACGAAAAGACCGGCGAGAAGAGTAGACACAAGGGGGAGAAGAAGAAGAAGAACAACTCGAGGGAGTCTGTTTGCGGTGTGTGAGGAGAAGGCGCATCGACCCGTCCCGGGAGCATCACCGGCCGAGTCCTCTCTCACGCACTCTTTGTCGTTTTTCTCTCTTCTCGCTCGTCTCTCAATTTACCATTTTCTCGAGGACGCGGAGGGAATCTCGCTTGTTCCACGGCGACTCGGGGTTATTTCACAGTACACGGTCTCTCACCTACGAACGGAAAGATGAGTTGCACGAGCGCATCGTCGACAGCGTGCAAGATCTCCGAGACCCTGCTCAGCAAATGCGAGATACCCATTATCGATCTCGCTCACATGGGTAAGTTCTTGACGTATTTATTTTGTTTTTATTTTTTCGCTAGGCTACAGGTAAAGATTTTCTTTTTTTTGTTTGCATGCAACGTTACAAACAAAGTAATTCGCTGTAAACGGTTATTGGTTCGATGCAAATCTTCGACGATACGTACACACTATAGATCGACGTAGCGTCGCTGCCTGTATAGTCTCTTCCGACCATTCTCGGACGGCTCTGTAGGTACTGTAGATTAAAACCGAATGAGGAGAACGATCGAATGCGGCCATCGATACGGAGTTGGCGACCGGGCCAGAAGCTCGGGTTATTATGCGTCCGTTCCCCTCCCCTCTCAGCCCTCGTTCAACTATTACAAAACTCGTCAATGCGAAAACGCAATTGTCTCGCGCTGCACTTTGAAGCGAGAGCCGCTCACGCCAATTTACGCGCGAAGGCAAAACGCGTGACGAAAGAGTTTCTCGCGTCCTTGGCGCAGGACTTCCATGCGCGCGCTGTACCGTGCATTATCGTAATGTATCTTTGCGAGGCGTACCTCTCTGTGTACTCTCGCGAGCGAGATTGGTGTGAGCGCATACGATGGTAATTCGTGCGCGGGCATCGGGAGCGTCAATCGGGCGAAGCATTCTTACGGTTACGCGGAGGACCGTTATACCGAGTAGTATAAACATGCATGCATGTACAGCGAAACTCGAGTGTACCGTCAGCGAGGAGTCGGCACGCTTTCGAACCGGGCGGACACTGTTTTTTTTTTCCGAGCCGGAGATGCGCGGTGCAGCGAAATCTATGACGACAGGAGTCTGTAGGAGAAAGAGCGTCGGAGGAGTCCCCCATCGGAGTCTCGGATCGCCGGTCTATCGGGCGAATTATTCGATTGATCGATCGACCCCACGCGATTCGCGCGTCCCTCATCATTGGCTCGTTTAGCTGTAGTGCAGCGAGTACGGTGATACCGCGAGTACAGTATACTCAAAATTGAATCGCTGTCGGCGGGCGGAGGAACACGAATAGTTCTGCTGCGCATGCGCGAAAGAAACGAGCAAGTTTATAGAGTCTGCGTACAGTGATTTGCGTGTGCGTTCCCGGATCGAGAGAGGGAGAGGCGGGATTGTCGCGGAATTTCTCGAGCCTTCCCTCCCGTTCCGTGGATTGCCTTCGAGAATAACGAGAACCAAGTTGACTTCGTGAAACATCGGTCGTATCCGTATACGGAGCACCGACCTCCGAAATGAAATTTCAAGCGATGCGAATGGGACGCGGGAGGACGCATGGGAACCTCGGGACAAATTAGGCTGGTATGATCTTTCTATTTTAGCATGTGGACCCTGCTCTCCTTACCGCCTACTCGCGTCTCCGTTTTCACTTTGAAATTTCATCGTAATAAAAATAATTTTTAAAAAATATCAAAAGAAGCGTGGGAAATATATCTTCGATGAGAGCGTTGGAGTTAATTTTGCGACGAGAAATGCGCCGGTGGCGAGGAAGAACGGTGAGGAGATACAGAACGAGAGATAGACAGATAGATATAGATAGGAGAGAAAGAGAAAACGTTTGGTGGTTGCCTAGCAACCGAACGAAGTTATACGGGGGCCTGGCACGAGACCCCTCCTTTCCCCCGACCCTCATCTCTTCGGGTCTCTCCCCTCAACAGAGCCGTTGAGGTCAGAGCCCCTCTCTCTCACAAAGGGCCTCCCGGGCTATCCCCACCCGAGCCTGGGAATACACTGACTCTTCCGTTCTACAAGGCTTTTCGGTCGACAGCTTGTTACATTTCATCGTACCGTTGGAAGAATTGGAAAAAAAAGAAATGTGAATTTTACATAGCCAAATTCAACTCCGCCCGCATTCACGTCAGTCGCCGCCAGGCAGTCGCAGAAATTTGCACTGCACCAAGCAGTCGCAGAAATTTGTATGCTCGAACCTTCGATTCAAGTCGAACGGGCTAGATGCACTTTGTGAACTGCTACAGCGGCAATGAATCAGCGTTTGTTCGCCGCGCGTACCGCGACGGAGAGCGGATGGTCTTTCAACAACACGTAATAAATAATTAGCGTATTATCGTTAAGCCGAAAGCGGTGTGCACATGCACCAAAGCGCTGTGCAGCACGATGCGAGAATCACGATTGGGCCAGCACAACGAATAGGACTTATTATTCACGTCTGCAAAGCGTTTGGGGTGTCGAGTGCATTGGGGGTCTCGAAACGATTCGTGGCGAGAGTTCGTCTCGTTGTGATATTAGATTCAGGACGCTTATTCATACATCATGATTACAGTACAGCACGCACCTAAATAAAGGAGAACGTGCCGATTAAATTGCGCGAGAGACACGCTGCACACACATATACGGACGGAGAGTACACCTACATTCGTATTGTGTGTGTGTTGGCTGTTATAACGAAATATAGTGTGGGTCAGTGCGTAGGCTAAAAGTATACCCTACCTACGATTAGTCTTATATTACTGTACATGTGTATATATATATAGCGCGGAGGCAGCGCTCGGCGTTTGACGAATCGAGTTCTCTTCTCGGTGTATGCGCGCGCGTCCCCGTTGCCACACCAGCATTTCGTTACACGGACGGAGGGGACACCGAAGTAAGTTCGCCGGGCGGGATAGTGGAGCGAAATATTTAAGACGCATAGTACGCGCGGAGCGCCAACTGTTCCGAATCGTCTTCTGTCTCCAACGTCGGTCCTCCTCGTGTAACGAAGATCGCTCGGGCGAGCTGAGAAACCGGCGCGATATTCTCATTGCGAGATCGGAATAGACCGACGCAAGACGCTCGGGAGTTTCTCGCCGAGACTAGAGAACGCTCGCGAGGATGCTTCTTCTCGCGTGCGGCACATACAAGCGGAGCGTCTAGACCCTCGAAGACTCTCCGGAGTCTCTCACACTGATTCGTGGCCTCGTCCCCCGTTCCTCCTCGTCTCTCGAGCGTCACACCGGGCATCGGGCCAACGACCAAAGGGTCCTACATCGGAGACCGGCCGTGCTGTAAGCCCGCATACGCTTTTAGGTTGTCACAAAGAGCGTACGCCCGACCTGATGCTCCAGCCCGTCCCGAAGTGCTTCGTCCATTTATTAGTAGCTCACGATATTAGAAATTTTTTCATACACCGTCAACCCTAGATCGCACTCGCACATCAGATGGACACGATTTCGTTTTGTTTAAATTTTGTCAGAATATTTTTTTTTTTATTATTGTACCTTCGGGCAATGAAGAAGACACGAGATCCCCCAGACCCGCTTTTGGTGTTGAGGCGCAAAAGCGTGTGTTCCAGGTTTACCAACTCGAGCAAAAATTTGACCTCTGTTCTTTGTTGTCATGATTCTTAGCATTTGCGATCAGCTGGTATCTTCCACCGGCGGTTTCCACGTTACGTACGCCTTATACTCTGTGTACGCCGAAAGCGTCCGCACAAACAGGAAGCTAATTTTTTTAGCAGATAATTTTGCTGGGCTTCGAGATTGGACTCTTTGCCCCGCAAATGCGCTTCGGTATAATTTTCTTTCCGCAGTTATACGCGCGTTTTTTTTTTGCTTTTTCAGAAGCTGCTGTGCCAACCGGCATTGTCGTCACTGTGCCTTAGCGGGAGACAAGCGAGTCTAGTCCACCGGTCAGCTGTGCCCGGTGCCAGGCGAATCGCTTCGAGAGCTCTCGAAACTAACAGTGTACGAAAGGAGAATATTGAGTCTCGAGTCATGCTGCAATAATACGTCGTGCCAAGTGGCCTCCGTTCATCCGTTGCACTTCCGTTTTTACATAGAAAGGCGTACAATGCCGTACGGTATATAGTCTGCGTACACTGTGCAAATCCACCTGCTACCGTGTTCCACGTGTAGACTTTTCCCCGAAACACTCTCGATCTTGTATATACTTTACGTCACTGCGATCATCGGCAGTTTCGTCGGGATTAAACTATTCTCATACCGCGTTCAGAGTTAACGTCACCGCGCATGCGCACGGTAAGTTACGCTTGCCCGTGCAATATACGGTGTCTAATAGGTACGCACGCCTGTACGCAATTCTAACTCACTACAAACATCGGTGATTATTATAATATGTTCGCGGTAATACCACACACTGTTGACGCTTACTCAAGGCCTCACCTAATAGGAACATGTAACCGAAAGCCTTCACCTTTGCTTTGTACGGGTATGTATATCAATAGCGGCACATCGTGCCAGATGCGGGACGTTAAAGCTTGCAAGAATTTTGATAGACAGTCAGACAGATAATTTTTATTGGGTACTGGGATAAATCCCCCGAGTACCATGCATTACAAAAAAACACCAGTGTGAAGTAGACGTTTCCATACAACTAAGACAGTAAGGAAAAATGTATGCTTCAAAGGGTTAACATTCGACTCTCGGTTTTTTTATGTGCATTCCGCTACTCGCGTTCACCGTAGTTTAATGAATTCGAGAAATTCGCCACACTCGAAAGAATTGTCGACCCTGGAAAACGAACGTTCTCCGTACGTTGGAACCGGTGACAGAGATAGACGGAAGACAGGAGCATAAAAAATGATGTGAAGAGAGAATGGCTGATCAGCCGCCTGCCTCGTGCTACATGGCGTCACTCCTTTCCTCTCCTATGTTCATCGTGATTGTAACTCCGCTCGCTCGCTGTGTCTTACTATTAGTCCGTCGCACAAAACTCATAACGGCGGTACTCGGAATTAAATTATCGGTATTTTCTTCGTCAAAGTTAATCCGGCCGTGAAGAATGACGAAGCGCCACGACGACACCGAGAGCTCAAACGATCGGGCAAGTGCGTCGAACTCTGCAACACTGTATCGCTTTTGCTTGTGCATTCTGGCTTCCGGGTCGGGCTCAACATCGGTGGGATTGTCGTCGCTCGGTGTCCCTTTCGACGTGTTTTTTTTTTCTAACCCTTCTCAGCCACTGCCCAGAAAAAAAACCTAAAAATCCTGATAAAGTTATCATTTCTTTTAATTCGTCAACAAAAATTGATCTTGCTTAGACACTCGACACGTTCTTCCTCGAGGCCTGGCATCGAAGTCTCTGATGCCCAACTTTGCCGTCGGAAGTTCTTCGCGGGTAGTAAAATAAAAGTTTTTTCATAATAAATTTAATAAATTGTGAAATACATTATATGGGTGCAAGTTGCTCCGGTGATATATTCCAGAAGCCCTCATGAGCAAGTCACACCAGACGTTCAGGCGAAAGTTAGAAAACGATGCCAAAGACGGTTTTTCACGTGACTACTTGAGCTCGCCGGGCACTTTCGCGCACCGCCTACGATTAAAACCCGTCGAGCGGAGTTTTTAATTCCCGTCAACTCGTCTCGATTACATAGGAACATCGAGAAAAAACTTGCCGAGTCGTAAATCAATCCACTGCGGTGTAGAATTTTTTTTTCTTTACTTACTACAGAAATTATACTCCGAGAGATGTGTAACGTGGAAAATAGGTAGGTTCTCCCTATCATCGAGGGATACTCTCGCGGCTACCGCGAATACGATATTCGAGGATAATACCTTCGATCCGGCTCGTCCGTCGAGCGCTTCTCGAATAATCCTATCGAATTACAATTTATTGCGCCTTGAGCGGACGGCGACGCCGCGGCACCGCGGTTCATACTCGCTCTTGTAATAATATATTGCCCGCAGACAGTTCCCGAACGATTCATCGTCTCGCCATCTCACGCTGTATATCTTCGTCGTCGATTGAGTTCTTGTTCCACAATATCCGCGTGTTTCACCTACCTTGGATATCGCAAAGCGCTTTCAGCAAAAAAAAAAAAAAAAATCAATTGTCTGCATAACCGGTAAAAAAAAGTTTGTACACTTAACGAATATTTCTTGCCCACACAAGTCCACATTGTTTTTTTCTCATCAATATTATAATTTTTTTCTTTTTGAAAAAATATAATTGGATAATTTCTCGGAGTTTTGGCCAGTGGTTCAAGTTCCACTGTGGAATCCCCAAAGGGGGACGAAGAACTCCGGTGACTGCACGCCGTTGCGCCGTGTGCGTATCATCGTACGGAACGTGGGAGTTTTCGCGTCTCTAACATTACACAGCATCAACGTGAACGGAGTCCGGGCCTTTGTGCATAATCCCGACACGTGTCGGGGATCCGTTGATTAGGGTTAATTAGGGTTATCCGGGGTGACGAAGTGTTTGCGACACATGTACGTACACCCGGCGTTCGCCAGGCACGCCACGGGCTCTCCGTTCGGGTCTCACAGCAATGACGAAAACGAGAGAAATTGTTTGCCGCTCTCGCCCGAAGGCGCGCGACACAAGTACGCTCGGTCGCACGTAGTTTCAATTTTGACCGAGATAAGACCGCGTAGAAATTAAAAGTTACGGTGACCAACGATGCACAAGCATGTCGGTTTGCAGGTAGTGTACGGAGAAATCATATTCCGCACTCCGTTAATCGGTATTTTTCCGTTATCTCTATTTCAGTGTTCCGAGTATCGCTATTTCACATCGCACGGCATGCAGCCCGAGGCCCCTCGAGTTTTCATAACAACCGGGGAATTCCCGACACGGTACGGTGGCACTGTAGTTTTTCCTTCAATTTTTTTTTTCTCATCAATACCTTTTGCTGGAAACCTAACGTACACGATAGATAGTCGAGGTAGAACGAAAGGTTTAAAGGCGCTGGTCGAAAGGAGACGCGTGGGTATCACTGCAATCGTTCCTAGGTATTAAGGCTCTTGTATTACTATCGTAGTAGCAATGCGCGTGGGCAGAAGCGGTTGCAAAATTCCTGTCTACCCCCGGTGCCTTGCCCGTTATTATACCGTGTAGCCGCGCTTGTAAATGTCACTGCGGTGCAGAGTGTACTGTACACTACTGTCTGTACAAAATATACATCCACATAGACTCGTCGTCACTCCCTTCGCGCCGGTTACTTTCTACACGCTATATATTACGTTCCCTGTACCTCGCCTCTCTGCGACCGAGTGCGGCGGGAGAGCCCGGGGAAATCCAGTTTTTACCGGTTCGAATATCTTCCAAACTTGACCGGATTCTCCCGTCATGGACTCCGGGCTGCAAAGGCATCCACGTATTATTTATTATTATTATTTTTGTATCTGTTATTATCTGAGTGTCCCGCATGTGTCTCGGGCAGGCTGTTGTCATTGTCTCCGGCCTCATAAAAATAACGTCGAACGATCTACGTACAGCGTACCATTTCCTCTCAGGGTCTCCGACCTACCGGTAGTTAGACCGACGAACGATTAATTAACGATTCTCCAGCGTTAACGAGCCGAGAGCCACCTGAATGTATTCAGCGGTCGAGGATTTTTACACGGTTCGTCGAAGCAATTCGCTTCTTTAAAGGAAACCCACGATGACACACGATGTTACAGGTGGAATGAGTGGGGAAAAAAAATAATTATACAGCCGATTAACTCTCCGTCTCTGGAGCCGAGTTTCCCCATTTGTGAAATCACGTGCGGCTCACGCACCAATTCTCGTCCCGTCTTCGGTCCCCCTGATGTTCACAATCGTCGCTTATCTCGATTTGCACCGTGCTCGATTCTCTCTTGTTGTGATTCCTTTCCTTTTTTTTTCTTTTGTCTCTCTTCCCGAGCCAGTGTCGGGCTCCCTTGGAGTGCGAGAGATACAGATAAGACGTTCTCGAGAGGTACGAGAGAGAACCCGCGCCTGTATACCTCTGTCGGAGATAAACACACCGATAAAACCAATAACGTTTCCACGCTTCCATGCTGCCGATCTCTGCGTCGCTTGCCACCCGCGCCGCTATACCTATGCCAGCAGGTTGTTGTGGCTCGGGCGCTTCATCCACACGCTACGAAGTTTGGATTTTCGAAGATTTTCTAGAAATGCTTCACCTCCGGTCCCGAAATATCATTTTCCGGACCGGAAGTGATCTCAAACCGGAAATACATCACTTCCGGTCCGGCGAATCCCATTTTTCGATCGGAAATACGTCACTTCCTGTTTGAGAATCTTGTTTCTCGGCCATAAGTGACGTATTTGCGACATTTCCATCGGGTGCGACGGAATATCACACCGGGGCACGGAAACAAATCACCCCCAATAAATCAGTCGGTCTTGGCGAAACATAAATCGTGAATAGTAATTTATCGTCGCACAATCGTTGGCCGCAGGTTGTCGCGAGACCGCCATAACTCAGAGAAATATCAGCGAGTCAGCGCGGGTATTTTTTTTTTCTTCCGAACAATCAGCAAAAAGTTGTGAAGTATCTTACACGCGATAAGAAACCTCGAAGCGGTTTCCTCATGGCTGTCTGCGACGTGCACTCGAACGTTTGCGTACACACGGTAGAACGTACAAGTCTACTTGCGACCTAGTTGAGCTTGTTTGAAAAAAAAATGTACGTTCGAATTATTCGGGTTTAGCCGCGACGAGCGCGTGCGAGGCCCCACACGTTTACGTCTGAATACCGTATACATGTACGGTAACCGCCTCCTGCCCGACGTGCGTCACCGGCAGCAGCCGCAATAGCTAGCGAGAACCGCGATACAATATCAACTCGAACGAGTCGCTTTCCGGTGGACTCTCCCTCGGTTCGCCCCGTCACTCGAGCCCGCGTCACTCTGCGCGTGATACTTTGGCCACACGGAGTCACTCGCGAATGTTGAGGAAAAAACAACAAAAAAAAACGTCCAAAGTAGAGCGGAGAAAATCGAATGAATAAGGTAAAGGTATCGACCGATGATCGAACGGCTGAGAGCAACCCCGGATTCGAGTGGTTGTCAGTCGGTCAATGTCGGATTGCTTTATTTATTTTTTATTTAACGAGTGTTCTGTGTCCGATCACTGGGTCGTACATGTGGCAACGCGAACGCCAGTGCCCGGACACTGTTATCGTCCGACTCGGATCGAGAAGGCCAACGGTAAAATAATCTTTCATGCCCAAACTTTGTAGCACATTTCTTATCTTTCCGTATATCAATCAATAATTATCGATACGATTTCACGTATGAATTTTGACATTCCGATAATGAAATTCGTAGCTGGATACGTTACTTCACGTGTATCCATTTGTAGACACTTTGCCGCAGCGATTATACTCGTCGACGTTATAGATCAGTCGACCCGACGGAGCGTATAGATACTCCATTCATTCGACGGGGAGAGCGACTAAATATAAATTTTGCGTCAACGAACTTGATTCGAGTAAATCGCCTCGAAACCGCGGTGGTTTCGGGAGTGTGTATACACGAATGACGAAGAGCAGCACGAGATCGTAGACACTTCATCCGCGAGCCCGTTGCCAGAGAGTGCGCGAGGACGAGTAGCAGAGCTCGGGCCAAAGAGATCTCTACGTGGATCGAGGAAATCGATCGAAGGCTGGTCCGAGAGACGTTAGTGTGAATCATCGCTCGAAGCTTCGGCGCTTTGTATGCAAGGATTGAACGTTCGTTATTCTCACACGAGAATACAACCAGTCGTGTGTATGTGTAATAGGTTGTCTACAGCAAATTTACATCACCAAAGTGTTGAGGTAAGGCTCGCGAATACGGCTAGGTCGAGTAGAATTGTTTTTTTTTTTAGCGAGGTCATCGCGACGTTTGCCCGGAGGTCGAAAACCGGAGATCAGAATTTACGCTCGCTAGGAGAGGCCGTCGAGTTGAATAGCAGAGCAAGATGAAAAAAAATATATACATACACATCGATCTCAACTCGTCTTTAAACCCTTCGAACTCGTGACAGCGGTGTGGCTAACCTAAAAATGGCGATATGGGACGACGAAATACAAAGCATGGCAAATTCAGTAGGAAGCGCTGACGAAGGAAAAAAAAAAATCGCGAGCGCACTATTGTAGCGAGATATCCGTTGTGCTTCCGCAATCGTGTTTCTGGCTAACGCTCACATATCCTTCGCTTCTACATAAAGATATACAAGGTACGACCGGGACACGTGTACCTCCCACCGAACGAAAACGCCGTCCGATTCTCTAACTGCAAAAGTAGTACTTTTTTTCGCCGTCGCAGCGCTGCTTATACCTCCGCTGCTTCGACGCTTTACTCTTGTCAAAGCACGAACTGCCTATTAAAGCTGAACCACACTAGCAGTCAAATATAAGTTTATCGCTGTTCCTTCATAATACAAACATCGACACTCACGGAGCACGAATTTCAACGGTTTCCGCGACGTTGCGCGGAACGGTCGTATATCACTTGGGCTAGAGATCTTTTTCATTCAACAGCTGATAGGATAGGATTTTTTCATATCTACTCGCACTTGTGTGCGATCGTACAAAATGATTATATTTCTTTAGCTTCCGGCCCAGGTTTTTGTGACAAATATTGACTCAGGGATTGCATAAACGACAGATTCGCGATTAGCGAGAAAATAAAGATCGGATATAGCCTTGAAACGACAAGAGACAAAAAAAATAAGTTGTTCCTCTCATTTAGTGAAAAGTCGAGGTTTGCGGTATTTGAACAAAAATATCTTTACTTTGCTATCTTCGCGGAGAAACAAACGGACATCAATTTCCTTCCGAAATTGACATCAACTTTGTTTCGAATAACAAAAATTTGTAGTGTCTCGATTCTGAATCAGCCTGTACACTCGAACCGGCCTCCTTCAGCTCTCTTTTTTTCCATTTCAGGCACGGAACGATGCCCGCAGAAGGGAGTGGTAAAGCAGGTCGCCTCGAAGCTCGTGCGGGCTCTCTCCGAGAAGGGATTGGCTTTGCTCGTGAACCACGGCATCCCTGATTGCAAGGTAAAAAAATAAATTTAAAAAAACCACCGCTGTCAGTATATAGTGTAGTATTAAGTAAAAAGAGAGAAGCACGGACTGAAGTCGGCGTCAACGGCGTGGGAACGCGGGGCATATCGGCGCCGCGGCGATGCATCGGAGAAACAGAAGACTCAACGTAACTTGGAAAGAGTCCTGAACAACGCATTGTCCGGCCTCCGGCCTCTCTCAAGGGTCTTCCAATAAAGTCTCAACATCGGCCGTGCGACCTTGCTTTCTATACCCCGAATCGCCAAACTCGTATCGCGATACTTGAACGACCCAAAGTAAATAAAAAAAACCAAATCCGAAGCCAGCGGTCAGTTACAAATTCGCGAGATAACGTTTCGTCACTCGTATCATTCGTTGCATAACACGTACGAGAAATCTCATTTCTCCACGCTGGGTTTCGCGAGTGGGGGATACGATAATTTTTATTTCAAAGTTTCACCTCGCGTTCGCCTCGCTCTCGGTTCTTGTCGAACGGTTATCGGTGCGAAAGGAGGCCCGTAGCTATTATACCTGTTCTGACCTTCCACAACGAGAGCGCCGTCACCCCAGCGAAAGTTCCCCTCGGGTCCCATGACGATGAACATAATAAGAATATCGTACATATAGATTTTTCATCCAAACTTTCGCCGTACACGCTTTCATTGACCTCTTCTATCTTTTTTTTTTTTTTTTCGGTTGCAACACAGTCTGTAGAGCGCGGCACTTCGTTGAAACATTACACTCGTCTCGAGACGAACGACCAGTCCGAGTTCATCGATGTGCTGACGACGGATTAGCGCGCTGGGGAAACACGTGCGGAATAGACACGTGGCAAAAACTCTTCGACATCTTCATACTTCGATCGGAACTTAATTTATCCGAGAAGGCCGTGCGAACTACGAAAATTTTCATATCGCATCGATAGTTTGATTTCACCGAGGTGGATAGGTAATTCAATGAAATGTGGGAAAACGCGTCGGCCGGACTTAATTGTCGCAATTAATCGCTCCGTGACTCTGGTGGGGTGTGTGACCGAGCAATTCCTAGATATCGCGTTTTTATCCCGCGAGTACGACGTTACCCGACGCATGCGATTCGCAAATGTGAGTTTCCTTTTATTCATCACGAACATGCATGCATGTGGCACATTTACGTGTGCGCAGGTATTGCTTTCGTGAACATGTGGGTAAATATACGCGCCGATAACGATATCGGTGAGACCTCGGTGAAAAAAAAAAATTTACCGAAAGTGAAGTAATTCAAAAGCTCGCCGTTGTATCACGTGAACTGAGCGTGTTCAAAAACTCGAACCCAGGTGCCTGTGGTATTGCGAGCGAGGCGATCTTTTAGAGTCCCGTCGTGCCTTAGATACGAAAAATAAGATTTTTGAAACCGGAAATGACGTTTCCCTGTGTAACGTCACTTCCGATAGAAAAATGAGATTTTCGAAACAGGAAGTTACATTTTTTTCTGCACGACCTCAACTTTCGGTGGAAAAGTTGGATTTTCTATCTCGAAAACTGAAACTGAGACGATCGGGCAGTTTCCATGCGGACGGCCAGACGGAGTCGGAATTCGATCGAAGTGAAGACCGATGCGTTGCAATTCTCGGAATACAGCTCTGACGAAAAACGTCGTTTTTGTCGATGCCGTATTGAGACTCGTGACTCGGACGGATCTAGGTTTTTCCCGGCGTTTATTCCACGCGGCCACAACGACGATCCACGATTGGGCGACCACAAACAAGCGAACCGAAGATTGTTTATTCAGATGCGAAACTCCGGGGATAAAGTAGATTTTCTTACCTCGTCGGGAGAATCCGCGACACAGAAAGAAAGACAAAGCGTGGCGAGGTATTATTGGTATTGGGCTAACGCGAACTCTTAACAGCCCACGTAATGCGATTTCCGGGTAGAGGGTGAAAATATTCTTAACGCGCCTGAGGCGATCGTAAAGCCCACTTTGATACTCGCGTGCGAATTGCCACCGGTTTTTGTCTGCCCGGCCGTTTGTGTTCTCGTTTCCCGACAATTTACTTTGGACCGCACAAAAAAAAACCTTTTTTTTTCGTTTAATTTTACCAAGGGAAATCGTCGCAATGTCTGAGGGACAGCGAGTTAATTTTCTCAACGTTTACGCCAATGCGTTCTGTGTTGCAGATGAAGGCTGTGTACAGGGCCTTGGACGCTTTCTGCGACTTGCCAGCGGACTCGCGTGCCAAGTACGAGAGCGTCGCACCCTCCAATCACGGATACGTCAAGCCGGAAATGGAGGAGTGAGTTTTGTCCTTTCTTAAAAAAAAAAAAAGCAAATAAATAAAAATAACGATCCGGTAAGTCCGGTTTCGTTAAAGAGTATAATTATAAACATATAATTTATTATCTCCATCTCAATTACAGATTTTCGATCCCGATTGACAAAGAGGCCAGACACTCGTTCATCGTGACCGGAAACGACGGAGCCCTGCCGGAGGAGGACGTGCCCGGTTTCCGTACGTCAGTCCAAGAGCTCGCCAGGGACATGAAGCAACTCTCTGCCATGCTACTCACCGTATGTCTCCTCCTCAACTTCCTGTCTTCATCCCTTGTAGGGCAGACAATTTTTTCTATAAGAAAGAAATCGATGCGCAGGCTCTCTCGGTCGGCTTGGAACAACCGCCGGATTTCATGTTGACCAAGCACGCCAAGATGCTGCAGGAGGGCAACGAGACAGCCCTTCGTCTGTTGTACTATCCTCCCTCGGGTGCTCCTGAAACCGGCCTGATGCGTTACGGGGCCCGTTGCGACTACGGGACCTTCACTCTTCTCACTCAGGTAAGCCATCCGATCGTTGTCATCGCGTACACGTTTGAGCGTACGCATCTATCCATCTATCTACACCGTTCAAATATCTACGGCGTGCAACAAAAATAAATGTTTCATTCGTTTCAGCAATTTGACCTCACTGTTAATGTACATCTCTTCTGTACGCTTGCACGATGTTGTGAGTGATCGTTAATTTTTTGCGATGAACCATTTATTTTTGTTGATTGATGTGTGTACGTTCGCAACAGTGCACAATTGAAGACGCCTCACACGCACAATGGAGCGGGACGAACAACTGGCGAACAAAAGAAAATGAAAAAAAAAACATACGAATGGCTCGTCGATGAGCCACTCGAAGCATCTTTAGAATCCGCGCCTATTGCGTGGCGTTTAGCAGCAGCAGCGACAGCGGTATGCGGGATAATGACTTATCGGGTGACAATGCCGTGACGGGAACGGAGTGTCTCGCGTGACCGTGAAACACTTGCGATTATTACCGGATTGAGTAATCCACATGTTTTCCACCGATTATAGCAAGGTGTATCTTTCCGCGTTCCCTGAAGCAAAATGAACCTTGAACTCTCTGATCTTGTGTCGTAGGATTGCGAGGGAGGCTTGGAGATACAGACACTGAGCGGTGGACGCTGGGGTCGGGTCGGTCATCTGCCTGGAGCCATACTCATAAAGACCGGTGACATACTCGCCAACTGGACCGGTCAGCAGCTTCCCGCCCTTAAACACCGGATCGTCGTGCCCGAGCACTACGGACGTGGTCGTCACTCGATCGCGTTTTTCGTTCATCCGGATAAGAATGCCACGATCGAGCCCCTCGAAACGAAAATAGCCGCGGCTGGTGGTCAGGAACCGGCGCTGTGTCGACTCCAGAAAAAGAAGCGCGGCGTCCTCACCGCCTATCACCATCTACAGCGTCGGTTTCGAGAGACTTACGCCTCCTAACGATTGCACTTGTCGGGATTCCGTGCCGCGCGATTATCCGAAGATGAGTGAAACTGCACGGCCTGGATCGACGAGTTTCCACCCGTCGGTAAACGCAATTCGATGAAAAAAGAAGAAAAAAAACAAGATAAAGTAATTGAACGTGCTCTCAAGCTTTGTGCAGGACCAAGTATTATCCCCTGCTGTTGCCAGTGTAGCGGATGCGCGTTGATCTTTGAAAATCAAACGATTGCGATAGACTGAATAGGATTAAAAAAAAAAAAAAAACCACACGTGTGAAGGAAAAACAGATCCGCGAACGGATTTCGTACTGGTCACAGATCTGCCGAAAATATAGTATATGCATTTAATGGCGTGCAATCGCGGCTGACACCGTGCAGCTATAACTTTTGCAGCGGGAGTCTTATCGGTATGCGTTCGCTCGAGACCGCGTCGCAGACGAGACTCTCGCCAGTGTGTCCAAGACGGCTATCGAAGCATCGATTCCGCGAATGAACCGTCCGACGACCTCATACTCTCGTCCGGCCTCCGATTCACGAGAATCCGAATTCACGGAGATCTCGACGCGGAAGGCCGTTCCTATCGTTCGCGCGAAATATAGCCGAACAGTACGCGTGCGAGGAATCAGTATGGAGTCTCGAGCAATAATTAAATCAATTTGTACTTAAATCGCTCAATCCTTTTATTCTTCATGTCCAACCATTCTCACTCAATCTCTTGAAAAGGTCTTCACCGTCAACGAGCCGATTGCCGACGACGAAACAGGGTCGAGGCTTATTTTAATTTATGTGCAGAGATTTTTCAGCTCATCTATATAGTACAATCCGAGGGTACACAATTTAGAAACCTGGATTCCAGTCGGTCTTTGGCTCCGTCTCGTAAGTCCGGTAGCAGACGAGGATGTCTCCAGGCTGCAGGGAAACGTCGGGATCTTCGAACCGAAGACCACACTCCACATTGTTTTTTATGCTATCCACTTCGTTCTTTAAATGCCTCATCGAGGCAAGTTTTCCTAAAGGCGCGAAAGAGTGAAAATGTAGTCGCAATGTTTTTTTTTACAGGGACAGGCAAAAGAACTTGCATACCTTCGTAAATAATTTCATTTTCCCGTAGCAATCGGAACATCGCAGACTTTTTTAAGCTACCGTCGGTGCACCGACATCCGGCGACGTTCCATTTTTTCTTTCCCTCCGTAACAACGAAGAGCTGCAGTACATTTGCTTTGCCTGAAATGAACGACGATTGGTATAATATGTATTCGGCGAGCCCTCGACTTGAAGTAGTTTGCACGGTGCCTCACCTAATTCCTCCTCGGCGGTACCCGGTGGAAGTCTCTGGCTAATTTCCTCTTTGACGTCATCCACGAGCTTGTAGATGACTCTGTGCGAGCGGATAGGGACTTGATCACTCTCAGCAACTTTTCCAATCGCCGGCGGAATCGGAACGTTGAAACAATATATAATCGCTAGAAAATGGCAGAGAGGCAAGTTCAGCAGACAGAACGCTTTTATCGTGCAAGGTCGCCGCAGTGTTTTCTTTACCATTAAACGCTTGCGCCAAAGTAATGTCGCTTTCGGACGGTGGGCCCACACCGTAGTGAACAACATTGAAGCGGCACCGATTATCATCGTTGTACGTGTCGAATACATCTAGGATAGCCTCCGCGGATCCGGAAACGTCGGTTTTGAGAACCACGTTGAATTTCGGCACTCCGTCGTCTGCCTCCGTTTCCTTTTGACGAGGTCCTTTCTGTCTTATCTTGTACCTACCCACACTTCGCTTTTTCTTCAATCGCTCCTGATACTCCTACCAGCCAGAGTAAGAATAAAATACATTGAACATCTTCAGCAATCGTCACAGATCAATGGATGTTCTATCGAGATTCAGCGTACGCACTGCTTGATACGCCGATTGCTTCTTTTCAATGATTTCCGTCTGTTCGAGCCGTTTTTGCTCCAACCTCTTATTCTGTCTGAATCGCATGACCACATTAGCCTTGTGCTCGGACTCCACCTCGAGCATTTCATCCCCGGCGTCGGGTAATTCACGCCATCCGATAATCTGCGCCGCTTCGGAGAGTGTGGCTGTCGTCAGCGGCTGACCAGCGTGATTGAACATCGCTCTCACCTTGGCCCAGGCTAATCCGCTTACTGAAACAATCATGAGGATAATAGGCTATTCATAATGATAATGAAGATGGCGAAATCTGACTGATCGTACGTAAGGCGATTATAGTCTTTTGTTTACCCAAACCTTACCGAGAATCGCACCCTTCCTTAGCGTACCGCGCTGTACCAAAACAGTCGCGAGCTTTCCACGGCCAGGATCGACACTCGCTTCTATCACGACACCTTCCACCAATCCTTTCGGATCTCCCTTGAGGCTCATCAATTCCGCCTGCGTTGCGATTGTCTCCACGAGTTCCGTCAAGTTAGTTCCCTGCAAAGCGGATATGTTGACGCTCTGCACATCACCGCCGAGTGCCTCTACTTGGATGCCTTGCTGAGCCAACATCGATTGCGTTCTTTCCTGCAAAGACAGAGCCCTTTTTTCGTCACAGCGATATTTCCCGCGATTCTATTGTTAACGACTATTTATCTATGCGCGGTGCAACGTTTACCTACAATATCAGCACCGGGCTTATCGATCTTATTGATGGCAACGATTACAGGGACCTGGGCATCTTTCGCCATCCTAATGCTCTCAATGGTTTGCTCCATCACACCGTCGTCGGCAGCCACTACGAGGACGATTATGTCCGTCGCGTTTGCGCCTCGTTCGCGCATGGAGGTGAATGCGGCGTGTCCCGGAGTATCGAGGAATGTGATCACCTCGCCACTGGGCAACGTTACTGTATGATTTAAAAATGACGTCGGTTTTTTTAATATATGAGATTAGTTAGCTGTACCGAGTACTGGATAAACTCGTGGATACCGTTGAACGCTCCTATGTGCTGAGTTATGCCACCGAATTCCGATGCGACTACCGACGTGTTCCTCAGAGAATCCAGGAGCGTTGTCTTTCCATGATCGACGTGCCCCATTACCGTTACGACCGGATGTCTTTTCACTGATACCGAGGGGTCGGGAGGTGGACTAAAAAAAAGGTGTAAATTATCAAAGCCTAAATTATCACGCGTCAATCGTGCGATGACATGGTCGTTAGCAGTCCTTCAATTTAGCTTGTCCTTGAAAAGTCCTTGGAAAACACATGAATTTCGTTCACGGCAAATAAACGTGCTCACCGTTTCACAACGTCGTGATCCTTCTCCTCTTCCTCCACATTCATTGGATCGGGTACCACTCTGAACTTTGCTCCCAATTTTCTCACTGTCTCGTACAGAACATTGCGATCATCGATGGCAGTATTCTTATTGTACTTTCCAGGATCTGTATAAGAAATAGCTTCTAGGACGTCGTCTATCGGTCTGTCGGCTGATTTGGCCAAATCAGTCACTGTCATACTACGCCAAACATCCACGACCAGAGATTTGGGCTTCGGCTTTGCACCGAAGGACAAGATAATTTTCTGCTTCTGCAAATGGATATTATACGAATTGTCACTTAGTACTGAAACGAAGAAACTGGCACAACTGCAAATTTACCCTCTCCTCTGTAGTTTTTCGTTTTTTCAAGTAAACAGGGGTTGCGTGATAGCAGCGACACTGAATGCACACATCCGTGCAAGCGCTGGTTCTCAAAACGCCACACTGATCGATTCTTATTATGCCGCTCAAGACTCTCCTATGTTCCAGACAAAAACGGGCATTGTTAATATTCATTCGACAATTGAACAAGCGTCGCCTATCGAGAAGTTAGGTTAGTTCTCCATTCGAAAATATAAATTATCACTCGTGAATGTCATTGATCTTGCACACCATTGAATAGTCGAGCATTATCAGTTTCACATAATAATCGGTAATAAAACGTCGTATTATGCGTAAATAATCACCTTTGTTTCATACATGCTGTAATCAAGAACGCAGCCATATTGCCACTAGCAGCGGTCGTAATACCAAAGAATATGGATACCTATAGAAGCGTACGGCCTATAGCCAGCTTGAAGCTAGAAAAGTTGGTGTACTCGGACGAGCTATCTCGCTCACTCTCAAGGGCATAGATACGTTGGGGTAATCGTGCTATCCTCGTCTTACAACCGCAGTAAGCGCTATGGTCTCCCGTCAATCCCCCAGTGCTCTGTTTCGCTCACTCTCACGAGCATGTGTTCGTTGGGGTAATCGTGCTCGCCTTGTCTTACAACCGCAGTAAACACTACGGTCTCATCGAGTATTTGAGCATATGCTGTTTATAGGCCCGGCGTTTTTAATAAACAAATAATGAATAAGATATAATTATTTAAGATTGCTTGCTTGCTAAACATTTTTTTCTTACCTTAATAAGAAAAACATTTTTGGCAAGCAAGCAACCTTAAACAAGCGGGGCCACTACTTAAATACGACAAGCCTTAGTTGATAACAAATGGAGAGCGTAGCCGAGGGGGTTGCGTTCTAGTGACACGCTCATTTTTTTGTGGGTTCGATCCCGCGCCAGATACATATATTTTTTTTTTCAAAATTACCTACGTGTGGTATTGTTATGGACTCCGCATGACTAGTGCCAGAAGGGTATAAATACGGAGTACATAATAATCACATACGTAAGTAATTTAAAAAAAAAAAAACTACCTCGCGCGGGATCGAACCTACGAAAAAGGGGATATCAGGCTAAAATGCTACCGCCTCTGCTACGTTCTCCTTATTGTTGAACAAAAATGTTTATCGGATTTAACCGGTGGGCCTGCTTGTTTGAGATTGCTTGCCTGCCAACATTTTCTTGCTTTAATTGGGACATGCACTTTTATTATTAATTACTGCATTTTGCTTGTTTGCAGTGTATGACAAAAATTAAGCGTCTGAGTGCCAGCTTTTAAAACCGTGTGGCCATTTCCGTACTATAAATGTTTTCGAGGAATTACGCTTAGGGTTTTTCAGTGTCATCAATTTATAAGTACCATTGAAATTAACAAAAAAAAAAGAAGAAAAAAAAATCCATTATTCGAGGATCGAACTGACGACTTCGTGGCATGAACGATTGGGCTGAAAATGGGAGAAAGCAGTTGCCCCCACGCCGCGCGAAGTCTCGCCTAGTAGGAGGAGCCTATCGTTGAAACTACTGCAGAGACACCTTGCGGCCGTAAATGTCAGGAAAAGTTTTGCTTCAAGCGGGCCATAAGGAGTACGCTTCTATGAATATCCATATTCTTTGGTAATACGGGCGACCACCATACAAATTTACGGCGCTGGCGGCGCGGCATTCTTAATTCGGGGATGATTTTCTCCAGCTGATGCGTGTTCCGCGTTCTCCTTTGGATTTTGACATACACGTGTGCGCTGTAGATTAATCCAAGTGCCTTGAAATTGATTGTTAATACACTGTAAGTGAGGAGGAAGCAGCTTTTAATCGCACCGCGAGAGCGTCAAGGCAACTGGCAACACGTAAGTTTTTATTTAAATTCGCTGCTTCCGCTTCGAATCGCGTAATAAACGAGGTTAACCACAAAATTGTGCCATCCACTTTCACAGAATGAGTGCGACGGAGGTTGTCGGTTTCGCGGATCCCGAGGATTTCGACGACGATGACAACGATGAGGTCCCGAACAATAAGAAAAAAGGCGCCAAGAAAAGCTCCGGTGGATTTCAAGCTATGGCTCTAAGTTTCCCAGTGCTGAAGGGAATACTGAAACGCGGATACAAAGTTCCTACACCTATCCAGCGGAAGGTACGTCGAAGTGCTGTCTCTCAGAATTATGAGCATATAAGTTTTCCAGTAGAGAAACGGTATTGCGAATGTCCTTTTTTCAGACCATACCTCTGGCTCTGGAGGGACGTGATGTAGTTGCCATGGCCCGCACTGGCAGCGGTAAGACGGCGTGCTTTTTGATTCCCTTGTTTGAGAAGCTCAAGTCCAGACAAGCTAAAAACGGTGCTAGAGCATTGATTCTCTCGCCAACTCGTGAATTAGCCATGCAAACGCTCAGGTTCATCAAGGAGATTGGAAAATTTACTGGGCTGAAGGCAGCAGTTATATTAGGAGGAGACAGCATGGACAATCAATTCGGTGCTGTTCACGGCAATCCCGACATAATAGTCGCGACGCCGGGACGTTTCCTTCATATCTGTGTGGAAATGGAGCTCAATCTGAACAGCATACAGTACATAGTTTACGACGAAGCGGACAGGTAACATTTTATTCATTCCACCACTATAATAATTTTTTAACGAAATCTTGTACAACAATTTTTATGCTTTGTGTATTGATATTATTTCAGACTGTTCGAAATGGGCTGGGGAGAGCAGATTCACGAGATAACCCACAGACTCCCAGAGTCGCGTCAGACATTACTGTTTTCCGCTACTTTGCCGAAAGTGTTGGTCGAGTTTGCCAAAGCCGGCCTCTCCGACCCTGTTCTCGTGCGATTGGACGTGGAGAGCAAGATCCCCGAAGAATTGACCCTCTCGTTCATAACGTGCCGGCCGGAAGAGAAGCTGGCCGTGCTGTTGTCTCTATTGAAACATGTTATCAAACCTGATTCCCAAACTGTGGTATTCGCCGCTACAATGCATCACGTGGAATACATCCATATGGTGAGAAACCGCAGCAGGCTCGAGAATGTCCTCGAAACGGTCATTTTTACATAATCCCATTGCAATGATTTTACAGATCCTGGATCAAGCGAATATCAGTAACACTTTCATATACTCGAATCTGGACGCGTCGGCGCGTAAAATTAACGCGGCTAAATTCCAATCGGGGAAAACGAGAGTATTGATAGTTACAGACGTTGCAGCTCGAGGAATCGACATTCCTCACCTCGACAATGTTATTAACTTCAATTTCCCAGCGAAATGCAAGCTATTCGTTCACAGAGTCGGTGGGTTACAACACTGGACGTACTTTCTGTTTTCTGTATCTACATCGATTATTGACCGAGGGTAATAATTGGCTTACAGGTCGTTGCGCCAGAGCCGGTAGAACCGGTACCGCGTACAACATAGTCGCACCGGACGAGTACGCCTACCTCTTGGATCTCCATCTTTTCCTTGGAACACCTTTTACCATGGTTCCTGCTTCAGGTACGGATACCGCTCCGAAAGGATCCATCGGCAAAATGCCACAGTCCATGGTGGAGCAGGAACTCGCTGAATTGATATGCTGGCACGATAGTAATACCGATCTCGTGAGTATCGTACAATTTTAGATTATATCCGACTTTGACGTGCCATGCTAATTTTGTCTCATGACTCTTTACAGAGAAACATGCAACAAGTCTGTAATAATGGATATCAACAGTACATTCGATCGAGACCCGGTGCTTCCGTGGAGAGTGTGAAGAGAACGAAAGAATTGAGAATCTGCGAAGCCGGAGTAATTCCCGAATATCGCGATGTTGCACCGGCTGCTGCCGACTTGTTGACGCAGATGAAAAACTACCGACCCCAGGGTGTAAGTAAACTGTGCGACAATCGTCAATGGGTTTGATAGCACACACCATAAAATGTATTTGGCATTGCAGACTATATTCGAAATCGGGGCGAAGCCATCGTCGGTCGATTACAAAGTCATGAAAGCTACACGGGCGTTTCACAAGGACAGTATCACGAACTTCAAAAGAAAAACTGCCGAGATAAACGACAGAGCGGCTGACGCTGCCAAGACTCAAGCGACCGAGTCAACTCTAGCTTCCAGTAGCGCGGCCGACATAAGCGCAACGTTCAACGAAGTTGTTGTACCGAAGAAACGAAGAGTCGACGATCTCTACAAGCCATCAAAGAAACAGAAGAGGATGAACAAACGCGACGAAGAATTTTACATACCGTACTCCGCACCGGACAAGCACACGGAAGATGGGTAAGATTACCGAACCGAGAGAATTAACACCAACGTAAATCGTTACTTTACCAACACCCTGCTCTTTCGTTACAGGCTAGCGGTAAACAACTTCAGCTCCGAGGTCGAAAGGGTACAGATGGATCTAACGGCGGACAACGAAGATTCTCGACGCCTTCAAACGCAGATAAAGAAATGGGATCGTAAAAAGAAGAAGATCGTCACAGTTAACAATGTACGCCAATTTATGTAGAGTCTATGCGGTATAGATTGCTACGTGTTCACACGAATCAGCCTTAACGATGCCTCTTTATTACAGAATTCCAAGGTCGGAAAAATCCGTACGGAATCCGGTGCATGGATCCCTGCCACGTACAAGACGAATCGTTACACGCAGTGGAAGGAGAAGAGTAAAGTGGGCGATGCGAACGACGACGATGACGAAGAAAAGCCGCCAGCAGCGCAAAAGCGTAAGTTGCCAATGTTGAATTACAGCATCGCAAAACAGGAGTTAACGTTTGCTCTCGGTGCGTAAGCCAGTTAAATCCCAACCGGTCCTCCGCTCGAGAGTTATCGGAGTGATTGCGGTCCAGACGACTCAGCTAATCGCTTAATACACGTAATAAGGACAAGCGGTTATTTTTATCCCGAGACGGACTTCTGGTACGAATCGAGGCAAGCCGACTTCAATCTAGCCGGAGTTAAATGCCGGAAGCGGGTCATTGATCCGTCAAACATCGGACTGATTTATTTTGCGAGTCGTTTTGCACGGAGTCTGCGGATGTATTCGCCAGCTAGTCTATCCCTTTTGCCCCGTGGCTACGTCGCCACGCCGATCAACAGTTTGTCGTCGAGTAATGTATTTCCGTATCTTTCATCGGGGAAGCTGCGACTACATTAATCATCGGAGGCACGGCGTTTTTTTTTTTTTTTTCATCATAATTAAATATCTCGAAATAAGGCAGGGTCTATAACGGAGTTTCGAGGCACTTCTTGCTCGCATTATGTGGCTCTTATCGGCAGATGCACACACTCTGGATGACCCCTTGGTGAAATGCATAAATAAGCTTACCCAGATAGAAAAACGTGCCGTCGAACGGGTATCGTACCATTGGTACCGTCACCGTTCCGTCGCCGTCATTTTTCTATCTGGGTAGACTTGTACTGTGAGTGGTGCATTGATCATTCGTCTCTCGAGTTAAGCCCTTCTGAAGAGCTTCTGGAAGGCCGGTTTGCGATTGTCCTCTCGTTTGATATTAGGCGAAGTGACCGCACTACCACGGAAAGCATATATTTTTCGATATCGCTGTCCCCCGATAAGACCCGGGTTATCCCAGCGGCGAGGGCAATGACCCTAAAAAACTCATTGCCGTCCATCATTCCCGAGTCTGAAAAACATGAAGCACGCTCGCTCGTATACACCGACAATTTCAGATCTCGGATACGGTTATATAAATATCAATTAAACCGGTTCCAGGAGTAGAGCTTGAAAGTGGAAGTAAGGATACTCATAAACAGCATGGCGACTGAGTCGCGTCTATGAAAAATAAACCTCGTGACCTTGTTCGGGCGAGATGACTCGATAGAAGTTCTTCTGGAACAAACCGCGAACGCTTCTGTTTCTGTAATGCAACGAACGACATGCGAGGAATGATGTTCATGCTTTGTAACGAGTGTACAGCTTATAAAATTCTCCACGCGTAGATTTATCGGAATAGTAACTTCGCGGATACGGCTGAAACGGTAGTGCGTCGAGATATGCGCTAAAAATAGCGAATGGTTTTCCCGTTAAACACAGCAAATGCCAATGTAAACTTCTCGGGTACTTGGACGGTTACGCGTAAACGCGCCGAATCGGTCACGGCAACTTCCATAGTCGTTCGGTTTATTATTAGAATTTTAATTGACTCACAAACTTTGATTTCCAGTTCGCACGACCCCGAATACCCACTGGGGACGTCACAACCAAAAGCTGAAGGAGAAGGTGAGATCGAAGGCGGAGCTGAAACGGCCCGAGCAGGTATTGAAGGCGCGCAAGCTCATGGAGAAGAAGCAGAATAGAAACGGCCGTAAGAAGGGCAAAGGGAAGAAGAAGGGTGGCAAGAAGCGATGATCACAGGCCGAAACGTAGAGACATGAACCATGGAAATAATTAACACGGATTTTTTGTACACAAACGGTCAAAACGATGACTGTTATAAACGATATGATGAATTCGTAAATATTTTTAATCGTAGGTCCGAAGCTCCTCGTCAAGTCCCCACAGCGAAACTGGCGGCCGAGCGTATCTCGGCGGAGATGTGTCTGGTTGCGTAAGAGTACGCATTCTGGACCGCGTCGATTATTCGATTACCCTTGATCGAGAGCGATCGATGCGGGGCTCGGTTGTTCAACGTCGTCAATCGATGCGGGTCTACGGAGCAATATCCTCGATAATTGTACGCACTGTTCAGCTGGATTCGGTACGCGGATAACGTTCGGCGGCTAAGTTTTTGATAGTCGTGCCGAGATTATTTTTAAATTGTATTACGGCTCTCGAGGGGCCCCGGCACAAGGATAAGCCTGGAGCCGAGAACGATTACAATCCGATTGACGGTTCCCCCTCTTCCCGCCTCTGTCTCTCCGAGCTTCGATCGGGACGGGGACTTCCCCTCGAGGAAAGGACGACAATTAACGTGGCGCGCGGAACGCCGTCGTGATGCACGCAACTCGCCTCACCACCACCTCGACGTGCATTACAACTACGTGAAATAATCGTGACTGTGGAACGGCGCTAGGAGACGCTGGATTTTCTATGCTTTTGCATACTTTTTTTTCTTCGCATACAATCCTCAAGGCTATCTTGACGGAGCTATGCAGGCGTTACGCAATGATAATACACGGCGCAAGTAGCTCGTACCGCGTGGTACCAGCATTCGCATCCGAGGATGCGAGCGTGTGGCCGTGCCCGGCGCAGCGCGCGTATTGCCTTTCGCCCACGCGCATATACTCTTTATTTCCTGTCTCAATGGCATTTCGCGTCACGAACGAAACTGCCGCTGCTTCGATAACGGCGTTCGCACTGCGAATCGTTCGAACTTTTCGCTTGTGACATACCCAGGTAAACTTCTGACTTGAATCGATCTGCGCACGAATGGTCACTGAACGATAAACGAAAAGAATATACATTTACCAAGCATTCGTCGTTTATGAAAGTCCAACAATCGTTTTTCTTGGTAATTTTACTATCCTCATAGTATCGTTTTTATCGTGCGTGCGATCGATGCTCGACGGCCATAATAAGAACGAATAGATAAGAATCTCGCTATCGGCGCAACGAACTTTCGAAGATAGAGATACAGCCTAGGGCGACCTCGGACGTCGAAGCGATTCGGGATCAGCGTGCCGATCCGTGTGTACAAAGTTGCACGAGGCGATGCGTACATTCGTACTAGGGAACGAGCGGCGCGTGACCCGCTTTCGCAGTCGATTTTCACAATTTTAATACTTTCGTGGAAATCTTTGCTTTCTGATTCGCAGCCGAGCATGAGTTATCGTTGCCGACGAACGGACGCGCCGAAGAGATTCGACCGGGACGCGGCGACGCGTTTTCGAGATTTTTTTTTTCCAACTTGTCACTAGGCAACGTCTCTTATCAGTCGACGCCAGATCTCGCACGTATACATCCTGCCCAGTCGAGTACAGATATCGGTCTGGATAATAACGTGACGAACGTATAAACACCGCGTTAGTTTTTTCACTCGCAACGTCACGAACCAGAAATTCCCTGGACTATACGGGAGATTTTTTTCTCGATCGGAAAATGTTCCGCTTGTTAAATAGCCGAAAATCGATTCACGCGATTTGACGCCGGCATGACAAGGTCGATTGACTTGCTAATTAGATTGAAGCGGATCGATGTTACCTTGAAGAATAGGACCTCGTCATTATGTCTCTCTATTCTGCCTTCCGTCCGGCCGCGTACTTGGAATTATACGCCATCCGAAATACGGGAACAAGGTCCGCTCGTGTCTCTCGACATGCAGGTATCCCAACAGCGTTCTGCGATGTGGGATCGCGAAGTTCTTCTCACGGTGGTGAAAAAGTCGCCGAGTTTCGTGTGCTAAAATATTCGTCCTATGAAAAATCGTCCAGAAGCTTGAATTTTCGAGTGGATGCCGATGTATGCATGTTACGCGTAAAATAACCTATACGAGATTCGTAGGATCCGTAAGGCCGATATGGACTCGAGACGTGCCGTATAAAAGGAGTGAAAGGACCCCGGTGATGCAACGATGGAAATACACACGGTCCCGGCGGTCGAGCCCGTTTCAGAAACTCATTCGCCGCACACACAGCGTCTTTGTTCCACGCTCAAAAACAGATGGCTGAACGAATTCACTTTGCGAACGACAATCCGTCTTACAGTAGACACGTGCGTTGGCTCTGACTTTCAAAAGTTTTCTCGCCGGACACGAGATTCCGTTTCTCGAAAGCCTCGATAAAGTGAATCATCGCGATATAATGCAGTAAGAATGTCTACGCAATACGCAAAGGACGTCGCAATTATTGGCCAATGCGCAGACTCTGACGCTTCGGTGCTTTGCACACTTCAGCAGTCTCTTGCATTTTGTTTTATTATATCTGACTGATAGAGTCTCGGAGTGCTGACGCGCAGAACAATGATGAGCTAAGCACGTAGAGAGTCGTAGGAGATTTGCCAGTTGATATCCACGACCTCGGCAAAATCGACGAGCTGCAATTTAATCATCGCCGCGATCTACGCAATTTATTTTCTGCAGAACGGGCAAAAGAACAACCTCGTAGGGAACATTATCGCTGTGATCCGCAGTACATACCCTGCAAATGCGTTTCCACGCCCTTGTGCCGCACTCGGAACCTGCAAACGCGTGACCACCAGACTAGAACGGGATCCTCTCTCTCTCTCTCTCGCTCCTCTCGCTGGATATTTACACTTCCGGCTCTCACCTGACGCCGCCACTAGCAGACGCTTAACTCCGAGCCTTGAACTCGCGACCCTGCATACCTCTTCATAAA
Organism: Amblyteles armatorius; assembly: GCA_933228735.2. NCBI lineage: Eukaryota > Metazoa > Arthropoda > Insecta > Hymenoptera > Ichneumonidae > Amblyteles > Amblyteles armatorius. Next base: position 539,139 of record OW121689.1, on the reverse strand, counting down.
ACAACTGTAAGTACGATACCTTTTTTTTCACTGGAACTACCTAGCCACCGGATTAATGTATTCCCCCAGCATTCACCTTGATAAGCTATTAAAGTTGATGTTTACTTTTTCAAATGAAACAGCGAGGTTTTCTATTAATATGTTAATCGGGGTGACATCGAGGAGCGTGTGAGAAAACTTATCTACGAGGCGTCCGGAAGCAGACTCCCGCCGATGAGTAACGACAAAAATGTTAACGAACTGGACTCTGCAACCAACTGCTTCAACTCGATCCTCGATGAATCTATAAATGCAAACTTTGTCTCTCTCGTAAACGTTATCTACTGACTCTGCACGTATCGAAGAAACGAGAGGTCGGGCACGAGAGGCAAAGAGAGAGAGGAAAATATAGGAATTGTAAATGTTCTATCTACGAACGCGGAGTATGCGGAAGAGTTCATCGGTAATTAAATCTTGCGGTGCACGCTCCATCGATATGAGATTCCTCCGTAGAGCACATACGACCTCTCCAATAGTTTATTCTCGCCACATCGGTACCGAGCGAAAGAAAGAGCAACGCAGAAGGAATAAAGAGTAGGGATCGCAGTGAAATTACAAACGGATAGGCAGAAGTTATCTTGAATTAAGCAGGTTTCTAATGCAATGTGTGCTTAAAATTAGTCTAGCAGCATCTTTTCTAGTTTAGCATTATTTTTTCTTTTACGACCCTGATTTCGTTATCAAATTGTAAGGTAGAGAAGCGAGGTAATTTACTGATTCTTGGTCAGCGAGAAAAAATACGCAGAATATGGTAAACGGCCCAGTATTTGTCACAGTCCCAGTTCCTCAGTACCTTCAGCGTGCAAAGCTACCCCCACCGTTCGATAAACAACCAATGGGTGCTGTGTATTTGGGGTGGCCCCCACCATTCGACAAACAGCCAATCGGTGCAGCGATTACGAGTGACCCCCACCATCCGACAAACAGCCAATGGGTGCCGCGTGTTTTATTATATAAAGAACTGGTGCACTCGGTCCTGGCTCATTGCAATGATTTTACCCGACAGAGTGACATGGTTGCCGTACAGTCATACCTGCCGGTACTTGGCCCATGGCATAAATTCAGACAAAAAAAAGGAAGAAGAAGAAGAAGAATAAAGTCATACCCGATCCGTTAACCTTCCAAACGACGAGTGAAAAACGTTTTTTCTTCCATCTAACTCAATAATTACTGAATGAATATTTCCTGCTGTAAACATATTTCATTGAAATCAGCAATAGAGCGTAGAAGAGATCGTAGGTCTAGCCGCAGTGGCATTGGGGATTCTTATCAAAATCGAGCGTTCCGGCCTCTCTTCAGGGCGCCTCGTTTTTTTCCTGCTAGCCACTGACAGATAATACATAGTTAAAAACATAATTTTATTTCCACACGTGCGGGCGCCACCATCGAGACATATGGCGTAACGAATGGCCTCGCCAAGAATGTGAGGGACGAGAGATCAAAGTTAACGATGACTGTTAAAATCTTTCTCTCTCGAAAAAAAAAATTACCAAAGTATCGCAGCAACACAGTCCGACGTCCAAGCGTGATGATATACCTACACGTTTTGCGAAGGCGGGCGCGGTGGGCGTGGATCTACCAGCGAGCTCGACACTAACGGTTTCCACTAGAGTCTTACTAGTATAACAAGAGATTGTGAGAGCTATGCAGCGCGAGTAACAGGTTTGTTGCTATTATTACAACAGGCGAACCAATTCGCCGATCTCTATCGTGTCTTTTTTTATCACGCGTAGGAATCATTAGCGTGTTTATATACCCTATAATAGAACCCGCCACAAGGAGTTGGGGGTTTTATTCGATAAAAGTTTTTCACCTCGTCGGTATGAGTCTCCCGAATGCGATTCGCTATCTCCCGCCAATTTTACGGTTTGCCAGAGATATTATTCCATTTTCATCGTCCTCTCTTCGACGACCGATCCCGCAAAGCCGCACGCGACAGTTCCCGAGTTTTACGACACTGCGCGTTCGTGTCGACGCGTCGTTGAAGCGTCGTAACTCACAACCGAATGGGTCAACAGATATATATCGGGGATTAAGCCACTGTTCGAACGGCGCCGTTCGCTTCACGTCGGCGCAGGAATTCGCACGAAATTCTTTGCTCAACAAGCGTTACGCATAGAATATCAATAACACCGTATAGCTACGTATTCGATCGCGTTGGCTCCTCGAGTGTACATATCGCGATGCAACTGCCGCGACTCTCCCGCGTTCCTCTCGCCACAACGATAAAAGGAAATGGAAGCTTTGTGTACACTTACGTCTCGCATGAGGTATCTTTTCGACTGCTACGTGCGAAAGTACGCATTCCCGGTACAACTATTATTACAACGATACGATCTAGTACCTGTGGAACATAATCATTTTCACTAGCAGCCAATAGGGATGCCGTTCATATAGCTCCACATCTTCGATAATTTGCTACAATAAACATATGGAATTATTAAATAACGTAACTCTCCGCAAGGTTGCATTCTCGCATAGTAAATTGATGAAAGTAATTAATTTCTTCGAGTACTTCGAATCCAGGGAACGAGCTATCCAACATTATTTTTTTTACGATTCGTGAAACGTGCTTTCAATCAGTGACGAACGTATCTAATTCTCTCGCCGCTCGGAGCGCCCCCATGGCTATGTCGACGATTTGTAGCAGTAGAATTTTTCGTATCCAACAAAACTCGATCGGCTTAATATACGAGACGGGGGATGTCGAATGCTTTCAAATAGGATTAAGGTCAATCGAGTTCGGCATCAGCATCGACTGTGTGGAAAACAGGGAATATCACTCGTACTGGAAAAGCGTACGAGACTAGCGTTTCTACATAGCTTTTACTGTACCACGGTTTTCTGCTGCGTGATGGGTATTGGGGTGCAGCCGCTGCTATACACGCGGTCTATGTAGATGTGTACATATATATATATCTCAAATATATTTTGAAAACCTGTGTATTGGTTTGTTTGTTGGTTTGCCCCCCCCCCCCCCCCGTTTTTAAAGCATATGGAATGGAATTAGGAAAGCCGAAATCTATCCCATAGGCTATATTTCCGGAAATTCTATTTTCAGAGTATATGAAATGGAATTCGTTAATCGAAAAGGAATAAAACAGAAGTCGTGAACTGTATTCGGTATAATTCGTCGACGAGGCGTTAGACGGGCGGACCCAACATTTTAGCCTTTCCGATCGAGGCAGAGGCCTGCAGGCGGTGGGTTGTCTCGATGTCCCTGTGTCTACCCCATCGTCAGTGTAGAGTGCGGAGTTTACAAGGGCAGAGCGATGCCTTGATGATATAGCCGCTCTCCGAATACACGACCATTTACATCTTCCTCTACCACGTCGAGTGAACCCGATCCGTCGTCTTGTGTTATTGTGGATGAACCGAGAGAGACCCGGAGTTGAAACGTGTAGAGCGCATATTTCTGGCGTGTCTGTACACGTCTAACTCACAGCTCAGACGTTCTGTAAACTGGCAAGAATGTGTCTAAGTAGCTTAAAGAAAATTAATCCTCGGAACCGGAAATAAGTACGCGGTACACAATTGTATTGTCACGAGATCGTAGAGGGCACCGGAGTTATGCGTTTCTTTTATTTTCAAGAGTATACGTACAAGACACGGTAGAGTGAGGTTTAAGCTTTTGCGTCGCTGACTCCCCGGGGCTTCCATCGTTTCGAAGGGAAAAAGAACGATGTGTATACATCGTACAACGTAGGAGTTCGAAGGCCGCGGAACAGTGGGCAACCGGTGGAAGAGAATAGAGGAGAGTGAGACATGAAAAAAAAAGAAAGTAAACCTAACCTAATTCAGCCTTCGGTCGCCTCGGATCGCCCTCTGTTCTCGTATCGCTGAAACATCCTCCGAAGCCAGCCCGAGAATCAATTTCATTATCGCTACGACGCGTGTTTCACGGCGATATTACGCGTTCGCACAAACCATTATAATTTCTCCAGTGCCGTTAAGTCGGGCGCGTTCTACGTTCGTGCAAGAGAATCTCAAAATTATTGGTCATACTCTCGAATTGGCTGTGCCACGAGTGGAACGTCCTTCGCAGTCGGCCGTTCTCTTTTTTTCGGCACTCCTCTCTGTGTTACGGACAAGATTCTCTTGGAAGGCATTAACTATTATCCGTGCGATAAGTTTATTCGGAGGAAGGAGGGGCCCGTTCGCGGGGGCTCGACCTTCCGCCCGATTCGCAACTTTTATCGCGATCGAACTAATTTAACGTTTGCCCGAGATTCTTGTCTGCGGCTTAACGAGTACAAATCGAGCGAAAAGGATAGGCCTTGTGGAGGCTCCTCGCGTTGCATACACTGCTTCCGTGCATGGTGCGGCGTACGCTGGGTTGTCGACCCCGTGCTCGCTCGCTCTCGGAAGGCTCCTCGAGTGTCTCCGCGACTGTGCGTAGTGTTGCGTCGTATGAATATAGAGCAAACCGAGCGGCGTGCGGCAGCAGCAGCGATCCGGGAACGCTTCATCTGCGTGCAAGCCAAATAGATCTCCGATGCTTCATTGTCCCTTCGGGGAGACAATCGTGCAAACACGATTCTTCCGATACCGAGCGAGGGAAACCCAAACGAAGTAATCGGCAAGCCGACCGATTCTGCCTTCCGAGATTCGCCAAATAGTTGGCAAATTTACGAAACGTTGCTGTAACTGTGCTAAAACCCGACGTTGTTTCCGGGTATTCTTGTGACGACAACGGCGTAGAGAATAACGTGCCAAAAAGCGTGTTCACCGGTCCGAGGCTGGTTCACTTTGTCAACCGAAATCGTTATTTATCTAAAAAATCCCGGTTTTTTGCACTTTCACTCGCGAAAATAGGCACGAAAAAGTATCGACGCGGAAGTCCCGTACGTCGGCCGGTGGGATTTTCGGAAACCGGGTAAAATCCCCGAGAAGGTAGACTCGGATTGAAGCGAGAGAATAGACACGAGGGCGTCGACGAAAAAGCTTGTTTCGCTGACGGAACCGTGCCAAGGTAAAACGCACACGCTCGTACCGTTCAGCGGACAGCGGTTGACCACTTGCTGCTGGCCGACGATTCAACGCTGACGATGACCGCCGAAATAGGTTCCCGAACGTTGCGCTCGACCTCGCTCGTCCACGTGCTGTGCCACTCCGCAGCGCAGCCTCGCTGTGCGGGTAACACGGGCACCGACAAAATGCACGGAAATTACTATCGTCTACGCGTACGCTGTGTAATAATATATCCTTCTCGAAATCGTCACGGCCCGTCTCGCGGACGGTCTATTAATATTGCTCGTGACATGTGCCCGGCGCCACGACGAAACCTCACTTTCGTCGTTAGCCAGAGAAAACCGTTCCTCTCGAGAGGTACACGGAAAAGAGAGAAACACAGGAACGACCGGAGGATGAATGTACACGGGGGGATACAGAGAGAAGTCCGTGCCACTCGATTTCTGGGGCAGACACGAGAGTCAAGTTCAAAGTGCTCTCGAGGGCGTTCATCCACGGCCGGCTAACGAGATAGAGGGAGCTCTTGTGGTACAATACGCGGACCGAGACGCTACCGGCGTACTGTGTTATAAATATTCTCCGTGGCGCATTGATCGCACCGACTTCTCGAGATTTTTTTTTTTTTCATTTCTATCGGAAGAAGATATCGAAGAAACGAATCGTGTATCGGCTTCGCGCACGACTCTCTCCGTCTCGCCTTGCACCGCCTCGAGACGTCTCGAGAGTTCTCGAGATACACGCGCTGTACGTTACCGACGAGAGAGCGCGCGAAAATAAAGGAGGGAAAAAAAAGAGTGAAGACGGCATCGAGCAGCGGGACGCGTCGACTTGTCGTTTGCGTTGAACTGCGCCGGAGTATGCGTAGCCGCAGCCGTACGCATATTATTTCTGGTGAGAAACTTCTTCGGGCATGTATGCTCTTCTGTCGGGTAGGCTCTTTCATCGGAAAGAACCGAGAACAGCTTGTGGTCGCGGGTGCGCCGTCCCATGACGTCACGTCCGTTTGACTTAATCCGGTACCGTGCCGGAGGCACTCCGGTGACTCTCAGGAATCATCGCAGGATGCCCGGAGATCTCGTACCGGGTTGTAAGCGCGTTATTTCATGTGTTATGCAAATTATCGCAATCCTGGCTGTAAAAGAACCATTCGAACGTGGATGAGGCGTAGTTATACATGTGCTGGAAAATACAAAAGTCAGGCTGTACGATAGAAATTTATTATCAGATTTTAGCACTTTGTCATTTGTATATTTTTATATTGGTATTTATACTTAGATAGTACCACGAGTACGAATTTCCTTCGATAAAACAGATATTTACCATTGCAATAATTATTAATGCCCCCCCCCCCTCTTTGTACTGTCAAGATAGTTACGGCACATCGATTTCCTCGAGTTCCCTCCAATCTCCCTTCTGGAATCTCAAAATCAGTTGTCTCACCGCCATTATTTCGCTTCTTCACCCCTGTCTTTCGTCTCGAGAGTGGTGACGGGCGATGACTCACTCTCCCAGCCAGCCGGGACTCTCCGCTATCTGTGGTTCACGGTTGTGTCATTTCCTGGTTGATTACTCGATCTCATGGCGTCAGCGGCGGGAGAATGAGAACTCGAGAATCATCGACGGATGGAGCGATGTGTAATGAATGAATGCTGTTAGGAAGAATCGGACCTGCTTCCAATATCGACGATCGAGAGCGTTCGGAAGCAGAGCTACCGGGGCACGTAACACGAGCGGAAATGTTCTTTCCGTTCGACATGGAGAATGAGCGAGAGCGCCGTTGCAAAGAATCTCGTCAACGCCGAGAAATCATACAGTTATTAACGATAATGTAACGTCTTTCAGACGAGATAGCTCGATGCACACCGACAGCATTATAATTATGTGGGCTATGCAACAGTCCTTCGGGAGCTTTGTTCAATAACGTGCCGGCAGCTCGTTAATCATTCAATCGTGATATACTCCTCGGTTTAAAGGTACCTCTTGATACCGAGAGTTAACTTTATTACATCAATACATCATGAGTTATGGCGTAATTATGTAGAACCGAATGAAACGTTCGAGGCTCGAGGAATTCTTCAGAGGGCTGTGTTCAGAAAAGGTTGGGCGACGGTGGCTCCCTCGATTAATCTAATTCATTGCGCACCGCTACTGCACGACAGTATGCGAGCCTACTTCGATACGCTGTAGTATCGCGGGGCCCTTCACTCGTACAACTCTCCCGCATTATGTGGCGTTTCATTGTACGTGTACGTACAGAATGTTCGCATTAATTCATTGAAGAGCTCTACGAGTTGCCTGCGAGAGCAAGTCCTCCCTCTCAGACTCTAACCTCAACGAAGACATTTACCACCGCGGTGCTCTGTAGCGGGTTGTAGATCTTGTGCAACACGTTAATTAACGACTCTTTTCTCTCCTCTCTTCTTTCCTCCCTTCGCTGTATCTTTCTTCCCGGTTCATTTATTCCATCACCGCGAGAGCTTGCCAACTTGGCGATCAATTCAATTCTCGACGAGGCTCGGGCGGAACGGCCGTCGTCGGTCTAGCCCTAACCTCTCGAAACTCGCGTGACTCATCGGTGCGTTGACTACGAAGAAACTGTTCGACTACATCTGAGAAAGTATTTTCGTGGACTATGATGCCGTCTCGCATTCCGCTCTCTTTTTCAGCGATATGTATATTACACCCGTATGCAAAGCTTGACGTCACTGTTCGAAATTACATATGACGTTGTATTCGAAAACAGAAAGACGCTTCGAGAGTCAGAGTTCCGAGTATGTTATAGCGATCTTGGAAGCAGGTATACGAGCCGATGAGCCGCGCGGCGATTTCACCGATGCCATTTACGGAGAATACATACCATCTCGCGATAAGTAATATAATCCGTATGAGGTGAGAAAAATAAACGAAACCTCGTCGTTGATTTTGAACGAGATAATGACGCAACGAATGGATACAGTTCTCGGAAAATCGAACTTTTTATTTTTCTACAGAGCAATGTAAAAACCGGTCGTGAATAATACAAAGATTAAATCGGAGGTGGCAAAGTCGACGATGCAAATACTGTTACGCTCTCATTCGGAGTTTCTTCATTGGATTGTGGCGACGATCACGAGGATTGTTTGAACAGTCCGAGAAAAGGAATTTTGGGATCGCTGTAACGTACTTCTTTTTTTTCGCTCGTTCTCGATAAGCCACTCCTATCTCTGGTATTTGGTCAGCGAGTGCAGAGTGCTGATTCTCGCTCCCCGGGGTATTCTTCTTGCTCGGCGAACTCGCACCGCGTCCGGCTCTCCGTGTCGTTCATTAGGTTCGTGGTGTAGGTATAAGCTTCGAGTTTCACGATAATGCGGGGCGACCGACGAAATTCGATATCCCGAGTATCTAGCCGACCACGGTAATTCCACGCTCCTGTGGCGGTGTGTTCAAGGTACGAACAACACTCGCGTGTCTCTGTATTGCTCGTTATCGTACATCGTATCCGAATTAATGATATTTCGATTGATCTATTCGGCACTATCCGCATTTATTTGATGAACAGCTCATTGTGTTCGAATGCCTATTGTTAATCAATTTGGAATGACATAACGTCTGAACTATTGTCGCATCGTGACCGGTAATTTACGTCAGCGTTACGGGTAGGCTAAACACGTATGATTGCGAGAGAGACAGAGTTTGTTTTTTATTTTATATAAAACTGTTTTGGAAAAAAAACGATTGAACATATTTTGAGGTTATGTTGATCTTTAGCTCGACCTTAAAGTGATGTAAAATACCGTCGCCGGTAATAAAAACTGTATTGCATGCCGTTTTGAGACTTCAGTCCGCTGTAGAAAAAGCAAATTTTCATTCTCTGGAGAATCGGCAGACGCTGGGAAAGACAATTTTCTTTTTGCTCGGGGGTCTTCGGTCTCGAAGCGGCATTCATTACAGTTTTTGTCACCAGCTGAGCACGGGGTAAGTGGGCGGGATGTTCCACATCACCTTAAGATAAACGACTCAGTTTCTGTCAGGGATATCTCCAGCATACAAGGCTTCCCCCACCGTTCGATGAATCAGCCAATGGGTGCGGCGTATATTAGGTGGCAGAAACTGGTACACTCAGGCCGCTTTGTTTGTTTATTCCTATGATTTTACACGATTGAAGTAAGAGGATTGTCGTAAAGTGACACTCACTAGACCATTTATCTTCAGCAATTTTTTGCAAACAAGAATTGAACGCGACCCGCACAGCCTTGTGGAAATAACAAGGTCGAGAATACATAGATGCTCTGTTTACAATAGCACACACAGTTTCCGCTGTGTCGCGTACACATCCAGTATATCGTGACGTTTGACGGGCAAAAAAAACTTCCTCGTCTATACGACATCCTCGTTTCTCGTGGGTATGGAGACTCGAGTCTTAATATCGGCAGCTTCGAGAGCAGATGCATCCTCGTCATATTCGACGTTTCTCGTTATAGAATAGCAACTTCCTTCCGAGGGTGTTCGAGAAGTAGAAGCTGAAGGGTGGCACGTGCAAAATGTAGTTATTCCGATTTCGCTTGAATTTACGGTGTGGCTGAATTTTCTCATAACTCCCAGCTTCAGCATCGTGCAACACGTAATTGCAGCTCGAACAAAGCGACAGAAATACCCTTTGACATTTTCGAGTTTTTTTTCTTACTTTTAAGTGAGAACTTAAAAGTAAGAAATGCAGTGACGAACGTAGGGAATTACTCAGTTGCGTGTAGCGTGATAAACACGCGTGGAATTTGTATCGCAGGGATGCAAATTTGTACTCTATATTCGGTCGAGTATTTCGGAACTCGAATATACACGGACATTTATCGTATCGCAATGTCTTGCGCAAAGCACACGCGTTTCGGCGAGTAACACAAGCTGGCGCACGATCCTTCTCCGGGAGAGTAGGTAGTCTCTCGCGCCTCCTCGTCGAGATTACCGTTTATTATCGACGCGGAATTCACTTCGCCGCATCGCTCGGCTTGCCGAGAGCCCCAAGGATGGAAAATTACTGTGCGAAAGAGGCGCACAGTTCGCGCTGGTGATGCCGCGAGTCGAGAGAAACCCGACGGAGCAATTTGCCGAGTCTTCCTCGCAGTTGGAAAAAAAAATGTCTCGCTCACTCTTTCGCCACTTATCGTCGATGCGCCAACAATAATACCTCACCGACTTATCACCGAGCGCGAGCTACATATATAGATATAGAATCCCGAACCGTCTTTGCAATCGTTCCGACGAAGTATACAACAAAAGGCTCTCATCGACGTCCTTGTCACGCGTTATGAATATTTCCTTGCATCGTTAAAACATCGATTTTATACGAGTTTAGCAAAGCGTCCGTTAATTATCTTTTTTTTTCATCGAGACGTCGCGAAGAGGAAAATCGCAAATTAATCGTTGACGTAATATACGCAGAAAAAATGTGGTAAAAAATTACAATGTCGCCTAAGAAAAACCGCTATATTCATATGGTAGTCTAATAATAATGTCTCAAACGATATTAAGGTAAACGGCCCAGTAAGTGTTACTTTGCGGTATCCCTTTTACTCTGATTGCGTAAAACGATAGAAAAAAACAAAGATGGACGGAGTGTGCCAGTTTCCGTCTCGCGAAATACGCGGCACCCATTGGCGGAATATCCGCAAGCGTACACCTGGGGTCCAGCGATTCCAGTTTCTGTATCCCCTGACAGTAATCGGGCCATTCACCTTATAATTCATAAGAGATCATTCTCATCGCGTAAAGGTAAACGGCACAGCTTCAGTCACGCTCCCAGTGTCTGTCAGGAGTAGCTCCAGCATACAGTCCCCCACCATTCGACAAGTAGCGAATGGGCGCTGCGTATTTTAGACGCCAGAAACTGGTGCACTCCGTCTTCCTTATTTATTCGCATTATTTACACCGTCAGAATAAAAGGTTTGCCGTAAAATGACCGTTGACCGACCGTTTACCTTAGTATTATCTAAATTCCGTCGCCCGTATTAATTACTTGCGGGTCTGTATCGAACGAGGAAAGTGTGCACGACGAGAATGTACAATGCGGCTCAAACGTGCGGTAGCACAATGCCACCGGAGATCCGACGAATAACGAAAGCGTGCTCGCAGCCGTTCTTTTTTTTGCGAGGGGCGAAGCTTTTGTGTGTTGATCTTGTGTCGAATGACTTGGACTTTGTGACTCGAATGAAAGAATTATTCTCGTTCACCGATTATCCACATCGTGTCCAGTCGTTGCTTCTGCAGTCTTAATGGGCGCCGGAGAAGCCTGTGGAGGGGGCAAGCTCTCTGGACAGAAAATATAAAACCTTACGGAACGAACACAATGGATCAATCGGGGTAACGACAGCATAAGAAAGAGCTCCGGATATATAGTGTATCCCGTTTGGAAAATTACAACGATATCTCTCCGGCGTCTATCGGGTCTACTAGCGGCAAGATCTGATAAAGATATATATATATAGTAGTGTAGCGCGACCGTGGTTATATCCTCTGATAAATGAGAATGAATAGTACCAGCACGCGATAGCCCGACCGGTATGTGCGGCCCTTCGACAACCAACGGCTTCGAACGCATTCACGAACCCATCGCTATATCAGTCCTGTACAGGATGGAAGCATACTGTACACTGCGTAGGCGTGCGTATAACTATATATGTATATAAATATAAATACATATATGGTAGGAAGGTTCGTTTTCTCTCTTTCCGTTTTTCCCCCTTTCACGCGCGTCCCCCCCATGACTTTCGACCAAGTGTCCACACCCACAAATGACTTTGAGCCATGGTGTGCTGACGCATAGCTTCGTATATGCATCCGAGGGCCAGACTGTATTCATCGATCGACGAAGTTCTTCCTCGCCACAGACGAAAACGCGAATGAGGCATACTTTAATTAAAAGCCTAGAGGTTTTGGAGGTTAAGAATCGCAAAGGCTTGGACGTAAATTGTCGCGAGGAAACGGCATACAACGAACGTTGGAATACGGGCTTAGATTTTTCTCTTCGATGTTTCGTTCTGTCCTGGCTAACGTGCTTTTCGGCACGGAAGAACATCTGCATGCTCGGTTGCGGGGCTCTCGCAGAGGGATACTACGCCCCATCCATCTCTCCGGAGCGGCGTTACTCCCTCGTTTCTCTCGGCCAAAAATAGGGACTATCATAACTCGTGTGTAACGACGAGGACGACGATCCGCAGCGCGGCGTTCGCACATGTGCGTCCGACGTACGCCGAGGGCCTGTGCCTGAATCGACGCGTACGCGCGAGAGCGAGAGATCTCGACACCCCGATGCGGACCTCTGTTATTGCTTCCATTCTCCCGTGGGACTTTTCCCGTCTATCGTATTTACGTCCGTCCGTTAATGCACGCACGCCGGTTCCGGCAGGAAGGACGAACGATTAAGAGTGACGTTGTCTGTCGACAACGATAATCGGCCAACTTTACCACTGTACATCCGATGCCGGGCACATCGAACGTGTACGGGTATTAAGAATTGAATTGTACATTAATTCGAGTTTTCCTACGATCGGGTCTTCGAGACGCCCTTGCCGCTGTTCAAACACAGCGCACATTCGCCATTCACCGGCCTCGCACCGAACCGAAAGTAGAATCCGGGACTGTACGTGTATAATTAAGTTAACATTATGATATTCGTGTTTTGGACGCGGTAAACGAGGCGTGAATTATAGGGGATACCGTGGCTCGACGCGGGCGTATTGAAAGGAAAGGAAAGGAATGGATAACCGAGAGTCGCATTTATCGCGAAGGCTTGTAGCTTACGCGCTTTCGTACCCATTAGTGATTATCGACGGGATTTCGGCGATGCAGCATACAGCCTCTTATCGAACAAACACACGAGGAATATATACGAGAAAGGGAGACAAAACGGAGAGAGAACTTCAACCCGTTATTTGAATTATGCACCTGCAACCGTTATCCCGAACGGCCGTCCTTGTCGTGCTCGCCGGCGGGTCAAGCTGTGGCGAACGCAAGCAATCATAGCTTCTTGTCCCTATTGAAAGAATGACAGTTTATGTTTAGTTTATTCAGTCCAGCTAGCTGTGACGCGGTGTTTGTGAACGGTCATCGTCCTTAATGCTCGTACCGAGTCCGGTGTTTTATCCAAGAGAGTCCTGAGGAATTTAAAATAAAGAAAATTGTGTCCGATGGAGACACGAAAAAATAAGCAAAACCAAAAATCGTGAGATAGATTGAGAGTTGGTTGAAACGATTGAAAGTCGATCGTTTTTCATCGTCGGAGCGTCCGCGAACGAGCGCGGATGTCACGTCTACGCGCGTGCTGTACTGGACAACGCAAAACAGCGGCACGTATAATACAACGTTTATTTTCGCGATACTTTTTTTTTAATCCCCTCGTACCAAAGTCGGGAGCACTGCCTCCACGCCCATTCCCATCTTATTTCCGCACCGGGTTATACGTGGTTCCCATTGCACGCTGGACATCGGCGCATTTCTTCCGGGTTCCGCGCCGTTGTTGCCGGATACTTAACTCGCCGAGAGAGCTCTTCGGATTTCTTTTCAGTTGCCCTAGCGTGCGCGGTGCCCGCGGAAAACTTATCGAAGCCCGCTAATGACTTCGTCATACTGGCTATAATAAAAAAAGCACGTATACCATATAGCGCAGTTACACGCAGTGAGGGCGGAAGGCTGACTATCGCGTTCCTCAGGGAAGACCCGCAAGTTTCGCTGCGCACCCACAACCGCGTAGAAGAGACCTATACCGTATAGAAAAGATACTTATATTATAGCTTGTACCTGTTCCGCTAGAAGCGGCTTCGGTGACGTGCAGTCTCAGCCGTTTAGCGCGAAAGATAGAAAGACAGAAAGAAAGAATTAGTCACCGCCGTTACGCGGATTCTCAGAGTTCTATGTAACGACGAGAACAACACGGGACACTCACGCATAACGATCGATCCCCGTATACGAAAGCAGTACATACATCGACCGCTAGGAAACAGAAGAGCGCAGACCGTATACTTTAACATGGGAGTTAGGCCCTTCAGTATCTTAGCCAACGGTGTAATTCTTCGGGTGACATCGTTATTAATATTATTATTATTATTATTATTATTATTATTATTATCATGATATGTAAATCGCAAAGCGGGGAAAGATTCATCTAAAAAAAATATTATAATAATGATAAATGACCATTATATTATATGACTGAATGAATCAGATCCGACGACAATCGTCGACCGTTGTGTTGTGTATGTGTGGCTGCGACGTTCAAAGAGAACAAAACACGACTGGCGGATCGAATTCGATCCAACTGTGTCTGACTCGCAGTTAAATAGCTCGTATGGCACTCGGTCAGCGGAGAGCGACGGTCGATAGAGCCATCAGAAAAATTATAAGATAACAGTCTTTGGATACCACTAACAGACCAACGATTTCGTAACATGTAACAAAGGTATCCCGAGGTGCGGTGTCATAACGGGAAGGAAGTCACAAACAACAGCGCGATACACCGTACTGCGGAGACGGGGCGAAGCTCGTACGCGTTTCACGTACAGGAAATTGCGTTCTACAACGGTCACTGTCTGCGAATCGGATCTTTTTGCGTATCGCTTCGTACTCGTGGAGACTTTTGGCTGTACATTCGATCGGGCGTGATAAGGGCATCCTTATAATCTCGTTATCGTGCACGTGCGGACTGTGCGGCCCGGAGAAGATCGCGTCGGTGACCAAGCGCTGCAGAAAAACAGCGACCGAGGCGCCTTACGTCGTTTCGCTGTTTCGAGATTTTATGACCGCTCCGTAGATGGGCAACGGAATATTTTCCGAGACCCCAGCCTTTGTGCGGGTGAACGAGGTGCAAAATCTCCCGCAGGCTATTTTCATTCTAGAAGACCCCCTAAAACGGGGGGGGGGGGAAGAGGGTCTGCTCGTGTTTGTACCAGTGCGCCGCACAAGTCTATACGTACTGCCAAATAGTGGTCGAACGGCACGACTCTATGGCAAGGTAACAAAGCAAAGACAAACACTGCGAACACTACGAACACTGCTTTTACGAGTGAACCTCGGCTATGAATACGAGTGAAGTTATAGTGTGTAATGTGTAACTGTATTGGCGAACAGGTAGAAAGCGTATAAAATTACAGGAAGCATCGACGAACGCGTTTCTGGCGGAGTGTACCGAGCGAAGAGAGACGCTAGCGCTCCCTGCATGCTGTTTGAGAATTCGCTCCCGGGAATCTTTGCCCACGCTACGGAAAAGGCTCCTACGAGCTTTTGTAAATCCGTACATATGCAAAGTTGTGCATATGTATGTTCCTCTATGCACAGAGAGCTATTAGAATAATATGGTAGAGAAGCGAGAATAATGACAGGTGTGGGAGAGACCCGAGGGTTTTCACAGACGGGATTCTCTCGCAGACACTCGCGTTCTTTCGATGCCGGGGTGCGTGTTCGATTACATTTAAAAAAAATTAACTCGTTGCCGTTTTCATAAATGTTTTTTATTGAAGGATACTAAAAAAAAAATTGCTCAATAATCGAAATATTACCATATTCGTTGTAAAACATACCGCCGTCGGAATAACGTTTTATTGACTTCTATATAATTAAATTCCGATAATTGGCCGTATATCTATAGTCGCATTCTCTTGCAGAAAGGACAGGTGGAAGTTTAGGTATATGTAATGGAAGATCGGCCGATCACCGCCGTCTGCGAGGAATATTATGCCGCGCTTCGGTGCAGCCGCACTCGCCGCGGTTCTAGTACGACCTTTCCCACCCGTCTCTCAACCCAGCAGGCGAGCCATTGCCAACCGAAAAAAACGCACAGGCAGACTCGCGCGGGCACTCGGTCCGTGCAATGCCGCGATGCAGTTGCACTGTACGTAAGCAGTATACAATACGAATCTAAGTCGGGGGACAACGAATGTAGTCGTGCGGTAGTAGCGTCGTCGGTCGGGCTGGAGACCACCGGCCATAACGTCGCATGTAATCTAATGTGTAATATATATATGCGAAGGAAAACACGTATACGCACCACTAGTTTCGCATTCCGGCGTTATCTCTCTCGGTCTCGTCGAGCGAGACGAATGTACACCGGTCGTCGATTCGACGGTGGTGTTGCGAGAAAAATTATTACTCACGTACCCTACGCATATCTATGACGCCAGCTTGCCGTTTATAAATTGATGATCGATTCGACCGCTTAATCTCGCGAATGCACGGCAGCCAAGAGAATAAGCAATTCATTGACTATCAAAGAAAAAAATCATCGCGACGAACGCTCGATGCTACAGACTCGTCGTTATTCCGCGAACGTACATCCGAAACAGAACAGCGTAGCTACGGTACTGGACTGTAACGGAGTGGAAGCGTCCCGACGTCCGGGGCTCCGAGTCCCCTTGGCACGCTACTGCGCGCCTCGGAGCGGAGCCGTTCGTGCGTTGGCAAGCTTGAGCCGAGCCAAGCAGTCGGTACGCCGTGCAACAAACAGTCGAGGCACGACCAGTCGCCAGGGTCGTCTTTCTCGTTGGCACGAGACGTCGCAGTGCCGAGGAGACCGAAAGGATACCCTTTTGGACGCCTCACGTTTCATCGCTCGCGGCGGCCATACAGTTGCGTGTGCCTCGTCGTAAAAGCATCGAGTGCGCTCGGGTTTTAGTTAAGTGCGAACTTTTATTCTCTCCTGCGAGCCTAGCCTGGCGATATTATGAGGCTTTTGTCCATATTGGACTCGTGGCTCGAAGAACCGGGATACGAAAAGTCACAGCGGCAGCAGCAGCAGCGGCAACACTACGACTCAGCGTGATAACGTGCGACAGAGGCGGTGACAGCCAGCCATTGGAAGTAAGCAGGCATCCCGTGCGCGACCTGCTGCTGTGTGTGTCGAATCAATTAATCTATCGTGTGTGTTTATAACGTTAGCGTGAAAAGTACCGTGACTCGCGCGCCCGTGCTTTCATCGGCTCTATCGTATATTGGGATTATAATGGTCTCCTGATCGGAAAACTAAACGTCGTCGACGTACAGTGAGTAAATAGTATACATATGTATTACAAACATAATTGTATCTCGTATCTGTCGCGCTCGGGCTTCGGCGCTTAGCTGGCCTGTATTTAGCCAGGCGCGTACAACCGTCTACGCTCGTCGTTTCTCGGCCAGGCTTTGTGGGAGGATCGCAAGATCGATTTTGCGTATGTCCCCCGCGGTACGCCGCAGGCCAACGAGCCGGGGCAGCTCCCGCGCGCTCTCCACCATACAGGGGCGCTTAACGGGACGGAGAATCCGATTGTCAACAGTCCGGCGGCACACCCATATTTCCATGGGAATCATTTTTTTTTTTTAAATCAAATGCACTCGGGTTTTTTTTCTCTTCTGTCCCGATTCTGATGGACAATAATAATGCCTTTGCTGTTGATCGTGAATACCGAACGAGCGGTCTCCGCTAACGAATCATCGAGCCGAATGAAACGAAAAGAGCCCGGTCGTGCCTACCTGCCGCCGCGAGGGGAAGCGGAATGCTTCGACGTGTAGCCTAGATTCCAACTCGACATCCTCCTCTCGGCGGGCTCTCCTCTCCGCCAACTTTCACGCGTTCTTTCGTACTACAACGCGCGGAGCTCCGTACCACTCTCGAGTCCCCCCCCCCCCCCCCCCCCGTAGCAATTTCGATTTTGTGTACAACTCAGAGGCCAGCCGTGCATCGTTTCGTTGACCCCGTGCCGAAGCCTTCGAACACCATCTGGCCTCGACTCGCCGGATGCTACGGGAAAATTCCTTGAACCCCATATGCCGTATAATCGTTCCGTCATTGAAAAAGAAAGTTCGGCCGGCATACCGGAGAATCGGAAAAATGTTTACAAACGGGCGGAGACGTCACCCGTCGCCCGGCGGTAATTTTATTGTTTTTCACCCATGCACCGGATTTGACCAATTCCAGAATCGACCGCGGGCTCCCCGTTATCTCGTTTGTTTCTTGTTTGTCCGGCTTTTTTTTCAAAGTCCGAACATCGAAGTTACGAACGGCATTCCTCGCGCCAAGGTGAAACATACGGAATCGTAATAGAGAATTCTCGCGTCACGACAGTGGAGGTTGGACTGCCGAGGGATTCCCAACGGCACACGCCCAGCTACCGGAACCCGTCCAATTCTTTCAATGCGACTGGTTTCACCGCTGCGAGTTAATTCCTCCGATGCGCGATCGTAATTTTCTTTGTAACAACGGTACGATAAAAAAACATCGACAGAGGCGTACAGTTGCAACTTTCAAATTGTTTTATTCGACGAAAAAACCTTGTGTATCTCGAACTGACGCATTTCCCAGATGTTACAATGTTAAGACTCGCCGAGGACCCGAGCCGATTGTTCTCGAGCATAACGCCCCGACGCAGCCTCGAGAGAACTCCCTCCATCGGTACGCCGGTCATTTCCAAACACTTTCGGCCGATTAATCGTGCGCTTCCGGTTTCTCGATTGTTTTCACGTTTCGTGATTCGCGTGTATTTCCTGTATTCCATCGATCTCTCGAAGAAACAATCTTCGTATATACAAACCGATCTACCGGTGTGGCACGAAGTTTGTTTCTCGGTCGAGTAGTTTTTCTTTTAATTTTCGAATACCTTCGACCATTGTTTTTAAACGAAGATGCTGCATGACCTGTGGAACAACAAGCGATAACAGTGATAAAATATTGCGCCGCCAGAAAGCGGTCGACGATTGGATGATGCGCGAAATCGTTTCGATCGGTAGACCGAAGGAATGCGACGAATGTGCGGCGCCAGGGGAATCGTAATGGTTTTTTTTACAAAATTTTCGCACCCCATAGGTCCGGCCACCATGAACGGCAGATGACTGTCAGCAGAGCCGACGCTCGTTCAACACTAATATGAGCGAAGTAGTAGCCGTGACAGTGCCTACTGGTGGACAGAATCACCGGGAGAGCGTGACACACATCAAAAGGCACAAATCGGCGAGCTGCAATGTTCCTCTTGTCCACGGCAGAGCAAACCCATCGATCAACGGGCGCAATAGACTGACCACTCATCAACGAAATCATAGCTTGGACTTTAGGTAGAGCCTCAATAATCGAAGTTATTTCGCGTCTGATTATTTGTTTCCTCTTGGCTCGTGTAGAGTGTATCTCGCTCGAGTTATCTGGCAGCAGCGACAGTGTCGTTTGTTTTCGATTGTTCCGACCCACACACGCGCAATCTCGAAATTAAACACCGCGCACGGTAGCTTTTGTGGGCCGAATAAATGTTCCGTATTTATCACGTTTAAATACAACGGTGAGTACACCGCGATAATGTGGTCGAAGAAACTGCGAGATATCGCTCCCACCGTCGAGCCCCCTTTATCTGGCTCTCGAGTGCGATTCGCTCGACGTTGTTGAAGACGAAGCGGATTACCGCGGTCGATATCGAACACTGTAATAGATTTTTTTAATAAAATGGTCCCAATTTTTTTTGTGAAAAAATTAGAAGCATTGGAAAAAAATGTTGTCTATCGGAAACAGACGTATTATCTTACGAGAGGGATTTACAATTAAGAAAACAAACGATTGCTGTATGCCGCATGCTCTTCAGCAACGTAGCCGCCGACTTTGATCGAATGATTTTCGCTACAAAGTAACACAGTTTGGGTACTTAGAATCTTCGGCTTATCGAGCGGGTTAGTTTTTAAAATATTTATTTTTTGTCGATTCGAGGTTACATTGTTGATATTTCAGGTCAATGGGTATCCTGCTGCCACCGGTGCCGCAAGCGACTGCAACGACCCTGACGCTTCACCACAGAAACCGAAGTTTGGATTCGGCTCTTCAGCGAATTCCCGAGGTGGACGTAACACCGAGTCCGGAATGCGAGGCGATTCCTACGCCGGCGACTCAGACCGCGCCGTCCATAAAGGGGCGTAGTCGGGAACGCGAGGATCTTGCCAGTCTCGGCTCCGACGATTCGGGTATTTTGTGCGGTTCCGACAGCGGTTCCAGCGATGCGGCCAACGCGACTACCCGCGAATCCAGCGTAGAACACTTGCACAGTCGCGAGAGCTTGGATTCGTCGTTGTCGCAGGCCGGCGACATGGACAGTGTTGACGCGGTCGACGGGGACGAGAGTGTCGTCTCCGTGTCTCCCATAGACACAGTTATGAGCGATCCCTTGCAGACGAAGGATCTCGACAACGGGGATTACACGCTCGCCGAACTCGCCGATAACACGATAGTCGACAATGAATTGCCGAACGGCGACTACTCGCCGCAGAACCAGCAGCTGCAGACCGGTGAATGTCCGCTAAACAAGCTGCGGGACAATCAGCCGAGTCACAATGACATCGACGACGGTTATCCGAGCTCCCTCGAAGTCGCGGTTCAGCGCGAGCTCGCCGGTGCCGCGATGACCCTGTGTTGCGGCACCGGTCAGCTCGAGGACGAGACGGTTAACAAAAAATTACCGGAGATCCGGAGACAGGAGACCGCACAGCCAAAGCCCACCGAGGGGTGTCTACTTAGGTTATTCGAGAGTCAAGTTTTCGATATGTCCATGGCGATCTCCTATCTTTTCAATTCCAAGGAACCCGGTGTCCAGAGCTATCTTGGTAAGTGCCAAGCGTAGTCGTGCCAATGAGCGAGAACACCTACCAATGAATCAACGTACTCGTGCACTTTCACACGCGCCGGATGATTCATCGAAGGGAATGCATCGGTTCTTCTATCATTTGGGGGAAAAATATTAAAATTACCTTGGAACGAGGGCCGTTCATTCATTGTCTCGAGTGTTCACTCACCGTACGGCACACTAGAATCATTACGATCGAATGATAATTCTGGACAGTTATACTTTCACGAACTTAACGTTTTTCCAGGCAACAAGATGTTTAGTTTCCCAGATAACGATGTGGATTTCTATTTGCCACAGCTGGTTTTGATGTATATACAGCTACACGATGTCACGGAAGTTCTGTATCCGTATCTTGTCCATAGGTGGGTAAAGGCAGTTTCACCAGCCGGATGTTAATAACTTTTTTATTTAATGGTCAATCGTCATTCTAGAGATGCCTTCCCCCGTTAATAATTCGTTTTCTCCTTGAGATGCAGGTGTAGGGGGTCAGCAGATTTCTCTTTGAAATGTGCCTGGTTGTTAGACGCGTACAGTTCCGACGCTCATTTGCCATCGAAAAAGAAGTCGCACGGTACCAAGCTCAAAAACCTCATACTCTCGGACGAGCTTAGGTAAGCTCAACAGCCTTCTCGGTTACACTCGTCGGTAAGACTTTCGAAATCAGACACTGAAACTAAAAAAAAGAAAAAATTCCAGGCCGAAGGGAAACGAAGCGATGCGAAAGCAAAGGCTCCTCGGGCTTCAAGTTCCGCTACCGCCTCCCCTGCCTCCCGCTCAAACCGTGACATCACCCAATAAAAAGACTCACCAAAGATCGCAGTCCGATGCTACTGGACTGTTTCAAACTTTGCGTCGCAGCCATTCCGGTAAGCGTGCACCACGACAATTCGCAGCATCGATTGGAGCGCATTAAAGTCATGAAACTAACATATGATACATATTTTTTGTTGTTAAGGTATAATAAATAAAGTAAGCCTTGGGGACCTGAGTTCCGGTCGAGCGTTCGACAATGGATGTACCTGTTTTGATTCCTGCCAAGGTGTCGTTAATGACTTACGAGGACAGAAGACTGACTGCTTCTGTAACGTAAGTCCTCGAACATATCGTACATTATAACTAAACTAGCAACTTGTTGTCACATCTCTTCTGGTTTGCAAATCTAATCTTTCGATCTTTCCGCCTTGTACTTTATTATTACATAGATTTAAAAGGATCGTCGCTTCTATTGTTACACTAGTAATGTGCTTTAACGGTTTAATGCTCGATGTCGACAGGCCCCCCGGCTCGCTCCGGAGCTCGAGTTTATTCAAGCACTGATATCAATTGGCAAATTGCTCGGTACTATTCCTACAAAGGAGAGTAAAACTGTTCAACTAGTTGCGGAGCTAAATACACTTAACTTGAATCTCCCAGCAAGGGTATGGCTACCTTTGCACAGTACAGTTCCCCACCATATCGTAAGAGTCCCACCGCAATACGCAGCAGTCCTCAATAGTAAAGATAAGGTGAGTAACTGGCAGCGTCCCACTAAAGTTATCAACTATTCGAGAATTCTATTCTTAATTTTTTTTTTTTTATCTTGTTCATCTTACAGGCACCGTATATCATGTACGTCGAAGTTTTGGAAGTCGAGGATCTTTACACTTCGCCGGTACCAACGAAAATAATGGGAAGTTCCTTGAGACACACGAAATCGGAAGAGAACCTAACTGGTGGGGAGCAATCAACACCATCCGAGGAATCCGGTGCGGCGACCACCGAATCTCAGCCTGGAACGAATCCCGCCCGACAGACTCCTGTGCGAACTATCAACGCATTTCCCGGTAAGGGTTTTGATAACGCCTTCAATTACCCGGACGACGATCCGGCTGATTGTTGGAGTCAAGAGGATGACGAGATCACGCAACAGGTAAGAGATTCATTCTGGTTCGATATTCAGGCAACGTGCAATTGTACAGGTAATTAAATTTTTTCAAATTAATAATTAACGCCTCTTTCTCCTGTTCCAGTATCTTCAGTTAAGAAAACCCATGGACAGAGATACGATATCGCAACTCAGTCAGGATTCCTCGGACAGCCGCGAGCCGATCTTCATACCGGGGGACATAAAAAGGCGTCTCAGTGAAATGGCGGCAACGCCGAGTACCACATTCAATCACGATCCCGAGGATCCTTCGGCGGCGGTCCTCAAGGAGCCCTGGGAGTTGAAACAGCGACGTATTCGGGCGTCGAGTCCGTACGGTCATCTGGCTTCCTGGCGATTGTTAGCGGTAATCGTCAAGTGCGGTGATGATCTGAGACAGGAGCTTCTCGCTTCGCAGCTACTCTCCATGTTACAGAAGATATGGCAGGAAGAGAAGGTCCCGTTGTGGGTGCGACCTTACAAGTGCGTTTTGTCTATCTACTCACTGAGATCCTTCTCTCCAATACGGATTCGGAAGCTTATTTGTATCTATGATTTGTTGCAGAATTCTCTGTCTCTCGAATGACAGTGGCTTGATCGAGCCGATCTTGAATACGGTATCGCTTCACCAAGTGAAGAAACATTGTCAGCTCACTCTGCTACAATACTTCGAGCGTGAATTCGGTAGTCCAAACTCCGAGGGATTCGCGATAGCCCGGAAAAACTTTGTCCAGAGTTGCGCGGCGTACTGCCTCGTTAGTTATCTCATTCAGGTCAAGGATCGTCACAACGGCAATATACTGTTGCACAGCGACGGACATCTGATCCATATTGATTTTGGCTTCATTCTTTCAACCTCGCCGCGAAATCTTGGCTTCGAAACGAGTCCGTTCAAGCTTACACCGGAATTCGTCGAAGTTATGGGTGGCAATCAGTCGCAGATGTTCTACGAATTCAAAAGCCTGATACTCCAAGGATTGGTCGCCGCTCGAAAACACATGGACAAAGTCGTCAACCTCGTTGAGATTATGCTCTCAGGTGAGATATATTATTTGGTTCCTTTTATTTCGGATTCATCGATATACGATTTGCCTTCGTGAACTTACTCAAACGATTTGACTCGTGTTCGCAGGTTCGCAATTGCCGTGTTTCCGCAGTGGAGGAGCAGCCACGGTACAAGGGCTGAAAAATCGATTCCACTTAACGTTAACGGAAGATCAACTTCGTCAGCACGTCGACGACCTCGTCGAGGGCAGCATTCATTCGTGGTCGACGAAACTTTACGACCGCTACCAGTACTTTGCGAATGGGACACTTTAATAATCAACAATATAATCCGCTTTACCACCGATAGCTTTTAGGGACGTCTACAAATTGATTATTGAGGATTATTGTCGCGTAAAAAAAAAAAAGAAAATTGAGAACAGAAAACGGATTATCTGTTGCGAAATAGTATTTCTTCCATACTCTCGAAATACACGTCGTAGCATTCCATAAGCACAAATGATTCTCTCAAATGCTAAAACGATAATAGACATGTAACGATCAGTTAAAATAATTTGGTGGAAGAATAGTTTGGCGATGGCCCTCCGTTTTGTAAGAGTAACGAGAAACACTGTGGGAGATATATCAATGTACGGGTCGAAGATACACGCGTATATAAACATTAAATAACGAAGATCGCGAAGTTTAGAAAGGGAATGACGTCAGGATATGAGATGCTCCCAATGTCGTACATAGGATTCGATATTTGTATATATACTTTTCGTTTAAAGTGTACGAACAACTTCTATAACTACGCCTCAAATGACAATTACAAGTTAACTATCACTGGTGCAGAACTTTGTGGTTTTGACTGAAGATTGGACTGCTAGATCGTCGTAGCATATAACTGGGTAATTTGTCGAAGGTGCCTTATTCGTAGGGGAATGGTGAAGATTATCGAATTAAAAAAAATGCAGTGAAGTGAATGTGGCATTGTACCAAATCCGTGGATGTTGCGCGTGTGAGCAATCTGTAATTTGTACATACATACATTAACGTGAAACAAATGCCGTTAAGAACCTCGTTGGTTTAATATTATTTTTCTTTTCTTTTCGGCAATAATTGATTCTACCAATAATAATGGGACGAATTTATTCAGTCTCCGATAAGTGGACGAACTTTGAGTGACCGCGACACGCGCATCACGGACTCAACCATACTAACGGGAGACAAATACTCAAAAATATTTCCTACTTTATATAAATAATTATTACGATTAATTATCGCAGTCTACTATAGCATAGTTAACGATAGCGAAACTTGAGGAAAAAAAAGAAAAAGAAAAAAAACAATGGATCACAATTGAAAGTTTTTACATGTTCTTATTGCATAGTTTTCATCGTTATAATGCAAAATATCTTAGCTGGAAGAAGAAGAAGAAGACGATTATTTAATAGGATTCTCTGCGTTATTATATGTTTATTTGAGCTACTAAATTATGATAAAGAAAAAAAAAATATTGTACATACATAAACTGTGAAGCATTAAACAAATTTTTTGTTTAAGTATAAATTGAAAATGAATATAAGAAGCAAAATCAAAGTCGCGGCGAGCGGGCCCATTGAGCGAGAAGCCTGGGCCTCCTGACTTCCAAGTGTCTTAACTCTATCTCTTTCTCTATCTCCCAATCTCTATCGCTATCACTTCACTTTTACTATAACCGTCTCGGAATAGACAGGCAAACTGGGGACACGATGTTTTTTAAACCACTGCACAATGTGATTGTATTATAATGTCTCTGTTGAAACTTACATCGTTCATTCGTTTTCAGATCATCGTAGCAATATAGTTTCACTTCATTTTTATTCTCTAATGACTGGAAAACTCGGTCACCTCAATCGGTCCGACCTTGAATACATAAATGTTTCTTTCCAATATTCAATATATTATTTAGCTCTGGTTTGTCTCGTCTATTAATTCAGTAAGAGATCTAATCGATATGGCATAACTAATGAATAAATGTCGAATGCAATTAAATGTATCATTGATTATTATGTCATTAACAAAAAAATACATTTCCCCCTTTATTGTAATTTTTTTTTTTCACTAGTCGAGGACCCAGGGCATCTACCAATTCGCTGTCTCACTGAGAACACGATTTAATTTCAGAGCTTATTGACGAAAATATCGAATAAAATGTGTACGCATCTCTGCTTCTCCGATTTGTGACGCAGTTATTTATCCTCTGCACTTAGGCTAAATAATAAAAAAAAGACCCAGAATAACGAAACTCCAGTGGATCCAGAGCTCTCGTTTTTATTTTTCAAATACAAAATTACTTCCTCGCACCGACTGTATAGTCAAATAGTGTAGGATTGACGAATTCGCCACTCTTATCTAATACATAGAAAAACGGCCGACCGTTCATTTTAACAGGGAGGTAACTCCTCATCTCCTTTCTGGATCGCGTGCAGTTGAGCTGAGGAGAAATAAGAAATTGGGAGTTAAAGCAGAGTAGAATCAGGTACGGCGTACGACATTGATAGCGTCGAATTTACGTACACTGCTCACTGGAACGGTCGATATTGTTTTGTTTAATGGATGATACGTTATTAGGGTGACATCTTTTCCGCCTTTATTCAGGATGAGAAATCTAACAGATCTTGCGGCGAAAATCCACATCAAGACCGAGCCTCCAATTGCTGTAACGTACAAAAATTACTCACAGGAGTTGATGAGGGCTCTGAACTATAGGGGGAGGGTGGAATGTGCTAGAATTACCTGCTATAGAACACAGAGGTATTGCTACAATGACTAGAAGATTATCGAACAGATACTTTTTCCACGGGGACGTCTCTGGGTCGCGTTTTGGAAGTTGTAAGGTAAAGGTATACGCGATACCCAACCAAATGAATAATTGGAAAATGGCCGATACGTTCAAGATATTAAAAAATATCGGTCTGTCGTACTTGAAAAGATACACGTTGTTGGTTACGTCGGTGTTAACATTCAAAACGTCGGATTGTTGTCTGGTAGACGCGAAATCCCTTGAGGATCCTTCTGCGAAGATCTTTCCATTCCGGTTACAAACGCCGGATCTGAATTAAAGAATAAAAGTTTATTGTACTTCTCTGTATTTACAATTTTTTTTATTAAATCCGTAAAGAACCCGGTTTATTGCATAGCCGGTATTTTATATAACAGCGTGTTATTACCTTAAATTAGAAAGTTGTATCTTCGACGCCGTAAAAGTTCGTACATCGCGTGCAAGATGCAAGGCGCGCGTTATCGTTGGCTTGAACGAGGATACAGTTTGCGACAAATAGGATCCCACTTGTGCATGGCTAACTGAACATCCTTTGACGATATCGCCTCGAAGAAATAGTCGACTGAACATCTTTATCTTGTCATTGGCGGTAACACCGCCGACTAAGATCTAAATCGTGAGAGGAGTACAAAAAAAAAAAAACCACAGCTGATGAAGTCGGGGCACATGGAAAGTTGCGTAAGAATGGTAACACGCTGGACGTAGACATTGATTCGGAATGTCGTGCCTCCAAGATGGCGCTGCATCGGAAAGACCGACTACTTGAGCGGCAAATTCGATTGCGTTCGATGTTATTCTTGAACTTGGGACAACTTCCTGAAAACAACCGCAAGGTCGTTTCTGTGATTGGCGAGTATCTGGTAAAACTTGTTGAAGAATCGCTCTGCCTTTTTCTCAAAGAATTCCGCTCTCCGCGCAACGGCTTGGAATTTATCCTGCGCCTCTTCCAGTTCGTTAGCTACGGACTCCAGATCGGGCGGCGACTGTTGCAATTGTATTATATCAGCCTGTAGACTCTTCATCTGTTCCTTTAGCTTGACCTCGTTTTTTTTGGCTCGATGTTGAATTTGCTGGATGCACAGCTTCTGGCCCTTCATCTTGGCAACGTGACCTTTGTTCTCTTCCCGCAGGGCCCTCAGCTTATCTTTTAGCATCTCCAGTTCGTTGGTGCTTGATTCAATAACCGACAAATTATGATCGAGCTGCTTCCTCGCATTCTCTTTCAAATTCAACATCGCTTTTTCCTTTATCTTCAACAGATCCGGAAAGTCGGGGCTAAGTATATTCGTTTCTGGCAGCTTGAGCTCCTCCAAGTTGGCGCCCGTGTTGCAATCGAGATGCATTATTATGTCGTTGTTGTAAGCCAGAATAGCATTGAAAAGCCGCTGATTGGTGTGGGAGAATTTTATGTCCATCGCGTACAGTTCCTTCTCAAGATCCTTAACGTGACTGTCCAATTGTCGAATGTAATTCTGTATCTCAGAACATTCCTGCACTATATCATCACGTTCTTTTATCGACATCGGCTGCTTGTCGACGATAAGATTAAGTTCGGCCTGTTTAACATGATCTTTTTCGATTTGTTCCTGCAGCCTATTAACGTCGACATTGAGTTGTTCTATTTCAAGTAGGTTTCTCTGTGACTGACTCTCGATCGAACAGATCCGGTTAATTTCTTGTAATTCATCGTTTTTCAGTGTATTCAGAAGGTCCTCAAGACCGCCGATCTCTTCGTTAATCTCCGCCGGCTGTTGTTTAGCAACTTGAATACTTGCCTCCTCATTTTCCAAATCCTCCTTTGCGTCATGAATAGCTTTGTCTATATCTCCGTGCTGATTATTGATTTTATGTACGTACTCCTCTATCATCGCAGCCTCCTTCTCCAACTTCTCTTCGTTCCAGAGCCCATAGAACTGTAAGATTGCCAGGCAGGTGTTTCTTTTTGTTTCGGCTTCTGCGTCGTTTTCGATAAACGCCAGATTGTTTATTTCAAAACTTCCGGCTGCTAGATCTTTAGCTTCGCATACCTCTACCAGCCAGCTCAGCCAGCCTAGGACTTGAGGCCAGGAATGCATGGTGTTCGCCGTCTTCAGCCATGATTTTGTTATTATAGCTGGATAATGGAGCTTCTTGGCTATCTTGGGAATCTCTTCCATGTAGTTACCGATGGTGAGATGATGCTTGACTTCAAGAAGATGCAGAAGACAGCTGGTTACGTCGACAAAGATCTTCAACGTAATTGGCTTTAGGCTCCCATTTTGATTGAGCATGGACGACTGCTCAATGGAGGCGAAATATGCGTCGATCTTGATGAGCATCGATGTTTGATATGTTTTGTCTGTGAGAGGACGGGAATCCTTTTTAGGACCTTTGGCTCCGAAGCCACTCGCACGTTCCGCAGATGGAGATCTATGACGGGGACCCGCCGGAAGTTCCAAAGTCGCACGATTGGTGCTCACCCTGGGCGTTATCTGAGCATGGAGAGGAGTCGTTGCAGTGGAGACACGTACTGCGGAGAGTTGCTGATAGCCGAGCGGAGTTTTTCCTGAAAAAAACATTATTCGGTGAATACGCTCTACGATGGGATGTAATCGAGTAAATTGTATTATCGGTTATATATACCAGGTGCTTTCAAGTTCGAGCGTCGAATGCTCGCTCGATCGCTCGACGAGGATGTCATTCTGGATCGATCGCTAGAGGAGGATGTAATCCTGGGCCTCGGTATCTGCGAATTATCGACCTGAGATTGAGCCTTTGATTTTAAGATCTGCGTTCTCCTGACATCTGAGCGTCCACTGCTCTTGTCCTCCCGTTCAAGCGTCGACACTCTCACCGGATTCGAGAAGGACCTGCGGCTGGTCGAGCTTTTCCTCATCTTGGTCGAATTGATTCACTGTTTTAGAGTGAGAAATCTTGAAATTACGTTCACTTCTTCGAAACAACTTGACCGTCTCGACACCTCAACGAGATATGTTGCGATGCAATTTTCGTTTCAAATCAAACGGTTGACCACGAACTAGCTGCACCGATGTGAAATGTGTCGACGGAACTGTCGTGCAGCGCTGCGGTCGAGTGTCTAACCAGAACGGTCTGTTCCTTAATTCATCCATTGCTGTCTTTCAGAGAGTGACGAATTGCAAATACATTCAAAACGTATCGCGCACGTTCTTTTACCCACTTTCCTGTTTTCTTAATCCACTAATTTCTTCTACCAGCTGTACTTGAGAAAATTCCATTCAAAAATAAATAAAAGTGTCTGTAACGCGACTTCGGGTTTGAAAACCAATTTCAAACCGGAAGTGATGTCTCGCTGAAGTCTGAAAAACGTTGTTGCGACGTCACTTCCAGTTTGAAAATCTAATTTTTTCACTGGAAGTGAAGTTTCCCTTCAGGGTTGAAAAATTATATTTTTCAAGCCGGAAGTGACGTCACAACGACATTTTTTCAAATTTTCAGAGTGACGTCACTTCCGGTTAAAAATTCAAACCGAAAGTCGCGTTAAAGAAATTTTTTTAAATTTTTCAACGGAATTATCTCAAACGCAACTAGTGGAAGAATCGAGTGGATTAAGGAACACGAGGGAATTCTGGTGAACACAGTGATCTTTGAATTTCGGAATGCTGTGATTTCACTTATTTTTCCAATCATTTATCGCACAAGAGATAAATTAAAGCGTCATTTTAATCAGGACTAATAACATTAACAGACAATTCAGTGAATCAAGTGTAATACACGAACAGGTCAAAATTTTTGTGTGAAAGCCCTTGTGTGACTGCCTCGATATGCGAATCGCGTTCTTTCAACGAATCTGTAGTACAACGTAACGGAGCAGAATATGCGGGATTTATACTGTCTAGCTCGCGGTACGATCTTTTCCAGATAATTATTCGTGTAATATTATCTCGTGAATATATCACACCTTACCGGAAGCCGGTATTCTATCTCCGATCCAATCGCTTGACGCTTGACGACTCTAACCTGTTGCGCCGATCCAACAAATGTTTACGTCGTCAACATTGCTTTTTGTAACAATAAAAAGATTATCATATCGCCGAATCATTTGAGACAGATGTGAATTTTGTTGTAGCATAATGATCGGCAAGGTGAATGCGGCGTGTAATTCTTTGGCTGGAAGAACTAGAAAAGAGACCTTTGAGAGCCGTTCCAAGCAACAAGTGCCATCGTCGAGCAAGGTTTGCAAAGAAATCGTTAAAACGCTTGAGAATCGATCAAACCCGGTAATACATAATAGTCTTTCAGAGAACCAAGCCCTCCTCTCTGGATGTTGTTCTGGATAATCGCGGCACAACAATAGTCACTGTCAAAACAAAGGGACGCAAAGGAAGTTCAATAATGGTTAGCAGTGGCTCGAGCGGCACGAAACCGATCGACGAGAAAAAGCCGCCTGGAGGCATTACCGATAGTCAGCCAGGCCATTGGAGTCGAACTTTGACAGAACAGAATCCGGCTCTGAAACAGGGCCTGCAGCAGCTGGCTGGACATATGCAGTCTTCAAAACATTCCAGACACCCGAATTTTGTACGCAAAGAGTCGAAAAGCATTGGCGAGACTCGCAAGGCTACCAAGCACATGTCTGTGAGTATGGGGTTTCTTTGAGGGAGTCACAACTACAACTACATAATACAATTGCACAATTTAATTTTTTCTGAGACGTTTATCGGCACAAACTAACGAGTCACTTTATCATTGTAGCAAGACAAAATAATATTGGATGAAATCCCAGTGAAGCAAGCTGCTAAAACGTCCTCGGACTATCCAAAGGCAGCGCCGAATTCGGCGGTTCCATCCACGACGACGATAGCTAGCAGCATGGTGTCGGTGGAGGTATGGGACAGAGGGGTGCAGTGCGGATTTGATTCCAGGGATAAATTCAGCGAGTTCAATCCAGTGGGAACACTTGAATTTCTGATGAAGGAGATGGAGGGCTTGGTGAGGGACGAAAGGTCCAGCGAGATTCTCACCGAGATGGAGCAAGCTCTCTACAGGATACCCAGGGAATTGGGAGAAGCCGCTCCAGCGGTGAGTCCATCGAGACCCGTTGTAAATCAACATTTCGAGCAATGCCGTGAAATTATATTTCGCAGAATTTGGAAGCCCACGCGAAGCTGGAGGCAATCACTGCAACCATGATGGCGACCAGCAAGGAACTCGAAGCGTCTCATGCAAAGCATCGCAAGGACAAAGAATCTTTACAACAGTACGTATCTGTTTTTCTGTAACGGCGCGCGTCAGTGCGTTTTGTAATCGCGGGCTTAAACCAGGCAGGTCAACAAACAGGCTGGGCTGTTGGAGGAGGCTCAACAGTACAGAAGAAACTTGGAAAACATGGTGAAACAACTGAACGCTAAATTGAACGAGTCTCAACACCGTGAACGAAATCTGGAAAGTGCGGTGAAGCAAATGAGCGTGGAATTGAAAGAGAGCGTTAGAACAATATCAGAACTGAATGAGAAAACTAAGGGCGTGCAGGTGTTGCAAAAGTTGATCACGGATCTCCGGCGCGAGCGCGACGAGCAAATAGAAACCGCTCAGCAGAACTACATGGAAGTACAGTATCTGAAAGTAGAAAACGAGAAGCTCATAACTCTTTCTTCCTACAAGGATACAAGACTAGCGGAACTTGAATCGGCTCTGAAGTGAGTACAGTAACCGAGCGAACCCTCGATTTCATGTCCAATTAACAACGCATCGACCCCATTCTCTTTGCAGAGATCTGAAAAATCATATCTCGGAGCTGTACATGAATCATATACGAGAAGCCGGCGAACGCGCCAAAGATGCGAACAATCACCAAGTATCGATTATCCACGGCGGAGCCGCTTGTTCCTCTCCCACTTCAACGTCGTCCAATAATTCTCTCGTTCCTGCACCCTGCCCTAATTTATCCGGAATCTCGTTGTCAACGGTTGATCGTTTTTCGACTTCAAGCACGCAAAAGAAAAAGCCCTCTTCCAACAGTAAATTTCAGTCTGCTTGCTTCACTGGCGTATTCGACGATACCGATGTCGACAGAGTCCGTGAGAAAACACAATTGGAGTTTGTCAGTCTTCCTGGTGGCGATACGTCTCATACGATTTCCTTGAGTCAGCGGAAGGAGGACGAACCGAGAGTGTCCACTTCTTCCGGTACGTATCATCGCAAGATGACCAACGTAATTGCAATGCTGCGGTGTATTTAGAATAAAGTCGTTTTTTTTTTCTCAACAGACAAGAAGAACGAACGGCCTACAAGCGGTGACCGGAACGTTGAAGAAATCCACAGTGCCCCGAACCTCGGAGATAAGGAAACCAGGGATTCGATGCATCGTGTCGAAAGAGAAAACAAGGATTCTCGCCCAATGCCGAGTAACCGAAAGTCGTCGAGCGCCGATAACAAACAATTTCAGGGTGATGCGAAGAAAGTCGAAGTCGGTCG
This sequence comes from Amblyteles armatorius, assembly GCA_933228735.2. Lineage (NCBI taxonomy): Eukaryota > Metazoa > Arthropoda > Insecta > Hymenoptera > Ichneumonidae > Amblyteles > Amblyteles armatorius. The sequence goes on along the minus strand of OW121689.1, from coordinate 506,390 downwards.
GAGTTCCGGCGAACCGTTCAGTATAAGGGAACAGTTCGAGATGATGTTCAAAGACATAAGACGGCAGAGCAAATTTCCCGTCCACGTACCGAGCCCGCTACGCAACTATCCAAATCCGGAGTGGAGCGACAGTTCTCTGCCTACGATCAGTGGAATGTCCGGTACGAACATCGTCTGAGTAGCCGAGGTAAAATCCTGTGTAAATATCATCTATCGTCTTCAGTAGAAGGGAAGGGAAGAGACTGTTTCCCGCGTATTATTCAAACGCCTTAACAAACTGTGTCAATTATCGGTGTAAGCTAATTTATTCGTGCCAAGTCATGATGTGAGCTCCGTTTCATCGACGGCTTTTACTCGGAGACTCTATATTCTTGAGAAACAATAAAATATATATTTTCATACACAATTCGCTTCTTTAATTTATTAGAATATAACACTGTTGGTAACAACTTGTACATTAAATAATGGATAGTTCTCCGTCGTGTATAAATGCTTGCGGTAAATTAATTAACGATCGAATTCGAACTAAAAAAATTAAAAAATAAAAGAACTGAAGGTATTATCGTTAACACTAGTTGTTACGGCACATCGGAGCAGTCTATTAGTTACAAAGCCAATGTAAAAAAAAAACAACCGGCTTTGCGTATCGTCGGCTTTGCCTAGGACCGAAATTCCTCGAGTACGCACTTTCAAAGCGCATTTCCCGGCTACGGTGGTGAAATCGTATTTAGCACCTAGACTCGTAGTTAAATTAGTTAATCATGGCGTTCGCCGCACCGGCGAGTACCAAATTATCGTAAATGTCTTTAGTATCGGTGACCGTGACGGTCGGAATAATTCGTCGAGTACTTGCTGAACCGATCGCTAGCCGCATCGTCCGGATACTTTCCTTCGGCCTTATAATGAATCTCCGGAGCCGATCCCACGTGCCCCTGCCAATATCGGGTCCAGTAGAGATCCTCCGGGTTGATATCGTGCGGATGCTTGGCGTTTCTGAACACGTGCACGCAGTAGATCAAACTTCCTATGAGAGTCATGAATCCGAAGATGAGGAAGACTATACCCAGAATCCTTAAAGTTAAAAGAAAAAAAAATCTCGAATATAGCGAACGAACGATTAGAGAATGGTGGACGATAATATGCAAGCGCGCGAAGGCTCCTCACCAGACGACGAGTGGCTGGAAGAATTGAAAGACTATTACGAAACCGAGAGTGACGAGGATCAAGCCCAAATTGAGAAGCAGCATGAGGCAACACATTCCCTTGGTATTGGGACACAGAGGGTTGGGTGTCGACATGGTTTCCACGACGACTCCCCCGTGGCGGGAGGTGTGAGTCTTGACCGTAGAGTGTCCCGATCGTGCCGAACCGCTGTAATTACTCGGAGCTCTCTCGGCGACCCTCGAACTCGGCGCCGGACTGTGGCGCGATCCTCGACTGCGGAACATTCGACATATTCGTCAGACGCGAAAATCAATCGTGAATTCTTCGGCGAAGCACGGGATAAACCTTAGTTCGGAAGCGGTTCTGTAAGCGGCACCCGTAACGTATATATCCGAGCCATTGTACGGGCTGTCGTGCCGCGACAATTTACTATGATGACGAATACTCTGCGGCGAGTCCCTCGACAAATCCGAGCCGTGGCCGTTCCTACCGACGTGCAGTCTCTTCTCGCTCACGCTTTCGTATTTCGGTCTGTGATTTTTTCTGCTCGGCGGCACCGGTTTCATCTGAAGGGACGATATTATTATCGGCGGCAGTTTTTCGAAATATTTTTTTTGCCTATCGATATAAACGCGAAAATCGAATTACCACGGTGGTGTGCTTGTGGGCGATTGCGTATTCCGACACCGTTCGTACAGACGGAGCGTGGTGACTCTCCTCGCCGTCGGTCGAGTAACTGCGATGCGCATCGCCGCTGTTCTGCACCAGGTAACCGCTGTGGTGATGCATTTTGTCAACTCCGATTACGATGATCCAAAGTCTCGTTGCACTCGTCGGAAAAGTTTTCGTACATCTGCCGGCTGCGCTTGATTTTTCACCTCGGTCAACCTGCAAAAGGCAACAGAGTGTCGCAATGACTCAGCGTCGCCCGACTGACGAGTGGGTACAAGGTCAAGGGGACACACCCGCGACAAAACCTCGTTCCCTTTTACGCACTCGCGAGTATTTCGCTGGAGCGTTCGAGAATTTCGTTGATCAACGTGACTATCCGATCTGCAGTGTGCAGTCCGACTATCGCCGGCCCACGCAAACTCGTCTTACCACTCTACATTTGTTCCGACACTTTCTCCCCGTTGAGTCATCGTTGAAAGTCAAAATGCGTAAACAAACTGGTAAGCTACAATCTGTTGCGTTAGACCTCGTGCCGAGCGAAGGAATAATAGGCTAAAATTGTTCCTACGTAACTCTCGTTCGCGGTTCTATTGTACGAGGCGAATACACCATTATTCCGGGTCAAGGCCGCGCAAATAAGTGTGAGTCGGGAATGCGCATCGGCAGTCTCACCGCGCGGAGACCTCGACGCCTGGGAGCCATATCGGTAACCAAACGAACGGTCGAAAGAATCTCGACGAGCATGGACGTTCAATGAATATTCCGATCGTCAATAATATCGATGATTTTACTGCCATAACTGGTCGAACGTTCATCGATAACGTCCGTGCGAAACGGCATGGGGTCTCGGAATAGCGATGATCGCTCCGGCAAGCATCGCGACGGGGGATCGTCACTCGGGGGTATCCTTGCGGAAACACGTTCCAACCACATGCACTTTACGCTCTCGAAACTAAAAACTAACAGGTTTCATCTAATTTCGTAACAACTTTCCCTAGCAAAGAGTGACAGAAATCTCTTGGTGTTTTGAAATAAGCGAGCTGTACAGTTATTTGATGAAACTCATCGTCGAACAATAATATTTACAAATTGGCATTGTTGCGGGAAGATTTTTGAACCTTTAAATTTTCGACGTGTACTATCGAACGAGAAGCGAACAAAGGGTTCTCGGTCTAGAATCGAGTAACTGTACTTGCCTAGACGTTTTACAAGGTGCACGGACAGTGAGAGAAAGAGACAAACGGATAGGGAGAGAACTGGGGCCCCATAACAAACTAGTTCCGAATCGCGATGGTATTCGGAACAGACTGTACCTCACGGTATACACTGCGGCAGTTTCAGCGACGCCTCGGTGAAAATTCAACGATCGTCATTGCCGATAATCGGTTAACTATTCGCCGCGGTGACGATGTTCGGTGCCCGTTTGCGATGGAGTATTATAGACCTCCGAGGTGACATGGAGGTAGCAAAAGACGCCAGTCTCTTCCCGCGGCGAGATGCTGGCATACTAGCGCGGGTAACGCTCGTGCCGGAGCGAAAGGCGCCCGTGATACACTATAAGTTTCCACCTAGCATAGCACTCTTTCTACCTGTGCACAGACCGAGAGCTCGCGAGAGAAGTGGGGAGCCTGTAATTCGCACTCGTAATACTTGTCGTATTCGGGAGCTGCAAGGCCTCCGGCGGCCATTTTGCTTTGACGTCATTGGTAAACGATGATCGGTAGCGTCGATGACGGTAACTTCGCAGCAGGCGCGGCTACGAAGAATCCAGATTCTTCAACATTTTTTACTCCTCGGAATTTTTTAATGTTCCGCTCTCCGTTAGATCTCGCTGTCTGCATGGAATACGGTCAAGCGAAGAAGACAGAAACTAAATTGTCGCACACACGATCTTCGGTCAACTCAATAAATTCTTTATTTTCGTTATGATAAATTGTACCGTTGAATACGAAAATATTACAAATTTGTCAAAGTTAAAATAATTTTGGAATGAGGAGACTCGCTGTCAATGTACGTACGTGTACCGCGATCCGACCGCACGGAGGTTCCGTGATACAGCAGGTTTCCACTCGCGAGTTTCATAGGGCTGTTCACTGAAATTTGCTCCGTGGTCAGATCGCGAAGACGTTCGTTGAATGTGATCTTATAGGTTCAACAGGAGGCAGGGGGGAAGGGGCGGGGCTTGATGTTAAGGATCTTGTACACGATCGTACACATACCGACGATAAGTCTTGCATTTTCAATCGATGACGCACGCGACGAGTAGCCTCGTGAATTGCAGCAGGACGATACATGGATACTTAAAAAGAATTCATACGAACATACGCACGAGATACAATAAGAACGTGTTAAAAACCCGGGTAAGCGGGGAGGTCAACGGCGTAATTTCGAGACTCTATGGATTATTTCAAGAGACCCTTGGCTTTGAACAGATCGCGCATGAGGCCCTTCAAGTAGCCAATCTCGCGATTAAGCTCCTTTACTTGGTCCTTAAGTTTGTCATTGTAGTCGACGAGCTCCTGTTCCTCGCCCAGGATCTCCTTTATCTCCAGCTTCTTCTTCTGCCTGTAACGCGTCGCCGCGTTCTTGTTCTGCTCCTTCTTCCGCACCTTCTTGTCCTCGACCGTGGGCCTCGAATACGGCTTGCGACGACTCTTGGTCGCACGTGAACTCGGATGTTTCGAGTAAGAACCGACGCTCGAATCGCCGGTCCAGTCTGGTTCGTCCGGACTCGAGGAATCCTCCGAAGACAAGTAACTGCCGTTGGAACTGGTGCACGGGCTCGAAGGTGCTATGTCCTCGGCGCATGATCGCACGAACTCGTCGACAGCGGCCAACTCGCTCGCCACGTCCCTCAGCGGCACCAGAGAGACGTTCTCGGCGTTCCATCCGCCGGATATCTGATCCAGATAGGACGACGCCCTGTTCTCATCTTCGACGATCGGCTGTTGGACGGGTCGTTGGGAAGGGTAAAACGGGCTCTGCAATACCGGTTGAAGAGTGACGAGAAGCTGAGTGTCGAGCACGCCGAGCTTCGCGGGCGGCGGTGACTGTGGCGGAGTGAGAGTTGAATTTACAGGTGGATAGATCTGATGGCAAGCCTCCACATCTCCGAGAACGCTCTCGAACTCCTGGAGCAACGTTTGGGTGGTTTCGTGCTGCAGATGGATCTTCCCGTCGCTCGGATAAACGACGGGCTTGTTCTGGCCACATTCCGGTGCCGGTAGTTCCTCGAATATAGGTATTTCGATCTTTTCCTCCAGCCAATCTGAAAAAGGCTCTGCAGCGAGCGTAACAAGAACGATTAATTATACCAACAGACAATATACACATGTATCATAGGTTTATTTATACAGCAAGTAAAAAATCATTGCGCAACGCGGCGATAATGAATTGATAATTATTCCGAGCAACGTCGAAGACTGAACACGATCGTCGATGATCGTAAATATTGTTCTCGGCCTGGAATATACTTGTGCTGGAAGGTGTGAGGCTCGGCACCTTCGTGCGGAACGGCTGCCGCGGGTTTCGAACGACTACGAGGACAACGACGACGGCTAGGAGTGCCGAGTACGAGTGAGAATAATCTCATGGACATTCCCAGTCCAACGAGGAAAACAAGAAATGCCTTTTCCACCTATATATATCGTTTCAAGTACAACTCTCCGATCTGGTCGTGGAAAACAATTTACACAAGCTTTTCAGAGGGTGGACGACTGTTTTTACATATTTATAAATAACGGCTTTGCAACAAAAAAATAATTTATGCAAAGTTAATCGATGGGTCGGCGGTAAAAGTACGGTCCGAACAGAGATTATTTACGTAATCGCTTATCACTACCGCGGCCGATAGATTAAAGGCATATCAGCAATCGAGGGAAGCTAATCTTAACGAGACCAACAAAGGAAAAAATAATTTAAAAAAAAGGAACCGTTTGCTCTAGAATATCTATTATTTCCTTTCAACTAGTACTTGCAATTAAAATAATCATAATCGGTACGCAAAGTCTTAATTTCCGATCGCTCGTGACTCAAGATATGAGCGACACTAATGTAGAAACAAAGAGACAAGGAACCATGAGGCAAAACTAGTTCAGCACAGCGCTCTCCAACACGGCCTTCCATCCATCGATCGACCATATCACGAGATCGTAACCCCGTGAGTTGTGCAAGATTCTAACGAGACTATCGGCTAGCCTACTTAATTATATCGTTCGCTCTTCGTGTCGTCGCAAAAAAAAAAAAAAAGTTCGCGTCGATACGATTCCTCTACCGTTCGATCGACTCGGCTACAATGATATTTAATCCGCGTCACAAAGCTTCCATCTTTACTCAGCGCAACGCTCTGCCATAAAAATTGGAACGCGAGATACTTCGTATCAGAATATTTACATTGGCGCCGGCAGAGAGCAAATTGCGATAAATCTCTGACTTTTCGATGTCACTTTTCTTATGTTTTCTCGATTTACGCGCAGAACCACCGAGAGAATGTTTATTTACGTATATGAAAGTTAATTCACAGGCGGGCCTGCTTCGGTATTCTCTGTGGATTTCGAAAGAACACGCGCCAATGCAGAGCCGACATCGCCGCAGCGATAGATGCCTTAGAACATGAGAGTATAATATACAATTAGAATGGATATACGATTACGCGGTAGACCGGTCGCGGCGATATTGGGCGAGACCTGTTCGCGTCTTGTCACGCTCGAGCGGCACCGCCATCATTAAATTTGTTCCCCGTCCGGGCCCTCTGCGGACCCGCGTCTGAGATAACGAATCGCCATGATTTCCTTCACGGGTTGGAAACCATCTCCGAATGGAAATACGGCGTAAGTAGTCGTTGAGAATCCCGAGCGTTTCCGATGATAAAGCCGGGAACGGGAGAGCGCGCACTTGTCGTTATTCTCGTTCGTCTGGGGGGGTCAATGAGCCAGAGGTTCAGGCGCGAAGTAACAGTTACATCGAAACTCATCGATTGTACCGTGGGTCGGTATATAATCGACATCTAAAATTGCGCATCCTCATCGACGGTTGGCCGCTCGGCGAGCAAACGAATCTCGATAGCGAATCGTGGCTGTAACAGCTGCGTCGTCGACGATTATCTCTGCAAGACTTAATTGAATTGTGATAGGAACAGAAAACATACCGCCATAACATACAGCAGCCATAATCGATCACGGGTTAGCCCGGAGTTGCGGAACGCGCTAAAGATCGTCACCAGAAGAATATCGATGAAAATAGAAGAATCGCAGTGCTGTGGCTGGTGGATTTGGGTCCCCGCAGAAGTGTCTGTTATCTTTTACGAGCGGCAGTGGTACAAGGTCAGCGAAGAGAGCCCCCAAAGAATTTTTTGGAATAGAATGTCCTTTCGCCACTTGTTGATCAACGTCTTTTCACGAGTTTCTGAGAGTTTACGATTATTTCGCGGTTCCACGTGTAACGGTACGTGAACTGCATACTACTGTAAAACATTAGTACACTCGAACATCGAGCGGCAGGATCTATCACTCGCGATATCTTTAATGATGCCAGTATCACCGAATTTTATTATTATTTAAAAAAATTGTCTTGTTGTTATGAATGTGTATTAACCCGCTGTGCCATAAATTGTTTATTCGTTGAAATGTGCCGAGGAGAGAGTGTGATCGTGGAAATGTGATGGTGAGAGAGAGAGAGAGAGCGAGAGACGTAGTAAAGATCGTAGCTAGCGCCGGGACACGTTGATGTCGATAAACTCGTCGTCGACGATGCCACGCGGGCTCTTTCGTACTTCCCCGATAACGTGCACGAATTTCTTGAACGTACAGATCACACCGTGTGTCTAAACTCCGTTTCATAAACTCTTCCGTAACGGAGAAAATCTTTGCATATGGGCGTATGTTAGCGAAACGCAACAGACTGGTGATTGCACGTGACGCGCGCAAGTACGAAATATCACTCTCTACACTGACAAGCGCGGAGTGAGACTGGCTGAATCGGAGAGACAAGGAGCCTCCGAAGTCGGACTACCGAAGAAGGGGGATCAACGGCAACGGCAACATCGTCTTTGTGCTCGTGCGGATTGTGTGGTTGACCCGTATACACCACTAAAGACCGACTTGAACTTATCTTTGGACTTTCCCTCCTCTTCACCCCCCCCCCCCCCCCACGGTCGCCCCGCCGCCCGCCGACGTCGCCACTTCCCCCTCTTCGCTCGTCTTCTCGGACTCCAGCTCCCGGACTCGCCTCCTAGAGGTTAACCAGTTTGTCCCACTCTCTTTTTCGCTAAAAAAAAAGCGGAAAAAACGACAAACTTGCCCACATACTCGGAGACTCGAAAGCTACGGGTTTTCCTATCGGCTCTCGGAGAATCGATGTGCTGTTGCCATCGGGAGAAGCGTACAGATTTGTTTTTGCTCGGTTTTCACAATCATCGTTGCTCCAGTTCGAAAACTTCACGAGTCAGATTCATTGTCGGCGAGTCGGGAGACTTTTATCCTCCTCCCCTCCTTCCCCCCCTCCCATGTAACGCTCTCCCAGCGAGCGAGATAATTCCCCGAAGAGAACGGAGTTTTGCGCGCCACGCGTGACTTTCCGCGGCTTTTTGTTTTGGCTCTGTGAGGCTTTCCATTCCGATACGACCCCCGTATCGGATCGAAAAGATGAATTACATTCTTTGGATTATACTGAATCGTATGTCCGTGTAATTATGTAATTCCATAGTTTGTCCGGACTTTCGACCGTTTGTCGAACGGTCGTATAGTTAATAAAAATATCACATTGATCAAGCGAGCGTATATTACCTTCTTTTATCCATTCATCCAATTCCTCCAACAGTTTCGTCGCCACTTGAGCCCTCGAGGGATGTTCATCGTACAATTCGGGCTCACTAACACTGGTGTTCAATGATGTTGATTTATCATCGGTATACAGCCAATCATCCTCCGCTTCCCCCACCGACCCACTAGGGGACACCGGCTCTGCCTTCCAAACCCACGACTCCAAATGTTTCGACATTGTCGTTGTGAGTTTGATCAAGATGTATTAATAATTGTTGAAATGAAATTTGTGTCGTCGCACGGACGTAACTCGCAATGAGCGCCATGGTGGCCCTGTGAAATATAATATGAATACATTAATGCAATGCTAATGTATTATTATTTATTTAATAATTTTCTATGAAAATTTACGACACAATGTCCCCTGAGAGCAACACAATATAAAAATATATTACGTACAAAAAGGTAATGCACAAATGTGACACCAATAAAATAAGATCAAATAAAATTACACACTCTTCCATAAATACTGAATCATTTTCATTTTGCATCGCGTCGATGAAACTAGATGTGGCCGATAGTTCGGAGTTAAACCCCGTGACCTCTGATCTACGATGAAAAAATCTCGCTTAGAGAATTGACATGATCTGTACAGGAAGAGATAATCCGGATATACGAGTATCGCAGTATCGCATTATAATTTTTGTCGAGTAATTTACGTCACGAAGCGGCAAGATAAAAAAAAAAATACTCATTCGGAACGATAAAAAAACGATTTTTGTACGAAAATATTGCGCGAAAAATCAAGAAACCCTCGAGAACTTTTGGGAGCGAAAAAAAACATATGCTCGCGCGTGTCTGTTGCAACATTTTGTGAAACAATTGGAAATCTCATAAATAATTCGAAATGTGTATCGGTCAGCGAGTAATAAATAAACATTCAACCGAGATTCATTAATTTGCAAATTCAAGTGTTACATTCGTCGGTCGTGCCCTTTATGACGCAATCGCGTTGACGTCATCGTCCAAGTGTGATTGTCGTTCGATCGTCGTGGGAATGACATCATCGAGGATCAACGAAAATGAACGGAAGACGACTATTCGAAAAACGGTAGACCCAATTCTATGATAACGATGCTCTCATGTCGGCCGCACGATAGTGAATCATGTACGTCACGGTGTTTAGGATCTCACAAAATGGCGACGCGGAAAGGAATGCTGCCTATACGCGGAGCGATCTTATTTGAACAATCGGTGTCACGGTATATTAACCAAATAAATTGATAAGTGTATTTGACTTACTCCATGATTATTGGTTGTTTCGGCACACTTGCGTGTGCAAGCCGGGTCCCGACTAGTAGCTCATCTTCACCGCTCGTTTTGAAACAGATGAAATTAGACACGTCTTCTTCGCGAATCTCATGGAGGGAGAATGAGACCTTCGAACGTGTACGGCCTCAGTCGCTTCGGTCACGTGACCCGTTCGGTTCCCTCCCCGACGACGAGTCTAATGGTGGTGAGGGTAAGAAAAACGGCACGAAGAACGACATGGCGCGGAAAAGGTTCAACTTACGTACACGAGTAAAATTCGATAAGAAAAACTTTTTCGCGTGTATACAACTCGTAACATCGGGAGAGCGACTAACTTACCATTCCAATTACCGCAGGAATTCTACATCATCGACCGTCGAGCATACTTGCGACACGAATGATATGTAATACTTTGATTCTCAAATAACTGTATTTATTATTTGATCACACATCCAGACTTATTTAGGTATACTAAGCTCAAGCCAATTTATATAAATTGCCTTATAAATGTAAACACCAACGATCACTGTGTTTTCTTACACTGGATCGTTATTTTTGTATTATCATTTTCGTTGCTCCTACAAATGAGAAATCACATGAGTACACTCTGTTTTACCGAGAGAGAGGGAGGGAGAGAGAGAGAGAGAGAGAGGAACGTGAGGCGGAATGTCTCTTCATTGTTAATTTACCTGGATTGATTCGAAGGCTCGATTTGTCCTCGTGTGTAGAACCACCTAAACAGTTTCTCAACGTCTGCGTTTGCGCTTCCTCTCTTCCGAGGGATCAATAAATTTGTCCTGCTCGGAAACGGCCCCTTGTTCGATCTTACCGGCGGTTTACCGCCAGAATTGGTCCTCACCACTGCGGACGGCGATGGTCGTTGATAGCCATAGATCCTAGCGTTTTCGGGAGCTTTATCGAATAGCCAGATATTGTTTCCGACCGGTAATACCCTGTCGAGATGCGGTCTCCACACGTTTCCGCTCTTCACACCGCCACCTGATTCGTAGAGAATCACTCGCTCGGACTCTGAACTCCGGTCGGTTCCGTTCTCAGGAAGGTGCTTGAAATCCCTGAAAATATCGTTGCTTCTCGACGAATCGACGGGCAAAGGATTTTTTATGTAGTTTGGTTTATCCGTTGCCTTCCTCGAACCTGTCCTCTCCTCAGTTGTACTTCCAGTGTTATAATGAACGCGTTCGTCAACTGTATTTTTTTCTGTAACGAGCTCATCTTTCGATGCATCACTTTTATTTACATGCTGCCCTTGTTTTGGGAGATCGGATGTTTCCGCCACAGTCACAGTTGTTGATCGTTCGTGGATGTGATGTCTCGTGTTAGTAGAACCTGTTGAGCTACCGGAAGCGACAGTTGACCGGGGTGTGCTGCCCCAAATGTCTTGTTTATTTCCGGTTGACTTCCCGCTTGTTACAAATTCAGTGTCTTTTTCAGGTTTGGTGACTTCATTCTTGCGCTCCTTGCCGATAGACGAGCTCTCTGTAGAGTTGTCGGTTAGCCAGACATTTGTATCCGTGTACAATTCTGCAGCGCTCAACGTAGTAGAAAATTCTTCGATCAATGAGCTTACCGCCTCTGATGAAGCTTTGACTTCCCATGTACTTTGTGACTGCGTTTTACTCGACAATAACTCTTCCCCTTCCGCCAAGGGCGATGGGACATTTATTACCGCCAGCGGTGGTTTGTTTCTCTCTGACGTCGCTGCAGGTTTGAGCTCAATCAAGCGATTCTCATCTGTCGTCGAAAGTAAGAGCTGTTCCTTTCGATTCAAGGTGAAAGATGTACTTTCCGTCGTTTCATAGCTTAAAGTCGTCACAGCTGAAGAATAGTCTTCGTATGTGGAGTATCGCTCCTTCAGGTTCGTTGTAACTAACTCCGGTGAACCGACGTTGTTCTCTGCTTTTGTCGACGTTGCCAGATTTTCCCTCGAACTCGAGTACGAAGGCTGGCTTCGCGAGGACACAGAAGTCGAACCTGTTGCTGCTAAGATATATTCGTTGACGATCGATGTTTCCTCCGCCGGAACTGTTTTAGTCGATGACTGATGTGAAAATGTGCCGTTAGCATCTTCCTGCGTCCGTTCTAAGCCTCTTTCGCCGGGAGTGGACCTTAGAGACTGGCCGTCCATCGTAGTCATCGTTTTAGGGGAAGTTTCCGGAAATACATACTGTTTACGAGTCGTAGGTTGATCGAATGTCTCCTTCAGGACTGTTGCGGTACTTGAACTTCCGTTTATGTCAAAGAGTGTGGAGGGCTCGATTCCACCTCCTGTCGATCGTGTGTCTGGAATATCAGTACGCGTGGTAGATTTCTCTTCATCGTCACGGCTGGTAGAATGCTGACTGATATTCTTCGTCGTAACTGAGTCCACATCGTCTTCGGCATAGTTTAAAAGAGGCCTGATCGGATTCGATATAGACGCCGAAATAGAAGAGGTCTCTCTGTCTAATTCCACTAAAGAGGCAGTGGTCGAAAGCTCTATCAGAGTTGTCCTGGTCGAGGTCAAAAGATGCTCGACTTCTGTTGTCGGTTGCTTCTCATCAATTTTTTGAACGTTTCCCTCCTTGTTGGTAGAAACCGATACTGTTGTTCCACTCTCCGAAGTATCCTGGCTCTTCGTCGACTCGGAAGTGGATGAAAATCGGGTCGCTTGATCGTAAGCGACCAGCAGAAGTCTGAAGAGATGCTTGAATTTTTGCTTTACAATGGAATCTCGTGGCAAAGCGTCGCGCAGCAAGTCCAGCCTGGTCCAGTCGGATTTCAAAGCGCCGAAGGGTAAAAGATTTTCTCGTAACTGGTCAGAATTTAATGCCGCATTCCTGGGAGGACTTTCCACCATCGGCAATGTACGCAAGGATTCCTCTATACTCGCGATATCGGTCTCGATGCCATTGTCCAACGATGTCCCATTATGGTCTGCAATAAATTATGAGTCTCGTCAATAACACGACGATTAATAAAATAATGAAGCATCGGTGTCGAGGATTACATACCTGGATCCGCAGAGGCAAAGAGCAACAAAGATTGCAAGAGCCCGAAGAGAAGCACCTTTCGTTCCATGGCTCATTGGCGTACGGAATGCCGGCTTCTATTTCATTACGGCACGTTGACTGAGATGCGTCGTTGGCGAAATTTCCGTTTGTCACGTTCTTGTCTCACTCTCTCTCTACCTCTCTACATACGCTTCCTTAAAAAAACTGATCGTCGCTCGTCTCACTTGTTCTCCCTGTAATCAGATACATTCGGCGTCGCGACTGACGCACTTTTCGAGCGTATGGGTATTTGGTATAATCAAAAAATAAAATAAAAATGATTCCGCATGCGTAGTCGTATTACTCGAGTCGGCGAAATGCTTGCACGTGTTACTGGCAAACTTGGGAGTTCTAGATATTTCGCCTGATCTCCCTATGTAACAAAATTGTTAGGCGTCGTTGGCATGGCGATTGACGTGTATTGAATGGAGTTTGCTACAGTGCTAGCCGTCGAGAATCAAGCGATAGCCGATAAAGGGCAAGTTAGTAAAAACGAAGAAACTTTCCATACAACGCTCTTTTATTTTTCCTCTGTTCGCTCAATTTGCAGCTGCCTGTCGATGTCCGCGCTCGTACGAATAGGCCCGTGTGCGAAACTTTTCGAGGTCCGCAAGCGCGTTTTACTCCGTTTTAGTCGTACAATTATTAGTGATGTCTCGCATGTTACTGAGCTAACTTTCGATCTGTGTATGTGTGAGAGAGAGAGTGTGTGTGTGTGTATCGTGAGTGTGTATATAAAAATTATACATAGATTCTATTATAATATAATTACAATATAGCTACGTACATATTTATAATCACGATGGAAGTGGCCTGTTTTTCTTTTCTTTTTTATATCTGAACTAACGTTTACACCATCGAGCCGATGCAAAATTAAAACGATTGACCGTGATGGTGCAAGCGGTTTTACAAAGGTCCTCAATTTATCAGACAACGTACATCGACAATTTTGTTTGGGACTCGAACCCGCGATGTAAACTTAGCCAGTTGCGATATAAAAATCTCCATACTGCAGGTATGTACGGAGCAAGTACAGACATCTTGTATTCATTATCCTATTATGTATTCAATATTTACACTGTCCGGCTGGCCCGGGAGGACGTTCTATATCAAATAAACGACAAAACCGTTTACATTTTAATAAACATTTTATACGCTTGCAATTAATAAACTTCCGCTCGATTCGACGGTCAACAAAAACGAATCAGTCGATCAGCGGTCAAAACGAACGAGATATACAACCACCAAGCTCGAGGCAATTGGTGTACAAATTATAGATTTTAATAACGAAGAGAAACGTCACGCCGAGGCCAGAATGCGCGGTACTTCGTTAACACAATAATTAACTGTTATGCCTCAGTAACACATAGATAGTTACAAACCCTTGTAACATTAAAGGGCTCAGTTATACAACGTACAAGTTATAATATTATAACATCTCTTTCCTCTTCTCAATCGCACAGTATATACTTTACATTGTATATGATCCTATTTTTTGTATTGTTTGTCTGAAACCCTGAGACTACGATTCTACCGCCACGACGAATCTGCGTTTCGAAGAAACAAAAATGCGCGACGAGGGTTTGTCCCCCCCCCCCCCCCCCCTTTAACGAACAGAAAATTAGATCGATGAGAGGATTATTTAATGAACGCGCAATTCTATTGTAACGGTGCCAAGGTAATTAACAATTTTGAAGCGTAATTGCGAACGAGGCTAGCTCGAAGTGAGTGCTCTATGCACTACGCAGAGCGAATATCACAGTTCGATAGAGAAGTTTCTCGGCTTCGAAGAGCTTGAAGAAGGAACGGAGGCTTGTCGAGCTTGACTCGTCCTTTCAGAACATCATGATATACTGAATCGACTTCCAACGCCAATAAAAACGACAAACTCGCATTGTTTCTAAATCTCTGCCGCCTTTCCCTTGATTCAAAGCCTGTACGTGAAATCGTGGAGAACGGAAAAAATGAAGAACCGAAAAGCTAGTGACGCAACCGACAGATTCGCCGAGGCTCAACAGCCATGTTATTTCGTTATCGTTAAAACTTCATTACGCTACGTACTATATACTCGCTGTAAACGTGGTTCGTGTCGACCGAGAAAGAATTTTTCATTCTTTTGATTTGCACAATCACCAACGGCTATATCTTTTTTTTTTATAAACAAAATGTGTTAAGAATGTCTATGAGCCAAAAATAAAAAGTTTTGGTACCGTGGAATGACGCACCACGGTGAAATAAAATAAATGATTCAACGTGCGGCAGAAAACGAATCATACGGGGGAGCTGTGACACCGATCTGGTCGATCTGATAGTGGCTCTACAACGCAACACTACTTACTAGTATTATCAAATAATCTTCCGATTTTTTTCGAGACTACCCGTACGATCTCTACCGTCATGAGTTTACCTGTAAAAGACTCCTATATACTGTCGGCGGTTACGAGTCCGGCAAATGTCATTATGCGCACAAACCGCACACGGCCTTTTTATAACAATAATAATAACTAGATAATAAAGATCCCTGAATATACTCTGCTACGTTCCTCGTGGCACGCGCGAAAGATGCTGAGTGGTCACGTAACAACCGGTAAATTTTTCTCTTCGTCTCGTTCGTCGGCATCGTCCGGTCGAGAAGAGCCTATGCCGGGGCCGAATGCGTGTCGCCCGACGATGTCGAGGAAACGATAACGTGGCTTTCAAAAATGTTCTGCAAGTCCCGCACAGAAGCATACGTAATCTCTGGTATCACTGGTACGGTTTATACAAGTTTTCTGCAGAACCGCGAAAATCTCTGGCTCTTCTGACTCGATACAAATCATTGACGCTCAACGGCGAACTTGGTATTACGAGAGAAAATAAAGTAATATTCAATGTCCACTCGTTGTTCCGCGAGATGATACGCTCGCGATAGAGAACGTTCGTTAATATTACAATCGATCGTACACGATTATTGTGTCTAACGGCATCCGTTTACCTGTAAAAGGGGTAACCAACGCGGGGTCTTGCCGTTGACCCGTACGATCTCTGTCGTTATTTCGTATCAATTTTTTCACACAAAACTCTGGAACAACGAGTGGTTCGCACGAAGAGGCGACGCGAATCGCGTCCTGCACCTTGGATTCGCTCGACGCAAATTCGGTAGACAGAAAAGCCGGAGCGCTCTTCTTTCTGTACACTCGCCTCTCTCACTATCGTGTCGTCAATGACTGTACATGGCATTTGCGAGATCTATCGCTATTTCGGGGTCACCGTAACGTCGACGTGATGAATCCGATCACACAATGCCGAAGGATCATCGCCTCTCGTCGGGACATCCTCGTCCTCGTCTCATCGGTAGCAGGCCGCCTCAAGCATCTCAACGAAGAGTTTATTCATGGGTACTTTGCCGGTTCTGTATACGCTCGACCAAAATTTTCTCACGACGCCGTCCGCCTGCCTGAGACTCGGCAACACTAGGAACATGTTTTGCGTGGCTCTCAGGGCCTGACCGGGCCTAACAGCGGCCACGCAGTCCGACAACGAGTTGAGAATAGAGTCCCGGAAACGATAGAGAGCCTGAGGCTCGTCCAGCCTGACGTCGCTGTTCGTCAAAATCAATGCTTTCAGAATATAGTATTCCTCCCTGGCCAAGCTCAGTCGCTGAATCCTTTCGACGATTTGGATACACTGGATTTCAGAAAACAAAAAAGAAAACACGGTTGGAGATGCTCGCAAGAGTCTACAAAAAGAGAACAAGAAATGGGTCAAAGTCAGATGTATATACTTACGTGCGAATAAAGCTCCGAGCAGTGACACTCCCGGGCGAGTCTGTCGTCCAGTGTAAAGTCCTGAGCAAACCTGAGTCGGCCGGTGTTCGGCATACTTCTCCAAGCTAGACTAAAGGTGAGGATTTCCGCCCACGAGCTTTGCAGAAGACGCATCTGATCGTTCAATGCTAAACTACTGAATCCGGGTATCTGTTTTGCCCATCCTTTATTTTCCCGAAAAGAAGATAAAATGAAGCATAAGACTATACGCACAGTCATTGTAGAGCATGGACGTTAGGAAGAAATAAAAAATGTTTAAATTACCGATAACCCCGACGAGCTCGCGATCGTACAGATCCGAAAGCTGACCTAGCACTCGTTGATCCGTGTCCAATGTCTGCGAGAGATTGAACACTTGAAGTATGTCAGGCTCGCACGCGATCAGAGCCTCGATCATTTTGTTGTCTATAATCAGATATATGTCTATCGTCAGTGGATTATAATGAAAATTTAAAAAATGATTGAATTATTGTCATACGCAGATCAATGTCATACGTAGTGAGTATATATTTTGACGACACGAAGCAAGTTAACAAGACGCGAATGCGTGTAATATAAAACCTAAACAACTTACTTGTCGTTTCGCCCGCTCCCGTCATTCCTACGTTGGCTTAAAACATCAAACAAAAAACAAACAAAAAAAGTCATTTACACATGTCACACATGTAGTTTTCGCGATAGGCATGCGATGTATTTTGTCAATAAAATTTTCAAGAAAAAAATTAATTATGTTGTCGATTGTATGTAATTTATGTATGCTCAACAGATGCATGACTAAGGAGTTAAATTGAGAGGCAACGACGTTTTTTTTTATATTTAAAAAGAATAATTATAATATGTTTACCTTCCAAAGTGGTCGTCTTGACGGGCAGATATGGATCGGTAGCTCTTCTGTATTTCTGTCTTCCACCTCTGACCCGATCGAGTCTGACGCCTTCCTTGAGCATACCCTGCCTCAGACACTTCTGGAATCTGCACGCCTGGCAAGCCTTTCTTCTGCGTTTGTTGATCTCGCACTCCCCGTTCGCCGGGCAGGTGTACTCTATATTGCCTGTAAAATTGCTCGCTATTTTATCATATCGTTCACGCTCCTTTCCCAGATAGCACCGCAGTGATAGCCAATGATAAGACCATCGTCGCGAATCTACAACTCCGCTTTCGAAATACTATATGAGAAATTGGGGAGGGAAAAAAATTGAGATGTGCTGCCGTGGCTATCTGGAGAGGTATTCGAACGGAATCCGCGGTGAGACCGCATGCCATATAGACATCGACCAACCTTGTATCGTCCTCTTGAAAAATGCTTTGCAAGCCTCGCAGGACGCTACTCCGTAATGAAATCCACTGGCAACGTCACCACAAACGAGACAGAGCCGCCTGGGCATCATGTCATCCTCCTTCAAGCCAGCCTGCAACCGAGAAAACGACGTCATTGATCATTTTAAACGTACCGGATGATAACACTTTTCGTTTATAGAAACTATATATCGTATAGGACAACATCGGAAAGCAATGAATAAATTATCCGGCAATTACGTGGTCGGTCGGAACGACCAGAAGTTTTGCGTTCTCGTATCGAATGAACGGCCGTCGAGTTTGCCTTAAATATTTCAGACGACGTTTAACAATGTCCGACGGGGTCGGACAGCTTTGTTGCCGGCAAGGACACGGGTTTGCCGGAAGGAAATCGTTCCGTTGGCAATGTCACACAAAATCCCGTGTAAAAAGAAAATTACTAGAGGCGTTACCTCGGGAGTACCGAGTGGCTGTGTCGTCGATGAACAGTGCTGCATCTCGGGACTGCCCGGACTCGTTCCACTTCCACCGTAATCCTGCATATCCATTTTCCCACAGAGGGCCTTGAACGAGATAATAAATTAATTGATAAGCTTGTTTCTTTCTATGTATCTACGATAATTGCTATCCGTGGTATCTTTGTTCAATGAATAAAAATTACCTCCTGATGCTGGATGGTGGTGCTCGGCGAACATACTTGGTGATAATTTTGCGTTGGCGTTGTCGGATTCTCAACTTCTTGCTTTATGCTCGGCATCGTTCTGTTATTTCCGATCATGTTCTCAACGGCGTTACCGGACATCATGCAGACCTGGAAAGTAACAACGACGAATGTTCGATGAAAATTAATTTTTAAATTGATCGAATGGTAAATATTAAATCGGGATTCGAGAATGAATTCTCGCAAAGCTTCGCGAGTACCCGAGTTGAAGATTCTATTAGTCAGGGAGTCTCAGTCCTGCTGGTGCGCGCTCGCATCCGATTGCACTTTTTTTATGACCACTATTTTTAAGCTCGAGCGATCCCCGAGCATTTTTAGAACCCAGCCGCTTGTAAAATCGTTCGATATATACGCGGTGGTTTTTTTCCCAGCCGTTCCGGCGAATCGAAAAATTTTGCTCACGTTTTCTGGCCACCTCAAGAAAAAAAATTACGTGCTCGGTTCGCCCGGCTGTACCTCGCGGTTTCTTATCTTCAACAACATATCGCAGACAAATTTGCATCAATCAGGAGTTGTTTGAATCTTTCACTACGATAATGATATTAGCCTGTCGTGCCACTCGCATTTATCGTTTCGCAGTTTCGTTTCGTTTCGTTTCGCATTTGAGACGTATCAGATACGTTTTTTACCCGATTTGAAATATGCCATTTTCAAATCAGAAGTGATGTGACAACGACACATTTAAATTCCCCTCGAATGTAGCTAGCGACAGAAACGGGTGAATCAAGGAAGACACGGAGAGTCTAAGGCGGTAAGCCGGCAAGCTCGTATCTCGTTGGCCTTGAACCTGACTTATCGAAACGCCGCGACAAAGTCGTCGGATACAATCGACGTTCCGCCGAACCGTCGTGCCGCTCAGTGTTGTTCGAGTACTTGTAATCTTATCTACGAGCGAAACCGTCGTTTGAGCTATGATCCGCGAGGATAATGAGATTCCTAATCAACCGAATAAATAATCCGAACGAAAAGCATCCAAGAGATTATAGTCGAATACAGTATTCTTCTTCCTTCACTTGTAAACCTCTCGATAAGAACAATAATTACTGTTATAATAATTGTTTAATATGTGGGCGTGGGCCGACGGTCCTCTACGTTCTACTCTATGGACGATGACGATGCATACTCCACGCTTGTATTGGCTTAAAACATAATGACGTGCGAGTTTGCGGGTCGTGAAAGCTGTACGGTTCGCGCGAATGAGAGGCGTTTCTCCCAGAACGGCCCTACAGGCGATGCGGCGAGATTTCGCGAGGAGGGAGAAAGTAACGGTGCGAAAGGGTTGCGTAAGTTCTGGGCAGAGTGTGTTCCATACCGCCCTCACCGTTGATGCTGCTACTGGCTCGAGACACTTGCCCCGCTTCTCGGATCCCCCGCGATATACCTCGTTGACTATGCCCGTCTCTCCCGACGGTCGAATGGATAGAAGAAAAGACGACCGTGCCGTTGCCAGAGGGAGGAGAGACGAGCTTGGGCCGTCGTCGGCCTTGAACTTGGCTTTCCTAAGAGCGTGTCGAGGCGCGCTCGCTTAACTACCCGAAGGCCAACGGCGGTGTACGATGGACGCGCCATCGCAATTTTAGACGCCCGATCGTCGGCGGAAACGGCCGACGTCGGTGCGGCCTTGAAAATCCAACTGTGACGCGCCGGACCGGGCGTACAACCGCGCGCGCACACATCGCTCAGACACCTCGTCACCGTCGGGCGGACACACGCACTCGCTCCCTCGCGACCCACTCGTCGAATAACTATTTCGTCGCCGTAGATCTCACCTTAACAGGCAAAAAATAAAAATAAACATGTAAACATATGAGCACAGTTTCGTTCGTTTTTTTTTTCTATCGAATCTTTGTTAAATAAATTTTTTGACTGGTCTCGAAGTGTGGCAACTCTCGTTACGGCTGCAGTTGCCGAGACTCGAGTTTCACCGGGTCACGTTAGTTCCTATTTTTAACCCACCCTTTAAGTGGCCGCAGCCACGAAATGCCGTTGCAAGGCGCTTCTGGAACATGGCGAAACACATTCTCCAAATTGCAGGCGAAACTGACGTTTTCACAGCAGCGAGACACGACGAGGGAGAGTCGTGAAAAATATACGCGGACGGAAAAGCGGCTTTGAGGTTTGGTCGAGCGATCGTGATTCGGCGTATCAAAATGTTTCAAAGTCCCGTCGCGCTCGTCAGTCTCGTTTTCAAACTGGTCGATTGCGTAAGTGCCGATGCCGAGCGGAATCTATGAAGCAAAAAGAACGGTGGAAAAAAAATTTCACTGCCAATGCATATACAGCGTAGCGCATACGCGGTTGCTACGTGACGAAAGGATTCGACGGGGATTGGTCATACCCCCGCTCTACCTGCTGCTGTGCACAAATTGTAGAAGCATCGAATTATCTCGCACGTAGAAAAATACTTCGATGCGCCAACCAACTGCATTTTTTTAATGAACGCCGGCCAATTAATTTCGTTGGCGAAGAATTAATTTGCTGGAGCTCGTCGAACGTTTGTCCTTTTGCGAATGTTATTGCCGGCTGAAAATATTTCACCGTGGTAAATCGAGTGCAGATAGTAAACTCCGTTCGACGCAACATTATCGCAGAGACTGTATATGACTGGACTCCCCGAACAGCTGGTTTTATCGTGGTCCGCGGTTTCACCGGAGCTTTATCCGTTGCCAGGGGAATCGCCAATCTCAATCTCCTATACAATGATCTTTGGAATTTCCTGATTGTTACCTGAATACCCGAAGAACATGCCAGCTATGAGTTTTGCAATAAGAGATATTGCACGTACGCTGCTGACGTTGATAGACGCGTTTATGAGCTGCTAATAGCTTTTACAAGATGCACGCTAGTATATCGAATCGAAACGAATTGAGCACTATCGCACTTGAGACTCTGAAGCGCGTCGAATTAGCACAAAGTACGTAATTATTATTAATTGTTTATTTTTATTGATAATAACAATGATCATTGTTATTATTATTAACTGGCGATGGAAAAATCTTGTTTTCAAGTAA
This sequence comes from Amblyteles armatorius, assembly GCA_933228735.2. Classification (NCBI taxonomy): domain Eukaryota; kingdom Metazoa; phylum Arthropoda; class Insecta; order Hymenoptera; family Ichneumonidae; genus Amblyteles; species Amblyteles armatorius. Next base: position 484,601 of record OW121689.1, on the reverse strand, counting down.
TGATAAGCGTACGGGTTTTCCTTACGTCGGGAAAGGTATATTTACCTAGGACAAATTCGAATACTAGCTTTCATATAATTAGACATGTAAGCATCCGGGCACCCGAAAGATTTTTCAAGAAAGCCACAACCCTGACCACTCCAAGCCTCCCGAAAATCGCGCGGCTATCTTCAAACCCCCTGGGGATCAATATACGAACGACCGCTCCTGGATTTTTTTAGGGGCGGTGTATCGGGTGACTGTAATCAGAAGGGCGTGTCTTCTGGGTTTACCCGGAGAATACTACACCCTTACCATTTTCCTTACGGAGTATCTTTGTCTAACCGAGATTTTCGTGTTTTTCCGAAAACATGGATTTTTTTTCGCTTCGTCTATTCGGCCCCTTTATCCGTGACTCTACATAAAAGCTAAGAGACACCACTTTTCGTACGCGACACAACGGATACGACAATTTCGTACATACGGCGCGTTTTAACTGGTTTTAACGCATAGAGAGTCGTACTTGCTCTGTCGACTCTCCAAGCTTACGAACTTCACAGAACACGAAAGTGTTCTTCTCGAGATACGAAAAGTCGTCCCTCGTGTCTTACTTCGACACGGAAAAAGGGATTTCAGGTGGAATGATCGTTGGCACCGGTGGATGACAACGGAGACAGATTGAGGTAAGGCGAGAGGGTGGAAAAAGAAAAACGCCGGAATACTCAAGTTTGCAGATGGCCGAATCGATATTGCGAGGATGAAGACCCTGGCTCACGGCGAAGGCCACGGCCTTCGGAGGATCGCTACTGCGCGAATGAGAGAGGCTCGACCTAATTTCGACGAACACCCGAGTAACTTGGTCGTCGAGAATCGCCCGATTGTTTTTACATTTTTCACCGTAAATCAACTCCCTATCGTCATTTCCCTGGAATATCATCGAGGTATTCTGGGGCACTTCTCGTCCATCACATCTATACGTATGTTTGTGTTCATTCGAAAGATTCTTCTATATTTGGCGAAGATAACACATTCAAAGAAATCCTATCTTTGAAGAAAACGCTGAGCAAGCATAGCGGATCCTGCGAAGGAATATCATTTTCGGCAGAACTCTCTCGTCTCTCGGTAAAGGAGGGGGGGAGAGAGATCGTTCTATTCTCGCGCGTGACTCTGACGGACTTGGATTCGCTGTGGCTGGGGGCAAGAAGAAAAATAAAAAAAGAGAATCTTGCAAGCGGGAGACATAAGAGAATGCGATGAGGAAAAAAAACTGAAAAGAGTCTACCAGGTTCGGGAGTCGGGTTGTAGTTGAATCGTTTCATCGGGCCCGCGCGCGCACACACACACATCGAGCTCACAAGCGCGGGCTGATTCGGCTTGATTGGATTATAGAATTGTGCTTTTCTTTATTCCTCTTGCCAATCAGACGACATAGTCGTTGCGTGAGATTATACAATGTATTATTACGAAGCTCCGTTCGAATTCTACTTAGGATCAAAATGTCACAGACTCTGTACCACCGAACGTTCCAATCTACAACCGACGAAACAGATCGCAAGATTTTGGCAATACAATATGTTTTCATAACTTTTTACTATTTTTCTTCAGATAGTACCACGTACTACGAATATTGTTATATTTACTGTACGGATTGTATCTGAATAATAAAAAGAAACGAAAAAACGTACATTTGTTGTTACAATTATTATTGATTGCGTGTCGTTATTACACCTTAGAAACAACAAATTTCTATTATTGTCGTTGAGTCTATAGAAAGTATCCAACCACTGTTCGGCAACATAGATATTTTAGTGTATTGTTTGGCACAAATCGAGCCGGCGAATAATAAGCGTTGGTCCCACCGGATTGCGCAATGGGACGTACGGAAATTGTGAACGCAGCGCTTTCCTGTACCCCGTTGTACTATGTATATCGTACAGAGCAGGTACAGTATCCTACAGTTAGCGATCTCTGCTCCGGAGGGTTTCGTAACTCTCGTCGGAGTGGACTATGAGTTACCTTGACGCACATTCCCTTTCTAGACGATCGGCAGCTCGGGCATGTGTCTTTTCGTTTTTACAGTTCACAAAACTGATCGCCGTACCGCGGGGGAAACGAGCGTGAAATGCGCTGTATCAGCGAATTCGCGATCACAAATTATGATACCGCTATCGTCGATCATTGTCGCGTAAAATTGTGATCGAGCTCCGAACTTCAACGATAGAATACGTCGATCATCATACTTTGTAAAATATCGAACACTTCGACCGTCGGAAGAATATTGTCCAAGGTTAGGGCCAGCGAGCGAGCGAGTAGCGAGAGAACCGGGCTGTTCGGCAGGGGCGGGAGGGGGGAATGACGTCACCGACGTCTCGTGGCCTTAAACTTGACTCGGCTCGCGTCGCCGACGGCTTCCCCCGGTTGGTGGCTCGTACATCGGGCGCGCACCGATGTGGTGCGACTCCCCGCTCGGCCAAGAAAACAGAGATACGGAATATTCCCCGTCACCTCCGCCGGAGACTCTCGACGCTCCGATGTTTCGAGTTCAAACTCTTGAATTATCCATTCGAACCTGACATCCGAATGCGTTGCATTACATTTTTTGTTTTGTTCACGAAACGCAATACATTTATCCAACAGCCGCCGGGGGCCACCTAGCTCTGAACGCGTACCCGACGAATCGCTCTCTGTATCCGTATCACTGAACCTCGTTTATTTCTCCACCGATTAATTCTCCACGTGGGTCGGCCTCGCGAGGAAATACCGCACGGGGAGTTCAATTCACACACTGATGAAGGAAAAAAAAAAAGGAAATGTTACCCAAGATGTAGGAGATTATCGGCTGTAACGACGCCGGGAGGCAATTGAGAAAAAACGGAAGTACAAGTACAGTACTCGAGAAACTATGTCCACCGTGCGTGCAAAAATTGATTTCGCACCACTCGGAAAGCCTCTTGCGAATAATACGTGACGTGACGTCGTTCGGATATTCCGATTTACGGACAATTATAAAGATTCAACATCGGAACCGCGATACCACCTTACGTCTTCGCCTTCCGACGGTAAGCGACGTGTCCGTCGCGAGTCGTTGCCATTGGTTGTTCAAGGAAAGCGTGTTCGTACGTTTTGCGAGTTTCGGACGATATTACGCAAGGACAAAACAGCCGTCGGTAAGACCGGCGCGCGGATTAGACAGAACGAAAGGGAACGAAAGGCAGCGACACGCTCCCGAGGGGACTGTTGATCTTTACGAACGGGCTCACCGGTGCGATCTTCAAAACAGTTTTTTGTTTTCCTTTTTTTCCCCCTCGGCTATCCGCCCGCTGGAACGAAGGAATGTCCGGTTCTTTTGTGAAAACGACACTTGGAGGAATTCAGTTAAACCTGTTTGATCACATTAACGAGATGCTCGATTAGCCAAATCGTATTAATTCCGACACCCCCGGAGTCGTCAAACGTGCCGAAGAATTCTTCCAAGTGCGCAGGGGTGCGTCCACGAAGACACGAATAATCGGAGAATTATAATACGATCGGGCGAGTAAAACAACGAAATCGCGCTCACCGACCGCTAGATTATCGAACGTAAACAAATAATTCGTTCGTACGATTTTTATCGAGAAAGCGGTAGGTTATTTTCAATTACGAAGTTCGTAGTAACGTTCAGAGATAGATGGTGAGTAAATGTATGAGCGACGATTTTAATACCGTCCATAATTGCAGCACCTACCACGTCGTATATCCAGGCGTCCATGGCTGTGCCGTACATTCCTCGTAGACTTCGTGGTTGCGCTACAGTCCCCGACAACTCTAAATCCCTTGCTTTTTTAGGATTTTTTTGACAATTCGTTCTCTTTTCATCTATCAATTATCCTATGTTATTACAAACTCCCACGCCGGATTCTCGGTACAGCGATTTACACACCGAATCCTACCCTCGGCACCGATTCGTTTTTTTTTTTTTTATGTTTCTATCAGCGAACACGAAACGGTTACGAAACGGTGGGTATTACTTTGTAACACACGCGTGTGACTCGCGGCAGCGATAATTACAAAAAACGTATTGGTCAGAATAATTTAGACGCGCGTGCGCGCCCGCGCGCTACGGTCTACTGTATGTAGTGTATACAGTGAAAAGACGATGTATAAAGTAACGAAGGAGGCAGATGCTTACGGCTGGACGGGCCGCGCGCGACTGTGCGAATGCCGGTGCCGACGCAACTCGGTGTGTTGTGACACAACGGCATAACGCGCGCGCGGGCTACCAGCCACCTCGAATCCACGATTCTTGAGGATACACTTTATGGAATGTATAATACACGCATACAATACGGGCCTATCAGAATCGAAACGCTTTACGTTGCTGATGTATCGACGATACACAGATGTGTAATGTACGATATGCACGGAGTGTAAGCTATGAGAATTGCGGGTGCAGGAGAGCTAATCTCTTAATGGTACGTGCTGTCTCGTTGTACCGCATATGTTCGTCGATAGGCATACATGCAGTAGAGTAACCATACATAGTGTTCCGTGGCTGACCGAACAATGCACCGCTATCCACAAATTCGGCAACTCTGTTTTTTTTACGTGCAGTAGAATCGTTCATTTTTTATTGATATTCGATGTATTGCTTGATAATCCATTCGAAACATGGAATTTCAATAACAAATCCATAGTATTGATAGTGCATATTTCATTTCAGTGGATTGTATCCTGCTTCATCGACGCTTCGCTCTTGTCGTTCGTGGTGACGAATTAAATAGGATTTTGCTTCCTCCAGGAGGAAGCGAACCCGATTTTTTTTTTCATCTCCCTCAATGATCCCATATCTGAGAACAACTACGACGTAGAGTACGTAACGTACGGACGTTCATCGGTACACTGTAACGGTGGACGATATCTCATGCAGAGTAGTACGCTGTTACGCTTTTAGTATATAACTAACCGTGAGGTGGATAAGTAAAACTGGCAGATATTACGGCTTCCTCTTATCGACTACTGTCGCACACTTGGGATCCATTACACAACCAGCGCACGACCCTCGGTCCCTCCACCTCTCTCGGGAGCTTGCGTATATATCTACAACCGCTCGGACTCTAGTACCGACAAGTGAAATTCTTCTATTTTTAATTCCGCGAGTCGACCGGCGTGGGAGTGGCAACGACTTGGAGAATTTTTTTCGGATGTGTTTATCTGTCGTCCCGGTCGCACTGCGATAATGAGTGTTTTTCGGACCGTGACCTTGAAATACAGCTGACTAGATTATACCGCAAATGTTTTTCGTCAATTTTCACGAGAATAAAGAATATTAAAACAAGATTGTAAAAACATTTTTGAAACGGCGTGGTAAGAGACGATGCCGGATTGATCGGCTGTGAGGCCGAGATGACCTCGAGAGAGCTTGCGCCGCTAACGACGCTCGGAGAAAGGAGGAGTGTAGATACAAAAGCCGTGTGAATAAACGAGCATCATCAAGCGGGTCGGGCCAGCCGTGTGCCGTCTCGGGCGAGCGACGAATGATCGATCGTTCCGAAAGCAACTGAATTAACAATGATCGAGGCTCCACCGATCTTGGGTGTAACCGAGAGAGAGAGAGAGACAGAGAGAGAGAGCACACGATCTCGTCAGATAACGCGTTATTCACTCCCCGCTGTTTCTTCAAATATTAATCGGGAGCCAGCAAGTGTGCCCGAATAGAAATATCGAGATTACGACGATTCGATTTTGCCGACTCGTCTCGCATCCCGAGCCCAAACGAGTGTGCCACCGCGAGAGAGACCTTGAGGCGCGGAAACGCTCCAATCGCACGCCCGATGATCTTGAATTTTCAGCTGCAGAAGATGCGAGCGACGCGGCGCAATTGCCAATTGATTATAAATTGTAATTCACTCCACGGCGCAAATGAGCAAGTGGAAATGTCCAGGGGCCAATGGAAGCCTCGTCGTCGAATCGGTCTGCCAGGTGTCCATTTCCGATTACACTATCTTATGTACCTCGTCTTTTTGATGAATTATTATAGTTTTTTCTCCTATTGCTCAGTGTGTTCTGGCGAAGGAGGCGAAGATCGATATTATGTGCAACGGTTGAATCAAGAATGGCAATAGAATTTAAAGAAATAAGTAAATAGTAAATCGATGACATTGCGTTTAGATATGCACATATCATGATTGCAGAAATATATTAATTAACTGTACGACGCATCGGCAAATAGGATTATAATCTCGATCGAGGAGTTAATCGTTCGGAATATGCAAGAGATAGCGATAAGATACGGTCCACGTAAGATTCAATTGCTTGAGCTTCGTTAATCCGATCGGTGTTGATCGTTCGGAATGCAAGATGACAAAGAGGATAAAGAAATTAACGTTCTTTCAGGGCATCGCTTCATTTTCGCAAATCCGCACATTACACTCTGTCACGTAAATATTTCGATCACACGAAGAGGGCGTAACAGGGTCGTGATAGTAAAAAAAAAATGAAAAGATAAATAATTTTTTTTTATCTGAAGAATAATCATTATCGTAGTTCTGAAAATGTTGACATAACGGATGAGTATTGGAAGAAAGTAAGAGTGCGTAGTCGTCGTGCCAAGCCGCAAAAACCCTACGACCCTGTGCGCACGAGATACTCTATATTTTAGCGTTGGTGCGCGGCAGAGTAAGGCTGGGAAGATATAATATTACACAGTAACACATAGCCGAGACCCAACAGATCGAGGAACACAGGCGCGAGGGCGAGTATAGAGCAGGATCGCGAAGCGTTGCAGGGTCAGGCGAGTCTCGGAGGGGGGAAACACCCAGCGGAGTGGGGGACACTCGTGGCCTTGAACTTGTCTGTGCCGTCGATTTTTGCGCACGACAACGCGTCGCTCGCCCAAAACAGCCCACCGGTGTATGCTACGGGACGGACGACGGGGATTTATCAGGATTACACTCCGTTTGTTCCTAGGCCCGAGATCTCCTAATCTAAGCTCAAATTCGATCGCTGTTATATTTAATTTATCATTGAGCGAACGGCCAACGAGAATCCGGGTTTATTTAAACTTTTGTAGGAACGAAAAACAGTAGGAAAATAATAGTGGAAAGATTTGTGAATGTCTTCGAACCGTTGCCTGTTCGGAATCTACAGAGAGAGAGAGAGAGAGAGAGGACTCGCGAAGATTTCGTCTGAAAAAACTTTATTTCGTGCTCACGTTCAACGAGCGGGCCTCTCTATATACCGGAGGGTTAAGAGCATCGGACAGTAATTGGACTACCGCAATGTTGTCTCAGTTGATGACTGCGAAGATGAAGGAGCTTCGGAGCCAGAGATCGCGTAAGCAATCGTGACTTCGGACTCTGAAAGATCATACTCCGTGACGAAATTAGAAACGAAGATAATACTCGGGTCGTTTGATCTTGCGCGATCGCAAAATTGTACGCCTAGCTTTACTCTTTCGTGCTCTCCGTGCGCGAGGTTTATCGTAAGGGGCGCACGAGATAAAATTAAATGAAATCTCGCGTCAATAAGAGCATACATATTATTCGGGATTAATTGGCGAGCGATTCTACGAATCGTTTTCGGTCTGGTTGTTATGTGGATAGACTCTATTGAAACGTCACGATCGAAAATGATTTAAGGTTGGTAATGGCCAAAAGAATTTTTTCACAAAACAAATTTTTGTTTTTCTCGCTGAATGCAACAGTTGTTTTATGATAAGATCGAGAGATTGGTATATCAAAAAAATTACTGATGAATTCCGGAGGAAGTTGAACAACAAAAAACCAAGATAGGCATACGGCAACATGCACTGTAGTCGGTCCCAAGAAAAAACCCACGAATAAGTACGACAAAGAAGACCTTGAAAAGAGTTTCGCAACGACAGCCCACTCGCGGGGGCGCCTGTGCTATAGAATGCATTAGTAAATTCTACGGTACGTCGAAGACTAAATGGTAGGGTGAAAAACGCTCGCGAGCCAAAACAAAAAAAAGATGATTCGGCCGTTTCCTCAATTAAATACCCATCTATATGCAATTGCGAGATGTTTCGCCAGAGGTGTCTACCACGAACGAGAGAGCTCGCAGAACGCTTTGAAAAAGTGAAAAGAAGCCGGTTGGCAAAACGTCGAGGTCCTCGCTCGTTGGTTATCTCGTGTTCTAAAAATAAATCATAAATGTTTACGAGAGGGACGCCGTGTGGATGAGTATAAAATTTATCTTTGAGTTTTTAAAGCCTCGCGAGAAGTAGAAGCTCCATGATAGAACGCAAGAGTTAAATATAAAAGAAAACCGGCGATTCTGCGGTTACTCGAATGAATGGAGAAAGCAGAGAAGTTTGAAAAACGCACGTTGTGTATTTTGGGACGATTCGAAAAGGTCTGAAGGAGTACAAGTACGAATTTATCCGTGTTGGTCGTTAATGGGATTATAATTTCGATGCAGATCGGCAAAACATTGTAGGTAATAGGAGACTGTAGCATTATGTCGAAAAGGGAGGGAGGGGGTGGGGGAGGTGCTTTCATGTTTGCACAGATCGTCTCGCGGCTCCCATCAGTTACACGGAGTCGCGGGGTTGAGGTAGGCAGTAGACCATCTATGCCGGCGGAAGCCCGATCGATACGGCACTCTCGCTTTCTCATGCTCCCGATATAAACGAGTTGTACTATACATAGGTATGCTCGCTCTACACCGTGCGTAAACGGTTGTGCGGCTCTGATATATGGACACGTAGCCTCGCTCGACCTATATATAACCCGTCACCCTTCAAAAGTAACGACGAACATGTATCAAAAGAAATTGTTTAAAACTCAATAAAGTGCGGATCTCGTTAACGCGGGACCCGATGGATAATTTGTTTACCGCTAGGGCCAAATCTGTCCTGCTCCTCGCCTTGCGGCGAGTAATTTATTAAATCGCTGTGACTTATAATGCCACGAGATTGCCAATGTTGTGGCACCCGACAGTCTGTGTGCGTAATGTCAATAACTTCATTTCCATATGGACGAATGAAGTTAAATATAAATTACGTTCACGGACCACGCGCGGAAGCGGTATGAAGACCGAGTTGTGACAAGTGCAAGGGCATGTTTGTTCGTGCGTGCCCGACGAGCAGCGCCATATGTCAGCACGCCAATACGCCGTCAAAACCGTGAATCAGCTAACGCCAGTACAACTCGAATTAATAAGAAAAAAAAAATTATCCGAAAAGTTATTCAATGACCGTGACCAACGCAATTCGAACGGCATTGCCTATGCATTGCCGCTCGTTTAGATAAGTGAGTTGCAGGTTTTTCCTTTACTCGTGTCAAACGCAGCATGGTACGGACGTCCCTAACTAAAAAGCGCGTTTCGTTTGATACGCGCAATTTTCTTTCATGATAATATGAAATGTTCATACAATCAAACTAGCTAATTCGAGCGTTACAAAATACTGACGATAAAGAGCTCGATACGAATAACATGTAAAGAGGAAATGTTTTCGTTCACAATAAGAAGACGGTGAAAGAGAATATGTTGGTCGAGCGAAAAAAAAAAGAAAAAACGACTGAACCGTGCTATTCCTTTTCGGGTATCCAGTATCGAGTCTGTCATCTCGCGAGTAAAGAGAGAGGGTTTCATAACCGGAGTCTATCCTCTCGCGTGGAGTAGAATCAAGGTCGCGACGATTATTGTGAAACAGACGAATGACGTGCGTCACATTTGCCCGCGAATGAATAGACGTTTTGCGCGACTAACAAACGACGGGAAAGACGTCGAACGAGATACGAAGAAGCGGAACACGTATCAGAATCCGGCAGTTTCGTCGAGCATCGTCCAGGAGTTCGGAAACACGGGAATTCCTTCAGGGATCGACGAAAATCACAATGTACACACAAATTTGTAACAAAGATGGCCACCGCGATATTGGCACTTCGCAAGTTAGATCACTGTTCGTTCCACGGGAACAAGGTAACGGCGAATTCTTATCCAGGACAAACGTGACACGTTTACTCACCTCGACATCTGTGTCTCTGCGTCGACCGTTCCCTCGCACACTCAGTGGATTGTTTGTTTTCCGCGAAAATTTGCGAATAAACCGAGCAATGGCCGATTCCACGGCTCACTAGAAGCAGAAAACTCGGGAATCGCGCGAGTGCGATGCGAGTGGCGCCATGACGCGCTCTCGTCCAGAAAATGCAACAGTGAAACTAATGTTGGCCTCTCTAGCGGGAAGGTGCTGACCCCTAGCGACGTCAACTCGAATGAATGTGACGCTCGCCGAGGAGATTCGCATGCAGAGATGCTCTTCCGACCGCTTCTAGTTTGCTCGTTCTTTTGTCGACACGTCAATCGTGTAACGATGATGCTCGTCGCTATGATTCTCTTGAATGTCGTCCTTTTTTAAACAATTCTTCTGTAAAGGTAGGCTTCCCGTGCCCTCCCGAATGTACACTCTACAACACACACATGATACAGGGAAGCGGATATACAATAATTGATTTACACAGACAATGGTTGGTTACTGTATTGAATAACTTGTATTTGAAATATCGACACGTAATGGCGAATACGTATTAATAATGACCATTCATGATGCATGTTTCTTTTTTTTTCTTTCGTGTTTGTACGTTACTGATCTATCAGATCTTTAATATTTCGCAATCGACTTGATCACTCGACCACGTACTATCAAAACTAGGCCTAACGATCATTCGAACGTACGTGCGCTTCTTCAGTCTTTCCGGATTGATAACGAGACAATCGTCGAGCCATTTAGCCAAATGGTGCATGTCCGACGGAATAAGGAGAATGTGAGGCCGTTGATACATCATGGCGTATTTCTCCCAGAGCCCTGTGTCCACGTTCATCTCGTTCGACGGTGGATAGAGCGGATAAAAACAGGCTTGGGACAATACGTGGTCCACTATTCGAGGGAGACGGTCCAACCCTGTCATGTTCCTGTAATCACGAACGTTCATAATTCGTACACGCGAGTATTTAAGCGTGAACGGTCTACGCGATTGTGTATCGTTGACGCACAAAACCTACCGGCTCATTTCTTCTTTGCTCAAATGTCGAATAATGTCGGCCGACGTCATTCCAATCGTCAAACCCTCGACGTCGAGCATGCAAGGGTCTGTCATGAGATGAAGATTCGGACTTTGCATAAACTTTGGAAGAAAATATTCAGGTGTGGGATAGACGGGATCGTGGTGAGCGTCGTTGGACGAAGGGACAAGCACGACCTGCGTGCATTTGCTGAAATGTACAAACATAAGTAATATCAATATACGCGTCGCAGCTAGGAAGCATTTTATATTTATGGAGATCATTTTTTTTCTTTCTCTCGACAGTTTATCATCGTACCCTTTAATATATTTCATTACTTTCTCGATAATGTTCTCGAACAATTCTTGAAAAGTCTCGTGAATCGTAGCGTTTCGAATAGCCGGATGATTTACCGACACGAAAGGACCGATAAGTATGAGAACGTGAGGTTCTGCCTCGGCGACACTGTTCATGAGGTCGAAGAGCGGTTGGTAATCCAGGTTCTCGCGGTCGGTGAAGGGCCCCGCGGCCACAACGATGTGCAAGTTTTCTTCGAATTTCGGCTTCGGGCATGGGGGTATGTGACGGGATGTGAAGAGTCTCTCCGCAACCAATGAATTTCCGGTTGGATTTGTGCCCTCAACGGCTATCAATTGTCCCGGGAATATGGAGTAGCTCTGCACGTTGCTCAGATCCAATTGTACAGTCCCGAAATCGTTAACGTGAGCCGACATCTTGCAACCCTCGAGCATGATCGTATTGGTTGTGAGACGATCTTCGGTTACGCACAAAATTCTTCCCCATGTGCGAAACTTCGTCTGCGACTGCGTTCTCACGTTCGACGTTGTCGCGAGAGCGTGCTCGCCTTGATTTTTGCTCCAGCCGCTGCAGAGCCTAGCACCGAACTCGCGACATACTAAATTCAAATTGGCCACTTTTTTCGAGAGCAATTCGAACATGTACGTCGGTTGAGATTGCACATGAGGATCAGCGGTTTTGGCGATGCGTACTTCCATCGTGTTACCGGCCTTCCAATCGCGTACATCGCGACCGCATTTGAACATCACATCCTTCCCAGACTCGCCGCTGAGAATTCTCCTCGGGATAGAGCTGAAAAAATTAGAGATCGTTATAGTCCGCGACGCTACAGTTTTTACCGATCGTTAGACAGTTTTATTAACCGTACAATACTACCGATTTTTCCGAGATACCAGCTGCGGAGGAGTCATTGTCCAACGCTCGTATCTTATTCTCCCGTGCATACGTGACGTCCGCCCCATCGGGACTTCTCAACCTCTTGACCTGCTCGAAAACAAAAGGATCATATTCTACGAGGAACGTAACGAACATGAGAATAAACATCGGCCTGCCAAAATGAGCTACGGGAATGTCTCTGACGCTGCAACATAAACGTTCAATAATGTTTTACGGCGTGACCAGGCGAGCTATTAGTTTCGATTGATAATTGGCGAACTCCGTATCCCGTAGACGAGTGTGTATCTAGTCACGGATATTTATAATGACGTGCACCAAATTCATACTCGTCTATGGGATTGCCTTCATGGCTACGGGCGATCTGAAACAAAGGGTCGCCCCGTTCGCTCTTTTTCTCTTTCTCCCGACCCATTCGGTATGCCACTAATTGAACAATTTAATTGTTCGTTTCTACTGATTCTAGAACCGCCTCCATCTCGACGAAGGAATCGATTATGATTGGCCGGTAAGTGGACGCCGAGACGCTTCGTTAGAAAGGCGTCCGAATGAGAACCACTGGTACGCTTGTCGAAGCACCTGCGGCCTTGGAACCACCGGGAAACGTTGATTATTTGTTGTTTATACCCGAACTTGCTTAATGAGTGTGGATCTAGTCACACCTTTGACACATGCGCACTAGACCATCACTCACTCAGCACGCTGGATAAAATCAGTGTCAATCTTCTTATTTCATCTTAATCCATTCCACGATTCGTCGCTCCTCTTATCGCTAATTATTTTTATTATCCGCGAAGCGTTCTCGTATCTAGCTTCGTATTAACATAATTAGTACAGCTGGATGAAAGAGATAGAGAGAGAGAGAGAGTCACGCGGTGTTTTATCGTCGGCAACAACTTCGCAACCTGTTGCTTTCTCGGCCCGCGCAACGGTTGAGGGGGTGGAATAGCGCCTGCTTTGTCCCCATGCGTTCGCCACAGCCGCGGCACCAAATAAACTGAGAGAGCATTCCAAATCGGCAATCTCCCTCGTACGCGGAGAGGACGAACGCAAACGCTACTGTAGCTCTCACGAGGCACACGAGAAACCAGCGACTCTCTTGAGCTCTCTCGTCGGCCGAGATGCGGGGAGGTTAACTGCCGTTAACCTGCGTCGGCTCGGGGAACGAGAGCGCGCGTCAGTTGTGCGTCGTTTTCTTCGATCAGTCTCGGCGGACTTTTGTGTTACATATATACGAGTCTCTTTATGTTACTGGTGCTTAAAGGCTTCGAATTGGTGCATCTGCACTGCCTTCGCGTGTGTACTCGCGAGCGATATTATCTGCGGCTCGTGGCTTCCGAACAGTGAGCCGTTCGCTCGTTCGCTAGCGGGACGCCGAACGACTGGGCACGCCGCCGTACGCCCTTCTCGATTCGCGATGCTTTCTTTTAATTATCGAATAACACTGTTTTTGCGAACACACTGTTTTTCTTTTTCTTCTTTTTTTAAAAATAGATCTGGTAAACGCACCGCGATCGTCCCGAAAGAAATGTTGCTGTTCTTCCAACTCCCACTCCCCCAAACTGTCGACAACTAGCGAAATAAGTTACGGGCACCGGACTCGCGAAAGGACGGCCCTGGACTGACCGCTGAGCGAGCAATGAGCATCGAGCGCTTTCGATCGGGACAGTGGGAGGGACGAGGAACCAGTGGGAGAGGGAAAGAGGGTTCTCGACGTTCCGGATCGCGGAGGTTTTCGGACCGATCTCGATGCCTCTTACCCCACTTCTGTTGCTTTTGCTGTTGCTGGCGCTGCTGCTGCTGCCGCTGCGGCTGACTACGAATACTACTACTATTTCTTCCTTTCTCTATCTTTCCCCGCTCGCTTTCTATCTATCCTTTGCGCTGGGTTCACCTCTCCTTTCTGTCCTCCCCCCACCCTTGATCTCTCTCCCCTTTTTCCTTCAAACTTGTAGTCACTCACCTATACATACATATATACAAAATCGTTCTCACTCGCTCTCGCTCCTGTAACCATGACGGACCCTCGCCGACCAGCAGGCAGCCAGGCAGGCAGCGGCGAAGCAACAGGCCCCTCGCTCGCGCCGTTTCTGCTCCCGTGGGGTACAACAACGCACACCGTGGGAAATGACGTTGAACTTTTACCAGTAACTCGCGTTTCACAATGCGGGACGGGACAAACGGCGTGTTACTACGTCGACGTACCACCAGCCGAACGCGGCGGGAGAGTACGACACCACCGGTATATGAAAAACGCAAATTCGTACGGCAAAGGAATATCGATTTCTCGCTGGCGGTACAAACTCGCGTACGAGAATTAAGAATTACGAGCAAACGCGGAGGGATTCACTCGTCGCGTGCGTGACACGAGAGAGACGAATCTGCGGGCGCAGGGGGACGGAGAAACCGGAGAGTTGCCAATGCTTCGAGACACCGAACGAGATTGGGCAGTCGGCCGGCTCTCTCGTCAATTGTACTCAATTGCTCGGGCTTCGGGTGGCCCCCGAGAAATCCTGGGTCCAATCTTTGATCCCCCCCCTCGATACGCCGGCGAAGAAAACACGGAAAACAATTAATGAGCGAGCAAATGGACTTTCTCTCTTATTGTATAGAACGTTTAATTCGATACAATTGAGAGTCGAATGGATGAAGGGGGGAGGGGGGCTGCTGACGCGGAATCGAAGGCGATATCGCCGAGTAACGTGAACGACCGCGACGGTACAACGGGGCCTACAGAACTCTCTATCTAGATATGAATTACTACACACGTTTTGGAAGTCCTTGAGGCCAAACGACGAATGCGTGGCGACACGCTCTCCGGTCTCTGCACGACACGTTTTGCTCCCTTGCCTGCCCCTTGCCAGATGCGAGATCCTAGAATTCCATTCGATCTCTCTTTCCCCTCTTTATATTTAGGTGTTAGCCTCGTCGTGGCTCCGCAGAAATGCAGAAAGGGCGGAACCGGAAAGCGACTATGCATGTGTGCGCTTCCCATTCGGAATTAAGAATATAATCAACTGATACAGTAGGGAACAATGGGCACGATGATCGATAATTAATTCCCCCATTCCTGCAACACAAATGATCGTGTACGATTCGAAAGTATCGGAAAATGCAAATGGTATTACGTATCGCCGTGTCGTGTACGTAAAAGTGAACGATCACAAAGCGCGGCGATTAGCTGAGAATGCTTGTAGGTAGTTGGAAACGCAATTGGACATTAAAAATAGCTACCCGGTTTGTGCGGGTGAAGACTACCCGCGGGAGAGTAAATTGTCTCACCCGAAAGGGGTACACACAGAGCGCAGGATACTGTAACCCTCGGGAACAAAGGCTACTTCGAAGTTCGTTATTATCAGGGAACGCAATCGATTCGGAGAAGTCGAGGCGTCGACACAACGAGGAGAGCACGCGGACGCGAGCGGAGAGAGAAAGAGAGGGGCCTTCGGCCTGTAAATCGAGATAAAGTCGAGTCAAAGCGGGGAGGGAGACGAGACGAAGGAACGAAGAAAAGAAAAGAATATATGCGAGAGCCTAGCTGCTGCACGCGACGAGACAACTGACGGTCGAGTTGAAACCTTCGAGCGTTCTTTTTTTTTCAACACGATGACAATTCCAAGACTTGTTCGTACCACAGATTTTATATATGAGAAAAAGCCGAGTAACCATGTGAACAAACAACGATTGTTTGGGATTGAATTCGATTAATTGTTTATAAAACAAGATGGCCAGATAATAAAGCGTGCGAGTGTAAAAAAAACTACCAACGGAATTTAGGAGGGGAGGGGTGAGACGGAAGAAGCTTGGCGTCGGCATCTTCGCGTCAAGGGAAGCAACAGGTAGCGAGGGGGCGCGCGCGCTCGCGAGTGACCGCCAACAGACAACGGCGTCCCGGCATCCGTTGCGTCACAAAAAGCGTTTGAACGTTTCGTTCACGAGAAAGTAGTACTCACTTTCACGTATTACGAGTCGATGTGTCGTTGTTACAGCCGACAAACGTACTTGCTCACACACTTGGGCACGGCAAGCTCGACGTTCGTGGAATTTTGAGAATACAACTAAGCCTTCGCAAGAATGCAAAAAAAAAAAAAGCCCACGCCAGAAGATGAATCATCATGATTGAACTTATGAGTGCCGCGTTTCACTGTCTTCGAGAAGAGAGGATATAAAATATGTAGCGACGGCTGACGAGCGTAAAACGAGAGCAACAGGTTGTCGTAACACAGACAGAAGGGGACACACACACTAGAAGCGAAACTTTCTGAGCGTCACGAGAGCGCGCGCATCGTCGAATTCGCCCGGACGCTTCGTTCGTTGACTCGCGAACTTTACGAATTCACTCGAAATAACCGAATGGAAATAAATTTGAGAAAAGAATTCTGGCTGTACGTGTTGACGGTTACGCGCTCGAATGGCAGGATAATATTCGGTACAATCCAAAAATAAAAAATAAAAACGAGAACCGGTGTTGAATACGGATAATTGTGAAGACGTTGGGAGTCCTTTGGGAGTGACGCCACGCCGCGTTAGCATCGCGGTGAAGAAGAAGCTTTTTCGAACGCTCGAATCACGCGAGATCGCCAAGCACAACCGGGAGAGAGCCGAACAAGTCCGAAGAATGACGAGGGAGAGTAGCCGGTGTGTCCGGGGACCGAGAGAAGACGCATGGAGCACGGCGTCGACTCGACGCCATCGAGAAAACCGGGTCGTTACAGTCTCGACGAAGCTTCTCCTTCCTCTTTTTTTGCAAACTTCAGCGAGAGCTCGGGCACAGCGACACGAGGAATCACGAGATCGTATCACGTGTCACACAAGAAAAGATACGTTTGCTTGCGGAGAGCGAGCGAGAGAGAGAAAGAAGGAGAAAGATAAACCGATAATGTCTCGCCATTATCGGCGAAGGAAATGTCTAAAACCCCGCTTTGTCCGTCGATGATGAGAGAGAAACAGCGTCGAAAATTCGCGACGATGGCGGCGGTACAACGCGTCCTTGAAAACTGAAATTATGCCCTTTGAGAGAAATCCGGTCGGGTCTCGGGAAAGATGGCTGCGAGAGTGGAGAGAGGGCAGAAAAGAGCCTCCGCTACTCCCACCAACGATTCTCTTCCACCAACGACCTTTGCATCGCGATATGCTCTCCTTGTCTAGAGCGAGCGATTCGGATGCCCCACTATCCTCTCGGGCCAGCGGTAGTTGGGAGGGTGGGGGTCTGGGGGGGCTGCGGCGGGAACGGTTGTCTCTTTGTGGGAGCGTACAACCGAGAAACGGTAGGGATAATGGCGGCAATCTACCTGGGAGGATTTTTGTGGCGGGAATTACGCTCGCGCGGGGGGCCCCTCCGCGCGTTGCTGGACCCGCCACAGTCCCGTCGAAGTAGACGCGCCCAGGGGAATTGACAACCGAAGTGACGCACCTGCTGTGGGGAAAGAGCTTTGAAAATCTCAACGGCCGCTACGGCTTCTCCGCGCGCCGCTTTTCTCTCGTTCCTTCTTTCTATCTTGTGCGAAACTTCGAAATCGTTATGCGATGTATAACAAAGAAAATTTTGCACGCTACAATGTAAGGAGAGTGAAATATATTCTCTATCACTCTAGCCGACGTAGAACGCCTCGCGGAGAGTAATTCGATATTTCGTGACACGAGGATGAATTTGCGAAATTTTTCAAGAGCATACCTCCTGCCTTCTCCTTACGAACACGCGAAAGATGTGGCAACGTCACACAACCAACGCACCTCGGTGTAAACCGCATGTACTGTATGCCTGAATGATGCAGGGAGAGAGGAAAAAGAAGAATGACGCGAAAGCAGAAAAGAGACGAGCGTCAAGGAACTGCTGCTAGCCTTATGGCAGTCTGTGTGCATGCTACCATACCGGTGGTATACGGCCCATATGCAACTAGTGCTGCTCGTCAAGCAGGGCCGTACTTCGACACGAGGGCCCGAGAGATCTCTGACCACGACTTCGACGAGACACTTAACGTGATTTATGGGCCTAACAAAACGACCGTTTTAAAGCGGAAACGAAGCTCTCTGGGATTACGGTTAAAAATCGTCGAAAAAAAGACAACTCGTCAAGTCGACGAGGCGCGTTTTTATAAAGCTGGAGAAAACAAGAAAAAGAAAAAAAAAGAGGTAACATAGTCGTGGAGTTTGGAGAGAGCGAGTAGGGGCGAGTGGAAAGGTTTCCCCAAGGGTTTCGGCCCCCGATTATCCTTACTCCAATATCCCGTGGCGTGGGTAACGCCGCTGGCCCGGGACTCAAAACGAAGAATTGGGTCCACAGGTAGACTCGTTACGTCATTACCACTATGCCTACCGCAAAGAATGTGCGAGACAGCGTTGCCAGAGCTCTCTGCGTAAATCATCGGCGTTGCCCGAGCGTGGAGAGAGACGTTAAGAGAAAGAGAGACAGAGCTCCGGCGAAAATCGAGAGGGCGAAATTTATTGCCGAATTCTGTGTGGCGGTTTCGCGTCGTCGACCGTTAAAGAGACTACGATATCCGTGTCTCGTATCTCCGTAAACGGGTACAGGGGGAAAGAAAAAAAAAGTTCTACCTCTTTTACGTAGTTGATTACGCTCGCTTCGAGCTCGTACAATATACAATGGTACACAGTGTGCACACTAATGTTCGGTTTAAATTGCTTCCGCGGTACACATGCCATTGTTCGTTTCTCACAGTATATACATGTACGCGTTTATTGCAACGTGGACGATAAATTTTATTTATTGGTTACTGTTATGAAATTTTACCAAATATAAAGAGAGCCCAGCAGATTCGATCGTCTTCGCGAGCTCTCCCTATCTCACTATGGTGTTCATGGAGCACGAAAGATGAGAACCGCCAAAGTAGCGCGGAAAGCAGCGGCAACGTTCGTAGAGTTTTTTTAGAGATCTTTCGGTGGATTCACGTGGCAACGACAGAGATTCGTGCGCGCCGGGACAGCGTTGCCAAACGCGCGACGTATTATATGATGTATAGTATATAGTAGTCGGCATAGCGGAGAGATATACCAGCAACGACCAGGACGAGGATGGATGACGACGATTTGTACCGAGATATGCGAGTCGCGAATCTATACTGGCAAAATTGGCGATTTCCATAGATAGTCATGTAAATTTTTTGCGTCAACAGTGGCGGCAGTGTGGTGTAACAGCGGCATCTCGATTGTCGGAATGATGCGCCCCGCCGTTGCCACGAGGCGAAGCGTATCATTTGCTATACCCTGTCACCGAGCGCAACCACCACTACCACAATAACCGACAACCGCGAATGCGCTAGTCTCGCTTCGCCGCAGAGCGACGGTGCAAAAGTTCGACGGCCAACAACAGCAGCAGCAGCAGCAGCGGCAGCAGCAGCAGCACACCACGCGATCGCGATTATTCGAAATATGATATTTCACGAGCTTCTCAAGGTCTGGCAACAATGTTTACGAGAACCCGACGCTCTTATTTCCACAGTGGCACAGGGATGGACGTTTTGCGAGATTCTCGGACGCGCGGCTAAGGGCCCACGTGGCTCTGGAGAAAGTTTTAGGACCCTCGGTCTCGTATTAAAATTTAACGGACCTGATCCTTGGAGTGCACTCCGAGACTCGTGCTCACCCGTAAATCGTAGAACAAAGTAGCACATTCTTTCGATAACAAACTTTTCTTGTTAAATTTTGTTTGCCTCAAATTCGAATTAAGTTTTTGCAAAAAACATCCCAACGTTTATTTCAGAAAAGTGCATAGATAAACATGGGGTTAGGCCAACCCCATATGTGCATTCAAAGGTCTAAGATTACTAATTCAATTAGATGCTATTTCGGAGATAAAAACCAATAAGCCAATGTAAAAACTTACTTGTGTTGTCGCTTGCGGTTCTAACGGCGGTGCTGCTTCCGAAGGTGCCTGTCCTTTGTAGCCGTACATGCCAAGAATATCTTCATTTTCACTGTGCACAGGTCAGGATATAACAGTCTAGATATAACATGTCACGCGATTGTCCTGAACAAATGTTAAAATCCTTGATAGATTGTACTTTGAATAAAGGATACGCGTATCGCTGGTTTCCATGACCACTTTGAACTATCAACGCAGAAGTGTCGCTTCGGTCTCCGACGACTCGAATACTCTTGTCAGTCTTCAGTACTGATCGTTCCATCTGGTCCAGCATGGCCAGCGTAGGCTCCATTCGTCCATCTTTCTCTACGACGAAAGCCACCCACATCTCGACGAGGGTCTCTTCGCTGACATTGTACAAATCGCAGAGATCCATACCTGTGCAACAAATATTATGCATTAAACTCTGTTACCATCAACCATGGGATCTAGTTATAGTTCTAAGAAAAATGAAAACTTCGAAGATTTTCGATGTTTCTTCTACTTCGATTCGATACATTGAAATGTTAGATTTGCCATGTCGAAAACCGGTAGAGCGAAAAAAAAAAATGGCCGAGTAATTCACTTTCCCAGAGTTAATTCTCTGGGCCGCGTAACATTCGGGCAATTACGCTAAAGGCAGTCTTAACTATTGAGGTAACGGGGCCTGTGCGACTTCCGTTCGGAATACGATTAACGATAATGAGACGCGCATCGAAGCCATTATTAATGCCAAAGTACGCCGGGTCGCTTGATCGCACGAGCAGGCTTCGATAACGGCGAATTGAGATCGAACGAGGCAACGAGCATACCGAATACTAGTGTCGAATGTCGTTCGGTCTGTCCAATGATAGTTTAGAATAATGATAATACTCACATTTCGCCAGGCATTCTTTATCGTCGACGTTAACGCCGAGCGTCTGAAAGTGATGCTTCAACGTTTCCTCGAGCACCATTTTGATCCAGAGAACGCGGTCTTCGCGCCAAAACTGCCGAAAGTCGCGACGCGTTTGCCGCGAGCACCGAAAAAGACGCTGCGCATCTCGATTACCCCGCAGCGCCTCTGTAGTCGTTCGTTGAAAGTCCGATATGACGGTTTGACTTTTGAAAATTTGGTGCAGATCGCGCAGTGCCATAAACTTTGGAAATACATTTAATAAACAAGTGGACTCAGCCCCAACTTGATACGAAAACTTTACATCCGAAGACACCGACGATAAGTATTCCAGAGGACTTATTCGAATGGAGCTTATTTGGAGGATCTGAGGTAAATTCACAGTTGGGAGCTCCGTCTTTTTTATATTTTGCTACGAGAACCGGTTGTGGGCGCGATTCATAATCAACTGGAAGTTCGAAGTAAGTTGAAGGCTATGTCATGTATTTTTAATATTTAGCTGAAAGAGCTGTTCTGCCAGCTGTGTGTGCTGTTAGTGACATGAGACCGTAAATAACTGGTAAAATGACCGCACGTAGTGGATAGCCGGGCTTCAAGGAAGAGGCCCCAATCGACGATGCGCCGCACGTTGAAAACTCCCGCAAAACAATGCCTTCGAAGGAATAATGCCTCACAAGATGGAAGACTCGAACCGTCTTTATTCCTTCGACGACTGCGCTGTGATAGAGGCTCTGCGCGCGTCGTTTATCATTCCGCGATCGTATTTTAAACTGCGAAACAAGCTCGTACCTTTCGATGAATGATTCTCGCCTGTTGACGCTATTTCGACGAACAAGATTCGAGGATTATAAAATAATCTGAAAAACATCAGTATTCAAAATATCGTTCGTATATTGTATTCGTAGTTACAAAAGTATGATACGTAATATGAACGCCACATCGGTACTCCGGTGATAGTAAAAAAGAAAGGAAAAAGCATAGCACCCCGACATACGAATAATCTCGTGTTGAAAAGCGGTTCGATCGAATTATGTACACTTGGAATAACGTACGACAAGTTAGTTTGTGGAAACGAGACATACGTCCGCCGTTGTCGTCGCAGCTAACTCCAATTACTTTGATACTTGGCTCAGTCCAAAGTATTTTTGCTCCTTTTCCCACAGTTCGATAAGGTATGCTGGTACGCTCGGAGATGGGAATCTGTCTATCCACGACTGAATGAGACCCTCGAACGTCGGCTCGTAATTCATTAGAGTTACTTCCGTGTCTTTCGAACCTGCAACGATAACGTAGATAGTTAAATCGGTTTAACGTCTACCATATTCCCAAATTGACATGGTACTAGCGTTATTGTCAACTCACCGGCCGAAACGGATGTATTTGATTGTACGAATATCTTCCTTGGTTGCTTGTGTGCGAGAACGATATTCCTCCACTGCGCCCAAGGCTGGTCTCCGGATTCCGGCACTTCGGTATACTTGTCGTACATGGCTTTCGCCGCCTCTACGTCTCCGGTGCTTTTGTATACCTGCAATTTCTTCAAGAAATCTCCCACCGCTCTCTTACCGACGGTCGCGATCTTTGATCTATCCAAACTGATCCTGAGATTCTTTCCCGGCTCTGTCTCCTCGACCTTGACGAAGTCTTCACCGGCCTCCAGGCAAACTCTGAGCAGAGCGTACCTGGCCTGCGAGTGAGCCTGAAGCCATTTTTTCGTCGAAGGTTGATACACTTCCAGCCCTTTGGCGCATCCGCTCCACAAGAGGGACATCCAGTTAACGTAGATTATGTCGTCGGCTTCGTCTCCCTCGTAGCCAAATATCTTTAGCACGTCTTTCTCGAGACTCAGATACAATCCGACCGCTTCGGCTCTGCACTCCTCGTACGACGATCCTATAGTTCCGAACTTTGAATCGTAAGTTTCTCCGTCCAGAAAGTACTTGTCGATCGTTTCGTTGGTCAGTGGATTTTTCACCTTGCCATGATCGAAATTGTATTCTCCGTTCGCCAATTTTCTGAACAATTTACCGCTGCCGTGTCCGAGGAGCTCGTGAAGACCGACTTGAACTTCGAAACTGGCGACTCTGTATTTGTTCATCAAAGCTTGATCTTCTTCGCTCAGAAAAGGTATAACGTCCTGCTTCATGTTAGCCGGTATAACATTTCCCAAGCTTACGTTCTTGAAGCCTTCGTTCTGTCTTATCTCATCATAGTTTGGTATATTAATGCCAGCCGGAATTCCCGAGCCACCGAAAGTGAGCACGTCCAGAGAGGTGAAGTCCGGTCGCAGAAATTGATCCTTCTCGAAGTCCGGGCCCCATGGCAACTTTGGCAATAACTCTTCGGCTCTGCTCACGAGAACGGAAAACTTCTGGGACATCTCTTTGTTGACCATCGCGACGAAACCCTCGAACTCGCCTCTCTGACCAGCTGGATCGCGATAGGTCTCGATAAAACCTATGTAAACCTCCACGACGGGACTCTTGTCTCGGATCCAAAATCTCGAACCGTCCTTGTGATCATTCAACGAGCCCGTTCGGAAGTGACTGATGTACTTCTCCAGCATGCTCTTCTCGTTGTCGTTCGCCGCGTGCTCTTTCGCTTTTTCAAGATTATCGATAACCTCCCCGAGAATATTGCTGTAATCACCCCTCGTTACTTTGAATCTAGCGTCTTTGAAGCTCTCTTCGGGTAACGTTATTTTCGGGTCGGTGCCCGTTTCCACCGAAGCCAATTTAATGTCGTATACGTTTTTTACTTTCTTCACACCGGATTCCTCGACCGTTTTCGTTGTCTTGAAACATCTCGTGTTGTAACACTCGAGGCCTTTACTCTGCATAAATTCTTTCACCAGTTCGGCATCCTTGTCGGTACAATTTGGCGAGAAATATGTTGTTACTCCCTTATCTCCCAGTCCCAGAGACTTAACTTTCTCATCCAGTGAGTATACACTGTCGCGTATCTTGTTCCAGATATCTCCTATCTCTTGAGGCATCGTCTTATAAGCCTGGGAGGCTTGCAATATAGAGTCCAGTTTTTCCTTTGGCAGATTTGGAATGATTTTACTGTCTCCAAAGGACTTGTAGTTTCCAGCATTTGACAAGACACCAGCGACGTACACCAGGAATGCCTGAAAATCAAACAAAGTTACAGGTAGCTCGAAACCTTTCGAGGATAAGACCTTTCAGGGATGTTCTCAGAATTTTCAAGGTCAAGCTAATTTCGAGAACTTTCAAGGAACTCAAAGGACTTCCGGGACGGCTGGACAATGTATCTTATACGTGTATTTTTCATGGTGCCGACTTACAGTAAACTCATCTTCGTTGACGCCGGATGCCAGTGCAGACTTTTTGAGATCGGCGATAGGCTCGTTTGCAAAAACTTTGTGAATCAAAGCGAATATCAGTGGCGATTCCGGAGAAGTTTGGACCAACACAATGAGGCCTCCGTACCAAGATGCTTTGCTCAAATAGTGAACGTAGAGCTTCTCTTTCGGCGTGAGAGCATTGAACGCAGTCTTGCAGTCCAAAACCACCACGGGCTGGTCGTTCGGCAGGGTATACAGGGACAGGTCACTCATTTTTGTATATTTTCGGCACTGGCTGAAAAATAATCGTGATATTACCGACAGAGTAATAAATCTTCGGCGATTATCGTAATCGCGTTTCAGAATCTTCACTGGACGTTACAGAAGCGATGCAGTGAATTTTCTTGTTCAATTTCTCGGTAAAATGTAATCCGGGTGAAGTCGATATATGCTCGTCGAAACCCAATAAAAAAAACAAATTGCTGACGTCAACAACAATGAACGTAGATCGCGAACTACGCTTGCAATCTTGGATTCGGGGATGTTATTGTAGTAAAATTTCTATTTACCAATCCGTACGATACCTACCAGACACCTGCAAAAAATGCTGTACTGTCTATGTTCCTCGTGAGACTGGCGAATGTCTTTGGTATGTACGAGAGTCTGTGAGGATTATTATTCGCGATGCGCGATACAGTGGCTGAACGTATGAGGTTTCCAGTTCTAAGACACTGAACGATCAGTCTCAATCCCGATGAATCGAACATTGGCTCGAAGATGGATGTGCACAGGCTGTACAGTAGAATCTGGAGAGGGAGGGCGTTCCAGGCCGGCCGGTGGAATCAGTAGCGTGAGGCGACGGCCGACAGGTTGGTCGCCGGTTGAACCTCGTCCGCGTGTTCACGTACCGTTCGGTCGATATAGAAGTGAACAAGTCCCATAAACAGCACATAAAAAAATAATTGTTGAACTTCACACGGTTTGAGTCTTCCAAGTAACGCATTCTGTCTTTCTATTCTCACGCAAGATAATTTTGTTTTTTATTGGTTAATCTCTCTTTTAAGAACTTGAAAATGCATTTTCAACGATATTATTTCATGCGATTCGTACACTAGCTATAGTATTGCAACGACTATAGCAACGCAGTGTTCTCTTTCAAGGTTAACATCGAAACTATTCGACAGTTCCATTATACCAGCAAAACAAAAATCCTACGTACAGGGAACGCGCAGAAGATAGGCACGTTTAGATAGTCCCGAAAGCATCGAGATGAAAGGTAAAAGTATTGTCCACGTCAGGAGTGGTTTGCCCGTAGGGTCGTCGACACAACACGTGTGTCTTCGGTTATTCGGACTTTCGAATCCTCGCTCCGCCTTCTGACCGTGAACGTCGGAGGCCCACATAGTATACGACCACTGTTGGGTACAGGCTCTACCAAAATCACCGAGTTTAACATGCTTAACCTGCCTGAGGGCTTGAAAGGGTGACGGGTACCACAAGACACGCATACGACGAAGAAGTGTTGTTTCGTGTAACCCACTGGACGGGGCCAGGGTTGTCCAAATATTCGGCTTCATGCTGCAAACATTAAGCTTTTCTTCTACTCGTACTTAAAAGATCTCGTCGGTAGTGACGTAAACTTTCTCTGATGCTGTTATCGTGCCCAGCCCATTTGGTTATTCAGCTTCGATCGTCTGATTAGCGAAGCAAATTCGTTCGGTGATTAATGAAGCGCATAAAATGGGATACAGTAAATGATTCTTTAAACAAATTAGAGAGGATACTGTGCGGCAAATTAAAAACAAAGATGAATGCAACAATTCTCGATAGATATAATAATTAAAAACATATTGTCAACATTGCCCCTACGGTACGATAATCCAATGACCAGGGTGCACGTCGGGTTTCCATTTCTCAGGGGCTCCACGGTTTTGCCAGATAAGCTGTTTTCTCGACCGGTTCATCCGCTCGTTAACTCGTGGAGCGTGTCTTCCACAAAAAAAGCGAAGAAAAAAAAACACGTTTTGGGGAACATTGCCGCAGGCAAGAACCTTGATAGTATTTATAGGTGGAATAATAGATTGTTCGAGTATGGTATAGCGGTATATCTTCTCTCAAACATGAACTCTAACGATACAAGACTCTCTCCCCCGCCCCCGACCGGAGCGTCGTAAAATAAATCGATGCCTGAGTGGATTCGATATTTAAGATAGTATGGAATGAAAAAAACCTCGCTCTTCGACAGAAGATACTCGTACGACAATCAAATACAGATACGTGGGAGCAAAAAGAAAACCAAACGAGATTGTTTTCGCACGACATTGCCAGGGGTCTCGGGAGGTCCTGTCCTCGCTCGCGTTGCTCCTTTTCACGCCTGTTGCCCTTTTCAAGGGCCAAGGATATGGACAACAAATGAACCACTTAAAAACTTCTCGGTCTCGGCGAAATTACCGTAGACGAAACGGATAATTTAGGTTGTACTTTGCTCACGTTTTCAGCGAACGCAGTATGCAACGTGAGCGCTGCTGCGTGTTTTTAGTTTACTTTGTGTCTGTTCGCAACGATAATTAAAAAAATATATACAGACGACTCGCAGCCTGAGAACGAGTAGTGTGGAAGTGAGCAAATTTTTCGTTCTTTCGGTAGGCACGTCTGGCGCCCTATGCGTTGCACCCAAGCATTCTCGCATGTCAATTTAATTTTTGTTGAATTACAAGCATTAAGATCGAGGCAGACTCTCGGCGTACACACGCAGGTAACAGTGCGTGATGTTCATACCATTTGCGCGTAGCCTCAGTAAATATGAATGTAGATGCATAAATAATGCAGGTTCAGCGAGAGAATCGAGCCGAGTAACAACGTCGCGGTATCATGCTCTCGCGGAATTTCCCATGTCGAATGCGAACGACGTGCGTTCCCGGGTTACACATAGTGTGTACGGTGTATCGTAGCAATCGGAGATATTCTCTCCCTGGTGGCTCGGTGTGGCCTGGATAACGTAGTACTGTCTGATCGACTGAATGGCAACCAGTTATGGTAATGAATTACGACGACGTAGCGCTCTCGAGGATGGTTAAAAAAAAAACTTGGACGAACAACGCGATTCAGCGTCAATCGATGTCGACTCTGGTTAATATAATAATGATCATAACGAGTACACCTGTTACGCTGGTGCTGCTGTTTCGAAAGCGTTGCGCGCACACGTGTTATTTGACGTGCGCCGCGATCGCCGAGTATTCTCTGTCCTAATAATTATCGATGAGGTACCATGGCTCACTTTGTTTCTCAAACTTTGCCCTACGAATTCATAAACGAGATTGTTTAATCGGCGAATGCTTTTTTCCATAAACAAACTGCTGTCATTTTTAAACGGCCAAAATAAAAGAATCTGCTTGGTGAATGATTACAAATATTGTGTTCCGTACAGTAGCTACCTTAAGATGAGTTGAAACGTGTACCACGTGACATATGAGTGAAAGAGAGATCGTTGCATTTTTCAAATCGACGCCATCTAAAAACAGTTAACATTAGGGTAAACGTGAAGTAGCATCGGACGTGGTATTGAATTTTACATCAGCTAATACTTTGCTTTTTCACGAAATGTTTTGTTACCGACCGAGTCTGTTTCACCTCGCCTTAAATCTGATTCTCGTTTCATTCTTCATAGATGCATGCTTATGTACATTGTACAGCCACGCTACTTTGTAGGGCGGAGTCGTCTTTTAGTGCGCGCGGGACATATTGTCCGCGGTACCATGCGAATTTCCGGTTGCGTGTGGTGGCTATGTATTTTAAAAAGCGTTGAATTGGAAACGCGTGCGACTACCCCGCCATTGAGGACGGAGGAGGGGGGGGGGGGGGGGGGGGCGCAGCGGAATTTTAATTTTTCCCCGGTTGGCGACGATTTTCATCGTAACGTTTTTGAAAGCGAACGAGCTTGAAAATGTGCTATCGATGGGTGCTTCGAATCTTTCTTATCTCTACATAAACAACTCAACTTGTATCGTAATACAGTGTTTCTAATGAAAATCTATTTGATTTGTAAGGAATGTACACCATACGAGTTTTCCACCGGTCACTGGGTCACTGTATCCGTCCAAGGTGCATGGATTTTCTTCTTCACCGTGCGAATGCGACTAGCAAAGAATCGAGAGAGGATATAATGCCGAACAAAGAGCGCTCAATGGAGCTCTCTCCCTGCGTGGTGCCTCTGCTACTCTCGGAATTAAAGAAAGCTCAATTAAACGAAAATGCTCGTACGAGAACTGCATTCAGCGCAATTTCACCAGGCCGCTTCGCACGAGTCTTCGTGTACATAGAGCATAGACTATAAATCACGGAATTCAACCTGAAAGTCTTCCCTTGTATTTTAATATCGCCGTCAGGACCGGCACGCTGCGCGCGTGCCGGTTCTGTTTCTTTTCTTTGCAAAGATAATATTGTTTTTTAACCACGCAACAAAATGTATGTTTTTTCGCTCTGAACACGAATCGGATATAGATGTTGGCCAAAGACTAAATTTCAAGGCTAAATTTCCTTACACATAGCTCTCGGCTTACGCCTTATGTCAGAAGAAAGGGTCAATCATACCCCTCGATGTTTTTGAGCCGTTTTTTTCTCAACGTGAATATTTTTTTTCCGGTAGGATCGGGAAAATGGCGTTTCTGAAATTAAATTTCTACCGTGCAGCGAGGCGGTCCGCATGTCGAATATCCTCGAGAAAAGCTTTCGCGATGCCAAGCACCGGGAGACAGCGAGAAAAGACATGCAGTCGCCCGAGTCGAGACAGGCCATGATTATTTAGTAGCCTCGTATATCAGGCGCGCATTATCGTGAATGGAACGCTGAACTCGAACATCTGGTCCTAAACGAATCCGAGCAGAAATCCGTACGCCCATACCACCGCGTCTATAGCCGGTTCGAACAGCTCGTCATTCACGTATCGAAAACGACAACTCGTCTCTTCTCGAAACGTGCATATTTAAATATTCACCCAAGGCTATAATTCGTTCTATCCCTCGACGGATAACGAGATTTCGGAGGGACCTCCTACTTGGCCATCTCCTTCCCTGGCAGACGCCCCGACTCCCCGAAGGAAATGGTTTTTCACGTGGAAAATTGATTCTGGACCCGAAGCCACGTTCGTCCGTGTGGTGGAATTTAATCACGTTAGACGGGTTAGTCAATCGTCAGGGGTTTCACGGTGCTGCCGTATGCGAATTTTACGACGCCCACGTACGAGTCAAGGATGTAGGAAAACGAGGGAAACGCGAGAATCTGCATGGATTCCGTAAGAAGGGAGAGAAGCAGGAAGGATCGGAACGAAGAAAAAAATAAAAATAAAAAATAATCACGCTCGGAGGTCGATACGTAGACGCGGGACCGGGACTCGCATAGTAGTAGTATTAACGGGGCATGGGAAAAATAAGTTCGAGCGAGATTGTACGCACACTGCAATTTCGACGAGCTCGTAGTCCAGATGAGCGAGATGAAGTAGAGCCACCGGGTCTCGGGATTACCGGAAATTTGCAGTTACCTGCATTCCTTCCAGGGTCGAACGCGGTCCACGGGGTGGGGAGGTTCGTCGATCATCGTCCCCGTAGGAATATTCTCTACGGTAGAAGGACGCTCCTTGATTGCATTGCCCGAGGGCTTGGCGGAGGGAAGAATCAGTAACGCATTGATACACTAATTTCCAATGTCACCAGTTCGAGCTTTCCACGGCTCTTTCCTCGTTCACAAATAATCATTTTTCCCAACCGTTCGACACCTCAATTTTCCGATCCAAATTGGACATAATTTTTTTTGGAATACCCTTTTCACCAACGTGACAAAAATGGTGCATAGATGCAAATACTAATTATAATTCTAGCAGCATATCCAGCAGCATATTGAAGAGCCTTTATTTTATTTATCGCAGTGATAAGCTTCGTCGAACACTGATAAAACGAAAATTTCGTCAATGCCCTCCCAAGGTCGAAGTTTCAATCGCCCAGACAAGTACACTCGAGCATATTTCGCTGTGGCAGCGAGTGTGCGCTATCTATCGATTCTAAACAGCGAAAACAAAATTTGACACGCGGCTTTTGCGAAGGGCGATTAGAGCGTGCGATAGCGTTCCTCTCGTTAATCGGCATTCCATAAAAAAAAAAAAAATAGGAATGATGATAAAAAAGAAGTTTACCCTCGAGAGTGATACACCCGCCGCGCGTCAGATAAGACGGTTGAGGCACCTGGCCGCGACGTTCCCGCGGCCCAATCGGGAACCTCCGCGCCTCTCGGCCATCTTGCGCGCGGCCTCGGCTTTCGAGTTTCGAGTCGCGTGTTGCCGGACCGCGGGGACTCGTATGTACTTGCAGCAGTGTACTCCGACTGCCGAGCCGTGACTGCCGCGCCGGGAGAGCCACCCGCCACGCGCTTCTCTCCACGCCGCTGCGAACCGAACGGTCCCTTATAAACAAACGTTCGACACCTTTCGCCGTCCGCGATGGCACACTGCTAAACGTCATTTATCGAATCGGCTACGAACAGTCAACAATCATCGGTGCTATGAAGATAAATTAGTGATCGTTCAATCGAGACTGCGAGTGATATTTTTTCTTTGACACTTCCACTGGACTCGAAGTGTAGGAGTGATGTAGAGATCGAGACTGGTGAATGTCCTGCGATGATGATTAGTTATTGTTAAACGATGTTTCGTTGACTCTGAAAAGTTATCGTACGGACAGTTTTGTCAAGTGTCAGTGTACATACAGTGATATGGAGGAGCTCGTGGAGATTCGATCGACGAACTGTTGAATCGGACCAGTGAACCCTGTACGGGGCTTTGAGTCGCAAAGTTTCGCACGTGTCGAGTATATACTAGAAAAAAAGTAACCGTGTTCGCACCTTCGACGCAGAACAGTTTCGGCAATTTCGATAATACGATTTTATCGACAGAGTGTGCCGAGAAGGACGAGGGTTCCCGAAAAGCAACCCTTTTCCACAACGTCGAAAAAAAGGACCTAAAGATAATAACGCTGAGCACGAGGCGAGCAAAGTCGGAAGTCTCGAAGGTCGTCGGACTCATACGGCCCAGGATAATTCGAATTTCCGGTCTCCGGTACGCCTCGAACAGGAAGAACGGTGAGTGAACTCAATATGAACTTACGATAAATCATAATTATCCGTAGAATGCGGTAAATTCTATTTTCTGGTTAAAAGATATCCGCGGTAAGACACAACGGTCGGAATTTTTATATGTAACTCGCGTTCAACTAAATCCCGCGCAGTTCCGGTTTTTTTACCGTCGACAGTCGTTCGACGCACCGGTTAAGAAAGTTTGTGGTTGAACGACAATCGTAACAAATTCAGCGTGCAGTTTCGTGTCTCTTTCGCGCCGTTTGGCCGACTCTCGACGTACCAAGTATTAGAGAAAAAAAAATTCGCCTCGCAGATTAACAATCAGCGATAAAAATCGCCGACCTTGACTCGTTACGACGGATCGAGAGATATCCGTTGGGTGGTGCGCGGGTGAGCTAGGAAGGTTCCGAAATTAACGAGGCGTTAACAATTACGGCGACAATAAGGCGAGGCGACTGTCCGTCACTGCCGTTAGTCCCGCTCTTTCCACAGTAACGAGTCGTCAACCTTGCACTTTCAAATCGACCTTAGATATCGAATAATTTATAAACGCACGATGCGGTGGGTAATGGAAAAGTTGTCGAGTTACCCTCTCCGATTCTCAGTTCTCTCTGAAGTTTCCCGCAATTTCCGTCGCCGGCTCTCCCTGGCGTGCGACTAATCGATTTATCGCTTGGAAATAGGCGAGAGCGCTACCGTTGCTGCGGAGGTTCGCACGTAAACCGAGGGATGTACAACTTTGATACTGTAGACGATTTAAAGGTATTAGCGTGAGCGTGAATTAAAATCGTGCCGGGTCCGATGGACATTAAACTGGATAGCGGTGTCCCGGTTACTTCCTGGGTGCCGTAACTCACGAATACTGTATTATAATTAATACACACGCCGGTCACGAGACAGGATAGGGTCGGGCAGGGAGCCTGCGGCGAAGGAACACAGAATCCTTCGCTCCCTCGTTCTTCGTAATCATCTCGTTACACGGACGCACTCCAATTTTTTTTTATTACTACACGAGTATGCCCCTTGGGTAATTTTCGAGAGTATGGTCGTAACTTTGGCCCGTCTTGGACTCATGCATTGCCATCGTGTACCTACTTGGTCACTTCCTCGAACAATGCTGGATAATTCTTAACAGCCGGTTACAAGCTGCAAATTCACTTATTACCAAATGGAACTGAAATCGCGACAAAGCTGTTTTTTTACTTAAAAAACCTGAAAAAAATCATTACGGGATGACGTCAGATCGGTATCGAGAATGCCGAGGTGTGGAAAATAAATATATTTGGCGGATTTCTCGAAGATAAATATATATTTAAAATAGATAAATATTTCGTTTTGTTAAACAACAATATTTCGCGTCTACTAGATATTTAATTTTTTTGGCCACCTCCATTGGGTTGAAGTGGAGCTTTTCCTGCTCAGATCACATGCAACTTGTATTTTTTTCGAAATTTTTAAAATTCACCATTTCCAGCATAGGGAATCCTATGTTAAATTTTGCGAAACGGCACTTTTTTTCAAAAAATTTCGAGATATCGAATTAAAACCTTCGCCATTCTTTTCAAGTGGCATATTTACCAACCGATTTCATTAACGAAAAAATTCTAAAAAATTTATTTTCAAAAATACCATTTTCGTCGAAAAATTGTAAGGGTTACTCCTTCTCATTTTTCCACTTTCAAAATGACCAAATTTTTTTTTTCGAGATATCGTTTTTTTATCACCCCCATTGGCTTCAAGTGACCAATTTCCGGCTCAAAACACTGGCGACTTGTATTTTTTTCGGAATTTTAAAAATTCACCATTTCCAGCATAGGGAATCCTATGTTAAATTTTGCGAAACGGCACTTTTTTTCAAAAAATTTCGAGATATCGAATTAAAACCTTCGCCATTCTTTTCAAGTGGCATATTTACCAACCGATTTCATTAACGAAAAAATTCTAAAAAATTTATTTTCAAAAATACCATTTTCGTCGAAAAATTGTAAGGGTTACTCCTTCTCATTTTTCCACTTTCAAAATGACCAAATTTTTTTTTTCGAGATATCGTTTTTTTATCACCCCCATTGGCTTCAAGTGACCAATTTCCGGCTCAAAACACTGGCGACTTGTATTTTTTTCGGAATTTTAAAAATTCACCATTTCCAGCATAGGGAATCCTATGTTAAATTTTGCGAAACGGCACTTTTTTTCAAAAAATTTCGAGATATCGAATTAAAACCTTCGCCATTCTTTTCAAGTGGCATATTTACCAACCGATTTCAGCAAAGAAAAAATTCTAAAAAAATTTTTTGAAAAAATACCATTCCTGTCGAAAAATTCCATTCTGTTTTCGGCGTGCCACTCTGCATCTCTCTCCGAACATTTGCACTCCAAACAAGACGGAATTGAAATCTCTCGCTAACTCGCCTATATTCCAATGTATCATTGTAATCGTTTCATTACGCCTATCTACCTCAGTCATGAGAACATCTTGTTATCGTCTCGCCGTTATAGCGTTTTCGTGTCCCTGTAAAACAGGACTTTAAACTTACCATACACAGTCACCCTCGTTATCCAGTATGAACCGTTCCTCTATCGCCGCTTCGGTACGTCGAACTGGCAATTCCCGTGATTCATTAATCCGACCCGTTTGCGCTCTCCACAGCGAAATTGTGCCGCGCAACGCGATAATCGGGATAATAGTTTCCGACACCTAAGTGTCTCCAGGGCATAGGTGGCCACCTCTCAGCACCCTCGTACGAGGTAACGAGCTCGTGCACAAAATATAGTACTACTCGGGACTCATAATTGTGCCTTTCACAAAAAATTAAACAAAAAAACGAAAAAAATCCCGACAATGTCCCAAGCGAACGCACAATGAATACGGTATCGTTAAATAGAGTCAAGATACCAATTATCGATCCGATTTCGCGATTGTACTCGCTCCCGCTGTGTAGTATGCAGATCGCGAATGCTTTATCGGCACTGGCATCGTGTTCCCGTGCGGTAGACTGTTTAATTTATTACCGATAACGAGGCTTAGATGGAAAAAAGTTGCAGAATAATAATGATAAAAGTTATTCGGCCGGTAAACCACGTGTGATACCTAGTATGATACTCCTCGATACCTAGAGTTCTCTTCGCAGCATCGCTGTCCGCTTTAAATCCCAGACACGGGCAACTCGAACGTGTCTCGAGTCACCGTCCCGCACCGCATTGGGGCTCTTCCAACGATCGGCCGAGAGTCCGCGGGCTCTTTACTTACCCCGGCAACGGAGAGTATGCACACACGGTCAGATGTTACTGTGCAAACGTCAGAGACATATATTCTCGGTTACACTGCGAGTCGGCCACCCACGCTTTCGCGCCAGTTCTATATCCTCGCCGTAACATGTCCGGGAGGGAGGGGGGTGAGGGGCGCCGCTTTGCCGTTCCATAAATCTTATGATTATTCAAGCGATCCATCAGCCTCGCAATCCTAAATTGTTTCCCGATAGCGTTTCATTTTTATTTTCATTTATTTTTATTTTTTACTCGACCCTTCATCTACGGCAAAGAGAAAGTATGACGACCCCGTTTTACCGGGGTTCGCTCTTCCATAGTCGATGCAACGACGGAGGTCGTATATCGTCGTCCGCAGCGTGCCTGCGGTATTATGGGAGGCAGACGGGATTTTTATTATTTTTTTTTTCTCCGTTTGATCGCGCTCGTCCGACCACCCGCGCGTCACACAGCGTCGTTTCGCATAAAAGAACTCGAGCATCACGGCAGCGTGGTACGTTCGTCTATGTAAAGTGTGACAAGACTGCGGGGAACGAGGAAAGGGTGGACGGAGTGTCACCAGCGTTGGTAGACCCCCTCCCCCTTCCTCCGCCCCCGCCTAGTGCAGAGAGCTATGCACAAAGTCTTGTGGTGCTCGCTTTGGCGCTCGCTTATTCTCAGCGCGCCGTCCACGGTACGCCACTGAGCCCCGAGCCTGTAACTCTGATGTGCTAACGGGTGTCTCGTTATTCGTCGGTAAAAAAATAATCCCACTCGATACTACAAGTAGCGAAGATGTTTTCCCATTCATTTTTACTGAGTACACGCGGTTGAACACCCAACTTTTTTTTTTTCATCAAATTCATCCGACGAAGCTTCGAGCTGTCCCGCGTAAAAGCTCCGTCGAGTCCAATTATTTATTTCCCTCGCGCTGAGAGCTGTGCATCGTCATAAAACCGGTATGATCGACGTCGGACGAGATGAGAAAGATTGATGTCACACGCGGAACACGTGCGACTAAAGCGATTAGGCCATTTGGGCGACTCGGTCCGAAACTGTTCTGCTCGATTATCTCGAGAAAATCTTGAGACTCGGATTCTTGTTCTTTACTTCGCTTCAGAAGTTAGACACGCCGCACGCAATAGTTATCCCCCGACTCCCGAGCTCCCCCTCGCGGTTTTCACGATCTCTGTATATACGTACGGTAACAAACCACGACCCAAGCCATTTTGGCCTGCTGCCGTGCGCGTGTAGCGGAATCCTCATTCGACTCCTCTCGCTCTCTCTATACATATATATGTACACCAATCTTCCCGGTACGTACAGCTTACTCGTATGTGCGGCTCAGCGACTCGTTTCAAGATCCCTGGCGAACCACCAACTTTCAACGAGTTGTCGAGATTTTGCTTTCATTAAAACTTCACCGAGTACGGTACGCTCGTCACACCTACACGGTATACTCACCGTTCAAACACAGGAGTGCGGAAAACACAGAGTAACAATGTCGGTAATGAGATTCGAGGATATCCGCCGAATCGCTTTCGTATCTTCTATTATTCGCTGACGTGAAAGCTTCTCAATTAATTCGTTGGATAATGTACTGTTTATTTATTCGAGTTGTTGTGACGGATCAGAATAATTCATTTTCTGCGATGCGCCAAGCTATTTTTATAAATCCCGTAACTCTTCTGTTCGTTCATATTCCAACTTCTCCGCCCGGCTCGCTGGGATAACTCTCTCCCTCGACTCTTTCCCTCCGTATTGCGCGCCTTCCTTCGCACTTGGACAAATATTTTCTTACCGCAGCCCGGAAAGTCGCGAGAACCTCCGCGCCGGCAGCCTGGCTCCGTTGTTGGAAAATAAAGGCGAGACTTTCGTTGCGGGGTTTACGGCAGCGCGCGCAGTCAGTCAGCCGGATTAGCTACGATTTTGAATTTACGATCGGACGACGCTGGACCGCACGATTCTTGGTGCGCGAGAAACTACTACCCGCGGCTGAGAGTTTTCTTCACACATTCAGGCATACACCCGGCGTTCGGCGTTGTGTGTTTTCGTTCGCTCGCGTCGATCGTCGGGAACTCTTTAACTTTGCGGACACGCCGGTGGGATAACTCTCCCTCGGCCTGCGCTACACTATATTCAACGTTCGCACTCTCGGAAAGACGTTCGACTTCCGGTTTTCCCGATGCTACGGCCAAACGCACAAACGTCTTCCACGTGTTCAAGACTGATTTCGATTTATGAACAACGTTATTCGGATTTGTGGTGGATTGTTTTTTTTTTTCGAGATTTCTCTATGCGCGAAAGAGATCTTGGGGCTTTCGCCTGAGTCCGCAGACGCGACGTCCAGGTCATCGGTGGCAGAGCAATGTCTCCTTGAAGAAAATTGAGAAGGGTTAGAAGTTTGAAAAAAATTGCGATTGTCGCGAAAAACTTTGTTTTTTTACCTTCACAGAGCGTCGAAGAGTTTTGAGAGTGCTGATGAAAATTGTCGGGCCGACAATGGTCGATACTTTGGGGAGATAGTAGCACACATTCATGATCATCGGAGAGCAGCAAATCTGTGGTTCCTTGTAGTAAAGAATCGTCGCGATTCTCTGCGGGACCATTGTGACGTAGAAGCTCAGCGTGAGACCGGCTGAAAGCAGTGTTGTGGTATTTTCGATTTTTCAATGTGAAAGTAGATTTTCTTAACGCTCAACAAGTGTAAAGTGCTGCCGGCGCATGATTTATTGAAATAACCGGTAACTTTACCAGCGAAAACGGTAAATAATATAATATTCAGTGAATGCCGCACAAGTGTCTGTGAGACATTTGTCGAGCCCTTCAAAATTTCAATACACTTGAAAAATATTATCGCGAGCCTACCGAATAATCGAAGACTCTCCAGATCGTAGCCGGTCCGCTTGGAAAGTTCGATCTGGCGATTTTCCAAAATTTCCATTGCGATCAGAATGCTCAGAAGCAGAATGACGATGGTAGGCAGGAGCACGTACATAGCGGTTGACCAGCAAAATATGTTGATTATCGTTCTGGTACGAAAGTGTTCGTAAAGGTTAAGCTCCATCGCTGTGGCGACAGTGGCGTAGCTCCAGATCACCAGAACTCCCTTGACGGCCGTCGATACTTTCTTCGTGCTTCTGTGCCAATCCGAGCCTTTACGGCAGATCGCGATGTATCTGTCCAGGGCGAAAATTACCAAGGTCATCGACGAAGACTGCAGGGTCACTCTACCCACGAAGTCGATGTCGAGTTTTATTTCAACGGCAAACAAATCCCTGACGACGTCGTCGAGAACGTTGAGAAGAATGACGAAGCTCGAGACCGTCAGGCTCACCACGTAACAGCCGACTGAAGTGTGCATCCGTGATTTCGCCAACATTGTTATTAGAACAACTATATTGAGAAACAAACCGACGGAAAATATCGACAGATCAACGATCGCCCGAGCACCGTTCGGGTGTTTGTCCTCCCAGTCGATGCTCCGATTAAAAAACATCGACGAGGTCGGTTCGTCGCTGCCGGTTACTTTGTGCACTTCCGTTAAGTCGTAGGACGCCATGGTTTTCAATTCGCACCGGGTTTGCACGGCGAAATTACAATTTTTTTTTTACGCTGCGATCTTTCGACTAGCATAGCTGTAGACAAACTGTTGAAAGCTGGTACCGGAAGGCTCGTGCGTCGCTGGGGAGCCTCGCCCCTTTTTATTTTAATTTTTTTAAATCTCTCATGGGAATCCCTCGGACGAGGAGGAGACGCGGCGGAACGCCCTCGCACAGGGGCTTGGCCATTTTCGCTGCGAGTTCGTCGTTAGTGACAAACACGAGGTCAGGCACGCGATTAATTAATTTAGGTCTGCGAGCGTCTCGGCGTACCGGTATCATTAATGTTGTTGCGTTACATCGCGTTACACTGTTCAGAGGGCGCGTATAAGGCAGAGTTGGGCCAAATGGTAATTTCGGACGAGTCTTTCTTTGCTTATGTATCGAGAAAATTTGGTCCAGATTCATAGATTCATAGATTACTTCCAAAGAATTTCATTTTTCGTTTGTTTTGCTTTTTTTCACACATCTCCCTTCGATGAAACGGCGATGTTTACGTCGACGGAGAGAGTCCTCGGAGTCGGATAGATCGTGACCGCAAGAGACTCGTGCCTCTTCACGCGTCTTTGTTTTTTTCATCTCTCTTTTGTGCTCTCCTTATTCCACAATGCGCGTCTCAGTTTCTTCTACGCGCCTCTGTTATTCCTCCCGAGATTCGAGACGGCTCACGAGTGGCACCCGGTCTAACGGGTTTGGAAATTCTTCTTTTCTCTTCTTCGCTCCTTCCTCCGCGGTTCCTCGTTCTCTTCGGGTATTCGATTATTTTTCTTATTTTCTGCCTCTCGGACCACAAACGTGGCGTGCGCAACCGGGCATCACTCGATACGCTTACCGCAGGTGTGCAAGCCCGTGTGTATTGCCCAAAAAACCTCAGATCTCCCTCTCGGGAGGCGAAGAGACCCGAGCGCCCTGCAACTCTTTTATTCGCGAGCCTCACCTGCGTAACTCGTATTTATCCGAACAGGGATATAATTGTGTACATCGAGCTCGTAAAAAAATCAGCTATTCGACATTCGCTATACAAGTTATGGTCGCTCCCGGCTGGCGATATTCTATCTTCTATTTCGGTGTTACACGATTTTCCAGACAGCTCAGTTAGGAGAGCACACGAGCTTCGAGTATAGATTATTTAGGTCCAACGGCGGAGCGCCCGGCTGGCAGAGCGCACGCAGCCTTGACACGATTGCTCGAGTCATTCGCGTTTCGGTTGATTATTGGTCCGAGCGCGAAATAGTCAACTATTCGAAATTACGCTAACCCCCTTCTTTGGCGGGGTGTTTAAAATTTTGTTTTTTCTTCGTGATTAGCCTCGATCGTTTTTTCGGTCGTGCCGCGGCTAGCGTCGGATTACAGTCTTCGAGAAGATGAGTGGCCCGTCCTTGAGTACCGAGGCTCGTTAGAAAATCGGCGGCACCGGACTAAATCGGTATAGACACATTATTATAGCATCGTTGTTGTGGTGTCCGTGACTTTTAGATCGGCGCACCTGCGAGCGAAGGCCCATCGCCCGTGGAGTCGGTAATTGCAGGTTCCTTTTTTCGCGCACGAAATCTCGCTTGCGTGTGTATATACCCGGTATGAGACGAGTAGGAGGGCTATCCACGAGAGACAGGGAGAGAGCGAGGAAGAAAAAAACACGACGGTCCCGAGCGGTGGTAAGCCGCTATACAGCCATTCGTCGGACCGGTCTTTTCTTCTTTTCGTGCAGGTGGCCCGGCTTCTTTGGTTCCTTCTGCTCCTCTCTTTTTTTCTTATTCCTCTGCTGCTGCAGAGATTGCCGTTACGCTCGGCGTGTTTAATTGGACGCCGGGAGCGCGCACCACCACGCAGGCATTAATTATTTATTTAATCATTTATTTAATTATTTATTTAATAATTTTTTTAATTAACTATTTAATCATTTGTTTAATTTGTTATTCAATTATTCGTTTAATTATTTATTAAAGTTCTTGGAAGCTTCGCACCGAAGTTCATTGAATCGTAACTCGCAATATATCTGTCAATTTATTTCGAAGCGCGTTCTGTTACAGTTTACTAAAATTTTGGCAACAGATCAATCGACGAAAGGGTCTCGCAATATCCGTACCCGCACAGCACGGTTGACCTATTCCCCGGCTGGCACCGTGTCCCACTCTTCGCAGTCGAATCATCGTGACTCCGAAGTATAGTATGCTCAGGACTCTCGCGTGAATCGTCGGTCGCGTTGTATCGAAGTAAACAAAAAAGTACAGTCGAGCGCACTTTGTGCGGTATCTTCGTGCCTCCGGATCGTGGCGCAGGTGGCCCGACGCTGTTTCAGTGCAACGTGAATGAACCTATGCAGTCCGCTATCTGTTCCAGTGTCCATCCATACACAGGCTTCGCAAAGGTTTCCAGGCCAGCCGGAGAATTACTTTGTCACACTCGACGAACTTTCATGTGCGCACGCCGAACGCCGTCGAGTGTCCCCCGGTAGTATAGTAAAACGACCTGTAATTCGATACATTTTGCATTACTTAAATCCTTTCTTTCGCCGTTCGCGATTTGCGCGAGGGCACGTTTTCCTTTGAGCGAGCAGCTGACACGCTTCGGTCGGCGACGAAAGCGACAAACCGTAAGACCGTATAGAAGACGCATTTACCGTGAAAACGATTCTTAAATCGTCGCCGTCCTCGTCGCAGTTGACGATCTCGGGGGTTCAAGGATGAACGTCCGAAGCGGCTAAGAAGCCGGCGAATAAAGGCCCGGAGTTGTGCTTCTTTGAGACGAGAATGGGCGAGGTGGAGAGAGAAAAAAAAAAAAAAACCGCACGAGACAGTGCTCGGTCTTTCCGCCCCCTCGTACCTTCATGAATATTCCGAGTGCCTCATCGAGGCATCTCCAGTCTCTCAATTCACTTTCTTCTTCTTCATTGGAAGTGAAGATTGCGAGGGAGAGGCGCAGAAGTGAAAAAGCTATGACCGCGCACAGAATTTGATCTATTTGGTCGAATCGATCGTTACACGATAGGTCACATGACTGTCGAAACGAGGGTCACATGACCCGTGATGCGCCACAGCTTTGCATCGCTGCCTCTGCGGTCTCATCGCGTTTCAACAGCGTTTCTCACTTCCCGGGCGGTTGCATCGGAAACGAGAGACGGATCAAAAGCCCCCGGGGGCTCACTCGCCGATGCAATATCCTAATAAAAGCTGATAAAAAAAAAGCACAATCGAACGCAGTCCGTTCGGCGTTGCGGTGAGAGAAATTCGCAGTTTCGTGTACACATGTACGCAGACGTTCCAGAGAGTTACTCGCAACGGGGGGCCGCGACCGAAACAATTAGCCGAAATCCGCTTTTTAATTGGTGGTTACGATTGCCGGAGAGCCTCCGGTCGAGAGAAATATTCTCGTCCGGTACGGGGTGGCAGCGCGGGTGCGAGAACAACGTGGCTGTTTCGTAACGTGCCCCGGTCCCCCCCCCCGAGCGTTACCGCCCTCCGATTCTGTTTCTACTCTGCATTTGCCGCTTGCTTAATTGTTTGGGCTTGAGAAATCGGGCAGACTCATGGCGAGGAAAACGTTTTCTTCGCCAGGCAGGAGGAAGTCTTTTACCACCGTTCCATATGCCTCGTCGTCGTACCCCACGCGGGTGTGGAGTCCCGTCCGTTTAAGACATCGAATTTATTTATATCGGTGAAGTGACGCGACGTTCGCGTGCTCGTAAGTTTGTTGAAAAATTCCTCGAGCTCTTAACGCTTCCACGGTAAAAAAAAAAGAACAAAAATGAGGCATAAAGATTGTGGCCGAATGCCTCGATGCATCGGCGTTCGGCGAAAAATGTCATTACTTCGCTCCGGCGATGTTCCACCGCATTGCGGAAGCGTTCGCGAACGCGCTGACGCTTGCGAATCGCTTCGGGAGGCCTCCAGCGATTGTCCATCAACGTTGCGGAGGAAGAGAGAAAAAAAAGAGACTGCCGATGTACGACGCTTTGGCGACTTCGGAGCTCTCGCCGAGGCTACGTGGCACAGATCTCAATTTGCAAACTATCCGTACTACGTCGTTTTAAGGTCCCCCAGGCGTTTCCGAAGCATCGAGAAGAGTTGGTATATCGCTGCGTGCGCGCGTGCAAACTGAGAGCGGCGCATATATTCTATACGTACGAAAATAACCGGACCATAGGCGAACGACGCAGTACATGGGGCGTTTTCATCGTGAACGAAACGAAGTTACGTGCTCTTGGACTCGTAGCAGTGTTGGGCCTCTTTCTCTGTACCGGCGCTTCGAGAGCTTCGATATACTCCTTTGACGATACAGAGGATCTGGCGGGGTTGATTATCAAGGGATGTTCCGCGTCGAACAGGCTGAACTTAAATCATTAGCGACCTCGTCTGACAGTTGAGCAGACGCTAATAATTTAATTTTCCTCGGAAAAGTCTTTCGCCCTTGAGAAAAAATGGATTACAGTTTTCATTACCGACTGAGCCGGGGTCAAGCGGAGAAGGAGGTTTCACTTCGCCTTAATGCAGATGAATGAAACAATTTTCGAAAGACCGAACGAAGAGCGTATAGGAGAACGAGATGGACTCGGTGGTCGTACAGTTATAAATAGCCTCGTACGTTCGACGGCATTGTTGTTATTCCAAACGTGGCGCGCCTGTAACGTTACAGCGTACATGCGTCGCACGTACACATATATACGTACTAGCCGCTGGTTTTACGTGCTCGCATGGACAAATAATTGTGCATCCGAAATAATATGCACGTATGCGGCCCTGGACAGTAACACGTGTATTTTACATATTATTCAATGTTTATTGGACATTTGTTGCTCAACAAATCATTGTCGTTCAGAGAGGTTTTTCACGTAGAGTCGGACTCAACACTGGACTGTATATCCCATCGTCCGATATTGTCTAGTGGTTAGGATATCTGGCTCTCACCCAGAAGGCCCGGGTTCGATTCCCGGTATCGGAATTTTTTTTTCCTTTTTTTTCTCTTCAATGAAATAAAGCGGATGACAAAAGTCATCGAATTAATCGTACCGATAATTATTTACGGCATTAACAATCGATCCGAGTCTTCATCTCCGGACAGTACGCTTTGTATGCTGACGGCGTAGGTTCTGATATCCCTACGATAGTTTGCCCAGCATATTCGAGGCTTGACCCGAACTCGTGCGCATTCCTCGTCGTCGAAGCATCGTCCATTCTCAAGCGCTAGTCGCAGGACACGTACAACGTTGAATAATCGACGTCGCGATCGTTACCTGGAATCGATTGAAATCGAAGTCCTTCGAATAGTTAAACGTTTGAACGTTTGAAAAATAAAAATGCCTGGAAATTGTAATCTTCCTCGGCGAATCGTCACGATGGACTTTGACGATTCTTCTTTGTAAAGTATGACCTCGATATTTTATTGAATATCGTTTACCGTTGATTATTTTTATGTTTATTATTACATTACGTATAGGTGGCGTTAAAAATAGGCCCCTCGACGCAGCAAGGATCGCAATGAACGGCGGTGCTTGTTTCGGCGCCAGCATTGTCGTTAAAAACAAAGACACCGTGTCAGGGGGGGCGCCGTGGCCCTCGAGCACGTACTCTCAACCCACCGGAGGCACTTTTCTCTCTCGCCTTCCCCTCCCCCCCCCCCCCACCCCGCCCCTTTCTCTCCTTGAAATTAATGCCGACCACTCAGCCGTGCCATTTAGTGTAGCGAGCGTTCAGCGCCGACACACTCCTCTCGCTCTCCACAGCACAGATCGACTCCCACTCTACTTTTTCGAATACAATTTCGTTAACTGTTTCGTTCTCTCCGTAGTGTTTACATAGTACCAGTTTCAGACTCGATCCGGGCTCACGAAATTCTATACGATTCGTTCCAATTGCCCACTCGAACGCGAATGAAAACTTCGCTGTGAGGTCCGAAGGCGTCGATGCCGTTGTCGTTCGTTTGTTCGACGAAGCCACCGGGAGAACAAAGCACGGGTCGAAAAGGGAAGCGCCTCGAATTGCCGATCCGCAGTGAAACCTCCTGGAATTCGTTGTTATCCACCTACGGGAACAATCGGAAAAATGATCCGCAATGTTGTTTTCCTTGGAACGCACGGGCTCGCGCGCGGCGGTCGTGTTACTCCGCGGGCTACGCGAGGGCGCTCGTGTCCTCGGATCGCTCGCGTGTAATATCGATAATTCCTCGGGAACGCATGCCCGAGCGTACGCCTCGAGCTGTCGCTGCACCCGAGCGAGAAAAGTGTTCGTTGAAAAAGAAAACAAAAATAAGATACAGTCACTCGCAACTCCGCCAACTCGATGTATTCATCGGCGGCAGCACAGGAAACCTTTGTCAGAAGAGGCTTCGCCCTCGGAAAATCTCGGTAAGGCCTGTTGGAGGCTCTTTCGCACGCTCCTTTAACGAGGTCAACGATTTCCACCTTCCGCTCAGTTTGCTCGCGATTTGCGGGACACGAGAAGTGAGAAGAGTTCGCGTCAGCGA
The DNA here is from genome assembly GCA_933228735.2 of Amblyteles armatorius. Lineage (NCBI taxonomy): Eukaryota > Metazoa > Arthropoda > Insecta > Hymenoptera > Ichneumonidae > Amblyteles > Amblyteles armatorius. The sequence goes on along the minus strand of OW121689.1, from coordinate 439,917 downwards.
CGTGCCGGCAACGAGCGGTGGAGCTATCGTCGCGCGAATATAGAAAAATCACGACAATCCATTTATTCGACATTTCCAATGCATGAAAAAAAAAGAAAAAATATTGGATAAAGTATTTACATGAGAGTCTGTGGATATTGCCAACGAGAGTTCGTAAAATTCATCGGGGTATTCTCCGGAATCTCCCGGTGTATTTCTTTATTAAGGAACTTCGTTTGTGCGATAGTAGCCTGCGGGAGGATATCTGCACAAGGGCGAACTGTAGCGAACAGAGAACCGAGCGAGTTCCCGCTGGTTCCTGCAGGCGCGAGAATTTCATATAGGTTCGTAACTTCGGCGGGTTTACCGGCCGTGATACAGGCGGGAGGAGAATCCACAGAGCCCGGGAATTCATGGAAAACCGTGCTCGCAGAGGCTTCGCATACACGTAGGCATGAGGTCACAGTGCTCTCCGGGGGGCGTTTTATTTTGTATCAAAGTTTACTGCGCAGTTATCTTCTAATATACCGTCAAAACGAACGAGCATAGTTGTACACATGATAATGATAATAATAATGATAATATTAATATGAAATTAATGTTTACTGCTTATGAGATAATTAATCCTGTGCTATTCCGTGTCTCACAGATGATTACGGTGGCGAGGAACTGGTGCTAAGATAAGCGAGGAACGGGATGATCGCGACAATGGGGTTGCCACAGCAGCAGCAGCAAGCTTGCAACGTATCCCAGGACACTGTGGATTACGCGGTCTACCTGCAGTCCTCCCGCCCGAGCCGGAAGGCGTTCGGGAGCAACAACGCAGCGAACAAGCATCAGCAAGTTTCGGCGGACAGTATCAGATATCAGCTTCTGCAAGGTGGCCAAAAGCCGGATTCCCGTGACCATAACACAAGCTTTACGAGCACGAAGGGTCTCCTCAACGGTCCCGGCCAGAACAACTGCTTTCTGAACAGCGCCGTACAGGTAAGCTCGTACTTTCGATATTCTCGATCGCGGTAACTTTTTCGCGAGATTGTTGTTGGCTCTTTTCGAGTCGAGAGGACACAGAAGTTCTCTTTTTTCAAAGGACGTTATGGCTCATCCCTTGGTGGACACCGGTGCCAGTGTCTTCGTTTTCAAAGATGTGAAAAAATGTGTTAACAAAAAAAGTAATATTACTAAGATTACCAAAAATAATAACAAATTGATCTATGAGAATATTCAACTATCCACGAAAACGTGTAAAACTCTACTTATTTCTTACTTTTCTTACGTCTTTTCTTACGAGAAAATGTAAAAAAATCTATTTGTAATGGATCCATCGTTTCGAACATAACTTATGTTGAAATCGATTCATCGGGCATGGATCCGACAGATCGTTCTTTCAATCTTCAAAATTGCACGCTGAATTCGCTAAATTTTTATTTATTTTCGTACTGGTCAGAGGACGGGGTGCAAGAGATGCAGGGAGCCTGCGAATAGGCAACCCGCACGGCGTGCGTGCCTCTCGCACAGATCTCATCCGCGGAGACTCCGAGACTGGAAGTTCACTCGGGTGAACTTCCAGTCTCGACTATTTTTATTTGTCCAGCGACAAAAATTGGTAAAAAATAGTGCTGCTCCGCTCTACCATACATTAATGGGCAGTCGTAGCAAGAAGTACAATAATGTATACAGAAGGCATCGGGCCTTGATCCCTCGTGGTGAGAATTAAAAGGCCCAGTGAAAGTTGACCCGTTTCAAATCGATTGTAGTCTTACGCTCACCCACTATACAACGTACAAGCCGGCTACATTTATTTTACTACCATGATTATCGACGCGGTCTCGTGAATCAACATACAGGCGGGGTTTTACACTCGACACACGGTAAAAAGAAAACATAATCGATCCGGCACGAGTGTACCGTGATTGCACAGTAGACCGCCCTGCCTCTTCCACTCGATAGACTCGGTGTGGCAGAATTCCCCTTACGCGACCGTATTTTTGTTCGGATTACATGTCCGTCTGTTAAAACCAAAGCATTGCGTATGCTGACGGCGTGGCACGGAGCGCGTGTCGTTGCGCTGCCGTACACGTGACACACGATACACAACGCTTGGAGTGCCGTATTACTCCGTCGCTTTGGCCTCCGCAGCGCGAGAGATCACCAAGGTGTGCCTGATCTCCGAGTGCGCTCAGCGTGCTTTGTCTCGGCTTGCGAACTGTGTTAAGAATTGAAATAAAACGAAACCAGCGAGCAGCGTACGCAGTTCCGAGGCGAACCTCTCTGAAGTCTTGCTCTCGACTTTGCTCAGCACCCACGCGTATTGTAGTAATACAGCGTAGTACGCACTCTCGAGAGCCTTTCGGTCCTCGGACACTTCATAAGCCACTGTAGATAAAACACATGTCCTGGAGCCTGGCCCGAAGGGTCCCTGGCGCCAAGATCGCTCCCAAGCGGCACGATAAAGAGAGCCCGAAGTCGCCACGGATCTTCCAGAGAAACGGAAATCTCTTGTTCGGCTCTCGTTGAGCTTGAGATTGAGCCGACAAGTTATTTTTCAGAGTGATTTTTCAAGTAGGTTTCATCATTTTTCTTAAACACCGCCGTGGAGAGATTGTATGACGGAGCGTCCTCTTGATTGTTTCTCGAGAGGATGCAGCAGATATAGCACTGACTGGGGACAGAGATTAGGCTCGAGCATGTACGCCGCGCACTCTCGAGATCAACATTTCTATTCTCGAGTCTTTCTCCTTGCCGTGAAGAGATGGGCGGTAATCCGTACTCTCACCCGTATAATCACACGTTATCGCTTTGATTATCCTCCTCCTCTCTCGGATTACGCTGACTTTGTAACGGTTATTTTTCTTATCCTCCGTTTTTTTTCTCTCTTGAAGCAGCATCAGCGCGCTCACAATTCTCAAGATCTTAGGCTGGTAACGATGAAAAATGAATTTTTTTCACTTCCGTTTTGAGTCTTGCACAAAGTTGTCCTCGATAAAGGTACGTCAAGAGTTTCCATGGAACCGAAATGTATCTCTTCGTGTTCGACTCGCGGCCAGAGGCGAGAGCGGGTTCGTTGAGTATGGTCGGCTTATCTCGCTGGTTAAATGGATCTCGTGTGCGCTGCGCGCCATCGGACACTTCCTGTCGCCCTGTGTCTTCTCACTCTTGTCTGCCTGGGTGGCCGCGCATCGAACGGATCTCTCCGGAGAGTCGTGAATTTTCGCGCGACCGAAACAAGATAACCCCGAAGTCAGGGGAGTGCGGGAAGATTTGCCGTTACCGCAAGAAAAAAGACAGAAAGTAGAAACGAAGACAGAAATATGCGAACCCAAGCTTCACCGGTATTTATCCGGTATAAATGACGAACGATTATTTTAATTTGTCAACCGAATTTTCGTCCTTTCATTCGCTGGAAATCGATCGAGAGGACATGCACGTGTGTGCGCCGTGAACGACAACAGGAAACTATCAAAGGAAAGGTTATTGTAATCCTTCGCCGCGGCACCGGAGGTTAATTACACATTCGGGGGAGTGAGAGATGGATGACTCAGGGAGCGTTGAAGTCATCCCTTCTCACAGTCGAAACAAAGTATCAACGATATAGAGCGTGTGCGAGGGAGAGACGAAGTTGGACACGGTATACAGTGTTGGAAATGGGAGAGACTCGAATCTACCATTGTTCTCGTAACACCTGCCACGAAAACGAGCAACCTGCTGCTCCGACTCGTGCGGTAGCAGTCACAGCTACGTTATCCCCGATAGCTCTCCGCCGCACTCCCGCACGTTTCCGGGAAGCGATTAACTTCGATTTACCGCAATAATACAGTGGCCGAGACTCGGCGGCGATTCGATAATGATTTCGACGGTATAATCCACGACCGCTGATATACCCCCGATTGAGATGGATCGCTGTATGAAACTTTATTCAATTGTCTCTCTGGGAGATTAAGAATTTGATGGAAACGTTGCGGAGGAGACGCGTGGGAGTGAATCTTCGACAAGTGAATGATCGCGTATCGGCAGTTGAGAAGCAGAACGGCGCATACCGCTAAGTTCTAGCTTTTGAACGGTGCGGAATAAGCCGTTCCGTTTACCGGCAGTCGATATCGCAGGGCGGGAGCTCCGTGGCGATTTTTCAGCGCGTGGGACTGACAAAGTGAGTGTTTGCACTGAACTCGAGGCAAGGCACCGCGACGTTGGGTACTCTGATGTATGGATGACTGTATTCGGTTCTCGAGACTCCCACACGGTTAGCGGTCGCGGGAGGATACGAAAAGTTCGAGGCTCGGCCCACTGGGAACCGGCCATCGGATATCGGGACAGAGGCTGGGCGAGAGAGTTTCCGTTTTGCATGCGAATTCATTTCAATCCATCATTGCTAATCCCAAACTGCTAAGTGGAGTTGACAAATTGAGAAATCGATTACCAGATTGCCGAAGGGTGGCAAGATAAGTCTGCAAGCCGTTAGTCGGGATGACCAGCGATTAAGACGATGTGGGACAGATTCTGTCGGTAACAAAGACTGTCATCCATTCATTTTAATTAGCAGACGCTGATAATTTGGTTTCCTCGGAAAAGCCCTCACATGTGAAATGGATTACAGTTTTCGTTACCGACCGAGCTCGGCGAGGGAGGAGGGTGTTTCACATCGCCTTAATTGGGTATTTACGGAGAATTCCCGGTGGTTTCGCCGAGAGATCGATTTAAACACGAGTTTCCGAATTCGGTCGGTTCGGAACCGATGGCACGCGAGTCGAGGCCGCGCAATCGGAGCCGATAATCTCGAACCTCCCGCGCGCGAAGGAAGATCCTCGTTGATCCGAGGCCACGAGGACGAGAGGCACGCGCGTCGTTTCGCAGCTGCCTTGTTCTCGTTCGGTATAGTCCACATGTCTTGCCGTCCGGCTGGGCCAGCTGGATCCCTCGGATTACATTATAGCTGGTGCAGGTCTGCAGAAAGCCCGCGGGATATGTTTCTCACCCGGTGGTGTGCCGTAACGCAGTTTTCGTTGTAAACCAGATCGGCCGGACAGCAAGTGCCGACAGCAGCAGGTATCGGGAAATCCCCGTGTAGCAACGTGACATCTGGAGCATCAATTTTAACCAAAGATCGAGGCAGCTGATTTTTTTTTTACATCATGCTCCTTATGGGCCTGAAACTTGATTTGCCGATCTCAGATCTTAACCACTCCGAAACAGTCCAAATAAGCCAGTATTAGTATATTTCGAATATGAAATGATAATAGTTATATCTATAAATTTATTTACTCGGAACGAAACGGTCGTTTCACCGGGCGCGGTGATCGGTCCAACAATCTCCGGACGAGAAATTTATGAGCAGGAAGCTGCGAGAAACTCCCGAGTTTTTCCAGACGAAACTTGTCTCGCGGGTTTCGAGAGAGAAACTGTACACGTCCGTTCTTTCGTAGACTTGTTGCACGCGCTCGTAATCCCGAGTCCCAGGAAAATCGTCGGTCAATTTTAGTCCACGGAGTGGGCTCGGTGCTCTACGCGGAATTCGTCATTTTATAGCAAAAACGGAGCAGCTCGTCGACAATGCGCACTCCCATCATGGCAATTTTCTTCGTGCTCGTCGAGGATTCGTTGCGGAGGAGGTCCGGTCGTTCGGGTTCAAGGTAATTTCGAGCCGGCGGCCTGAGCGAGGGACGAGCGAGCAGAGGGTTCGAAAGGTCTGCGCGACTGTGTCACGTAGTCGACTCGCTGGCCCATGAATCCGGAGCTTTTGCCGCCCGCGATGCGAGCTCCGAGTAACGACCCACGATACAGATATAACAACGACGCCGGGAGCTCCGGGTAAAATTGTAACAACGCGGAGTACTCGACGTATTAAAATTACGAAGAAGTACCGGAAAGGAAAGGGCAACTGCGATAAGGAGCTGAGTCGAAATCGTCTTGGAAACCGGCTGCAAGAGTGGCGGAGAGATGCAACCTCCCACAGCGATATATAGCTCGATGCACTTTCCTACAGCAGGTGTTTCTCGAAAACGAGACGACGCTTCCCTGAGTCATCGGGCCGTGCCAGGTGACGCGTCCGCGTTGGCTCGCGCCGGAGAAAGAAGGAACCGGAAGTAGCCGGTGCGCGCGGGCATCACCAACGCTCCGTCCGAGGTGATGGTTTCTTGTGTTTCAATACAGTCTTGATCGGTGAAGGAATCTTTATAATACATTCGTCAGTAAAACAGTCGGATGTTCGTGAACGTGGGGTCACAAAAAATACATTTTCGGATTACCATCACGATTCCCTGGCACAAAAGATTTGTCCATTCGACAAACATCTCATGTCCACAAACTTCCATAATTTTTTTTTCTTCATTTTTACAATTTCTTTTCAGTTAATTTCACGATTTGTTTCTTGTTAATTTTATAATTTTCGTAGTTAAAAAATACGATACGACGAGGAAAAAAAAAATTGTAAATTTAACCAATCTAAAATTGTGGTGCGTAGACAAGAAATGTTAGTTGCGGTTACAAACAATCTTTACGGTGCGTCGGCGTTTCCTGCCACCGTCTTCGTTCCTTCCTGCGACGACTTCCCGTCTTCGAGCGAGGTTCAAGGTTGATCGAGTCGCTCCCTCGTTGATCCTTCGGGACGATTGCGCGCAACGAGCTCGTAATGCAATTATTTATATATACACACGTGAAACGAGGCTGGGAAGGTACCGCACCCTCTCGTAGCTCGGATTCGTTGGCGTGGGTGCCGATACCCAAATTTAACCGTGCGCGCTTCAAAACGTTTTTCTTCCCCTCTCCTCGCCGACTTCCTGACCCTGGTCTCTCGTTACGCAACGCTAGAGGCCTACTTAATGCACGTACGACGACGTACAAGCCGCATGCGAGTTGCGGCATCGCGCGACCCACACGGGCACACACTCACACACGTGAAGTGGAGGAAGCAAAAGAAGGGGAACCTACGACGTCGAAGTCGAGAGTCAACTGAGAAGTCAGCCAAAGGAAGAGAAGCAAACGAAGAGGGCAACTCTCCCGGTTGCCTCGAGTCTGCGAGAACCGTGAACCACGTGTGGGAAAACTCTACGATGCGAGACTGAGAAACGGGCGCGTTCGATCCTCCACCCTGCCCGAGTTCGTCGTTCTGTACACACCGTACACCTTGCCTGTGTAAATGCAGGCGCTCTTCGGTATACTTGATCGTCTTTTTTTGGGTTTACCTATGACCAGTAGCGTCGGTGCCCTTAAAAATAACTTGAGACTGTCAAATGCAAAAAAATAATGTTACTCTCACGAATTAATTTTTCCCGTCCGACCAAGTAACCAGTTGCGTCAGTTCGAGAGAAATTCTGACGATCGAGGAAATATAAGTGTAGGAAATGGTATAATATGCTCTGAAGTTTCATGGATTCGTTGACGCGTTTCATCTGCATCGTCGAGACGCCTCGGTGGTCGATTTCTCTGGGTCACCACTCACGCATGGCCACTTCGGCTAATACCTTCTCCGCCGGCGAGCTATATCCTCGCGGATGGTAGGCTCTTCGTACCGACTATCGCCGGTACGAGGTATCTATCTCGGCTCTGCATCTTCGAGCTCGAGCGGCTCATCGTGGATCAGCCTGTGAAATCTAACCCTCGCCCGACCGAACTACTCGAGCTATGTCTACACCGGCGACTACGCGTATGTGTATCTCACATGTGCGTATACGCATGGAACACGGAGTAGCGAAGCCCCGGAACATTTCCACGGGGCTTGAGCGACCGTCATGTTCTACGCGCCAGTCGAGCAATACCGAGGAGTGTCTCCATGGACCATAACCATCCCACTGATCTCAGGTTCTAAAGTCCCTGCGTCGGACCCGGCCTCTTTCTCTACGCTGCGATCACGCTGAAATATCGATACCGGTTGCAACACGTGGTACGGCGACATTTTTTGAAAATTTTATTCGATCGTTCGGCGAGATTGGGACAAAATGGGCAGGGGAATACGATTTGCATGGTCCGTCGACCGGTCCGTTTTACCTCGGTCGCTCCACTCCCATAGAATCAATAGATTTTATATCGAATCAACAAAGGATAGTCAATTAAATACGTGAACTCTCTCGCGTGTAACGCACCCATTCCTTGTTGCGTGCCGCCTAACGGATCAATGCAGCAGGGCTATATATTGCCGATGATGTAAATTTTGCGTGCCCACGCCACAAGCCTATTCCTCTCTTTTTTTCTCGAGCTTCTGTACTACGCGCGCATCAAATCCGCGGAAGATAAAATGACCGTGGGTTGAGGCTTGCCAAAAGCATTTATCCATTTTTTTACGCGCGAAATGATCGTTGATTCCGCGCTTCCGAATATTCCAAATGAAATTTCGCATTTCGCCAATGACACGGCGCGGTATTTGCCTCGCAGATCGGAGAGTAATAATTTCCGGACCGTTTCCTGTTAACGCGCTCGCGTTCACCGGACAGCATTAAACAGAAAATCAAGGAGCACGAAGTGAGGCTAGCGTTGAACAGAGTTAACGACTTGTATCTACCCGGTAGCCGGTCGTGCAGGAGGTCATCCATTCGAAGTAGGAAGAAATTCTCGCCTTCCTTGGGCGTGGTTCTCTCGGAGCAGCGGCTGCCGATCTCTCGGTACCCGATATTGGCACGTAACGTTAACGTACGTAGGCCACAAAAATTCACCGCAGCCCCGAGAGTCATGGAAAATTGACGATGCAGAATCGTCAGTGTAAGTAAGTTACCGAGATACTACTCACTCGTAGATGAGGAAAGAAAACGTTGGGAGGAGCGAAAGTACAGTTTAGAAAAAAAAAAAAATAACAAAATCGATGGCTTCTTAACTGCCCGGTATAGAGTGGAATCTGTTAGGATCCCTCCCAGCAGCGTTTAACTTTTATCCGCGACGTTAAGCCTCGTAAATCCCGCAGCAAAGGAAACTGCGACGCTGAGCCTGGTAGCCCTTCTTGCGGTTCTTGTAGGCTCTTATTCGCGTTCGCTCGTGTGTGCATTCCGTGGATGCCATCGAAGCTCACCCGCTCGTACAGTCCTCGCAGTTCAACCGCGCTATTTGCTATTTGATGTACCACAGTTGCAGCTACGTCGCCTGAGTCCTCTCCGGGTTGGCGATTCGCGATCCACCGGATGGTCCGCTACCTTCCTGTTTCTTCTTTCCTTCTCCCCGCTCTTTTTGCGGAAAACGAATATCCACGTTTCTCCGAGAAGAGCGTACGGCATTCTCCACCGGATGGCCAACTGCGCTGTACGCCAATTGGGTAACAGTTTTACCTTTCCATAAAATGTTATCGGGCTGACTGTCCGATACGAACGATTACAAAGTCTTACAAAATTTTAACTATTCGCAATATCGTACCGATTATGCTTCACCGAGCAATTTTCCAACGAAGACAATGCCACTGAACACCGCAAATAATTTATGCTGGAATGCGGCCGCAGCGTCCGATTATCGGTGCGGAATTATTGCTACCTAAATACCGAGTTGAACAATTCTCCTGACCGGTCGTTCTGCGATAGACGAACGCGGCCTCCTCGGAAATGTCGAGCAGCGAAGATCCCCATTGGAAGCATCGAGATTCATGGGCTAAGAATGGTCTAGAGGAATGTCCTGACGCTGGTGGAGATTCTGCGGTCGGAGTGCCGAGGTATCAGCGGTCTAGCACTCCAGAACTCCGCTGATGGACTCGTAGTTTTTCCGTCGACGGCGATGGTAATAATTAGTAGTGTTTCAAGAATGTTTCTTCGGAGCAACTCGTGCCGGCTGTTCCGGATTCTTTCCTCTTACTCGTTACAAGAAAAAAATTCAGAAGTGGCTACTCAAAGAAAACAGTCTCGAAAGTCGTGCGGTCTTGGAAATTAAGAGGGAGTTCGCTTAGCGTATCTATGCCATTTTCAGAGAAAACTTTTCTCGGGCTTCTCTCCGCTCTGTAAACTGCATTATCGTTTATATTATTTTCCATCGGTATACATGACTACGGTAATAATATTTCTTTCGCTCGGGGAGAAGAGAGGGGGGGGGGGAGTTTCTCGTCGTTGCGGTGTTAAAAAGCTATTAATTTTTTTCTTGTCAAATTTTGCTAGAGTTCGTCGACCACTGTCATTGCCCCGGACGAATTATAAATTAATCGAGTCAAGAGTCATAACGAGCGCTGAGCGCGGACACGGTGGCTGAGTCACGTGGGAGTCCCTCGGGAGGCTCTCGCTCCCTTCGAAGGATCCGCTTCTCTCCCGAGATACAGTCGGAGGAACGACCGAGAGAATCTCCGCTTTTGCCGTCAGTCAAAAGTCGTAAACCGTTCCAGATTAACCTATGATAATGCCAGGAACATCCTCTTTATCGCAGGCTCTTGCAATTATCGTCGAGTTCAAAGATAGCAAATTTCGTTAGAGTGATCAACCCTCAGCACCGCGTCGTCGCGGAGTACTATCTTAACAGATTCATTTGTGCGTAGCGCTAATTGCCAGAGTGCAGTCCATGTATGTGTGTTCTACACACATGCATGCCACAGTTTCACCGGAGAGCGGGGCACAACGGACTATGTTCGCTAATGTTTCTGCGGGACCCAAAATGTAAAAAGTCTCGTCTGAAATGAAATTGCCCTTATTGCCGCGCTTTCCGCACACTTTGGGAAACGAGCGTCACAATAAACACACTCCCGCGTTACTGCACTAGAAACAAGTTCAAGCAGTACCAAAGCGAGCCATAGGACGCGGACGAAAGGGAAACCAAGCGTCGTCGGGAGTCGCGGGAAATTACATTAAGCCATTACGAGTACTGCGTACCAGTAGCTGCATAAACGTAGGCGCACTGTAGCTATATTTATTGTACCTACAACCGTGCAATTAAGAAAGAGATTGCGTTTACGATGGGCCCGTAGGACTGCGCATGGAACTCTCGGTACCGCGACTCTTCTCTTTCCTCCCTCCCCTTCAAATCTTTTACCGAGTGAAATACGGATACGAGTAAGAAAAAAGAAGAACCGAAAGCCCGGAGACGCGCCAGTCGGCCGGGGGTCGCGCCGAGCCAGTTTTGTTACTGGTGCTCCGATTCTCTCGGCTCATCATCATCATCCACGCCGTCGTTCTCCGGTATCGCGCCGGGTTCTCCCACGTGGCTCAACGACCGTGACCATATAGTAAAGCAATAGTAGAACAGTGTCGGCGTAAAACTCCCTACGTAGGGCTGAATGACGATAGGGCACCTGTATGCGGGAACCCGGCCCGGCGGAGCGAGGGGTAGAGAGAAGAGCAGTGGCAAGGGAGGAAAGCGGGCAATCTAGGCGAAACCGGAAGCCGCCACCGGAACTGCTACTCCTCGGGACAGGTTCACATGGCTACTACTGGTGCTCATCACCGGAGGTCACGATAATTTCCTCGTGTCAGACTGGCGCAGGGCACTTGTATACGACTACGGAGCTCTTTTATTCCGATGCTATACTGACTCCTTTCTCGGCTCCTTGAATCAGATAAAAGGGCGTATTCTCCCCGCTGGATGGATATAATATGTGCATATGTGCAGGGACCACGGGATCCGATACCTCCGCTGTTACTCCTTCGGGACATCGTATGTCCGATGCCTCGAAATATGGATGAAACAATTTCCTCTTACACTAGATATTGCGCGATCGATCGTTGCACTCTGCTTATCCGCTGCATTGTACAGCGGATCTTTCTGTTCTTTCTGTTGCGAGAAAAGAAACGTTAACGAATGGTGAAAAATAAGGATTGGCTACATAAACTGAATTCTTGGTGTGTAGGGAGTCGGAGTATATATTGGTTTTATGGAGAAATTAGCCGGTTGGTTCAATCGATTATTATTCAATGGCTTGATTTTGCAAGGGCTTGCATCTCTGTATGAGCGTAGCCTGCATGCTCTTCCTTGAATGCCAACAGCCGATTCGTTATTGCAACGCATTGTGTCACATATTCTATGTGTGTCACCAGCTATTGTGTACGTTATCAGTACTGCACCAGTGAACGTTACTGAACAAGCCAGCTGAGCGCGTAGTACTATGCGCAGTTGTACGGTACAGTACCATAGCGTGAACCAATATGGCGTCGGGTCAACATCCTCCCGTCGGCATAGAGGACTTCCACACGGCTCTCGCCGTTCCACCGTCTCCGCTTCTGAGCCTGGATACATCTACACGGGTTTCGACAGCGGGATGTCCATACCTCACGCATCCTCCGAAGAATAATGTATTCTTCGATCGACGCACTCATTGTCATTGGCGATAAATTGAATCCTCGTGTGCCGAATGGATTTCATTTAGTTACGACAAATACACAAAGACGCTCCCCCACTTCTCGAAATCTTCGTTGTCTTCTCGAGTCCTATCTTATTTTTGCACCGAAACGGGTTCCCGCGCATCCGCTGCCGTTGCAAAGCGCGCCAAGCGATGCTGATGGCGACCGGGGCGAATGGTCGCGCGTACCCTTGGCCTCGGCGATCCCGCGCTCTCCCGACGCCATCTAGGAACAAAGAGACTGCAGTCCCGACGGGCTCGAGCATCCTCGATGACTTCCGAAATCAGGACCACAAGTAATTGGAACAAAGATCCGGTAGCAGACCAAAGATCCGGAAGAGCGTGCGTCGTTCTGAGAACGAACGACCGGATACCAATGGGGATTCCACAGTGCGTCACTTATCCTTCGGTAGCCCACCAACGAACCGATCGTGTAATATTCGTGCGGTGAAACCGTATTTCCACGAACCGTAACCTTCTCCACTTCTCGCTTCTCCCTACCGCCAGTGGTACCTCGGATATCGTTCCGAGATTGAACTTTTATCGGCTCTTCGGAGCTGCGCCGGTGTCGAACGACCGTGGTCCTCGGTCACGACCACCCATGTGCCGGTGGGAGCTAGGAATTCATAGGTTTTCATAACGACGTTCGACACTTCTTACCAAGATTACCGGAATCCATTAGATTTTAATTGATCGAAACATCGCGAGTTCCTTGCCGATCTCTACGAGGAAAATGGATGACGCTCTGGTCGAACAAGTTGCCCCAGCTCGAGTTACGGTATGCGATAAGAAGACGGTTAAGCCCGTTTTATTAATCGGTAATAACGTCGTTACATCGACAGTGGTTCGGATGAGTTAAAGTTTGTTGCATTCGAACGAGAGCTTGATTAATGTGCGCCCACGTGCGCGTGTTTCCGGTTACACGGTTAATAGCCGCGGTGTGGGGCAAAACAGCCCCGCGCGACGCCGTTGCCGCTGCTGCTGCTGCGAGGGTTCGATCAATTTGGCGAAACCCTCCGGCGCGCGAGTCGAGCGATGCAATAAACTTTTACTCCAGTTTGAAACTCGAGCGAAACCGGTTTTATCTCTCGTGACAGAGACGGGGAATGTTTGCAATGAGAGCGAAGGAGAAAGATAGGATTAAAGCCAGCACGCTAGCCTCCTTTACTGCCTACACTCTTCCCTCGCGATCGGCTCTCGCGGGCCGCCGCGTTTCGCTGTAGTACTACGCTCTCTCCTTCTCTTCGGACTCTTTCGGAAAACCGGTTTCGCCTCCGTCCTTCTTCGTCCTGTTAAACTTCTCGTCGGGTCTCTCGCCCTCTCGCTCCATCTTGTCCCCGAAGCCCTTTTCTTGGGCCATTTTATCGAGGCTTCGTATTAAAGCCTCGAAACTTCGGCTTCTCGAATCTCCTCTGGTCCGCGGTCCTGTCTTCCGTTCCGACCAACTTTTTGAGAATGGTCCTCGAATCTCTATGGGGAATTAGCATTGACCAAACACAGATCCCCCCTGCAATATAATCGAATTTCTCATTGATCGCCGGATGAACCGCGAGGCGATTATCAATGTGTTATGTATCTCATGTTTATTTACACAATTTATGTGTTACTCGTTGTGTAGATTTAAAAAGCGAGAGTTGCGGCGTCTGTCTTCGGTGATCTGGCTCGATAAATCACACTAATCCGTTCTCCGATATATCCCCTCCGAAGTGTACGGCCCGCGCTGCTGTGTATCTCTCTACAGCCGCGAAAAACGCGAGTTCGCGGGGCCGTAATGCCGGCTCGGGCTCTTCGGAGCGCGCGCGCGCGCGCAATTTTTTTTTGCGTACTCGCGAGCGTTTATCGTAACATTTTTTTATCCGTGCAGACGTTGACTCGGCTCTGCTGAGGATTCGGTCCATGCAACACAGAGAGCTTCTTGTACGTTGGTCCCCTCTTCCTCCCGTGAGCGTTGCGGCCATTGGGTCTGTAAACTCGGATAGGAAACCTGTTTTGCTCTCCCTCGGATCTTTATTCGCTCCTCTCCTCTTATTCGTCTGCTGCTGCTGCTGGAGCTGCCGCTGGAGCTGGCTTCGCTTCACCCTTTCCTATTCATTCTTTTATGTTTTCTTTTCTTTTTCCATCTCTTATTTCGTTTTATTTTACAGCCGTGTGTTACGGCGCACGTGCGCGCGTCACCTCGGTAAATGGAGGTTCGGCTCTCGTTGTACCCGAGAGACGCCGTTTCTCCTCTCGCCGGGCTTCCCGACTCTTTGCTCCTGTGCGATGCTGGAGAGTAGTAAACCGAGAATATTATGATGTCTCCACGGAAGAACGGGAGCCGCGAGTAGCGGATGACCCCAAACAAAACAACAAAATGGCGTCAGCGTCCCCGACGCCATTTTGAAACCCGATTTTTATTCTTCTATCGAGGTTAAAAATCGTTCGGGGAAGCGCGATGAACGTAACACCCTTTGCCTTGTCGGAAGAGGCTGCGGAGATTGGGACTTGAGATGCGCGAGGATATAGCGGTACACCTATGCATGCGTTGAGGGTCTCGCTGCCGCTTCGCGCTATAGTTCATGGTAAACCAATAGCCAACAGGCGGCATATTCTCAAAGTTGATACTTTGAAAATCTGTATGACGGGGACAGGGTTTTATTATTTAAGCCCGCGGACGCCTGGCTGCACGAGGTCGTCGACAATAGGAAAAAAGTGTCTTAGCTGATGGGTAATGACATTTTACCGAGATAATCGTTTCACCGATGAAACCCCCCTCTCGGGATGACATAACGAGAAGCCTCGAGTCTCTCCGCGTGTGGTTTCGCTTTCGTCATCGGCACATCACGGTCGGCTAAGTGCCGGTGGAGATGCCGCTGTGCGGGCCATGTGACTGGAATGTGAATTATTATAGGTCGCAGGTAAAATCGTGAGTGCCCCGTGCGGTACACGGAACAGTCCGGCTCTGGGGACAAAATCATTGCGAGTTTCATCCACCCGAGCTATCTGCGATCGACTGGGTTGGCTCGGATGCTGTATATGCGAAAGGCTCCGATTAAAAGAACGGGAAGCGACGATCCGAGAGCGATCGTCCTCAATGACTTGGGATCTCTCCTCTCGTACGTACAGAGAAGACGAGTCTTGTGACTCCGGCTGGTACAGCGGCATTCTCCGCGACTCGTTGGGGATTCGCAGGCGGTATTAGAAACACTTTCCTTTCACCTGCTCCCTGTACTCTCCGCTGGCATCCGATATCGCGAATGTCGACGGTGCGTCGCGCCGTTTCTTCTCGTACTCTTCTGTTTTCTTCTTCTCCTCAGCTGTTGACATTTATCCGCGAGCACGAGCCAACGAACGAGTAAAAATCGCGCTACTCCTTGTATGCAGTGGCAAGTCGCGCTTTCATACGTAAATTAAGATCGATGCTCCGACCCAAGACCCGCGATTCTACGGTTGTACGTAACACGCTTCGCGGAAAGCACGATTCCTCTACTGGTTCACATAAATAATTGAATATCGTGTTCGCACTTACAAAAACTACTTTATTTGACTAGGGCTCTGAAAAGAAACATTTATTTAAATCGAATATAAATTTATTCGTAGGGCAACCGTCAAAATAAATTATTGTTCTCTATGTGTCTTTTTATCTTTGTCAATAGCTGTAGTTTATTCACTTACGGTGTAAATTTGCATTTATTATTATAACTATAACTGTCGTGACGCATGTTGAACTATTTTGCGGTTAGATGAATAAGGTGTCATACTATCCGTATATTAAGGCTTGTGGGCCAGTGGGCTCTGGTCACCCCTGATACACCGGAATGCACCTGAAAAGGGCCCATTGTGGTTTTCCTTCCTTCTCGGATCCAGAAGTACATGTTGCCACGCTCATCTCCGAGGCACCCTCGTTGTTGTGGCATCAATCGTCAGGGACAGCATAATGGAGGGAACTTTAGGACAGCAGGTATAGAAAAGCACTCCGCTAAGAATCCTTACCGGGATGCTTCCTCTTGGCTCCACAGGGATCCGACACTTACTTGCCGGAGCCACCTGCGAAGGGTCGCTTTCTGAAGTGAACCTGCGAGCTCCCTTTTTTTCTCTGAAAAAGGCTGCTGGCTCAGCAGTCTTCTTCATACCGATGCTGTATCCAATGGTTAACTGTACCACCTGATCGGCGAGTTGGGCGTCACTCATATGACGGATTAAATGCTCCTTCCATATTGTGAAAGAGGAATGAGGATAAAAAAGGTGAATAAACGTGCACCTGACGAAAGAACGCTCATTCACGTGTACTCTTTGATCTTTGCCCTAAATACGTAAAGTACGGAAACTGCTCGAGGCCCTTGCCGTCATAAGCGACACACATCATCGAAGAAAAAAGTCAATTTTACGAAAACTAAACTCATACATTTTTTCTAAATTGCGTATCAACGCGATACATGCACGACGACGTTGCAGACGCGATCGAAAGTCCAGCGAGAACATCTGTGGCTCGTGCTGAGGCGTTCCCGGAGAACGGCGTGGCGACAGATGCCTCCGGGAAACCCTACTGCACGAAGGGGTTTTCGGCTCGACCACCACCCGCTTCGACCGATCGCTCTTGCGTCAGGCGCACGTGCATACACATTGCATCTCTGCACGATCGCTCGACCGGATACCGCGCAAATGTTGTTCGCAACAACGTTTAGGTATGCCCGCGTATTTCGTCCCGCAATGGGTGGCAAATACCGAGGAGAAAAGTTAGATGAGACAGACTGCTTCAGCCGGAGCGAAGCATCTCGTTCATCTTCTTCTTCGCGGAGAGGACGGCAGGAATCGAAGGAGATGATAGTCCTCCCGAGGACCTCCGGATGCTGCCGGGGTCTAAGGGGTCGTTAAAGTGTTTCCATCCGACCCACGTGTTTGTCCCATCCTCGTACAGTACAAGAGCAAAAACATTTCCCTAGACAATGGAGCTGTTCTGCATCGAGTACTCTGCGTGTACACTCTTTCAGCACCGAGTTACAGTAACAGTGTGAAATTAAGGGAGGTGGGGGAACTCGTGGGCTGTTATCGAGCGAGTACGACCGCTTTGTTTCAATTAACATTGCAAAGTACTCGACGGTTTAACGTTACCCATGAGAAAAGCTCTTCGGGGCGTCGAGTGACGTTGCCGCGAACTTGGGTCCAATTAGCAGGGTTCTGGCTGCATAGGAGTCGTAGATGAATTTCTGATTTCAATGGTTAAATTATTCGCGTACTATATCCTACGTAAATATATGCAAAGAAGCGATACAATCGAATGTACGAACGTGTGCAGAAGGCACATGTTGGGGTCTCAGAATAAGAAGGGCGCAATTTCCATGCCGAAATTTTACCGGCAACGTCCTTTTCATAATAAGCCGTACGCAGAAGAGTCTCGCCAGCGGAAACCGATGCTCGTCGGTCAGCCGAGGAAGTTCGAATAACAGAAGAGAAGCGATCGTGAAGGATCTGCAAAGTTTCACTGCGACGGGTGGTCGAAGCGTGGGGGCCGTTTGGGCCCTTTGTCGAACTCGACCAGGCCTCTGAACTTCTAGTGTCCGTTGCTGCTTCTTGTTCATCCGAACACTGCAATGTGTATTCCGGCTCGGTCTCGTGAAAGTTCCCGGGGATGCAAGAAAAATGTCTGGTAATACTCGAGAGCCCGAGTCTGGAAGAGACGAGGACTGTCGAGTGTATTTTCCTGGGAAAGTACTCGTGGAAAATTATATCTGGACAATGCCACATTGTCCAGAGAACATCTACGCCAGATATTATTCGGGTTTCATGAGAGTATTCTTCGAATCGGAGAGACGGTAGATCGCAACGAAGTAACAACAAATATAGATGTAATAAATAGCGAGTATCCCGCTGCATGTCGGAGGTACCGACCAGTCGTTCAATATAGAGCGGGATCGAAGGCTCTCCTCGTCGACGCTCTATGTTTATTGTACCGTTGTTGAAGTCGTGTTACTTTTGGCCCCAGTCTCGACTACTAATACGTAACATTATGAATCACCGCCGCCGAGAAGGAGTTATAGGGTATACAGCGACGACTCGTAAGGAGCGGTCGCGAATGAAATTAACGTGACCCCGAATCGGTCACACTAGCAGGATCGAGTCTGTACCAAAGTCTTGCGCAACAGACTCGACTCTCGTAGTAAAACGTAGCGTAAAACTTGGCCCTGTTCCCGTGCTATATTCGAACCCCTCCTTCCGCGTCGATTCCCTCGATCATTGCCGTGTGTCCCCTGGCCCTCCCTCACCACCTTTCCCCCCCAACCTCTCCACAAGCTCCGCTTGTTTCACCCACGCCGGGGCCTCTCGTAGTAAAAGATGGCCGACTTATGGCGGGCCCGCGCGTATACAACTTCTCAGCTAGGTATAGTACATACGTATCCCTACCCAACGACCACTCGTCTCTTTTCCCGTAGCTCTCGGCTGCACGCACTCCGAAGCCAGCTCTACGCGCCGGTACAATGCAAACGAGTTCTCTTCCGACCTCGGGCTACGTTCTCGCTTCGTCGTAAAAGATCGAGAGAGAGAGAGAGAGAGAGAGAAATTCGAACCAAGATGGAAGGAGACGGTAAACGTGTAGTATCCTCCGGGAGAGCGTGCACTCTCCGAGTATAGCCGAGTGTATACAGTATAGTAGAAAAGTACAGGATAGTCGGGGGCCTCGCAGTGGTCCTCGATCCCCCCGCGAAGCTTGCCTACCTCTCCACCCGAGCCAGCGGCGGCGCTGCGGTCGTAGCTTAGCCGGCAGGGCCCTACCCAGGCATTGTTGCATCGACGCCCGCGTCAGTGACTACTTCCGAACGCATCTCACAAACAAGTGCTTCAATAGCTCACGACGAAACTTCAGTGTGGTCGTCGATAATCGCCAACGATGAACAACGTGTTTGTGACAATGTTTCCACTGGGTCGACGGTTACGGTGACCTACGCTGTTTGCTACAACGATCAACGTGATATCCAGGCGAGAGCCGCGTATTACCGGTGCGGTGCGAGTCCGGATATTTACGATATTCTTCGACTGTAAGGTGTAGCCTCCGGTGGAGGAAACGTAGCGCGAGGATGAAGCAGGAGAGACCTAGGAGGCAGGCCCTCTTTCAGATCGCCAAGGTTCGTTCGATTATTTTTTTATTTCTATCAATCGTTGTCTAGCATCGTCGACAATTTCCGGTGACGTACAGATGTTGACAGCGTTGTTGTTGGTCGCACCGGAGGAATCCGGTCCATCGGGCTCGCGTCTAACATGGCCGCTGGTATCAGCGGGGTTCATTACAATCTTTCTTTCTTTCCGTTTCGTCGCGGCTCGGAATACCGTATTCCGTCATCCGTAGCGACTACGCAGATTTATGGATCTCGATAAATAAAAAGCATACTTTTTTAAAAGTTTTCTTTGCCATTGTCTTCTCTTATCGAAACGTTTGTTTACGTAAGAGTACTGTATCGACTTTTTTGCCGCGATCTCCGGCCTGCCTGTACAGTCAAGCCATTCGTGATGCTCTCTTGCCGTGATCCCGCCGATCTTCCAGCATCCACCGCGATCCGTTATGCTACTAACCGCAACGTACCGGAGAAAGAGAGACTCGTGAGGCCGGAAGATTCGTTCGAATATTCAGTCCACACGAGAACTCGAAATACACTCCGGACTTTAATTTTTTTTTTCTTCAGTTTTACATCGAATTGCTAGAATGATAAATAAGATAAATGTAGTGAACGTTGACCGGTAGCCCGATGATAATCGAGGTAGTTACGAATAGTAACGCTACAACTAGTATAAATAAAGAAGATAAAAATAGCTCTAGCGATCAGATATATTACGTCTATTATCGCTCATGTGAACGAGATCAAACGTTCAAACTGAAGTAATCTTTGAAACCTACGACCCTCGATTACCGTCCCCTATCTCATTAATAAAATAACTTAATCGCGAACAACGAACGAGAGCTCCGACTCCGACCGCACCTTGATACATAAACTTTTAATTGACGCTACGGAGTCGCTAGGTGTGCAGCCCAATTAACAAACGGCGATGAACGAGCAACTGCTACCGTGCCGCCTTAGCCGCATGAGTTAACGGTCGAGTTCTGAAGTATTAAATTAATTACTTCTCGATCTTACTCCCGAGCTTCCTTCGACACGCAGTCGGAAAATTAATTTTTTCTTTGTCTACGCGCATAATAAAAATAACAATAATAATGATAGCAACGCAAAGTACGAAGAATCGCGGAGGCGTCAAAGCGCGCCTGTAGCGTATTTTTTATTTTTATTATCGAAGGCAGCGCGCTCGGGAGTTTCTTCACCGCGATCAGCATTGTTTGTCGAGCCCGCGCGTTGGCGTTCGAACAAATCATCCGGCCTTCCACCAGCGAGATTCCGCGTCTCATCGGCGAGCGTGCCGATGATCGACGACGCGACTTGCGAAAGAATATCCATCAGAATTTCGACTATGCATTATTTATAGGAAGACGAGGGTATATATAGCGTTTAGAGCGTTTTGTTTCGTTTCGCATCGTGAACTCTCGTCATCCCCTTTCGCAGTATCGGCGTTTTCCAGACGGGAGCGTGTGAATTGTCGAAAAAAAAAATATGAGGAAAAAAACATTTTCGTCACGATTCGATTCACCCCACTTAACATAGGCAACTCCAGTCTATTTGAAGGCGCAGCGCTGCGAGCCTTCTACCTGTGCATGTCCCACTGCAGGTAGATGCACCGAAGTACGAGGCGCGCACACACACACACACACACACAACTACAGATCGACCCGTACTGCAGCGCTGTCGGGGATTAGAATTTCAAAGCGTTTCGATTGCCTGAGTTTTCACCCCTGCGTGACGAAGCCAGAGTGGCTGGGATTCAACCTACAACACTTAATCCCCGAGCACCGGCGGACAGCGTCAATCGCAGGGTGGAGCGGCAGAAAAATTTGCTCGGAAAAACGGGGGCCGTTGCGCATGACCTCCCCGCTAATTTTCCACGACGTACATGAGTCGGGTACACATACTCGTCTATAATCTGTCTCACAAGGCGTGAAGGTGCGAAATTTTTATTTAAATTCTTTTTTTTTCTTTATACTTGGAAAGCATATTTCATTAACTGAATCATCGATATTCGATCTAAATTTTTAATTGTCGCATCACTTGTTAGTTTTTATTATTCGTCGGGGAGATTTTTATAAAATAAAATAAATAATAACCATTTTGTGAAAATAAATCAATATTTTAATTACAATATTTCAATAAATTTCTTTTTTTTGCTCTATTTGAGACTTTGCAACAATTTTTACCGAGTAAATCCGGAAATGAGAAACTTCTCCCGAACCTCGTTGCCCGATGAAGAAAGTGCCATGACTCGTGGAACACGACTACTCGTTTACCCGGAGATATTAACATATACGGTAAACAACTACGCTGCAGCAGCTTTGTGTCTATGGTACAGGTAGTCTCACGGACGGAGACTCCATGGTTTCTTGTATAAACACAAACGGCGAACGGCGCTTAGTCCGGCACTTGTTGGGCCGGGCGAGAGACGCGAGGAGAAGAGCGGGAAAAAAAGGATACGCCAGGCTCAGAGAGCGCGTCGCGTTACCTGCTCCACCTCTGGAGAATCGAAGGGCCCTCGAAGGTTTGTACAGCCCTCGCTCGCGCGGCTGCCTCGTACTTTCGCCGGGCCGCTCTTCCTCTCCGGTCCTCGTGTCTCTCGCCGTTCGAACGAACACACACGTCCGTCGTAAAAACATAAAAAATCCTACAACGCAAAAACATTAGAGTTAGAGTTCAAGAGTCAAGACATTTTTAGGATCAACACTCATGTTACATTTTACTAATTCCTGCAAACAATATTAAAATAGTATTTATTTTATTGAGGATCAGGAGGGTCCAATATTCTTGGAACTCCTCGAAATTAATAACGTTAAAAAATAATACGACGCGACGAAAAAGAAATGTACTAGAAAAAAATAATTAGTTCGATAGTACGGACTTTTTTGTACAAAGTAGTTATTGCGTGCTCAATTAATGGACAACATTGCGCGCCACCGGAAAAGGTAGAATTACGGTATGTTCAGCATCGGTGGAACTGTCGGTGTTTGGGCACGGAAATTGTGATTTACTTTCCCTCCGCATAATGCGCAGGATACGGTGTACTATCTCGTATGGTTAAGCTTATACCAGTTATACAGCGGTTACACTCTCGCCGATACTATAGCGACGGTATGGCTATAACATACTCGTCGTTATAGTAGCCGCTCATATTGCTTCGTGTACTATGCGCCGCGGTGGATAACGCATCGACACACGTGACTCGGGTACCAGACAAATCTCGCGAGTGAAGGGTTGGAATAATAAACTCCACGCGTTGCTCCTTCTGGATTCATTCATTAAAAAAAAAAGAACAATCGTACACCTTCGAGACAATCGCATGTTGCCGATGCTCGTCCCCGTACTACACACTCGATAACATAAATTTAAACGTACGATATACTCGTATTTAATTATCATATTATCAGTGTCTTCGATCCGTGAATCGTATTGTAGCGAATAACTTAGTGCGGTAATCGAGTCACAATTTTATTTCGAACACATAGTTCGAGCGTATGGTATTCACATTGAAAACAGAAAGATAGTGAAATTAATGTTTTTTAGGTGTACAAAATATTTGTTAAACGTATTTTTGTTTACAATGGAGAATCTCGCGAGTATAACCGACAATGTTGCATTTCTCGTTTCAGGTATTATGGCACCTGGACATATTTCGTCGGAGCTTCAGGGAGCTGTCCGGCCATGCCTGCATGCGGGAATCCTGCATCTTCTGTGCCCTCAAGGTAAGCCGCATCGATTAAACTAAGTGCGAAATAATAGTAATACAACACAAAGTGAGCAACACGCTTATTCGCTCGGGAGAGCCGCAAAACGTTCGCTAAGCGCGCATAGCGCGAGTAGTGTAGCATTCGTGCACGCAACAACGCGGCGTATAAACGCCCCGTGGTAATCTGCTATTCGGAGCAAGGCCCTCCGACTAACTTGTAATATACCCATATTTGTGATACAGTCGTGAGCAAGTCGTTTGTTTGTAGATTGTAAAAAAAAGGAGCTCGAGTTGAAATAGTTATA
Source organism: Amblyteles armatorius (assembly GCA_933228735.2). Taxonomy (NCBI): domain Eukaryota; kingdom Metazoa; phylum Arthropoda; class Insecta; order Hymenoptera; family Ichneumonidae; genus Amblyteles; species Amblyteles armatorius. The sequence goes on along the minus strand of OW121689.1, from coordinate 416,622 downwards.
TGAAATACACGACGTGTAGCGGCGTCAAAGCAACACGAAGCCGCACCGGTCGACCTAGGCTCGGTCGGTAACGAGTACTGTAAACCATTATTTTTCAAACTTGCTTTGCTCAGGAAAACCGAATTATCAGCGTATGCTCGAAGCTAACGATTCGCGTTTAACCAAAAAAAATTTTAACGCTTAAAAAAAAGGATTACGATTTTTGTTACCGACTGAGTTTGTTGCACTCGTGACGTTACGTCTATGAACTGTGAAGCCCATGAAAAATAATTACTACTGTCGTTGCGTAGTGATGAGAGAACCAAATTAAGCAAAGGAAGAAAGTACGTATTAGAACAAAATTCCTAATGCGATTAGAAAGTTGAATAATCACAGAGAGAAACGACTCACGGGTTTCAGCTGATATTGTATGTATGAGTTAATCCAGCTGAACCGCGAAGTAAACGATAATCCCGGCTTTATAGCGACTCCAGATCTCCTTCCATTTTTATTCACCGGTACACAATGGATATTACGAAAGAAGACTTTTGTCGTATACCGACTGTGACTCAAGAGATACTCGTTCTGCATTATTACTCATACACCTATAGAATTCGATTCGATTACAAGCTGATAGACCCCGTCGACTCGCCGCCTAACGGGCCTGCTCTACCGGCAACGCGGAGGACCTTTCTCTAGCAGCTCAGCAGAGGTTCGATTGGTTTAGAAGTCTCCCCGATGTCCAGAGGTTCTTTCTTCCCGTCCACTTCGTCGCAACGTTAACGATTGACCCGACCTCTGTCTCATGGGCAAAAAATTATTAGTCGGCCCAATCAACTACATCGTTAAACACGCTCCATCCGATTTAATTGCTTGGGCAAAAAAATAGTTGGTAGGAGCAAAAAGTGCCAACAAATTAATTTGTTGGGTGTGTTGTTCGTTGGCTTTTTGATTCTCCTCGGATTTTACAATAAAAACCAAGACCACTCTATGTCAAGTCACGGAACCCGCATGAGAAGTAGGTGCAAAGACTCCGTGGGGCGGGCACATTTAAAAGTATATCTAAGCTAGCGAGCGGACTTGACTCCGACGTTCTCACGAGTTTAATTAGCAATCCGGTGAACGCGACTTAATTGCAGGGGAATTAAAGGATGCGGTTGCTCGGATTACGTTACCAGCGCACCGGAGTGTTTCATTCGGAAGTTTGTAACATCCCCGTGCGATGGTGCCGGCGTAGGTGTGCGTAGGCGTGACCGAACGTAGAACGTGGCTGAATTATAGTTCGAAAATTCGTTTTGCCGGATGATTGACGAGGGTGTGCGGAATTATAGTTGAGGGAGCTTTATTGAGAACCTTGCGCTAGGGGAGCTGTTGATGTTTTCGGAGGCTTGGATAATTTCTCATGGAGGAAGATCGCATTCAGTCGAGATCCCGGGAGACTATACAACACCTGTGATATATGTACCATCCCGTCTCCGGAAACGCACGCCCTCGCGATCTTTCGCGGGAATATATCAAATAAAGGGGCAACTTGGCCGCTTAGATATTTGGGCAAATCTCATTTTCAGGCCGGAAGCGACGAATCTCCAGATGACGAAAAACAGGATTTCCAAACCGGAAGTGACGTATTTCCGGCGACATCACGTCCGGTTTGAAAATTTTGATTTTTTACCGAAAATGCTTGAGCGTCGGACGAGAACAACACCCTTGGCAACTGATGCGGTCCCGTAGCCGTTTCGATGGTTAAATCTCACCCGGGTTCCATCGGGATGATTCACCGGGAATGCATTCCGGACTCCAACGCGAGCGGAGCCCCGTCTCCTGCATCCTCGTGACACATAGGACCATACTGACCCTAACTCTTTCCGTGGCCCTTCGAAGTCGAAGCGCATCCATTTAACCATCGCGTGAACATCGACCACTGAGAAACGGAAGGGCGTAACCTATGTACCTTTACACGGGGGTCACCCCTTTCTATTTCCCGGTGATCAAATATTCGAGCCTCTACTTCTCATAAAGACTCCTGATCACCTTGAGGAATTTTAAACGGTTCGAGTCATCGTGCGCGCTCTCTATAAGGCCTTTCTTCATTTGCATGAAGGGTTTCACTATCTCGGTCGAATATTAAATGGAGTACGAGCAAAGAGGGCCGGGAGAGGGTTGAGGCCCGAGTAAAAGAGAAAACGCCACAAAGGATCGGTATACTCGATGAATTAACAGCGCCATCGTTCGAGAATTCTTCATTGGCATGACAATATCCATATGCATTAAGCGTCCCTCGTAAAAGACGATGGACAAAGTAACTTCATTAGTTCATCGTAACAAAGTTTCCAAATGACCTCGCGACGATGGCCAGTATAACGTTACTGGCTTTCGACCTTTGCGTATATAATAGCGATCCGAACGGTTAACGAGTCTTCTCGTAATTACCGGACGATCGTTAGAGCAAACTCCAGGTAGACGTACATAAGCCGTCCCGTACTGCGTCTAACGCTTTCGCGTAGTGGGTTACGACTTTCGGCTACCAGCTATGACACTCCCTTGGCTCGAACTACGTTGCAGGCGAGAATGGGGCAAAATGAAATTCCGGGGGCAAAACGGTCTCATGTCCTCATTTTACACGATACTTTCTTTTACGTGGACGCGAAAAATTTGTGAGAACTGGCCATGTCGCCCCGCACTCCGACGCTACGTCGATCATCGAATTTAGCGCCCATGTCCTCGATGTCAACGGGCTGTAAGGCAAACAGTTCATCGCTCCTCAATCATCAGCGACGAGCGGCCAGTTTCTCTCGTGCTATCCGGAGCCCGGCTTGATTGGCCCGTCTCCGATATCGGTTACTGCACAGCCCCGAATCCCAAAGTCTTTTCCTCGTTTCGTCATGATAATCCGTTACTTTGAAGAAATGATCATGTACCATTTCGCCGAAGCTAACCATTTACCGGATGATCTTTCACGACAGTTTTTGTCAGCTCTTTGCTGTAACTCTCGTGACTCGCAGCGGGAAGCTACTTCCTAGTTGAAATTTAATTATTAACTGCACGGCCTCGGATGTTGGGAGCGGTGCTGCTCTCCTCTATTTCTCGTCGGTTCGACTTGTCTGTTAGAGATCGAATAATTTGCTACCGGACACTCCTCGAGCGATTGCTTTCCACAAACTAGCGGCTTCGCGCTTCTCGCATGAGTTCACCTGGCAATAAGAAGTTTTTGAGCAGTTGTTTTTTTCGCTTATTTATATTATTGACGTCGGGCCAAAGTAGGCAAACGCGAGACTTACCGTGTAGGATAATTGGTATATTTTTCTCCGGCTCATTGACGCATGGTTTATCGAGTGAGATAGGAATCGGTGATAATCAAAGTGGGAGTCTTTCGTGACTTTCCAGGCGAGGCTTCGTCGATACTCATATGCGATAATCATACCGTAGGGATCTCGTAATCCAATTTCCATTCCGACCGATCAACCGAGCGAGAGTCATTGCATAACTTTTCATTCCAGAAAAAAATAGAGAAATCCGCAAAAAGTGAAGCTAAGGACTTGAGCGTGTAATCGTTGTAAAGTCGTCTTTTGTCTATTGATTTTTCTCTCGCCCACTTTGTCTCTCCTCGTCTTTCGCTATTCTCACAGTGCATACAGCTGGTTTTACAGGAACTGTAAGATAACGAGGTTGTCAACCCGAGCAAGCCGGGTATCTCTTTTTTCCTCCCCTCCCCCTCGAGTGGTATATTTATCACGCTTCACTTTGCTTCTGATTGTGTGGGTGCCAGCGGACTTCTCCAGTCTCGTGCACCCGGACAAGCGGCGCAGTAAGATCGCGGCAGGAGAAAGATACCGCGGGGGTTTCGCGGAGCGTACTCTCTCTCTCGTTGCATTGCTTCTGATCCTGCGGGGCTCTCCGTTGGCTCGCTCGGCTCGCTCGGCTCGCCGGAGTGGAAGAGTTGCTTTGTCCCTCGGAGTCTCGGGGCCTCGGCGACCGAGGTATCCCGGTCTCGTACAGACCAGGCCGGGAGACTCTGGCCAGGGACGTGGATGCACGTAGGGATTACCAACACACGGAACGAACCGGGCATACAGAGATACACGCAGAATCCGTGCATGCACGACACACCGTAGCCCGTTGTTGGCTAACTCGCGCGTCACGTTCCCCCGTTCCCTCTCTCGTTTCATCTTTACTTACCTCTCGGTCTTTCCACTCTCCACGTAGTACAACTTACACAGTTACACGCATAGCATCCACGTAGTCGAACACAGGCGGTGTCACCGCTCACACGGAAACCGTCACGTTTATAATTTTACAATTTTACAAAAAAATTTAACCGTGCCATTGTAAAATTGTTATCGTACGATTTTACAATTTTACAATACATTTTAATCGTCGAGAACATAGTCCGCGTGTCGGTGAGCGAGTCGAACGAACACCGCTCGGTTCCTCGTAGAAGCTTCCACACGCGAGTGCGACTCCGCTACACACACAAACACACACACCCTGTCTCTATCCTCCACAGGTACACACGTACCGTACCCACCTTTCGTATTCACCGGGCCCCCAGCGGGGGAGCTCGGAATACTACCGAGGGACAGCATCCACACAGCATCCGAGCTGACTCACACTCGCCGCTTTCACACGGAGAATACTACTACTACCCGTCCCCCCTTTCGATCCGCTCCCCCGCCGTCCTCCGGTTCTCCGTCTCATCTCCAGACACTCGCGCTCTCGAGACGCATTAATTCACTCCAGCGTAGAGAGGCCCATACCTATACAGCCTCGAAAGAGAGTCCCTCTCCCTTTCGTTCTCTCTGTCGCTCACCCCCTCGCCCGCCCAACGGAAAATTTCATCCGTGTGCGAGCGTAACCGCGGGGAAAAAAGATACGCTACATCGACCACCGAGAAACAGAACGCCGTAACTCCAATGCCAAAAGCATGCGTGTCAAGCCCCTCTGTTTCTCACCGGTCGATATATGCACGTGGCACGTAGCAGTGCATGGGACACGCAGACACCTTTCGTTCCACCTCGACTCAGGTATATCTCTTCTCTTCTTCGCATCGTGCTCCGTCTATCTTCTTAACTGCCCGCGCGCGCGCGCTGTACCACGGCATGGAGTCAAAGACGAACGGTCCAGCGTCTCCGTTCCCCGCGCCGATAAACCGCCCGGTCTTGGCTCAGACCAACTTGTGGCTTCTCGTGAATGTGAATATACATGTTGTGTGTATATAGTACACAGGCTAACCACCGGTGACGTCATCGGTCAGACCCGTAAGATCTATCCGACAGGACAGCGCGAGCTAGCGAGTAGAGAGAGAGGGGCGCGCGGGTAGAAGAGAGATCTCTCTCTGGCTCTGGGCCCGAGAGCGTCCCTCCGCTCGACTCGGCTCTCGGCACTCACGGCAAGGGAAGAAGGGTGGGGGCGGTTCGCCATAGCACTCCGCCAACTCGCTGGCTTCAGGTACGCGCGGACACACGGGTGTCGCCGTGTACAGGTAGCTCGAGAGCCACGGACCTTAGCCGGAGTACGAGAAGACTCCTCGACGCGGTTCGTCCGCGTAGTTTATCTCTCCATTAATTATTTCGTTTTCGAGATAACTCCGTCTTGCATTTCTTTTTTTCTCGTGTCATACGAGTGTCGCAACGACAGTGAGGAGTACAGTGCGACCAGGAGTGACGAAGATTGTGCGGGAATTATGTAGGATGCGATAAAGAAGAAAAAAAAGAATCACTTGTTTCCGTGGATCTTCGCAGTGCGCGCGCATCCATCTGTTTGGAGAAGTCGGTGATATATATCCGGGGTTCGTTATCTCGCGCGCGAGTTCAACCCGGAGCGGATCGGCTTCGAGGTACCGAAAGAATAATAGAAGTTTGCCCCGTGTGGACCAACGTGAAACGACCGCGGCGACGTTTTTTTTTTTTTTTATGGACACTGCAAACAGCGTTATCGAGGTGGCTTTTTTCTTCTCCTTTTTACCTCGTATAAACAACGGAGAAACGAGGTAGACGAGAAGATGTCGAGAACGTCGACGGAGCAGCAGTCTGAACGCGAAACGTTGGTCTACCGCACGCGGAGATCGAGAAAGGGAATTTATATTGCGATCGATCTTGGAAGCTATTCGTGAATACATATATATATATGTATTGATCGGTGATTGAGGTCAGCGGTATCGAGATTCGGCGTGCGCGTGCCTGAGTGCGCGACGAGAAGAGTTCGGTAAAAATGTTGAAGTGGATTAAAGTGCGACAAGATCCAGCGACGAGATCGATCGGGGGCAGCAGTCTGGACTCGGAGAACGATGCCGGTACCGAGACGAGCGTCGACTGCAAGGGCGAGGAGGAGGAGGACAGCGGGATGGAGCGGGAGGACTCGCCGGGGATAGATTTGAGGGGTTTGAAAAAAGTACGAAGTCCTTTGAGCATAAGTCAGATGGATCGAGAGTTTATCAGTATAATTGGTCGAGGCACTGATCGACTCTCGAATACTTTCCCGAGCCACTTGTAACTTTTAACGCGAGACTGTGTCGCATCTCGAGTTTGAAGTGCGAGGACGCAACGTGTGAAAAATCCTCGAGTCACACGTGGCCCGTTCGACTATTTCGAGTGGATGCTCCTCATGATACACAGACACCTGTTATTATTAGGAACCAGACCGTATTTTGAATTTTAAGGATTTTAAGGATCTCAAGGGGGTTCGTCGATTTTAGGAGAGAAAAACCTCGTGTTATATTAATTTTTGTCGGTAAACAATGAACAAAAATTGTATCGAAACCCCCTTAACGCAGAAACAATTAATATCGGAGCATTTACCTCGAGGGGATTTCACGAATAGATTTCACTCGAGGCAAAGTAGCCAGCGATCGATGTAGTTTCTGCAATCAATGCGGACTTTTTTTTCGCTCAACAATCCTCGCAATCCGAGCTGTCGTCCACTCGCAGTCCAGACGGATGTCTGTGGACTCGTTATCACGAGTCTCGAGTTAAATCGAGTCGACAAACCCGCCGTTTGGTATACCGCTTTGGCAACTTTTTTTCCTCTCCATCTCAGCTCTCGGTGTTTCTGCCGTTTCCGAGTATCTCACTACGAGCCTTGCCTCACAGCTACGTTGCAGCTTACAGCGAAAGAACTACACCGAGGTTGTAAAACGTTCTCGTTGCCAGTACTCGATGGAGTAGATGTGCCTTGCACCGGTGTCGCTTTCATTCAAGAAAATCGCTCAGGAAATGTAACCGGTGAGAGGCACGCTACGGAAAATAATTCACCTTACACTCCGACAAAGATTGATACGCGAGCTCTTCCGGGTCGTACACCGTTACATTGTATTACTGTAAAGTTTTGAAAAATCCATCTGACGCAGAGGATTGCAGCAAGTGCATTGTCACACTGCACATCAAATATTGTCGTTCCAAGAATAATAATTATGCCAAAAATCATATATAGTCATATGAAAAATTGACCATTTTCAGCATAGGGAATCCTATGTTAAATTTTGCGAAACGGCACTTTTTTTCAAAAAATTTCGAGATATCGAATTAAAACCTTCGCCATTGTTTTCAAGTGGCATATTTACCAACCGATTTCATTAACGAAAAAATTCTAAAAAATTTATTTTCAAAAATACCATTTTCGTCGAAAAATTGTAAGGGTTACTCCTTCTCATTTTTCCACTTTCAAAATGACCAAATTTTTTTTTTCGAGATATCGTTTTTTTATCACCCCCATTGGCTTCAAGTGACCCATTTCCGGCTCAAAACACTGGCGACTTGTATTTTTTTCGGAATTTTAAAAATTCACCATTTCCAGCATAGGGAATCCTATGTTAAATTTTGCGAAACGGCACTTTTTTTCAAAAAATTTCGAGATATCGAATTAAAACCTTCGCCATTGTTTTCAAGTGGCATATTTACCAACCGATTTCATTAACGAAAAAATTCTAGAAAATTTATTTTCAAAAATACCATTTTTGTCGAAAAATAGTAAAAGAACCCCCTTCTCTTTTTTCCACTTTCAAAATGGCCAAATATTTTTTTTCGCGATATCGATTCTTATTTGTTCCGATGTCGAACATCCTGTGCGACGAATCAACCCTGACAACTCCGAAATACCCCAAAGCGTTGTCCCTACCTACTTTCTACATACTGTAAAATATAATGTTTATATCTATATATACGTATAGTAGTGTATACGTGCGAGCCCGTTGACGTGACCGTTATTCGCGCCGACGAGGTACCGAAACCCGCGCTCGTTCTTACGAAACTCGCTGAGCCAGTCACCGCGAGTAGTATACGTACACGATCCTGCACATGTGTCAAGCATACCGCTCGCCGTATAGCTTCGGCGCGCAGCGTTTCAATCCTCGGGTTACAAAAGCATACTCAAAGAATCGACGAGGAACGTGCGAGGTTGCGACGGGTCGTGTCACTAGGAAATGCAATGGAAAAGAAAAAAAAATGAGAAAATAAATAAGAAATTTTCTTCGTCGCTGGCGAGCTTGATGACTTGGCCACGAGAAAGACCGATACTGCAACAGCAGCAGCAACCTCGCAACGGTTGACTTTCCCCGGGCGAGCCAAGGCAGAAACGACGCGACCTCGCTTACTGATTCTTATTTTCTTGCTATAATGGCTCTTATATATCTACCCCACTACTCGTTATGTTATGTCGGTTGTAATATACTATATTCATCGGATAATTAGAATCTCATTAGTACCGCGTTAAATTAATCGGGGAGAGCGGGGTGAAAACGAACTATTTTCTACCGATTTTTCGGGGGACACGAAAAAAAGCTCATCTCCAATCGATGACACTGGTCTATTTTGCCTGGGTGTTCCATTTTGCCCAGGTCACCTCATCGTACCTCAACGTTGCAAGATCTTCCTAGATACTCGATCGACGACAATCCGACTATAATAACACAGGTTCCGACGCTCATGAATCCTTCATTACGGTTGTAAAGACGCTTTTTCTACTTCCAAGGTTGCATTATTACATTTTTAATTGTGTATTTATTTATGCTGATAAATGGCATAGCGATCGATGCGGATTATCTATGTACAATATTTATGTTATTCTCGTCACGTTTTACGGAGATGAATGGGTTGGTGTAAGAGTGGGGATTTTTTTCCTTTTTGAACCCGGACCAGTTGTAAAATGGAAATGAAACACCCCCGTTTCTGTTCGCTATACGTCCATTCAATGAGGCCTTGTATTCATTATTGGTATCCCCATTGTGCGTTTCAGGACCTGTTTTCGCAGCTGCAGTTTTCGCAAGAGAGCGCTCTACCCCCGGACGCTCTACGTCGCGCCCTCGCCGAGAGCTTCCTCGATCAGCAGAGATTCCAGTTGGGATTTATGGACGACGCCGCAGAATGTTTCGTAAGTATCGCAATATCGATTTTCCGTACCAAATCACTTCCACGATGTAAGTTACGTTGATCAGCAAAGAAATAATTAACAACTCGAGATTAGCGAATAAATGGATTTCATACGCGAGTTTTTTTTTTTTAAGGCCTTCTAAACGTTCGCCAGTAAAACGTAGGTTTGTTAGGTAGAGATATTTGCGGCAGTGCGAATGCCAGTTCGAATCTACTTTCTCGTTTACATTACGGTCACGTTTGTGCGGTTTGCGCATAGCTATGTCGGTACATGTGTAACTTGGTACACCTCCGAGTCACAATGAACGTACATGGGCGACGTGCGTGGGATAAGAGGAAGGCCAACTTTGGTATGGTCGATAAAGTTTTTCATTTTCTCGTGCAGATCGTAGAATATTTCGACTCAACCGCGACACTGTGCACTACTTTGCGGCATGATGTACTAAGAGGTTTTTCGTTTTGTCTACTTTTCAGGAAAACATATTGCTACGGATTCATCTGCACATCGCGAGCAGCGAGGCCGAGGACATGTGCAGCGCGAGACACTGCGTTCCTCATCAAAAGTTCGCCATGACCCTCGTTGAGCAAAGCGTCTGCGGAGCCTGCGGTGCCACCTCCGAACCACTGCCCTTCACACAGGTTTGTGGAATAAATAAATCAATCCTATCTGTCGGTATGAAAAACTGTAATAAACTTTATTAACGGATACTGGAATTGACGGTAAAGAAACGTCTCATCGGATGCGAATATCACGCCAGCCTACAGTTCGACTTTCCTTTCGACCTTGAATATCAGCTCCCGTAAATAAAGTTGAATGCAGTTTTTATTAGCGATCGTTTTTAGTGATTACACACTCCGAGGCCGCTAATAAATAAATAAATGCGAAGCCGCGTTTCGGAAACGTAAATTTGTTTCGCAAACTTGAATATCGCGCGGGGTTCCTGTCGAACGATCCCCGGATTTCTTTTCTCACGACGAGCCGCGAACACAGGTATAGAAGGACCGAAGATTTAAGGAACGATCGGTCCTACCTGGAAACCCACCGCTTGCACTTGCCCTAGGCTCTGGCCCGCCTATTGATGTTTCCGTCCGAAAAAAGAGTATTCTTTGAAAAATTTCCGCCCGTTCGTGGGAGAGCCGAACGTGTTCCGTGCACAATTTATCGGGATTCTGGATTTGAGGGAGACCCGGCGGGCGAGTACGTGGGAAAATGCAAGTCCGCGACTCCGAATTCGATTTGTGTGAGGGGGATCCTCCCGAACGTTTCGAGGAACTTGAGCAGGAAGCCGCGCGCCGGATAATCGCCGGGCGCCAAGACGCCGCTTAAACGGATTAGTTAATCGGGATTTACTGGCTCGTTGAGCGCGATCAAGATAAGAGCGGATTTGCGAGGGAGAACTTCGCGGGTCTCCAGAAAATAATAAAAAAAGGGCGATAAAAATAAGATACTCAATTCGAAGATAATACCCGACGCTTTTCTCTTTAATTTCAGATGGTGCACTATGTTTCGGCGTCAGCCCTGACGTCCCAAGCCCGACAGAGTCCCCCAGCTTCGAGATCGAGTCCCGATCTTTTCGGTCAATTGCTTCGACGAGCCGGAGGAATGGGCGATATTCGTGATTGTCCAGTGAGTATAATTAATATTACAGATCTCTCTGTAATCGAGAAATTAACAAGAAAAACAAATTGCGGACGTTTGAGATCCGATGAGAGTAGCTCGCGCTGCGTTTGCCTGACAGGTCTTCGACACCTTCGGAAAGTAAGATCCGGTATGCCTCACTACGGGACATAATTTCTCCCACGAATGTAAAAGAATAACGTGCGAACGGGATGCTTTCACCTGCCGAACGAAAGCGAGTTTGACTATAGAGCAACGATAGACAAAATTAAATAGCTTCCATTCTGAATGATGTCCCCTACAATTAGGAGACACGACTTTTCTTCCTCAACTCATGATCCTTTTGTTTTTGCAGAGCGCATGCGGAGCCAAAATACAGATATGCAGGACTCTGATGAACCGTCCGGAGATCGTCTCGGTCGGCGTTGTGTGGGACAGCGAGAGGCCGTCGCTCGAGCACATAATGGACGTTTTCGCGACGGTGGGGACTTGTCTTCGTCTCAGCGATGTGTTTCACAGTGTTGTTGATTCCCGTTGGGGTGCCTCGACGGTTCACAATCTCGTGGGTGTAGTGACTTACTACGGAAAACACTATTCCACATTTTTCTTTCACACTAAGCTCAAGGTAAGCAAATTGGCTGAAATAAACTCGAACCAAATAAAATCATGCGTAATCGTGTTATTCTAATTTTGTAATTTTTGTTAACTTCAGGTTTGGATATATTTCGACGACGCGACAGTTAAGGAAATTGGCCCGCGTTGGGAACAGGTAGTGGAGAAATGTAGAAGAGGTCGTTATCAGCCTCTTCTATTGCTGTACGCGACACCGGGAGGAACCCCGGTTAATACAGAAAACGCACCGAAGACTGTGACACCTTTTCCGAACGGGAACGGTCTGAAAACACCACCGAAGAACAACGCCAGGAGATCGATGACTCCGAGTCCCGAGAAACCACCGATGAATAGCACAGCGAGACGCGCCATTACCCCAAATCCGGACAGTCCTCCGCACATATACACTCAGCGAAGGATATACAGCGACTATCAGAATTTAGCTGATATCCAGAACAATATATTCGGCAATGAGTTGAATGCCTCGTCTCGCGACGCCGTGGACGGCGAAGCGGAATCCAAGTACATAAGCCGCAGAACTGTCGAGAGTGTTATGCAGCATCAGAAGAAACAGCAGATGCAACTCACGCGCAGTTTGAGTGCTGGTTCGACACCTCAGGATGGTATAAGTATTCCCGATCACCAGAACGTTCCGCGAAAGCGAGACTCTGGAAATTGGTCGGGTGACAGGAACAGCGCTTCCTCGAGTTCGTCCACGACAATGGACAATCCGTATCTTTACATCGTCAACAAGATGCAGAGAAATTCGGGAGTTCCGAAGAGTCCTACTAGCAAATCTGGGGAGTCGTCGAGCAGCAGCAGCGGTCACTACGATCCTGGCTACGACTCTTACTCGCTGTCGTCTACGGACAGTCTGCCCCTTCAACAAGGATTGAAGCACAATTTACAAGTGAGTACTAAAGGATCGCTGTGATTGTCAAAGGTCTTGGAATAATCCGATGACGGTACTTACTGATGTGTTATTTTTTAAATCGTTTTAGCTTGCTCAAATACCCGAGTGTTATCAACCATCTCCGGGCGACGACTGTGACCGTCTTTGCAAAGAGAGTGATGCCTTGCTGCGCAAGGCCGAAGCCGCTGAGGACGCCGGTGATCTCGGCACTGCGGTGGCACTCTGCAACGCCGCGAACAGCAAAGCCAGAGCCGCGATGGACGCTCCGTACAACAATCCAAAAGCAATGTCGAACGCCCGGCTAACCCACAGTACTTGCGTCATGATAGCGAAACGCCTGCACAAGAGAATGCTTCAGGAGCAAGCTCTCGCGAACGGCGAGAAGGAAGAGACTGCACCGGAGGGTAGGCACTCACGCGAGAGCAGTAAGTCGGGACAGCACTCGAGGCAAGGTTCGAGGGACAAGGGAAATCATTCTAGGCAGAACAGCAGAGAACTCTTGGTAAACGTTGCTCCGGTAGTCGAGAGCAAACCCGTGACGAAGAGCATCGAGATATACGCAACGCTGCCGAAGAAGAAAACTCTGAGAAGCAAAGCGACCGCGGTCAATGTAATCGAGGACGAGGAATACATGCTGTACGACAGACCACCACAGAGGACCGGTCTGTTCGGTCGTACCAAACGATGCGACGAAGACAAGAAGGACAAGAAGAGGGCGAGGAGTGAAGAGAGAAACAAAAACGTGTCGAAGGATTTCTCTATAGCACCGTCAAGAATGTCCGTTTCGCCGAAAACGGTGAAGCCAGAGAAAACCAGCAAGGAGACGATGATAGACGTTGCGAATAAGAACGCTCAGAACGGCGCATCGAGTGCGACCGGTGGCGATTCTAAACAGGGCAAGAAGCAACACAAGATACGGAGGAAGTTGTTGATGGGCGGTTTGATAAAGCGAAAAAACAGAAGTATGCCCGATCTCCGGGAGGGACAAGATGGCCAGGCACCTGAGCAGCCTGCGGCCGTGAACAACACCTTGCCCAAACAATCTGTCGACGACTCGAACGTCGGTTTGAAGGGCAATGAACCGAGTCAGTCCTTGAGTGGCTATCTGTCGGAGGGTCATTTGGAATTCGCTGGTAATAGCGGAAACGGAAATTCGGGAAATCCAAATCTGGAGCGAAGTCGCCTGATGAGAAAGAGTTTCCACGGCAGCGCCGGTAAGGCGTTGCACGTTGCGAAGGTGCCGCCGCCGCCACCGCTCCGTACCACTTCCCAGCTTAGCAAGTCTAAGTGCCCCGCAGGAGAAGTGCGCGACAACGAGCATCCATCGGACAAATCGATTTACGGTATGACCGAGGGACAGTGCGCGACAAGAACTTCTCAGGACCAGACGAGCTCATATTGGAATCACACGGCTAGCGTTAACTACACGAGCAACGTTGCGCCGGGGAGCAGAAACAGCAATTACGCCGATTACTCTTCGGAGCCTCACTCACTTCCCTTCCTGCCATCGTACAACGTTGATCAGAGTGTCAATCAATCGTCTTCCTCAAACTCCAGTCAACAGAGTTACAGTCAAAAGCCCAGAATTCAGGACGACGTTGTTCAGTACGCGAATGGAATTTTGTATGAGCCGACCTTCGTCGTTACTCGTGCCGATGTCCATAGCGAGCAGAGTCCCGGAAAGCAGCAGCAAGAACAGCAACAGCAGCACCAACAGCAACAACCGCAACAACAGCAACAACAGCAGCAACAGCAGCAACAGCTACAACTGCAACAACAACAACAACCGGAATCTCTGCCGCCTTATCCGGACAATGGAAACGTCTCGCACTCGAGACAACCGAGCGAAGAATTCCCTCCGCCGCCATACCCATCGATACCCTCGGTGACTCACTCGAGACAGCCGAGCGAAGACTTTCCTCCGCCACCTCCCGAAGTCGCGGCCGACAACGTACAGCGGCAATCACAAACGACTTCGCAGCAGTATCAGCAACTGGTCAGTCAACAGTGTCAGCAGTACAGACCGCAGCAACGTCAGCAGCAGCAACTTGAGGCTCAACAGATCGGAAGCCTTCTGGCACAGTTGCAATTGAAACGTGAGCAGATTCTCACTTCCGATCCTCCCGACGACAGAAAAAATGCCCACCATCAAGAAATTAACGAGGACGAGAAGAACGCTGGCGAGACGTGGCTCAGAGAGTTGCAAGCTAAACAAGCTGAGAGAAGAATGAAGAAGCAAGGCCCGCTGGACGGCCAGGACGTACCGAAAGTTAGGTCTTCCTCCGGATCGACGATAGCCAGGCGAACGAGCGATCTGATGATGAATAGCTTAGGCCAAGTAGTTGAACCTCCGGCCGGCAGAGACGTTCCCGACTGCGCTAGAACTGTCTTGTCATCGGTGAAGGACATGGCCGCGAGGTTCGAGCAGATAAAAGTACAACCGGCGCCCAAGATCGAACTCGAGACGCGGCCACCAATAAAGTTCGCGACGAACTGTGGCTCTTCCTCTCCCGCGATGATCGAAACCCAAGAATCTCAACAAAAACTCCACGACGATCCGCCGCAGCAATCGGCTGTGTTGACCGAAAATCCCGCGGCTTTTACGAAATCCGACAATCAGCAGATTATGATTTCGAATTTTGAGCCGAGCAGCGGTCAGGCTGCGTTCGTAGCTACCAATCCCGTTGCTACGGCTTGCCCGATGCCTCAGAACACTGGATTAAACGCCGCCATTCTCTCGATGTCCTTGACACTGCCCCACGAGAACGGTCTGCCAGTCGATTATCCCGAGGACGACATCAGCGAGGTTGCAATGCAGAACACGATCCAGAATACGTCGATACTGCCGAATGAGGATGACATCGCGCCGAGAAAGACCAAGAGGAGAATCGGTAAGAAGAAGAGCGTATCGTTCTGCGATCAAGTGGTACTCGTCGCTACTGCCGAGGACGACGAGAAGGATTCTTACATACCGAATCCCATTCTCGAGAGGGTGTTGCGCTCCGCGATGAACAAACCCGAGACGGCTCAGGTTCTGCGAGAAATTCGGAGTCTTCAGGAGGCGGAACTAAATCGGGACAGTAACGCGCTCACGAAGTTTCAGCAGCACACGCTGCCACTAAAATCAGAAGCCGACAGTATTCCAGCAACGCCTTTCCAGGATCAATTGAGGAGCGTTAATCCCATCCCGACTGCCGTGGATAACGCACCGCCGACTTTTGGCAGACAAAACTCGAACGAATCGGTTGGATCCGTTCAGGATCCGAAGAAGATATATACCACTTACGGCAACGAGAGTAGGGATGTCGCAAAGGAAACTTATTCCATTTCGCCGACTAATCAGCAGTCGAAATTGCCGGTTTCTTACTCGCCCCAGCTTCAGCAGCAGATGAGATACACACAAAATGGATACGCTCCCTATCACCAGCATCCGGCAGCATATCCACAGACTCAGACGGCTCATCCGCGAAATCAGACGATTCCTCTGTCGCAAACTCAGAAACCTGCGAGTCCTTATCCGGCTCAGATACACAATCCGTATCCACAGGTCGGTCTTCAGCAGCAAAAAACTATCAACAATTGTTCGAAGAATGGTTATCAGAACTATTATCATGTGGAGCAGCAGCACAATCAGATGAACAAACAGATGTCATCGCAGCAACAGCAGCAGCAGCAGCAGCAACAACAGCAGCAGCAACAGCAACAGCAGCAACAGCAGCAGCAGCAACAGCAACTGTCAAGTCAACAGAACAATATGAATCAGAGGATACCGAGTCACAACGCGAGTCCGATAACGGTTCAGCACGGTCAGCCGTTCGTTTATCCCTCGAATCAGTCGCCGAATCCGTATCAGCAATACGCCACGCAAAATCAGTATCCCCAGAGTTCCTATCCGGGTTATCCCCATCACAATGGTCAACAACAACAACATCAACAACAACAACAACATCAGCAGCATCAGCAGCAGCAGCAGCAGCAGCAGCCGCAGCCGCCGCCGCAGCAGCAGCAGCAGCAGCAGGTCATTAGGTCTAATCAGCCATTGCCGCAGTACCAGCCACCGCCAAATCCAACCGCCTCTTATCAGCAACAGCAGCAGCAGATGGCTCAAAATTATCAGCAGCAGCAGCAGCAGCCGCAGAGAATCGAGAATTACCAGAGACCACCGCAAAAGATCGAGCAACAAAACGTACTCGCGCCTAATCAGACTTACCCTAACCCGTTGCAAAATGGACAGATACAATCCAACATGAAATATCCGAATTACCAACATCAAGCGGTAACCAAGCAAGCTAAGCAAGGGCAGTTTCAAGCTCCTTCCAAGTGTATGACCCCAGCGGTGATCCCGACGCCGTCTTCCATGCAAAAGTCCGTCTCTGTAACGGGCATGCCGCGCATGACTCCTTGCCATCTGTGCCGGAAAAAGCAAGTCGTCGAGCCTGCTACGTATTGCACAGACTGTGACTTTTACATGTCTCGTTTTCGCCCGAAGAACTAGACGACGCTTTTAATTTTTGTTTCCTTTAAAGCTTCTGCCTCTCCAAGTGCCATTCGACTTTGCCAAGAGTATGTATGCGACGGTGAGTCGACTGGTTTTTCTACGCGAACATTTTGGCCCCACAACGTTATGTACAAATCTAATCGGTCTGCGATTTAATTAATTTTAGTTTCGTATAAGATACCGACATCGCGCAGCTACATTACATGTGTAGAACTGTATTAATTTGCTATTACTTTAAGTGTACGAGTTGTCAAAAAATGTGTAAAGTGAATATATGATAGGATTATCATTGTATGTGTAGATTGCCATAGGCGATACTAATAGTAACGTGACAAGTTGTTTCTACCGTTCTGTGGTAAAAAAAGAACTACAACGCTCTTCTTTTTATCGTCGCAAACTATGGTCATTTTTCGTTGTACATAGAACATGAGATTGATGTCGAGTCGATAGGCTTTCGTAAGTTCATGTATATAATCGACGAACGTGTAAAATTTATCTATCGATGTTATTATCTACGCAAATAGGTTTCAGTTTAATGTACAAGCCGATAGAGTTTAATGTTGTTCCGACATAGAGACAAGGATGTCAGAATTGTGATACTAGCCATGCTACTTAGGACTCTCTCAGCCGTTGAAAAATTATATAGCGAAATATATAGAAAAAACATATTATCTACGTAAATTATGTATCGGACGTTGAAGGCGGAAATGGATAAATTAGATAATACTAATTAGAAACATATGAGCGTAAGAAACGTGATCTCCGAGCATGCGTGAAGTTTAATGTACGTTAGTAGACGTTAATGTTACATACAACTATTGTATTGTTTTATGTATTATTATTATCCATGTGCTAGATTCAATGTACAAATTATCGATTTTTATACTTTTGTTTGTATGAGTATTTTGTTTTAAAAATACTACATTTCCGCTGTCTCTCCTTGATAATAAATTTCACTGAAAAATAAATATATTTTTTTTTACTTTTTTTCTTCTCAGTTTATCCAGTGTGTTTGATATCATCGAACATGCAAGCGATAACAGCCAACGACGAAGACGAGGTATACGGAAGAGGGCGTACCGAGCCCTTTGGGGCTCACGCATTTCCGGAATCTTCTACTGCAGCGACAGACAAGCTACCGACAGTACCGACAGCGGTTACGTTTGTTTGTCGCTTCCGCGCGTCACCGATCAATCGCGATGGCGTTCGCGCCCCCCTCTCAATGTGTTATCAAGTTCGAGCATCAGATGGCGCTAGTGAGCCACCGTAATGGCGTGTGACGGATAGTAAAACGGCAACAACAACGAGTGTTACGGGCTGTCGTTGGTCACGGGTCCGCGTGGTTTAAAAAAAAAAAATTGTGACACAGTTACCGGAGCAATGACGAATGCGAGCATATTACCGTCTTACCAGCGTTTTGTTAACGGTGTGCCGGTGCCGTTGTTCTCGCGACGTGCCTTCCGGCCCCGCGAGAAGTATCTCATACTCCTTGTGTTTTTGACGTTTGGTGTCGTGTGCTTCGGTGCTTTCTTCTTTCTGCCGGATTTCAGAGGTGGCACCGGCGGGGCCGCGGTAAACAGTGTATACAGGGTTTATCAGCGTATACAGAAAGCCGGACCGGAACTTTTGATACCGGCGCCACCGCACGCGATCCTGGGCCCGATGGATCCACACGGTCCCGGCGCTGCTCATCCGAACGGTCTGCCACTGGGTCTAGGTCATCACGAGGACGATCAGGCACCGGACATACATCTCATCGCCGACAAGGAGAAGCTTCAGGTCCCGTCTCTTTCGTTTTTCAGAAACGAATTTTATTTTCGACGACACTCGCTCTCGCCGTACACTCTACTCTTATCTCGATTACGCTAGAATACCCTCTTATCGTTCGAATAGTTTGCGTACTATCAGTGTGGGCTGTTTTCTAATGTTTTCTACACTAGGTATCTTTATAACCTCACGAAAGACGTAAAAATAAAAAACGTTTTCTTAGTCGCAGCTAGACTACCAGTCAGGTGGTTGTGCGCGCGTTTGTTTACACCCAGCTGTTAGATATATGCTACTTTGCCTGATGTACAGCCACGTATCACGGCCTCCTTTGTTTTTTTTTTTTTTTCTTTTTTCTCGCATGGCCAGCGTGCTACCGGTATTTATTCTTGGCGTCATCGACGAATAATTTAAAATTTCTCGTTATCTCTGGATGGAAACTTAATCGCGAGAAAGTTTTTATAATTGGTACGCTCGTGTGTATCGTGCAATAATCGCAGCGAATCCTGGCAGAGAATCTCTTTTTCCCTCGCTTCTGTACCTACCGCGGCATTTCTGTACCGTTGTCAGCTGGCGCGGAGCGCGCCAAGTTGCCAGCATCGAGAACGGGCTTCACAGCGGTTTTCGAGCGGTACATAAACGTCCGGCGCGTTTCTCCTTTTGCTTCCACGGAGAGAGATACCAGATAGCCTTGATCGAGATGTAGGCTAGTCGACGTTTTTTGTCGACGAGAATGTAGATCGTGTGCGAAGACTGATTCCCCCCCCAACTCCCTCCCGCCGCACTTTCGTCATCGCGTCGCTCGCGAACGCGGGATCGTACGTGGGAGGGTATAGTAAATGCGCGTGTTGCTTCGTTCAATACGCGAATGACCCCGCGAGAGAATCATCATCTGGCATGAGAACGTTCAATTAATTGAGAACTATATGGGCGTAGGGTTCAGCGAGTTATTAGATCCAACTCGTTTTATCGTGCGCTGCAAACTCCTTTGTTTCGATACACACTGTTTCCCTGTATCAGATTTTTTTCAACGACGACGATAAGAGGAGACATTTTTTTGATGATTTTTTTTTATACAACACCAAATGAAACGAAAATATGAAAAGAGAAGAGGCACAGAGGAACGTGAGAACGAGTGAGACGAAGATGAAATATTCAATACAGGCCAAGATCAACGAGGAATATCAGCAGCAGAAGACTCTGGAGAAACCGGAAATGGCTGACGGTGATTCGCGAGTGCGTACGAGCAGTGCGTCCCCGTTGTACCCCGGTGATCGTCGAGGGCCCGACGAGCTCCTCGAAACTGTGCCACCAGCGGCTGCGGATGCACTACCGAGAACCACCGGCGGTGAGGACAAGGACCCGGTAGCCAGGGAACGACGGGACAAAGTCAAAGAGGTAAGTACCCGCCATTCTCGAATCGTACGTGCACCTTTGATTTTTGACTCGACGCTCGACGCGCGCCTGCCAATTACTCTCGCGTTCGCATTAATCAATTCGAAACTCGGCGTACAATTACCGAACTTTTACATCTCTGTTTGCCCATGCTCCAACTATCACGTCACCGAGTCCTTTGCTGTGCCGCAGATAACCGCATTTTTGTATTCTTTTATTTCTCCGTGCGAAAACTCATTCTCAGGCTAGGAGCAATAATAATTATTGTCGTAACGATAATAAAAAAATTTCGAAATGGACATCGTTGATATGAGACAGAACGTAGTAGAAAGTTCCGTATCGATTGGTTTAGAAATGCTGATAACCGGGACGCTTATTCAGCATAGCATACTGCGCCTATAAAATCGACTCCTAAATGTCAAGGATTCGTGCACGATTTGGCGATAAATATGCATGCTCGTGGGCTTTAATTCTTGCAATATGCCGGAGCGGACTTTCTCTCGGGAGACATTAGGAAACACATTGAGCAAGATTTGACGTTCGCTCGGAGAACGAACCTCTTTTCGTTATTTTTCCCTCGAACATCTCGTCCCGTTGGAATCTCGGTAATAACGCGTCAGTCTATGCCGATCGGGCACCGACCGCGATTTTCGTCCGACGGCCTCCGCGCTTGATATTGCCCAGACGGGACGAGAGAATAGAGAATAAGGACGTCGGCAGTAGACACTGCTGGTACCGCGCGCTCGGGCTACTCGATCCCAGAAAATAATGGACCGTGATGCGGATTCAAATTGACCCATGACTCCCACGAGTAGTAGTTCAATCTCCCGGGACAATAAGCTCGGGCGCTGCTCTGTATGCAAATTGGCTCGATGAAAAACCGGAGTTCAGCGTTCAGCCTCTCCCTTGGAGGCGGTGACGACCACGACGTACTCCGCTATCTGCTATATACCCGCGCGCGCGTGGCATATCCGTGTCTGCGAAAGATGGGAAAAGCTTGCACCGCTGATGCCGTCAACGAGGAAAGGGCGATCGTGCGTGCGGAAGTTATTGCGACCGAGTTCCGAGAGCTCTCCAATCGTAATGAGTTCACAATCACCATTATACAATCGAGCCGACCCAACGCGACTCACTGTCTCCCACTACACACCAATTTTTATTCTCCGAAGGGCGGCATGTTCGAGTGGGCCTGTACATCCTTGCGCCCCTATATGTCGGTAGCATAATACACGGACCGAGTCTACCTCTGTCGCGTGTTTATTCTCGAATAAAATTATTGTGCCAAGCGTGTAAGTCGTGTTCCCAGACGAACGCATGTGTCGGGTATTCACACTTCGCTACTGTGTGCGCGGAGAGCACGAGTGCGTATGGAAGACACTACCGCCGCTAGCGGAGTATTAGTATCGAGAGTAGTAGCACGGCCGGCCGAGAATCTAGGTAATAGATCGAGTCATGCGCCTTTCACTGTTTTCGTTCGTACAACGATACAATCGACCGCCTATCATCGTGACTCGTCGGTATTAGGCTTTGGGAATTGACTCGCGACGCCTCAAGCGTGTTTCACCCAAAACTGAAGTAAAAAAAAGAAAGTAACGAATAATATAATTTACCAGTAAATTGAAAACGCTATTCACTATTTCATGTCTTCTGCTCGTTAACTTTAGTAGATTCTCGTTATCTGGAAGGATCCTGTGTTATCGACGGATGGTAATGGTTTCCCGGACGGCAGTATCGTTAGCCATGGTCACGCGCCCGTAATCGAGCCTCGTTTCTCGGCGCCTCGGTTCTCAATTCTTCCCTCTATGCCTTCTATTTAATTTCTGCTGCCACGAGTCCAAGGTGTTTAAGAAAACGAGGAGCGTTCGATACCGCGCGGATTCGTGCGAAGGTTTTGCCCACTCCTCCGTGAGGCCAGATATTTCATTACTTTTATCGGGTCATTTTTTGTCACGAGTCATTTGTCATTGTCCCAGGGGGGGGGGGGGGGGGGGGGCTCACGGCGTGTATCGGTCGGATCGTTAGCCTGCCACGGTTCTCTCTTCGCCGGGTGAAAATGATATTCGTCCCTCGCGGTATTTCGTTCGAAATCTCGCGAGTTCGGGCTTTCGCATAATCGAGTACCTGACGACCGAACCGAACTGGCGAGCATCCACGAGTTTCATGGTTTTATCTCTAATTTAAGCCACGCAACTCTGGCTGTTAACCGTCTACACGCGCGGAGCAGGTGTGGATATTATTTTTCGATCGTGCGTCCCGCACCTATGCGAACTAAATGTTGTCGAGCTCTCCCGGCCAATTAGTTGCTATTCGAACTGGTGTGTGCGTGCGCGTGCGCGTGCTCGTTGTTGGGCTTCCATTAGAGGATTCAGTTTGCAGAATTAACAGACATCCCTAGCCGTTTACTACACTGGTAAAGTGTGGTAGTTATAGCACCACAGCTGCTCACTACAGTAAGTTGTATTGGCGTGCCATTAGTCTCGTCGCGTCGCTGATCCACTTTGCGATTACAGCACGAATACGCGCGCGCCCGCCCACGCAGACACACACACATACACACACCCACGAACGCGCGCGAAAATGTGCGAAAATGGAACACCTTAATTGGTCCCTCGACAAATATAACGCCCGAATGGCAGATCTCACGGGAAACGAATCCTCGGTGAGTTCGTCGGAAGGGTGCTCTTTTTATTTTTATTTCTTCAATCTGTAGTTTTATGAACCGTCAATTATAACTCGTCAATCGAATTTCGCATGATTTACGATGGAACTCGAATTATGCGAATAAATTCCCGTGACCGTGTATCTCGGCCGCCGCTCGTTACGTTTCTCGATCAACAGTACGGGAGAGAGCTCTTTTAATGCCATTCGTACACTCCATGTATGCAGGCAAAGCCTCAATTAGCGAAACTGCTGATATTAACCGCGTGTGACAGCCGTCCTGGATGTTTCGCAGGTTCAGTCGAAATTTATATCCCGTCGGGAGCTCGGCAGCGAAAGGTCTGCGGTATGACGATCATTAACCCTCGCCTTCGATATCATTTTTTTTATATATATATATTTTTCGTTTAAAAAAAAAAAAAAAAATGAAAGTCCTGAAATATTTTTATATTCACACTCGTGGATATTTTCACATCGTCGGAACATCGCTACGAATAATTAATTTTTTGGGTTTCTCGACAATTTTTTTTTTATTACCAAGAGAAATAAAAACAACACGTTTCGATGCTCCCGGTAAAACTCAAACCGGTCGGTAAACACACAAACTCTTTTCGGCGGCGTCTGCGGATATCTGTAGGTGAGAGCTTGACGTCGTAACGGGAACGGCTTTTTAAAAATTAAATTCGCAACTGGACGAGCTATTCAAGCCCGAGCGAAACCGCACAGGCCTTCTCGTTCGTTTGCGAGTGGCGGACTCGCTGATTGCGGACGTTTGTTGTTTCGTCGCGGTGCAATTGTTTCACGAGTAATTTCTGAAGCCTCCACGGGAATGGCATAGCTCAACCGGGCTGTTCCTCGGTTTACGAATATTCAGCTCCCATCTGTACAGGGGCCGTTGGAAAATTCGTCGAGTGAGTCGTTCAAATGCGTTCGGTAGTCACGATAACACGGGAACGTGTAACGATTTTACCGACACGCTGCACATTAACAGCGCGCATACTGAACATGGCAATTCAGACTTACTTGCGCGGTAAAAATATAAATGTAGGGCTCTTACCTATAGAGGGAAAATGCTGTACCGGTCCTTCTCCGACCGGCGTAAGTATCCAGAGCGAAGCCGACAGTCTTTCGGACACTGATAGGCACTAGCATTATTAGCATTGGACATTTTCTCCGTGACGTCATTTCTGGTTTGAAAATCTCACTTTCAATCTGTTAATGCCGGCAAATAAGACACTGCCAGACGAAAAATGAAATTTTTATGAGGCTAAAGTACAGGCTCCAATACTGTTCCTGGTAAAGTGCGAAGCAATAAAAATTTCCGATCTGTCGGGTGAAACTCAATATCGGGCTCAGGTGGATACCGGCTTGAGCATCGGGCGAGTAAAAGACCGTTGGCAACTGGTGCGGTTCTGTACCCGTGCCGATGGTTCATCCGGGTAGTTACAGTTTTCAATCGAATCGTCAGATTATCAATTTTTTGGTTCCTTTCCCCCCGCGAATCGAAGTCTCGATGCAAATTAATTCAATCGAGACCCCAGTTGGTCGATCGTCACTTCGTTAGTAATCAGACGAAAACAAAAAATATAAAAAAAAGGAAATTCCGACGTTAAACGTCAGCAAACACAGGATGGTCGCGCACGCATTTTATATCTCATCGGTAGTAGCGGGAGTTGGTTGGTGACTGCCGTTTATACGTTCGGGTATACGCGGAGCCGAACGAACCGTCGATGTGGGTGGGCGATTCTGCAGTGTAAACAATTTTGTCACCGGGTTTCACGGGGTAGCAACGCCGCGCAGAGGTTCTCTCGGTGCTCGGTGCTCTCGGCAAGGTACAAAGGACGGATCGCTCGAGTGGACGGACGCACACACGCTCGGGCGCGGGCACCGAGGGGATAACGACGTTTCTCGATAATTATTTCGCTCGGAATACAGAGCAGGGAGGTCGGAGGTTCGACAAGGAGGTCGACGAGGTGAGGGTGCAGAGATGCGCGGTGCGCGAACAGGTCCCATTCACGCCGACACGGTTCGCTCGAACCGAACGAGATTCGTTTGCGGGCTATTGTCGAATCGGTGCTGGATACGCGGACGAACCGCAACCTACGTATTAGGTGTCGCAGGCATGTACAGCGGTGCATTCACGGAGAAGCATCGAACGGAGAGGATGCGCAGGATGCGAGGCTGCACGGAGATAGGCTTAGAACGGATGATCGTCATCGGCGTGGAGAATGGCAAAGAGCTGATTCCGCAGCGGTAGCGGAACCTTTCACATCGGTTAAACAGTGTACATCCCCGCATTGGATGTCCGTAGGAGTCGTAGCGAGGCCCTCAGTTATACAACAAGCTTATCGACGTAAGTTCGATTAAGCCCGAGACGGCACGGTAGTTGTTGCGAGAACATACATGGAACCGGGATACCGGGACGACCGCCGGCTGTCCAATTCCCACGGGACTCTCCGCTCTCCCGGTAGCTGTTGTCCCGTTCTATAGTCCTTTGACTGCCACCTGGGTAAACAACCCATCAGGCTGTATATTAATTTTTTTTTTTTTGATCGGCCGCGGACAGACGCGTTTGCAGCGAAAAATGCCCGGCTATGGCGTGGCGCAAATTGCTTTTTGTCCTGGCTTGATAACGTATCGAGGCCTTGCTACTCCGATGCTGATATTTATAAAATGTTGTATCAGTGCAGCAGCGTCGGTCAAAAAAAAAAAAAAAAAAAAAAAGCACGACGAAGGGGTTGCGATTGTTTTGCGTCAACTCGAAGTTACCTACGAACGATCGACGTTACCGATATTGGAAGCGGCTCCGGTACGTATCCGGACACAAGGACTTCGGTAACTCACCGATGAATATTTCCATATGTGGGTCATTCGGCGAGAAAATTTATCGCTCCGTAGTTCCTTCCGTCCTCGGCATGACGCTTCCTACGTACCACGCTCCAACTTAACGATGGACGAAACGAGAATACGATGTCTTTCGTATACCGTATTAATGCTTCCCGGCATTGAGGCACTCCCGTGACAGCGCGTGTGTGTTTTCGTGTCCACGATATGCACAGCATTTACAAACAAATGTGTATAGACACTGTGCCGGGACCGTTACTCCCCCCTCGCCCTGTATCTATATCACATATGCATAAATTGCCCGAGGGACCGAAGAGATATAGCCTTGGATATAGCGAACGTCCTTTTTCCCCATAACACCGCGGCGGTACAACGCTCGTAAAGATGCCGATTTTAATATTTCGCCGCTTATAAATACGTGCGAATATATCCGTATAGCCGGGCGTGCGCGCGCGCTCGATATTTATATGCAATATATACCTGCGCATGCGTGCGTCCGTGTGCACCGGACGGGCGGTTTACCGACGTGGGTTTACGCTCGTTGGGCATCGGTTATCTTTTCACACGCATCTATATGGCTCCTCTGCAATGTACATCGTATACGTGTATCGTCAATAGCTGTGGAGATTTTCGTGTAGCTAAAATCTTTACACACACACACACACACTCTCGCAGAAATCGTGCGAGTACAACGTATCGGAGTATGTACCGGGGGCACGGTTCGCCACCCACGTGTGCGAGCGCGAAATGTTAACGTTTTTATTGAACGTTATATCCGGTCGTTTGTAATGGTTTTCGTAAAAGAGGTACAGCGATGCTCGGCCGTAGTCTCCGTTGATATATACTATAACAACTATGGTAACGGTACGTGTTACACACGGGATAGGCGGGCGGCGAGAGGGGGTTCGGGGGAGATTTGAAAAATTGCAAATCGAACGGAGCGCCATGGTTCCGGAGTTGTGGGTAAAGTGCCGTATAGATATAGAGTGGCGAGGAAACCCGATGGTAGGAGATGGAAAGGGTGCTGCTTGCAGAAATGAAAATGGATCGAGCAGGAGGGGGTGCGGGGTGGGGGTGGGGGGGGGGGCGGGGGCGGTGACGGGCTTCGACCACTGGGTGGGGGAGAACTGCACTGATTCGTTCCCGTTGGAACTGAACTAGGACGACTCTCACGTAACGAGAAAACGAACGAGGAGCCGAGCGGTGAAAATGTGTATTTTAATAATGCACTCAGGGTTACGGAAGGTAATTACAGTATCGCCCTTTGATCAACGTTCCTCTCTGGCTCTCTCGTTTTCCTCGATTCCTGGCTCTCTTTATGCAGTCGTACCGGTATTGTCTACCACGTCTCTTTCTCTCATCCGCGGGGGGAGGAAGGTCTCTGAATATCGCGAGAGCTCCAATTATCTGTCGGGCTAATGGTGAACTCGCACAATCACTCAACCGGTGCGGCAGAGAGTTGTTTGTCCCTCCCAAAATGGTCCAGCGAATAAATGACCGAGGGAGGGTGTACAAAGTTTTACGTAAAATAGTTTTCCAACGAGAAACAGGATAGACTCATTAAGCGCAAAAACAATGGCCGCAGTTGGCGGGGGTGAAAGGGGGAAGGTCAAAAACCCCCTTCCCCCAGCGCGCTTCTCGTTTATTGGCAGGCAAAACGGAACCCGGGATTTTCATATTTATTTCAGCATCCATCGGAAACTGCGTATACACGGGGACGTAGATATAAATCGTGATCGTCGGGCGAGGGTGGTTGATAAATCGAAACGCGGGGTAAATGGGTCCTTTGCGCGTAGTTCAACGATGCCTGTATGTATCCGCCCTACGGTTCAGGGAATCCGCCCGAGGCCGACCGCAACGCCGTCAATTAAATAGCGCGTTCTGGTATACAATGAAAATTTTCTCTCTGACTACCCCTCCACTCAGTCTGTCTGTGTGCACCTGCGAGCGTGTATGCGTTATTTAAATATTTCCCGAAACGCGTTCGACAATATCCACGCGTTAGTTCCACATCTTGCGGATGGGTCGCGTTACTTGACTTTCAACATATTCGGTGCCTCATTCGAAATGACTCTTTATAGAGTGACACAGTTATAAAATTTCTAATAACTAAATATGTGTGACGGGACAAAATGAACGTCGGAAGCAATATAGAATAACGCGGCCGGGCTCCGATGGAAAGTAAGCCAGATAACTTATCATTCTCCAAACGGAACGCAAGAATCTCTCAATAGTTGTAACATTAGTAATAGCAATAGACTGACTGCATTAGAAGGTTATGGCATTGATAGCGGCTTAATTATCATTCTCGTCTTACCGACTGTAGATCGAAAGCGTTTCTGCACAGTCGTCCCATGCTCTTTTCCCGGCGGATGAGGGCGGGAAGGCACCATCTGGTATTATCCCAGAGTCGCCGGTGCGTCGGCTTTCTCCAGTCCGGGACACACCGGATGTTTCAGAGATGGCACCCGGACCGCGGATTCCGCTGTGGCAGCGGTTTCACCGTGATTCTTAGTTTTGCGCGCTCCTTGAATATTAATGAGTACCTTCTCAGGAGCGATAAGCTCACGCCGACCGCGAGACACTCTCCCCTTCTCTCTCTCTCTCTCTCTCTCTCTCTCTCTCTCATGCATCTCAACGGGCTCTTCTTTATAGCCCTGTTGCATCCTATAAAGTCCCTCGCTCATACCGTTATATCGTATTTTCCTCGTTATCTTGATAACAGCCGGGGCTTCCAGATTAACCGCTCATCTGCTTCCAACGACGATCGCGGAGCTTCTATCGTATATATCTCCCTGCCGGGAGCGATTAATACACCATCGCTTTTCCTCAAAATCCAGCGGGTTTAGAGAGCTATATACATGGTACGTCTAATATTATAGTATATCTCCTCGGGATACGTTGGATGATGTCGCTGCAAATATACTGGACGGTACCTAGTAGAGTGCATCGAAGGAGAGACCTTGTGTGGGGTGAGGTAAAGGAGGTTTATCACATTCTACACTCGATCGATATTCGAATTGCCCGGACAACCCCGAATGTCACTTCTCCTTATAGAGCGATAAAGCACGGCTGACCTGCTTCGGCTTTGCTAGATCCACTTTCCTTCTCGATCCTTCCTACTCGAATTACTCACCTCGCGTCCCTTCATTTACCACGGGACTAATAATTTCGTAGGTATACGCTGCAAGAGGACGTCGTTAAATCCCCTCGACGACGATCAAATCGGTTACGTCCCATTAAATCGCGCAGCAACTACACCGTCGCCGGTGTTCTTAATCGATTTTCTTTTTTCTTCCACGAGCTCGCTCACACTTATATTCGTTTATTTTTTTTTCTTTCTTTCATGATAATTTTCTTCGTTGGCTATGCTAATTCCGACTTAAGGAAGTCCCCCGGAGTCGTGTCGATGATTAAATATCACCTGGGTTCCAAATTGTCAAAATAAAATGGATAAATAAAATAAATGAAAAATATTAACCAGTTGAAACTCGGTTAAGAACGTTTTTAAAGGAAATTGCAGTGTATAAGGTGTACGGAAAAAGTTCAATCTCGGGAAATGTGCCCCGAAACGAGACACGGCTGCTCGCCCTTATGCCGAGAAAATATAAAAATTTTGTATCTCACCGAAAGTGGCGGGCGGGGGGGTCGGTAGTAAGGGGTGGGTTCTTCTCGGAAATATATATCGAGTCTTCCTCTTGCGGCTGCATCTCCGTGATTACGATAGTCTTTGCTATATTTACTGCCAGGCGGCACCACAGAAACCCGTATACCAGTGTACACTCAATATACTGCTGGATCGTAAGGGCGAGACTGATAAATATTTGACACAGTGGCGCGAGTGAAAGGCAACTTCGTTTTTCGAGCTATCGATCGTGGAAATTGCTTAAGAGAAGCGGCAGATGAGAGTGACATTTCTTGCCTGAAAAGACCCACCATTTTTTTTCTTCCTTGCTTCACATTTTACATTTTTATCGTAAATCATATTTTTGGCTAATGATATGATAAAATTACGAGGAAAAAAATTGCCGGTTTTTCCGCACGCCAAACGTTTGTCAAGCGTTCCAAAACTTTTTAACCGCGCAGAGTTTATGTTTTTTTTTTTGTATAAATAAACCCACGGAGAGTCGCGTGGGTGTTGTTGCAGTGCCACGGCTGGGCACGTTCGCCATATAATTCGAGTCTCTTTATAGGGTTAACACCCCGCGCTACGACTGAAGGCTTTATATCCTGTAGCTCCGCTCTTTCGTGGACCGTGTGGTAGGAGCATCATAATATTATCATCGGCGACACCGTGTAATCGATCGATCTCGTCCCACGAGCATTTCTGTCCTTTCCCTCTGACTGATTACGTAATACCAAAACTCAATCTGTGCCATAGGTAAGAGACACTTAAACAAAAGAAATGTTGACGATCGAAGTAGCGGGCATCGAATACGTTAGGTCGAAGCAGCGTCTCGGATTCGCATACCTCTTAATTGTTTCTGCATTCATTCATGTTGCACGAACGAAATGATTATTTTATTGGGGTCCTTTTTCCCCCCGAGCAAAGATGACGAGATTCGATCGCGCAAACTCAATTTACGACTCGAAAATCTTGCTCCCACTGTCTCCTCGTTTCTTTCCCGCGCGTTCTCTCGCTGCCGCCTGTATCTTCTGACTGTAATCCCGGTCGGTCCCTTCACCAACGAGGTTGATCGAAATAAAGACTTTTTTTGCTCTACGGGTGACGAGATAGAGGATTCGCCGAAAAGAAAGAACGCGAAACATACTGGGGGCTTCCGAAATCGTCGTTTCGAATACCGCATGATGGTCTTCGTCCGTCCCGTATACCATCCGAGAGTAATACGCGAGAGAGATCGTTTGCTCGCGCGTTCCGAGTCATTCCTCAACGTCGGATCGGTACGTCGCACGTCAAGAAAACGAGAGATAACAGTCCCCCTGGGCTCTCTCACTCGCTCCTCAAGCTTTTTCACCCTACCGTTCTATATCATTCGACCTTTCTTCGCCCGCCGGAATATATAAGAAATTACAAGATGCTTACCCCCAGTTGGTAAGGCTAATAATGGTACTCCGATTGAGCGCGCCCCAGCCATAAAGAGCCGCCCGCCGCTCGCCGCTCGGAGAACCCTCGGCCACTCTCGAACAGTGTGCCCTGAATCACCAACCAACTGACAAGTGACGTATACGGACGGACGCTAATGCTCTTTCTTCCTGGCACAACCGTGGGCATTCCTACACGCTCGTACCAGCGAGACAACGAACGGCAGAAGTCTGCCACGGATACGTATAGTATAGTCTACCATTTATATTTTTTTAAGTCTGTACCGGTCGATCGATATCGAAAAAGATTCGGCATTTCGCAGTTGCCGCATGATATCGTCACTTCTGAGACCTATTGCTCCCTATTGCGGAAACCAACTGCACGGTTAAGTTGGTTGACCGAGCTTGACGGGTCTTTTCTGTATCTTCTATTCGTTGATGGTTCTGCGAACCGAGTATGAAGTAGGGACTGCGATTTTGTCTTAACTTCGACGCGTCAATGAGAAAAAGTAGCAACGGTGAAAGGCGCGCGATGGCGAATGGCAAAGCAGAATTGGTGTAAGACGCTTCTGCGAACGTCGAACGGTCTTCCAGGTTGGTCGATGCGGCTCACCTTTTGGTAACCATTGGTAACCGTACGGGCTCCCAAGGAAGGTCCTTCCTCCGACAAGCGAGCCTTCTTCAATCGGATACCCATGTCAGAAGCAGAAGATACGACGCGACAGATTCCCTCGAGTGTCCCTTCTCGTTTAGTCCTTCCAGTCTTTTAGACATTGAGACAACAATTGTCGTTGCGAAACGTTGCGCAACGACTGGAGAGCGGCAGCGAGGAAGACTGAAGAGTCTTATGAATAGGATTACGTAATATACGACCAGAATACGTTTATTCTCGTGACGCACGGTATGATTGGATGTTGGGAGCAATTCCAAACCTAGCAATTTCCCCTCCGGCGAGTACGCCGGATACAAAAGTATTAACCGGTGCATGATACTCCTGTT
Source organism: Amblyteles armatorius (assembly GCA_933228735.2). Classification (NCBI taxonomy): domain Eukaryota; kingdom Metazoa; phylum Arthropoda; class Insecta; order Hymenoptera; family Ichneumonidae; genus Amblyteles; species Amblyteles armatorius. The sequence continues at coordinate 384,940 of OW121689.1, read as the reverse complement.
GTCTTGGCTTTGAACGAGAAATTCTCGTAATACCACGTCTCCAAGAGGGGTCCCCCAACGAAAATAAATTTCAATGTTTCCGTGACGTTTACGTTATAAATTTAACGACGTGCACGATCGCACGCATCACGATATCGTGCTACAATTGCCTTCCCGACTCGTTGCAGCGGAAGACCCTTTATACGTGTCTCGCGGCTTGACACGAGCTCGTAACGCAACCCGGCTTAATCGATCCGTTATGATATAACACTTCGCGGTTCGTAGCACCGGCAACAATGCCGGAAGATCCATCTTACTTGGAGCCATAAATTTTCGATCGCTCTTACCGATCGTAAATAATCTCATAAATATCGTCCGTCTGGGGTGGCCGTGAGATCCTCATTTACCGGTGCGCATACTACGCCGGGGAGACACCGTCGAATTTCACCGCTACAGTCGCCGCTCCTCAGCTGGCCGAGCTCCCAATAATTTCATGACCTTCTATGTGATACATAAATTCACCCAACAGATTTCACCGTACTCCAAGGAAATTGCCACTCACCTCTCGCTGGCGCGCACCGAAACCTCCGAGGTGCGGAGAACACCATCAGCGACTTTACCCGTTCTCACGGAAGTCTCCGAATCAACGAGGGAATGAGATTTCGTACGAGTCTTCTTACTTCCGAATCCAGAGTTGCCATGAGGCTACTTCTCCATGGGGATGTGGGGAGAATGTCGCAAAGATTGGAGTGGCAGATATTGCCGAATAGTTAGACTTTACGAAATTGTTACGTCGGAGAACTGATGCCCCAAGCGTCACGTTAGTACGGGTCTTCCAGAATGGGACAAGTTACAATGCAAAGAAAATCGGGATAACTGGCATCCACATTGCGGTCCCGGGAGCCACTTTACCACGAGCATTTCAAACGCAGAACGTACACGTGTATCACGGCAACTCGACTGCAATAGATTAGAAATATTTTTCCCATTATCGTGACCGTTCTACGTTTGTGGCTTTCATTCTTTCTATTTAATTTTTTTTTATTCCGTATAACATTTGTTCATACAAACGGGGGTGCTCCTCGTCGGTAAAGGGCGCACCGTGTGCGAAAAATGAAATTGGCGAGTTTATATTCACGGAAGAGGGGTGTCTCCGGAGAGAAGCAATCTTTGAAGATTCGTCGCGCATACCCGAAACGCTCCGGGGGTTGAAGAGTTCTCCTGCTTTCGACTGTTGTTTATCGTGGAGAAGCTTCGTGCAGGGAAAGCCCGATGATTCATGGAGAAAGCGATAGGAGAGAAATAGTGGAAAACAGCTATAGACGTAACGTCCGCAGGGTAGAAAAAAGAGCGACATAATCCGCGGGGAGAAAGAGAAGAACGCACGATTGTTTGCGTTGCGCGGTATTCCGATGACTTTATATTCCCCCCCACGCTATTCCCCAGCGTCTGATCTCTCGCTTCCTAATCTTTTCTTCGTACTTTGCATTCCCGCCAAGCGGTCCGACCATCCTCGATGCCAGTGGGCATCTTCATCTCCACCCTTATTCGATGGTCTCTTACCGGATAACATAGCGATCCCTTTGATTCTCATCCGGACCCTTCGTTTGTATATATAATATCAGAAGGATGGATTATCATAATTGTCCATTGATCATCATGTTCAGCAGTGTGTTTTCAGGAGGACCAGATCAAATTTACGTATTTTACATCGATTCGCGCAAACAAGGCCCCGGGCCTGCGCCTCTCGGCATGTTTCGCTCTCCTATCCGTAATTTGGCGAATTTCATACTCGGCAAACGTAGTCGGCCATTGGACGAATGGGAGATAAGAGAGCTAGACAAAGTCATTCGAAAGGCCCTCAGCACACAGCGGGACTTGTTAACTCCGCTCCTCCGGAGCGGCTCGAGTGTGTGTGCACGTGCGGGGAAACATCCCTCGCATCCCAAGACGCATTCTCGAGAGTCCCGGGTATACAAGAGCGGAAGAGTGATTCTAAAGGGCGTTCATTAGTATCCGAGTACTGCGGGCTACCCTGTATGTGTGTGCGGTACTATACTATCTACATAACGACCAGTTTCTCCGAGGTTTCCTTGGCTCTGTGTGTAAGCCTTTTTTCTTCTCTTTTTCGTTTGCATCTTTTTTTTTTTTTTTTTAAATGGCAATTCTTGAATCAACGGAATGAAGGACACTCGAGAGTTCTGTTCAATGTCGAGAGACAATTACGCGATTCCGTTGCAATAAGAACGATGATCCATCGTTTGCTGGCATTTTATAATTGAGTACCTCACAATGCCGTTTAAATTTCTTTAGTTTAATAGTTTAAATGCGTCTAGATGACTGGATAACGGAGCAATGGTGCTCACTGGGTAATGGCAGTTACTTTACCTCGCATCTTGCAGTATCTTATTGTAAACATCTCAAGATTCAGTACGAAACTTTTGTTTATCGCGAAAACGTAATTTTTTCGTTCGAATTTTTAAAAATGGTTCCTCCCTCAATTGTACGATACGAGGCAATTTAAACGATTAATGAACGACTGCACGGGAAACGGCACAGCTGTGGAGAGTGTCAAGTGCCGCATGCCCTCCCTGTTCTCCACAGTTCGCGGGCCATAGTATATAGTATTCACGAACGAACAGAGAGGGTGTACTATGCTTTAACGAGGACGAGGAATGCGGCCAACAACTCGTGTTGCCGGCGGGATCGGGGGCGAAAGGGGAGAGAGCAACGCGACATCAGTTTCTCTCCCTCGGAACATACCCCCGTTCGTTCGGAGAAATGTGTATGGCTTAAGCAAGTCGCCGTATTAGCGACCGACCGACCGGGGGGACACGCTTCGTTGTCCGAACAGCGTAGGTGGAATGCGAGCGCGTTCCGGAATGCAAAGTGGCCGGAGCCTCGCACACTCGACAATGGGCGAGTAACATGCTTCAGCCTTGCCGCACACCCATGCGCGTTATAAAGTTTTTGGCTACCGGGGCAAACGGGCCGGCATTCTCCAAATGGAGATGTTTTTCTTCCGGGTCGAATGGCCAGAGGGGGAGAGAGAGAGGTGTCGGCGAATATCTCGAGCGTGGCTTCTCTCTTGTATTATATACATGGATTTACTTCGAGCCGACCATGCGCGAATCCGATAAATGGACGGAGAACGAGAACAGCTCTCTTCGGTCTTACCAATGGGACCTTCAGCGCCCTCCGCTCTTTAGTGTTTCTAGGTATTTAATTGGTAAAACATAGTCGCGGGAAAAAAAAAATTTGCGTTTTCATTTCCGGCGCCACTTACGTTTCTCGTGGATCACCTTAGATAGTATCAGAAAAATAATGTATACACAAGCAACGAACGACAGTGTAAACGGATAGCGACGATGATTCGCAGCTCGCCACAGAGAGCAGATATCTGCAGTGCTCGGGAACGTGCCTCGAGCTAGCCTGGGAATGTAGGCGGTACGATCGTAGGTGAGAAGATGGAGAGGCTCCGAGCGCGAGCCCATCGAGCGGCGAGGAGGCATTGCGCTCGGTTTTTACATCGCTAACTCTCCGAGACAATGAAGAAGGTACGCCAGCCAGGACATACGAGGCGCGCGTTAATATTCGTAGTATGGCGGCTCGCGCGACTTGGCTCTCGTTCAGAGTCGGCAACGACGAAGAAGACACGGCGGGGTTTTCGTACTACGTACATAGTATAGTTTCTCGCTCGTGCCCGAAGCGGCTCGTGTGCCAGATTGCCATCGCAACAGCTTCGTTAATTACTAGATCCACGCCGCGCGGCCGTGCCCTCCCTCTCTCGCGTCGCCGTACGCTGGCCTACGGTCCCGTCGCGGTTGTCATAGTCTTTTTGAGATCCCTTTCGGTCTCTTTATACGACCCCTCCTATTTCTTCTTTTTTTTTTTTTATCTCGCGAACGGAACACACAGAGCTCGTCAGTCCTGCAACGAACCTCCCGGCGAGTCTTTCACCACTTTCCCATCCCGGGTCTGGACTCGTTCTGCTCAACGGGTTGCCAAGTACAGCACACTGGTAGCGCTTCTATCGAGATTTCGCCTAGGGCCCCTAAGAAACTTATTCTCCATATGTGCCGTTCGATCGGCATGGCACGCCGCAACGGTTCGTCCGTGTAAAGAGAATCTCGTCTACTGGTAGACTCCCGGTGGATCCGTCGTCTTCATATAGCGAAAATCCGTCTCCCATGACAACTTCTGACGTACGATATGGATAACGAAAATACAAGTACAATTTTTTTTATTTGTCCCACTACCATATATTACATGTAGAGACAGACCGGGCTGGTTCGCGAAGTTAGCAAGGTTGAACTTAGCCGTGGCACATAAAACAATGCGCACCAATCTCGTCCCGGTTTTTCTCAGGGTGGCCGGAGCTACGAGCCGGGCGTCGATGCGAATGTTTTTTTTTTGTTCCCGCCTAGCTGCTCTCCCTTCTGGTCGGGCGCTGTCTCGACGCCAAGCCGACACCGCCTGGTCTCTGTGTACATTGTTGTAGGGTACCGCATTCAACAGGTTGAAAACGAGAGGACCCGAATCTCCTCACCGACTCCGGCGTTCTCGCGGCCGGGAATCGCGAAGGGGGGAGAATCGTGAATTTAATTTATTTAGACCGCGATGAGAGCTAAGAGCCCTGGATGAACACCTCCCTCCGGCACTGCCATTTCGGCGACGTCGTCGGTCGGACACAGAGAAGGACCCGACGAAATTGCCGGAAATTTTTGTCCCAATTATCACAATTACCCTCTATTCACTTCCGGCTTTATAAATGGGGGGAATAAAAAATATAAATACGGACACAAAAAACTTGGAGACCAGAGCTACTATCAATCGGCCGTACTCGAGGCTGTAACACAAAAAAAAAATTATAATCCTTTACATGCGCGGAGAGCTTTCGGTGATCGAGTCTCCACTGCTGAGACATCCTCTCTTCCGTCCGACTGTACCCGCGCTATTTCACCTCCGGACGGCGCGCACAGTCGTGGAATTTCAAATATCTGCTTTGCATTCCAACACGCAAGGGAACGCGTGGAAATAGCGTGCTTTTTCCGAGGGGGGTCGCCCTGGCACTAACATGTGACGCTCCTCCACGCTTCTGTTTTGTATGTATGAGTACATCCTGGATTGCCGACTGAGAAAATTTATACTTAACCGTTCGCGAACGCCGCACGGTATGGACGGTACATGCGGCACGACGAGGATTCCGCGGTGACTCCGGGCAATATCATTTCGAATGGGGCTCTTCTTTGTATTACGGTTCCGTATAATATAGAACTTTCCTATGAATGCTCACGTTTCACCAACGGAGTCGCGCAACCAACTACCCTCGAACAGCCCGGGGAGGTTACAGGCGGAGGGCATCGGATTATACCGATGTCTTTCACTCTTTCCGCACCCCCGCATTAAAAAATGAATGTTGGAAGAGTCTCGCCGAAGGCATGACTTGGAATACTCATTTTACTCTCATACTATTATTTTTTTACGCGACCTCTTACGGTGACTCCTTCCCTCGTAATTTCTTCACCTCCCAGTTCCAGCGTTAATGGTGGCGTAATACACACGGTGTCGTGCCGAGGCGGACAGCCTGTTGGCCACCGATAATTCAACATACATCGAGGGACAGGAAAACAAGGCGAACGAGAATTAAATGGAGCGAACGGAACGAAGAAGACGGATAAGAAAACGAAGAGGACGAAGAAGACGGAGATGGAAAGAACGAGTCCCGCTCGCTGCTCGCTGGGACGGATAATTCGCGTTGGTGCAATTTGAGGCTTCCACGCCGGCACGACGATATAAATTCAGTAAACGCCGTCATTAGGTCCAATCCGAAATACCGTGGCGTCTATTAAACCTGGAACTAAGATAATTATCCGTCCTGTGCGCGTGAGGCAGTTCGAAGTGGATGCCCGTGTACGACGGGATAGGATGACCGTCCTCGCCGGTCGGCATTGTTCAGCTTTTTGCTGATCTTCCCATCCCTGCCGCACCTTCCCTCGCGTTCTTATATTCAGCGATGCCCTCGTCTCTCCTTCGCCCGTTCCCTTTGTCGACTCGCGGTCCTCAACCAACGTTACCTCGACAAACTCCGAAAACCCCCCCCACTCCGCCGCTTTTCTGCGATATACCTTCTGTTTCATCTCGCGCGCGGTCCCCTCCTCTCGTCTTCCACCGTCGACGCAGTCCTGTTCCTTCGCAAACGTGTCGTCGTGTCCTGCACTCTCCGCTCCGGCTCGGTCGACATCCGAGAGCAGCGGTCGACAGAACCGGGCGCGGCGTGTGTGAACAGGACGAAGGGGAACCAAGTCGCAACTGCGGGAATGAAAGAGATAAGAGATAAATTCACGACGAGGCAAAGGATCGCACGGACAGGAATCCACCGACACAGCTGTACGTCCCCGCGAACGGAAGCTCCGTCCCTCCTCTTACCAGGCATAAAAACGTTAAACTACGCTTTTTCGCTGGGCGTTACATTTGTCGGATACCGGATTCGTCGTATAAAAGCCTCCTCCTTCAGGATCACCGGTAACAGGGTCTTCTCATTGTGGTCGTTGTTAAATATTTCGGACACTCCAGCGACTTGCTATCACGCGGCAGGTGACGTGTACGATTTTGGGTTTCACTCGTAACAATGGTAAATGTGCGAGTCACGATTAACGAGAGATAATGACGACCGAGTTGTTTTTTTTGTTTTCTCATTGGGCGTGAAAGATTTAAAGAAAAACGCATCATCCGCTCCGCTGACTGCAAGCGATAAAGGAGCCCGAGCGAAATGGAGAGGAGAGCGAGGGCGGTTCCAAATGTACAGTCGAGAAGAGTACACATGGGTGTAACAGCGGAGCGAGGTTTCTCTCGTTTCGTGTTCTCTTAGCTCTGCTCGCCGGTATGTGTATATTTCCAGGGCCGTGACCTCTGTTTCACGAATCCTTACGGAGGTCCTCGTTACACTAGAATTTCGCCCTATCTCCGCATCCTCGTACTCATTCTTTTCCAACGACTTCCTTTTCTTATACACCTCGTATCTCCGTTGGCCCCATTATTCTCGAGGATTTCTTCACGCCCTCCACACATTTCTCACCCTTGTACTTTACTTATAACCGAGAAAACCTTTATGGCGAGCACCTTTACAACTTGTGCAATTTTCGTTAAGTTTTCAAGCTTCGCGAGAGCTGGCACTCACAGACGGATCGAATTTTTCACGTACCAAATTTGCGATATCATACGGTAAACGCCACTAACGTCTTGAAAATCTCAGTTTTCAACCGGAAGTGACGTTTTCCCATTTGACGTCACCTACAATTGTACACGAATTAGGAATTACGGAGATATGCATAAATTGTTTCCTCGATATTATAATCTGTAAAACTTTCGCATTTTCGAAATGCAACAGAGACTCGAAACATCCGTCTGCGTATGTCTAGCTGGCGATGGCGGAATTTATGTATCTGTCTGCTTGTTCGTCATTGGCGATAAAAACCGATGGATCGCCGAAGGGTCAAGCGGCAGCGGCTAAAGGCTACGCTCGTCCGACAGAACATCTCCGACGATAAATAAGGAGATGCAAATGGAAGCTCGACCGGTCCCTCGAGCTGAGTTCTCGGTGTTCCGGCGGAGGCCAGGGTGCATCTCGGGTGATTAGTAATGGCTCAGTGGCGCGGACTGTTTGCTTCTCTCAGCTTCCGGAAGTAGGGAGTAACTTTCCGAGGAACGACTATGAGCGTCAACGTTGCGCGAGAGCGTCGAGACACGGAGTTTGAACCGAGCGAAGTGTTGACTCTGGAACCTCGAAGGTGTTCGCTTTTAGGGCAATTTACATGATTCTGTCGGGGCATTGAATGAATTTCGGCGTGGTCAGCAAACTTGGGAATTTACTGCGAAAGTCCCTCTCCCTCCCTCCCTCACTCTCAAGGCTTTATTGAATCCACACAAGAACTCATTGATTGATCGCTTATTCCTCACAACTTTCAATCCAGTTAATCGCAATTAGCGAGGGGCGAGCATGCCCGTAAGAAAATATAACTTTTTTTTTCTTCAAACTCTTGAACATCTTCTTGCTACGAGACGTACTAACTTGCTAATTATATACAGCGGCATACACAAAACTCAGCGAAAGTTTCCGTGCGTCCACTAATTACTCGCTAATTAACTCGAGACGTTTTCGGTATATGCTCTCATATAATCATTCCATTCTCGATTGTACGGCAATAGATGCAGAAGAACGAAGCTTTTGAATGTCGTACAGATTTCAATAAAACAACGGTGGAATATGGTGGTATTTTGTGGACAAAAATTTTTTGTTAAATGTCCAAACCGTCTTTACCATATACGGGAGCCTATATCACTCGTTTAATAAATCAGCGAAGTATTAATCAGTAAAAATTAGGCTTATCAGCAAATTGGACGATCGATCATGTATTTTCTTTGGCTTTTGTTAGCTTGATTTTCGATACGTATTAAGTGGGCAAATTATACTTGTAGTTTCGAACAGACTCAACGATTCGACGATGGGTCTGCCTAACTCAACAAATAAATAAAAATAAATAAATGTACGGCCATTATTTGCGCAAATCGATTCTATCCGTCGCCCGACGATAGCAATATGTCCGAAAGAGCTTTTTGTTTCGCGCCATATGGCTTGCCCGTCCAGAGCTTCACGGTCCCCCGTACGACAGTTTCAGAAAGATATATTCAAGAAGAGACCACAGTCTCGAAACGAGGCGGAAGCGAGAAAGATGCTTCGGGCGAAACGGGGGACACAATTCCGCAGGCATCGACTGATTTATCGCCTGTCCGATATTCACCGAACCGTCCATCTCTTTCCGCGCAACCCCTCTCGCTCCTTCTCCCTCTCATATTTACCTGGCTCGCCGAGCTTTCTCCATACCTTTCTCTGCCAACTATCGCGCACGGATCGTGCTGTGCTTCCACTTCCAGAATCGCTTATGCCCGTCGGCTCGAGCGGGGGCGCCCTCGTAAAATTATGATAAATCCCTTTGGCTAACCGGGAGGGATCGCGCATGAGTCGGCTCGAGATAATCCTCGGAGAGATCGAGGAAGCCGAGGGGAGGGAGGAAGAGGAGAAAATACCATACGACGGTTTGTTACAGCCAGCGGTGAGAGTGGTACAGGTATTGTTAAGTAAGAGAGAAAGATACCGGAACAAATGGTCGTAGAAGCCCATACATAGTATAAAGGAAGAATGGTAACTAACAGCCGGGCGGCGAAGCGGTGGAACCGACGAAGGAGCTTTAATACCAGTAGTGGAAGAGGGTAGTATGAAATAGTAAGCGGTAGGTATTACAACACAGCGCGCAACAGCTTTTGTAATAGAGATTAAAACCGGGGTCGCGAAGCGCAGAAGTATAGTCGGTGCTCGGAAGATTATCGGAAATTCTCTACTCCTCTTATCCCGCAGGATACCCTGGTTTTTTGTTGGTCGCTCTCGTTCCATCCGTTCCGTTGCTCTTCTCACACTGTTTGGCCTCTTGTTTTTTTGCCATTGTTTTTCCGTTTCTTTTTATTGAGGTTGTAATTTACGCGAGGCGCTTCGCGGTATCGGACGGCGGCGGCGGTGGTGGCGTCCCCCCCCCCCCCCCGGATAACTCACAAAGCCGTACTGTGTGCACCGTTCACCTCCTCCCTCGTTGGCCATTGACCGCACGGGGATCTTGTTAAGCATGTTACCGCCGCTGCGTTTTATCCAACGCTCCACCATCCCCCCGCTTTCTATCGCCGAAACCTATGGCATGCAAACTCTATTGGGGGACACAGCATGGTGGTCCTAGCGAGTTTAGCGTAGCGTATGTAATAGCTGCACAGCGGTTTGTCTCCGTTCCTCTTTCGTCTGCAGAGTGGCAAAAGGATGACGGTCCACGGAGGGGGCGGGAACTACCGCAGGCGATTGACTTTGCTGGGCGTTTGCTTCCAAAAGCTTTGTAATCGCGAGCTGGTGATCCGGCTGGCGGATCACACGATAAAATTTCGTGTGCTCTTGCATCGTGTGTGCCCCAATGGGACACATCACACCCTCGTAATAACGTCGCTTGAGTTGGACTGGCGTGGATCTTCGAGGGTGGTCGTTCACGAGAATTCACGAGATCTTGTCGTTTCGCTGGTAGTAAGGGATTGTCATCATTATATTTTTTTAAAATGAAGATTCAAAAATGTCTTCAATCTTCGAGCATCGGAATTCCTCTATTTTGAACGCGAGTAACTCTGATGCTCGAAGATGGAAGGGTATACCGTGCGAGAGCATAATATTGATATTATACTCGTCAAGTGAACGTTCAGCGTCGGAAGTTTGACGCTCCAATGATGCCATACGGCGGTGTCTGTCGTATGGGAAAGTCGAGCTAGGGTTTCCACATATACAGCGAGGTGTGTACTGTACAATGTTTGAAACTCGACTTGTGCAGTACGTATACCGGAATCTCGGTTGTGTGCGCATCAATTGAATTTCGCAAGAGCTGGTACGGGTATTCGGTAGTCTCACCCGGCAACGCTTGTTTACTTGCGCGTATCTACCTGCCGTAACGGATACCCCGTAAGCAAGCAAGGAAGGAAGCAAGCAAGCAGGCAACCAAGACGACGACGACGACGACGATGAGATCAGAGCCGCATCCAAGTTTGTCTCACCGTCAGAGTCTGAGTAGATCTAGTCAGGCAAAGGGTAAGAGACACGGCGAGAGGGAGATATCTCGTTAATTGGCTGATACCAGGTGGATTATGCACTCACGGAGGATTTTCCGGTTCGCTCGCAAGAACCGCTCACGTATATGGTGCACTATATTCAATCTCGTGAGCCACTACCATGACAGTGCACGTCACTGCTGGTGCTACTGGCATCGCCAATGCTGCTGAGAATCGATAAGAGTGTTTGCTCGCCGTTCGACAGTATCCCGCCTCGTTGGATCCTCGTTCGCAGCCCGTTAACGCGTGCGAGAGCTTTGCAGCGCTTTAGTTGCGTAATTAAACCGATGGCTCGTTCGGATCGGTGTCTCTCGCGATTCGAATGGGTACGAAATCCCGAGCCACACCGCGAGCTCGGCACTAGGCGACGGTTCGATGCCCCGGAGCTTTTGTGTCGAAGGGGAACCAGCGCGAGCGCTATACCGTGAGATCAAGTGCCTTCAACGGGCACAGTGCAAGCCTCTCGAGTGCCCTCGAGAGCTATAGCGACGTTATTAAAAATTCAATGTTGATTAAAATTCTTTCGTTCTTTACGGTCGTTTGGGCAATAATTTATCTACGAGAAACAAAAAAAAAGTACTGCATCGGCCGGGAATCGAACCCGGGCCGCCCGCGTGGCAGGCGAGCATTCTACCACTGAACCACCGATGCTCGTCTTTTGCTTAGCTATACGGTTCCGTACTGGATTCACCACGTCATCTATTATTTTTGGAAATGTTATTTTTTTATTTACGCTTTTAATTTGGAATCAATTCCGATGAAAAAAATGTTTAGTCTCAACCAAATTAATCGCCCGGAGCATACTTTACCTCGCAGCTGGTGCCGTTTCTGCGTGCACCCTAAACCTCATTATTCCTCGCAATGAATAAATAAATACTAATAATAATAATGACAAACATATTAACATTTTTCAAAAGAAAAAAAATTATGCCGTTTCTCACGAATTTTTCATAAAAGCTGTTTTCTAAAAGGTGCGACCCTCTTTGCATAATGTCGACAATGCACAAAGAAGAATCGTATAACGCGTTGGTCCGCAGCGGAATTAGCCGGTAGTACGTGCTGGGAACGGCAGACAAGGAATAATAATCCGTCTCTTCTCGACGATCTTTTTTTTTTATTTTTTTTTATTTCCGCCTCGCATCGTGTTGCGGCGCGGACACAGAATACAGTACACCACTGACGGCTGCGTATAGCTCGGTACAATGAATAGACGTACCGGTCGCTCTGGCAGCGTATAACCCATGTTATGCCAGAGTTCCGCCGGCATTCTCGTTCCCGTGGGCACGAAACAACCGAAAGACAAGCGCACGAGCTCGTCCCGCATTGTCAAAACTCCGCGTAGCCTTGTATGAAAATCACTCCATTCCCATGTGGCTTTTATTCCAACGGATGTATACGTTGAGCAACTTCGAAGCAATTATTACAGGTACTATTGCCTCCCGACAAACTGTTAAACAATTTATCGGCGATCGTTACACAAATAGAGACAAGTTAATTAGTTATCACGAGTATTCGAGTAGATTCATAATTTCGATAGTTACATGCGCAACTCGAATGCCGGCTTCAACCACGGGAAATGTTCGTCCTCGATACTTAATACCACACCGACCGATGCCGCATTGCCTGCAGATTTCCGGTAGTTTGCACAAGTTCCGTCTGGCCGTTGCAGCAGGAAATTTCCTCCATATGTATGGTTTAGTGTATTCGTAAGGTTGCCCATGCTGTTTGGGACTCGTGTCGCGTTCCGTAGTATACTGACAAATGCATCTACTTCCCCGTTCTCTCCGTCCGTATTCGTGTTTACTGGAATGGTACGGTGGGTAAAGTCTATATGTCCGTGACTCGTAACTCGTAACCTCGTAATTAGAGTAACAATGCCGAGGCCAGTGCTGCTCGTACGGCAAACTCCCCCAACGGCGTGTTATGTAATTATTATAACTCAACGGAACCGAGGTCTTTATAACGATCGAATCCGAAGCGAGGAATAGAGAGAGTTGGAGATCGAGAGCAGCTCGCCGACATTACGATATGCGTAGAATATTTCCGCGAGTCCTGCAACAAGGTTCTGGTTCACTTTAAACTCCGGGACATAGATAGACCGGTGCGGAGGAGCCAGAGGCTGTAGTCAACACCAGGAAACCAAAACAAGCTCAAAACGGTGCACGGGATGATACCGCAAGAAAGTTTTGTACACGGTCGAGTGCCCGAGGGCTACACAACCCGTAAACACCGTCACGATGTTCAACCCTGTGTTACGGTGCTTCGAATTGTCATACAGTTCTTCGATGCGCATACGAAATAAAGAAACAATCGGGAGCGATCCAACAAATTAATTCGGTAATGCAAACATTTAGTAAAAACTCACAACTACATGGTACTTTATAAATAGGAAAACGTGGCATAAAAATATTTAAAAAAAAAATTTGTAAGTCTTACTGTCCAAGACTTTTACCATTTGGCAAAGTCCATGTCTCTCCGTGTAGCGGACCTTTCGCTGCAAAAGGTTGTACTATAAAATTTGTACCCCCTTTCAGTTGTACATTCCTTTCACTTTGTATACATTCGGCATGCGTTTTACTCTCCGAGATTCTCAGAGCCACGGAGAAAGGAATGCCGGGTCTCTAATCGCGTGAGAAGGACTCTCAATCGGTGCAATTCTCGAGCACATATTGAAAGCTAAGAAACACAAGGGTGTATTCCATATCGCTTTACGTGTAAAATGGTAAGGGATACGCCCTTTTCGTTCCTAGCAGTCGATATAAAGAGGGCGTCTGAGAGAAGAGTAAAAGAGCACAACGTCAAATTAAGCACTCGGATCTCGATGCTGGGAATTCTCCCGAGAGACACTACGCGGTTCTTAAGCTCAGTGACGTTTTATTTCCTGGTTTCTCGTCTGTCGTGATTCCATGCTTTTGGCTCCGTTCCCTCTTGTGAATCGGTCGTAAACAGACAAAACTAAAAAGAAATAGACAGGCACTCGATCCATCGCTCAAACGGAAGGAATAGAAAGAAAATAACAGAGACGAGAAAAACGAGATAAGGAGGCTAATACCGTGAGGATGGCCATGTAAACCGTCCGTCTTTCGTACGGCTCGCGTGCCTCACAAAGTTGGGCCACTTCTCGGCTCATATAGCTGTCGATCAGAGTAAGCCTCTTTCGAGGGACTTACGACGGTGACCGTGCTCGTCGGATTCTCTCGCGCGAGACGAGGACGATAGGTGCAGAGCCGGTGTGATCGAGGATCGAGGATCGAGCATCGAGAACACTCGAGGAAGCCTGTCGCACTATAATACCGCAGAGCTATAATAATACAAGAGCGAGTGGAGTGTCAGAAGGTGCGGCGATTGCGGGACACCGCTGCATTGGCGGGAATCTTTTTTTTACATTCACGTTTCTCTTTGCAGACGGCCAAAGAACGCGAAGTTCCTGGAAACCAAAGGCCCCAGACGGACAGCTCAGGGGAAACCTTTATAAATTCTTAAAAGCGATCTTAAGCCGTTTGCTATTTAATCGTGCAGAAAAAAAAAAAAAAGTGCCCGGCAGAAAGTTTTTCAATAGAAAAACTTTGGCCGGTTCTGCCCTTCGTCGGAGTCGAAATACACACTCGAAATACATCGGAGATTAATAAATCTCCGATGTATTTCGAGTGTGTATTTCAACTTCGACGAACGTCGATGTGTGTAAAGATTTTTCGTATTATTTTTTTCCTTTCCTTCGGAGATTGAGCGAAACGAAAGTTAAAGAGAAAAGAGGAGGAACAGAGTGACGTCGGTTATAATATGGTGATCCACACTGTCACCCCCAGGAATATCGCGAACGAATGGAATGTGACGCGTTAAAATTTTTCGACGGGGTTGGTTACGCCGAAGGCCATCGGCGGTTCAGTGTGCACGCGGTAGAGGGTTGCCTGTTACGATCGAAGTGCGAGGAAAACCTGTCAGTGTCCATTACGCGATCCGCATAGGCGCGTAACGGAGGTTTGACACTGACAAATGCCGTTTAAAATCAATCATCCACCCGGAGCCCGGCTTTCTCCTGACCGGAGGGTCTTTTTACACATACGATTTCTTCCCTCATTTTTGCTTTTCGTCTGCTCGAGCCGTTTCTCGAATGTTAGCACTGGCGCTTTAAGGTAAACCGCCTAGTTTCCAACCCCGACTGTACATTTATATCCGTACAGAGAAACTAGACCGTTTACCTCATTCTCCTCGAGATCCGCCGATTTAAAAATCTGCATTGTTCCTCGCTCGGTGGAGGTACGGTACATGGAATATCTATAGAGCCCTCGGGTTAGTTCCGCGATCGGGAACTTTCTCTGCGGCGTTTAGCGCCTGTTGGCGGAACGAGCGAATATAGCCCAATGCTTTTCAGTCTCCGTTATTATCGTGGCGAAGGGGGTGAACGGTGCGAAGGTTAATTCTCGCCTTCAGACACGCACGCGGCAGAATAAACGCTCACGTTCCTTTGTGAACGCCCGTTTGCGAACTCTCTCTCTCTCTCTCACACACACACACACACACACGCACACACACACAGAGAAAATTCTCATTCACTCGATCTCTGCAGTTCGCAATAATGAGAGCTACAGAGATCGACATAATAGTTCTTCCTCACAATTGCCAGTATGCACTCTCCCGAAGTACCCAAGACTATATATGGTATAATACGTACGACCGCTGCCACGGCTATACGCGGCTCGATGGACTAACGAGCCCCGTCCGACCGAACTAATTACGACGACGTCGTAATCGTACTGCTTGATGAAATCCCCACGCTTTGTTCCTCGTAATAGCTGAACCGCACTACCTGCTACCACAACAGGGGACGCGCCCTTTTTTTTCTTTTCATTCGCTCCGCGCACCGCAGCCTCTTTCCCCCTTTCCACATAATATTTATTTTGCAAACGGCAAAAAAAAAAAAAAAAAAAGAAAAAAAAGGAACTCTTTGTCCGATCGGTTCGGCGTCTGCAATGCCTGGAGCGCCTGCAAAGCATTCGTAGGGTGACTCGTATATAATTGGGGAATTGTTAATACATTAATATGTATAAGTATTCGTCGCCGGCGGCTCTATCTCAGATTTGAAAAGAAATTGTATTCGGGATTGGCGCGAAGTCGAGTCTGGACCGGAATACAAACAAGGTGTGATAACCCCAAAAGTGATAATTCGTATTTAATGAAATCGATCCTCATTATGCTTGAATCAAAATCATTATTTGATTTTTTACGAAATTGGAAGCGTCAACGGCGACCGAGAGTAATCGTCGTCCGTAACGTTAATGCTCGACGAGGGTGACAGACTCGTTTTTCTCGCGACTTATCGTTGGATCTGATAAGTGTGAACGCTGTGCCTGAAATTTTTTTTATTCTCTTTCACACACCGGATTTTGCTGGAAATTGGAACCGAAGAGAGTGCCCCGAACCCGGCCCTGCGTACAGTGAGCTCAGGCAAACACAGAGAGCTAATGAAGCGAGTAAGAGGGTGAGGTTCTAGTAGTCCGAGACGGTTCAAACCAGACTATGGCGGTCTCGAGCGCGCAAACGAACAAGAAGAGAGGAATCCAAAGAGCCATCCTCGGTAAAGTAGAAATTTTATTATTCAAGAGCGGATCCGACGTCCTCTTGCCAATGCTCGTTTGGTAGAACATTCAGATTTGTACCAATTATATATAATTATGTGTACCGTAAATTCCTCCGTGTTCCCAACCGCGGCAGAGAGTATACATAAGTCGAGTTTCTTTTCGCTCCATGAAATATAATTGAGAGTGCACAATGTCAACGACGGATTTGGCTTGAAGGAATGAATGAGGAGGAAAAATTAAGAACGAAAAAAACACAAGGTAGAGAGAATCGACTTGGAGAACCAAGGTGAGATTTTAGTATCGGCACGGCTATGGGATCGCACCACATGCCGAGGTTGTTGTATTCTATCGGCGCTCAAGCCGATTTCCGATCGACCATAGTAGTGAGTCCGACCCAGAATATCGGTTCGAAAAGAAAAACGAAAGATGAGATATTTTGGCGTGCGGTAGCCAGTTTGGAGACAACGATGTTTTTTCAGTTACGGCAGAATTCCGCCTGGGAAGCGGGAAGAAGAAAAAAAAAAATGAATAAGCGGAAGTACGCCGGGTAATATCGAACGTGTAGGAGGTCGGTGAGCGAGCAAGTTCCGCGAAACCGATTGCGAGTTTCCCCCGAGTAATTATACGTACCGCTTCGTCTACCGCGACGTCGAAACTATGGGTTCTCCGTTGGGTCTGGACGTTTCTCCAGACGATGCAGGGAGCGAGATGGAGCGGTCGAAGATTGCGAGGACTCCGTTGTGCACCGTCTGTGCTCGGTAGTGTTGACCCATACACACAGACGCACACAGACGCACACAGACGCACACAGCGCGGAGAAAGAAGGATAGTTAAAAAAAAATGAGACAGCGAAATAACGGAGATAAAGCGATCGATAGAATAAGATGTGAAGCTGCGCGGAGAGAAATGCAAGCAGCGGTGATGAAGAAAAAGAATATTCAGGAAGAAGCGCGAGCAAGCGAGAAGGTATCAGGCAGCGGTGGCGGGGAAAAGGATTTGGGGAAAGAAAACGTTCGACGCTCGGTCTGCGCGGGGTCGCGAGCAAGATATCTTTATTCATCGTTTCGTTCCAGCCATCTACTCCCGACGAATGAAATTTGCATTCGAGATACTAGACTCTCGGTCGAGCGGCTGAGGCGTATTATAGAGCTCGACCACCGGACGTCCGCCGTGCCGGTACGACGGCTCCTGCCGTTGGTACCGACGAATCCAGGAAAGCTTTCTCGCAGACAAGCTTCGGGGTTATATACAACCCTCCGGTCTACGGTACCTCGAGCGGTGAATCCAATGCAACGCGTTCCAGGATAATTGTACGTTGACGAAAGCCCCCATCTCCCCCGACCATCGTCGCGAGACGACGAAAAGCTTTTCTCTCGCGGTTCGATGTACTTTAATACCTGCCATCCAGCTTGCGGGATGCAAACAAAATAACGAGAATTAAGCCTTTTTTAAAATGTTCTCATGAGTACCATACAATGACAGATGAGACCCTACAGTTGGATATCTATTATATCAGCACACGATCTTGGACGTTCCATTGATAAAATAATTGGCTATCACAAATGTAGTTTTCTTAAAAAAAAAAAAACGAAGATGTTTATATAGGAAAGATAATACTTGATTTGTCCTTTCTTTTGATGCAATTAACTCAGTATATTTGTATTCCAAGGGTGCATCAAGTATTGTTTTTTTTTATTATTTATGATTTTGTTTAAATAATGAGCAAACGAGCAAAAGATTTGAAGTGACGCTGTGATTCGCGAAGCGAAGCCCACCGGTGGGTACCGGTTGGATTTTTATTGCGAGACGGAAGGAAAGGAACGGCGGACATTGCGCCGGTATAACGAGGCTATATTAAATTTGAGGCTTGCCTGCACCCCGTCCCAGTTTCCTCCGTTATTCGCGGCGCTTTCTTCCTCCTTCGCTCTCACGAACGAGTCTCTCTCCCGTCCCGCTGCGAAAGGATGAAGTGCGGAAATATTCGACGGAGCCTTTCAGACTCCACTTGACGCTGTCGAGATTCTCCGGCGCTTCGGCAATTCTTCCCTCGCTTTTCTTACCCCTGAATGAAACGTCTTTTGTCACGCGATTCTCCCAGGCTCGTATATTTTCCCAGTAGCGGAGCTATCGGTTCGAGTACCCTTAGAAAAGAGTGTTCAGTGGGGCTGTTCAATTTGCTCAAGATCCGCACACACATAACTGTGCAGGCAAAGATGATACAGGCAATGCGTTCCCAACGGATGGGCATAACCGTGCCGTTTTTAGTTTCTCATTAAGATTGACGATGCCTTGGCAATCTCATTGTTTTCTATTGAAATTGCGATTAAATTTTGCTCGGATAGCTTCGACCATCGCGTCGGTGACGACGGAACTGCGAAGACCTTTCGGCAGGAACAGAACGTTCCGGCCAAGAAAAAAAACTTGCACAGAAGAGCCGGTAACTTGGCGATTTGATTCATTCTGTTGCCGGTGCAACGATTGCTTGCTCGAAAATCGATTGATCTATGCGAGTCGCAGAGAGCGCCCGAGTGCCTTACCGGTAGTGTGACGCGGACGTATATGCAATAGGGATCGTTTTCCCCGTTGATTTAAGAGCGGATCGACGTTACCACATTCCCGCGCATCAGCCGACCTTTGTAATTTATCACTGTCGTACTCGATAGGCATGTGCATACGTACACTGTACGCAACATCTTTATTATGATTACCAGTCTCGCGTCTGCTTCCGGCAGTATTACTATGGCTGGACAGCTCTCGATATCTCTCTCTCTCTCTCTCTCTCTCTCTCTCTCTCTCTCTCTCTCTCTCTCTCTCTCTCTCTCTCTCTCTCTCTCTCTCTCTCTCTCTCTCTCGGGATGCCAACAGTGTCTTTCCTATTTCGTGCCGGAGCATCTCGCTTAAGCTTCAATTGTTACTTCGATGCGGAATTTCTTAATGCACAGTCACGTACAGCAACGGAAAATACGAAGGTAATAAAAAAATAAGAAAGAAGAGGGTAAAAAAGAGGGAATGAAAAGAAGCGTAACGTTAAGAAAACTGAAAGCAATAAGGCTCGGAAAACAAAAGAAAAAAAAAAATACACGCACACAATAACGAAGTATCCGAGAGTATCTCGTTGGGTCGGAGCTGCCCGAACTATCGCAATTCCAATTTCACGGAGAGCCGAGCATTTCCTTAATTCTCAACGTTTCTTTTCCTGAGTGCCATCTCTCCTTTGCTTTTATTTGCTTGTACAGCACAGTGAATGAAAGGGGAGAAAGGTGGCTACCATGGAAGCGAGGTGAGACACGTTAGGCGTTCGCGTGAAACGGGGCAATTAGGCGTTGCATAACGGCGTGATTAACATAAAACTTACGGCTAAACAGATAAAGCGAGGAAGAAAAGGGAGGTTTAATTGTGTCTCACACGAGCGGTAAAAAACTTTTTCTCACCCCTTTTTCTACACTTGTGTTGGCAGGCATGTTTAGACTATTGTAAATACAATATTATACTTTTTTTTTTCCGGCGAAACTGAAGTTCCTCATGGACAGACTGTGAGCCGCCATACGAGCAAAATCACCCTTAGGTATTTCGGGATATTTCTTAACAAGTATACATTTTTTTTCTATACGATTATACTCGACGCCAGGTATACACACGGTTAACCTCGGGTACACGTAAGCGTCTGAGCTCGTGCAATATGCAAATGTGAATGGACTGTCGCAAGGGCGGTCCGGGCGTGGGTGGCAGAGATCTTGCGAAAGCAAGAGTCGTAGCCAGGCGAGGGGAAGGGGCTAGGGGGTGTGAGAACACGATGAGACGGGCGAGAGAACCGGTAAGAGAAGTCAGTAGCATGTTTTAATGATACCGGTCGAGTGGCAATTAATTAGCATAATGTCGCATTATAACCGGAGACACGAAGGGAACAGCAGCGCGAGTGTCGAAGTCACGTTACATGTGGCACAGAGTCACGACCAGCCGTGAGGAGAGCAGCTTTTATATACGATCGTTTAATTTCTCGCGGATTGCTTTTTACGTGGAATTTTAAAAAAGTCATCAAATGCAATGGAAATTAGTGAGTGACTCAGGATTGTGTGTGTGTGTGTGTGTACACGCGATCGGATGGGAAGCATGTACGGATGAATGGCTCGGTGTCAAATCGGGAGTTAAGAGATGATCCGGTGAATCCCCGGGTAATATCGGAAACGGATGCTCTCGTGAGGGTCCTCTCAATCGCTTCACGAGCGAATGGGCCGGTGAGCACGTTTGTTTCCCATGGATGAATCCACTGTCGCTTGTATACATTCTGCATATTCGAGACTCGAGCAGGTACGTGTACGATACCGAGTGGACCTGCGAAATAACCACGGAATTATACGGGAAAGCGCGCCTCTGGATGTATCAATGGTCCCATCAATATCAATAATTAGCTTTGACCACTCGACCGTATCTCGTCGGACAGAGAACGGCAACGGGCAGCAATTGTGAAGCGTTGCGCATAAATGTATGTATCAACAGCCGGTCAAACCCGACCCAAGTATTCCCTCTTTACCCTCTGATGATATCTCTCTTTTGTGTTCTATCTCACTCTCGTATCTCGGTCGGGCGCATTTGGAAGTACCATTCAATCAAATTGAAAGGGTAGCTTTTTTTATCTCCATTATCTTTCCTATTTCCATTAAATCAAGCAGAGTCCATAGATTCTGTACGTATGCCCGATGATAGAGTTCATTTGAATGAAAATTGGATCTCTCAAAGTTGCAGCAGTCCGGCTCCTCCCGCAATTACGTTTCATTGTCATTTCACCCTCAAGTTAAGGGTTCATTGGTGGTGTCGGTTGTTAGTCTTTATCATCAGATATTGCGAATGTGCAAATGAACTGGCACCGATTTTTCACCACGCCCAATCGACTCTTGACCAAAAATGGCTACGCTAATTGCAGCATCGTCGTTAAAACTAGGAAGGATCACAAGCTGCGCTGGTATTTTTACAAATGTTTAGCAGGATATAAAAAGAAAAAAATTATCTCCATTTGCGATCGATTTTGCAGTGCTCTTGCGTTTACACAGCACGACATTTCTCAAATGCCCGGGCGAACATCTACATGGCACATGCGTCCTTCCATGATAGCCATCGGATACGTACCTGATAAATACTTGGCATGGATCTCCCTTTCACCCCTTCCTTCGCAATCTCTATATACACGTCACACGCTGTATGGTCGTGCAACTTTTCTTATTCCCGTGATCCTCGATGCCGATAATAAAGAGCTAATCTCTGTATCGCTTCTGGTCGTAGCGTTCTCCCGCCTCTTAATATTTCACGCCTGCAAGCTTGTAATCAAGATGTATTCATACGCAGCTATACACTTGGACGCCACTGGCTTGCGCCTCTTTCGAGCCATCCGAGCCGGCAGTTGCGGCGGAATTATTGCATCACTTTGTCGATGTACATTGAAGCCTCGTTTTAAGGCTGAACAATGCTTATGCGAAATCATATAAACGAGAATCAAAGTCAGCATATAAAAAATGTCTGGGGAAGACGGCCAAGAGATAGGGGAGAGCGGGGCAAAATGGGACAATGGGGGCAAAACTCGATTTTCCAATAATTTTTGGATGCCCCATTGGATTGCAAGACCGTTTTGCCCCACTCACCACCATCGTCACCATCCAAAAGTTATTGGAAAATTGCGTTTTGCCCCACTCCCCCATTTTGACCCGCTCTTCCCTACATGGGCAGGCTCACATTCACCTCTAGTAGGATGCCATTCGAGTGATCGGATCGTCAAATTTATATGGAATGTGCTGATTAACAGGTATTAGGCATGCGAGGCAGAAGTAGATAGCATTGAAAACGCCCGACGCGTTTTATACCTTTCACTTACTGAAAATTTTGTGCGAAGAAGGAACGATAACGCTCGTACGTCGATGAGTATAAAAATATTCTCGCTCCCCCACTCGCGATATAAACCCCAAAAAAAATAAGATTAACGTGAAGTAGCCGAGACACATTTCCCCGGAGCAGCAGTAGCTGGCTCACACGGTTGTCTCATGGGATTCCAGAGAAAGAGAGAGAGAGAGAGAGAGAGAGAGAGAGAGAGACGAACTCGCTTCTTCCACTTCTGTGACCACCGGCCCGTTGTCGGCGATGTGGACATCGCCGAGGGCTGGGGAGGAAGCTTGCACACACGTCGGCCACCTCTCGCACCGCCGCATCAACAGAGATCTCCCCAACGGGACGACGGTTTTCTTCTGCCAGTTAGAGAGACCGAGGAAGAGAGCTGCGGAGTGGTGCAACGGATACATCGGCAAGACCGGAAACCGTTTTCACGGCGAATTGAGCCCCAGCGAGTGCGAAAGTACGAAAGAAAAAGCTTTGGCTCACTTCCTTCCTCGCCTCTCCCCTACCCTTATCTCGTCTCTCATTCTATTCAATTCCTTTTCTTACCAATCCAGAAACAGCTTTTCTTCGTTCCTCAACTCTATACTGTACACTTTATGTGCTCAGCCCGAGGGATGTGGCCGTGCGTCTGTTTTTTCGCGCGAGCTAAAGTCCGCACGGTGTCGACCCCGCGTGTCCCGCTGTTCCTCTCGGTCGCTCACTATTTCACCAGGTCCTCTCTCTCTCTCTCTCTCTCGTCTCCATCCTAGTATGTATACCCACTTGTCTGAATCGTCGTAGATTTTCTATGGGTTTTCCCCAACGGGAGCGGCAACGCTTCTTCCGCGCTACTGCAAGAGGAAAACTTGTTTATACGTCTAGGCGAAAACGGTACGAAAAATCGTGGAACTTTATCTCCCGTTCTCACGCGTTCACGCCCGTTTCTGCCCCAACCGCTCTAACTGCAGACCCTTTCCATCTATATATCCTCTCAATCTCTCCGTCTCTCTATCGGCCTCTCTCCGTTGATTTTCTTTCCTCGGTGCTCGTTCGTTCGTTTCTTACTTGGTCCATGTATTTTTCCGTTGCCTTGTATCGTCGTGCAGTAACGTCCCTTTCCTTTCGCGGGGCTCCCTCCCCCGATGCTCCATCCACCTTTTTTACTCCGCACTTAATTGTGCCTCTTCAACCGTGTAAATTTGCTTCCACGGGTTTTCGCTCGCAAACGCGAGCGTGCAAGGGGCGCTGGCACGGATTCGTATGGGAGAAGACGCCGGGGCTCCTTTCCCGGTACCACTTCGAGACGTTCGAAAAAGCTCTCGACGAGCTTCCTTCGCTCTAGTCGCAGGGAAATATATTAAATTGCAGCAAATTGTGACTGAAACATAAAAATTTCGTTTTCGTTATTCTGTTACAGGTGAGTGGTGCAGTCAAAGAGCTGAAAAAATTTATAGGGGAACGGGGTACGTATGAGAAAATATAATTTCGACCATGTACACTTTTGATTCAAACTGCACTGCTGGTTCGAGGAATGTTGGAATAGCGCATGCGTCGATCCTCCTGCCTTTTCGTTTTTGGCTCTCCAATTTTCGCCGGACCAAAACACGAACATAGCGCGATGTCATGACACACGCCCTAGCATCGTAATGCGTATCTCTCGATAAATAGTCGCGAGGTAGGTACACCAGTTTCTTTTTTTTTGCCAATATATTGGCCAGTTACGGATGCAAAAAATATTCGGCCAACAAGAACATTCTCCCGTAAACCTGTGGCAGAGGCCTGTTGTCCGCAGCCTCACCAATCCCGCTGGTCGAAAATCGACCGGTGATTTTATTTTCGCAACATGATTTATCGTTCCGCTAAAATTCCGCGCTCGATGCATACATCATGCATCGAGCCTATCGTATTTTCTTTTTTCAATTACGGCTGTATTTAATGCCGCGCATCGCCGTTATTCAGCCACTGATGCCATTTTTTTTCCTCGTTGGAGCGTCCGCGTCACTATGGTTCTCCGATGTTAATACTGCTAATTTTTTACTCTTCTTCCATAGTTTCAATGTAGTAAAACATTGGAATTTGTTTGAGCGTGGCCAGCACGTTTTTATTGTTTCACCGGCGACATAGAGCATTTATTGAAAGGCGACGGTGCATGAGAGGCAACAGCAGTACCAGCCTGCTTGTATGCGCCGTACGTGTAGAATTTCATACTATCGAACGAAAAATCTAGGCCACACGCTTGTCAAAGCGGATTTTCATCTACCATACTCTGCGCTATTGGGTATCTCTCCCTCGTGGGCATATCATGCCTTTAAAAAAAATGACTTATTCAACTCATATATGAGCACGGCACGAATTCGTACGCGTGAGAGTCCCTATTGTTAGATACCGATTTTCGTAGACCCGTAATAAAATTAATTTATAAAATATTCAACCGGTAAAGCCCGTTGAGTGATGGAGATTCCTGGCAGCTCCGAACATATGTATGTGTGGGAATAGATGTTGCAAAGGCGGAAATGTCGATATCTCACACGGCAATTCACGATTTCGAGAATCTCTCAACCACTTTCTTTAAACATTTCCAACGGTTGTCCCTAGGTACTTTACAATATTCTATCTTCGAGCATCCTTCTCGAAACTGGTGAAATATTAACGAGCTTCTAATGGCGTCGATAGTCCCAATTGGACTACCCCTCGGTTAGACGTGGCGCTTGTCAAAGTTTTACAGTCTCATTAAGGTTTACGAAAGTTCGAGAGCGCGTCTAAAATTTATCCGACATTTGTGTGTAGTTATAGATACAATTCACGCTATAATTCGACATCTCTGAGATGCAAGTTCACTTATTGAGAGGGACTTCAACAAAAGTGATAGATACTTATTTTTCCATCAGTTAAAAAAAATACAAAAGAAATCCCATGCGATTGATCGGTCGCGATGGTGCTTCGATCATATACAAAAATTCTCAGGTTCTCAGAAAAAACAAGTTCCTGCAATTTTTCATTCATATACGCGAGCCAAGTTAAAATCGACATTTTGCCGACTATCGTCCCGACACGCTTTCCATCGGAGGAGATTCCGGGGACCTACATCCTCGGTAATTAATCGTAAGATCAACGTAAGGCCGAGTGAATGAAATAGAAAGGGATGCGACGGAAACAGTTCGCCATCGTGAGCGAGGAGGACAGATGAGATTAGACGGCTCGAATTAATCCGGTTATTAATTGAGTACACCGAAGCTTCTTTGGCTACTTGGGAGGTAAGGATTCGTTGCTTACTTTATAAGATCCCCTCTACCTCAGCTACCTTTTCGCCGAGCTCCTCATGCGCACTGGCTGCGCCTCTGCGTACGCGGCCTGACAAATTAGGGGATTTGCCGCTTCGCTCACGTTTTTTTCCATCTCTTCGCCGACTCCCGTAAGCCGCCCCGTCCGGGCTCGAAGGTCCGCAAAACTTAAATCGCGAACAATGAGATCCTCGCAGACCTCGTTAATACGAGCCGCCTCTCTCTCATTCTACGAAGTGCAAAAGGCTTCCGCGAAGAGAACACTCCTCTTTCCCTGATTGCAATTGACTTCAGTGAATTGTCAGTGGAGGTACGGGGATAGCGAGGATAACCCTCTCGTCCGCAAATCACCGCGTTATATATTTCAAAGGTTTGCTGACGTGCCTTTCCAGGCTCCTGCGTCAGATTTTTTTATCCGTTTTTTTTCAGTCCGATTGTAAATATCCTGTCGCGGCCAATGCTATCTTTTTCAAATTTGTCTCGCTCGCCCGCTGTGTACTCCTATCAACTACGTGTAACAGTGCACCGACGGTAGAGGATATAAATTCACGGTGAAATCAGAGCACGAAGCGATATTGCGCTCGTAGGACGAATTGTGATCGCTGCGCGTACGCGACCCGCTTACGCAAATCGTCTGGCAACTTTTTTTTTTCTTCTTTTTTTTTCACCATGCATGCTTTATATTTATTCTTCGTGCACACGACTATCCGATTTTCCGAGCTCCGGTCGCGTTACGTCAGTACGATAAAAAGAAAGTATTATAAGGGCGTAAAGAAATGAGTACGCTCTTACCACACTAATATTTTTACGGGGGTTACTTGCGAATGATAGTGAAACAATTTTTCAATCGTTGGTCTGTTCGCGAAAGGCGAGCTATACTGACTGTACGAGGGTTGATATGTACGATAGGATCGGCACCGCGGTTTTTGTTTCCCCCAAAGGATCTATCTCTTTTCGTTCGATCTTCATTTCTATCCCACAAACATTGCGAAAGATCTTTCCTTAAGACGACATGAAAAACGAAGGGAAATCGAATCCTCGTTGTCGATCGAGACAGTCGAAAGGAGTCCGGTTCCCGCGAGAGATACAAGCCTTCGCGATAACTCCGGAGCTCCAGAGGGATTCTTACTTCCACCATTCGTTCGGATCGTTCGGGCTTAGCTCATCTATATATACCTATCCTCCCTTCCCGGTACGCGTCGCTCTCCTCGATACGGTTCAATTATTTTCGAGACTCCCCCGCTCGGTACTGTTTGCCCGGTCATTCTTCTCTGTGCCCGTTTCACCGCGAACGAAATAACAATGCAACGTAAGATAAACACACGATAAACGCTCGGACGGCGAGCGAAATGAAACTGCGAGCCGTACCGCGCGCACACATATATCTAGCGTATACATATATACATCCATCGAGCCAGTTCCACACAAAGGTTGACCACCGCGTATCCGTTTAATATCAATCGAGCTTCTCTCCCTCGCTCTGTATCTCCCCTCTTTCTGCCTCGCTTTCTCAAAAGCTCGCCACTGTCTATACTAGCCTGCCACGTATCTCCCGTAGCGTACCTTCTCCACGTCTGCATTTTCCTCTTCTCCCGGGCAGATGGAGTTAGACCCGTTGGCGGTCGACCCTCACGAACGCAAGGCGGAAGAGACTGTTCTCCGCGGGGGAGGTCTCTCGGGTAGTCCGATAGTTTCCATTAGTTGGTTCTGGACGTCGGCCAGCGCGGGGAAACAAGATAGACAATGCAGTGCCGTCGTTTTAGCTGCTCCTGCTGCTGCTCGGCTGTCTGACTGCTAGCATCTACGTACGACATGTTTAAATACGTTCAGGGCCAGGAAAGCGGTTCGGCTCGACTCGGTCCAGCCTCCAAACATTCAAATAGCGCGTCTGAGCCCCGTCTCTCCTAGTCCTCTTGTGAGGATAGAAATTTTACCTTCAATATCCGATAACACAATTTCGTAATGGTCGGGTACTCGGGGGCCTGAGGGTACTCAACGTCGAGATTTAATACGTGCCGCAGGTCCGCTGGTTTATGTGCCACACAATATTCAATCCAATAATTTCATTTTCCATCGCCCCGTTTGTAAGCCAAATTCCGATACGGCGCAGTGTAGTGCCTGGATGCGCCCAGGAAACGATGATTGCGTTTCGCCATCGGTGAGATACCGGCCAGCTGCAGCGGCTGCAGCTCCGCTCCGGGACTCTGGGAAAACTGTGCAACACCTCTCTCGCTCACAGTCGACACACGGGAATAAAAACCCCGTTCACGTGCCATTCGCGTATCGAGGCGGAATAATTGAACGAGCGATTCTCCCCGTTCGGGCTCTGTGGAGATGAGAGTATGGGAAGGAGGGGGAGGGGGGGGGGGGGGGTAGTAGCATCGAGACACGGAGCTCCTGCAAGACTTCGGCTCTTCCACCCTCTTTGCCATACTGCAACAGTTTGTCGAGGACCCACTGGAGATTTTCTCCTCTCGCCGTCTCCACCCCTCGAGTTTCGGCATCTTATGATGGATAACACTCTCTCACTCTCACTGTTTACTCGCTATCTTCTTCGTCCTCTCCCGTACCTTTCCGTTTGAGATGGAGACATCCAATATTCTATGTATTGTAGCCGTGGACCCATTGAGGAAGGCTCCTCGACCCTCTCGCGCGCTGGCCAACTTCCGTCTAGCTACGAGGGCGTGTAACGCAAACTCAGAATCGACCGAAGTGTTGTCCTTCAATACCGACTCGAGCATCTATATCTATAAATTCTCTTCGAAACATATAATTTTCTTCATCCCTTCTTTTACCGTCTTTGCTCGCTATCGAGATACCATACACCTTCTCTGGAATTCAATTTGCTAGTGCTGAAATGACTACTATTATTATTATGATAATAATGATTATTAACATTACTATCTCTAATAGTTTCGAACGAGTTTCATCGATAAATTTGCAGTCCTCTCGTGGTTCCTCTTGTCCTTTTCGAGGATAGTTTCGGCTAACTCGCCAGGCATCCGTGAACACCCTCACCAAGGGTGCCGGCGGAAACTGGTCGATCGCGTCGAGAATTCCAAAGGATCGACGAATTATGGTGCACCCTTTCGTGGAGTGGTTTTCGAGAGTTGGGGGAGGGGGGGGGTTCTACTTCGTACCAATCGAGTTTCGGATCGAGGTATATAACATGGAACAACGCGAGTTGCTCGTGAGTGTACGTTAGACCGCGTGCCCAGTCGTATCCCCCGAGAAATACAGAGGGGTAACAAGCAATTCCACGGATCGTCCGATAGAACACGAAGAGTAAAGAGAGCGAAGTGTATTGGTTGTATACTGTATACGTAGAATACGACATAACCCGGAAAACAGTACAGCGAGAAAGGAGAAGCAGCGGCATCAGAGAAATTGTAAGATTTTAAGTTTAAATGTACGGCACGATTGTGGTCCCTCCGCGACCGAGGTTGTATTTCATACCAATGTTAGTATTACCGAAGCTTTTCCCCTCCACCCCTCCCACTCGACCCCTCTGCCTTCGTGCTGCCGACGAATTAGAGGCTAATTACGGCTGCACGATGGCGCCCAGATACAAACCTTACGGAAGTGAGCGCAAGCGGAACTTGAAATCTCTTTGGCTCGTCGAACTGTCATCTTTTTCGAGGAAAAGAACAAATGACATCAGTACCACGGCCGCTGCGAATTTTTTTCAAGGCATAAACGACACTGCTATTTTACGAATTAAAACATAGCAACGAAAAAATTTAAGACCAAGTCGGGAAACTGAGTTCTTTGTATACTATTTTTTCCACACTCAGTCGGTAACAAAAACTGTGATCCACTTTTTTCATGAGTCCTTGACACTGTGAGCTATTGCAAGTGATTAAGATATCCATCGAACAGTTTACCAGACGGCAATAATCTGGTTTTTCCTCGCGAAGATTGCCTATGTACCGTTTCCATTTTTTTGTTTGTTCGTTTTCGAATCCGGCTGACTCGAATTCCTTAATTCGGATTGATAGGCGCAGTGAAATCTTAGATGCGAATCGAGACCTCGTGGGTGCGGAGGATATCTGCTGCTGGTATAGAATCTTGAGCGGGACAGCGTATAAACGTGTACGTTCGCGACGTGTACGATGATGAAGAACGTCGAGTGTTGTATAGCGCGACGGCACGCGGGGCATCCCAGTAGTCCGGGGTATATAACGTAGGTGTATAACTATAACCCTCCCCCAGATGCGAGAGAGTGGTATGTAGACGCGTGCGAATCGGCCTGTCACGTACCGGGGATCCCCGACGGACTCCTTTAGCTCGGCGATAGCGACCGCGCACATCCACACACACACACGCGCACACACACCGAAGAGAGCAGAGAAGCGGGCTACCGTTCATTGTCTTACAAGCCGGAGGCTCGCGATGGCTCGTACATCATGAGAAAGAGAACACACCGAGAGAGGCAGAGAAGGAGCGACGTGGAGGAAGTAGAGTGAGCGAGCTTCCTGGTGCCGCTGGAGCGCGTCGCCGGTGAATCATCGGCAGGACGTTTGCTCTTTGCCAATTTATTGGCATCGAAAGCCTGGAGGCGCTTTACTGTTAATCAACGACCCAGTTGGATAATCGCAGCATTCAACTTTGTTGTAATTCAATAAAAAATTGACGAAAACTTGCAGTTCGGATGACTTTGGTAGGCTCGACGCTCACGACATACTCGCCGTGAAGAAATTGGTGGATGCTTTTGGAGATGGGCTGTATATAAAGGCTGCCCGGAGAAAATGCAGGAACGGTGATATCGACTACCCCTATCTTGCCAAGACGGTTTACGGTGGCACGGATGCCTTCTTCCCGCAGCACCAGCCAGGGAAATTACGAATATCCATCTTCCTCCGGACGTACGAAGACCCGCGGGCAGAGCCGCCCACCCTCCCTCCCTCCCTCCCTTCGACGTCCTATCTTTCTAGGAGGCACGAGGTGCACGAGAGAAGGCATTAGCAGGAAACGCGGTAACCATCAATCTCGACATGCGAAATATCCATGGGATGATTCGGGCCGGGCGCTCTTACGGATCCTTCTTTCCCGAAGCTATATCACCTTCAACATTATAAGTTATTCGGCGAACACCTCCTCGCCACGTTGCTTTCGACGAGAATTTAGAGCGCGGCTTACACCTTATTTTTTTCATTTTTTTTGCTTCCTCATAGAGGAAGTTTCGTTTGATTCGTTTGAACGCTTTGACCGATCAAGCTGAAATTTGGCACACATCATGTACGATCAGTAGTCAATGTTTGGTCGAAGTTTCGTCAAAAAATGTTTAGTTGTTTTTTTTGTACGCTATTTTTTATTTCGCCAGAAATGCCGGTTCGCGCTCTAGCGGAAAATTGTAAGGGTACCTCCTTCTCATTTTTCCACTTTCAAAATGGCCAAATATTTTTTTTCGAGGTATCGATTTTTTACCACCTCCATTGGCTTTAAGTGGCCCATTCCGGCTCAAAACACATGCAACTTGTATTTTTTTCGAAATTTGAAAAATTCACCATTTCCAGCATAGGGAATCCTATGTTAAATTTTGCGAAACGGCACTTTTTTTCAAAAAATTTCGAGATATCGAATTAAAACCTTCGCCATTCTTTTCAAGTGGCATATTTACCAACCGATTTCAGTAAAGAAAAAATTCTAAAAAATTTTTTTGAAAAAATACCATTTTTGTCGAAAAATGGTAAGGGTTGGATTTTTTACCACCTCCATTGGCTTCAAGTAGCCATTTTACAAAGATACAGACAATGCTTCCTCATATAAGAAGCTTCGCGAATAAAGGAACCTTATAAAAAGCAACATGAAAATTTCAACTTCTAACTTTGATGAGAAAGCGATATAAAAATTTCAATTTTCAACATTATGAGGAAGCGATATGAAAATTCCAATTTTCAACTTTTTTTTTTATTTCGAAGGGTACTCGCCCGGCGCTCAAATGCGCCGGGCGTGTACCCTTCCGAATACCATCTGAGTAGTTTCGTTACCAGATGGAAGGACGAATAGACGTGTCTTACCTTCTCGACGAATCGTGAGCGTAACTGTGAAAGAACGACGAATGTGTGCGATGCACTCCCGGAGGTCGATAGGAAACAGGTATATAAGCGTATCAGACTACAGTATGCGGCAGCAAGTGCGTTGATGAAAGGCTGAAACAAGCGATCGCACACCGGGCGTGGGCGAGATACGAGGGAAAAAGCTACAACGACGAGACGGCGATGCTTTCGAAGTGATGCATCCCGCTCTCTCGAGCCACTCAGCCAGCAAAAGCACCCTCGCTCCCGCGAGACACGCTCTTGTCTCGCGAATGTCGGATTATAACAACGCGTTCGTGACTTTCCTTTTTCTCAACGGTTTCTCTTCATTCTCACTGTTAAAGTATTCTTCATTCCGAATCCTCTGTCCTCATGTGCAATCTCTTAGATGCATCAAAGTCCAACGATTCGCTCGATGTATCTTTCTCCACTCTAAAAAATGGGACTCGAAGAGTGGTACATCTTTGGCACAGAGACAAAGTGCTCGTTTCGGGTATCGCGCGCGAGTGAATTCCATTGACCTGGAACGAAGTATACGTTACGGGGACGACGATTGAGCATCGCGTCTTAGAAATGAAAAATAAAAGTTGATCATAAAGTTAGCCGCAGAGCAGTCTGAGGGGTAATTTCTCTTAACAAATGAAAGAATACTATAGACCGTCGCTGAGCCAAGAACCGCCCGGGAGCGGTTGCTGGGGCAGTGAAGATAGTGAAATAAGGGATGCTCGGGGTGGGAAAAGCCGGAAGGACTTTGTGGCGGTGGCTCGCGGTGGGGTAAAAAAATGAGCAGCGAAACAGGGGAGCGCCCGTAGAGAGTAGGGAGCAGGACGAGTCTGAGGGAAGAGCGGAGGATCGAGAAGCTTCCGGTTCTCGTGTGGGAGCTCGCGCACTCGCCGTATATATACTGGTAACTGGTACCGTACTTTACAATACTATATTATGTATATATATATATATATGTGTGTGTGTGTGTGTGTGTGTGAAACCATAGAAGGGACGCGGGTTATTCTTTCCTTTCCTTTGTTGGCTGCGTCGTCGTCCTCACACCGGAGTACAACGTCCTAATAAAAACTTTAACTTCTCGCGATCGCGTTAACACTAAGAGAGAGAGAGAGAGAGAAAGAGAGATACGGAGCTCGTAGACAGCAGACGCAGAAGTTACTGGGACACGTTTTCCCTATTTCTCTTTCGTCTTGTTTTCAACGCTAGAGGAAGACGACTCTTGGGATAAATAGTTTCACTGCTATTACTCTTTTCGTGCAACAATAGGTAAACGGCTTAGGGTAAAAGTGGTGAATATGGTCCGTATAGTTCGGGGGTTCGAAATTTCAATAATTATCGAATTGTAGAAGACAAAAAAACGAAATCAATACCGTAATTGGTGTGAAAGTTCGAGGGCATGGTTCGGTGATAGATGGCCTTGTATCCGTCGAATTTTATCTCGATCATAATCCTTGTCGATTATCCGGAAACTCATCGAGCAGCGAATTTTGGGGTAAGCGAGGAGTTTCCGGTCGAGCAGAGTCAATTCTCTCGATATCTGGAAGAGGAGTTCTCGTTCGCAATCAAAATCGGGGGAGAGACGAGTGTGAGGAGGAAAGATAGAGAGATATATTATCGACTCCTCGAGCCACACGCTCGAATGCCTTTTAATCCTACCAGTTATCTCCCTGGGCGACGATCGATTATCTCGCTTCAACAATCCAGCGATAGGTCTCTAATAGACTCTGCTCTCCTCGGGAATAGTTAGCCAGGGGTACGGAAGATCGAACGCATTGGAGCGAACACTTCACACGACATTCTCACTTATTCTTCGCATTTGAATTTCAGCAATAGGGCGATTCTATCGAAAGGGACGAGTGTGACGAAAGATCTGTCGACATAATCGAAGAGTTTCGTTATTAGCTGAAGATGTGGGAGCTGTTCGTGAGCAAAGAATTTTTAAAAATGGTTCGTCACAATTACGAATGTGTCGCTTCATCAGACAACAGACAGAGTAACATCAGACAAAAACTGCTGTAGGATTCGTGGTCTGCGAGAGAAGAAAAAATACGCGACAATATTGGGTCAAAAATATCTTTTTGAATTACTTAATTTTTTCGCGAAAAGGCCAAGGGTTACTACTTTATCACCGTTTTCCCGTTTTTCATCGCCGCATAACATTGTATATTAATTAAATTAGAGGGTCGTAAATACAGTTGTCGAGTTACCGAACAAAAAATCCCCCCCCTCAGCTTCTGCACGATAACTCGTTAGTCGAAATGTGTGCACTTTCTCTAACATTATTGACTTAATAATTCGAGAAGCGGAGAGGCACGATCTCAGAGTGTGTTTGACGATTCGGAACCGAGATACTTAAATTTATAGGTAAGCGCTCCAATTTGGATGCTCTTGCCCGATGTATCTCAATATAATATCAGTTCTGAGAAGTCGATGCAGTTTGTAAGTAGTCGGTGGTACGTACACATATTTCTTTATACCTACTTATCGATAGACGTCTCGAAGGGTCGCACGCGCGTATTTACTTGTCGAACTGACAAGTAGTCTGGCCGGAGGAGACGATGGGCTCCGGAGGGAGGTAGAGGAGAGAGCCCCGTAGCCAATTATATCGAATCGGTACCCTATTAGCGAGCGGTCGACGTGCGGACCGAGTCGACGACGGTGTACAGAGAGCACCAGGGCACGAGAGATCGACGCCTTATCTGTGTCCCCTCGCACTACGAGCGCTTACCTCGAAGACGACGACGACGACGACGACGTCTAAGAGGATGAACAGGAGGCGATCGAGAAGCGTCGAAATGGCGCAGGCACGGCGTCGCACACGGCAACGTACAGCCCTCTCCCAAGCCTTTGGATGTCGGCTTAATTGCAGCCTTCGTTATATCGTCGTCAGCAGCGGAGACCCGCACGTAGTCCAGAGTTGTCGTTTCGTTTTTTCGTTCTACCTATCTCTTTTTCTCCCGATAAGAGTTTTAAAAAATACAAAAAAATACTTTCAGGGTATCAGAGTTTACGACCGCATTGCCTCTCTCAGGGCGCCACATTCGGTTTATATGAAAAAGTACCAAACCGCTGTTTATTTTGATTTTAAGTATCTTGTAGTAAACATTTCAAGGTTCCCACTGATGTTTGGCTTATTGAACGAGAACGCTCGCGAATCGTTAGGTGACCCTGATAACCCTATTATGCTCTACACCGTGATGCCTCGCGCTCCAGTTGTCGAAGATAGCGAAGCGAGCACAGAGCAGATAGGATTGAGGTCGTGAGTCCGCGTGTGCGGTAATACTCCCGTCGTATATAACGCGCTCAAGTGCGTTTCCCATTGACGCCAGCGAACGGGAGAATGTGTGGCTGGGTTGAGCGAATAAAATTGCGCCTCGAATAAAGAGATTGAGTCTCTCGGCACCGCTAGCAGCGTTACTCCGAGCTCTGCACGCACCGCCGGGCATAAAGAATTGCTCTGATTAACTTCCGGCGCCGCGGCCTCTCCCGGACCGTCGTCGTCTCCGTCGTCGTCGTCGTCGTTGTCGTTGTCGTTCCCGCTGTCGTTGCCGTTGTCGTTGTCGTCGCTGTCGTCGTCGTCCCCTCCGTCTCAGGGAAAGCACGTGCTGGGCTCCGGTTAGAGTGCCGCTCGCCCATTCAAGAGTTTGCCCAGTGCAGCGCTCTGTGAGCTATCCTGCGCCCGACTACGGCCCCGGAGGCCAAGCGTAGATTAAAATCAACAAGAGCGAACGCGGCTGACGTCTGCGAGACGCTGCCGAGCCGGAGTGGCAGCCTTAATTATGGAAAGGCAAACGATGTTTGTCCACGGATTTTTCTGGGAACCGCTTCAACGCTCAACTCACTACCATCCTGCTGCTGGAGGTAATGCTGAACTCGTCGGTATACTCCGATACAGTGTGTAGCGAACCCAACATCGTTAACAATGAAGAAGCTTTGGTTTCCCGAAGAAACTTTGTTTCACTTACCGTATAAATTTCCTTTCCTGCTAATATAGAAAGTACGATAACTCGCAATATCTATCACTCAGAGAGATTTTCCTTTCGCTTCTCTTTTCCGTCGATAAAGTAATGCGCTTGACTTGTCGCTCGGAAAGAGCAGTCTGGACTTGTTCATAATCGACGTTAAATTTTTCCATTTAATACATTTTATCGTTTTGACGATGTATATAAAGAGTCTCATATAAAAATGCTTTTATCGGTACGACAATAGTCTGCAAACCCTGACGATAACATGGAATAAACCCACTTTGCTTCTCCTAGTCATCTTCCCAATCCAGTTTGAGCTCTATTTATCTGAACTAGGTACGATGGAAGGTATCCAACTTGACACTATGTCCGCTCATTTTTTTCCCCTCAAGATTTATATGAACTTGGATTATTCTTAAAAAATGTGAAACTGTCATTGGATTTGGTATCAGAGTTACCGAGGTTGAACACTTTTCCGCGGGATAAATTTATCTTACCGAGCGACGAGAAATAAAGCTGAAGGGATAGCAAGGGATGTGAGCGCGCGACGCGCGGATATCGGGAAGCGTGCGAGCTCGGGATTCGGTGGTGCCAACATATCTCCATTAGGGAGCCGTATATATAGGAGTATAAATATATAGGAACGTGGTACTATGCGCCGCTATACAGAGAACGTCGTGACTATCTCTTCGGTCGGGCAAGTGTGTTCTCTTCCCCGGCAGCGAGAATCCCCTCCGGAGACGAACTCCGAGAATGAAGATTAACACGGAGGGTCTAAGCGAACGGCAAACCTCCTCCGTCATTGTCTAGGCGTTACGGAAGAAAGATTGGACCGCGACCGAGCTCGTCCGGCCATAATATAAAGGAGTAAAAGACACCGGAGGAGTTGACCGCTGGTGTCAAAAGGGGTAGCGCCAAGCATCAAGAGAACCAAAGGAAGAAAGAAAAAAAAACTCATTTGCTTTCCCCAAATTGTCGGAGGAGAGGATAGTCCCGTTTAGGTTCCGCCTTCTTTGAGAGATAGTCCTTTGGTCTGAGTTGTTGGAGATGAAACTGGTTCAAGTCGAAAAGCTAGAAAGCTCCGTCACGAGTTTACCGTCGAGTATTGGGTACCGGCAGTAAAACGAGAAAGAGAAATGAGGAGAGCAAGGCAAGGTTTGACGCGTTGATTTATGTAAGCTTGTAAACTTTAGCCGGTTTAACCAGGTCTCATCTCATTCAAAGAGCGACGAGAGTCGAGGGTTAACATTTCTCTAATGGATACTGGATGCTTCCGGAGCGGGCTTTCTGTGTGTGTGTGTGTGTGTGTGTGTGTGTGTGTGTGTTTACCGAAGCGGTGCGAGGATTCCGTCTGAGTAAGAAAAAGCTCTGGACAAGATGAGGGAGCCCTTGCCTGCATGATAAAGTTGCCTGTATGGAAGTTTCGGTGGTAAACTCGTAGTTAGTTGGGTTAAAGTGCAATGACGGGCATGGTAATTCGCAATTTAACGCGTCGCTCTATGGGTTGTCATGAAAAATAAATATGCAATAATAAAATCGTGGTGCATTCCTCGAGGCTGATTATACCTGTATTTTTCAGGTTTGGTTGACGGAGCGATATATACCAAAACGTCGACGAGGGAGGAACGAAGCTCACTGGGGTGACATGAGATAGGAGCTCTTTACGTCAGCAGTCTGAGCCCCCTGCTGAGCCCTTTAGTCTCGCTAACAAAATAATATATTTTTCACGCTAATCCACCCCAGAGACGGCGACGACAATGAAACTTCAGAAGTTTAAAGTCTACCCCGTTGTGGGCTTCTGTTTTCTGCTATCCGACCAGAGACAAGCCAGCTGCACCGGCAGCAACAGCAGCTCCGTCCCTGCTGGTCGATTCCCTTAGTCAGCTCTTTTCGTCGTGGCCCCGCACAGATCAGCGCCGGTCAGCGAGAACAGTGCGAGGCAACAGCAGCAGTAGCAGCATTTTTTTTTTTTAAATGTTTTTGTTTTGCTCTCTATCTTTCCCTCTTTCCATTACGCGTCGGGGTTAATCCTGAATAACGGCAAAACTTTTTTAAAGCACCGTAGAGTGCTTCACGTCACACAGTTTTCGCGCGCCCCGAGTGTGTCCCGTCAGATTAGAATGAAGGAAGAGCGACGTTTCTGTTCTATTATTGTTTCGTGAAAATTCAAGAATACTGCACACCGCCTCACTCAATTTTCCGAGGCCTTGGCACCATCGGACGCGCGTTATTTTCGTCATATACTATATGGTACGTCTTCTTCTATGGCACACCGTGCACAGATGGGCTCGCAATGGTAATATAATCATCGTGATCTAGTCATCGCCCACTCGGGGTACGACCCAACGTAAATATCGATCCTGCCGCAAAGACAAACACGCGGGCTTCCTCCACACCTCGCCCCCACGCCACAGTGAAGTTGACGGTGCGGATTCTCGTCTCTCCTCGCCGCGATGTTGTCGAACTTACACGTGCTCCGCCAATCCTGCGGATGTTTCACGAACGAGCACAATCTCAGTCAGAGCTGCTGTTCAATATTCGGAGTACACACACGCTCCGGCATGTAATAATATATATTTACCGCAGTTTGTATGCGCAGATTCTTCGCAGTGTGCCGAGCTCTTCCGATAATTTCTTTCACACCTTCCTTCAGCATTTGCCTCGTACAATCGCCCGAAGCTTCCATCAACACCAGAGTCCTTCTCTGATAGTTTCGCTCTTGTGTTTCGCTTTCCATCTCCCGTCGCCTCATCTCGAACAGCAATAACAGAGTTTGAGTCTTCTCTTCCTGCCCGTTCCCGACGATGTTTCTTCGCCTTTCGAATTTTTAAGAATCATAACACGCTCGTCGGCGCGACGGGTACCGATTGCTCGGTTTATCCGCGCGGTACCCTGTCCCTTTTTTAATCCTCCGAGCACATGCGTTTCGTACAAGATGACGCGAGCACAATCACCGTGCGTTGTCTCTCGAAAGTCACAAGTGGTTGAGAGTCCGAACCCTGTGAGACAACAATATTCTTTCAGGTAGGATATACACCGGCAACAAATTTGCAGTAGCTATCTCATCATTGTGCTGCCCTCGCTACGTGTTCCAAACCGCAACCGCTGGGCCCTTCTTTGTTCCTTTCATTGTTTTCTCAACCTTTTTTACGCTGCATCCGGCTTTCTATCCGGCGTGTACTAAAACTGGACGTAAAATCTGCGTCTCCCCACCGGAAAAGGATAAAGAAGAAGAAGGGAGTAGACTAAGAAGAATGAGGATGAGACGACATAGGCGGAGGTGGAGAAGAGAAAAAGAAACGCGAGAGCGAAGACGGGTTCGCGGACGGGGAGGACGACGTTGAAGACGACGGCGAGTGTTTATCTATCCGTTGCGAGGACTCCTCGCGG
This sequence comes from Amblyteles armatorius, assembly GCA_933228735.2. Classification (NCBI taxonomy): domain Eukaryota; kingdom Metazoa; phylum Arthropoda; class Insecta; order Hymenoptera; family Ichneumonidae; genus Amblyteles; species Amblyteles armatorius. The sequence goes on along the minus strand of OW121689.1, from coordinate 346,157 downwards.
GCTCTTCGCTCGTCTACGAGCGAGCTCGTCGGCTACCTCAGCATCATCGAGCAGCCACGAAGAGGCTTCTCATGCAAATCCCTCATTCCATGGGGGAGTCTCTTAGCCAGAGGGATCAGCTCGGACCAGGCAGTTTGTTCGCCTCTTCTTGGCCTCGGTTGGAAAGAAAATCCCGACGTACTGGCCTACAACCGCCACTACCACTTCACGTTTACAACTTACTGCACAGACTTCCCAAAGCTGTGTCTACTTGAATACGTATACATGGCGCTCATACGCTTTATCGCTCAGCTCAGAGAGAGAGAGAGAGAGAGAGACAGAGAGAGAGAGAGAGAGAGAGAGAGAGAGAGAGAGAGAGAGAGAAGTGGCGATGGTCTCGGAGTCGTCTTTGCACTACCAACCTTGAAAGAACAACAGCTGCAATAATAACAACTTGGAATTGCAGACAAACGTTGTTTCAGCTGTCTTCTCACGTCCCAAGCCTTTGCACGCACTGTACGTTATATCGGGAAAGACGGACGGGTGAGCGGCGTAAAATGGACTCTGTTATTTGAGATGGAACTTTTTTTTTTTTTTTACCAATGCTGAAGTGTTGAAAAGCAAGGTACTGAATTTGACCAGTGTCAACGTCAAACTTCTCTCTTGAGAGAGAGAGAAAGACAGAAGCGCGTACATCGAGGAAAATAAGGAGCTCGAAGGCCACACAATGCGTAGAGTTGAGAGGTCGCGAGCGGAACAGTATTGCCATAAGAGAAAGAGAGAGAGAGAGAGAGAGTGGCTAAAGGCAAAGGATCATAATGGATCCGAAGAGTGGAACGGAGTCGGGTTGAAATTTGCCCGCGGTTCGATGAAAGGCGTTAGAAATGCTTGAAAGGTTTCCTTATCGTGAGGGACCGTAAAGAGACGTAATTGTTTCCATTGTGCACAAGTGGTGGGTAACGGGGAAGGGAAAATACGTGCGCGGATAGGTAGGTAGATATTCGCGCGTATTGGCGGTGAGCGAGAAGGTTTTTGCCGAGAGTTCCCTCGAGACGTTTTTGTGGTTTACCGCGAGAAACGGAGCCCGGCAAATGATAGCCGTATGCCTATCGGGCAGTCATACCGCGGAAAGGCTAACAGTTTCTTGACCGATTTGTGCGTCTCTGGAATCTTCTATTTTATACCATGGAATTTTCCATTTCCAAAATATTCCCTCTCTCTCCCTCCCTAGATCTACCCAGCGAACAGAACGCTGAACTACGACATCTTATAAATTTTACAATTTGATTCATTTTCGATTTGCGACGCGACGTTTGCATCTCCCCCTTCCGACGCCGGTTAGGGTGGCTTCCGGTAGCTAATCGCCGTTGATACTGTCTCGGGACTTATGCGTATCGCATTCGGCATGGTGAAGCGGTACCGTATTTAAACGAATTGTTCGAGACGGTGGATCCCGATGCCCGACGTTCCAATCGGCTTCCTTCGACGGAGTACTTACACGTTCCTCTTCACCGTACCGCTTCGCTTCGAAATTCTTTGCTGAAAATGGTTTACACATTTGTTTGACACTTTTCGTTATTGTGTTGGCGAAATATAGCGTTAAATACAATTGGTTGAAGAGGGAGGGAGGGAGAGAGAGAGAGAGAGAGAGAGAGAGAGAGAGAGTGAGAGAGATCGGATAGAGCGAGAGTCAGTAATTGCTCGAGATGTCTTGGGTTGGACGTCGAGAAGTGTCCTGATTGAATGAGGAAAGTTTCGTAAACGTCGACCGTGAAAGCCGCGTCCGCCATCAAGGAATGACGGAGCGGATAGAGGAGAAAACCGTGCGGGAGGGACACAAATTTCGAATTGCTTTATCTCTAATTGAGCGAATGAGTTGTTTAATTGTTGAATGGAGGAAGACGGTGAAAAGCTTCCGTGATTGTGCGGCATCCAGAATAAGGAGCATTCGCATCTCCGAGAGCTTGGATTTCGATTGTTTATTCCATGCGGGTATTGCTTTCTCGAACGGGGCTTTTCGCGGTTCGTCGGAGCATTTTGGCTCTCCGACGATGTTGAAACAAGTGCCCCATCGCGTTTCGATAAAACAGCGGTAGAATGCGAAAGGAGGAAACGAGGAAGAGTCCACGGTCCGACACATCCGGAGTGGGCACTGTATAGTATTTTTGTTTTTGCTCGTTATGACGGATTGGTTCGACTCGTAGAAGATGTTTAGACTGCTGAAAATCACTCGGCTTCGCTTTTCTTCTCCTCTTTCCGCTCTCAACAGATTTATTCATACACCGAGTCGAAGTTACCCGTGGTATGCAAATCCGAGTTACAGTTAGCCGTCTCGGCACCGCCGACTCCGATTCCTCCGCTGACGGAGCTCTCTCATATTGCTCCTGCCTCTGCAACGCTCCTTTCATCGATGCAGCTTCGTCCGCTGTTCTATGGAACCCCGGTCACGCCTCGCCAGCTATGAGGGTACTCGTTGCGATAAAACCACGTAAATTCATTGAGTCTAAGAAGGGATGCGTTTAATTGTAGGTTCGCTCGTCGTTTCATCGACTAGTCTAGTCGATGGGCCTCGCTTTATTGGAGTTCCATCGATATTCCAAGATGCCCGGTACGCGTTCCAGTGTCAAAGCTATTAGCCTTGTGAGCCGAAGTCGTTGACGCTCAAGATTTTCTGAACGGTGGTCCCCGCCACTTTCAGTTGCCGTGTACAATTAAAAGTAACACCGCGTCTCAGCAAACAATAGTACACGAAAGAGTAGATTACGCTTAAATATGCAAAAACATGACCGCACTCATGAAGAATCACCCGATGATCTTGTCAAGCCAATAAATAAATACCAAAGTCTCAGACTATTGCTCCGCCAGCTTTGTTCTTCGCACTTGCCGTGCGAGTCCACCGCCGCCTGGGCAGATTACTCCGTTCGTGAGAGAGCTATTCGATGACTGCCTCGTAAAGCAAGCCCGGGTCCGAGAGTTGCGAGCCGGTCACTGGCAAGACACCGGCTGCTGCAGAAGTCGCACGAAACATCTCAGCGATATAAGGTACACTACAAGGAATCTGAGACCACGCGGCCCCGGAATAAGATCCTCGTCCGATATCGCTTGCAAAGGCTTCTCTTAGCATCCATCTTCGCGCGTACCGAAGTTTCTCGAGTTTCCGAGGAATCCCCGTTCACGCCAACACTTGCGTACAGCGCGATGAAACTCCACGATCTACGATCGAACACGAACATTCGCAGATAATCTATCTTCGTATTCCAGAAGACTACGTAGATGCGTTGCATTTGTTCGAGGGAGCGAAAGTGAATCCAAGAAGGCATCATAAAATGTAATTACCCTAATCTCGAAAGGGATAATATTTTTATTAGTGTGATCGGTAACGTTCGTTGCTATTACTCAAGACGAGAGACAAACTGGCTGTTGGCGGGTGCTCTTCAAATCAACGCGAAGAAGAGCAATAACGTGGAACTAAAAAAAAAAAACGCACTGAAGCGAAAGTAAAACAACCGATTAGACGAGCCGGAGTAGGAGACGATGTGTTCGAGGTAAGCGAACATAGTATACATAATGCTATCGGAAAGAAACGATCCGCGAGGGTGAGGCCGGAGGGCCCCGCATCGAACCGACGAAACGTGTCCGCGATCTGCGCAGCAGCGACGCTGCCACTTTGGTTGCTGAAGTAGCTCCTGCCATTGCTTTTCGGTCGCCAGACGAGCAGCCGGTGTATCGCTGCTCCGGACGCCGAATTCTTCGTGTTTTAAATAATTTTATTTTGCTTTTAATACTCGCCCAAGAGAGAGCTGGTACGATTGGAACGCCACCGTGGCCGACGTTGCCATGAGCTGTGCGCTCATGCATTTCTCGTTTCTTCATTCCTCATCGTCCTTTTTTTTTTCTTCTCTCGCTCTTCTCTCTCGGAATCGGCGATGCGTTGCCTCTTGATACTAGATAAACCCGAGCCGGGTCTTCGGCCGCGGCACTTTTGCTCCCTCAACGCTGCAGCCTCGCACATACGATCAGTTGAATGTCCTGTGTATACGCATGCATGATCTTCGCATGTTCCAACGATAATGCAATGCCTGTAAGACGTTATACGGTCGCAACTTGCGGCACAAAGACACGTATTCTGGGATGGCGCTCCAGTTGTGCGGAATGCTTGTCGTCCGAAACGCACTTCCTGCAATCCCGAAATAATACGTCGTTAATCGATCTGCGATCATGTCGCGGATCCCGTGTAAAAAAAATATGCTTCGCTATCGACTCTCGGTAGATCTGTTACATGCATTCATTTGACGATTATGCGCGGTCATGCGATCAGTAAAGAAATTACTAACCGGCTTGGTTCTCGCTACCGCATACGTATCGATATATATGTCCAGTATCTTGCAGCGAGGTAGATTTTACGAGTAGGTTGCGAGGCCATTTCTTCTCGGCACGTTTCGGGAAACGCAACGAAGATGTTTCCCGCGACTACCTCGGCATCGTCGCTAGAAGCAACAGTATACAAGAGGGCGGAGAACTCGGCGCGGTTCTACTATAACGTTGGTACGGAATCGCGTGAGCTGACTATAGGGGGAAGACCAGGGCGCCAACACAACTGACTACGTTGAGTTAATTACACCGAGGAAACTTTAACGAGCTGGTCCGTTCGCATAAGCTTTCGCAAGCGATCTTGATACTCTCTCGCTCTCTCCGTGTTGGTACGGCTGCTAGGGGAGCGCTCGAGCTGTCGCGTTAAAACGATACAGATTGCTTATTCGCCGTCTCGGGCGAGACACAAATGTACCTTGCATCTATTAATTCTGCTGATGCAGTACGTGTGTACCTTCGCTTCCCGTGCGGGAAGTAGTGCAATGGTTGCGCTACATGACGATAGTAGTATACGGATAGTTCGCAATATCTGCGCAGCATATTTGTACACGTTACCGATACACAAAAACTCAGCTTACACAAATGTATAATCTTCCCGTGACGTGTATCTTGTTCTATCCTCATGTTCGGAAATTTTCATGTCCACGAAACTCTGGATACCTTCTGTTATACATTGGCTAGACAGGCAGAGACGCCTCGCTCATACTGTTTGCTGACTGCAATCGAAATACATTCCACAGAAAAATTTAAACAATTCTCATCTCTTTTACCCTGAATTGTCGCCACGCAGGAATATTTGAATGATTTTGTTTCAACGTCACTTCCGGTTCAGAAAACTCGGTTTTGGACCGGACGTGACGTCATACTGGAAAATGCATGGTCTTCGAAATATATATTCACAGGCCATGAATCTAGAGCAATAACATTTCTCGCAGAGTCTATATGGTGGCTCCAAATGGTGGCTGAGCGAAAAAAATTTTATCCAATACCAATTTTGGGGAAAATATCCCGTATTCCTACAGCCTTCAGAATCGGCTGCAGCGTTTACGCGCATCTCACGGTATATAGTTGTGTGCGTACACAGTACACGTACGACCGGTAAAAGCGATTGGATATTTTGGAAGACTTGTGTATATCTGGGGCCTCTATCACACTCTGTCCGGACTTTTACCGTAATTACAGTAATGTTATGCCAGCTAATTGGAGGCTTTTTGTCAGAGCCGATAAAAAGGAGATTACCCAAAAGAGATTGGGCCAAGTAGCTCACGCTGGTGAGGCCTGGTTCGCGAGTTGCGAGTAAATGAGAAATCGGCTATCGGCGATTCTCCCTCTCCCTCCCCCTCTCTCCCAAGACTCCACCGCAGTTCGAGTGAACCGATCTCACAGTTACCTGCTCCCGCGGTTTCTGGATAAATAAAAATTAAAAACACTCCGCGCTCGTACGTGCTGCGATCCACTCTGCAATTACAACTCTGCGCCTCTATCGAGATTCTTCATACCATATGTGTAGATTGCATTCAAGATCGAGTTAATAATAATAATAATAATAATAATAATAAAACAATAATAATAACAATAATAATAACAATAATAATACTAATACTAATAATAATAATAATAATCGTTAAATGTTAGCAATTATCTGAGTGAAGTATTTTGCCATTGTTTTTATCTCGTTGGGCCCGTACGCTTAGTTCTGTACTGGCTCTGGACATACAATGGCACAGGGGCTGGGATAAATGGTTGGCTAGGGTTTGTACGCATCCCCTCTGACAGGTAAGTGGCTTAAACCTGTGGTCTGCCCAGAGAGCCGCGGGACAACGGAAGGTGTAGATATACGCGATCCGACGTGAGGTCCAAGCGCCAGCAGCAGTGGAACTACTGCAACGGCATCGTCCGGGCAAATGCACCGAACTAGCACAATGCGTTGATATAGGCCGGCCGTAAGTAATGTATGCCCGCATTGTTTACCGTCGCCTTGCCGTATCGCCGCTGGGCTATTTTCCACGTTTCTCCCAACACTCCTCCTCCTCCCCACCCCCTCCCTCCCTCCCTCCCTCCACACTCTCACCACACTACCTTTCGATATTCTCGTATCCCCTGCAGCACATTGCCACAGGAAAATACCGTCGCATTCTTTCATAAATCATTCGTCGATCTTTAAAGTCACTTAACATCCAGAAACAACAAATATTTGACACGTCCCTCTGAAAATAAATGTAATTAATTCAAATAAATCATTTATTTGAAGGTCATCCGTCAAGTAAATAATTTTTCAAGATATAAATAGATAATACACACAACATTTAGCGATAACCATTTCCATTAAATGTCCTAGCTATGCATAAATCTCGAATTAATCGGTGTATTCACCGATATGTATTCGAGCATTTCCAGATAGACTGATTTCGCTAAAACACGATATTGCGTATGTTGGAACGTTATCTATTTATAGTACGCCGATATGATTCCCCGAATAGAGACAGCCTCTCTCCAAAACGTTATTCACCTCTGGCGCTTGTACCGCTTCGAGTCGAGGCTCCTAAACGTTTAGTCTGAAAGGTTTTCGCTAGATGGCCAGGCCATTGGATCTTCCTCGCAAGCGGTGCGATCTCGGAACCGCTATATATGCCCGTCGCTGGTATTGTCAATTTAAGATCATACTTCACAGGATCATTTCTGTAGTATATCTTCACATTCTCTCTACTTAACAGTGGAGTCGATGCAGCCACGATGAGGAGGAATAACCCTCTTTCTTGAGCGTGAGGACGACTTGGGAATCCGATTGAACTTGGAATCCCGGTCATCGATGATCGTTCACCTCTCGCCCTTAGGGCAAGAGGCATGGAAAGATGGTTTTCTGAGTGGTTCTTTTCATAATTAGAAAAATGTAATAGGCAAATAATTAATTTAACGAACGATCAATAAAATTGCTGCACCAACAATTGTATATCGTCAAAATCTCATAACCGTTCATCTTCAGAGTGTCACGCGAAACGTAATTTGAGGTGATGTGCAAAGCGAGGTCATCTAAAATCCGACTAACAGCTGCCCCGTACTCGCGGTATTTACCCGGTAAACGTTTATCGTCAGCTTCGCCTGACCGGAGAGCCGAAGCTTTATTTAACAGCAAACAGAGCGCGTGTGCCTCGAGTACACAGCAGTGTTCGCAGAACAGAGAAAAATATTCGCGTGGTGACGGTTAAATTATTTTGAAGTTACAATTTTTCTTCTTTTGCTCATTCAGCAAATTAATTCTCGTCACACTCGACTCACAAATAACTCGTAGGTTGTGTTTGCTCCGTTAAAACTACACCAAAATATGCATGGACAGCCTTGCCTCTGCGACACGAGCAATACAAATATTTACATCAACGCAATGCCGAAGGGAAATAAAATAGATTTCTAACGATTGAGGGAATTAAACGAATGACACTGTTTGTCGGTCCGCGAGCACGGATACGTCTCCGAGGCGCATCATCCACATTCCTCGTTTGTCAGGAGGGGAGAGGTAGAGGCGAGATTAAGAGAATCTCTTGGCGAAGGTACGATCTCCCGTCACCTCCTGCTACCCTCGACGAGAGAAGAAAGAGCTGAGATGCAGATAGAAACGAGACCGAGGATTTAGAATAGATTTAAGTCACGTCCGTCCTCCCTTAATCCTGACGTTTTTCGCGACTTGCACAGACTACCGAGTTGCAGTTGTGATAAAGAAATAAAAAAGTAGAATTCGCAATTCGTTTCCCCGAGATCGCGTTGCGAGCGTTCGTTCGCGCTTGCTGTACGATAAGAATTTTTCTTTTCATTCAAGTTAATTGGATGCAGAGGAATGCAAAGAGATGTGAATTTTGTGCGCGCCCGTCCCGCAGTAAAGTCGCGTGAATGATAATTAGAGTTTTCTGATAGGCTTGTGGGTCGATTCGATACAGCGCGCACACATAGTCTGAGATAATAAATTTAAATGCTATCCTTACCGGATAAAGCAACTTCAGAAATTATATACGTTTAGTTTGGTGTATACGGTATACACGCCCGGTTGGCGTTATCCGCTCTTGCCCGCCAGTAAATCGTTTTATCCGGGTCTGCGCATTTATTTGAGTTTGCCCGTAGGGAGCGACGACCATTTTTCTGAAACTATTCCAACTGCAGCCCATTAGAGGTGGCGCTAGAGACGTTAAATCGTTCGAGCGTCGGTGTCGACCCTGCAGCGTAACGACGCAACTTTCCGTCCTTTACAGCCCAGTTGCCACGGAGGGAGCATATAGCCTCTCGGCAATCTCTTATCCTCAATGTCCCTTTTTAAGCTCGAGTTATATCCGATCCTCTATGGTTTCAGTGTTTTTTTCCATCGTTCTGAACTTGATCGGTGATCATACTTGGCTACATCTTGGGGCAATCCAATTTTTTCACTCAGCAGAGCATCAACGAAATTTTGAGGAAAATCATTGAAGGTATCGCAAGCTTCTTCAGTAGCTCACAATCCTTCTCCCGGCATAGCCTGCATGCATTGTATTATTCCGCAGAAAGGTGACGCTGAAGGCTCAATGGCTCGGGTACAAATTGCGTCCCCTCCGAACAAAGAAATCGCGAAAGGCTCATTACAGATACCGGGAACCCACTGCCATCATTTTCCTCTCTCGGCTCAACACCGATACTTAAACAGCCATGATCATTGGTTACTTCTTTGGCTGGCTAAAACGGACGTACACGCGTGGACACCTGTGAACTTCTCCTCCGTTCCCGTGTCATAAAACACGTCGTCCCCGGGCGTCGCGCATTCATTCGAACATCGCTTAACCGTACGAGAATATACGTACACGCCGAAGTACAGAATACGGAGGGGCAACTACGTCGCGGACCAGCGCTGTGCGTCACTCGGTATACTGACCGTCGGTGGTACAATGCTGTACTCCGCGGCTGGTCGTTCGCCTATGTAGCCATCGTTATTGTTACTTTATTGCTCGTAAATTCTACCGGTGGCCACGCTGTGTGCGTTTGCGTGCGCGTGTGCGTGCAGGAATACGAGGAACCACCACCCTATCGTCTCGAGTCGTGACATCGTCGTTTATGCGCGGAGCTCTCGCGCGACACGTACACACCACTCGGCGAGAATCCGGTTTTACACTGTCGCCGATAAATTAATTGTCATGAAATTGTGATTGCTTTCGACGCGTACTAATCTCTGCTCGATGATCGATCGAATGAGAAAAAAAAAATGTGGCCCATGAGGGGATCGAACCCGCGACCTTCGCGTTATTAGCACGACGCTCTAACCAACTGAGCTAATGGGCCGTTGTTGGAAACTAACATACGTAGTTACTTGAACATATATGTGGACTACTACCATTTCAGACTAGTTTAAGTTCGCTGCTTGACATGTGTAATGCAGTTCGAACGTAATTTTGCAATATTGAGTAAAAAAATATTTTCTCGTTCCGTCGGTACGCGATAGGGGTATCATTTCTACACAGTAATATTAGGTCTGTATGAGAGCTTCCGTAAGAACTAAGTTGGAGTTCGATCTAAAGAATCAAAAGAAAAAAAAATTGGCTCATGAGGGGATCGAACCCGCGACCTTCGCGTTATTAGCACGACGCTCTAACCAACTGAGCTAATGAGCCGTTGCGTCTTGAGCAACGCGAATTTTGCTTGAAAACTTGAATTTTTTCACAAAAGTCTGGATTTTTATCATGTATATGTATTTTACCTATTTCGCACAGCCTCAACGAGGTCAGTCGAGGGAATGGAACATAGACGAAATCAATAAGGTCGCGCATGCCTAGACGCACCTTGTTGGAAATTTTATATTTTTAACTTTCGCCTCGAGCGACAATCGTTGAGCTAACTTTTTGAAGAATCCTGGTATTGCGGCTGTTGTAATAAAGAATTTTATCTCGTTTGTGAAACGAAAAAAAAATGTGGCCCATGAGGGGATCGAACCCGCGACCTTCGCGTTATTAGCACGACGCTCTAACCAACTGAGCTAATGGGCCGTTGTTCCATCTTGTTGCTGATATGCTACTTGATTTCAAAATATTGTGAATTACGTAAGTTATCCGTCGTCTAAGTTAGTGGGATTCCACAGACCCATAGTATTAAGGATAGGGGAATTTTTTTTGGGAATTATTAAGCTAGGATTATGTGTAAGAAAACCTTATCTATCCCAGAAACAATTGAGCTAAAGAAGGTCATCGGCTTTAAAAAGTTGCAAAACATGACCTCCCGCCTGTTCCACATAAAAGGGTCGGTTCAGGAAAAATAGTTGGTTTAATTTGATCTTATCTATAAGTCGTCCTTCGGTGAATGCGGTTCAGCGGCTCGTTGGTGTACGCAGAAAGGTAGTCGTCGTCCCGTTATAAATTATAGCTTCGCGCACGTCGCCCAATGTAAATGAAATACAAATTGGACCGGGATTCTTATTACTATTCATTGAGGACATTTGTTAGCTTATCTGACGGTCGTGTCCTTTCACCGGGAGAGAAGAGAACCGCTTTCTGTAGGACCACGCTGCACTGCATATACCGATGATAATTAGCGTATGAAAGGATCGGGGCGGAAATAATTCAGAGTGCAACGCCTCCGTAGCGAGGTTTCAAAAAATTTCATTTGCCCTCTGTTTCGCAAACCATATTTGAGTGTCTGCAATAGTACGTATCGTGGTATCTCGTGATATCGTTTAATTTTTTTCCTGCATCAAATGCGTAATAATTGATATTAGAAGGTGTTGGTAAAAGTTATTGACATTGCGCATACAGGGTTGCGCAATAACAATATTTTAAGAGACCTCGGCAAAAACACTTCGCAGATCGTTCCGTCTCGTGAAAGGCAGCCGTAACAAGCACGCTCGTTGCTTTACCCTCGTTGGGCTGCATCGCCCTCTAAGTGCAGCGATCATTGCAGTAGCTGGGCCAAGGTGCCGCACTCGCTACACGTTGTACAGTCACGCTGCATAATTTTCACCGTTGGAGAACCGGAGCGCCAGGTAAACTATACTATTCGTGACTTCGTGTTAATTGCTAAACGCTCTCGACACAGAGAAAGAAAGAGAGAAAGAGAGAGAGTCTCTCTCTCTCTCTCTCTCTCTCTCTCTCTCGTTGTTCGAACAGAGTTTACCCTCGCTCGGGGTTGCCCAGTGCGGGGGAATCGAAGGAGATCCCGACTTGAAGACGGCTCACCTCGCTTGCACTTCTCGCCCTCGCTACACTTCTCCGAATCGCGTAGAAATTTCTTGCCGCTGCCACGGAGCAACGGTAATTTAAGATAAGTAACGATGTACGTGAACATTGCTCGTTTATACTTTGTACTAATCAGTATTCCCGCGGTGCAATTGCACCGAGGCACGATATCTCTAATTATTCTATATCCGTATATATGCATTATACATACTTATTATTTCATAAGTGCGCGCCCTCAGCATAGAATCCGGAGAGCGTACCCGATTTCGGCTCGCACTTGAAGCTTCACTCCATTCCCTTATTTCCTGGGCGAAGTGAGGAGGAGGAGGAGGAGGAGGAGGAGGAGGAGGAGGAGGAGGAGGAGGAGGAGGAGGTGGGTTCGAAGAAAGTCGCGGTGTTCTATATCCACTATCAGAGCGATTCCGGTCGCAGAGCAGTGAGTCGGGAGTGTCTGGAATCGTGATCTCCGATGAACCGACTTGGAATCCCGTCGCATCTACCCTCCTTCTCATTCTTTTGAAAACGAATCTCACTCGGATGGATATCCCTCTCGCCCCCTCTTTATCTGTCGTCTCACTGCCTTCTTATGGAAGTGTACCTTATACGCTACTCTCCACTTTCAAGACTATCGAGTGTGATCCGATAGGATCGTCTTCGTGCGAGTGCATACTTTAATCGCATTAACCCAACCCCTCGATCGTCTATGCTCTCACGAAAGTCCTTGCGAGAGGGCCTCCGATCTTATCTGTCGGGCAGACTCGCTAATTAAAGTTGCCCGAATGTGCATCTCTCCCCGTTCACTCTCTCCCTGCCTGTCGTCTTATTCTCTCCTACCATCGACCCCCGCGAACGCCCGAGTACTCCGGCCGATACGCAACTACGAGATCTCGAGAGTCACCGTCGTTGGGAATCCCATTGTACATCATCTGTGCAGTACGCTAGAAGGAAGGCCCTCATTGCTATTTCTCGGAGCTTATTTGATCATTCTGAAGTCGGCCTGAAGTGTACGACGGGTCACTGTGTCGGTCACTGAAGACTCAGCGCTGCAGTCTACAGTCTGTCGTGGGTAGATTTCACGCCAAAGACAATAAACTTTAGTCGACATCGACCATAATTCAAATAGGTAGTGGTTTATAGAAGCCATCAGAAACTGACGAAGCCCCGATCTGGTCTCGATTAAACGTTCTTAAATGTCTACTAGGAGATCGCTTTGAGATATTCCCGTTCCTGTCACTACAATATAGTAGTGGAAGTATCAAGAATCCAATCGCAAAGTTCACTGCCAACTCTGCTCGTTCACTCGATGGCGAGTTTTCGAGAGATTCCTGTGCTCGTTTACGACCGAGTCCCTCTCCATCTCTCACACTCTCTCTGCAACGAATTTACGACTTCCTACGGTGGATTCGTCCGTGTGCTCTTGGAAAGGAACCGATGGTTACATATCGCCAAGGACCCCGAGCCTTAACGAATCCTCCATCTCTTTCCCTCTTTCTTCTCGCTCGATTCGTAATTAAAACTGTGTAAACCCGGTGATGCAGCTCGTTGCAGCTACCAGCAAACGTGTGGCCCCTGCGGCTTCGTTATCGAAGCCACGAATATCTCCGCTATCTCTGTAATATATATGTACATTTAAAAAAACACACACACACACACATTACAAAAACGTCATTGAGACTATATCTCAAGTGTCTGGTCTCGTACAGAGCGAGAGTGAGATTATTGCGTTAACCACGGTGAGGAATTTATCCGATTGCAGATAATAAAGCGATTAGATAACTCGCGTGAGCTCTTCCCCTTGCCATCGTTCCGAAAAGATCTCTTTGATACTATATATTCGTCCTAATGAATATACATTATGTACGAACTTGGCACAAATGACTCGCGATCGTTGGTCTTTTTTTCAGATTCTCTCCATACGCGATGCTCGTGTGTTCTTAACATACATTATAAGTGCGTTGCAGGGGTAAAAGACCAGACGGGCTGTGTCGGGGCGTTAATCGAGTCGTCGTTCCGTGATTAACGGACTGCGGGCAGAGAGAGAGAGAGAGAGAGTGCGAGGAGTCACGCGGGTTGCGAAGATCCCCGACTCGGATACAGAACGGCGAGAGCCGGAGGATAAGGAAAGGAGGATAGAACGAAAGAGTCAGCGTGGAAACGCGGTGCTAATTGAAGGCACGTCGCGGGAAGCTTGCGCCGTATATATTTCATCGGCATACTCGCTCCAAGAGAACCGTCTTCTGTCTTCGGCGAACTCGCTGGTTTTAATCGATGCGCATCTTGCAAGAATCGACCCTTCTCCCTTTTCCTCCTTTCGTGACCGTGCAATGCGCCTGTATCTTTCGGGGTCGATGAACCCTCCGGCGAAATCACCGTCGGAATAAACAGAGATATTTCATTCGTTTGTTTGGGTCTTTTTTCTTTTTAATGATCTTCAACCAGCTACGGTGGTCCCGACAGCCTTAACGAGACGACGGCAACGAAATGAAGGGTATCATGTATGTACCCCTCTAACGCTACGATAGTCACAGCTCGTCAGGGAAGTCTCTCGCCCATTTCGGCTCACCAAAGTCCACCAGTTGGATTCAGTTTTCGTGCTACTTTATGCAGCGAGCCGTCAGGGTCAAACGAATAGGATAGACGGTCCTTGCGATAGAAGGAATCAAGTCGCCCCGGGCTACGATTCCCTCGAAACCTTCCCGAGGTATCTTCGCCATGGGGATAGCAGAATCTCCGACTTTTTGTTACCGCGGGGCATGCGAGCGAGAGAGCTACCGTGCATGATGTCGTCGGCTGAGAATCGAAAGGTCGCAATTTCTACGGTGCAATACACAAGCTACGCCCGTTTGATTCTCGGTCCCCGATGTTGTATACGCTGGTGTTGCACACTCGATTGGGGATGCTTCTGTTGTCTATTTTCTTTTCGAGACGGCTAATGACGTCGTTAAAAGCCTATAAATATCAGTCTTGTCGCATCAGTGTGGCTTCTATGTATACCATTATATATATATACGCACACACACACACACGTTTTCGTTACTGCGATTGTTGTTGCAGCGACAAAGCGGAGCAGCATAGGACGATCGCCGCCCTGGTGTCTCGCTTCCTTTGGCCATTTCCCTCCCGCGATTTTTCCCACCGAGGTATCACCATTCGAGGTTGGAACTTGGCGAGTCTGCAACGCGATAAAACATTTTCTAGTTTATATGCTAATGCCCCCCCCCCCCCTTTCCCCCTGAGCGGACCGAGCCGAGCGTCCATCCGTTGCGTTCGTTTCCATCGCGGCCTATTTCGCAGCGGAGGTTCGATTGTGTATTTTCACTTCTCACTTTTTTTAGTTGGTTCTATTTTGTTTTTTTTTTTTACCGCTTCCGAGCGCTTCCGCCAGATACACAATCGGCGAGATTCACTCACACAACACTCCATACTCGTGAAAAATGAGAATTGAAAAATAGCGAATCGGGCCCTACGCGGGTGTTGGCTACAAGCCGCGAAGTTCACCAAAGTATTTTTGCCTCGACGATCACGATATTTGCAGAAGGCATATTTCAACGCCCGTTTGATGCACAAAAGTATCCAATAGTTGATTAAAAAAAAAACTTTTTCAACGGGAAAGAGTGTTGGCCTTCAAAGAGTTCAAATGGCCGCTTCGAGGAAGCTGCGAATGAGCTTGCTTGCTGGTTTTGCTGGTTTTCTGCTTGAAAGGGACGGCCCTAAGCACGAAAGTTTCTTTTCGCTCATCTCAGTTGTATGATACGAATACCTTGGCCGAGTAAAATCGGAGGCTTCAGGCGCGCTCTTTGGAGTTGGGCCAACGTTTTAGCGGCGTATTTTCGTGATCGTAACACATAAAACTGAAGATTTACAGCGACGGTCGGTACGGAGGAGAATGTATGTTTTTCGTTGGTAGGGTCGCCGAGAATGGCCGACGATGTGCCGAACGAAATCGCTGAGGTCTCGACGTGCCCGAAGTTGCGCCGAGCGTCTCTCTTCCCACGACTGTGGGTATCCAGATCGTCCATTAAATTCTGACCTATGGCTCTCGGGAGCAAAGATTTCCGCCTTTTATCCCAGCGCACCACGTGTGGCGGATTTCCTTTCACTCGATTAACATCTATAATAATATCGCGTGTGTAGCTATAGAAATCAACATATATGCGTAATATTTCACTCTTGGACGATAAGAAATGTTCCGTTGAATTATCGGAAATGCAAAAAATTTCAAAATCGTGTGAAATCTCGAACCGGGTTTTATAATCTTCATGAAAATTGAACCGAGGGATGAGACGTAACCACTGCTAGTGTACTAAATTTCATCTCATTATCTCAAACTGTTTCCGAACTATAGCCGTTTTAAACGATGCAAATTTGTCACATACATACCCACATACTCACATACATGCGAACGACGACGAAAAATCGCACTTCTCGACGTTTTGGACTATTTTAAGTATTCCGACATTAAAATTTCGATTTTTTTTTCAACGAAAACATACCTTTCTCTGTGAGGAAGCTGAAATAAAATGTGAGCCCTTCCCTTAATCATGTACAAATCAGTGGCGACAGTGACGGTTTGAACGTTGCTAGATCCAACGGTTCTCAACTGGCCCATTAGCTCAGTTGGTTAGAGCGTCGTGCTAATAACGCGAAGGTCGCGGGTTCGATCCCCTCATGGGCCACGATATTTTTTTCCACACGATTTCACAAACACATGCCTCCACATACACCGCAATGATAAGAATTTCATGTTTTACAGATTTTTTTTATACGGCCTCTCTTGCGTATTGCGCAATGTCGATTGTTCACGGATGTGTACTCGAAGTAGCGTGAGCGGGTACCAAACATATTTAAGCCGTATAATCAGAAAACCCAACGAGTATTTCACATGTTCATTCTGTCTATACTTTATGGAATTATATTTCGGAAAAACAAAAAAAATATTGTCGATCCTGCCAGGATTCGAACCTGGAATCTTCTGATCCGTAGTCAGACGCGTTATCCGTTGCGCCACAGGACCGTGTTGGGGGTTCTCTGCCGAAAGGCTAAAGCGTCTGTTTTTGCTACTTGTATACTTTATTAATAGATCGCCCCACTGTACACTGTACAGTGTGTCGCGCGCTACAGATGTACCGGGGGCTTTGTCCCATCCGCTCCCGTAGACTCCGGTTCGGCTGAACGGGCCTGTTTGTACAATAAGAGAAGACGTCCGTCGATCGAGTCCGGGAAACGGAGAATGAATAATTGGCTATTGACTGATGTTACAATTGTCTGTGAACTCTGTCCATCGTCCTCGGTCCGTTTCTCGAAGATCTTACTCTCGAAACCTTCCGACGATGAAATTAATGATTGGCTCCGATTCGAGCCCGGCCTCCTTCCCAACATCTTTTTCTCTCGCGCACCTAAGCCATAACCCGCCTGTGTAGCATCTTACACTCGAAATGCGCAAAATCCTGCCGTCGAATATTTTGAGTTGCACATTGAAAGGGCAATAATGAAGAAACCCTTTCTCCCCGACTCTCTTCGTCGGGTTTCTCTCACTAGCTACTGCTCGTTGCTCCGTTACTGGCTTTCAAATAACTTCCGTTCAGTACCGTTCCACGCTCAAACAAACTTCTCTCGAAAACTTTGCTCTGAAAATCTTTCGAGGTTCGCCCCTCCCCCTTTCCTTTCCACCCCTGCGCGTCGACCTCAACCCTGTGCGCGTCTCGCTCCCACTCCCTCACTACCGTCGTCTAAACTTTGGAAAAATCGTACACCGTTGCCCCCAGAGCGATTGCTTTTCGTTTTGCGTTATTGGAAAATTCGCAGAGCATGGTAGAGAGACCGGGCAAGAGAGAGAAGGGTTCTTCTCTCTATGCGTAATACAGTGGTCCGGTGTAAGCATCGACTCGTATACCACGGAAACGTCGAGCGAAAAGCTTCCGCCTACGCTTTCCAGTCTCACAATTCGTTACGCTTTCATTCGTTCGACTTTTCGAAGCATTCGCGGATAGGTATACTGGTCTGTATTTCGATGGATATTCCGATAAATAAGGCGATTAATTGAATTGTCAAGCAATTAATCGTCCCTTGACAATTCTCGTCGAATTGCTCTCGGAGTCTAGCCCGAGGTCGATTTCCCACGTTCCAGTCTCGTACTGCTCAATTTCCATTCGCTGACCCTGTTGCAGTTCCAACGACATCACCAACGCGGTACCGTGTTCTCGATAATAAAAAGGGGAAAACAAAAGAAAATGAACAAACTCGAGCGCTTGCAAGGTCGTTAACTCCGAGTTCACACGTAAATATTGAATGGTATTCTCCGAACAGTCAAGGGCCGCGTGAGGAATAAATCTAATTTTACTACCGGTACGACGTCGTCGCTCTTCGAACGGAGGGGGGATATTCGACAAACCCTCGTAAAAATGGACTTCCATGTCGAGTAAGAGGGCTCCAGAGAATTGGCGGGGTGGAGGGCATGGGGTGAAAGGGTGAAAAAAAATGGGCAAACCATATCGCCGTCTCCCTTCGACTCACTTTTTTTACTCTCTTCTGGATATGGCTCTACCGAGGACTTGGATATAAAAAGTATTACCGAGTGATCCTTGGAACCTCGTTCCTTCTCGACTTGCACACTCCAAATGAACACACGAAGAATACTCGAATACTTCATGTTCTTCATAAAATAACATCTATCTATCCGTCATGGTACTATATAAATTGTATCAATTGCTATGAAATAATATTTAGATCATAAGATTGTTAAAATCTTACAGTCCGTGTCTCTCCATGTGGAATACTTTCCGCGCTCCTCCGAGAGTGTTAAAGTTCGGGTTTCAGGTGTCGGAAAAAACTATCGAAGTTGAATTTACGATCCGCAATCCGTTTCTGCGCGCATCTCCAGGTATATATATATATATATATATATATACACACATATATATATATATACATAGACGGACACGGGAGCTACTGCACGTCGATGCATGGTGTTGGGCGGCTCGTATAACAGGCCCGAGACACGAGTACGTTCAGCTATCCCTTCGCTCCGCCGTCCAGCTTCCACACTCGGTTGGAGTCTCGTGACGCGCGACACACTCGGTGACGCCGCAGTGGCTAGAACAGTACACGGGTATGATGCGGTACCATGGTGAACGCATATGCTCCCAACAACAATATCGACTTGCCAACTGTTCGATCTTTTCACGCGGGCAAACACATCGGGAACGTCGACGAGCCGAGTCCGTGGTCCACTCGCTCACCTCCGCACCGCCACACTAACCGCCCGTACTATAACCGAACCCCATTAAACTTTTACGATTTAAGTTTCCTTCGAGTGTGCGAGACACCGGTAGCGTCTTGCAGTGGAGAATGTTACTTCTGCGTCTCGGAGGGGAACGGCCGCGGAGGCGAACTCTCTCGCTTTCGTTCGATCTTCACTCCGTTGTACATATCGAATACTTTTCTTCTTGGGTCCTGTACCGCCCTCCGTCTTTTGTCCGATCGGGAGATAAAGCGCGGTGGCAGTAGCAGTTACGCCTCGAGGTCACCGGAGGTCGGGGGTTGCTCGACGTCGGGTCGAGGGTTGAGGGTCACGTACGCGCGATCCGGGACCGAGGCGGCAGTCGGAACTTCCGTCTACCGCCACCATCGTCGACAAACTACCCACAGTGGAGAGTGAGCTTTATGCTACAGCAAATCGGGTCTGTCGACACGAGAGAATAACCACTGTAAACCCTTTCCCGGCGACGAATGGTTACCCGTGTGGATGTCGGAACTCGTAGATGTTGACAAAAGAAAAGTACGAAGGAAAGAAAGAACACTTTTCTATAGAAAAAAAAAAAAAAAGATACTCACCGACTATCAAATTGGCCGGTGCCGCGGTTTTTATGTTCCTCAAATCATGTTCTAAATTTTCGGCCTTGTCGGAAACGATGAAACTTGTTCCAAGGGTAGTGGCACAGATACGAGGTTCAGCGACGAAGAGTAATGCAATAGCGAACGTTGAAACGGGCCAGTAGACAATCGTCCGGTCGCTAATACATTCATGAAGTTCTCCAGCGTGCTGGACTGGACCGAGCAACGGCGAACTACCATGATGGCAGTACCGAGGCGGTAGTTACGCTTCGGATGGGCGTAGTGTAATTATTTGTTTTCATATAGCATGAGACCTGTTTTACGTCCTGATCAGCATTTTCGTGCAACTACGTCCAAGATGCTTTTTCTTGCTATTACACTTTTTCGAAACCAACAGCTAGTGCGGAACCCGGTATGTGCCGTTTTTCCTCTTACGGCACAATCCCATCTGGATACCCACGTCTTATGTAAATAATATCCTGCCACTCACCGACCTCGGCGAAGGCCTGTTTCTTCCACATGCCCTGGTGGTATTTCGGCGGGAATGTTAAGTACGCATCGACAGTGATCCGATTCAGCCACAAAGCCGAATCTTGTTTTACATGCACTTCTCGTCGTCGAGACTTCCATCCAACGGGAGATTTGTTCGGGAATCGTTGAATAACGAAGGTCACGTACGCATCTCAACATAACAAAATATTCTCAATAAGCGAGTGCGATTATAATTTTATTATAGCGTCTAGACGATAGTTCGAGCTCGCGGTGTCTACGATGCAGGTACGAAATCAAGATTTCTGGCGATAAAAAAAAAATTTTAACCGATAATGACATATCCATTCTTCATCTCTAGCGCGACATATAGTTGTCGTTCAATCCCCAGTATCCCGCGGTGTTTAATTGGATGGGTATTCATTCTCTCGCGCGAACAAACCACATCACTGCAGCATTGATTTTTTTTTTTTTTTTTTTTGCGAGATCATCGTCAATGCAGCCATACCATATCCATAACTTCTCTTTCCAAAATCGTTAACTATTATGCTCACGGATGCAAAGAAGAACTGGGAGGCGAAGCGAAACATCGATTTGTCACAAAAATTGCCATTATTTATTTTTCGAGGATTGTATCTTTAACCGTGTCACTGTTGCGAGTCGGATCAGTGGGGAATTTGTGAGTTCCTTGCGGGAACACGATTCTCCCAAGAACTATTGCAACGGCTCTGCAGCGAGCGTCCCGCAGAGAGTGTCTAGCGAGGATGCAGCATCAGCAACTGCCGCGTGTTCGATGGGGGTCAGTCTCTGCGGATGGAGAAATAACGCGACTCGTCGGAGAACATGCGCTCAGCAGGGTCTTTCGCTCGTGGTCCCTGTGGCTCAAATCGAAAGAGCGCCGCGCCCGCTATCGTTGGTGTAAAATATTATAGCCAATAAAAAAAGCTTCGTTATTATTTATGGGGACCGAGGGGGCGATCCACGGATTATTATCGACTCGAAGGCGCGCCTGATACCGGCGTTCCTCATCGAGCAGGCAGCAGTGCCGACCTTGAGACCAGAACCCCGCTATCGAGGATCTGCGGCGGCTGGATTTAGTCTATAGAATAGAAGCTCGATCGGTTGTACCGTACAGCTACCATTTTTCATTTCACTCTCATTGTCCACTCTGCCTCATTCCCACCAGCATCGATCGCGTATACCTGTATTTTTGTGTCCGGCATCGAGTTCCGTGCGCGTCCAGTGGGTGAGGATATTATGCGTTGGGTGGTTATATCGAACGTGCGATATACGAATCCGCCGACTCACGCGTGGACGCACGGATGCTCGCGGCATCGTCGCCATCGCCATCGATGCGCCTCTGTACGTGCGTGCACGGGACACACGTTTATTTTCCAGTCCGGGGAAGGATTCGGGGAGCGGGATAGAATGGATCATAAATCATGGCTCGGCGCGGTGCGGTTATTCGTCATGGGAATTCGAGTCGTGCCACTGTCGGCTATTGCCACTCTGTTGCTGCTTTCCATTTCGTGGCAATGTAGAGTCAATGCCAGCGTGAACGATACAGAGAACGAAAATCGATTCTTTGAAGCAATTTACGCCCGACGCTCTTCATGAGGAAGCTCAATGGCGTTGAAATTGAAAAAAAAGAGTAGTCTTTGTCCGTTACTAAACTGATGCTAAATTGTCACGGCTGATTTTTTTTTGAATTCTTCGATGATTACCCCTTTGGGGAAACGGAAACATTATTTGCTTTTGGTGATTAACATTTTATGTTCTGTGAACGGGTGGGATTCACGATACCGTAACCCATGTGCTTTCAGCGTTCAGGGCCGCCGAGAGGCTCCGGTACGATTCAAAATCCGAATTTATCGACTCTGGGGAACGGTAAATTGTTTCGCGGGAGGTTACATGGCCGTGCACTGCGCAAGAGGACGTTATTGAGCCATTAAATTGTGATTACCGTCGCGTGTTATTGGGTGCTGTGACACAGAGACACGAAATATATTTCTCCCGCTTCTTCTGCCTTTTCTCGACACCAGCACGCTGCCTCGTACCTTGACACGCCCGTCGACGTATACCAGCTTTTGGCGTGAACACATCTGTGTGCAGGCCAAGAGAAAATTAAAATTTTACTGTACCTAAAATTTTGGGATTCGAGTAACCCCGTGTGCACGCTAAGGTCCAGAGATCCGTCTCAATGCGTTTTATAGAATAATCCTGCGGTAAAACATAAATTAACGACCCATGTGCGTGCTGCAAATTCGGTATCAACACTCCGACACAATCCGCCGTAAGAAAATGGCAGTCCAACGAGATATACAGCAGCGTCTGGTAGGCGTAGACAGGTACATCCACGCTCAGTTTTGATTTTTCGAACACCACGCGACATTAAATCTCCGGGCCATTCACAGTCCGATCTCTCACAATGTTCTTGTTTCTCAACTTTGTTTTGGACTCAGTCTATAGAATGCGAAACCCAGAGAAAAGAATCGGTGCGTGAGAGAATCGAAGAATTTAATTTTAATTTTTATCACCGTTGCCCATGAGGTACGGCACGAGTCCGCTGTAATCCAGCGGCATCCGGCGACGATGTGGGAGGATCAATGACGCATTGTCTGCACGGGAACAAGTTTGTAAATCCCGACCGGTCCCGCTGGGCTTCGAAAACTCGCTTATCGCACAGTACGAGAATCTTCCAAAATCTACGTAGCGCCAGATATCAAGCGATCCGAGGCGATTACTCCGTCGTGAATCCGTGCCGTCTAGATAATCAACGCCGCCTCGAGCCACAGAACTTGCCGGTTCGTCCGGGAAATAGCCCTCTGTCCTACGCTACGAAATATGAAATTTGCGGCAGTGGGCCTCCCAGGTTAACGTACGCGGGCGTGCGTGTCGACGATAGTTAATACCGCAATTGTGGGCTAAATATGCACCGGCGTGGGCCACTGCGGGATACGAAAACCCCGAGAGAGAAAGAGAGGGAGAGAGCTGGTAGGGTCGGGGGATGGAGCGAACGACCACCCTCCTAACCCCCCCGTGTGAACGTTTCATATTCAACGATTAAGTGTGATGTACGAGTTTTGAGTGTCGCGGCATATCAAGTAGCCTAGTAATCGTATAGGTCCGACGATAAATTTTGTGTAATTAACTAACCGGTACACATATAGCGGTAGGGAGATGGCATGGTTGCAGCAGAGCATGATGTACCATTGCATATAGATCGTTGTTGCGGTGCTGTACTACGCGGCTCTACGTGGCCATATGAGGCATGTACATACACTACATGCACATATAAAGTTAGGCATGTACGAATCGGACGGAGAATTCCGGGAATGTAAATCGATATGTATACAACGGCGAACGAGAGCACGAGTCCCCAAACGTGGCCCATCGATGCCCGTTGCCACTGCACGGATTCTATGCACGCTATGGCCAGTATGTGGAGCAGTATGCCATCGATATATGCAGTACAGGCACATATGTGCGTATCGACGTACGTATGAGAAAGTCGTGAGCTATTTTACTATACTCGCGCAGCGTTTACATACGCGAAACGCCACGAAAGCCCCACCATGACACTGTTCCGTACCGCATCGGTTTGTGCTTTGATATCCGATGTCACGAACGACCAATTCGATGATCGATGGTTCGGGCGATCTATCCGGGTCAGCCATGGATTCAGGTATGCGAGATGCGACCTGGACCGTGACATGTTAGCATCTGTACAAATGAGTTATATATCGAAACTAACGGTTTTGGGATTTTCGAATAATATGGTGTCTTGGGGTTTTTTTTTTTTTAAATACTAATAACAGTGAAACACGCGAGCCTCTGAGAAATTAAGAAGCTGGGATAGCTTGATGAAAACTTTCACCGATTTCGCGCAAAAGTTTGTTGAAGAGATTTGTCTTATTAGACAAATTTCATCGAGGATGCTCCGGGTTGCTCGTATGTCTCAGCCACAGATGCCTTTGCCAGTTTGGCACCTTCCCGACCCAATGTGCAGACTGTTGGCTTGCACTTTTCGTTTTGTTGTGTGCCAAACTCGTGCCTCATCCGTGCTACATTCGAGGCACGTTCAGTGAAAGGGTGAGGGGATAATTTTCTGTTTCTCCTTTTCGACTTAAGTCTTTTTGGTTATTTACTCCCGAAAGGTAGTAATATTTTTCGTTTATTATTTTTATTTTTTTTGTGTTTTTTAGGTGAGTGAGTCAGTTCAACAAAGCCGCAAACGAGCCGGAGTTTCTCCCGAAGGATTATACACGAAGAAAGAGAAGTGGCGAAGGAACCACGTATGGGAACCTCGTGCATAGCGGTAACGTAACTCGGTGCGCGATTTCAATTTGCACTTTCGACAAGCGGAGCCTCCTCCCTGAGCCCCCCCCCAGACTCTGATTCTCCAGCAGCGAAAACCGCGAAAGCCCGGAAGTTTGGTGTTCATTCGCGTACACCGCCCTAGCCAGCTAGTCGGCGTGGCGTATAACGGCGGTTGTAATTTCCTCGCGAGACGGCGTCTTGCTCTCCCCGGTGTTTCGGTCGGCGAGCAAACCATGCGGGGCGGCGCGCGGTATGGCGTGTGGGACGCTCGTTTATCGTTCTCGCTTTGTTCCATTCGCCCGTTTGCCGTAGTAGTATGCAACCCGCGGATAATAGCATCGGGGCTATAGAGTAATTTACAGACGAAATGTCGGAGAAATCAGTGCAGTTTCTGGCTCGTGGTTCGGAAAGTGCGAGAAAATACGTCAATCTCCGTATATAATAATACTATCGGGTTACCGTGACTCGGAGGCCCTCGCGAAAGTTTGAAAAGAGGCTCCAAGCCCAAAACGTACAAGATAGTGTTTCATTCCGCAACATAACCGTTTCATGGAAATATAACATCGACGGCCAATATTTCGCAAAGAATGTCTCTATCAGTGATCGATGTGAGCAAGTCCTGTGAGTGTCTGTGCGAGGACAGGCAGCAAACAGCATACATACAAAATCAAGAACTTTCATTTATACATATAGAGACTGTAGCTAAAAACGAATTTGTGTTATGATCGGTGCGGTGTTCAGCACTTCGGAGAGTGCGATTGTATAATACATAAATAACATATAGGTAAAATTTAGTATATTCTGCGCTGTTAGTTTATTCAGGAATATCTAGCGGTTCAGCATCTATCTCGTCGGCTTCATACGCGGCTCATATGTACGTTTTTTGGTCGTTTTTGCCGACCTCAGCGGGACGAACGCCTCTGGTAGAGAAACCTCCGCCGCCACCTCCCCAACAAAATCGTCCGCAGCTGCCAAAACTAAAGAACGGAAGGGGGTGAGAGCTAGTCTCGGGGAGAGAGAGCCGCACGGGACGAGACTTCACCACCGCGACGTTGTACGAGAGGTTGTTACGGACACCTGCGGCAGACTACTAGTTTATGGCCTCCGCAGTGGCTACCCTCTTTCTCCACCTCAAGACCCACAATCTTGTACTATATACCCGGTAAAAAGAGCTTTCCTCTGATCGGTCGTATTTCTATGATCCGAGCTTGTTTCGATGTCAGACATAAAATAGGGAAACGGCTTAAAGCCCCCTCCCATCTTAAGGGACTCAAAGAGGGGAAGGTCACGAAATTGCCAAGATACATAAGTGGGATTTCTACCGAGATTAATTGAAAGTTTTCGCACATTACCGAACTCGGGGGGACGTCTGAAAATGTTTTATGGAGTCACGTGCCCTCTCGCGGGCGATACGACAACCTGCAAAAAATTGATGCAGGAGGCTCGAGAGATACTTATATTTATTCGCCTGCGCGCTTTTTCCCCTTCCGATATGCGACGTGGGTGGTCCGCGACGCATGCGAAAATTGGATTTTTGTTGCGCGGCGTCCGAAGAACTGTTCCGAAGAACTTTGGCTTCTGGGAGTACGTGCCCGGCAACGAACCAGTTACCCGCGACGAGAAAGAATTCCCTCGGTCTCCGAGTGTACCGACGGAACTGTGGATTACTCCATCGAGCGCTCGCTTCTCCTTCCCACACCCTATATACCGCAGCCACATGCGAAAACAGCACAACGGTCTTGTGGCGCAACGGATAACGCGTCTGACTACGGATCAGAAGATTCCAGGTTCGAATCCTGGCAAGATCGACATATTTTTTTTATTCTCCGTTTTTATTGTACGCGATCAGACTGCAGACTATAAGTCTATATAAACCAAACTCCACACAGACTTAAGTAGATAGTAGTTTATAACGCACTTGATTGATCTACCGAAATTCAACGGTAGACGAGAATCTTTTTACCCGGATAGATAGATTAGCTAGCCGGGACGTTGCGGTAACTGTCTTAAAAACTTCTCGATGCGAAAAGCCTCTCCCTCTTTTATTATTCTCTTTCCGGCTCTAATCCTAATCACTTAAACCGCTTATGAATCCTAACGAACTCACTGCGCGCTTCTTCGTCGAGTCGAGCGAGTGAGCGATAACGGGACAGGAACAGTCCGTTGAATGCCAAAGTTTTCGATAAAGCCGACTGCGATCATAAGCATATTAATAAATTCACCCTATTATCGGTCATTCACTATTTTGTATTACACATAGGTATATACCCGAATACTTGGAGAGTAGTGAGGATGACGTATGAGAGGCCGATATCGATTTCCGGACTTTGCGCGCGCTGCTGATGACAGATATAATTTATTTTGCTTTACGTCGATATAGAGCCTGGCGCGCCCGTTGTGAGTACCGTCACAGAGCCTCCGCTGCGAGAAGCATTGGACTCGCCGGGTGCACATAGCTCTTCGAAATACTAGTGGTAGTACTTATATTTTCGTAACTAGAACGAAGCCCGTCCCGCGTTAAGCTAAACGGTCGAATAACGAGACTCCAAAGTGCCCGTGATATAATTCATTTAAAATTCGTCCACACGGACGGATTAAAATCAATAGGCGATAGAAAAATATTCGAGCACGCGAATGAAAGAAAATGGAAGACATCTCGAGAGAGTTCTTCTCCAGCAACTTCGATATTCTTGACCGTTCTCGCCAATTTTCTATCGCAGGGAGACATACGCGATGAGAAAGGTTGTACAGCAGAGGTCTCGAGTCGACTTGAGAAACGACTTGACGAATCTATAAGTAGAGCCATGTACTTGTTGGTACAGTATCCATGCGGAAGGACTAAAGCCCAGGCACATACATACATACATACATACATACACATGATAGTCCAGTACTACAGTGTAGCAGGAAGGAGAGAAAGTTCACGAGAGCGTGCAACAGCGGCAGTTCGTCAGTTCGCTGGCCTATCTTTTTAACGTTGTTGCGCAGTTTGCGGGTCCGGGGAACGCGCATGAACTTCAACAGCAGTTCGCAATGTATATCTCTAAACTATATCGTGACGCAGGCACTGACAAATGCGCATCGAAAAAGTGCGGGTAAATCCGTTTACGAGTTTGGCAGTTGGCCAGAAGTGAAGTGGAAGAATGAGGCCGTGTAAAAGCCACTATAGGAGTCGGAGAGTAAAGAGAGGCCGAGACATCGCTTAGCATCCACTGAATACGGAAAAAGAAGTGAAGGGCAAAAACAATTCACAAAAGTATAAGAGAAAGGGAAAGTTATCCTAATGACGTGTCAGGATGTCCAAGTGGCGAGGCAGAGGGTGGAAAGAGGAGTTCGGGAAGTCCATTGTTCTAGATTTAACTGGCTAACGAGGCGACATGCAAGAAGATTATTAGCAATGATATAAGTTCCGATCTTAGAACTTGTCCAGCGCTGTTCACTCTTTCGATCTGTCTATTCGCCAGTTTTGGTACGGCCCTGGCTTTCCATTGTTCTGATCTTCGTATACACGTGCATCATCGCCATGGGATTGGGACCATTGCCATGGTTACTCTGTGCAGAACTATTCGACGGCAAAAGCAGAGCCTTGGGATCTGAACTCAGCGCGGGATTCGCCTTTCTCCGCTTCATCGCGGTCGTGAAAACGGGGCCCTCTCGCTCCTTCGGCGTACTTACGCGAACCGGCACGTTCACGCTTTATGGCACAGTGGCTCTTCTTGGCAGCGCGTTTTTCTACAGCTATCGTTCGAAGACCAAGGACAAGTCTTCCCGTGATATCGAGGAAATTTTTTGCTTGCACAACTTACGTCCCCGATCGTGATAACGAATCCTCCATGACGACAGTAAATTTCCGCACATGTGCGAATTCTCTCTGTCGACAACGATATTTTATTGATAATTAGCGCCATTTCATTTTCCGAATGTCCGAACATTGCTCAGTGACCGAGCTCGCTCCTGCCATTTCACGGTCTGAGGAATGCTCGTTTAACCGTTGTCACTCTTCAGAACGGACAAACATTAATATTCCGCTGGCTCAGGAGTACCGGCACAGCATGACGCTTGCGTCTCTGCTCTCGCTTCGTCTCGTATTCCCAAAACCGTCAATTCGGTTTCCACAAACATTCCCTAACACTTCGCATGTTGCTGCGTGTCGACAGAAAAGTAATAAATGAATGTGGGGGGAATGGGGGTTAAAATGCTCACCCGGGGCAAAACGGACCAACAAAAGAAAACTGACTTCGGTATCCGCCCGATGTTGACATAGAGTCGGACCATGGTGTCGGTTCGATGAAAAATACGATCGCTGCGCCTTTACCGTGCACGTTAACAGAGCCTGTGTTCTATTCCGTGGATTCATGGTCTGCGAATTTTATTGGAAGACCATGAATTTGTCTCGGGTCCTATGACGTCAATCTACTTACAAAGAGAGTAGCAATTCTGTTTGTTTGCCGATGAGTGATAAAAATACAGGAGACAAGTGACGTTGAAGTCTGCGAGAACAGAGAGACGAGCATTATTTAACTCTACAATCTCTTTCTTAAACCGATTAATTTCCAATTTACTTTTTACGTACGCAACGGGATAACGCTAAATGATGATCGTAAGTGAATCTCCCGATGCTGTCAGCGTCAATCAATATTCTTGCGGCAGTGCAGTGATGTACGAAACGTTGCTGCACGTTCGCGCAATCGTACATGAAACGTGAACGAGTTTTGGAATAGCGTAAGGTTACACCTGTGTCAGTTACGTTAGCCCAGTCGACGGTACACCGCGGGGAAGGCCCTCTCACTCTTTCCTTCCCTATGTGTGTCGGTAATATCAGTTACGTGATTTACGACGATAAGGACAATCTCGGTCCAATTTCCCACGTGGGACGTGCCCGAACTGCATATAATCTTCATGAATGCGTAATGACGGGTCGCGCCACCCCGCGTCTCCGTATCGCGCTGGTCCCGTCGCTTTCCCGATTCTCGGGTGCCGGCGTTCGGAAGGTCGTGGGTACGTATACGTTCCGCGTCGTCAGACGTGTGCCCGAGGGGGCGAAACAAGGGAGAACCGAGGGGAACGGATGAGTGAAATGGGCAGATGAAGGGAAATGGAATACGAAAGCAGGCATCCGGAGAAGAAAGAAAAAAAGGCGAGGTATGAGGCAGATAAAAACCACTCCTTCGGGCGTACATCGATATACATGCTGTTCTACCGGACGACAATTGGGGGGGAAATACATCGAGTATGACATGCTTCGATCTTATACCATTATCGTCAATGGCTCAGCATGCGCGAGGGAAAACGTCTGTGGAGGAGCGAGATGAGAGAAAGGAAAATGAAGAAGCGGGCGAAACGTTCTCCGAATGGTCGAGACCTTTTCACATATAATGGTCCCTTTTTCCCCCCACCATTATTGACATAATTCAGCTCTTCCCGTAGCTGAATTATAACTTACGCCCTCTATTTTTCATCATTCTCCTTCGCCACTTCAGAGTTGGCAAGGACGTCTCAACCTGTGGCTTCTTCACCGCCGGATTTCGAACACCCCCGGCCATACAATTTTTCTGTAGGGACGATGCGATACGCATTTCTACTATGTCTAGCAGGAGAAGATACTACACCGACCAAAGTTTTGTACACATGCAACTTTACCGGGAATAATTAATGGGACGATGGCGAGATTATTTCAACTTTTTATTGGACACGTTACGTAGGGGTGGGCGGTATACTCGTGTTAGTTTCTAAGAGCAACGAAAAATATATCTAGTTTCTTTCTTAAGTGGAACGAATGGAGTGTAGTTTATTAGGAGCCTCGCGAGAACACATTTCCATCGCGAACTGCTTCCAGGTCACCGAGATCACACCCACTTCCGGCATGCGAGAGTCACTGGGGTTGACGAAAATGTCTCTGTAACATCATTTCCGGTTGAGCCACGTCACACCGAGATAAAAATACACGAGGCCGAATCGTCGTGCTGCTTTCTTTTCGTGTGGATACTTGCTTTTTCGTTCTACCTAGTCTAACTTGCGCAGTTCTCCGCACAGTAGTGCAGCTTTGAAGATCGGAAAAAAGTCGAAGTGAGATTTCAGATTTTTCGATACGTGGGAGTGTGTTTTAACGAATTTTTAAAAATAAATATTTACTCGGAGAATGATGTGATGAGATCACAACGATGACGAGTCGCTGATGATCCGATTTATTTTATGATCGAAAAAAAAAAAAATCGTATCGAACAGTATCACGGGTGGTCTGCGAAAAGACAATTATGGCTCGATGATGGAGTGCAGCATCGCGAGCCGCGTGCATAGTGCATAACTGTTGGCACGCGAACGGAACGGTACAGAGAGAGTCCTAAGAGGTTTCGAGTCTCATAGGAGCGGGACACGCGAGCGAGGGGGTTCTACAGCATCTCACCAGCATCTCTGTTCACCAGCCGCGTTATTATAGTGCCGTAGAACGATTCGAATCACGAATGGAGCTCGAGTGCTGATCGCTTTCTCCAGTAGGAAATGACGATCACGGAAACGAAGGATAAGTTATTCTTTACGAAGTACGAGGCGCGGGAAAGTCTATCTAAACAGTAGCTCTGAATAATAAATATCGACTCTAGCCGAATAAAATTCTCTGCTCTACTTCTTGCACTAGAGTTCTATCTTACCCTCGCAAATACAGTATACATATTCACGTGAGAAACATGGCGTGTTGAATGCACAAAGCCGTGCCCTAAACCGAGTCCTCGGGCGTAAAGTATGCATACCTCTGAAATGGAGCAGATACAAGCGGCGACGGGGTTGTACAAGAGAGAGAGGTCGATGCTAAAAGCTTTTATGCCATTCCGAGAAAGAGCAGCTGCTGTAAATGAAAAAAAAAAATACACATATATATATACATGGATACATTAAGATGGTATTCTTCCTTCCATTAATTTACGACTCTATGCCAGTCAACCTGGAAGAATTTTTATACAACCACCAACGACGATTTCCCTAGTGTCGCAAAAATAAAAATAAAAAACCAGAACCAACGTTATTTCTCGGAAGTTTAGCATCATAATCATCAGCGTCTATATGATTTATTCCAGAGACTTTCGTCACTGTTCTCTCATATTTACATTTCCCTCGAGTATCGGTACATTCCCGAAGTCTATAAGGCAAATAAAAAAAAAAACATATCTGTTCATAGGCATGCCGGTGCTTGCACACGTAATCACCCTACGTCACCGTAGGCCCCCTTCTCTCTACCTTCTCTTCCAGCTTGATTATTATACTTACCAAGTTATACTTGATGAACATCAAGTACAACTCAGTAAGTATAACAATCAAGCCGGATTACACTTTGCCTACGCGGCCAAGTGTAATCCTTGTATTTTCGAATTTTGTCGAAAGGATTGGTCGGTTGCATTATCATGCGACAATGTAGTCAACGTACATTTGTAGGACGTTCCGTACAATTTTTAAGCCAGGTTTCCCATAATCGACTCCCCACCCGTTGGTACAACGCGTCGAGGGAATACTAATGCTAATAATTTCTGGGATTTTTTCTCTCCTTTTATCTGGATCGAAGAGCTGCTGAGTGCTGCTGCTGAACTTTTCGCAGAAGCAGCTTTTACCGTGTAAAAAAAAATCACACGACATGTCCACTAAGAGTCTACGGTGGACCAGGTTTTTTTTCAGAAAAATGACGCGGGCAATTACCCTGCGCCGACATCGAAAAAAGTAGACTCCTCGTAGTTTGTCGTACATGCAGGAAAAGATAGTTTGTCGCCTTTCGTTCCGCAAAATCGATAATTGAACGATAATAGAGCCAGGGTACGCACTTGCCACGCCGATCTTTCGAGCTCGGACTCACACCGGCTGGTAGATCAAAGCCCGAGGCTGCATACAGCCGGAGAAGAAGTACTCCGCATCTCCTCGCCTCTTTTCTTCATAGTGGATTTGTAAGCGCAGAGCATGCTCCAGATAATCGCGTCGCACCCTCTCGAGCGCGAAGAAGCTAAAGAGATTCGCGCGCGTTCGGATTAACGACCGCGAAGACGCGAGGACCTAGCATTACAACTCGTACGGAACACCTTAAGGTGAGTGTCCCAGTCCTCGGCCGTAAACCAGTCATCGGCCACGTCACATTAAACTGTACATAGTACAACACAGTGTGGTCGATCAGTGGTCCGTGGCCGAGGACTGGGGCGTTCCCATCTTGTATGGAATTTTCTTTCCCATATTTGTCTCTCGCGTACGTCGGGCGCCAGTACACGGCTGTATGAATTTACTTGCGTTACGAATTCTTGGTATCTGCATCTTTATTCTCTCCGTACATTGGCCCACACACGTATAATCCAGTGTATTATCTACTCGCTTCTCATCTAATAACTGAATATGCATTACACATGGAACTCCACATAGTCACCGTGTGTACTGCATTCACAAGGCTGTGGCTCTCAGCCGCTGCAATACGGAGAAAAATGAATGGCGCCAA
Source organism: Amblyteles armatorius (assembly GCA_933228735.2). NCBI lineage: Eukaryota > Metazoa > Arthropoda > Insecta > Hymenoptera > Ichneumonidae > Amblyteles > Amblyteles armatorius. The sequence goes on along the minus strand of OW121689.1, from coordinate 313,529 downwards.
TTATTTTTTTTATTATTGTTGTTGTTGTTGTTGTTGTTGTTGTTTCGCCATGTTGGAGCCTTGTGGTTAGATGTGGGTAGAATGGATTGATACGGTATAGGCAAAAGTGTCGGAAGGTACGATGAACCACTAACACGCGGCAGGAATATTTTCTCCCCCCCCTCATCCCCCCTGAACCATTGGAAAAGTAGCGTAGCGTTATGAACTCTTTTGGCGCTCGGACAATTTTTTTAAGTTTTATTTTCTTCCTTTTTTCGATAGCCATACACAGCGAGGTATATAATCGGATTAGCTGCGAGTATTAGAGTCGAATATCGTAGTGGTATTTGGAACAGGGTATATCCGTTTTTCTATATATCGCCGGGGTATATTCGATGGGGAGGATTCAAGCGGACAAGCGTGGCCATTCACCGAAAGCGCGCGCACAGAGCGGACCAGTCGCCGAAAAATCGCGTTTTGAGCTCTCTCTGTCTCTCTCGGCGATCCGCGCCAAAATAAAACAAAAGATACTGGCATGCCGTGTGCGTATTCGGCCAACTGGAAATCGCAGCTGAACGAATGAAAAACTCTAAACAAAAGACCACAAAACAACACGCACTCCGGTGCTGTTTCGATAAAGAGTTGCTGATAAAAATGTATCGATATAAAAGTGTGCGCGAGAGCGAGTGAACGAGGGCAGCCTCACGGTATATGAAACGCCCGGGCAAAAACTGCAAACGATCTTGATGCCTGAGTCCTCTCTCCGGCTCGGCAAAAATTCGATCGGAAATCACCGATTAATCCACGAATCGATTACCGAATTATATATGAAGAGATTATAAAAACGAAGAGTTCGTCGGCGCGGCGAATGGAAAGTATGTATCGAAAATGCATCGGGCGATGAAGAGTGCACAGAGGCAGGGCCTCGTGGATCGAAACGTTTTTTTTTTTTTTTTTTCGTCTCCGCTCGCTCAGCCCCCGCGGGATTCTTCGGGCCCGACGAAAAGATAAGGTTTGATCGACAGAGAAGGAGAGTATTCGCGGGCTACACCGCGGAGGATACCGAGTACTGCTTCTATATATACCTGTAGCACACCCCGAGGATGATTTTTCAGCCGAGTCGTGATCGACCAACTCGACCGGCTGCTTCGCAGATATCTTTCTGGCATTAAAAGCTCGCGGGCCTCACGACCTCCCGAAATTTTCTCATCTCGCGGGAGGATGATAGAAAGGTAGCGAGGGACCGAGCGGGGGGGGGATACCTCATGATTTCGCTGACTCGCCGGAGCCCTCCGGACCACCGAAAGTAGCCTCGAGCGCACCGAGAGATAATAAAAAATTTAAAAGACGAAATAAAAACAAAGAGCGAGAAAACGAGAGATGCTCCTCGCGCACTTAGATGCCGCAATGAGATAGTCTCGCGGGCCGCATTAATAGCCACCGCGTCGCCCGCGTAATTATAGTAATCGTACGTCTGAGTAGAGTCATAACCGGGATCCACCGGGGCTTCTTCGTCCCCCCGTATGCGTTCCGCGATTGGTATAGTATGCGCTCTTGCGAACACGAGATTTCGAACCGTACCGCGACTCTCCAACATCAGCAGCTATCCGGCCGATGCTGTGGCCTACGGTGCCCGGCTTCTTCGTTTTTGTCCTGCGGCTGTACGGTCGACATGTCCCATTCGTTATATGCTTCCCGAGCCACTTCTGTCTGCGGGAACACTTGCTCGGTGAAGATGTATATCCAAACGCCAGAAGTATATGCAGATGTAAAAACCTTATGAGAATGAAATGCAACGGGCCGTCGATTTTTTTTTTTGCAAAAATATGTAACCTTAATTTTCCGCATTCTATTTCGCCCTTTCATCTCATTCCTCTTTATTTCCATTCTTTCTCTCCTCGAATACTATTCAAGTCGGCGTGGGAGATCTATTTTTATTCGCGGCTCTGGAGTTCTATTCAACTCTCGCTACGCGACAGTATGGGAAACGGGCTTACGTCTACATACGAGAATCCCACATGGACGTAGGCTTCCACGGTTTTCACGAAAGTGCACTCCGCACCAACCAGCCCCAACGTATTATTTATTGTTTGCTCAAAATTTCTTACGGGCAATCTGAAAGAGAGGTCGACCCTGCGAAACAGCATAGCTTCTCAACATCTCCTGCTTTAAATCCTTCTGCCTGACTGCCACTACTTTTCTTTTTCGTCTCTGGCTTTCATTCCGCCACCGTCACCGTTTTTCAGTTCCTTCCTTCCGATGGCACACAGCTCACCGAGCGCTTCAACACTGCTGTTTTTATTGAATTCCCACTCTCAGAAGTTTGACGCTTTCTTCGATAGGCTCGACCCACGCAAGCACTTGCTCTTTTCTCTGACTTTCCTCTCTTCTCGTCTGAGCGTTAAGTAGTAATAAACCTTATTCAATTATTGGACAATGAAGGAACCAACTAATTTATCGACACGACCAATTATTTTTTTGGCGTGGATTTAACTACACAGTTATTTGAGTCAACTATTTTTTCTTCGTGTTCGCAATGATGGAAGAAAATGATTTTAAATTATCCGGTGTCTTGCCAGTTTGGTTGCATAATCGCTTAGCATGTATCTCAACGCAAGCGTATTCGTACTGGTGTTCCATTACTTTTGGCAGAGGCTCATTGCGTTCACGAACGAGACTGCAACCCCTGAAAGTGAGACCGAAAGAGTGGAAGAGACCTGAGAGGGAGATAGAAAATCGACGGTAACCGATAGTACTGGCGTAAGAACTGCCATGTTGACTGGGCATATGCATGGCTTCTCGAGTACGAACCAGTTTCGGGGCTATTGTAACAGTGAGAGGAATACCGAATCGCGGCATGCGTTCGCGAACGCGTACTTGTATAATTCATCTGTAAACTCGAGTTTAATCCAGCTTTGGTGGGCTCGAGAGTAGGAACCGGTGGCCAGCCACGTTCAGCTCACAAAGTTATGAGTCCCCATGCAGCGGCACCACCAGCGGTTGCAGAAAACTCGGTTTTCTGCAACCGTTCGGACTAGGCCGGCGAACTTGTGCAGCGCATCACAAGCCGCACTGGCTGCGGATTACTAGCCGAAACCGCAACGTCGAATAGATCCGGTTAACGCTCCCAGCCTCTCATACCCCGACAAATCTGTATTTCACGTCGTAAGCTATATGGATTTTATGACTATAGTACACGGTTCTATGGCCAAGCTAATTCGCAAAAGGAGCTAACGATGCAAAGAAAAATGTAACGCAACGCGACTCGAAGTCATAATGTCGGAGAGCTATTCGATACTAGGTGCTAAGAAATTTTAAAAAATGTATGAATGGCAATCTGTCACATCGAAACTACAACGAGACTGGACGGTACAAAACCCATCTTCCGAGGACTACAAGCCGAGCGCGCAGATCGAATTACTTGATTTTTTTTTGTACCATGCACGGATGAGACCACTCAGGAATATCCTAAATTTAGCACGTGCTCGAACGAGCGAGAGGTAGAGGGGGGGAGATTGATCGATTCGAAATCCTAAATTATTTACCAACATTCTGATTTCAAATCGTCTTCCACTCTGATACTTTTATCCTAAACATCAACGATGAAATCGTAACGTTCCGCACGGCAGAGCTCTTATAGGAATGTCTCATCATATTCCGTTTATAGGAACGAATGAAAGAGTGAAAAAGATAGATATATCGCGTAATATACATCCAGATTTAGGGCAAGACGTTCACCCGTTTCTCGATATGCATTTCCCCGAGGAGCTTTTATATTATCCTATGTAAAGTATATATAGCGTAGCGTAGACGAAAGGAATTCTGATATCTTCCTCCAACCCATTCCTCCTTCCGTTTCCAATCGATGGTACACTACCGCATTCGGCTTTTCGAGCAATAAGAAATGTCGCGTCGTTTTCCCGAAAGTAAGCAAGTCGTCGTCGTCGACGGTGACGCAGCAGGGCGGGTGGCGTCGGCCGTCTTCCTCGTCCTCGGAAGATACGGGCTACGGTTGAATCCGAGGCTGGAGCTGGAATTTTCGGGCACAGTGGACGCGAAACGGAGAAGATGGAATGAAAGAAGAGATTGTACCTGGGTAAAAGAAGGAAAGCTCGGATATAACGGGGCAGCAACACGGCAGTGGTAATAGTAGTGGTAGCTAGATACCGGAAGGAGAAGAAGCAGAGGGAAGAAGAGAGGAGGCGTAATCGAATGTAAATGTTGCGGAAAACCGAAGCTTCTTATCCCGATCGGGGATTGAAAGTGCGGGCTCGTTGGCTCTGCCGCCGCATGATACCCCTAAGGCAAAGGGTAGGTGCCGTCTAGATTTCTTTTTTCCTTATTCCACACGAACCAGCAACGATGAGCTGCGACGCTACATCTCATCGCATATTCGTAAGTGAAATCAATTCTTCCCACTCCGTTTTTCCATCCCGTTCCTCTGTATCTCCGATCGGGAATCGCGTGTCATGGTAGTCTGGCAAAGCAGTCTGGCAAACTAGACTTTCTCTCTGTGACTCAGCAAATAAGAACTATTCACGGATGTACGAGGACACACCACATTTGTTTGCTTCCTCATAGAGGAAGCTTTTTAAATTATTTTTTCCGTGAGTCTTCCGGCTTTTCGATAATTTTATGTGGGCTACGGTTCTTCCCAGGGTAGATAAATAATATAAGTAGCAGGTCTATCACCAGTATCGCTGTCGATACCCTCATAAATGGAATAAACTGCTTCGAGTACGACTTTTTTGTCGTATCTTGTTCTGGAAACTTGCGGAACATGATGAAATTTTTTTTGCCCTTGACTTTTGAACTCTTCTTTTGCTTAAACTTCGCTCTCGGTTTTCCATCTGCATTGCCCCCTCTCCTTTATCTTCTTGACTGTAAATATTAGAAACTCCAGAGGGTCTCCCCGCTAGACGCCTGAGGCGGATTTATGATGTTGTACATTCGAATCAGAGGCTTCCTTGCTTCCTGGTGTGTCGGCGTCTTCCGCGTCTTCCTCTCGCATCGTCAGCCTAACTCCCAAACAGCCACCAGTCTCTCGCCTCCAAAGGCGAACTGTGCTGGCAAATACCGAAATTCCAACGGTATCCGACAAACATTTGCTTGGATTTCGGGTCCTGGGCGTTGCATCTGCTGCTCCTTCGTCGTCACGTCCCGAAAGGTCCACGAGGACGACAAATACGGTGGATGCATGCGAACGGGCTTCCTGCTATACGATAAAGAATCATTGCGCAAGTATTCTTCTATATGTACCTAATCTTGCGTGAGTGCAGCAAACTCGTATGCGCTATACGTTTTTGTTTTGTTTTGTTTTTGTCTGAATTATAATTAGTTCCTCAGATGATATTGACTCGTTCCCTTGCAATGATTGCGAAAGGCTTTCGAGGGATGGAGATTACACGTCTTGTATCAGCGAATAAGCGGCAATTAATTGGAAACGGTGCACCTTTGACGTGGTCTCGAAAAACACATTAGAGCTTTGAAAGGTACATCCGCGTGAAGATGGAAAACGAGACATCACGATAAAGAAGCTTTGTAAACATTATTTTCGGACGACGCTCAGGCCAGTATGCGCTACACCCCGGTATTCAGTCGGACCCACCACTTCGGCCCACCGAGAAATGTTATTGCTGCGCCGGTGCTCTATTCCATAGATTAATGGCCTGCAAATATCATTCGCAGAACGTGGAAGACCGGAAATACATTACTTCGGGTCGAAAAATGAGATTTTCAAACAGGAAGTGACGTATTTCCGGGATGGCGTTTTGGTGAACGTCAGCCAATATGAAGCCAGCGCTGTACCGCTTTTCCAGGTACGACAGAATCCCACCTGCGTAGATGTACAAAACAGAATCTTTCATTTTATATGCACACGTGAACGATATGTTATTGCGTGTTCGCGAGTATACCATAAGTTGTCACGATAAAAGACACAAGCTCGTCACGTCGGCTCTTCGGGCTTTCCTTCCGTGTGTCGTTCCATGTGAACGATCTTACGCACACACGAGTAAGTTTATTTCAGTTATAAACAGCACGAGTTTCCGCCGCAGTTGCTACTTCATCTGCCAGCCATTTTACTTTGCCACCGTGTGTGCCTTTGAAGATCTTTTTGCCAATGACTAAGTGGAAAAGTATTGCGAGCAGGCGCGTGCGAGTGATTTATTCTCAACGTTTGAGGACGATAACGTTCCAGTGCATTTCTCTATCGTGCACGTCGAAGACCAATCGACTCTTCAAGTAATTCAGATACTCTGGAGGTTACTTCCCTCCGTTGCCGCACATCGATTCGTGCCTCTCAACGTCACGAGCATTCGCCCTCGTACGTTTCCTCATACATTTCCCCGGCTTAACCATCTGTATCTATAATTGGCTATATTTTTTGGCGGAAACCAGAGGGAGGTACTCGAAGCTTCGACATATTCTTAATCCCATCGTTCCTCGCCGGTTGGCGAACGAATTTCTCGCAACGGGACCCTATTCCCACGATGTCATGTGCCTTGCTTCGTACTTACGCCTTTATTTGTTACTGTGATTGCCATCACTATGGATGAAAGACATGTTGATATGATCGGTCGGGAAGGGTGGGTCGCGGTGTGCTGTAGAGCTTCGACTACTACATCCGCAGCAAGGAAACTGTGAAGACTTCAGGACAACAGGAACAAAACTTTCCACCCAAGAAAAAATTCGTGCACTGTCCTCCTGTCCTTTCAAGCTTCAGAATTTCCTATATTCGGACAATGCGATACATTTTATGTATCGACTACTCGAAGAATCCGATATCGAAGAAATGCGAGAAGCAATCGCTGCACGCAGAGGAAAGAGGGATGCTTCACACGTTCTCCTCGAGTGCGTCTGCGAACGGCGTTCATAAATCATAAGCGTAAAATCAATTTTGTGTTTTCCGTGTGGACAGTTGAGGGCGGCTGATGAGACCGTGGCCAACCATCGACCACGCCGCCACGACCGCCACCGCCATCCCGTCATAACCGCCACACGTCAGAGCAACGACTACCGCATATACCGTTCTTCGGTACCGAGCACTTGAATGGTCGCCGTTAGCGGCGAGATATGCGGGAGGCTGTAGCTGTTGCCAGTGTCTGCAGTACGGGCTTCAACACTCTCTCGTACACCGAGAAATATATATATATACACACATATACGGCCGGGAGTCGGGAGGGATGGAGAGAGAGAGAGACACAGAGGAAGAGAGACGGAGCGAGCAAGAGAGCTCGTTCGAGCGCTGATGAACGTGCCGGCCGTGCTTCGGGCCGCCCGGTAAGATAGATCTCCCTTCCGTGACGTGTTTGTTGAGGCGCGTGACGGGCCGCGCTTGAATCCATTATAATATCCCCCGCACAACGCACCATATGGGATGGACGAGGATAGAAGAAACGGCAAACATAAACCGCGCGCTCGTTGCTCCACCCTGTCATACGTTAACAGAACTTACCCGTGGTATTAGAGAACAGAACGGAGAAGGTAGGAGAACGGTCCGAGTTTCCGAGAAACAGAGCAAAACGGAAAAGTCAACCTCCTTGCGTACCGCGGTAGTTGCGACTCACGTATGTGCGTGCGCAGCAGAAGTGCATGCACTCACCTGTGTGAGTGCAGTCGAAGTTAAGGAAGCATGTCTAGCGAAGAGCAACCGCTTGCCGCAAATTAGTCCCGAGCCAGATCACGTCCCTCTTCCTGTTGTGCCACCGCTGGGAATTCTCCGGGTTCCTCCGTTATCCACCTTCGGTTTTTGCTTTTTTTTTTCTCTGCGTCTGCGAATTTAAGACTCGCCTGGTTTTCTCTTCGGCGAACTCCCGTACGCCGAAGTTTCATCGGAATCCGAGGACTGCCGGTGATGTACTGTTCCTGCAGGAAAGGACAGTTACAGCGGCCATTGGCATCCCGTGTAAAAATGAATCGATCCACTTAAAAAACAAACAAAAAAACCAAACGATACATATAGACCATATCGAGGGATCCAATGATCGCTAAAAACTAAAACTTTTTATTTCGGATGAACCGACGAGATAAATCTACCGACCTTTGAATGCATCAACCAAGAGATTCAAATATCATGACACGAGCGTGCCGAGAAATGCTCAATTTCGTTGAATTTTTTTCTATCAGCAAGCAGTATTCGTTAGGCAAGCATTTTCACTCCGGGCGCAGTTTGTTATCGTTATCGCTCTCAACCGCCTACCTGGTGTCCCGCGGGTGCGCGCGATCCGTTAATTGATTTATTCGATTAAACGTGGATAATGACCGGGTTCGGAGGCTAGCACGCGCCCCCTCCTGGTACTGCGTGGAAGAGGTGCAACGATGACCAATCCCCGCTCTGTGTCGGATTATTTATCGAGAGAATACCTCGCTGCAGTTTCCCCCGGCCATATGCCTGGCTGCTGTTTACGGGAGTGTATCGTCGTGGCTTGTCTCATCACTATACTCCACAGTGTTACCCAAAATATAGTGATTAATATTATGAATGCGCAGGAGTACGGTACACAAACCATCACATTTTAGTTAATTGACGGTTCGACTTTGCGGCGCGTTGGTAGTGCATAATCAAACTTTGTGGCCTTTGCACGCGGCACGGGGGGCGGGGAAAAAGTCGGAAATTTGATAACGACACTTCCCTGTCGACCAGTAGTTTCATACTGGACAATCAAAAGGAAGCGGGCAAGTGATTATGCGGCTTGAAGAGATAGTACGGAACATAAAAAATAAAAAGATAAATCGCTTGACGCTGATGCCACATCCAACTTGGAAGTATGACGTGTAGCCGTAGAAATTGTAGGTGCGTATCGAGGGACACCGGTAGCACGAGCCATTGTGCCACGCGTCGTTGTATGACAGCCGGATTTCCAATCGGGATATCTCATCGCCGGGGTTATAAAGCCCTCTCACCGACGATCGAGCGTGGAGCACGCACACGCAGTCACACCCACCCCACTGTACCACATCGATCCCCTATCGGTCGCGACACATTGGGCGATGCCATAATCTCTCGACGCCAAGAGCACTTCTCTGTACCATAACGCACATCGGGTAGTTACGCTTCTCGTTCGCCAGCAGTCGAATACTCTAATTCGTACGACCACGAATTGCGGCTTTAACAGCTGGATCACTGCGCATCCACAGGGACTGTTTGAGATTCGCAAACCCCAATTAAGAACGGAGTTAACGTTCGAACAAAGTTAATGAATGGCCCAGCATTGAGTCTTGCATGCCCTGCGCGTTCGCTCTTCGAGAGACTCATTATTCGAGTGTATTTTTAGCTGGAACGAAGGGATCATCCTTCCGACCGAGGGAAAAACAAATTTTCCAGGCGCGAGTCACGAGACAACGTTGGTCTCGGCGCAGGGAGGTCATCAAACGAGCAGTTGCTTCTCCTTGGTCGTTGTTCCTCGCATCCTCTCGCATCATGGTCTCCAAGAACAGCGCAACTGCTAATTCCAGGGTAGACAACACCCGTGGGAAATTACCGGAGTGTATATCACTGACTACGGGAGAGGAAAAAAAAAGAGTAGACGAGACGAAAAAGGAAGGAAGGAAAAAACGAAAGAAAGATTGAAGGCTCGCAAATAAACGGATAGTGCATCCGGTGAAGCGGAAGATTGTCCAATCTTTGCTTTTTTTGTGCCGGACTTTGGAAATTGCCGGCTTGAGATTGATGCATAAACCACATGAGTTTCGTCTTCTCAACTATGCGCTAAGGTTATCTGACGCATCGCGGAAAATTTCACGAAGTGCGTAGGTTGGCAAAGAACAATTTTGTTACGGGCATCAAATTGTTTCGGGGTGAACGATGCGGTGAATACGCAAATTTGTCGTCCTCGCTGCTTAACTCTTTCGCGCCACAGGGGCTAACAAACTATCGAGCCACGTTGTTATTATAGCGTATCCATCGTCGAGCGAAGCCAGCAGCAGCAGCAGCATCACCCCTTTGTCCTGTTATCTGGCTCTCTCGATCGCGGGCACTAGCTGACTTTCCGATAGCGAGACGCGGGCTCTCGGTCGCGCCACGCGAGTACGGTGGGCGAGGCGAGGGAGACGAGGGGGGCGAAGAAAGAAAAGGATAAGAGGGCGGGTTCGGGTAAGACTTTTCTCTCGGAAGTGTGCTTCATATTATAGCCTGTCATCGAATCACCCCCTCACACCACAGAGCGGTGTATCCATTCCTCTCTTGCGACGCTACATCCGTGCGCGTTCTACTTCGTGAGCGAGAGAGACCCTCGAGAATGGAGGTAGATACTCGATGAAGGTGCGGTATTTCAGGGCGAGCAGCATCGACCCGGGAGCCGCGTAGACGATGAGAGAGGAAGGCAAGTGAAAATAGATATAGGCTTCGCTTCGTCGACTTGGCAGTTGTTCGTAATATGGTGGAGTGAAAATGCCTTGGGTGTGGAATACACGAATACGGGAGAGGAACAACGAGGTACGGAGGCAAGAGAGGAGGAGAAAACCAAAAACGATCCGAAGAAGTGGAAGGTATGGAATGTTGGCCATTCAGGGGTGGTGGATCGTGAATGACTGGACAGACAGAGAAGTAGCTACCGAAGAGGAAAAAAGGGAATATCGGAAGAAAGTCGAAGGAGGCGAAGATCGAGGGGAGAGGAAACGCGCTGTGAAGAGACCTCTTCGCCGGCGAGATAGAATAAAGCCCTGACAAAGGTGTACGTAGACCTCGAAAAGAGGACTGGCCGAGCGATAGGAATTCCGCGCTATTTATAGAGGGGTAACCGGCAGCCCTGGGCAACCCCCTTCTCGTATCAGAGATCGGCATTGCGTCCACTAACAAAGGTAATGGTACGACGAGCACCTCGTCAGGATTTTTCCCGCTCGCTCGATGGGCGACTCTTCGATCTCCTGCAGGAGAAGTAGCAAGATGAGCCGGAGAAAAGGCATTTCGCTTCTTTTCCCTCCCCCTCTTTAATCTTTATCACCGTTGAGTCTTTATCGCGTCTCGAATACGTTTCTATCGGTTCCCACGTCAAAGACACCGTTCAATCACCACCGATTACCGTTTTCGACAACACGACGTACAAAAAAAAAAAAAGAAAAAAAACAAGTTGCGTTCAACAAGATTTGCCGATTCGCTGGGCTCGGGAAAAATAAAAAAGGCGCCTGTAAATATATTTCGAGAGGTGCAATGAAATAACATATACGCCGAAAATCGTGAAAAATTATTATCCCGGAGTATCGTCTTTCGCTTCGTTGGAGTACCGCGGGGAAAAAATGTCGAGGACAAGAGTACAAGTGGCACTGGTAACGTTTTACGTACGCGGCCTTACGGCGCGTGACACCATAAAAATGCGCACAACGCCGCATAAGAGAATTACGACCGTGCGCCACGCCCTTTCGTAAAGTTGTACAACCATGCGAGTCCTCTCGGCATGTGTATGCACGAGCAAAGACAGGAAAGACACAAGGAAAGATAAAACAGGACTGAGCTTAAAAACAAAAAGCAGCTGAAGTCGCGAACGGGCACGGTGGTATCGCTCGGAATGGGTGCGTGTGTCTGAAACACACCGGTCGTTATTGCGAATGTTTGGTGATACAGGTGTCCTGCGAATGGTTTTTCAGGCGCGTCAGCCCCTTGGAAGGACGGAGAATGAAGCGGTATAAAGTCGAGACGGGCGAAATATAGTGGCGAAATGGTCAAAGTCTCCAGTGTTATCGCGTTTTATGAAGTTTCCCTCTGGGTATACTCGCCAGTGCAAAGATCGTCGAAGCAAAATCACGAAACGAATGTTTCTCGAGATAGAAACAGCCCTACAAGATACAAGCTCCGAACGAATATTGTATCCGTGTGTTGCGCCGGAGGAGGAATCAGAAGGAGGCAAGTATACGTGTGCTGTGTTCGTGGTCGAATCGTTTTATCGTTTTATACTGCTCATCACAGGAGCTGCTGATGTTGGAGACTCTGCAAGAAGAACCGTTGACTATTGGCCTTTGCGGAGTAGAGGGTAAATACCAGCAACGGTTCATACCGTCCTTGCGTAAAACGTTCGACGATATAAACCTCATTCGGCGCCGTTGGAAGTTATATCCATTAAAGATTAATAAAGGATCAATGTGGAAAAGAGCCAAGACGGTAGCGGTGAGGGGGTAGAAGGAAGGACGCTCGGTTGACATATATGCCTTGGGGGTGAGAAATAAGAGAAGGTAGATGGAAGAAAAATGGATGAAAGACTGGTCGGAGGAAAAGATAGTAAAGATCACTGACAGTGATATGCGATGAGGAGAAGGGAGAAGCGAGGTTGAGAGAGTTCGGGTGCAGTGTACGAAATGCGAACGGCCGGAAAACCGAGTGAGAGCACGAGTTGCCGAGAGGATGAGGGGAAAGGTCGAACCATTTGGCTTTGCGCCACACCTCTTGAATTATTTACCTTTTCCACCTTCGGTACTGCTCTGGTAAGACCAGAAGTTCGGCCCTCTCACTGCAGAAGCAGTGGCGCGGGGGCTGCATCGGCCCGGAGTGCTTACCCTCGTCGGTACCAGCACCAGAAGCATTTACGGATCGTTTGGGCTTGCTAAAGCTTCAGCGGCAACCTCACGCGAGCATAAAAGTTACAGCCAGTGTGGTACACTTTGAGACGTCCGAAAGTGAAGGTAGGGCGGGTGTACGGGACGAGGGGAAAACGGGGCAGTTAGTCTGAACTCGGCTCTCGCGCGGGTGCGCACTCTGGAATTGCGGTAACGAGTTACAGCCAACTAAATTCGTTCGAACTCTTAATTACCAGGGGGATCTGGCGGTCGGCCGACTGGCAGCGATAATAAAGATCCGACAGGACAGGAGTGAGTATGTTGCCGTACACTGTAGTGATGTACAGCCGATAGTTGTACGGAATCGCGCTAACGTTTATACCCGTATATCAAAGTGCAGGATTATACCCGTACAAACTCCAAGCCTCAAGGGGCAAGTGTCAGACTTGACAGTTATTTCCGAAATCTATACTGTACGTCTACGATCGCCCCAGTAGGCGAACCTTCGATAGCCACCGTCTACTGTACACAGCACGCAGTAAACGGCACGGTTGCAACATGTATCATGGAAACGAGAAGGAGAAGGAGATCGTTTGTACAGTTATGAATAATGATAAATGTCGGTGTAAGACGATACGAGGTGAGCCCCTTGAAGTGAAGAAACTTGATAAGGTGCTTTTACTGTTGTTGCTGATAGAATTCACCCCTCTCTCTCTCTCTCAGTCTCTGTCTCTGCCTCTTGCTCTCGCTTTCTTTCCCTCGTTTGCACGCTTGAATGCGTGTAGACGATGAAAACTATATCCTCCAGAGCTCTCCTTCCGTTCCCGGACGAACGAGATCTGTTTGATATACAAACACGTTACCCTATATACACACCCGAGGCGTCTTCTCGCTCGCGCGTGCTAGCTTCGCCCACTGAGATTTACATACCCTCTATACTAGTTTCGTTGCGGTGCCCCGCAAACGATATTGCAATACGTCCCCGAAGAAACCCAAGTAAACCACCGTCGCATCGTTACAGTGTATTTGAAGAGTGCTCACATATTTCACCCACGATTTTATGTGTTATTGTTTTTCATCCTCCGCAAAAAACATTTCCCATCTTTTTTATTCCTTCCTCTGTGAGGAAGCAGAAGAATAAGGCTTTTTCTCGCATTCATCGCTCCACGTCAGCCCGTTTATCATCGGTACAACGCTCTTGGTTATTGATTTTTCTTTTGATCGCGGATTATACGACTTTTAGATTGTTCGAAGCCACCGCGGAGGGCAGGGTGGTGAGTTGAAATTCTGGCGTAAGGACATCAGGAATGCGCCGTTACTTTCCGCTTAATTCCGTCCCGTATGTCAAGCGCGTTACCGCCAAGTTCTAAGCCCGCCACGACGACAAATTGCAAACCATAAATCGTTGGTACCGGCGAAAGGGAAGGAGCGACGGAAAACATCTTATCGTCAACGTCGTCGAGTACCTCTCTCACACCTCTCTGTATCAGCTCGCGAATTAATCCAAGTTGAGTGAGAACAAACGAGGAGCACAAATGATTTTACAAATCTCGGGTGATGACCATGCAATTCCGGACTCGAATAATGTAAAATAAGCTGATGTAACGAGAATTGTACTGAAGATAAAAAAATTCATATATATCTGGACACGAAACAGTGGATCAATGAAGGTGAAACAAGTTGTGGAAAAAAAATTGGACTCGCAGTCGGTAGGACTCGAACCTACGCTCCCAGAGGGAATCTGATTTCTAGTCAGACGCCTTAACCACTCGGCCACGACTGCTCGAGTTGCTTTCACATGTTCGTTTAACAGCATCACTCGAGACCTGTCCAAGCTACATTGAGGTCACTCTCCACATACCTCTCTCGCGAAGTAGACACAACTGTTATCTGCTCATAATAATGTTCTATTACATGTTCTGGACCATATCTTGGCATGATATTTTTCACTGAACATAAATAAGATAGGACTTTTTATCTAATTGACACTGGTAAATGCTGTACGAAGCCTGTAAACTTTTACTTTTTTTTCGTTGGTTGGTTAGTTAACCAATTGATCGAAAGTGACGTATTTTCTGTAGAAAATGAGTTGTGTTACACACGACGATAGAGCACGGCGCTGTTGTGCGTCGCATTATTGTGCACACCAATAATGGGAATAGTATAATAAGGAAATAGTTATCAGGGCTTCAGAGGGGAACCCTAGGGGGATCTCTTGAATTCTTTCAAATTGAGACAAAGAAACAAATAAAGAAACAACTTTTAAAAAAATATATAAGAAACGTGAAGTTCTCATCGCCGTGAAGCGTCGATCTACTCCCGTGGACATCGTTTGTCCCGGGTCTCGATCTTTCGTAAGTAATATAACGATTCGTCGTTATTTTATCTGGAAAATACTATAAACAGATCAGGGAACAAAAACACGCGTTTATAATAGTCCTTAATAGCGTTACGTGTCGAAGTACCGTCCGGGGACGATGAACGATGTTGGTAGTGGATGCTGGGTGGTTTCGAGACGAGATCGATGTTCCACACTCGCCCAGGCGTGTCGATGGAATACAACACATACCAACGATATTCAATTGTCTTCGACTGTAATAACGGGCCCGACGAAGCAGAGTCTGCACTAGGGTACTCCGTATCGATGCAGAAACACCGATAGGATTCCGCGATCCCTCTCATCCTCACTCGTTCGCGAATTGTCGTAAATTCTCTATGCGCGATTCCAAATTCGGCCTCGAAACTCGTTATTCAGGCTCTTTTCTGCCCGGCTCAGTTCACCACGCGATGTGCCGTTTACATATCGAAAACACTCTTTGATGAGATTCAGCACAAAAGTCATTGGCTCCGTAGCGCGGATGAAGTTGGGGATTGTTCGAGACCATTATACTTTACTGATGAAAGTCAAATAACTCTTTGCCCATCAAAGCGTAGCTCCGACGATCAAACACCATTATGTAAAATAATTTAGATTTAGGACATGTCCGCGAAATAAGCGATTCGTATTATCACAGATGGGCACAGATCGTAGAGCGAAGTCGGTTGATTGTAATTATATGAATTTTCACTGTCAGATCAAAAACTACTCGTTCCACTTGTTCCATTCGTTGCGAAATCCACGATCCTTCACTCGATCGCTCGAGCTATCTATGTATATGTCAATGAAAACTTTTACTGTCTAATTTGCAGCTTTCACTCTGTTCTTTTGGATTTCCATCTTCAATTCGTTACTAATGCCATTAACATTGAAGATTGGCGAAGAAATATTTTGCATCTTGTAATTTCCAAATTGGCCTACTCCACCTGGTGTGTCCTCTCCAGATTCTTCTCCCATCTATCTATAGCTTGCCCTTTTTGTCCCTCCTCACCGTCTCTTCCTCTTTCTCTTCGGACTTTATTCCTATCCCAAACTCCCCAGTGCTCGGCAACCCTGAGAGATAGTTCCTCGTTGAACCGGGTCATGGAGTCGCTCGTTCGCTCCGTGAGCTCCCGACATCTGCCACTTTCAGGAGTCGTCAGTGTCTTCGACGATGCGAATTTATCCACTTCGCGAAGCGGAGCCACAGAGTTACTGGAAATCGAGAACGACACGGTCGGCCGTTTTGCGTGCTCGACTATAATCTGTACCCGACGTCGAGTCGGGCCTCTGCCGCCTTTGGGTTCCCTAATAACAAGTCAGCTAAACGAAGCCAGCTGATGCACTCTCCGGAGCGGAATACAAAGAACGCAAATTATTGTTTCTTCTTTTGTGCGTATATTGTCCTACGGTATTGTTGTGGGTTAGCTGAATGGTTGACCGACCGTGATAAGTTGAGATTGTAATAAAAGCCGACAAAATCCATTTACTGGCCAACGTTCGGTTAAATCGTTAGCCCTTCAGCTGCCAGCGTAGCATACTTGCTGCACTGGGTTAGTCAGCAGTCTGGCATACATCCACAGATTACACAGACGATCTATCGCGAGATAATTGATTGGTAAATGTCTCGATCACCGATCAGAGCCAATTAATTAACAGTTTTTTTTATAACGGTCACACTCGATTTCTATTTAAAAAATCATCACGGCTTTCATTACCGTTTCTATTAAACGCTGCGGAATGATGATGACTTCCGGTAATTTCCACAAGCGCAGCACGTCATACTGTCCCGCGTGTAGCTCGGCTCTGCCGACGTAGCTCCAATGTCCCATCCGCTCCACCTACCCTGCTATCGTTAATGAACATTCACGTGTCCGAATTGCCACTACGAGTGCCCTACGCATTCCGTCGGAAACGCTTGTGGACACCGTTGGCGAGCTACACGCATCACGTACTCGGTTCACGCTGTGACGTAAACGCTCGGCAAGCGAATCATTTATTCTCGAGACACCGTCTCCATCGTCCTCTAACAATATCAGATTCTATTTCGTAACTATATCAATCCACAGATTTCCGCGAGAAAAAATATATCCACCGACGGTGGGGATAATATAGCAAAGACAATCAAATGACGAAGCAGTCAATCCAGCTAGGGTACAGAGCCCATCATACTTGGAGGGTTGCAACGGTGCCGGTGGATGTGGAACGCGGCGACGAAGCAGGTGAATGGGGGGAAGGGTACATTTCTGTGCGAGCCAAAGGTCCCACGGGAGCGGTGGAACGTTCATACATATTTATGGAGATTTATCGTATGCACGCGAGAGGCTCGCACTTTTTTTTTCTTTTTTTTTTGTCCTGGCGCTCTGCCACCATCACCTGTTTCACCCCATCGGATTTTATTTTCAACCTCCACTGTTCCGCACTCACCCTGTCGCTCCTTCTCTTCGATCGACGCGTCACTCTTTTCGCTCGACTCCTCGCGAGCTACCACTTCGGTGACCTCGACCGTAAATACGTCATTGCCCGTAGCTCTCCGTGTGATGGAATGAATGGAAAAAAAAATCAAGAATGGAATCAACGTCAAATCGCGTTCTCGGTAGAGATAAAATGAAGAATTCGTACGCGTACCACCTTCCGCGTCTAATACAGCATCCGAAAAATGTATTCAGTCCCCCGTCACTGGCCAGTAATACCGGTCACATAAGCTTTTTTTCAATTGTTAATAATAGCCAAGTTGACAATCTTTTTACAGCGTAGTAGGTTAGCATGCGCTAGTCGACATCCCAAAAGTTGTACCTATTTACGATTGCTCGTTGAAACTTCTCTTTACATATCTAGGTGTACTCCCTTAGCTGGCCGGAATTCGCACACTCTGTTCGACCCTGCGCATGATCATAAGATTCCATCGAATATTTTGTTGCGCCCCGTTGGCCGGTTCGATCGAATTTCGCTGGCGGCACGCTAAGCTCCGAGCGACAGCACAGCGAAATCGAGAGCTTTCTCTCTCGTTGGGACGCGACTCGATTCGTCCGGGCGGAAGTGCACGGCGGTGGCTAGCATCATTTCCGGCTACCACTGTTTAGTTTCCGCCGTTTCCGGCGGCTATCTATATCACTGCGTCATCGCGGGCTCGCTGCGAGAGCTGGCCACAGCTAGCGAGTATATACACGGTATATCCGCGAATACGGCTCTCCAGTTAGCGTTGCTCTCCGAAGCGATCTCTCTCTCTCTCTCTGTCTCTCTCAACGAGACCATCCCCCGTTGTTCGGACTTCATCTGCCCGCCGACGAGGTATGCCACTAAATCAACGTAAATGCGCAGTTCCAAGCACGCTACCTTGCAACAGCGCACCTCGTTTGAATTTTCACCTCCGCCCGCTTGCCGCTTTTCTTTCCGGTTATGCCGTTTTCATTTTAATTCTCATCCGCCCGCTGGACCACATCTACGATATAGGTTACACGAGTATCGCAGATAGGTGCACAGAACCGGCACAACACCGGTACGGCGGCAGTTCTATTAAAGCGAAAGCATAATTTTCACCCTTCAGCGAGACTTTTGTCTTGTGAATATTACTTTTGGTACTGTTCTGTTGCTGTTTTCTTTTTTGTTTGTCTCCTTTTGTCGCGCAGTACGTTGTTTTCATCGTGCGTCGACTTCGCAGGGATTTCCTTCCAGGTCGTGTCACATCGATTCAAGAAATCTATATAAATGGATCCGGCTGTAAGTAGGGCATCGATCCGAGTAGGTATCTCGATCCGTTACTCCCACAACCAGGCGGCTTGTGCGGCTTTTAATTTGAACCGAGCTACCTCATCATTTCTTGCCTCGATTCGCCGAGGGATGTGGAGTATCGCGCAGGTCGATTTTTTTTTCTTTAGATTTGCTGATTCTATCAGAATTCACTATTCACTTACAGTCGGATTTGTGTCCGTCTCGAATTTTTTCAAGCTTCTTCAACCTGCTTATCCTCCTTGTTGCTCGAAAAAAATGTACTATCAAATAATTCGGGGTGATATGGGCTGATGGGCGTTATGGTCGGCGGTTTTATCAGTATTTTTATTGCGGTTTTTTGCTCTAAAAAAATTGTGGCCACCTCACCGGGAGTTGACCCAAAAATATGTTAAGGGCAAGCAGTGATTCTTGGTGTAACTACACCTAGCTGTATGATTTTTTTGTATGGTAGACATCCGGGAGTTCATTGACCCGGAGTATTCAAGCGGTAATACATACACGTATATATATGTATATATGTGTGTGTGTGTGCGTGTGTGTGTGTGTGTGTGTGTGTGTGTGTGTGTGTGTGCGCGCGCGTGTGTGTGTGTGTGCGTGTGTATATATATATATATATATATACACATTCACACACGAACTATAGACGCGAAAGCCACCCTCTCGAAATCCTGTTTCGCGCGATATGAAAGGCATGAGTGAGTCGAATCGAGATTCCTCTCTGCACTGGCCATCATCGCACAACGAGCATGCGACGAAATAACGCGCGCGCGATACCCAACGAGTTTGCCGAATAGCGAGCGAGGGAGAGACAACGAGTGAAAGGCTGATTATCCGCCGGAGCCGCTTAATGGTGAACCGTGGCGAGAGCATTTGAGCGTTTAATGACAGCGAGCCAGGCAGCTTCGCGGACGATGAGTCCCGCTGCCTCGGATCGATGGAAGTATCCGTTTTGGAAATTTCTTTCTTGTTTTTTTTTTTTTTTTCGAGCGCAGGAAGTCGGAGAGGTAGAGATAGGTACGCGTTATTGCGATTTCTGAGGGAACAGATGGGCGAGTGCGAGGAGGACCCGCAAGCTCACGGAGGCGTTTGCCGTAACTGCGTTGATGAACGCGCTTTAACGTGAGACCAAGGGAATGAGGGAATTTGAAATAATAATAATAATAATAATAGTAATAATGACTATGCGGCCAGTCGTTAAGAGAGTCGTTCTCGTTCGCTCCCGCTCGTACACGCAGGGATTACACAAAAATTGTTATTATTCTTCTTCATATTTCCACGTAACAATTTGAGATTGTATTGTCGGGTCCTGGGTTATTTGCTGCTGGATGAACGTACCACGGAAAATAACTTGAATCGCTCGTCATAAAAGTGAGGGCTCCGATGAGTCACAAAAATTGCTATCATTCCTCGAAGAGGTCAATGTAACTTCGTTAAAATGTAGGCTTCACTCTGTAATACATAAGAGATCTACTTGTAGTAGATCTCTTATGTCAATGGTAAATGAGAAAATCGGTTGACCGCATTGAAATGGAGTTATAGATTTTTCAAAATAGCATCCTGTATGCTGACAGGCACGCAAATATACGTACCAACCCTGGCGTTTGTAAGGCAACGTAGCTTTGGGCGGTCCCTTGACGTCACCAGAGACTCGGCAGCGCGAAAGTAACGAAAGACACTCGGTGGAATAAGAAGAGAAACGAGATCCTGAGAGAGATGAACATGAGACGAAACCGGATTCGTCCTTGGAGAGAGTTTGGAGTCCGGCTAAAAGCCGGAACGCGGCGTATCGGAGATTATAATGATTCAAACAAACCAACTGGTGACCAGGATCGGGGTCCTCAGGACCGTGTGTGCAACGCTTCGTCGCTGTCCAAGACTCGATCCAAGTCTGGTGTATCTACGGGTACCGCGTGGCTTTGTGGGTCCCTCGTTGCGGTGCCTCGGCATCGGATCGGGGGCCCTCGAGCGGGCCTAACGCCGCGATATATCACGCAAAGGCAACAAATCTCCGACGGCAGTGAACACCGAGCTCGAGAGGCAAGTTTCGGATCCTGTTGGTCCTCCGGGTGAAGGGCGCACCGCAGGCGCGCACGAGGTACCCTGCCTGCCGCAGGGCTACAGGATGGATACTCAGGGAGCTACGGGACGTCGTGCGACGTTCCTTTGTCGTTAGTTCGGACCGCTGCGACTCAGCAAGGCCCAACTTCCTCGGGCCACTGTATTTACAGAGCATTGGGCTACTCTTCGTGAGGCCAGAGAACCTGTTTTTTCTTTGTGCACGCGTTCCTGTTTAGCGTATGGTGTACGGCTTAGCTACAGATGACATCTGTGCAGATTGTGCACACGTTGAGGTCGCGGAGGTTTTGGAACTATGTGTCGATTGTTAAAGCAGCTTTAGAGGAGAAAAAAATGCTGTGCGAAGACGGAAGGATATAAGCCGGCCGGGTGAAAAGGAATTGCGAATGACCGGTGAATGCAGATCAAGAAAAAAGAAAAAATATGCGACAAGATAGAAAGAGTTATCGTTTCAAGATCTCCCGACTATGATTTTCAGTTCCATTGAACGGAAGACATGAAAAAAAATAATGTCCGTCTTCAAAGGTCTTCCTCTCGTTTTCTGTATCGGCTCACCGGCGACTACAAATAGCATGTCAGTTGAATCATAATAGAGACCCAAGATATCCTTAGTGGATAATCTGCGAGAGAAAAGATACCAGCTCGAAGCTCGGCGGACTAGGAACTATACTTTCAGATTCGCTGTCAATCTGTCGGTCTGCTAAGGTGCGGTCTCTGACGAAGCAGTGATCAGCGAAGGCTGGACGCCACTGGCAGTTATCTCAACGTCTATCAATAAATGCGGTCAAAGACCGCGTGACTGTGTCAATCGAAAATATAAATCTTAACAACGAGATAGTTAAGTATAATTTTCATCAAGTATTAATGCGGTAAATAGTATCTCTGTGAGGGAGCTGCTGCAATCTTTGGTCATTGCTCAAATTTGCAATCAATTTCGAAAACCACGGGCCTAATAATTTGCGATGGTCAACGTTTCGGGTATGACATGCTTGGGTCACAACAGCACGATTCGAAATAAATTTCATTCGAATGAACTTCTCCGGCGCGGGATTCTAAAAGCGGTGCTCTATGCTACCGACGGCGGTCTCACTCCTAGTCCGAGACATCGAAGAGACTGCGACGATCTTTTTACCAACGAGTCTGGCTATATTAATGGCCCACAACACATTTGAGAGCCGATGGACTCACGAGAGTTCCCATATTTAACTCTAAACTTCATACACATTCAAGCAATTCATTATTAGTGTGATGAATTAGGCCAAAACGGAGTGTGGCCTCGTTCGATATTTAGGAACGTTATACATGATACCTTCCTCGTCTCGCACTCCTCTATTTGAACTGCATCAACATCGAAACCTCCGTCTTAGCATGTGTGGTCGATGTTACTGTATCGAACGATCGGATGAGCGGTGAGCGGGTATCCTGAAACTGGATTCGTCGATTGTGTGCGATTAGCAGTACACGTGACTCTCCTGTGACCCGAGAGCAGTTGTCCAGTGGGAAAGTGAACACCAAAGCGGAGCTTCCCGAATCGATTGGGACGTTCACATAATTCGTAGTCAGAACTGAGCTTGCAACGAGCAACCCGTTGGAATTGTTGATGCGCCGGCATTAGTTAAGATAGAGAAACGCCGTGAACAGTCGGCTCCGAATTTCTGTTTGGTAATCGGTAAGTGGAAGCTTCAAGCTTGAAATAGTTTCCAACACCAAAGTGCATTCTGGCACGCGTATATCGATTATATTGTAACGAGCTATGCGAATCCTTGAAGCTTATGTCCTGAACTGGGATGGTCTATCAGTTTCGTTCGTGCCCCATTTGGTCATCTCGCGTATACAAGTCGCTTCCGGGCATCCAAAAGCAATATCGTTTGAATGTCAACATATTCCACGGTTATAGTGAAAAAAACAAGTACTTTCGTTTTGCTCCCACCGATAGAGACAAAATACATTGTGAAAGGACACCGATCGATGGAGTTGTCGAGTGTACACGAAAACAAAGCAAAATTGTCTATCGTACAATTTTTCGTCAGTCGCTTCAGCGTCAACATCAAGGATCGTGACGATGAATTATTCATGCCCGATAGATTTTACCTGGGTTTTCAATATTCATCCCATTGCAATAATACTCTCCAGGGGAGACGGATCCACCGGCATCGAAAAACTTTTTTCAACCGGTCTTCCCGGAACACGGGGAAAGGACCTTCTTTTTTGTCTCTTTTGACAAATCAATCACACAATTAGGCTCGTCATTGATATACCCACGAGTCTCGAGGAAGATCGATTCGACGGGAGTACGAGCTTCGTCGTTCGATCACCCATGGTGCAACAGCGTTCGCGCAGCATTATATTTCGGACAGACGCGAGACGAGTTTCTGCTCCGTCTTTGAGAGTCAACCAGAACCGGAGGGTATTCAGCTGCTTGTGTGTGTTCTTATTTCGTAAAGTCTCATTCGATCCTTCTTGTGTACAAGCGAAACGTCCGTTTGTTCGTCCCCACTTTGATGTATCCCTTGCACTCTCTCTTTCTTTCACCTTCGACAAAAAACCCCGGCTTGCATCTTCCGAGATTCGACTCAATTAAGTAAGAGCTTCCCCCCGAGTCTTGACAAGGTACGACATCATTGTTCTTTTATGGTGGCAGGGGGGAGCTAAATAAGTTAGTCCGCCACAGCGTATCGGGTGGTGAGCAGAGCTCTCGAGAGAAAGGATGAAGACAGCTTCGGTTAAAGGAATAAAAAGCAAAATACAAAGAAAAAAACGATACCAGTGTCCCTGGGTACTTGGACCGACGGAAACCGGGATTTGCCAACTGTTGGAGGACCCCGTGCTGAAAGAGAAAGGGGGAAAAGACATCTTGTCAGTCACTCACCGCAACAACGGGAAGAGCGTACGAGCTGCGAAGCATCGAAGCCAGTTTCTCCACCTAGATCAGCAATCGACTCATCCTGTCGACTTTGTTCTCAACTTATGATAACAAGAATGTTCACGAACGGAGATCTGGGAAGATTTTTATCCCGGAGCTATTCTCATGTTCAGCTTCATTATTCGAATCCTTTTAAAACAAACCTTATCGCCAATTTATCGAACAAACGAACACAAATGAAGGGAGCGTCACCCTGAGTAGTATTAACGAAGAGAGATGCGAGGTATCAGCGGTAACTATTAAGTTACCGTCAATACCTCGCATCTCTCTTGGCCAATCACTGATCTCGAATTCTCTGTGGCCTGTTGATCGTCGGTTTCCGGTGGGCAATAGTACCGAGCATAAAATAACTGGCAGGCTACCGTGCCAAAAGGATCCTTTACGAACTACCTTACGTTTAATAAATACATTAATCTACGTTCCCGATCTCGATGCCAACGGGTCTGTGTCCTCCTTCTCGTTCTCCGTCGCTTCTCCTTTTCTCGCTATATGGTCGCCGCGATCCTCTGTTCTGTCCCGGTTACCGCCATGCCAAAAGAACGACTGCCAAGGAGTGACCAAGGGACAGACCGAAGGAAAGAGAGTGCATACGGAATGTTGTAGCGTGAGTGAAGAGAAAGAAATAAAAGGAGTGAAGTCGTATATAGTAACAGTATACAGGTTCGAGTCCTGCATAAGTTGACAGCTCGGGACCGAGACCCTTCTTTGATAATGTTACTCTACTGCACCGTAATGACGTTCTAAGAAATAAAAGTATCTGAGAAACGTATCGGCAGGAATCCATTAGTGGAAAGTCTTGGATTTTTACAACAAAAGGATCGATTTTCGCTGACTCGTTCTAGGAAAAATTTGACGGTCCGCAGAGAAAAAAAAATAGGAAACCCATGTTTATTTTTTATGCCCGGAGTACACGGCACAGGGAGATACAGTAACGTCTTTGAGATAGCTACACAAAGTCTCTATAAAGCAGTTCGTTTCTTCCGCAACTCGTTTCTTCACTCTGGCAACAACCTCACAACGGGTACGAAGCACCTACGTGTAGCGAGTACACTCTGTAGACCTGAGGAAATCGTCATTTGGATATAGTTATATAGATATATACGAATACACATGTATGTATATCCGAGTCCAAACGAAAAGGCATTCGCAACCTTTACACGCGGTCCGCACAGCACAAGTAGAGAAGGCAGGGAAGAAGAAGCAGAAGGAGAAAAGAAGGATAAGAGCATGCGGGGGACCACCACTCGTGGACTCTCCGCGGGGAATCCACTTTAACTTTTTAACGAGGATTTGAAGAAGCCGCGTGCCATGACTTGAAGAGTCCACCGCGATGCGCGTCGGTGGAAAGGAGACGTGTCTATATATGTATGTATGTATATATATATATATATATATGCATATGCACAAGAAATGAAAAGCAAGCTAGAGCGTACTAAGCGTACCGAAGCTGAGGGAGACCGATCCCAAGAGTAACCAGAGCGTGCGCAAGAGATCGAGAATGAAACGCAGAAGGAATAGGAACATCGCGAATAGAAGGCAGGCACAGGAAAGAGGACGGTCTGGCGGTGTAGTCAGGTCTTTTCATTAGGGCAAAGGGGCTGGTGGAGAGAGAAGTAGAGCTAGATTTTCGCGGCGGCCGGGGAATGAGGGAGCTCAAAAGCGCCGCTCGATATGCTCATGGGGCCGAAAGAGTGTGGATGGGATCAGAAAAGGGAATATGATTATGTAGGGCCGATGCGGTCTTTTCGCAATGTCGAAACACGAGTAACTGAGGCTGCATCAGAATAAGTGCCGATCCTGATTATACGGATTTGACGAATTGGAGCCGGGCCCTGCATAGAAGTAGGAGCTTGATGTCTAGCGCGTCTGTTCTCATGTTAATGAAATGTCAATATTATACGGATCAATACGACCATACAAACCATTATGTACTACGCGGACTCTCTTATAGGATTTATTGATATTTTATGTCACGATTCTTGAAATTGACAAAGTTAGGTGACCAGGCAACATAGGGGATCACCGCTAGGGAAAAATGATTCCGTTACCACATCCTGTGGAGCGATGAAGAGTGAAGGGAGCGCGTACCGCATCTGGCGAACGATCTAAGATCGACGAGGGTCAAATGTCTTGGAGTCACGCAATACGAACACCGCGCTTATCTCCGTATTTAATCGCCCGTTTCATCACTATAATTACAGCACGATAAGGGTCACAAGCCGATCTCGGTGGCTTGCAAGCTGCTATAGGTACCGTCAATTTATTCTCCGACTGCCGATGCACAGGCGGTTGTTCAAAAATAGCAAATTAATTCGTTCGTTATTGTTGGCATCAGAAGCATCGAGACTGGGGCTTGGACTGTTGGTATTTCGACGACGGCCGACTGTCGAGTTAGATATTATCAATTCTCCTTTTCAGTTCTCACAGTGCCATGTATAACAAGTATACCACGGGGAAGTATTCGGAACAAAGCGACGGGCTTACCGAGTCGGAAGCATATAGCTTACTGTTAATCTGTACAATGGGTTGGATAGCCGCTTTTCTCCAACTACACGCGAATGACAGACAGGCTGAAAGAATTTAACCGAGCGTAAAAACAGTCAACAAGAACAGGAGCGACAATGGCAAGGGTGGATCATCTCCATGTCAACATCACGAGCCATTTTTTTCGGCTATATTTCTTCAAGAACCGTATTATTCTATCCGATACCAAGCTCGCCCGTGTGAATAGCGAATTCGTTACCGAAAAATCGCTAGAATGTGCTCAACGCTTCCATCGGACTAGCAGTATTAGGCATTAAGTCCTGGTGCTAGACGTGGAAGTTCCTACCGCAGAGCCATAATCAACCTTCGGTCGGCGTAATTCCAACAACATAATACTGCGGTAGCTAGATCTACTCTCTGAGCAAGATTGGCGTTACCGGGAGAGCAAACAGCATGGTCACCGCTTTGACGGTATATAGGAGAAGTACACTGAATGCCTGATCCCTGCGTTACTGATCGGCTTAAGCCAATG
Organism: Amblyteles armatorius; assembly: GCA_933228735.2. Lineage (NCBI taxonomy): Eukaryota > Metazoa > Arthropoda > Insecta > Hymenoptera > Ichneumonidae > Amblyteles > Amblyteles armatorius. The sequence goes on along the minus strand of OW121689.1, from coordinate 286,961 downwards.
CTCGTCTCATTAAGCTCCGGTGCTCTGCAGCTACGGGTCGTCGCGCATACAATTGCCCCTGCATGACCCTTCCTATCTCGATCTCTGTGCTAACCGGAGCTGATCATTTCGCACCGATGAGTAGAGCAGTACCTCTCAACAGGGTAGCTCATCGGAGAGCAGTGTCTGGTACTTATATGTGTAGAGTATCGTCATCTATTACAGATGACGATAATACATACAATCGTCAATTTACGTTCATTATTGCATTCACGAATTCGTTTTCCCGTTGGTAAAAAAAAAACGCATTTCCTGTACATACATAAGCGTTCATACATCGCTTAAATATGCAAGCGAGCCGAAAGTCTTGTTTTTTTTTCTTGCCAATGCGAAGTTTACGTACCAGAACTTATTCTTTAACCGGTATATGCACGTCCGCACACAGGCGGTATGAAACTGGATCGCCGTACACGAGCTCGGACAGATCCTAATCCCTCTGCCCTATTCGTTGTATCCCGCTGTCGAGCGAGAATGACGAATGCGTCTGGGCTACCAGGGTCTGACTCTCTCCGGTTACGGGGAATGTTTTTTCGTACCAACACTTTGAGAGCACGCTTCCACACGCTATTATTCGTTCGTGTATGGAAATGGTATCGCATGGGCAACGGTGAAAAGCAAAGTCTATAGCAATTTTATAACAGCTATTATATAACTCAGATGTTTTTCCCCAACATTATTCCAATGTTCTTCCACCATTAGTCTTTAGCCATAGTAGAATGGGTCTTTTCCCATTTCACATTGTACTAATGAGAATATAGGCCGATGGATTACTTCAACCTCTCAAACATGCGGAAAATATTTCAGCAAATCATACTAGACCATCTAACGAAATTGGCAGAACGACCCTTTTCGGCATATCGTCGGGGTGTTGATAGAGTTAAGCCCTCGCGGTTCGCGGGTAATCGGCAAGGTTTCCGGATGCTGTATGCGCTGCCCTTGCGGATCCTCTCCGGAAAATGGTGGAGGATTGAGTACGAAACTCGACGACTCAGCAGGCACTTCCTGCTTGCAGACGGGGAGAGTCTGCGGGGCTTGCTTGCTTCGTCCCGCTCATCGCACTAACGCTTATCTCCCATTGCATAGCAATTTTTCAGCTCTTCCACTGGCCCGCCTGATTTTCTCGCTAACGGAGTGGAGTGCTGAGTATACCTAACAAGCAGATGCGAGAATTCGTTCCTGAGGAAGCTTCCATGGACCGGCTAGTACGGAGCTCTCTGGTTTTCTCGATTTCGCGGCCACGGGATAATTGGAACGCTTGGGAAGAACGATTTGAGCTGCACTCGGCTCGCCTTTTCACCTGATTAAATAGCTTCGTTTGCCCTCCCTATTTGGTGGGAACAGAGGGATCTGAACAATGCGTATATTCCACCTTCGGCCAATTACCAAGAAACAATAGGTACTCTGTATCTCATCAGAAAAATACAGATGGATGAGGAAAGAGGAAGGGATAACGAATCGTTGCGAATCTTTGGCAAAAACAGCACATTCTGCACATTCAACAAAAATTCGAGTGGAACAAGATGATCGTGGCCGAAACATTGATGTACTTATGAGTTATCATCGAGAAGAAGAAATCTCGCTGCAACTATTGTCTCACTCGTTTCCGGGCTTCTTTATTCTGTCTGCTACTTTGTACGCGAGATTCTTGGAGTCCATCATCGGCTGCGGAAAAGTGCCGCCTCAGACCTAATTCGTCGTCAACACGGACGCCTCGTGGCACAAGGCTTTTATCGCCCCATTGTAATCTCCCGCAGGAGTGTTCCTAATGCGCCGGACTCGTGAGACTCGTGCTCGTAAACCGCCGGCAACTACGAGACCCTGAGATCTCCTAAGGGTCGAATTCACAAGAACGAGCGCGTGACGAGACTGGCTTGGACGGTTCTCTCTCTCTTTTTTTTTTTTTTTTCTTTTCCGACGATTATCTTGATACTTCCAGTTGACCGGTCGTTTTATTACTCGTCACACTTACCCCTCCTTTTTCATATATATTTGAGTCCCAATCATTGAGGCTGTTTCTGCCAACGCGCGGGGGCGATACAATGCCTCGTAACACAGTAACTCGAAACCACCGGTTTCAATCCCTAATACATTGCAGCGCATCGACGAATCGAGTGATGGAATTAAATGGATTTCACGCTGCAGAGAAAGCATGAGCGAGACTACAAAAATTGAAATCTTAACGCGTCCGAGCTGAGCGACGATGGCAGAAAACGTTCGAGTTTGCCAGCACACTCACGGTCACATCCGGTTTCCTGGTCGGTACGACGTGTGCGCTGGACCTTCGCGGAGGTCGAAGCAGTCGAGCGGGCCATAAGGTCGACGGGCAGGCAGACGGAAAGAACGCGAAAAGAGATGGTTGAAAGAGCATGACGAAGAAGAAGACAGAGCGAGAGGAAGAGGCGAAGGCAGAAACCAACAGTGCACGGATGGTAAGAGTAACGAATGACGCCCGAGAAAGCTGTAACTCCCGTTGCCGATGGGCACTCCCACGTCTTTGCGGCCGTGGGTTCCTCTCTTTTTCTTATCCTCCGCTTTCTCTTGGTCTTCGTTCACGATCTAGATCCAACGTCGGCTTTAGTCTCGTCGATTACGGAAGGAGAAAACCTTGAGCAATATATGCAACTTCCGATTCCGAGCCGACCGCTCAGAATCGGAATTTTCAGACTCCCCCATATCGCCCTGGGCCACCGTTCTGCCGTCGGTTTCCCGTATACGCGTTATGACGAGATTGCGAAAAAAAAAAAAAAAAAAACAAACACCAGTCGGCTACGGCAGATCGAGAAACGCATTTGAACAGGCACGCGCGATGGACGCGGGATTCACGTTTGGTCGCGGGTCAAAGCTGATTTCATTAGACCGATTGCCGGCTAATTTAGATGAAAATTACCAAAGGGACGGTTGACGTGACTGGAGGGGACGTAGCGTATATATACGCGAGCCCTCTATTTCATACCTAATGGAATCCTTTGTATTACGGTCAGCCTAGAGTACATGGCTGTGCTTTGTGATATTATTGTGTTTTTCGACTGTGTATTGAGAAGGACGTCACCGGAAGGGACGTTTTTCCGTATAACATAACTTCCTATTGAAAACTGAGATTTGTAAACCGAAAGTGACTCGACAGAATTTATAAAAAAAATGTTCTCTAGAATGTATCGCGAATGCAACCAGTGACCGAAACATGAACATTAAAGAACACATGAATGGGGGTAGAACGTGAGTGATACGTCTCAAATGTATTTGGAATTGATCTCGAACATAGCCAGCAATAGTAGTAACGACGTAGCAGCATTAGCTCAGTGCTCGGAAGATTGTCAGCTTCGCTCTAGCTATCTATGCAGGCCGAAGAAGGACCGATAGGGTGTTTCGGTGTACGACAGTCGGTATGGATGTGCCAGCGCTGTGCTGTTTTTCCAGCTACAGCAGAATCCCACCTGGGATATGTCTCGTAGGCAGCAAGCTGTATTGCGTGGGATCCACGTAATAAACGTTGGTATACAGTATACCAACAACAGATACCGGTACAGAGAGTGTAGTAGTTGTCTCTGTTGTTCGCCCTTCCCTTTCGCCCTCGCTCTTAGTACTGGAAACGTTCGAATAGAACGGACCAGACGAGGTCAGAGCAAAGAAGAAGGCGAGAGAGTTCCAGAGACGTTTTATCCGCATGAACCCGGAACCCCTGGGTCACTCTCGCTCTCTCCGCTCGTCCTCAAGTCTCCGGTGCATTTCTTTGTCTTCGTTACTCATTCGCCGTGTGCGGCTTGTACCGCGAAAAATGCCGCCAGAGAAGAGCCTCCCGGTCGGGTCGCTCAGCTTGCATTCTACACAATGTCGCCGCCACGACAGGTCGACCGTATGAAAATGAACGAATGAAGAGAGAGAACTACGCGTGTTTGTGTAATAGTCACAGGACTTCAACGTGCTATTATCGACCGAAACGGGAAGCAGAACTGGGGACGACAGGCAAATGAAGTCCTCGAGAATAACAAATAACTCTCTCTCGCTTATCAATCCGGCTTGGGAATGCAAAGTCGAGCCGTGAGGTGGCGAAATCCAAGCTGTTTGGACCTAAAGGGTGCACGAAAGAAACGGTAGAAGTGAACAAATATACGCTGAAAGGCCGCATCCGGCAGATCGGCATGCAATAGTTCCCTTTACTGGAGCCAATGATGCTCGCGCGCCAAAGTCTCTACATACATGGACAGCGGTAAACTTGTTCTCGAAGGGATGATACACGGATGTACTTCCTACACGTAATGCAGCCGATGTCAGCGTCAAGTACTTGGTACGGCTTTTCAAATGTTTGAAATGTTTGCAATGTCTTGCGCTGAACAGTGTATCCAACAGCAGTTTTGTCCCAATCATGCAGAAAATTGCATTTTTTTTTTTTTTCAAATTCATGTCCCTCATCAATACGATAGCACTCTCATCGGTCGAATGAAACGACAAAAATATCCTTGTATATCACAATAGATTTCTTTCTCTATAAGATACCGCTCGATATAGGCAGCCTGCACCCAAGCCATCTTGGAGCTTATATCGAGATATAGATCTTGGAACGTAGTGCAATGTCCATCGAGAGTCGATAATCCTCCACTCCCAGAGATATAGATATAAAATATAATACATACATATTTCGGTATGTACGTGGCGCATATAGTACAGATAGATACGAAACGCTTCCATGGGCGAATGGAAGGAGGAAATGGTTAAGGACCTGAGGGAGATAAATCTACCGGTGGCGTCGAGGTCTGAGATGATGCACGGCGACTCGTGCAAGCTCGATTAGGCTCGAGAGGCTCTCGAAGGGACTACAACCGAGTGACTGCCCGATCGAGACTACACTACATATACCACCATGCGCTATACATGCTATGGAGCGAACGATGCTATAGAGTCGGTGCAAGATATCCCGATACGATATTGTCGAGCTCGCGAAACGGGTATAGTGGTGTCTCTATTTGTACGGTGATCTTCGATAAAAGAAACTATTAAATAAAGAGTCGCTTTTTCAGCTATCCGATTCGGACTACACGTCGGTAAAAATTGTGAATATCCATATCGGTCCATTACCATATCCATATCCATATGGTGAATATCTATATCGGCCCGTATGCCCGGGTGCTAATCGAACCAGGCTGCATTCACCATTTTCACCTTACTTGTTTGAACTGTGAACAATACGTACACATGGCGAATCTCTTCAGCACACGCATATAAAATTCTCCGAAGTTTGTTTATTTTTTATTTTTTTTTGCTTCCTCATAGAAAAAGCTTTGTGATGGTAAAAAAAAAAGTTGATAATTGAAATTTTCATGTCGCTTTCTCATAAAAGCTGAAAATTGAATTTTCATATCGCGTCTTCATAAAAGTTGAAAATTGAAATTTTTATATCGCTTTCTCATCGAAGTTGAAATTTTCATATCGAATTTTTTTTGAGAAAATACCATTTTTGTCGAAAAATTGTAAGGGTTACCCCTTCTCATTTTTCCACTTTCAAAATGACTAAATTTTTTTTTTCGAGATATCGTTTTTTTATCACCTCCATTGGCTTCAAGTGACCCATTTCCGACTCAAAACACTGGCGACTTGTATTTTTTTCGGAATTTTAAAAATTCACCATTTCCAGCATAGGGAATCCTATGTTAAATTTTGCGAAACGGCACTTTTTTTCAAAAAATTTCGAGATATCGAATTGAAACCTTCGCCATTGTTATCAAGTGGCATATTTACCAACCGATTTCATTAACGAAAAAATTCTAAAAAATTTATTTTCAAAAATACAATTTTCGTCGAAAAATTGTAAGGGTAAATTTTGCGAAACGGTACTTTTTCAAAGGGTCTTACGGCTCTAAACGGGTTTGTTCGCTCGCATAGAGATGTGTGCTGGCCGGTAGCCTGCCGAGAAAATTCGGTACTATGCAGTACCGAAGAGTTTTCCCCAAAGCTGAATCTTTAAATGTATTTTTAAAGGGTCTTACGGCCTTCTCATAATGTTCCTTTATTCGCCAAGCTTCCTCTGTGAGGAAGCCAACTACACAAAAAATGCTTCCTCAGAGGAGAAGCTTTGCGAATAAAGGAACATTATGAGAAGGCCACATGAAACTTTTTTTTTTACGGGACGAATAAAATTGATGCAGTTGTACGAGTCTTTCCCTCAACCACTTCCGTATAAACAAATTGAAACGGCGAGCTCCAGGGACGCTCGAGTTCGTTGGTGGCAAGGGGGGTGACAGGAGTCTCGACCGGGTACGCCCGATCGACGGGACCGAAAATAAACGACGTACATAGAAGAAGAGTGCCGTAGTGGCTGCGGCCTCCGACTATGGCCATACGGTGTATATATCTCGGCGACGAGTGCGGTTGTCGACGTACACCTATAGAAAGAAGGCGCGCACGTATACGGTATACGGTCTTCCTTTCTGTTTCCTCCTTGAGAAGTAAGAACACGGAGACGAGAGGCCGGCCGGGGGTTGAGGGTGAAGTAGACGGGAAAAGCGAGCGTCGGAAACGAAATCGCCCTCTTCTAGAAAACGAGGTAGAGGAGCGCGCGCGAGCGAGTGAGCGAGCGAGTAGAGTAGAGTAGAGTAGAGGCGGAAAGGAACGATGAAAGAGGAGAAGAGAATAGGAAAAGGAAGACCCCCGGAATACGGCGGAGGATAAAACAATTCCGCAGTCGAGCGGCGGAGCATCCGACTATCGCGCTGGGTAGGTACCACTTTCAAGACTCAAACCCCCCACGGTTCAGCAAACCGCCCACTCCTCGAGACCCCTTTTCTCCATTCTCTCTTGTGTCCTCCACCCGCGTTAGCCCAATCTTTCCCCGCGTCCTCACAGCCCGCGCATCCCCTCGTGTGAAAAGGTGGACGGTTATCGTCGTCGCGACGGCGATTCGCGGAGAGATCGACTTATCCCTCTGTACCTCGCTTTCTCACTCTCCAAAGGAGTTTCCACACTTTTCTCACTCCGAGAACGATTTTTCGAGTTGAGAAGACGAATAGAAAGTGGGAAGGTTTTGACGACAGTGAGAAGCAGAGTTCGAATATCGGCCCGGAACGATATATTTCGTGCAAGATGCGTAACCACCATCGGTAGAGGGACCTAGAACTGGAAGATACGATTTTTTTTTTTATGATTCATCATTGAACGAGGTAGATAGTAAGATTTTAGCAATCTAACATTTTTTTGACTCGACGATGAATCTTTGCCCCTCCATACGCTATGAAGTCCTTGTTATTACTGGTGAACTGATTTTTCTTGGAAGCCTTGCAGCTATAGAGCTTAAATATATATATTTTTTTTCATTTTAACTCATTTTTCAACGCGCAGATAAAAAGTATTGAGTACACAGTCATACAAATTGCACAAACTGATTGGAAATGCAGAGAACATCGCGTACAGAAAAGATACTCGAGTCGCAGAGTTGACATGAACGATATAGAAAATGTCTTTTATCGGAATAACGAGAAACGCCGAAGGAAAGGAAGAAAGAGTGACAGAGAGAGAGAGAGAGAGAGAGAGAGAGAGAGAGAGAGAGAGAGAGAGAGAGAGAGAGAGAGAGAGAGAGAGAGAGAGAGAGAGAGAGAGAGAGACGAGGAACACAGATATCGAATAAATTAGGGTCAGAGCGATTAAAGAGATGTGCCGTGATTTTTATTTTGCCTCGCAATTAGTTTCTCGTCGCGACACATCGCTTCCTTTTTGGGGCACAAGTCCGTGGGTGTATGCATAAATTAAAACGAAATCTTTAAAAGAACGACTATACTTCGCGCTATCGTCGGTTAATTGCAGAAAAGCTTTTAATGCCGATGACTGTTCCTTCAAACAACCTGCTTTTCGTCACCCGCGGCAGCCTATCCAGTCGAAGCAAACGATTTTTTTTTTTTTTTTTTAGTGTAGGCATGATATACGTCACTGTAGGATTCTGCACATCATAGTACCGACAAATAACCAATGGACCAACAAACAGCGCCAATCTTCTTCGTGAGACCTAGCATACGCGGACTATAGCGAATCGCCCTCGCATCACGCTCGGACCATCTTTCAAGCGAGCCCTTTCCTTTCGTTCGGTTCACGGCGAGGGGTTTCAGGTTTTTCTTTCTCATCCCTTCCGTCAATCTTCCCCTGCGTGCGACTATTCGGTTCGCCAATCGCTCCTATCTCAAAGAAATAGGATGAGCCCAAGGGGTCTCTGTCTCTCTTTCCATGGAGCTAGAAACAACTTTCATCTCCTGTATCAATTAGATTAGAATTAGGTTGAACCTTCTCAGGTCTGTTCGGTTATTCATAATTCCCTCCCCCGCCTTGACTCAAACCCACTGGCATGCCGTAACTGCAGTTTTTACCCAAGCCGACAGCAACCGAGGAGCTCCGGTAAGTAACATGACGAGCGTGTCTGACCAACGGTGCCTCTACTACTGACACCTACTACGAAGAAGCCACTGCAAGACGAGTGAAACGAAGCAGTAGAGATGGGCTCTGACCACTGGGCGGCAGGTTTGTAGCCAGCCACTTTCGTAACTCCCTCCTCCGTAGTGGATCCTTGAAACACGCAGTTGTACGGTGTAGTCACCTGTGTGTAGAGTATATCGTATATATCCGCGCATACACTAAACTCCGTAGTGGTAGACACCAGACACAAGGAGTAAGCGTGAGATAAAGCTGCTGCCTCGACCGTATCGCTCGATATATCGCGGGAAGTACCCGTCTGCCAGGAGCTACTACCACCTCGGCAAGCGTATCGGAAGACGCTCGGGGGATAGAGAGTTGCGACGTAAGCGTTCGTTTCTTCCTCGACAGTCTTCCTCTCTACATCCGTTCCACCCTGTATACGTTGCATATGCATTTGCATCTCACCCTCCTCGACCGTGCACCGTAACCCACTTACGTTTCGCGTTCGATTCATACCCCCCAACAAACTCTAACAGATTGGCTTACCGCACATAAAGATTACCCCGTTTACTTCCGACCCGGCACAACTTTGTACATTCCGTGGGATTCCGTCGATACGATATATTACACAAACCGTCCGATAATCCGAGTCTGAAGGTGAATGCCCTATGCAATAATTGCAACTCGATCCCGAGTCTCATTTAATACTTTTCATCTTTTCATCGCATACGAAGTATGTAAAGGGAGAAAGTATCGGAATTCAAAAGAAATGGACTGTTCGATTATTGTTTAGAAACACCTTTTCTGTACCCGAGAATACAAGAGAAAGCATTATTCCATTTCTGTCTGTCGGACCGTCCGTCCACGAATCCCTGAAAAAAATACCCCCGGAAAAGAAGAAGTTAATGAAATCGGTTTTTTCTGGTTATTTCCAGGATCTTGAAAATCTGATTAATCACTTTCATGACATTAAAAGAACGAAAATAAAATTTTCCAGGTTTTTTTTTCTATCGGCCTTTTTGTCAGCCTACCTTTGTTTCAAGATTTTTGAAAAAACCTCAATTTTGTTAACTTCGTCTTTTCCGGGTTTTTTTTCATAATATTTTTTTTCCACCTACCCCGTCCGCCCATTCGTCTGTAAGTCTGGCACTTGATACGCTGGCAAATACCCCGACTGGCAATGTCCCGACGAATAATTTATCGTTAACAAGAATAAAATAACGAGTAGACATCGATATCTTCGTGGGATGAATACCGAATAGCAGAGATCAAAGATTGAGTCCGTCGCGTATGCCTACGTATGTGTATAAACGCATAGCGTCGTAGATATCGGGGGAAAGGGCACGTCTCCCGAGGCTGTCAGAACAAACGCAAGACGAAGACGCGTGTCGCACCTGCGGTAGTATAAACAGACAGATCAGCTGGTGAGAAACTCAACTTCATTGTATACGCTCAACTGTAACACTTGCAGAAACGCATAAATCGCCGACCTGCCCATCTGCATTTTTCATTCTCACGCGACCGAAAGCTCGGTTTTTTTTGTTTTTCTAAAGCGAAGTACTCGCCAAGCTTTTTATATCCCTATGAAGCATCGATGTATAGGAACGGTACACACAGCCCGATTCATTTTATGGACGAATCGGTAATAAAAATCTCGATGATAAAATAGTAACGTGTGGAATGTATGACGCGGTTGCGGAAATGCACCGTCGGCGCGTAGTGCATAAAACTACACAGTAGGTAATCCGAGAGTGTGCGTGGTCATCACCGTCAGCCGACAGCTCGAGGAACACGCGAGCTTCACGCACTTCTCGGCGCGAGGCCAGCATTGTAAAGTAGAAACAGCAACAGCCAGGCAGCGGTTGTCGTGGCGGTAACGCGGCAAAGATACGATCACCCCCATTATCTGTCGCATCATTCATTACACCCGAGGCTCTTGTCGTCTCTCTTATCCTTTACCCCCTTCTCTTCGGTCTTATCTCACGAGTATCTAGCTTTCCTTTATAGCCTTTCGACAGATTTACACCTCCCGCTGCATAGCTCTTTACCACTCGCTCCGTAAACTACCGTCAGCGTGCATTCGTATGCGATCCCATCGCTCCGAGGCATGAGTAACACGCTTTTTCGTAACTACATTTCAACGACGAAAAAGACCGAACAAGCCGGACTATTGCCAACAGCGCAGGTGGCACGGAAAAAAATGTGTTAACGACGATCTTCATAGAGAAGTGCGGGCAAAACGGAAGCGCGGCCATCCAATCCATCGGTTGGACAAAAAAATTAACTTGTTCAGCCGACAAATCAATGACCTGGCAACCAACTCATTTTTTAGCTCAATCGATTACTTCGTTGTCCTTATCAATAAATTGGCCCCGAGGTTTAGTTTTGTCCCGCCCTTCCCGAGTCTCTCTAACATCGCCATTAAAAAATAATCGAATTTGCCGATAACTCTGGAATTTAAGGTTACACGGCACACAGTTAATCTATATTGGGATCGCTATAGATCAGTGGTCCTTCCCCGTGCCAGTAGCTAATAGTCGGCGCATGTACGTTATACAGCCCCGTGGACACCCGAAATTGGGCACGCAAACTGATATAAATCACGCTTACGTCCGCGGCAGCTGGACTGTGTGCAAATTCGTTCGTCAAGCGAGCACGGGAACACTCGTCGAGTCGAACGGAGTTCAGAATCCGGCGGAACTCTGGTTCGCAAGCTCACTAACTGCGAGTTCCTGTGGCAAGTGGAAACTTCACCGACAGTGGCGGCAACCTGAGCTCGCTGTACGTTAACGGGGCTTGCAACCGAGAGGGGTGGCGGGAGGGGGAGGGGGGAGGGTCGCCCGCCAACAGGATTATTGTTGTCGTTCGTTATGCACTTTATAGTGGTACACCTGGTAGCAAAGCCCGGTCCGCCAGGTAAATTTCCTAGGGCCGAGGCCACCGTTTTCTCATTGGCAATAAAGATCGACGATCGTTCTGGGAACCGGCACAGCGCAACAGTGAAAAGTTAAGAACAAAAATTTGCTCGTTTTCGCGTTTTTCTGGATTAACTATCACATCGATAACCGCGTCGCGCTCTCCATCGATCGTTTCGATTTATAGCGTTTTGTTAAAATTTTTCAAAATTTCAATAACTGAAAAGTCTCATACAAATGCCAGACACCGTGCACACGTAAAAAAAATTTACTTGGCGGAGTTTTTGCTTGCACTGTGCACATGCACCGCTATTACTGCTGGCCCGCTGCTGCTGGCGCTCCTGATGGACAGCTTGGTCGGACATTGTACAGGTAGCCCAATATTAATATCACGTCTCGTTGGAACGGATGTGAAAAATTAATCAAAAGTAAACATATACGTTCTACCGGTATAAAGTACATCGTACCGCGCTGACGGTACGTTGCGCCACCGTCCCTACTTCGCCACAGCAGTGGTGTGCCCCGGCCTACCCGAAGCGCTTGCATATACGTACCTAAACGTTGATAACTGTATTTTATAACGTTGCTGCCGGTGACGTTGTGTAAAACATGTTGTCGAGAGTGCGGACGACGGGTGTCCGAGCGCAATGTGTATCCTACGCAATCCGCGTCGCTGACCGACAAAAAGTAGCGATTTCTGTTCGTACCGAAATACAACAAAGAAAAAAAAAAAGATAATTGTCATGACCCGCATCTCTCGACCCTCGGCTGAATAGCGCCGATGTCGGTTATTGAATCACGATGTGAAAATCGAGAGAGCCGTACAAATACGTTACGGGAAATCCGATTTCGTTACTTTGCGGCGCGATCGGTACACAAAATCGTACTGCGGTCTTTGCGGTTCATCCGCGAGTTTTCCGTGCAGAAGTTATATATGTATACATATTCCCGAAAATATTCGGGCGAGACCAGCAGCAGCGAAAGAGCTTACCGAGAAAACGAGAAGAGAGCCGAGAGCGATGGGAAAGAAAGATCCGTATATTGGAGGACCCTCGCTCTGAGATCCTCTCTCTCTCCCGGCGTTCGTTCCCGCTCTCTCTCTCTCTCTCTCTCTCTCTCGAGGTATTAATCTTTTTTCCCTCCAATATCGATACGTTATCCAAACCTCTCAGGGCTTCTGCTTCCTCTCACCCCTTGCCTTGGCTCGCACCTCGCCAACGTTCGATACCTGTATCCCGGACTCGCTCGCACTCGAGATTAGTTTGTGGCGGCGGAATCAACTGCAGTGTACCCCATACAGTGATACGTACATTTCGATGTACACACAACCTTTCGAATTTCCCCTTCCACATAGCTCGCGGCATGCGGGCATATATATATATACATATATATATATATATATACATACATATACAACCGGCTGCACGGTGTATCGCACAATGCGGTTTCTCGCTCGGCAATCCCGAGAAACTGCGTAATACTCTTCGAGCTCCTGATGAAAAATGCCGAAAGGAATAAAAGATAACGGGGAGGGGCTGGAGGAAGGAAATAAAGAAGAATGGGGTACGGGATAAAAATTACGTGACTGGCGTGTATCCCTACATGCGGGGAATAAGAAATTCATCGGCACAAGGAAACATGGAAGGTTTCCTGTGGCCAATGAAACAAATTATTATTCGAATATTACCGTTTGATACATTTTTTTTACCTCAATCGTGTAGAATGCTCGAAGGACGCGCTGAAGGGTCAGCCCCTATTTATTCCCTTGTCTTCTCTGTTCCTCCTCTCGTGAGCGAAGACTGTCAAGGTCTTCTTTGTGACAGCGGTTTGGGAGTGTTTTCACGCGCCGGGTGGAAAATTATTCTTTCACGCCCAGCCGGACACTGACAGTAGAAATTCCTGCGGGTAGCGGACGGCTTTCCCCAAAAAGAGGGCAAACGCGTGCATGCGCGAACGACCCGTGCCGCAGGATAGGAGGGAACAACGGAGCAATGCTGGGGAATGGTGGGCAGGCGATACTTTTCGTTAGCATGGGGATGATCGCGAGAAGATCGAACGAAAATAGCCGGATTGTCCACCGCGCCACCTACTCCCGTTATGCGGATTCCGGAAGAATCTTCGTGGGTAGTAGCATAGCCACGATCTGCCGAGCGACCCGGAAAAGTGAGAGTACAAGGGACGGGGGAGAGAAAAAATCATATCGAAAATTCTCTCGCAAGCCGGAGACTATCGCGTGCTTTTTTCTCTCCCCTCTCGGCTCTCACGGTCCTTTCTTTACTGAGGAGTTTTCTGGTGATTCATGAAAAAAGAGTAACCCTGAATGGAAGGAGGGGTTGGGGGCGGGGGGAAAGGCCTGAGATGAAGGGTCGTTCGGACGTTGTATTGGATCAACCTTTTTGCACTTGAACTTCTTCGTATCTTCCTTATACCTCTAAAAGCCGCCACTGCCACTTCCTTTTTTGCGAGACAGAAACTCCGCGTCTCTCCCATTCTACCTGGGGCTTAGCGTTGTTGCGGTTTCTCCGTAAAAATTTGTAAAAAAAAAAACCTTAAGGTGGTGCTGAGCGCGTGGAGCTATTATCCGCATGGTTTCCTGGGCTCCGACGGACGGACGGACGGACGGGAGGACGGACGGACGCAAGGACGCGGCCTCGCCATCATCGAGCTGCTACCGCTTCCATCGGCCAACGTGCTCTTTCTCGGGATGAGAGCGAGCTGTGGGTATGGTGAAAAACGTGGGTAATCGCCGGTCATTAGTCCTGCGGGTCAGTGATCTCAATGTCCGGCTCGGCCTCCGCACGTACGACTCGTATCCCTCCGTCTCTCTCTCTCTCTCTCTCGCGCTCCTTGTGCCTCGGAGACCGACGCGTCGGAGAATGTTCACGATCACTCGTCACTCTTCTCCGTCTCGAGTGTCATACGTATACCTAGCTGTATTTCTTTCGTACTCTTCGAGAACTTCTTGGGGGAAGAGTAGAAACGTACGTATTTATGATTCTTCTGCAACCCTTGTAAATTATTAAACGTCATCGGAAGGACTTATTCTCGACTGAAATTCCCTTAAAAATGTGTATGAGACGACGCTTGGTGTCCGTATTCTGTGCAATACTGTGAATGTGAGTCCATCGGTGATCGCCATTGGTCCATTCTACCCCAATAATTTTTCATACGCGTCGAAATGTCAATATGACGGAACGATTAAATGCCATATCTGGTGCAATTAACAGCTTAAAGTTCGACTAGTTTTTCCTAGGCCTTTGGCGATCCCTTCGCTGTTTTAACGGAGAGCCAACAGGCGTTACGTCGACGGGCTACGAACCTATACGGGTAAGTTCAGTGGCTGGCTTGGCAGGCGCGTGGTTGAAGTACTCGTCGACGAAGTAGTACGGTCGTTTCTCGGCAGCGAGGGAGAGTTAACGTCACGAGTCTCGCACGGACCCGGACGGGATAATTTCCCGCTCGTGCCATGCCCCGACACGCGATCTCTCGCTGTTTAGAACAACTAACACACGGGGCCCACTTCTATACTTCGGCCGACTGCTTTTAGGGCAGAAGCCCTTTTCCCGCGCGCGCGCGCACACACACACACACACACACGCACACACTCGTCGACTTGCATACTGCGTACGTAGCGGTAAAACCCTCTCCTCACGTTACCGCTCTCCCGATCGCTTTCATATTAACGTGCTAAAAACCCCTCCAGATGCATTGAATGTGCTTTGTACATTTTTTTTCTCGACGGCAAACATCTTTCTGTTGATTTTAGACTTGTTTGTAAGCGAAACATAACAAATTGTTTCATTGATAAAAGAGTAAAATAAAATGATACCTACATCATTTATGTACGCTTTTTAAACGCTTATTTCCTCGTATAGTATAATGTATGTTTAACGGTATCGACTCCGACAATTGGTATAAGATTATGAATAAGAATAATTTCCCATAAGGCCTGGGTCAATGTACCGAGTTATCGATCCCTCGTGTATACTCTTCCTCTACGATAATATTATACCACGGATGTCTCAGTGTAAAAAAAAGAAGAAAAGAAACGGGATGGAGAAAGAGGCTCACGACAGCCGATCGATCGTAGGAGTGCGTAAAGAAGAGATACATATAATTTTATGGACGGTCGCCCGTCGTAGGTGCTGAGCCATTAGCGCGGTATGCGAACGTCACACCCCGTTCGTTCTTTTACTGTTTCTCTATCCCGTCTAGCATATACATCTATATCGCATCCTCCTCCGAGAGTTCTGGTCGATGGGTTCTTGACTCGGTCGTGCGAGACGCAAATTCGAGCACGTCGTCGAGACACAGAATCCCGCCGAGAGCGAGACGAAGGATGATGAGCCCCCAAATCCTTTTTATTGCGAATTCACGAGGATCGAATGGTCGAAGATCCTGGGGGTTAACTTGTTCTCACACCTCGTCACAGATTTCTTACTTTTCCGTGAAAAACCAATCGTGCCATCTTCTCATTCTCGTTAAATTGTTTACTACAAAAATCTGCCCTACAATCGATCCTTGCGATACTTTTGGTAAACCCACATAATAGAGACTGCCACGAGGCTGCAATAAGATCCGATTTTTTTTTCCGTGGACGCTTTTTCCAAATGACAAAACGACCGCTGCAAGCTCTTGCTTTTCGACGTCTTTCGTCAGCCATATACCCCTGCTGTTACAGCCTGCTTGCTCCACAGCTGAGCATGCCTCCTCCAGTTACGATTTTACGAGCGATATGATTTTTCGTACAGTACTGCTGGTGCCATACTGAGCGGGAAGGCGGTCACAGTCGTCGGCATCGATTTCGTATAAAAGCTAAATAATCCGAGACCCTTTCGCCATCTTTTTGTGACGAAAAAAAAAGAAATGGGATGGAGAAGGAGAGAGACAGAGAGAGAGAGAGAGAGAGAGAGAGAGATGAAAAGAGAGGCAGTGCCTGCAATCTAGAGCTGTTGGCATGGCACGTCCGAAGGGGGATGCTGGTCGGCTAGATAGCTCCCGTAAGAACCACTCTGACCTCACGGCCTATTTCACGAGATGGAACGACCCCAGTGACTCTTTCACCGATACTAAACAAAATCCTAACTTTTTCTCTTCTCCGAGATCTTTATCGGTCAAATATTTACAAGTTTTCTTTTTTCCCGAGCGACCGTAATCGTCGCTAATAGTGACTCGAGGATCATAAAGCGGCGTGGTTCGATCACTTCCGGTCGAAACATGAGATTTTCGAACCAACAGTGACGATATTTCATTTATCGTTCGTCATTGCCGAACGATAAATGAAATGTTCAAGCGACGGTCCCGCAGCCGTACCGATGGTTAAATCCCACCTGGAAGGGGGTCGCATCGCTCCCCTCACTCACGTCTTTTGCCCACCCCAAGGAGTAAATAATGTATTCGTGAGACGGATATGCTGTTATCTCGTGAGTTATGACTGCTATTTTTCAAGTACCCGCAAAGAAAACGTTCTCTCGACGTGCCGGTTCAAGGCTGTCCTGCACACGGTGCACACTGTGTAGCGTCATAATACCCGAAGCCGGAGGCATAGTGGTTTTTGTATACTCTGTAGCCTTGCTCTGTATTGCCACACCAGAATGTCGTGTCGCCGAATGTTATGTGCCGGCTTTTCCTTACTCCTGAGCATGCTATACCTACTATTGCACAGTATATATAGCGAGCCCTTATCTTACTACTCGACGGCTACGATTACCGCGCTGGCAGCGAGGATCCACGGTGAGCATGTTTTTCTCCTACCTTTGTCACACCAAACGTACACTGGGAAAATCTTTCTCGTTATCCATGCCTCGCGTGTTTCTTTTAACCCTCTGCTGATTGTATGAGTATTCCACTGCGGTGTTCGAGAAAACTTTCCCAGATCCTCATTATTGTAAGAGGGGGGGAGACGTGCCGAATATTTGCCTGGCAAGACTGACCGAAACAAGACACTTCTCATTGAAGGGCCTCGTTACAGATATTTTCACCGACAAATAAAGTGCCCGTTTCGAAATACCAGATACTCTGAAATATATGTGTCACGATTGGATTTTTCACCGTCATCTCTTCAGTCAAAGCATTCATCTCTCGTCAAAAACCCGCAGTCATTCGACAGATAATTCCACGAGTGACGGTAAAGTTTCTCGGTGGCTCGTCAGAAGCCGGTCCTTGTTTATAGTCTTATATTGGTGATATACGAAGAGCCCGAGCATTCGACGTTCCATTACCGATTCTGGTCGCCCACCCGCTTTCAATCCGTCATGCTCCCTGATTTATTAAACAGCGAACGCGGTTCTCATGAGCGAATCGAACGGAAATATTCTCCTGCCTATTTCCTGTCGCTCTGTCCGACCCGGCATATTTCGAGTATTATACAGATATAGTCATCGAGCATTCGGATTGCCCTTTCCCGCACCGTTTCTCCCCAGCGATTTAACAACGGCGGAGAGAGTCGATGCGTGTGTAGCAGACCGATCGCGTCGCCGCGTAATCGATATAGATAGCGCAGACAAGGGGGCTTCATCGAAATATCGTCGAATGCCGACATCGTCGATTTTGAATTTAAAGGATTACACCTATATAGGATAAACCGGCTAATTAATGGACGATTAAGCAGACGAAAACCCAATGAATGGACTTTTTTTATGCACGTGCTCTTATGGAAAATGTCCATTCATTGGCTGGTTTGCCCTAGGTTAAATGTGATGAGTATGGACCAGTCCCTATATCATTGATTCATGTGCTAATATATTATATATGCTGGTCGAGAGTATCCATTCCTTGAATAATAATGATAATAATAATAAAAATAGAGTTCCCAAGTACGTCAGGCCACATGCCCGTCACAAAGATTCGCGAATCGATGCTCCATAATTCGTTAATAAAATCGGGACTCTCTCTGGGTGTCTCTCATTTTCTATATCGCTGTCCCTTTCGGTGTTTATCGCTGTTAATGATAGTCGTTGATTGACGTGTAAGCTCCGTTCGCGAGCATTACGTTAATTTCGGGCGTGATAGCCAACTCGATTACGTGCGCGCTGTCAGCTGACCATTACCAAATGCGATCCCGTATTAAGTTGATCGCCGAGCGGGTTAAGCAGGACGGAATCGGCGACAGGGGAGAAAAGGGGGAGAGGGGGCTTGAATTGAACTCACCGAATGACAGCTCAAACCCAATTATTGAGAGGCCAGAGTCGCGTCAACCGCCTCGCGCAGGACTGACGCTTCACTAACAATAATAACAACGGCAATTATTGGGTACCAGGCAGCAGCGTGACAGCAATGTTGTGTGTCGGTTTGCGAGCAGTCATGTAGAATATTGCTGAAAGCTTTAGTGCGGCTCGCCTCCACCCTTCTCGCCCACTGTGTGCGCGCTTCTATAATTGTTATTATTCCGTTATTATCTATTGAGATACTCATAGGCGCATACGATCGAATGCGATTCAATGAAATGGTAAATTATTTCTTGATACCTGTCGTCATTATACTTGGGATAATTGATTTGGTCGTTTTTTTATAATCTCCACTAGGAGTTTTCATTGCACAGGAAAGAGCCCTTATCAGTTACCATAGATAATCCCTCCTCTTCCGGATATTCCATTCGAATTCTCGATCGTGGGTCGTCCCCGTCAGATTCGTTAGTCCTCTCGGGGAAGTTTATCCTCGGACGGCTCGTCGACGTGAACCCTGACCTCCTCCGGCTCGTTATTTACGAAGCTCTTTTTATCGAGCGACTCTGCGAGAGGAGGGCGGTGCGACGCGTTGTCTGGTGCGGGCTTAGACGACGGGAATAGAAGTCGGGAGGGTACGGTCCAGCACAGACTCTCTCATTTCGAGAGATAGGATGAGAAAGGGTCGGGGGGAAAAAGAAAACGAGATGAGAATAAGGGCGAGGGCGGCCGAATGGTGGAAATGGGCAAGCCGAATGCTTCGAAATGAGCAGAATAGGTAGGGTTTGCGAGAGAAAGAGAGAGAGAGAGAGAGAGTAAATCTAGATCTACCGTAGATTCGGAGAGTAACTGCGAGGAGGGATGGGAAAGACACAGTTCGGAGGTTCCAAGTTCCACGATGACACAGGCCTCGGTGCGGTATTCGTACCGTGTCTGATTGTCTCCTCTTCTGTAGTGCGCTCTCCGCACAGAGAGTTGAGCGGTTCACAGCGAAGCTGTGCCCTTTGCCGAAGCAAGTTCTCGGTCGTATACACATCCAGGAATGGGATCCACTGGAGAAGGTGGAGGATACGATGGAGGATGCCCGAAGGTTGCGGACCACCCTCCACTTCAGACTCTCTGAGACATGGCGCAAGAGGGCTGGCACTGCGTTCCCAGACTGTCTCGACGGTGACGAGGGAATTTCGCCTAGCCCTGTTATTCTCACTTTGTATTCCGCTCTCACTTGTTCTCTATCTTACTCCACATCCTCTTCTTCCTAGAGAGCGTAGCGTTGATAAATCTATGTAGGTATTTTTATAGCGCGCCACATAGAACACTCGAGCATGTTTCTTTGGCATCGGACCTCTTGCAACGTTTTCATCGTCTGGATTGATGGCAGCAGCAGAAATTCGCGCGATCGTATGTGTCTAGGCTCGTACACGATTTTTTTAATAGTGAGCAACAAAATTTTACGTTCAAAGATTCCATTAACCCTTTGTCCTATACGTACTGTATCCGACGGACACCGCGCGATTAAAAAATCATTTGCCGTTGCTGAAATGTTCGGAACCCGTTCCTCTGAACAACCTAAACAGCGTATGCACAAGACCAACCCTGAATCCAACGTGTCTCACGCGGAAGTATATCCCATTTAGTCTTTCGATGTCTAATGAAGGACTGAAAACGTGTAGAGTCTGGCGAAAGGTCGGCGTGGCCGAGCATTGGCTATTGAGAAATGGGGAAATGGACGACAAGTATAAAGGGCGGGAGTTATAAGAATGAGAGAGGGACCACGGAGAATATAACTGATAATAAAAGCTACGGTCGACGGTATCGCTCCGGAGATCGCCGAGGCATTGTAAGGAGTTGCAAATAAATTCTTAATGATCGCCTCGCCTCTGCGCACAGAGTCGCGGCGACTAATTAAACGAGTCGGAAAAGAGAGAGGGCGGAAGACACCATTCTCCTTCGCTTATTCGCTTCCTCGCTTCCTCGCCCGACCGTATCTTATAGCCTCACGTGGCAACGATCCACCGGCCAATTAGTAATTAATAATGGCAGAGCTCTCGGCGCTCCTCGAGCTGCCTCTTGGGTTTCTCGCCAACGCGCCGCATCTCTGCCAACCAATCGCGCGCACTTCGATTGAATTGATGATGGAAAATTAATCGTTTCGCACCCGCGCCAAAACCCCCTCCCCTTCCCTTTCCTCGGCTGTTCTCCTCTTCATTGACGCATCACTTCCGGACTACGCTATTCAACTGGTACTGATTTCACAGTCGGTTGGGCCGATCCATTCAAAATACAGAAATGTGTATATTTCATTAAATTTGCGTTTTACTCTCGACAACGGACCGCAATTACTTTTCATATTTATCCGGGCAAAAAAAAAAAATGGGTGTAGTTAGAGGCATGCTAGAAAGCGAGTCTCGTACCATAATCATATTTTAACTCGAATTATAACTCACTTTTGTAAATAATGTAACACCGTTTCAATACGGCCAAGATAAATTCCCGCTGCGCACAGCTTCATTTGAGAATCAACTTGATTTCATCGTTTTCGCGATAAACGTGACGATCAACGGGTTTAAATATGCTCAAATATCTGTAGGGGGTATAATTAAAGCACTTGGAAAAAGTTTATAGTTCTCTTCGTCACTGCACCTCGGGTTATCGAAGACGACGGGCCTTTCGTTTTTTTTTCTTTTCTTGTTTTTCTCTCTTATCCACAACGAGCCGGTAAAATCGTGGATATATATACACTTTATGTATCGTGCTGTAAAAGCGTGAACGATCACGGGCGAGCGTCTAGCGTGACGCAATAAAAATATTTTTATCGTTCCCGACTTCTATCATCTCCTCTCGCCATTACGATAATATCACTCATCGTAAATCAAGAATGAAAATGAAAAGGAGGACGAGCAGGAGACTAAAATAATTAAATTTTCACCTTGCGTTATGCTAAACCCGGTTTTATCTTTGTTACAGGTAAGAACAGTTGTGGGATCGGATGAGAATCGGAAGGAGATCGGTAACGAGAATATGACTGCGGGCATGGAGAACGAGGAACGACGGTAGGTATTATAACTCGGCAAACTTTGGCCACTGTACACTCGGGAGAAACGTGCGGTAAGTTAAAATATACTGCTGGGTCTATACGATACAGCAGGAGTGCGTTAATGGAACAATAACGAGAGTGTGCTGGACCACGTGAACCAGCGGGTCCTTGTTCCGTTCAACGAATAGCAGGTAGGTGGGTCGGGTTCTAAAATACGCTATGCGAGTTCGCACGGAGTATTTCTCATTTCGTAGTGCCAGCAGACGACATTCGACCCCGCGGTACAAGAGGGAGATACGGGCGAAGTTATGTACCGCGCGTACTGCAAGCTCTGGCTGCCCGGTGTTCTACACTCGGCTTCGCGGTTTCGCGAGTTCGAGTTTTCATTGGGTAATTATAGAACGAGCGAGATGCGGTTAACCCGACGCAATTTAGATCGTTGCAGTAAACGAATAACGTGCGTTAAATGAAGATATAACAGGGGTATATCGGACGATGGGGTAACAGGGATCATCTAAGAGAGAATTCGGAAATCTCAGTGAAAACAACTTTTTTTTTTCTCGACAAACCAAACATCGAAGGGGATCTTGAAATATCTGAAGATAGTCAAAATGTAACAATGTTGGTGACAAACTGAAACAAGTCCCGTTTCGATGTCACTTGTCAATTACGTGTAACGAAGGTGACTCCAATTACCCACTGATCGCCATTACCCCGTTCTTCTTCCCTTAGAGTTCAATGTGGAGAGAGGCAAACTGCTTGTTTTCCCACAGGGAAATACGTGTAAGAGAGAAGAAGAAATCCACGGATTTTGCATTTAAAGTTATGAAATATTAAAGATCGCACTCGCTGTCGAGTGCAGTTGGCATGGAGGCTCTCCCTCTCTCGCGTTTGATGTTCTCACTGCGGGATGGCCCGCGGATTGAGATAATAATAGCCCAGGGAGTTAATCTAGACTGATATCCACCTCCGGTTCAACGGGCCATCGGAGCAGAGGTGGAAACATCACATCGCCATCTCGGTCCGCTGCGTGAGCTCTCGCGTGCACGTTTCCTCTCGAGTATAAAGTAAATGAATTACCTAAATTAATTGCCACCAGCTGCTATGGTCGTTTCACAACTTCTTATCCGTTTTTCGTCCATGTATGAAACCCACACGCTCTTATCTACATTAGTATAATGATGCAGAACCGACTTCCTCTTGCATATCCGTGCCAGTACATATTCCTTGGTGTTCGCCGATTCTTTGAAAAAATAGTATGGGGATATAACTTTTCGAAATTACAATCTTTATCAAAGTAGCCTACAGTCGATGCAGAAGGTACGTATTCAGGTCCAAAGACGCATATATTTATGTTTATCAATAAAAAAAAAATAAACGTACTGCTCGCAACCCTAAATACTATCCGGAAACGCTTGTATTTAGATTGTTTGGAATCCCCGCAGGGAATGCAGTTGGAATCTCCGATTTCCGGAGCGATTAGACCGTCGCTGTCGCGTCATATAAATAATTCATTAATTATCGTGCTCGTCTCGTCATAATCGACAGCCTCCTCGGTTACTCGGTTCTCCGTTCCTCCCTTGCGCGTCTATTCGGCAAGTGTTCTAACCCAAGTACCAACGCGTCGTACACTAGTCATTATGTTTATAGACGACAGGATCAAGTGTTTGCCTGGATCATGCAGCGTGCGAGGGAGTAATTGGAGGAGACAGAGATACGTAGGTTAGTCGCTGCATATCCCTGATATAAGCGAACCTGCGATGCGGCAAACTGGCGTACAAGCCATAGCAGCCGTCGGGGTCGAAACGCGCTCTGTAACCAGTGGGTAGGGAGTTACCCAGAGTAGAGTGTCGGAGCGTGTGAGGACAATGCACCGGGGTGAAGGCTTTGATGCGGTCTCGACTATCTTGCATGAATCCGCCAACGGTTCAAAATCCTACGAGTATGCAGCCAGAGATGTCAGATAAGTCCGTTTGTATCGGGACGCTCGAGATAGAGGTTTCCGATGCGAACCTTTAACGTTGTAAAGTAATCGGTCCAGTTTCTGACACGTACGGTACAACATTTAAAAACAATTACTAATTTCTCGGATCGACCCACCGCCCATTCACACAGCACAGACACCGGACCGTTTCCCACCCAACAGTATCATTGAACTTTTCCAATTAGCAAACGCATGCAATGTTGATGATACGAATGGCTGAGAAAACTGGGAGATATTTTCCTTGAAGCGAACAATATACCTTACTTAAATTCCTTCATATAATGTTCCTCGTCGTCTCGGTGTAAGCCGCTTGGATACTTGAACTCGGAAATTTATCGAGACAAGGCGTTGTCACGGGCTTAGATGATATGCCACATGCATACCAACAGAGAAAGTCGAGTTATATCGTCCTCGGGAGCGTATATCGAATACCGAATGCAAAGTAGGATGAATCATGATTTCATTGGATCTAACGAGATTCCTCTACCACCAGTATCGGTTGAATTATAGTAGGTGTCGTTACTGTGCAACGTTATACTCGTACTTTCATCGTTATTCCCTGCGCGTTCGCAAGGATATTTAATAAAAATAAAAACACAAAAAAACACACATATATTTATGGCATGGGATGCGTCCCGATTTCCACGGTCGTATCTGTCTCCCGCTGATGATCGATCATTCACCCGAGGTCGGAAGCGCCGATCACCAGTCTGGCTCCCTCCCTTGCAACCGTTTCGTTCGCGGATTGTTCGTAGCCCCGGCGCCGATGGAAATGGAAAAATTATCGCGACAGATTGAACCTGACGTGTCCAGCACCTCGCAGTAGCAGCACGCTTTCCGTACTTTTTTTGCAATACATACAGGAGAGAACGGGGTAAAATGATCTTAATTTTTGGTGTCCCTCACAAGTTACTTTTATTGTAAAATCGACATCGCGCGTCCCCAATCGTTCCAGTTCATGGACTTTTGGTAGATGCTCAACAGACCTACGACGAATTTGCACAGAACGGATTATTTTAGAACAGAACATACCGGCCAGAGTCAGTGCAATGTTTAATAGCAGAGGGGCAGCTGACCCACCGGAGCTGCGTCAATCCTGTTACCTCCATCTCGCTCCGTCCCTCGCGAACACGGAGGGCCACGAAAATGTTTCCCGTCGGCCCTTATTTATTGTCGTGATTATCGCGAGGCTCGGAGCCCTCTCGCATAATTACCCTGTCGCGAGGTGAGAATGCGGTCCTCCGGCTGGATGTTTGCTGGAAAAGGGTATACGCGATAGATAGAGAGGGAGAGAGGGAGAGAGAGAGGATCGATAGCGCGAGAAGCACGGGCGAAGGGTGTCCGGGGTTGACGGGCCCCTCGGGCAACGGGGCAGCAACTCGGCCGGCTACAAATGGCTCCGCATTTGGGAACAAGCTCGCCCCGTCGTACCCGGCCGTGTCGTCGATATCTCATTTTTTGACGGGGATCGCGCGGGACCCGAGCGCACGCTCTAGTGTGCTTCGCCAGAGGCGGAAAAAGCGTTCCCCCCGCTGGTGTTGCTGCCGCCGGAGCGATACTGCGTACCTGCCCGTACGTGTATCCGTTCGACAATATTACGGATGTAGACTCTCCACTGTGCAACGCACACTCTCTCGTTATGGAAATTCATCATATAAATCGGTAATTCATCATCGGAAAAACCAAACCAAACAAAAAAAAATAACGCCGCTGCAAGAGTATCTGTAAGATGTAGATAAGATGTAGACACTGCATAGATACTCGTAGAGAGAAATTTTCATTTCCATGGATTTTTTTTTCTGCATAAAAAAAAAAAAATCTATTAGCCTTGCCGGTGCACACTGAACCGACGTGTTGTCGGTACTATGCGGCACAAATGTGAAGTAGGGCAGATAAGTGGAATAACGTGGGTGAATAGATTTCGGAGCGAGCCGGACACAGCGAATACGGTCGTGGCCACGAGTCGCCGTGACTCTTATGAACAAGAACTCTTCGATCCAATAACGTTTTGTTTCGTAGGCCGCAATGCTCCTCGCCCTCGGGCCGCTCTTTGACCCAGACCGCGCGCGTGTTCGCTCTCGAGAGCTCGAGCACACTGTCCACCGCACAACTTGAATCTCGAGGATATCCCGGAGACCTCGCACGCTCGGTCCAGCTGTGCTCTCGGGATCTTCGTTCTCTTGACTTACGAGGAATGTCTCGCAGAGATTCGATTCCCCGATGCGCCGCCGCCGCCGCCGCCTGTCGTGTAAATAAATTTGAAAATAATTGAGTATACCGATCCGCTCCTCTCTCCCTCTGCCTTCTGCTCGCAGCAGCAAGCTTAGCAGAGAAACTCGAGAATCGAGTTTTACCGGTATAGGCACTCGGTACCGGTACTAGACAAATGCCGGTCGCTCGGACATTCGAGTCACGAGGAGACAGGAGAGCGTGTAGCAACGAAATATTTTTGTAATCGTCGTCACACCGATTCGTCACCGCATGACGCCATATTTCGTTCCACCAGGTCCTCTAATTTTTGACAAATCGTGAGTAGAGATATTTCAGAATACGACCGGTGCATCGTCGGTTGTTCGTGCAGGATGCTGCAGAATAGTGGCATTGTCGAGTCGTGATTTGCTGTCAACTACGATGTGAGAAATTTTTTTTTTTTTTTATTTCGAATGATAATTTAAAAAAAATTATTTGTAGCTTCTTTTTTCGTGAAAAAAAAGTTCATCCGGACGAACAATTGTGTAGGTGGAGATACGGTAATATTAGCGGCAATCGATTGACTCGCATTTTCTCTCGATCACCGATACAGCAAAACCCACAGTGGAATACATAAAAATCCTTTCCAATGTCGCGTATATTATATTTTAAGCTCGAGCCGATCCAGATTTCCATTAACGCAGGACAGCACTGACGGGAATCAATTTTCGCGTATGCAGCGAACAGGTCGAAGAGGCGAAAATGGCAAGGCGGGAAGATGTGTGAGGATACGAAAAAACAAAATCGCGAAAAACGACCGATGGTAATTGGACGTTGCCGCCCATAAAAATAGCAGTTCTGCGTTATAGGCAATTCATTCGTTGGGACAGGACACGCGTAGTACTATACGAAGCCCTTGAGAGAGAGAGAGAGAGAGAGAGAGAGAGAGAGAGAGAGAGAGAGAGAGAGAGGGCTTTCTCACTCCTACAGAGAGGGGAAGCTGGAGAGAACTGGCTGGATCGCTGTACCACCGGGCGACAGCGAATCTCATCGGGTTCGGGGATGCTGCAACTCCCGCTATGTTGCGGGCTGGTGAGCAACGTGCCTCCCCTGTACACATTGTAGGTACAACGTGTTTCGCCCCAACCACGCGGTAAATCTAAATCCGTTCGTGATTCGCGACCGGTCGGATAATCGGTTCTCTCCGTGATCAGGATCAGGAGAGGATAATAAAATGACGCTTTTTCGATTGAACACGCGAGTAAAAAAAAAAAGAAGGGTTTATAATCGAATGGGTCTCGGAAGTTAATAAAACAATTGAACCGGTGAAACTTTCATGCAGACTCTGTCCTACTCCGACCATCGGTGGGTTTTCCTTACCTGTTCTAACCAATTCGCTCGTTTCTTCCTACTCCGCGCTAGTCTTATTCATAGAGCCAGCCAAGCGCCAACGATAAGAGAACAGCAGCCGCGCGCGAGCCTCCTGCCCCCAATTAATTTATCCTCCTCCAATAATCGATAATTGGTCATAATAGAAAATTTCCATAATTTTCAATAACTTCTTAAACTGCGACCCCCTAGGCAATAATAAAAATGTTCTCTCTAATTGTGGAATAATTCGAAGGCCGAAGTAAATCGGTGGACCGTGCTCTCTTACGTTTACGTTAAAAAAGATGTATATATATATATGTATATATATATATACATATTGTATATATTGTAATCGAGTGGTCTCGTCCGTTCGATATCGGATAAAAAGAATACTTAAAAGGAGCGATTACCAAACTGCGAGTCTCCAGTCTCGCGAGAAGAAACGAAAATTGTCTTGGCTCGCTTGACTGCCGCGTGAATTTATTTGCCGTAAAGATCGTGAGTAACGGACGAGTCTCGCGGTCCCGTAGCGATGCCGATGGTTAAATCTCACCTGGGAATATGCGAGCAACGTAGACACAAATATGTCGAGATGGCAAGCAATTTGCACTGGCGAACGGCTATGATACGATACGACAGTGATACTCTTATGATACCGGAAAGCACGGAAAGCTAATGATTGACTTTACAATTATATCTGTTTTATTTTTCGTTGATTTTATCCCTCCAATATTCTCCTCCTTTCACTTTTGGTACACTTGTGGCGGATGTAATAACGAAAATACTAGACAGCTAAGTTCGTGTGATGTTTTTATGATTGCACAGAATGATGATACGAGTACATATTCACGCATCCACACGAAAAATATGGAATTAATATAGCATTACTGAAGTATAAAATGTCGGATTATACCAAGGCAGTCCTACTGGACTGACACATACTTAATGTGATACTCGAAATATTCACTACTGGCGAGCAGGGATATGATTTCACTATCCACTGTGCGATTTCAACTGAAGTCCATTGGTAATTTCGATTATCCGAAATGGGTAGTGCGATCCACATCTGAAAAGTCATTAAAAAATACAAGAAATACGATCGGTGAAGTGTAAATTTACGAAATTCGTAAATATTATAATCACTGTCCAATCACTATCTCAGTCATAAACTGTGAATATTTTGAGTGTTAGATAAGTGTGTGTCAGTTCAATGCCACGGACTTCGTAAACTACAACTTTAGAAAATAAAAGAAAATGTAAAAAACAGAAAAGCAAAAAAAAACAAAAAAAACCCGGTAGACATGGTGAGGCTGAATTTACGTCTGATTATTGTACGAGTGAAATATTGCAACGGCGAAACTAACCCCGTTGAAAATTGAGCGACAGAATCGGGACACCCTCTTTGGGGTTTGGTCGACGAATGAAGTGCCGGAGAATTCTGATGGGACAGAGAGAGATGGCTAAACTATATACACTCGGGCACAGAGTGCATGCCCGGGGTAGAAGGCCGGGCGTAGGCATGCAAATTGCATTAATACGTCGCGTAAGCGGCCGGCAAATTGCTTTACCATCAATTTCGGTTGGCTGGCCCCGTTGGATACGAAGCTTCGCTCGCTTTCGGTTTAGCTGTTGCTGCGTGCAACCCACGTTGTCGGGAAAGCACGTACAACAGCTTCGAGGCGTACGGTACGAATACCCCAGGTACACCTCGCAAATATATCACGGCCACGCGCTTGCTGATGTTAACTTGCGTGCATATATGAGAGAGACAGTGCCACGAGTGCTGTAGTTGCACGGTGGACGATAAACCAAGGGGCACTCAGTGTAAAATCGATTGACGGTACCTAAACTCAAAGGCACTTGTTTCGCAAATTCACTGTTGCGATATTCTCCCTCACGGGGAGAATTCATTGATGAGTTAAAAGAAGAGGAAAAAAACGTTTAATACATATATCAGGGAATATCAGCGTAGATTGGGATGTCGCAAGATTTTCCAAAAACGGAATTGGGCAATTCGTTGACTGCGGGGTAATATGGTGTATTTGCCAAAACGGAAGATACGGAAATGCGTCAATTATCATTGAGCTCGGCGGAGTTGGGTCGTGAAGGCATCGAGATACAGGATTCGGATTCGGTAGAAAAGAGGACAGAGCAGAATCGACATACAACTGTATTAATCGTGCATTCTCAGCAGAGGAGAGAACAAGAGGAGGGAAGGTATTGTAGAAGGGATGGATGAACAGGGCGTATACTCTATACATAGTGCCATAGTGCGTCCGGATTCCGGCCAAGTGGCTCAGCAGGAGTAAGTATTGCGTATCGGATAATAATTCGTGGCTGTCCGTCCGAGAGTGGCAGTCTGGATGAGAAGTAGCGTGAGAATGAAGTAGACTCGGTTCCCTTGGAGAAGGATGCAAGAGGGATGGTGGAGGGCGGGGCAAATCGGACTACCTTACCAATTCCTCGCGAGACATTAAAAAAAGTAGTCCCATCCCGAACAGAGGCTACTGGTCCGTTTCGCCCCCTCGGTTCCATTTTATCCCACTTTCCCATACGTGGCGTGTCGGACGGAGCAAGAAGATTATAACGCGAGAGGAATAGATGGCTCGCTCGTTCGCCGCCCTAGCGAGAGGGAGTGGAAAACCGAGTGCGTGGTAGGAAGCGAACGAACCTGGAAGGATGAAACTCACCTATTTGGTAGATGGAAAAATACAAAGATGTGAAACAGAGAAGGAATGGGGGAAAAAAATGTACGAGCTCGAGTGAGAGTTCCGTATCGCTCGGCTGGAAAAGTCGGAAAGGAATAGGAGGGAAGGGTGAGAAAGAGAGATGGATAGAGAGAGAGAGAGCTTGCGGATCGAAGGTTAGCAACAAGTGGCCGCGCATAGCACCGGCAGCGGAATACTGGAGCAGGAGCAGCAGCAGGACTAGGAGCAGGAGCAGGAGCAGGAACAGAAGCCCATTCCGGCTCAAAACACTGGCGACTTGTATTTTTTTCGGAATTTTAAAAATTCACCATTTCCAGCATAGGGAATCCTATGTTAAATTTTGCGAAACGGCACTTTTTTTCAAAAAATTTCGAGATATCGAATTAAAACCTTCGCCATTGTTTTCAAGTGGCATATTTACCAACCGATTTCAGTAAAGAAAAAATTCTAAAAATTTTTTTTGAAAAAAGACCATTTTTGTCGAAAAATTGTAAGGGTTACCCCTTCTCATTTTTCCACTTTCAAAATGACTAAATTTTTTTTTTCGAGATATCGTTTTTTTATCACCTCCATTGGCTTTAAGCAGGAGTAGGAGCAGGAGCAGGAGCAGGAGCGACAGCGACAACGACAGCAGCGGTTTCCGTACTTCTGCCGGGAAGCAGGACCTCTGAACTCCGTACGACCGGAAGTGGGTACTAGAGCCAAATCCCAACGCACCTTGGCAGCTTGGAAGCGACGAGACGCTTCTGTCTTATGTATTCGTGTTGTGTTCCATGGTCGATCGGCTGCCATTGCCCGCCGGTGGTATCGCGAAGCTTCATCGGAATTACCTTCACATCTATCTCCGCACGTCATCGTTCCCGTTCATATTTACGAGAGAGAGAGGCATTAAAATGCATGAACATTTTTAGTTTAACAACCTGCCTTGGAATGTTTGATTAATGCGGTACGGCGATCAACAGAATGTTGCTTGGAGTTTGGAGTAGATACCACATAAGAATCCCAAGGGTTTAAGACAGAACGCTGGACGAGCCCCATGGGAATCCCGATTGAGATTCCCAAAACATTTCCGTTTGTACATACATATTTCTCTCCCTCTGCATCTTTTCTCTCTACCATCCCCTCCGGCCACCTCGTTCACAGTGCAACTCTTTCCCCGTCTATCTCCGACTTTCATCGAAAACCCGGTATTCGGACACTTCGGTCCCGCACCCGCACGGCTTGGCGCCGGTGGTTCATCAACAGATCATTCAGCGGGATAAGAGGAACGAACACGCGGAACATCGAGGATGTAACGAAGACATTCCGTCTTGCTACGAATGCGAGTTCAGGAAGCGTGAACGGGAAGCCAAGCGACGTCGTCCTCGTCGTCGCTTGTCAGGTAATAAAATTCACATGGAGGTGGAACGACCGATAACGATCCGCAACGATTCTTCGTCACTATCGGCGCTTTATGACTCACTTCCCAATGGTATTTTTCCCTCAGATTTCTAAGTTGTTAATTATAGTGATAGGCAGAAATTAATATCGCCATCGGGCGAATTTCCCCATCAAAACGGGCTGGACAGTCTTTCTGCGGGTAATGACAAATCCAATGTGTATGTCGGGGCAAATTGCCCGTGGCGGCGAGAACACGATATTACGACAAATTGAATATACAAATGCAGCTGTACCCTCTCTCGCATTTGTGTGTATCCAGTGAAGCAAAGTCCCTGCCCTACACCTGTAACACAGGTAAACATATACATATATATATATATATATATATATATGTGTGTGTGTGTGTGTGTGTGTGCTGGGTTGCTCCGCTTCCGACAGGGCTCGCGAGGGGCCACGTACGTGATATTGGTTCGCTTTCCTGCTTCATCTCTACAAACGTTTATCCTTGCTCGTTCTCGAATGTCTTTGAGCCGACAGTGCAATCCCGTAAACGGAGAGAATCTCATTAAATCCACTCACGATACTCTCTCACGGTACTTTGTGTGTACGCGATCCTTTGACCATGGATCAGAAGATAGGGTCCGTTTTATCGTTGCACTCAACGAAAAGGCAACGGAAACTAGCCGGAGAAATTGAAACTACGCGCGGCGTATTACCATTTACTTCGATATACACGATACATTGTTATCAGAGTATCTCCGTGGAGCGGGGAAGGAAGGAGTGGAGCGCAGACAGAATCATTTTATTTGACCATATTCATTCTCACGCGATCGTGGGCCGCATGCGATTCTCGTGTATTATAAATTTCACTTTTCGATATACCGCTTCGAGCGTAACGATATGCCCATGCATATCGTTATCGCGAGAGCTCGATCTCTTTCGTCCGAAACGTCGAACCGGAAGCGATCTTCCGTGGTCCGTCTCCCGTCCCGAGAACACTATTACCACCACGTGTGTTATACGAAATGCAGCTTTTGCCATCGCATGCGGCCAATGATTTTCTCAACTCTGGCCAGCGATTCCACCCTCCACAATCTGATCATTCGCGTGTGTTCATTCAGTATCAAATCATTCCCGGACATACCCTGCCTGCGTGGAGCATAGAGTAAGGCCCTCTCGGCCCGTGTAAAACGAAACAAAACACAAAATAAGCGGAAAAAAATACTGTTCAATCTCTAGGTTAGTTCGGTATCGATTCGGTAAAAATTACGTCTATTATCAATTTTTCATATCCTGAGAATAATGGAAACTTGATATCCATATTCTGCGCAATACTGTGGATATTGAATATGCGGTACGATCCTCGGCGAACTCTTCATCGCACTTACGAGCCGAGTTCCGAGTCATGCTTTTAGCATGGGTCGAAACCCTATAACGACTGATGTTCGCCGCAAGGATCTCGTGAAAATCGCATTAATCGAGAACCTCGTGAACATAGAGAGCATTGCCAGTGATAAAGTGAAGGAAAAAAATGCGAGCCTGATAATGAGAGACCGCGGTGGACGACATGAGCCGAAAGCCCCTAAAGCTCGTTCAGATAATCCTCGAACTGTTCACTTTGCCAGTGGCAGTATTCGCTCCAGTTATCCAGGGATTTTATACAGGGGAGGTGGAAGTGAGAGGAAGGAGCAGGGGGCGGGAGGGGATGTAGGGAAAAGCTCACAATATCCGAGGAATGTGAATCACGGGGTTTGGCGCCAGCGACTCGTGAGGAGAGCGGGGTAAAATCCCCGGCAAGCGATGCACGCAATTTGCAAATGGCTAAAGAGCAAAAGCAATGGAAGCGTAATGCGACTGTACTATCGTCTCTTGTCTCACTCTAGCGGCATCGCTGCAGGATTATCGATCGAACAACCGTTTCATGCGTTATAATTTGATCGCGCCCTCTCTGTAACGATTCTCTCTTTTCAGATGGTACAACCGCTCGGTGCAACGGACTCGCTTGGCAAATGCATTCCCGTGCATTAGTACGACTCTATATCCCTTTCAGCGAGCTCAATTTTTTTTTTTTTTTTCCTGCGTATTTACTCTCCCGAGCGGAAGGGTCATTTCAAACGAGAAATTAATCGATCATCGAGGCATACGCTCTATCCCTCGTTTGGGACTCGGTCGACATGGGTTTCTACTTCGTTGCTGGAAACAGGTGCCCTCGTGGATTATTCGTCACATTTTTTAGTTTTTTCGTTCGCCGAATTCCAGCTGAGTACCTCTCCGCGTTGCCATACACACTTGCGCAAAATTTAGCTGATCAAAGTAATTCATCGTTTTGTGACTATAATCGCGGATAATTTGCGAGCAAGCTTGGCATTAACTTGCGACGGTGTGACGATGCTCGTTGGCAACCGAAGCATAGGATACTACCCGAACGAACAGGTCGGAGCGGGACGAAACGGAACCATGTCTTTCATTCGAGATGAGACTTTGTTTTTATGCCGCGCGAGAAAAATAAAATTGGTAAAAATGGTTAATTTTTCGCCACTACCTAGCCTATATAGCATGTCCGTTATGTCGGTCGCTGAAACGACAACGATGAGAACGGGAACGAGCGGTCCAGGTCTGACGGAGTACGTCCCTTGACGACCCATTTCGCACGGCGCTTTAAAAGTCTACTGCTTACTGCGCGACCATTTCCGGTGGATGCTGCCGTCCGAGCATGGCGCCGAGCAACCCGCGAAGGATAGTCTCCCTCGAATGAGCGTAGCACGAGCCGTTACGTATAACGACTGCACAGTGGGATTCTCGAGCGAGCGTGGAAAGATTTCTTCTCACTATACAGTACTTACTTTCTCCATCTTTGCTACTTCCTTTTCTTCTATCCCCTTGCTTCCAGCTTCTGCTTTTTTTATTCCACCATCTTCTCTCCCTTCTATCTCCGTAGAAGTGTGACGCAGCGGTCCCCTTGTTCGCAGTTTTCTTTTCTCTTTCCTCGCCTTCATTTCCTTCTCGCATCGATCCGCATAATATCGTGGGGCAACACAGCTACAGCCCATTTCCTTTTCTTCGCTACCGGTAACACACAGCAGTTGGTACTCGAAGGTGGGCGGAGTGGAGGGGCGGTGGGAGGGGAGGGACTTTTCCTCCGTTTGTACTTAATGCTCACCCGAGCATTGTTACTCGAGAAAGAAAGTTCGTGAGACGACGTTGTGCCCTCGGAGCTCATTACACGCTAATCTTAATGAGAAAGGAGAAAAGTCAAGCATAAGAATGAAACTGAGAGAGAAGCAGGTATAGAACGATTCGCCAAGATGGCCGGGAAAATCGAGACGAGGGAGGTAAGAACCGAGTGGAGCCCGATAAACCGCCACGATTTCCTAATGATTATACGGGAAATCCTGATAACAGCTCCACCTGCTCGCCCTCCGAGCTAACAGTTATTTCCATCGAGATTAAAGGCAAGACGCAACGACGCTTTTCCATGCTTTTCGAAACAGTCGCAAGCTGGCCTTGTGGCTTGTCGAGCGGGAATAAGGGAAAGTAGCCATCGTCGGAGGGATTCGTGACAGCGATTCGAATAACGAGGCGATCCCAAGAAACAGACACTACAGATCCGATGGAAAACATAGAGGGATAGAAGGTTCTTTGCAACACAACGACAAACATAACAAGTCTCGTTTGGCGACCTGATCCATTCATGCTTATGCCTTACATTATTGACAATGTAACATAGTACCCATATAGGGTGAAGCGGAGAAAAATAATAATATTTCAATGTCTCGGTGGCATTGTTGTAAGTATACACTACGATTCCTTCAATTCCAGGGTCGTACAAAGTAGGTTTTGGGTTACATATCGTTTCCACCAAAGTACAACTCTACCACTTTCCCCGTACTGTACGAGATCCTGATATAGATTCTTCGAACAGATGGAAAGATCACGGATCTCCCGGAACAGTCATCATGAGACCGGCAACGACGCGTTGAGGTAGCGATCCCGGGAGACTGACAGGTAATGTAGCTCAAGGCAAATCAAACTTCGAATAGAAACCGTGTACATCACTCGGGTTCCACGCGCTCGACAAACTACGTCGTGCATAATTATGTATGCTCATGCGCGTCCTTCAGAGTCGATTGAGTACCCCGAGTCGAACGGGTAGGAAGCTTTGGATGCCGATTCACAGAAGGTAGTTGAAACAGGTGTAACCGGCCCGTTATCTTGGGTCAATACTGACTCGGGAGTTCTCGAGTTTGTTTGAAACTACATGGGGCTTGTAATACACGCTAAATATCCACAGCCGGCGACACCACACTCATTAATGTTGAGTGTTATTATTTTAGCCCCACGAAATAATAATTTTCGCTTGATTCGGTATTGTCTGTTCGGAGCCTCTTGGGGCTCTACGAGCTCCGGCGCTGTACCCGGCTAATCGACATAATTATTTTCCGGCCACCGCGTTTCCCGCGGAGTGAGCACCGGGAACCCGAACAAAGGCTACTATCGTCGCTCTCCTCTCTCCCTCTCTCCCTCTTTCCCTCTCTGCCACCGTAAATTCATCTTGGCTTTGGTTGGTAACTACACCACGGCGGTGAGCACTAAGAGACCTGCCAGAGGCCACGGCAGCAGCAGCAGCTTCCCGCGAAATCGGACAATCTAGGGACGGAAATCGCCGATTACCGTCCGAGGATTTGTGGTTTCTCGTCTCGGACACGCAGACAAGGGAGGCCCAGCATGGCAGCCTCTTCGTTTGCGAAGCAGCGTACCCGCAGGATAACGACGAGGAAGAGCACGAAAATACGCAAGTTCTCTCACTGGCGAGAGAATTTTTTTATTAGTATTTTTTTTTTATATTGCTCGTACGGTTCGTCAGTCATCCCGATCGACGAATATAACTCGGATATACTCAATTGTATCGAATTATGCTGTAATTACTCATTCAGAGACAGTCAATAGGGGAACGGGGGGGGGGGGGGGGTCGATTACGCGTTCGTCGTTCAAAGATTTCGCTCAGGTTCGATAAATTAAGTTTACCAGAATATCTCCAGTCGACACACAGCAATACATTCCAGATATTCGCTGCTCTGTATAAGCGTATTACATTTTAAGGTGACCTCCGCGATGTGACGCGTATTCGATAATTATTTATCCTTCGACTAAAGGTATAACGAAAATATTACTTTGCAGATGCATTCACAGTAATGCGCTATATTCCACGAATATTTTGTTAAAATTCTTTTTTACGAAAATTCATCGACCCTCTCCCTCAAGTGCCCCAGCGACATTTTCCGAAGAAAATAAGAAGCGATAATAATGTATAATAACTTTGAAAATATTTCTAACCTCGAGGGTAAACTCCATCGGTCGTTCTTCTTCGGCGTTCTCGTGCAGTGCCCAGTGTATTCTGTTGTCGCACGGTTTTCGAATTTCTTCCAAGGCGAAATCCATTGTACCTTCCCGCGAGTTTCCATTGTGCTCAAGCTCGAGCGGGCTCCGCGACAAGAGAGGGTAGTGCAGAGGAAGCCTCCCATCCCCCGTTCTCGAAGCTCGAACCGTAGTGTTACAAAGAGCGGGTGCACGCTCCCACTTTATTTCCCTTCTTGCCGCGTTATTATTGCGTCGTCGGTGGAAAATGGAAATTTAATACAGTGCAAAGAAAGATCTGGAGTCACAGTCCTCCGTGTATTGTACAGTTACGGTTATAGCGTGGAAAGTAAAGCCAAGCCGCGGCGGTAGCGATAACAATGCGAGACGATCGCGAGGGTTAAAAAATGTGCCCTCTCGACTTTTCGAGTGCTCCACACGGTCGCGTGTTTTAAACAAATGATACATAATTTGTTGTTCGAGACGCGAATTTATTTACGTCTGAAATTCATGCATTTGTGCAGGAAGAAAAGGGAGAGTTGATTTGTTTAAGTCGTACGCAAATCGATTGACTGGGACATTTTCAACAATTTTGCCATGTTTAATACCATGGCGCCTTTGTATCCCTGAGAAACTATACGAAGTCAAGAAAAGGGACGAACGGGCGAAGGAACGTGACAAGATTGTAATTCATATTAGCGTTCGCCACCACTTCCCCCCGCCCCTCCCTCCCGACGAAAAAAAGCAATCGAGTCAACATCCAGTGCTTCCTTCTTCGTCGCGTGGATTAAAATGACAGTTTTATTGGATTCCGGAACGGCATGATGGCGAAGGGAATAACTCAATTGCCTGGTCTACGCCAAATCGGGCAACGAATGTTTGTCGTTCCCATTCGGCGGACAAAAAAAATACTGTCCGGTATCCTTTGTGAGATATTCGATTTCGTGAAGAATTCATCGTTTACATTTGTTAGATTTTTGTTTGCTTTGAACAAAATCTTCTATCGGATTAATTTTCAGCGTGAAAAAATATATGGATATAGCCGAAAAATTGTGAGTGCAATCCATTGTCATGTTTTTTTCGCATTTTTCATGGCTGGTAGAAAACTATCGACGCATAGTTTTTGTTTTTAATTTATGTACGGATTTCGAAAATTTGCAATGAAACAAAAATAATAAACTATGCCGTTGACGCTCTTCTCCCGGTCGTTTTATAGTCATTTTATTTTTTCAGTGAAAAGAAGAAGCATGGGCGTGCTCCATTGCAGTAAAGAAAGAAGAACTGAATGATCCACGCCGCGAATTACGATACAGACTCGCGAGAGCAGCTCGCGGTGAAGAAAAGAATCAAAGGTCGGGAGATCGTCTCGCAGCCTCCTTCTCCCGTTCGCTCATGCAATCTTAATTTTCCTGCGCACTAAGACCCTCGTTTTTTTTTTCGTACAGTTCTCGCAGACGGAGGAATTCTTTTTCGCATTCCATAAGATGTCCTTCAACTACGCGATAATGCAGTTGTTCTCTGGGAATGAATATTTCGAGGACGAACGGTGAATAAAGCTTCTCTCATCGGCGCGAGAGTAACGATGCGTGTCTCTGGATTTCACGCGGTTAGCTAGTGCGACAGAAAATAGCGAGGACAGTTAATAAAGAAAGGAGGAGCCGAGACGTTCGTGCGTGTCTCGGTGGAGTGATTTAATATTCTTTTCCTCACTGTTGATACCTTGCGTCGCGCGCGCGCTCGCGATTGGAGGCTCGCCAGTCCCGCTGGGATTTGGTTACGATTCAAGTACATATCCTCTTCACTTTTTTTTCATCTCTCTCGTTTTCTTTCGCCCGAAACATGCGCACCTACGCATTGCTCCCTCCATCCTCAAGACGCTAAGAAAAAAATAAAAAACGAAGAAGAAGAAGAAGAAAGAAGAAGAAAGCTGTAACATGATCCTTCGCGCCGAGTACCAAACACGCCAGGGGTTTCGTGCTCGCGAATATCTCGTACTACACGCGAAGTTTGTCCTGCGACACGAAAGCACTGGGTACCCGAACAATTTAAGTGAGTGCAAATCGGTTAACATTTACCGTATTTCGCAAATACAGATTTTGAATGAGCAATCTTTGAAATGGAATAATTTTATTCCGCGCCCATCGGCGTGTGTCTGCGTATATACATATACATACTGAAGTGTAGCCGAATGAGTTGTAACTGTCCGTGAAGGAGAAGATGAGCGGTAGTATTGCACTCGATGTGCCCGCATGTGATGTTCACTGACAGAAAAGGGGCAGGCCAGAAACGAGAATTTTGATGGGGAGGAGAATGTGCCTGGGGGGGTTAAACCAGGTGCATTCGTTTCGGCAGAAAATGAGACCCGCCTCGGCGCGGTGGCTCGTCGGGGAACGGGCAAATGAACCGTGAAGCCGGGACTCCCGAGCAAGATGAAACTACAGTGGACTCCCACGTGTGCTAGCGCTCTTCTCTCGCTCACTTTCGAGAGTTCGAGTTATCCTACGTAGTCCACAGTACGGTATACCGAGGATCACGACACACGACGGCTTTGCATTTTCTGTTTCATCATGCCTCCCCGATTTTCGTGTACCGGCGAGCAAAGTCGATTTCCGGGGTTGTGCTCGAGGCACCTTCCACGTTGTACAGTGCCAGACCTTTTTTATTTCTTTTTCATATTTCATTTTTCTTCTGTTTTCCAAGGTATGCGACAGCGAAGAGTTCATTCGCCACGAAACGAGCCGTCATCGCGCGGTGAGATCGAAAATAATAATAACCATAATAATAACCTCCCCTCGCGAATGAAATCATGGAGAATTTCGAGCGGTATTCGTGAATGGTTAATGATCGCTCGGGTTCGAACAATGTCCGAAACTTGGTAGCAGCCCCCTCCGCGTTAGCTCTCGTGAGCGTTGATGCCCTCGTCGGGCTCGACATCGCAGGGGCTCTCCTGGCCGCCGTTCGCCGTTCGCCGTCGACGTCGCTCCGCCTGTTAAAAAGCCAAGCGTTTCAATCGCGAGAGGAGAGGCAACGAGAGTGTCGGACCCTTCACGAGACGGTATGCCAGCTCGATTATATTTCCGCGGATGAAGATATAATCGCGATCGCGTGCGCATCGTTGTTAGATCAAAGTTCGGTTATCTCGTCCGAGCTCGTGTTAACTAGATTCTCAACCGGCTGCCCAATATTTCGATTTTGCTTGGGTGACTTTTGTTAGTGTGCAACTTTGCTTCATTGTGTTGCCATATCGATGGCTCAATGCCGCAAGGCCGTGTAAACTGTACGAACACAAGCGATGTGCCTTTCAGGCGCTAGACCATCCGTGTAATCTTAATCGATTGTAAATACATTTTTCATTTAAAACAATAACTATGATATCTGGTATGAAAAAAGATGCAGCTAATATATGTGAGCTAGATATATTAGCTGGATCTACCGAAAGTTCTCCAATTGGGACGATTGTAGACCGAGTCTGAATTTCGGTTACATCGCCAGGAGTGTCTCACGGATGCATAGAGAACGAGTCGTTGGTATGCTCCGGTCCGAGTCCGGCAAGCGGTCACCGGCATCAGCTGACAAAAGCGGTAGACCTTGAGTCGTCCTTCGAAGCATCGGCGGGTACGGCGCGGATAGAGCCCCGCGTCGATTCCGGTCTAGAACGCGAGTTGGACCGAGGAGAACTGAGAAAACCTGTCGTCCGGCGGTTTCGCCGTGCGGGGAAACATCGGACGGAATCGCGGTGAGCCACGAGGGAGTTATTCAATCGAATCACACTGCGTTAGCCCCTCCGCAGAGACTAATGAAATATTCTTCCGGTTATTATTTAACAGTTTCGTCTCGTAATGCAACTGTTTAATCATTAAATTTTACATCAAAGTATCAATAAATTACGTGCATTAATGTTTGGACGCGAGGACGGGAAGTCGAGTGCGACGGTCGACGGAACGAGAGCGAACCCGCTCCGCCGTCGGTTCGTTCGGCGGCCGTGCGTCGCCGTCGTTCGGCTCGAGTCGAGTCACCGACTCGGCACCCCGGTCGGTGGGCTGGTGGGGGGGAGGGGGGGGGGGGGGAGGAGCTGGCGCGGTCCCGTCACTCGTTCAGCTGACTCAGTGTTCGACCGTACGCGCGGGTGAGACGACGCGAGTTTTGTCGCTCCGAGGACTCACACGATTCTCGCTCTTCGGCCCCCACCACTCTTCCCGCCGCTGCCGCCGGTCACTCGTATTTATCCTCTCCACGAGCGTCTCTCCCGCTCGAGACCGCACGAGAACTCGAGTCGCTCGCGAGGATAACGCTCCCGAGTGAAAGTATCGAGATTCCGACGAGAAAGGTTGAAGCGTGGCTACGAGATCCAGAGGTTGTCCGTTAAAGAAAAACTATTCGATCTCACGAACGCGAGATTCACCGTAGCTCTATCATTGCCAAGACTGAATAGTGAACATAGCCAAATTCGTTATTCATCGATCAGTGTATTTCCCGTTGACACGAGGGGAATTAAAAACAGAACATATCGATATATATCTGTCCACGTGTAGCAGGAGAATACATAATAATAAACAGGACTATCGGTGACTATTGTTTTTAGTAAATTGAAAAAAATCGACTTACCGTGTAAGTCTTCTCGCTATAAATCGATCGCACTTACGACGGTAAGAGGCGTGAAATCTGAGCCGAAGCCGATAATAAGCCGTTTCCCGTCGAAACTCTGTACCTGTACCTCGAAGTTTCGTAAGTTTGGTGGACCCCGTACAGACTCCGAACAACAGCTCTATCCTCGGCATATCGTACAATTGTTCGAAACGATTAAAATACCTCTCTACACCGAGAGTCTAAAAACTTTAATCCGTTTCCAACGGAGTTCGCGGAACTCGCTCGCCTGAAGATTACACGTCAACCGAAAAAAGATTTTGTCATCTTTGGCGGAATAAGATAAAAGAAATAAAAATGAAATTAGCGAGAGTAAAGTAGAGTATAGGAAGAATAAGAAGCGAAGAGGAAATAATCGAGTATACGAAGACGTATATAGACACGCTGCTAACAGGTTAGCGGCGAGAGAGGCCCCCCGAAGAAAGGGAATCGTTGGCGAGGTAGAGAGAAGGGAGGGCAGTGCCGGAGTGCATCTCAAAGTGTCAGGCTCGACCGTCCGGTATAATACATTATCGCGTTTCGCGAACGAAAGAGAGGGGGCCTTGGACACTCGTAAGCGAGCCGAGAGGAAGAAGGAACCCGACGGTTCGAGGGAAGTGCGCGCGTGTGGGAAGGCTGTGTGCATGTGTAAAACCAACCGCGTGTCCCGTCGAGATGCCCCATTGTATCCAACTTTAACGTGCTGTGATAAAGCCTGTGATATTGTGCATTCTACCGGGCGGAGAGCGTCGCTTCTTTGACAAGTTTTTTGTTCTTTTTTTGCCGCTGCTGCCCACATAGCGACGTGTCACCTCGAACGGAAAAACGAAAAGATAAATAAAGAAAGGTATGACGCATTTTTTATTTGAATTTTTATTCGATTATTTTATCCCTCGATGGTTTATCGGAGACGAAAGTAATACATACAGGTACCGAAAGCGTTCGTTCTAATTACGTGTCTTCGCTGCAAATTCAAATAAAATTAATATCGGAGACTCGAGTCTTTCTCAACGAATGGAGAAATATTTTGTTGATTCAAAAGAGATAAGAATTTTTGGGAGTTAATTTTGTGTTGCCCAACTATTGAACAAACCGAACAGATGTCGGCTTCCGCAACGTGGAATAAGCAAAAAAAAATAATGCATTAAATTCCTCATTTCTATGATACGCGAACGCAATGCTATCTCAGAAGGTTTTATCGCACCGGTGCGACGGAAAACGGGGGGGGGGGGGGGGGGGGACATCATCGGAGGGATATCGCTGTCACACAATCGTCGCGCCGGCGACGATTATTCTGTCTGTGCAATCGTACACTCACGAATATATCGTGAATGCCTCTGCGCGTGGATTACGTAATTACTTTGGCACAGTGAAAAAATTAAAAAAAAAACAATAGTCGTAATCGTCGCGAGCGAGCGGCTCGAATGGGAAATGAGAAAAATAAAAAAGAATAAGAGTCCTTTATACTTATACAGTTACGGTAGGAGCGAGTTTCGCGGGGTCTAGACGCGGGTCGAAAGTGGAAAGGGGACGATAAATTTTGCTGGCGAGGGCGCGAGGTCCGAGTAGGAAGAGGCTGCTGCGCTAAACGGGCTGCTCGTAAACTGCCGCCGCCGCCGCCGCCCTCTCATATTTCCGTACACGTACAAATTCAACGAACAAGATACCGCACACGGAACGACGCGGTACCCCGGTGCAGGAGGGGGGCGGGGGAGCCCCGCGCTGCTCATCCTCGTGCCGTTCTGTACTAACGTCGCGCGCGGGCGCGAGTGGCTTACATTATGCAACTCGCGGGACCGAGCTGCTGGGAGGGCTTTTAAAACTGTATATACATTGAAAAAGTTCCCTGGCAGCTCTGGGCAAGTGGGTAGTAGTCCGAAAAAGCAAAAGGACCGGGTGGCATGGTAGGTAGGTAGGTAGGTAGGTAGGTAGGACAAACAGAAAAAAAAAGGAAAAGAAGGATTCAAATTGACGGTCGGTATAGGCAGGCTCGCGTTACGCTGCTCGCAGCCTCTTATGCTATCGTATATATTCAATGTACATAGCGGTAGCTTGTACCCACGTGCGGTATGCATTATGCAAGGGACTGTCAGAGCGATAGGCGCAATCTGGAACGACCGGGCGAGAGAGGGGTCGCTGGAGCGAGAGTACCAAATTTTCGAACGAGAAAAACATTGACCCCGATAATCATTTTTTTTTTAATGTATAAAAATGACAAGTTTAAGAGTGTGCGATAACTCTCCCCAGCGATTGTCCCGCTGTGAAAACCGAGAGTACTCGATACGATACATTCGACAAACTGTCGTGAGCCGGTGTCGAGGTTTTGTAATTCGCTGAATGCTGCCGGTAGCTGCACAGCTGAGAATCGCCTCTTCGTGTCGTACACCTCGATCGGTCGTCTTTGCCCGCGCGCACAGACACACACACACACACACACACATATATACACTCGTATACGTACGTATATGTGCGGACAAATTCTTATACGTCAATATTACAAATCGTTATTGGATCTAACCGGGTTTTGTGTGTGAGCGGGTGAACGTTCGGTGGGAACGACCGTTCGATCAGCGAGAGTCTCGCACGTCCGGCACGTTGGAGAAATATGTTCCCGGTGAAAGGAGCAGCGAGAACGACGACGGCTACGAACGTTTTATCCCGCTCGCTCTGCTCTCTGCTGTTCCGTTCTCTCGTATCTTCGTCGAGGCTAACTTGTCCTCGTCTCCGATTCGAGCGAATGGGGAATCAAAGTCGGACCTTCGGTACGTTTCGCCTTGAGACACGGTAATTCGCACGCAGGTTGTAACCGTTACCGAGCTCGATAAAATTTGTCATATTTTTTAAAACTCTCGACATCGTGATGGCTAAAAAGTTTTCTTTTTTACTTCGGGATAGTTTTCCTTCGTGATGTTTCGAGATTAATCTCAACAAGGACATTTTTATCTGCGACATAAAGTACGAAAATTTCTTCCTCCACACACGAGAGGAAAGTGCATGTCCCAAAGATTACCGTATATTTATTGGACGCCCGGAAGGCTGTCGGTTAAATTTTACTACGTGCCGCCTTTACAGCCATTATCGATAGCGCACTCTCATATTCATCGGGTCACAGTAGCGGCGGTGACTCGTAAAATCATGCAGCGATAGCGAAGCGAATAACGGTAGGGGTAGTATCGTGCGACCGTGTCTCCCTTTCCAAACAAGAAGAAGAAGAGGAATAAGGACAGGGAATTAGGTACGTGGTTTACCTTGCACTCTCTCAGTGTAATACTAGTGAATAGTACAGTACACAATACCGTTGTACCGTATCTATCTTACGTGCTCGTCCCGGCGTGTAATACAAGCGGCTGCCTAAAAGCCACTTTGCAGATAGGCGAATCGCTCTATTCTCGCCCCAGTGGCGGTCCAGATCGCTCCCTGTACCAGCGACAGAGCGCGGTCCTGTGTTGTTCCATGCGGCCTCGAAACGGGCACCAGGAATAGAGCAGCGGTAACCATCGGGGCCACATTGGCATCTCCTGCTCCAAACCCCCCCGCCCCCGCCT
Organism: Amblyteles armatorius; assembly: GCA_933228735.2. Classification (NCBI taxonomy): domain Eukaryota; kingdom Metazoa; phylum Arthropoda; class Insecta; order Hymenoptera; family Ichneumonidae; genus Amblyteles; species Amblyteles armatorius. The sequence continues at coordinate 242,260 of OW121689.1, read as the reverse complement.
CTTTCTCGCCAGCAAGCACGTGCGTACCGGTACGGTACATAGACGTGCCCCGTAAACAGAGAGCGCTCCTCCAACCCTTCCGTCAACTACCCTCGCAAAAGCTTTTGATATCAGAGAAAGCATTGCGCTCGCAATGCCACATTGGACACGCACGCGGTACCGATTTTATCGTTCGGCACCGAGGCGTTCCGCGGTCACATTTGCTAAATTACTTTCCAAGTTTCAATTTATTTTCGCGTACTCTAATATTTTTATCGACTACCATTAAATGTCCGATCACTGCTGTTTTATAACGTATCAGTAGCAGCCTCTCCCATTAATTTATCGCCCCTTTTGTAACAATTATTATTAATCACTAACTATATATTAATATTTAGTGATTATAATTCGGTATTATTGCCGGCGTATTACTACCTCGGTGTCTCGCATTTCTGGAATCGACGCTCGCGCGATTATGTATGCGCGTGAATTGTTTTTTTTTCTTCTTCTTCTTTTTCTCGCTCGAATTTGCGATATCACTTCCGGCCACCTCCCACGCGTTCCGGTACTCGTCGATACGCCAATGTGAATACTTTTATTTATGCACCCGATTCTCGTGAATCTTGTGACGCATGCGCTCGCAGAATAGTTCCAAATAATGACGAGAGGGCGAGAAATATATATAATTGAATCGATGCGGGGCACTCGGTAATGTCGGACGCCCGTCGATAGTATAATTATTCCAGGAAGAGTGCTGTACAGGGAGGTGCGAAATCGATTCTCGGAACATCATTCGTCCCGTCCTTCTATGTACGTACTTGCATAGGCGCGGAAATAGTCGCTGTACGCGAATGGCCAGTTCGTACGCGGTACCGCGTTCAAGCAAGAATCACACAATACCAATATGCGAATTGAATCTCGAACCCGAGAACTTTTTTTCCTTCATTATTCTCAATGGCGTTGACGACGATGCCGTGTGTAAATCGCGTGGGCATTGGAAATATCGCGGGTCGACCGTTTCCTCTTATACATTTTTTTCTTTGTTTGTTTGTTTTTTTTTTTTTTTTTTTTAATCTTTCCGGACAATGTACCGGGTCGAACTTTTCCAATCATACCTCGAGAACGAATCCTCTGCCTTCCCTCTACCTTTTTATCTTTCGTTCTATGCCCTTTCTTGCTTTCCCTCGCTCCGAGGCTTCTTCTTAGCGGAGAATCCGACGACGGACGTGTACGCGCCGCCCGCGTAATGAAAGTTCTCCGAAGAACTCGGTCTCTACAACTTTTCCGAACCTTTCACCCCCGTTCACTTCGCATTTCCCTTGCCCCACCGTTCGCCAATCTCCCTGTAACGTTGCCGGCCCCCGGGTCGAGTTTACCGCTGCCTTCGGTGCCTGGCAGCCATCGAACGCCACCGGTATTCCGGCAACTCTCTTTCCAACTGTTCTTCCGATATGCACAGGATTAAACTCACATCGACAATTCACTGTCCCTCCAGTATATATACATATATTTTTACTCCTCAGTTTTTTCGCGGCGGGAGAGTCGTGACTGATTAATCATTTTTCAAATTTACTAAATCCATTTTTTCCCCGGCAGTAGCCGCAACATATTTGTTTGACGAGAATACAGAAATCCGTGAAACAAACTTGGTTAATTTTTAAAACGGACGTAATACGTATTCTTTGCATATTTCAGTATTATTAATATTTCCCTGTGGTTTCATTTCTTACTGTGATATATTAATGTTATTTCTTTGGTACGGGCATATAATTCAGAGAAATAAACACGACTTTTTTTTAGATTGAAAGTTCTTCGCTGTAACGGACAACTTCAATGTCTCGTTTATCGAAGAAATATGATACCGCGAATATTGGAAAAAAACACTCAATCGATTTTAGTGCATTTTTTTTTATCAGTCTAGTCTTTCATTATTCCTTCCGCGGCACTAAGATGATTATTCTCGAAATAACTAATCGGGGACGGCCATACAATATTCACGAAACGCGACGACGCTTCTCGTCGATCCCGAAATGAAAAAAAAAAAAAACTTTTCGTACTTGTACCGATATTATGCATGACGATAGAGCGCGCGATCCGATATTTAAATTGGAAATATAATTCTTATCGTTCAGTCAACGAGATCTCCGGCGAGGGTGGAAACAAGGGAAGGGGGGAAGGAGGGTTGACGAAGGATAGAGAGACACGAGAGGCCGTGCGTCGAAGTGAGAATATCTCGTGCGGGTCACACCGGAACGGTGGACGTGCGCGATGAGGTAGGAAAGGCGGGAAGTGGAAGAAAAAAAAAAAAACGAGAACGGAGAGCCTCTGTCTCGACGTCCCGTGCGATAAACTTTCGTTCACCTCGTCACAATGATTTATCACCGTGATACTGCACGGACCGCCGAACGTATATCGATCCTGTCCGCATAGCCGCCCGAGTTCCTTCGAATAATCAAAAACGACGGGCGCTCCACCGCTCCCACTGCGCTCCACTCTGTCCATCTCAATCTTTTTCGTTTAAAAATCACGAACGAGATCACATAATATTTTTTTTCCCTCATTTCCCCTCCATTGTACCGGATCCACTTTTTGGATCGACCGAGAAATTAAAGATATTTAACAATCTCAAAATCAAGACGGTTGGATTCAATGTCGCGGAACGTAATGGCAAGCATCGTACAATACAAGTCGATTCGCTTTCCAACTTTGATCTCGATACTTGCATGTTCATCCAAATCAAAGCCACTTTAACAATTCAATATCGCTCTTCTATCCGAGATTTTCGTCCCGTAAAAGCGAGAGAAGACGGGCGAGCATGTCGGCGTTCCGTCCAATTCCGAGCTATTACTTCCTCCCCCTTGCCCGCACACGTTCGTCGCGTGATACATGCTACTTCGTACCTACGCACATGTTCCATTTGCGTATTAGCTATGTATGGAAACAGCCTTCGCTCATTCTCCCTCGAGCCCGTTCGTCCTTTTCCCGAGCATTCCGGTATACCGGGCTCAAGTTCACCGTTGCGCGTAGAGATTAGAAAGCTAGTTTATTGTTTGCCGTGCACCGGGCCGACGAGAAACGGCCGGTGTGGTTGAACCTGCCGTAGCTGGGCTATACACACACACACGTGACTCTACAAATTATGTCGGAGTTTGGGAACCCTCGAAATTTCGTTTGCCCGCGTGCGACCGTCGCTGCGAATGGCGGGAATGGCTTTCGCTCCTATCCAGACTCGAGGTGGGTGAATCGTCGACGAATTTTCGAGACATCGTATCGCCACAGAACGAAACGAGATTGTTGTCGAGCGTGGCATAGGTGAACCCTCGAGGGTTTTTCCTTTACCCCTATTCGCCCTCCAACCATCGTCCTGCTTTTGACAACAGCGATACTGCTTGTTCGCGTATCTCGCATATTGCTGCCCACTATGAATAATCAGTGCACTCTTTCTTTGATACATCTTAATTGCCTCCCGGAGCAATGGTACTTTTCACGATTACCAAAATCAGAATAATCGATGAGAAATTGTGGTCGGGGAAAAAAAAGGAAATTAACGTTTCGTTGTGCTGTTCTAACCGCGCTTATCGAATTTTACTCAAGCCCGTATAGCCGGGCAAAAAAATCTTTTTTTTTATGATCGGACGTTTGATAAAAGCGTCTCGGTCGGGCCAATCGTGGGGCTGGCAATCGAGTATCGGCACTTATACATCAACGTCAAAAAATTGATTCGCTTGGTTTCGCTTCCCTCCGTCCCTCCGTGGCCCGCAAAAGATGAAAAGTTTTTCTTGGCTTGTACAAAAATCCGATAACTCACTCGAGGGGGGATGACTGAATCGCGGCAAGCGGACCGGAGCTCGGCGAGAAGAGAGAAAAGACGGAACAAAGATGACGAGAAAAAAAAAAGAGAGCGCACATAACGCCGGCAACCATTTCTGTTTACCAACGTTAGCGTTAAGGCGAAAGTTCGTCGAACGCTTTTTCGCAACACCCGCGTCAAATCCTCGTGTCTGGTTTCGGCGTAATGGTGCGCGAGTGCGCGTACACACGACGCGGAACACCCACACATTTTTCTTTCGACCAAACATCATTCCTACAGACGAGTACCTACTCGACTTCGCTCCGACACATAACGTACACGCTATTACATATTCCCGTTCGTGGAACGAATGTTTCGGATAGAGAGCGGGAGATGCGAAAATGGGGTTTTACCGTGAAACAACTGACCCCGTCACTGGCACTCCGAACGAACGCGAAACACCGGCGGCAATGCACGCTATATCGCATCACGCCTGACCAAGTCTTTCAGATCGTAACCATCCGTCCGGACGTCAGCCACGGATTTCTTTTTTTTTTTTTTCGAAAAAATGAAACGATGTAATCCCGGTCCGCTTGTCCGAACCTCAACGTTTTTGGCAAAAACGTGCAAACGAACGAAGAGGATTTGTGTTTTTCTCCATCGCTTATTTTCGCGTACGCGAAGAACAACCTAAATCGAGCGCCGTTCGTCGCAGAGTAGCGTGGAACCGCGAGAGTTAGCTCGGCACGTGAACCTTTTAGATTTTTTTATTCCAACGTGTAAAGCGGAGACAGAATTGCGGCATTACTGATGTGGCTTCTAAGCACAGTGTTCGAATGCGTGCTGGAGCCTGAGTCTGTCGCTTACAGCCACTGCGACGTGCTGAATCGCCAAAATATCACGTTGGATTGCTTACATTAGACGCGTCAGTTCCTCAAACGCGCGCTGATTCCGGCGCAGCGTGCCTACGAAATCTGCTTCACCCTTTAAATAGAAAAAAATATTTTCTGCTATACAAAATCGAATCGCGACGCCTACGCTGATGGTCATCCGTTTATTCGTCTTGTGTGTCCACGACCAACCTTGTACGTGTGTCGTAACGACGCAATGATAGACAACCATCTACGCGGATGACTCGCGTCATTAGGCAAACTATACCCGATTAGCAGGTTACAGCTACAGTGTCGTTTTTATTCTGTTCAGGAAACGGACGACTTTGCGAGTATCCCTTCCTCTTGGTTATACTAAAAATAAAAAAACAGTTTTTTTAAAAATTGTTTCTCAACACGCAATCGCGAGTTCGCAGGATACTCTGGATAATTAGCTTAATCAGGTCGTACCAATCGTGATTGCTATTCTCCATATAATTTGCGTAAACAATGAAAGATCGCGTGAAGAAGTGAGTATGGGATGAAGCCAACGCGAGCAATGATTAATCCAAGAATTTTATATTTGGAATTAATCAGAATTTCGTCGCATGAAATATTTTTTGATCATCACTTACCCGCTAAAATGCTGTTCTTCGATACGAATAAAAGGTCAATTAAAAAAGAAGAAAAAGTTCCGCTGACTTTAGCGTTGCCAATTTCGATTGTAATTGTATTACTCGGGTTCGTTTGGATTTGCTTTGGCAGGAATCACGTTCATCATCTATTTTCCATATCCGCAAGAGATGTTAAATTACCCAGGTCCGGTTGGCCGACGCTCGGACTATGGCCGAAGATTAGCTTTCAGTCGGTAGCAGGTTGACAGCCGATGATCGGATGTTGACGAATGCCCAGCATTGGCTAAACTGTCGATTGACAAGCACTCCAATGTTGGGCTCAATATTTGGCAAAACGCTGCTCACCAGAGTTGAGCCGGTGCTGTCGTATCGTATAAAAAAAGCATTTAAAAATCGCGCAGATCGGTAAAAATATTTTTGTATTGCTTATTAATATTTTCCATTCATGGTTGGTTGGACATCGGCAGCCAACATCGTTCGGCCAATGTCATTATCCCGAAGATAACTGGTAATCGAGCCTACGTGGCTACCAGATTCCGGTCGACTGTCTAACCCAGGCGGTCATAGTTGGTTCAACGTCAGCCCGGCTCTAAAACCGGACCTGGGCGATAGTCAGTTATCGTTAATTAGCTCGTGGAAGCCGCGCTAGTCGTATCATGGACTCGAAATAACTTGTTTTCAAAATTATCGACAAGTACGTCCGTGCGTGTATGCCAAATTTTTTTTAACGCTCGTGCCCTTAATGACCGACGTGTTACCGATCAACGGTAGAGCGTCTAATCGAGCTTTCATAGCCCGTGGAAGGGTCTATCTATTTCTAACGGCGGGTTAAAGATAAAAACGCGAGGGGCATATAACGATGGCCGTAACGGTACCGTGTTCTCCCTCGGCTTGCGAATAACTGAGGTAATCGCGGATGGTAGTATGTACAGCAAGTGCTTGAACGGGTAAACGCTCGACGAGCACTTCTGTCTCGGGTTCCCGAGGAGGACGGGGAACAGCCGGTGCTGTATATCTTTGCTGAATACAATAATATACCGGTACACACACGTGACCGTAGTTCGTACTCGGCGAGGTCAGTCAATTTCACGCCCAGCTTCGTTTCGTGCGTGCTGCACGCCGATTGCCTTCCTCCCTGCTTTCTCCGTCCGACATTTGTGTCTTTCTCTCATTCGGTCCCTTCCTAACCGAAAATCGTGCAGCTCGAGATCGAGACTGGCGGTGTTGCTGTTTTCTCGATGTGCCATTAGACTAGGGGTTTGTAAATATAGTAATAGCCGAATGTTGCGGGTGGATCGTTTATTGGTGCGACACACGTAACGGCCCGTTCTGCAGAACGCTGACGCGTGAGTCCCGTTCGAACGGCTCTCGTTTCCTCGCAGAATAAATCGGAGAAAGGGGCAGCGCGGCTAAAAAATAAAGTGAATGAAAGAAAAGAAAGGAAAAAAAAGTGCAAAATATCGCGGAAAGTTGGCACGTGGCGTGAGCACAGGTAGCAATGCCGGCGAGGAGTTTCGGTGAGGTGCTTGGAAGAACCGGGAGGGTGGTCGGTACCAGGCGAGAGCAGACATACCCTTATAGGATATTCAGGCATGTATATTCATAGTGACGCCGGGGTGTGAGGGACCCGTGTACACTCGACGGACGCGTCTACGTTATCCTAGCATCCGACGTCCATTATTCTTCTTATGCCACGCCGGTTGTTAGTCCCGAGGGTCTTGCGCCCTCGTCTATTCGCCAGTCCCGCGATCGAGGGCGAGAGAGGAACGAAGAAACAGAAGCAAGTACCGACGACGTTGAAAATCAAGCATTGAAGAAAAAAAAACATATAAAGTGAGATTGATTTTATTCGTAGGTTCGTATGCTTTCATTAAGGGTGAAAACCCGATTTGCTTGATCGTCGTCACTTCGGAGCTTTCATTTAATGTCTGTGAACGAAATAAAATTATCTCACGCATCGACTCCCGGGAATGAGGGATTCTCTTTGTATAAAACATTTTGCACAATGCACAGCTGGCTGATCGGTAAAGGAATCTTAGAGATTTACGTGTAGTCCGGAGTGCATTAAGGTGGCGCCCGTATGGTATGTATTACTGTGTCGTCGTTAGTACAACGTACGAGGGTGCTTATACGCTCACCTGTTGTACCTGAAAGCTTTACCGCGGCCGTTTGTTCTCCCGACGGCTTTTCGTTCGTTCTCGCGAATTCTCATTCACTTCGCGGTCGTCACAGCTGCAAGCTGCAGCAGCTCCGGCAAAGCCTCTCTCGCGCTCTTTACGCTTACGAGTGTTGCACTGTTAAGTTGTGCGTACACGCGGCGCGAACGGGCGTAAGCGGTTGCGCGTATAACCGAACTGTACCTGGTTACGATTTACGAGCACCTCTCCAAGGTCTTTGAAATCTTTCGTCTTGGATCCGATGCCGGTATCAGATACCGACACTTTACTGCGCCCTTCGAAAACCGTCTCGAATTATGCGGATGACGAGTACACAGTCAAAAGACGGTAAACATTTAACAAATAGTTCATATCCACAAAGTCCCACAACTCATGTTTTTTTCATGTGTTGTTTGATTAAAAAAAAAAAATCTTTCTCGTGCCTGCACGTCCTGTACTTATTTTCGGAAGGTACCACCGATTTGCATAAAATGTTGTGTGTTCCACGCGTGTGACGGTGTACCGGGAACTCAGCGGCGACCAATGCGCTCTTTACCCCCATTTCGCGAATTTGCACCCCGTAATCGTATTATCGTTGTGCAACGACGTGGCTCCCTTTCTCCCTCTCCCTCTCTCTCTCACTCTCAAAATCCTCTTCACCGCTTCAATACGCTGAAAAAGAAACTTCCAATCAAATAACCTGCTAGTAATTATATAATGAAATTATATGTTGTTATTTGAGTCTTGCATGAAATTTAAAAGTAGACAGATAGATAGATAGATTTAGTTAGCAGCTTTTTTTCAGTGTATGAACAGTGTTAACGGTTGCTCTGCCGATTTGATATTCTGGGAATTGAATCGTGTTCTTTTTCCTCTGACGAATTTTTTTCGCACGAGTGCCGTTCGTACGATTGACGAGCCTGCGAACCTACTGGTACGCTCTGCATAGTAATCGTATCATCTATGTGTTGCTCAATAAAGCGTGCAGTTCTCAACGCAAGGCAATCAATTACGTCGTATATTCTCGACGAGAAGGCTAAAGAAATTTCTTGCTAGCTCTCTCTATATATATAGGCATACAAACGGTTTTCTTCGCCTTCTTCCCTCTTCTCCGTGAATGGAGATACTATACTCTCGGATCTCGTACTCGGCTACATTCGTGTGCAGTAACTGTGCCAACGTTGTTAAAATTATATATATCATGCGCAACTACTCGCGGGCGTGTTGCAGAGTCAAGCTAGCGTACATGTCGGATACACCTACTACTCGAATTACACACTCATATGTGCACGCTGTCGATGTATCGAATGAACGTTCGACGGCGCTTTCGATTACGCAATGAATTTATAATTCCTCGTGGCAAACGATCGTATAACGAGAACTCAAGAATTAATGCTCTTTACTCGGTTCTTTTTGCGTTTTCACTTATTTATCCCTTCAGCCGTCAATGCAGCACATTCGCTCTGTTGGTGATGCAATTACTTCTATTCGGTTTTTTTTTTTTTTTTCTACAAATATATACGTGAATTGCGAAAAATTCTGGATAAACTTGAGATTTTTAATCGAATCCTAGAGAAAGTTTGTTGATCGGAATAGCATCGACCTTTGTTTGTTATTGGATGTAAAAATAGAGAAATGATTTTTCAAAACCCAGTCCGGCCCACGAGTGTTTTTTTCGTACTGTACATAAAAACGAGTGCAAGTACGGCTATTACGGAAGAATGGATGACGATAGCAGATCCCACTGTGCACGAGGAGTAGGGACACTGCTTCAGTTAGCATGCCGCCATTCGAGTTCCATTTGAGAGCTGGTCGAACGCAAGAAAAAAGAAAAAGAACATGGAAAAACTGCATAAAAAAACCTGCGTTGAATGCCGGTCACCGCTCCCGTACTTCCGGCAGTCAGGAACCATGCGTTGGGAACACTCACCCATTGTGAATTTTAAAAAAACTTTGTCAACGAGAGTCTCTATATTCTCACGAAGCTTTTATCGAAACGCAACCCACATCTATCTGTGAATTGCTTTGTAACAATCTCTTGGGTCTTTGTTTCATCCGGCAATGCATCGTCCATTTTTACAATAATGGCATTTTGTTTATGTGAAAATTTAATGATATATCTGCGATAAGAAAACTCTCGAGGCGGAGGGGCTGCTCGCGCGTTCGCGCAATATCGCTTGTTAGATAAACATTGTTGCCGAGTCTATAACGTATAACAAAAACGATAAGGCAATGCGTTCTCACAATTTCGCAATCATCTTCGATCGAAAAGAGACGGGATCGTGCGGCGGAAGAAAGAAAAGGAGATAGAAACGCTAAAGGTGTGTCGACGACCAAATTATGCTGTGACTTCATCTGGTGGCCAGATCTCGCGAACAGTGCAGTACCGCCGTAAGGAAATCGCGAGTTTCACGTGGATACATATATCTTCGAGAGTAAAGATGCTATGTAGGTACATATCTGTACAGCGAGAGAGTCGCTGGGAACACACGAGCTGCGGGCTGACTTCGACGCGGGGGGAAAACGATTCCGTTATCGTGGTTGCGCGAGGCGATAGGAACGGTGCCCGCAGTCCGACGTTGGCATCACGATGCGCTTGCCTCGATCTCGAACGCCGGAACATAACGGTTATTCGTAATGGTCCCTTTCTACAGAAACGCGCGCACGATCTCACTCGCGCTCGCGCGATCTCAACGTGAGCGCGATCGTTGCGAGGGAATAGGAAATTGTATTATACACTTGAACGCTTGAGGTACCATTTGCAAGATCAAATAGAATAATCTGCGCGCAAATCGGGATAAGGTGCATGGCTTATACAACGAAACAATCATCGTTTTATCGATAAAAAATATTTTTGGTTACCGTTTTCTTTGATTAAGTTGGGAGGTTCGACGGCTTAAGGAGAAAAAAAAAGTATCATTTGTTTTCTACTCATGAAAAATAATAATACACTTTTTTTTTTTTGTCTGAAGTCATTGATCGACCCCGTTAAGGTTCGTGGCAACGGTAATATTATAGCGAAGGGACGCTGATGGATACAATTTTGGTATAAATTTGTACTCGTAATCTTTGGTTACATTGTGAACGGCAACATATTTTCTACTCCTGCAACGAGCGCCGATTCTATTAGTGTATCGAACGGATTCAATGATTTCTCCCACCGTGAACTGTCGATGAAAATAGAGTGTCGATAGCTCGTCGATCCAGAATTCGAAATGAGCCCGACAAATTTAACGCCCTAAGACTGGAAGTATCACGTTACTTTCGTCGCATCCATCACTTTGCCTGCATTACTACCGATTTGTTCGTCTTTCACCGGCCGAGAGCTTCGGTCCCAGTATTGATCCCTAGAATTCGCTTCAGCGAATAATTATTAACGAGACTTTTTTTATGTTATCTTCGAACCGGTAGGCACACGGCTGTTTACTCTAGGACAGACCGAAATATCCAGTAACTATATACGCAATCGTAGTGTGCGTTCGACTCAGAGAAATTCGAACAATAGATAAAAACACGCGACAGGAATGGAGTCTCCCCCCGTTACACCTGGAATTAGAAATTTACATTTTCATTTTTTATATTTTTTATTTTCTTTTCCTCTGCCCAACAGAGTCGCGCTGTTAATTCGTGGACGGGATATATTGCGGACGGGAAATGTCCAAATCTTATTTTACTGTGGTAGCAAAAATTGTCCATTTTACAAGTCTGGCCCTTTGAAATTGGCGAATTAACTCGTGCCAGGCAACACAGTACATTTGTTAATTCCGCGCAGACGGTGGTATGGTAGCACACCGGGACGGCAGGCCGTTATGCTCTCTGGCCAGGTCGAGCAGCGAACGCGTGGTATGCCGTTATTTACGTTGGATCTTGCTCTACGATCTATACTTATTTTCCTTGGCCGGTTGTTGCCTCGCGCCCAACCCGTGCTGAGGCAGTGCCGCCAGTCTTATAGTGTAGGTATATACGACAACCGCAAAACGTATCGGGAGATTGAGTACGGAGTTCCTCTTCATTTTTCATGTTCGGGGTTGTATAAAACGCTGTAAACGAACGCCCCATGAGAAAGTACCGAGCCGTTAAAAGGAGTGAAGCACTCTGATTCTACACGGAAAAGCGTTTATGCAGCGGTGTACGTAATTCCTAACGGTTTCTCATATTCGTTAATTTTTTTTTTTTTTTTTTTTTTTTTTTAATAATTTTTCAAATAATTTTTTAGATTACAGATCACTCAGATTTAGAACATAAATAATTTAGCGAGTCGAAATCGATGAACCCTCAAATGCCCGGAGCGAATGGTACCCTATTCACGGTACCATTCGCTCCCATATATACTCGTTTCCCACTGCGACTTAATTAATCCATTGAATCAGTAAAAGTTTCACGTTCATATTAATAGTGATAGATCGTGCTAGGGATTGGCAATGCGCGCATTAAATTTCTTCCCTCTCCGATTAGTAGTAAAAGCCGCGAATACTATATTGAATTAACACATTCCATATGCGCTCTCCCTGCAACAGTGTGCGCATTTCTAAGGGAGAAGCGGCCCAGTTCCGCGTATACGAATAATTAATACTCGAAGCCAGCGGGGTACACATCACCGTCCTGTGTAATGGACGACTGAGCGTATACTGTACGGCGCATGATACGATATATATAACGCCAACACACGTCCACACATGCCCGGAGAGGTGGCGGGCCCCGCATGAACTGCTATGCTCCGTAACAACCCTCTCTGCTTACCACTTTGAGCTTACGGCAACCCTTGCACCTGCCGCGCACTTCGACTCCTGCTGCTGCTGTACCAACTCCACGGACGGATAAACCGTTAAAGCATATTATTAATTTCAACTCCGCGCATACGTAGACTCAAGTAGATCCACGCAGTGGATCTACCGTGAATCAATGGCAGACCAGATTTTTTTTTCACACCAGTCGGTACGCCAGAATACTCGTTCTCCGTTGTATCGAGAGAATCGAGCAATGAAGAGCCTCGATGTACCGCATAAATACAGTAATAGGGATTGAGCCCGGGGTTCGGATCGCTAATAACACGAAGGAACGCAGAGGAAGAAGAACGAGAATGGACGGAGCAGAGATCGGTACAGCCGGTAGGGTTTCCAGGATCGTGTGGATTCGGGACTCACAGCTCACAGGGAAAGAGGGAGAGCCGGTGACCGCGACGAGGACGCCGAGGGCTGTCGAGAACGATCGAACCTTGACGTCGTCGCGCCATCTCCGTTGCCGGAACGCCGACATTCCCGAGATCGGAAAGAAGATACCCGGTTGGTGTGGCCCCCGTCTTTCTGGAGCTTCGGTGTCGTATTATGTGCTCTCATGCCGCTTGCAGACCACCCGTCAACGAGCGACATTAGCGAGAGAGAAAGATGGAAAATACGAAGCCCAAGAGAGAGAAGGGACGAAGAGGCCGCAGCAGTCTCGCAGGTATTCCAACGATTCGCGGGCATTCCACTCTGTCGTCAGGTGGCGAGGTCCCATGCCCCATGCCTCCGTCGACCATCTCACTCGGGCTTCCATCTCGTGCTTCGCTTTCTCCCTTGTGGCGGGACCACGGGAACGTCGAGAACCCGAATGCCCCGGGAGCTTCAGCGCGTGGAATCTCCTCCGTGAACCGTTGGAACCTTCCTGGAACTCGAATTCCCTCTCCAGGCGACGAACCAGCCGAACTATGATTCGCTGTAGGGACGCTCCTACCGACTAACAAATATTAACCTTCCTTGGTAATGAAAATGATTAATGATCCCACAGGATATGCGGGAAACTCCTTGACGGGTTCCTCGCGGAGAATGGACATAACTCGACTCGTTATTTTAACTGGGGCATGATGTACGCGATACTAACCGCGAATAGTTTCACGAAACTTGTGAAAGTTACGGAGGCATTTTCCCGGCAGTGTGAGAGTGGTGAAGGAGAGTGGATTTTGGGTTTCTTAGTCACACCTCTGTGACTAATCCACTAAATTCTGGGAAGCTTTGGTCGTACTGGCCAGGAATGACCGAACGGTGAAGACAATGAGAAAGTGACGGGTAAACGACCAAGGGGATCAGGCAAAAAGCTCAAAGGAACCAAGGAGGAGAAAGGAGGAACTGGCTTGCACGTTTGCAGGACAGGCGAAATTCTCTCTCGGAAACTAAACTCGGATGCCAGAAAGGGATATCTACCTAGCTCTAACGTAGGTACATGCATGGCATGCATATACATCAGTTATGCCGGCGAGCGAGCATCGTCTCTCGCTAAAGTAATACCCGAAACCGGTAGAAGTGCTGGATGACTTTTGGAAAGGTTGCTTTGTTCCTGGACGGAAATATCACAAAATATGAGAGGTTCACGGAAATTCCTCTCGGTCTCTCGTTTGACCGCGCAAGACCGTACGAAGTTTGTGCCCAAGTTTGCGCATCCGTTAACCGGCTGCCAATCAAGACAGGCGCACCTGTCTGGTCTCGGTAACGTGCAAGTTCTCGATCGTGGAGCGTTCGTTCTCATTGCTCTCCGAATCATCTTCGTCTGGAAAATAAAAGTGGCATTTTTTTCGACACGGGAGGTCGCGATATATTCCTCAACGATGGGTTTCTGTTCGTGGCGAAAACTAATTTCAATCGTCGAACGACTGTTTATTGGAACTTGTCTCGATCTCGTCGACTTTCACAGTAGTCCAGTCCAGGCCGGCATTTGGATCAACGGATGCATGCACGGAGCACACCGATTGGAAGAGAAATGTTGCGGCGATGGGAAAGCGCGTGCATTGGAGATGCACTATCGGCGTACATTGACGCGCATGTATCGGTTCGTTCGTTCGATTTGCCCGAAGCGAAACAATGCAAGCGCCTCCGCGAATACGCGTTTCAATCGCGAAACTGCCTCACCGGCACGGCACTGCGGGGCCTTCCAAAGCTCTCCAAGCTGCTGTGTGATGTACGAGAATGTGTACAGTAGACATTGGAAACGAATCGGAAGGGCAAATAACGCGAGGTAGGCTCCGGGTAAAGAAATGTATGCCGGACTCGAGAGGGTTTACAGACGCGTCCAGTTGTATATACACGGGGCGCAGTACGATCTCTCCTCCTCTTTGGGGTACAGTATGTAATTCCACTCGCGTGTTTCGGCTCAGAGATAACTAGCAATTTGGTACAAGGGTCTAGATTTATGCAGGGCGTATATACCCTTCGGTACAGCGCACGAGAGAATCGCAACACTCCTATCAGCCGTATAGATAGGTACTATCTCAACCTGTATAGAATCAAAACATCAAAAGAGGGACTCTTGCTCAATGAAACACAACGAGAAAGAATTGAGGAAAGCGTTGGTGTTACTTTTTTTTTTTTACTCCCTTCATCCGGTTGGAAGCAAACCTGTCCACTTTTTATTTGCCGAGACGGTAGCCATTGATCAATCACACATCATCCAAAGGCAATCGATCATCTATCCAACCTCTGTCGCACGATCCGATGAGATTTCTATGTATATGCATATAAAGGTGTATGAGTGTCATATTTCGATGATGGATGCCCAGATAATAATGCGGGACCGTGGGACGTTTATCTATATAAGTTCGTGCTACAGAATCGAAGCGGCATGCTTGTATTATACATATAGTACCACATACGTTCCTATTCTCGAAACTCACCACGTCATTCTGTTCCGGATGTCGGGAGAGAGCGAGAATGCTGCAGGGTAGGATTCCCCGATACCTTATAAACAGACCGGAAATCAAAATCCTTTGGGGAGGGAGTACGGGCGAAGAGAGTGCGATAAAATGGATAGGCGGAGATTTCAATCTGACGTATTTGATTCTATGTCGGACGATCGATCTTTTAACGTCAGACGCACAAGATTTATGAGACTCCGTGGTCCCCCCTCCACAGCTCTATGGGAAACGATGGTAATTACGATGACGAATCGAGCTCCTACGGCTCGAACAACTGACTCTGATCGCTGACCATTCATCCACAATGGCTTCACTACTGGATGTTATATAATGTTATTGTCCTCGCGTAAAGTGGATATTCGCGCACATCAGCGGCCTTTGCATCATATGAATCGAGTATCGGTCCCCGAGGACGAGAAGAGAGTCTCTGATATTGAATCGAGCGAGACAGAGGTCGTGTCTCGATGTTGGCCTTCGCAGGGTCGTAGGGTCATCGCGGACGTCAGCGATCGATCGAGAGGTCGCAGGATGTAGCGAGCTTTCGGGGGCGGCCAGAGGAACATGATAGCTACATACAGAGTCCTTACATTCAACATATCCAACATCCTTTCATCCGTTTTTTTTCGTCTCTCACTCTCCACTGAAACTCCAACTCTCGACGTAGGTATACCCCGGGGTAACACGGCATAGTGACGGACGCCCGTGGGGCAAGCTGGGACCTCTTGGCGACGAACGAGATGCATACGAAGCGAGGGCCCGGTCGGCTCCGGCGAGGCGAGAGCGCGGCATCACCGCGGGGGTTGTCCTCGACACGCAGATCTATGAAACATTTATTAGTGAACGTCGTCGGTTCTCCTCTATTCCACGTCGACAAGGGAGGAAGATCGGAATCGAGGAGGAGACAGTCGCGAGTGCATCTCCACACGCGCATCCCGTAAAATACCCTCCAAGGGCGATCCGTGTTACTGCATAAAGTTTTTACGCGCTGAGAACATTCGACCTATGATTCATTAATGAGCCATTTCCGGTATCTTGTTCCACATTAGGAGATGTTTCATTGGCCAGTCTGCGGTCGACGAAATTTTTTTCCCACGATTATTCTATGGTTCCGCATTTTTGGCTATAGTTCAGCAATTGTGTCGAACGGAGGCGAAGGCCCTGCGGTAATTGTTGCCGCGTGAAAAATGATCGGTAGCACTGGGCCGACGAAAGTGTCGATCAGTCGTTCGTGCACGGGGAAAAGCTCCGCGCCTACGGGATTGATTAACGAGCTGCGGTTTTCTTCTCGCATACCTTTTCCCTTTATGCCCGAGCGAATCAATATTTTACGGAACTCACCGTCGTCTTGGCTATCGTGAAAAAAAAAATATAATCGAAATATAGGGCGACAAAGCTCAACGATCAAAGGCATGCTATCACATTGTTGATAGTAATAATGCCATTGCTGAATTCCAAAGTTCTTTGTCTCGCTACCATAGGGAGGAGGGGGCCATTTTCGTTCGTTTATTACATTTTTATAAAGCATCGTTCGTTGTTGTTAGTGGAAGCGCCTCCATCGTTATCGAGGGCTAGATGTTCTTTTCAAATTCCGGTTGTCGACTATCCCACTTTGGTAATCTCGCTTGTATCTACATCCACGCTTCCCGTGCCTTGTTCTCTGTCATAAAAATAAGAGACATCGAGGGGATAACGTCAGAGAACCAACCCCACGGTGAGCCTATCGCAAATGGGAAAACGCTCCGTCGGTACGCTAGGACAACGACAGCGCCCAGGCCACGAAACAAAAAACTTTCAATTTAAAAGTTTCGATGGACTTGGATTTTTTTTCTCTCCAGTAGAACGAACTCTTTTGGCTGCGAGTGAGCGAGAGTCGCTACCGGGCAGACCGGGAACTTTTCAATACCTCGTGAGCGCCACACCGGGGCCACTAAGAGGGAACGTTGTTGAACGCTGGTGTCACTTAGCGATAAATTGTCAGGCAAGCTCTCACGCTCTCCGGCTTCGCGTCCTCGTTGTCTTCGTTATTTTGGTTTACTACTTCGGCCGGAACATTTTTTTACCCTCCAACAAACTTTTTCATCGCGAGGCATGCAGATATCCCGCGAGTGGTCCATCTTTCGGGTCCACATTGAGAGGAAAAAGGTGCTTCAACATTTTTTTGTTTCTTTTTTTGCTTCCTCATAGAAGCAATTCTAAAATATTAAAACAAATAATAACATTTTTGTCAAAAAATTGTAAGGGTAAATTTTGCGAAACGGTACTTTTTTAAAGGGTCATGAACATTTCGATTTGCAACTTATATGAGGAAGCCATATGAAAATTTTTATTTTCAACATTTTTTTTTACACTTGATGAGCAACAAAGTTCAGAGGACAGACGCAGAGAACCTTGACCGAATGACTTATAGAGGATGTCTCGCATCGTCAAACTCGACGGACGTCATGGCGAAGGATGTTTATAACTTGCTCGTGCGATGCGAAACAACATCTTCTTGCACGGACGAGGAGCGGCATTAATCTCTGACCCAGAAGTTACAGTGCCGTTCTGTCTTGGCTCGTATACACCAGTTGCGTTTATCTTAATCCTACGAGAACGGACAGATCACTCGTGCACTGGTATGTGCACAGTTGCGTCTCTGTACGGTATACATACGTGATTAACCACATCTACCAAAATAGTCGGCACGATATAGTGAGCTCGTTAAATGGACCATCAGCCTCGACTGACATCACACGGATGACCCCACGATGCCTCGCAGACTCTCCGAGTGTAATAACTATAACGAAGATAGCTGATATCAAACAGTGCAATGATCGTCTATACCCAATTTCGCTTCATTCCTATAATAGCAGCGTAAATTATACGATACATTTATCTACCTGTCAATCCTGTCAATTATCGCCAAGTAAATATTCGAATCATTACGACATGTAGTCAATCGGAAGTAGGATTTTAAAAAATTCGTTACCTCTGCCGCTTAATGAAAAATAAATTCCATTAACGATCTTTCGTACTCGTTACTCCTTCATTGGTTTGGAATCATAAACTCGATGAGATACACCGGATAGATGGCAGTATGGCACCTCGTTGTATGCAGTATCGATAATCGTGCGAACCGACGGTACCGATGATAACGAAGCGTCCCTCCTTTATAGATTCCTATATCCGGGCAATATATTTTTTTATATTTAAATGGAAATTGCCGTTGCAGAGGTTACCCCGTTACGATTGGTTGGAAATTAGTGATAGACGCTTCATAAAGCCCCATTATACGTTTGGTCGGAGATATCGAAAACCCCGCACCTGTCGGAGGAGCATAACAGGCGACAAGATTTCCCTATCGCAGCTTTCGGAATATTACCGTTCGCGCATAGCCGCACGTGTTATTCACTGCTATTATCCAGAAGCAGCTGGCTCCGAAGTCGGGGGATTCTCCGCAAACGGTCGACCGTCAGATTCCCGGTGGATACACCCCGAGCGCACTACATCGACCAGTTAGATTCGCCAGTTCAACTCCTCTACCCGCGCGCACTAGCGCAGCCTATCGTGTACATGTGATCTATCGAAACGTTGCACGTGCTTCGCACTTTATCACCGGCTATCTGTCCCGTTCTATTCCACCTCCTCTCTTTCTCACTCGATTTACCGATTCTCTCTCCGATTTATGCCTCGTAACGAACCAGATTCCCGGGCGCGTTCGGGCTAATTAAAGGTCTGAACTTGCCGCGCCCTCGGGGGGTCCTCTGTATGGATGTCTCTTTTACTCGCACTGTTGCCTCAAAGTCCGCCCTCCTCTTCCATTTTCTCCCATTGCTGTGTACATATATATATATATATCTGCACACACACACACACACACGGACAGAGTTTGTGTCGGTTTTCTTCTCCTCTCTTTCGCACCTGTATCCCTCTATTTAACCGCGAAGCTTCTCTCAAATTCTTCTCGCTTCTTTCGCTCCGTTCCACTCTGACGAGATAGCCGAACTTGGCTTCACTTTACGACAACATTGATCCTGTGTGTATATAGTACACATAGAGATAACGGAGGTTCGAGAAATTCTACGTCGGCGTTGTCCCTCGAATAGAGTAACCTCTGGAGTGCAGCTCATCGTCGCGTAACGATCGAACCTAGTCGCGGTGCTGCTGGTTCCCGGGCGACTAATCAACTTGCTCGTTTTTTCCTCCATGCTCGAGGACGGAATACCAATGGATTTTGGCGCTACGCGTGGAAAAAAAATCAACCTCCAACTTCGTTCCCTCGGTATTTCCAGCTCGGAGATAGATAATCCTCTCTCTATCTCTATCTATAACGTCCGGATTATTGCTATTCATTTACGTAGACAATTTGAAGAGCCAAATTATTCGCCCGTACCGTCAATCTCGATCGACGGACGGTTAGCCCTCGTGACCGCGAAGACGCGGAGACGTATGCTAATGAGCTCGTCGATGAATGGGAATTTGATGGGCAAAAAAGTTAAGGAGCGTGTAACACGCGGGATGTTGCTTCTTTTCTTTTTATTCTGCTGACGAATGGCTCCTTCCGCTATTGGGTGAGTTCGTTGGCCTCTCGGCATCGAAAAATGCAGTCGTCTCTTTTCCCCGGGATCCCTGTGGCCGTCGCTTCTACAATCGACCGATTAATTTTATTACTGTACCGGCTAGCTACAAGCGATGCAGATCCATTATTTTAGGTAAATCATCGCGCTGTCGTCGGTCGATGATCTGCTGAATTATGCCATGTTCCTCGGTATCGCGGTACTTCATGTAAGATATTCCGCATGTAGGCACGAGACCGATTGGAATGGAGGTGATAATCATTTCTCGATCGTTTCTGAACTCTTCGGAGCGAGGAACGCAGCTCGGAGGTTTTTCTTCGAATCATCGACCGAACCAACGAAAGCTCGAGTGTCCTGAGAGTGTAGTCACAGCGACGACGCGCCGCGTCGCAAAATAGAAGCCACACGTTTCGACGAGAGAGGCGAACATGGGCGAGCGAGTCCGGATTTACGACTCCGCGACAGAGCCCAGGCTCGTAAATCTATTCTTATCCCGTGGACTCCCGCCGGACCAGCGTTCACGAGAGAAACTTACCTTACCGAGTCTTGAGGACCGCGGAACGCTGACCTGCCCCAAGAGACAGTATGTTCGTTTTTCGTTTTTGAAAATTTCAGAGACGCCGAAACTCGCGTCAATCTATCTCGCGTTCAAGATGAGGCGTCAATTTCCCCGTTGACATTGACGATCTCAGCCGCGAAGAGATTTTCTCTCCAGCCGATAGGCGTCGCCCAGATGGGATTCTCCCGTAGTTGCAAAAACGGCACATCCGATACTGTGCCCGGTACAGGCGCAGCGACAACATTCTTCGTCGAGCCGAATAGCAACACGTGCGCAGACCTATGCGTTACCGAAGAGCTGTGTACGCATTGGATCACCCGCAAGACGGAGAAAGATAGATGTTCCAGATGCTTGCCACATTTTGTGGCAAGCACCGGTTTAGCACGTTCAGCTCAGATATGATGCCCTAGTAGAAATGTTAAGGCTTCATGTCGGGACTACATCAGATTACATCTTATTACATTATATCCTGACTAGGCCTTATGAGGGCCCGATGCAGGTTTGGAAAATTTCTACCAGAGGGTTTGGACTCCGGTAGACTAGCGATCAAGTGGAGTCAAATGTGGCGGAGATGTAAATATAGTGATCGTTCATGCGATATTCTCTTAGCGACGGTTGCACAAAGTCGCCGAGGTATAATTTCAATCGGGCAATCGACGTACACGACCCTTCGGGCGATGGGTGGATTCAACTCCCAGGGCGTCACCAGGCTGCCCTCGTGGGTGGTCTCGTTGCTGGTCTCGTTAATGTTATTATTAAAAGAAGAGGACACACGTGAAGCCTTTCGCAGCAATCGTGATCTTGTATCAATTAGCCACCGTACAGGCAAGCGAATTACGCTTTCATCTCGAATACCTACGAATAATACGAAGAAAATAAATATACGAAACGTCGTGGAAGACTGTGGCCAAATCGGCGGTAAAATTTTTCTCCGAATCTTACGATTCGAGCTCTCGGCGGTGGGGGAAGAGAGACTACCTATCGTTGCTCGTGTGGAGGACCGTTGGCCGAGAACCGGGCAAAGACGTTACCGGCAATTCGTTTTCCCGGTATAATGGCCTACTTGGCAGAGAGCCTTGCTCTTCGGCTATAATTTTGATTCACGGTTTACGATAAATTATAGCGCGACGCTAAGCCGCGTCGTCGTCTCACGTGCACGAGAAAGTTCGGTACACCCAGTTGCAGCGGTATAGCCGATGGAGCGAAGCGAGCTGGCAAAGTCCGCCAGAAGGTAGTATGTAGCGAGGACGGGAAACGTAAACCTTTTCCGTCGAGCATATGCACACGTAAGATCGTGATATTCTCAAGATGCAAAAATAATATTCGATGATGAATTTTTATATATTTAGAAAAACCCGAATAAGACTTTTGAGACCCTTTCGACTGACGGCCAAGCAGAACAAATTGAATCGAATCTATTTGCTACTAGGCTCCGTACTGATCATACCATCCAACAGGTAGCGAATGATTACCGCTTGCACCTGGGTACAGGAATCCAATTAAACACATCGGTCATACTTGGCACGGTCCCGGATAATAGTAACGAAAAACTAACCGAGTTTCAGTGAGATGCGAAAGGCCGAGGGAGAACGGTATAAAACGAAGCGATCATCGAGCCGTCACTTCCGTTCACGGTGTAATTCCACCGGCAACGAATTGTTGCTCGAATCCGTACGCCAAGTGCGGAAAGTGTCTCTCGATGGAGATCGATGGGGTCCTCCCGGCTTGCCGCGCTCTGACCGAGACGAACAACGAGAAAAGAAAAAGACTCAACGACGATGGGACGTGCGCCGCGGTGTGTTGAGATATAGCTGTTTCTCGACAAGTTCGTGACGAGAATTGAGAGGAAACCCACTGAACGAGGCAAACGATGCTCTTTTACCGCTAATCCTGTCTCCATTATTCTCAACCGTTTCCGAGAATCACGAGCTGGCGTAACGGACGAGTGACTCGATCGGATATTTTTGTTTAACGATAAATTCATCCGACGACTCTGAAAACGCTGTATACACAGAGAAAGATTTATACTAAAACTTTACCAATGTTTACTTAAAAAAAATAACTAAAATCTAGCAAATATAGCTACAACGTCGCCACCCGTTTTTCGCCGCGCCCAACTCCGAACTATTACGCGTATGAAATATACCGATATAAAATACGATGAATGTTGATCTCCTCTATTTAACTTTTTTCGCGGTCGTTCGAGCGTTCTTTCTCCCCAGTTAAATCGATTCGGCTATTTTCGTTATCCAGTGAGCGGGTTAACCGCTGGCTATGTTCGTGGATCACAGGATTTGCGTACAGCGGTCGAAGAGAGTCGACTCCTCGATCGTCGAGCTACATCGACTCGGGTAATTGGAAGAATGAACGGGGTTTCGTGTACGGGGCAGGAGAAGAGAGTGCAGTATCGACGAGTTGACCGCAATTCGTCGTGAACGTGGGCTGCGATTGAGAACCAGTCGATGAAGAGAGAATACAGTGGCCGAGGGACATACACACTGAGGAACAGTGTTGGCTTGTTGGCCCAGTAGCCGGGTAGCGTGCGAGGGGAATCCCCGAGCCAGCCGAAGGCAAATGAGCCGTGCGCTCAACCAGCCCTCCACCCCCATCCCGATCGAAACTACCCTCTCGAACAGTTGGCGAACTGTTCTTCTTCGTCTCTCTTTCATTCTATCTCTTTTTCGACGTTTATTTCATCCGTTTTTTTTCCTCCTCTCACGCTCGAGTTCTCTCGCCAGAGTAGAGTGTTCCTTTTCCTGCCGAAGAAAAGGATTCGAGTCAATCCCTTCCCACTTAGCACCGACTCACTATTTATTCTCTTCTTTCGACGAGCGTATTATGAAAGATTCTATACTCGGAACGATTTTAACGGATTGCTTCCGTCCGATTTCTCGTGCACTCTAGAGTCGAGTTACGTGAAATTAAATACATTAGTCGAATAGTGCTTGTTCTCGACAGCGTTATTTTTTTTTTTCGTTTTTTTTTTGTCGTTAATCAACGAAATAACACAGGCCGCGAATTTTTTGATTAAGTTCAAGACTCGCAGATCTCGTGATTTCGTTTGCGAGATTTATCGCGGAGAAAAACGGCGCAAAGCGCCAGTGGTCACCTCGTCGTCGAGCTGCATCGATTCGAACTTCCGCCGGAAACCGTATGCGTTACCAGTTCCCCCTCCCATCCTCTGCCCGCCTTTGTCGTCGGAGCATGGCGAAGCCGTCTAAGCAAGCAACAAGCAAGTTCTTCAGCCCCGCAAAGAACCCTCTCGGAACTGGGTATATGCGGTACACCAGCGCTCCTCGGAACTCGACCAACCTACGCCCCTTCCACGAGGGTGGCAAGGTGTCGAGAAGTTTTATGGCAGTCATTTCGCGCCCTTCCTCTCACCTCTCTTCCCTCGTTCGTCAACTCCATCTACTTACCTCACCGATTGTTGCCGGCTACGACTCTCCCACTACTACTGTTCTCTGATTCAGGGATTGGATTGCTACTACTACTACCGTCGACCATTAATCTAGCACTAGAGAATTCGGAGTCAAATTTATCGATCTGATCGGATTGATATAGAAGTCTATTACCTGCAGGAGGGTTTTGATGCACACATTTTTTTTTTTTATGCACCTCAACCTAGCTCACGCAGGCAAGTGATGGGGACGATTGGATTGTTGTAAATTGGACCGGGCCCAATGGGGGGCGTCATTATTGACCCTTCGCATACTTTGATAGACGGTCGACAGCGTTACATCAGATTCCGATGAATATTAAAAATTTTCTCTCAAGGTAGTTTGCTCGTATCAGCGTTGAGTAACATGTGCGAGGTTCCACTGTAGCGTTTGGAATTGCTACTATCGTCGATTCTTAGTAGTCTACACACAATTACGTTGAGAAACAGTACATCTCATATACCGGCTCTTAATGACAAAGACAGTAGTAACAAGCGGAGTGGTTTCTCGCTAGCAGGTTCGAGCAATAGGTAGTTCGTTGATGACACCGGTCTTGGTAAGAGACGAGGAGGGGTCGACGGTTCCAAGCGTCTGCGGCTCTTGCTCTCCTCTAAAACGACACAAGTCTCAGGCGTACCAGAATTCTCATGGCTGCTTCGCATCCTCTGCGCCACTGTACCAGCCAAGATGAACGTGACTACCGACACTATTCACCTCACTGTTTATTCTGCACCGACGCTCGTGAAACATCAGGCGCAATACCAAGTTTCTGTTGGACCGTCGACTACGTAGTATGTACCCTTGGATGCTCTGTCTAACTCTGCCCACCAGCTGAGGCTATGCAGGGTTAGCCCGGTGGTACATCATCGTCATGCTCCAGGATTTTTTTTCTGACATTCCTACCTTAAAATGTCTCCGACTTTGTGACTATCAGGAGGAATTCCGACTGTAGAACTCTGAATGTCGGTGGATGACCCGGTTGACGTAGTCCGAGGGCTTCGGCGACTGTCCGATGAAGCACTTTGGCACGAGCGACGAGGAGAGATACGTATACGGACACTCGAGTGGATATGCGCTTTACAACGAAGCCCTTCCCCACATGTTAGTCATGATAGCGATCAATGGAAAGGCGCCGAACTTTTTAGTGAGGGAGAAATTCAATCTCCGCCGCTCAAGAAACCCTCTGACAGACTTCGGTAGTTGGTGCGCTATAACCTCTGTTTACCGTTTTGCGAGAAGACCGCATTGCGTCCGACGAAACATGTCAAGTGCCGCAATAACGTGAATCAATGTGAAATTCAATACATGAGGCGGTTTAAAAATATAGACGTGTACGTGCGGAAAACAATATTGTCCTTTTAAATTGTGTACAATTCGACTCGCTCGTTAATAAAATTAATATTGGAACCCCAAAATTAATGGTGGAAAAGAAAACCTGGATAGCATGTCCGATGAATAGGTTTAGAATCTATTCCGTTAATGATTCGCCATGACTCGTCGTATGCACCCGGCAGACACAAATATTGAATTTTTTATCGTTTATTGATGTTTCCTTTTCGAGCTGTGGTGTGTATCGAATAAAAATATCCCGATACACAGTAGGCCGCGATATATCGATGGAGCAACTTTGTCGAGGATAGTCACGGCACGCCCGCGACTTTCAATTCGATCCCACAATGCTCTTAACTCTTCTTCCAAGAAAGCAAGATTTCCGTCCGGTCGCACGCCTCCTTCCTGTTTCCGATTCTCCCGTAGGTACCGCTCTTGCCAGTCGGTCGAAAAGGCAGCCCACAAAGGGGGAGGGGTGTGGGGGGGGGGGGAGAACAGAGAGAGAAGGATGCGAAAAACCGCCGAGGACATGGCAAAAGGCTGTGAACGAGAAAAGAATCACCGAGCTCGCAACATCTCGTCGTCTCGAGACAGATTTTCGCGAAGCTCTGTGGTCAGCAAGGGTAAAAACGGATTCCCCCCCTCCTCCTAACCAGGATGGAAAGCCCGAGGAGACAAATATATCGATCTCTATATTGTAACGGTCCGCTTTATCGGGTATACACTGTCTCCTATATACGCCACACAGATATTGGCTGCGGTTCGGCTGTAAACCGATTGACGAAAAGATTGGAAAATCTGCTGGCTCTCGAAATAAATTCGTAGTATGTACCTACCATATACGATTTTATAAAAAGCTTCCAACGGTTTTCAATCGATGCGTATTCACCTCGAGGCTGCTCTCTTTTGGGGGAAAAAAATAAATAAATAAAATAATCTTACTGCCTCCTCATGTCGATAGCTTCGATAAATAACGACGAATTTCTTTATCCTCCTCGCATTCTCTGCTCTTTTTGGCTTCCTCCACCAGTGTTGTATATTCGTACCTATATATTCGGCAATATATTTTTAGATATGGCGGGACGTTATACCCCTTTCTGTGGATCTCTCGGGGCTTCCTCGTTCGCGATCACGCGATGATCGCACACGCTCTTAGACGGTTTTAGTCCGCTCACGATTTTGCTCTTTCTTTTTCTCGCTCTCAAATAATTATGGCCACTCTTCTCTCTTTCGCTGCTCGATTGACTCGCAATCTTTTGCAATCCGCTCGGCCAAACCGTCGTTCTTACTTCCTCCTCGCTGTTGGTTCTTTCTCTTTCTGTTTCGCCGGTTGTCGGCCCGCGACGAGAGCACGCTACCATCCCGCTGAGCCAGGGGGCCTCACCGTGACGTGTTTATGCACCGGTCCTCTCGTAAACTTTTGCGGGGCTTTGCCCCTCTCCCTCGGTTCATCCTCTCCGCCTTCCCTACTTCTGTTTCGCTTCATCCCGGCAGGGCGCTCGTTCCCTTTTCTCCTCGAGTTCGGCTTTCCTTCGGTCTCCTTCGCACGACTCGCGAGGCATACGTGTAACGTTTGTACGAGTCTGTATACCGTAATGTACCCTTAGCCCCGAAAGATCAACGTAAGAAGATCCGCCGGATCGACCGCCGGCCGATCGCGATTTGCTGCTTTTTCTTCTTATTCTCGTTATTCGTATTGCCTTTACCTTCTTCGCGTGTCTCTTCCTCATCGAGCCTCAGCCAGTTACTCTCTTCGGCGCAGCCCGAAATCTCCAAAGGCGCGTCGAACTCGCTTTGGGATTCGTTTATTCGCATCTGGCCGTGATACTCCGCCGATCCAAGATGGGACTTTACGATCGAGAACCGAGCCCGCCTCGTGATAATAAGAAACGTCGGGCGCGCAAACCGAGAATGAGTAAAGGTGAAGAAAAAATAATGAGAGCTCGAGTCGCTCTGGCGGTTACAATGGCTGCTTTCATGAACTCTATTTAGTTCGATACATCACACCGAGTTTAATTATTATTCCTGGCAATCCCGCAACAGTCCTCGCGTTAATAAATCCTGTTGACAATTCGCGATGTTCCGCTCTCGGGAGTCGTCGCGATCTATCGGTGTGGTTTTTCAGCGAAGGTTCCAACTTCCCCTCGGTGTGAGATCGTCGAGGTTTTCAACCACTACGGTGTACGCCTGACACGTAGCAATCTTGACGAATCCGACCGGGTCGCGAGGCCCGGCAATTTATAGGCCATCGCTGCTCCATTCCGGCTGCACAGTTCACCCGTGCGACTTCGATCATTTATTATATCTCACATTTTCTCCCCGTATTATATATTTCGCGGGATCCGCAGACCAACCGAACCATTTTCTTTGAAGAGGAGAAAAAAAATGCGAGCCGCAGCATTAATTTTATTCACGGCACGTTACAAGTAAATGCCTCCAGCGTTCGGGTCTCGAAGAAAATAAATAAATAGAAGGAAAAGAATAACGTTTTCAATTCCCCTTACACGAAAGGAGTCGAAGAATCTCGAAGGTTTCGTCTCGGCAATATTTTATTTTGATGTATTATATATATATATATATACATGTTCGCGTATGTTCATTGTTATACGCGAATTTAATGGAAGCTCTTGAAAAGAAAATCCGCGACGATGCCCCGTCTCCACGAAGGTTCGTCGAAAGATGAACGCACCGTCCTTCGACTATTCTTCTCTATTCTCGCCTATCCCTATATCTACGTCTCTTTAACCCCCTTCTATCCGATCGTTCCAAGAGTATAAGGCACATTCCTTCCATTCGCCCGACCGGATTCGTGTCCTCCTCTATAACGATAAGACATTAATCCAGACATCGCCGTCCTTGCGACATCGTTTCACAAAACGTCGACTAAGGGAAATGTGGAGTGAGAGGGACGGAGGGGGCACCTAACAGTGCTTCCCGCGAGAATTCCATTGCCCATCAAATGGAGAAGCGGCGGGCGAGATTGATCGCTTATTTCTCGTACAACACCCACGGTAGTAAGAGTGGCGAACACGACCCAATGTTTTCGCATGGCATGGCATGTCACGGCAGCTCGGCGTGTTCATTTTTTTTATCCCTTGTACACAGGCGGAAGGATCTAGGAAAAATGGCAATAGCGCCTGAGAAAAATTACCATTACACAATTGTCGCTCTCAAGAACGCATTGCAACAGATAGTTACAATATATATATATATATATATATATATATATATATATATATATATATATATGTATATATGTATATATATATAACACTTTCTCCATAAGAGAACTTAGAAGGCATTTTATTTTATAGTGAGTTAAAACCGAAGGCATCGGCTCGGGGCCGAGAGACAGCTCGGGCAGAGTTAAACGTTGCCAGCCGTCGCGGGGCTGTCAGACGAGAAAGGCTGAACGAACGCCGAGCACCGCCGGACCGAAAGTAGGAGAGAGAAAGAGGAAAGGGAAAGGGTCGGAGAAGCCTCGAAAATTTACGTATATTCGAGCATTAAATATCCGAGAGAGTTCCCCTGTGGAGAATTTGAGGGCTTGGGGGACCGCTCGGGTATTCACGATCGGCGACTGGTGTGCGAAGAAAGACGGAAGGGAGGCCCGTCGCCGACGCCGTGGCCCGCTTCTCTCCCGACTATTCGGGCTCTCTGGTCTCTCACTGCAGGTGTAACGCCCGCAGCGAGCTGAGCGATAAAATGCACGCGGTGATTCGACGCCGCCCGACCGGGGTGCCACAAACGATGAGGATGAGCACCGACGATAAAAGGCATTCTCCACTCCTCTCTCGACACTCGTCGCCCCCGCTGTACTATATACGTATAAATATAACGTATATAGTACGTGCTCTATAGCTTTGCGACGGCAAACGAAAAACAGAAATTTTTCATTTACGTCCCTTTACTCCCTCTTCCATTAATTATTAACGATCATTTATTATTAATCGTGTGCCTTCAGTTTTATATTGTGCGAATGCTTTCACAATTTTTTGACATTGAATGGACAAATACCTGTGAAATGTGTTGCATTTTGGATTTTAATAATGCAAGAAAAACACGGGGAAACAACCTTTTGCCAAAATGTGAATATAAATTGAAAACGAACGCTTTCGGTATGATTCAGATTTATCGTAACACATCCATAAGACAGTCTCTCCATCGAAATAAAAGACGCTGACGTGTCCGTTTAAGAAAAGGGAATAGCGTCGACACGACCTGTGGTCACATTTGTTTCTCTTCAACAGTTAAAGCACGCGAGCGATTCCACGAGTGCCGCTTGTACTGTCCCGGACGCCGTTTCACCGGATCGATGAGACGCCAGTTCTCGTAGAAAGATTACGGAATTCGAGTGGAAGAAGCGAGCTGCGAGACCACGGAGTGCTGAGACAGTTATCGAGCACTCGTTACGCTGCCGCTGGAGCGCGAGATTCGCGAACGACAACAGGTGGTCGACGAGTAAGTAGTGCGACGACTCTGTCACAGCGGGGGCAACTCCGGAGGAGTTGAAACGATTCGCTATACAGAGCAAAGAAGGGGCGCGTACGTGTGTTACCTTTTACTCACCGATTGCCTGAATCTTATTCCGTGTCTCTCGTATGTCGAAGCACGCCAATTTTCAACCTCGTGTACATGTGTTATATCGAATTCGCCACGATCCGTCGAGCCCATCAAGCTTCGAGAACTTGCGAAACGAACCGTTGGAAACTTGGTCAAGCATTAAAGTTCTTCTCACCAAGCCCATCACAGTAGTACCTCATTTACGACCTAGCTCTCCTCCCGCTCTCTTCGTCGGGTCTTGCTTCAACGGGGGAAACTCATCCGCGGATCTTTCTTCTCTAACTAGGTCGCGTCAGTTCATAACTCGAAGAAACTCATCGTACCTCAGGCCGAGTTGTTAAGATCAAAGTGCAAATTTCCCGATCGCGATTCGTAGAAGACAATACTTTGAATTCGTAATCGCTCAGACACGTGGCCGAAGGACGCACCTAATTTCCGGAAAGAAAATCCATAAAAATCGCGTGCCGCGAATCATCGATTGTATCAACAATAAATTTGTCGTAATTATCTGGAACAGAGGCATCAATACGAGCGGGACATCCGAGATCCCGGGTGAGCAGTGGTGGCTGTCCAAGTGCCTTAACGAGATGAGGCTCATGCAGAGGCTCGCGATCAGCGGACTGCTGTCAGTCATGCTGATCGTATTACTCACGGGGACATTCATGACGAGGCGAGATCTCGCGAGCGTGGTCGATCGCGGCGTCGGTCCCGAGGAACGTTCGGAACAAGCCAATCCCGCATGGGTCCAGGAGAACCTCGTGGTTGACCAAGAGCCTCAGCGTCCCAACGATGTTAAGAGACCGATCGTCAACGTAAGGTACAGACCGACGGAATCATCGGCGGTCGAACCACCTCCTGGTCCGGTTCCCGGACCCTACATTGTCCGCCCACCGAATCCACCGCTCGATGACACGACTAATCAGCGACGTGAGAAAGTCAAGGAGGTTCGTTCATCTTTTTTTCATTCACAATTTTGTTCCGTAAAAAAATGTCCCTACGGTCCCTACGGGTTATCGAGGTAGGTGATATCAGATGTTACATTAATAGAAAAGATCACGGATGCCGCATGAGATACAAGAAAAAAAGAGGTAAGTGAGCTTATCGCATCCAAAGTGGAGCGCCAATCGCCGAGTGGAGCGAGACCAATCGTGAATCCTCTAATTAAACGACTTTCCCACTGGATTCCCTTGGAATATTGCGTGTGCTTCGCTAATTCGACGACTTGGCGGGATTCCCGAGCTTCTCGCCGTCTACTCGAGTCTTCCTATATTCTGAATTCCTACGCCCTCTCGATCTCTCCGTCTCACTCTCCAAGGCTTCTTTGCTTCCGCTCGGATTACCGGGGCAAGGCTCGGGAGCATTCAAAGGTCTCAGTACCGGGCAAACCTACTGTGTACCTCAACTAGTTTTAGGAGCATCGAACCTCCACCTTTTCCACAGGACGTCGGTTCCCGACAAAGTCTCATTGTCCATCGCCGCTCTTCCGTCGCGTTTCTCTCTCTCTCTCTCACTCTCTCTACTGCCGCCTACCTCGACGGCGTCGCACTCGGTACGAACCGCTCAGACTCTCCCGGACAATGGGAACGGTTCTTTCTTTTTTTTTTTATATGAGACACTAGTGAAGAGCGAAGGAAGACGGAACGGGGCTCTGACGCCATGTGGCTATATAGGATATGAACGCTTTTCAGGCGCTCAGCCCCGGCTTCTCCTTCGTCAAGAAACTGGCGACGATGACGACAGTGAGACTGAGATCAAAATTCAAGCCGAGAGGGTAAAAGGCGCAAAAGATCGAGGGTCGAGATCCATGAGTTGCGAGAGTTCTTGCGACCTCTTCTTCGCCGTACTCGTCTCGCCCTCTTCCTTTCATCGCCGATCCACGTGAATATACCGGCGAGGAGGGTGCCGTAGCCGGTGGTTCCACTTAGGCAAAGATTAATTCGCGCTATTAGCCCTGCTCGCCTTCTCTTGCGCCTCATCTCTTACCCTGTCGTCCTCTTCGCCCTCCGGAACCCTTCTTACACAATGCCTGAATGTCCCTCACAATGATAAACAAAGCCGCAATTATCCTTTGGTGCTGGGAGCACGGCTGGGCTGCAAATGGACGCTTCAAATGAGCGATCTCGACTGCAAGGTTGTATAATCCATAAACAAAAATTATAAATTTTTTATTCTTAATACGATATCAAGAATACCTTGTTCGTATATTGAACGATGTTCGACATAAGTTCGATGATGAAAATTTGTGTCGGATATTTACTGTCTGTTGGACACAACACCTCTTTATGCAAAGAACCTAAAGTAAAATTTCGCTTTCGCGTCATTTATCCGTCTCGCCGACAAAGCACCTTTATCGTAACCCCTTGTTCCGGCGGCAACCCCTTGAATCCTACCTCACCCTCGCGAGTTGCTCTTGTAAGTGCTCTCACTGAGATTGTCGGGGGACCCTCTCCAGAACCTCGCGTCGCGCCCGGTGTAACGAGCTTTCGTGTCGGAGAAAAGTAGGAAGAGAGGGAAGTGAAGGATACTATAATTGGGCGCGTCCTGCCGTGAAGATGAGTATTCTCGGCTCGTTTCCCTCCACTCCTCCTGAATATTTTCACCACATCGGCGTCTATCGTTTTCCTTCTTTTGTCCCACGTCGAAAATACCCTCAAATTCTCTCGTCAACCTCTCTAATACCGCTGTTCATGCATAATACGCCACGCTTACACGTACAAAATAGTCATGGTAGCGAGAGGGGGCGACCAAGCAAATCGAACCTAATTTTCCTCGCTACGAAGGCTCAAGGTGGATCGAAGAAAAATTGGTAATAAAATCGAGGGCGACCGTTTCCCGGGTTTTCCTATTAGAGTCGCTGCCGGGTGTCCCCGCGTCTCTGGATATAATGAGATGAGCTTCACCATCTCTCTCAGACTGCCTATCTTACCCGCTCTTTTCTGGGCCTCTGGCTGAAAAGTGCTGAAAGATTATGTAAAAGATCCTGTCCACCGTTGCTAAAAATATATATCATCGTGATAATCGACGATGGCTAAGAACCAAGAGGACCTCCCCGTGTGGTGTAAAATGGATAGTATGGTCTAGCCTGGGTATTATTGATTTAGGGGAGCACGGGGCAAAATAGGACAGTGGGGCAAAACGAGACAGTGAGAGCAAAACTCAATTTTCCAATAGTTTTTGGATGCCCCATTTTTGTCCCAACGATACATCCGGATCTTGAACCCCATTCCGCCCCACGGACCACCATCGCCGCCATCCAAAAGTTATTGGAAAACTGCGTTCTGTCTCATTATTCCGTTTTGCCCCGCTCTTCCCTACGTGCTGACAACAGGCTGGTCCATATTCACTATACTTTCACCCGACTTGATCATCGAATCTCTACGCCCTATCGATTCTGAGCCGACGATGTGACTTTATTTCAAAGGTATTTATCTGTATTTGTTGATTTTGTAAAATTTTCGGTACGATTCCTCCCGCACTTTGTTGGGAAGTGTTTTACCGCACTCTTGTATACGGTAAACCCACCCTCCAACCTACGGGTAATGGTTTAATCCTAACGTGGCACGTTAACCAGATTACCGGCGCAGTAGCCACGGCATTTACCTGGTTCTCGTGTTCTCCGGACAAATTAGCTCCAATTACGGAGCTAATGAGCGCTGCGCCGACGAGAAAGGAGAAAATGTGCGACTGGCAGGATTTCTGCTATATTGCAACCTCTTTTCTCTCTCCCCCCCCCCCCCCCCCCCTCTTTCCACTCGTAATTATAGACGACTTAATGTTTTTCCTCTCCTCTTATTTTCAGGGCTCATACATGTTGATTACATTACACTGGCAAATATTTATTTGTGGATCTTATTTTTCAAATATATATTTAATATGTCGAACTTTCGTTTATTTTTCGCAGATGATGAAACACGGCTGGGACAATTACGTCAGGTACGCGTGGGGTAAAAACGAGCTGAAACCCATATCGAAGAGAGGTCACAGCGCCAGCATCTTCGGAACATCGACGATGGGTGCGACGATAGTCGATGGACTCGACACCCTCCATATAATGGGTCTTCACGCCGAGTTCAAGCAGGGGCGTGACTGGATCGCCGAAAATCTTGACTTTGACATCGTAAGTGACCGTTTTAGTTGTCCATTCTTTATGCTCGTCAAAGACGTGTTTTATGAAATTCGTGGACTCCCTTTTAATTCGCGGAAATACCAAACTCGCAAACTTCTTACGTCCACCCGGCGTTCTTAGTTACCGGTGTAGCTGGAATTGCTTTGCGATTCGTGCTGACTCGTCTTTACTCTCGCTACAAGCCTCCGCCTTCATAGCAGGCTTTCTCACTTATCTACGATAATCAGCGATATTGCTTCTGCCGGCGCTACTTCTGTCGGCAAAAGTTTTCCTCGTACCATCCGGCAGCCCTTGAGTATATGCGTGTACCGAATGCGGAGAGACTGAACATCGTAACTCGCGTACTTTAACATTAAGGCTGCGCCCTTCCGTTTCTCAGCAGTCGGTATGTGTAAATGCACGACGTAAAGGAACGGAGTACATAAATACTACCCTTGTGTACAAATATATATATATATATATATATATATATATATATATATATATATATACGTGTATATATCCACAGTGGCACGGAGAACGAACGCTAGAAAGCAATTTCGTAGGACCGAACGCTCGAATTTCTCTCCCGCATGCGTCTCTCTATTTTCCCCCCATCCGACTCGGTCGAATTTCCTCGGCAGTGGTAAATATACAAAAACCGGTAGTACATCGCCCGGCACACGGAACTCTGAGGACTCTTGCACCGAACTCTCTTCTTGGCAGCTTCGCGGGTACATACACCTGTGTAAAACGGCTGCTTGGGCACGACATAGAGCCCTTGTCGGACGTCGGTACGCGATGCAAAAAACCCACGGAACGGGTGTATTTGCGCTTTAACGAAAAGACGAGCTAGACGTCGTCGTCTTTTCCCTTGTAGAAAAATGTTCTCTATTCGACTGCTGTATATATCTTTACATACCCCCCTCCCCACACACACACACACAAACACATATATATGTACTGCATGCTCAAGAAACTCACTGGTTGGTTCGCAATCTCCCACCCATGATTTTACATGCACGCACGCTTTTCGCTCCTCGTCATCGCGTCTACAACCCGGCGAACGCAGAAAAGTCGGATGAGATTCTTTCAATTTACTCCAGTATGAAGTACCTGAAATACCTGAAAGTAAAAGAATGAAAAAAAAACAAAGCAGCAACTGTACTTTGACGTGAACACATCGGTTATTGTAATAATTCACGGTAGCTTGGGTTTGGTTGTCATTAAGGAACATTATGGACCGGCGCAGGAAGAGTCTGTTTTTCGCAATATTACTTATTTGACATTTGATTTAATATTTTGTGTTCCGAAAATAGAAAACTGAATTTTCCGTTCCCCTCTCGCTGTAAGACTACATTTTCGACGCGTCATTTACTTTGCATAAAATTATTTTCAACACCGCGTGTTATCCGAAGGATCTTCCTACTGTGTTTTAAGAGCAACACGTGTGCGGATGGACGAGTCAACTCGATGTACTAACTTCCGCCGCATCGAAACCGAGTACACTTGTGTACCTTTGGGAATCGACTGGAAGTTCACGGAATAGACGATCGGTTATTTTTCGTGAAAACGAATCGAGAACCTTGCGGCTCTCTCTCTCTCTCTCTCTCTCTCTCTCTCTCTCTCTCTCTCTCTCTCTCGCTCTCTCTCTCTCTCTCTTTCTCTTCTCACCGCACCTCACCGTCAGGGGAAACGAAAACAAGCTGCGCGGGATTGTCCGGGTGCTCTGTGTGTGCAAAGCC
This sequence comes from Amblyteles armatorius, assembly GCA_933228735.2. Lineage (NCBI taxonomy): Eukaryota > Metazoa > Arthropoda > Insecta > Hymenoptera > Ichneumonidae > Amblyteles > Amblyteles armatorius. The sequence goes on along the minus strand of OW121689.1, from coordinate 206,871 downwards.
ACGACTGGAAAATATCCCACAGGAATTCGACATACAGCCGAAGCTAAATTCCGGTACTCGCATCGCTAGGTCAAAGTCCTTTTTATAGCGCGGAAAAATATGGGGAGGCTTCTGCAGCTAGAAGAACGCGCGCGGGGTGCGATGCACGCTTCAGATACCTTTAGTTTCTCCATTCACGTGAAATAACAGCGAAGCAATGACACGGGACGACGGGGTGATACCGCAGATTGAGATTATTTTGTCTACGGCGCAGCTGTAGACGAAATAAGATCGCCAGCGTGCAATGATACGAGAAAAAAAAACTGTATATAGGTCGGGTAAAAGTGATGAATATCGCACATCTCCACTAGCACAAGAATCAATGGTATACATGAACCGAGCCATACTCGCTACTTTTACCTCGGATAAAGAAAAAAAAAAAAAAAAAGAGCAAGATTAGCTATTTTTTATCCGCGACCATTGGCTCGACGGAAGATTCGAAAGCTGCCAGGGATAATATCCCGAAAGCACACTCCGTGCTCTTTCGGACAAAGTGCACGTCCATGCCGCATTCTTGCTTTTTTTCTCCTCGTGTATCATAAAACTTGCGGTCACGGGGGATCCTGTGGACCGAGGCTAATCCCACGTTTATGCATGTACTTGTATAGAAAAAACAAATCAGAGGGAGGATTACATCGATGGGAAAAAAAGTCGGGTGTTAAACCATGTAGGTTGTGAACGATAGGGAAAAGTTAAAACGTGACGAAGGGGTAGCTGGAGAGATCGCGAAAGAGCACGCAGCCGGTAGAGAGCATAAAGCGTTAACCTTACACGTATTATATAAGAGGAACAGGGTTGCCCCTTCGTCGTCGGGCACAGCATTTAATCGTCTCCGTCGAACGAAAAAGGGGGTTCCCAACCAACCCCCTCGCGACCGAGCTCGCGGCCAAGACAAACAACCTACGGTTCGCTCGAGGATCGTGGCTCGTCGGGGTTAATGGCTATGGAGAATGGATAAGCGTGTTCCCGAGTAGCACGGGGGCGATAAAACGAATATATACAGTGTAGAGGATCGTTATATAGGCGGGGGAGGCGGGAAGGGGGGGGGGGGGGGGTACACCTATCTAAAGCGGAAACGAAGTGAATAAAATGTGAGAAGGGCATCGAATGATCGATGCCCCCTCATCGAGCAAGCAACCCCCGATCTTTCTCACAGACAAACCTTACTGTTTGCGCGAGAATAATGACCGTCAAGTGAAAAACGACGACGAATCAATTCCGACCTTTGTACGATCCTGTTCTTGCGACCAGTTACATCTTTAATTCACGTTATTTATCGACTCATCGTTACATAGGATACCTATATAAATGACAGTCTTTGATTTCGACTGTACGTCAGCCTATCTGGCCGTCGAACCTCGTAATAATAAATGTATCTATACGTATACTAAAAATAAAAAATAAAATGTTTACTACACCTTTTTGAAGATCCGTGCCGGAGCTCAGAATTCAGGAGTCTCGGAAGTGCTTCTGAAAATGGAATTGGCGATAGAGTTTTCTATAAAGTTTCTCCGGGGTTTCTCTGACGGTACACCACGTGGGAATATAGAGCTCGAATAAACGCATCTACTTCAACTAGGAGAAGTAGCATAACGGCTGTCTGCCTCTCCGGACCGACCTCGATCGTCAATTAAATTAATCATTATGCAAATCGATGCCCGTGGCCAGTCAGATTCTGAATGTGTGTATGTGTACGGAATATAATTTAGTCGAGAAGGTTGGCCGCAGCGAGGGGTTGGACGGGCGGGGGGTGTTGAATAGCTGAAAGCATCGGGGTACGGAAGGTACCACTATTGCACGGCGAGACGGTTGGTTCTACCGCTGGCTCTTCTCGGAGAGGAGCATATAAGTACCCGCAATCGCACTCCCTTTAACCCACACAAACTTGGGGCTACACTCTGCCTGGTTTATCCAAACTTTGGGAAACAGTGCCCGGGGCATTAAAGCAGATTTTCAAGTGGATAACTTGGCAAATTAGCCTCCCATGTGCAAAGTCAGCTCGCCCGCTTAGATACACGTTGCGCCGCATCACTTTCCGGTCGATTGTCACACTTGTCTCGTTCGCGCCAGAGAGACAGAGAGAGTCTCTCCGCACTCTTATAAGGTAAGGCAAAAAATCACAAGAAGGCGAGTTGGTATGAACTCATCGTTCGAGGTGGTTTTCTGCCGTAAGCCAAACGCCATATCAATCCTTCTCCAGCCGGCGTAGGTAGCCTGAGCTCAGCCGACGATCATCCGGTAGCTCTCGTCTGGAGGAAAGTATAGCTCGGAGACTGGACGATTCAGTAACAGCCTTGTCCAACTAGTTTCTCTCGCCTCTACTCTCCTCTGCTCGTTTCCTCTCACTTTCCCGATAAAACGAGCTTTTCGCGACGGGTTTTCGCCACAAGTTCCCATAGAGACCTCCGAAACTCCGTTCTATCTAAAGCTCGCGCGCACACGCCGGACGGTTGATTGCAAAAGTGGCCAGGCTCTCTCTCATTTCCGTGGCCAGACCCTAAAATAAGGCTCCGAACCGAAGAGGACAGCGGCAAAACAACCAGCCACTTGCTTCGCGACAGTGCGAGGGTAGCAGCAAAAAAAAAAAAAAAAAACCCCCACTGCGAGCAGTCGTTATACCCCGGATAAAACGAGTTGACGAGTTTTTCCATTCGGTCCCGAGTTCACGCGAAATGTGTGAAGTTTACGGGTTTCTTTCAGACTCCAAAAAAAGTGAGTCTAAACACATGTCTCCTTATAAAATGTGCTTCTAAGGATACATTAATTCTGAAAAGCAGAAGGGCGTATCACACGTCGATTTGCATAGAAAATGTTGCGGTATACGTCCTTTCATTGCTCACCGATCGATACACGCGCATAGAGGAGATATCGCGTTATTATAGCCTCCCGCCGATGCCGAGAAGTTGGAACGCGTCCTCTCCCGATATGACTTCGAGATCCGCCGTAACAAGGGTGCCACAATATCCCCATCGCATCTCCAGTGAATTCGCCAACTTTCGGTTTATCGCTCGCGCAAATCACACCTCCTCGATATCTATACTCGAGGGGCTCAAGTGTGTCCCCGTTGCCGACTATGGCGGCACACACGCGACTCACATCATGGTTGAACCGGAGATGACTTTTTTTTCTTCACAGCCTCACTTATTTTCGGGGCTTACGCCGTCAAAGCATAGACCTGTATGCTCCTTCTTCACGAGCTACATGTGACACACGGATCGGATAAGAGTGTCAGCATGTAGTTTCATGAGTTTATCACGATAGCTTCGTGCCGAAGCGAGGGGCATGGAAAAAAGAGAAAACGATTGAGATACCGCGGAGGAAAAGAGAACGAAGCCGAGATCGGGAGATTGTAAGGTTCGGATAATATAATTTTTGTTTGCGAACGTTAAAGTTTCGTGCGAACTACGGTCGAGCGCGTGTTCGGTATCCATCGGAAGATGAAGTGGCCTCAGATGCGCATTCCTTTCTGTCACCGCTAGCGAGTCAGTCTCTCGGTGAGCTATATTTTTCTTCTCTGTCTCGGCTCATTATACCGCGGGAGAAACGCGGGCGGCACCGTGGCAGCGGCAGCGGCAGCGGCAGCGGCAGCGGCAGCGGCAGCGGCAGCGGCAGCCCCAGACCGCGGTGAATTCTTAATTCTCCGTGGATCCCACAGGCGCTCGTGAATATACAACGTGTATACCTTATATACAGGAGATATGCATATAGATATAGAGGTCTTCGGAGAGGGAGAGGATAAGAGAGGATCGTCGTGCGGGAATTGTGCGATCTCACGCACCGCGGAGGGCCCGGGATCGCCGACACGCCACCACAGATGCTATCGATAATGCGGTTGTGCGGACCAGCTTGGCCTGAGCGATGGAGAGCGGGGAAGTCGAGTAAAAAAACGAGGAGAACGAAGGGAAATAAAGAAGCTCAACGTTCCGGTAAAACAGCTGTGGGCTGTGGGGGTTCTGCGGGACGATGGGCCGTCTTACGAGTGTATATTATAGTATAGCCGATGTAACATTTTATGCCTGTGTGATCTCGGAGACTTTGGGACGAGTCAACCAGAAGGATTAATGAGCTGTAAAGGCCAGCGAATTAACACTCGATTCTTGATTATCTTCCAAAGAATCTTAACTCGAGAGGTCAAACTTATACATGGAAACGTTTCATAATCGCCCACCTATCGCCGAGTTTCCCAGTAACGCATGCGGACAATACTCATCATGTACGCGATGCTACGTTACTCGGGCCCCGATGTCCGGTAACTCGAGCTCGAGAGTAACGCGAATGCTCGATTCGCTGTGTATACGTTCTCGATATCGCATGTCGATGCCAGTCTGGATCGTGTTATCGAGGGGGTCGTTTCTGGCCCGTGATATGCATATTCCCTCCATCCCATACTTGATCGTCCGCACACAGACACACGTACACATACAAACTGAATCGATATGTGCACGAAGCTTCCAACGAGTTCCGATTCCTGCATCAACGGAAGCCGTATACCTAACGGTATCTGTACCGACCGGAAGCAGAGTAACTCTCGCGGGTCTGATGTAAAGGAAGACGAAATGAGCAGAGCAGTTCGATTGATACAGACCACATATATCACCTCGCCCCGTGTATCTTTCTCTCTCTCTCGGCCCTCTCTTTGCAGGTTTGCACTCTCCGATGTAGCCCGAAGCGAGCAAACACTTGTGCGGAAACACGAGAACTTGACCCAAGCAATTGCGCGTTCTCGACTCTGCCTTTTGCCTAGAACGAGACGCCGCGCTTCTGCTCCGAGATACGAGCGAATTTATCCGTTGTGTGCGTTCCGGCATATAGCCGGGTATACGGGTATGTGGCTCGTGCATGGACAGATCAGTCGATGCAATGTATCGAGCATACCGGAAGGATCACCGGAAGGTTGGCACTGGTATTCGGAACAGCGAGATCGATTCATTCCCGAGCAACATGACCGGCATCCCCGGACCACAGACTCGCCGGATATTCGCTATTTTAAATATCGAATGTGCTGTCAGTTTGAAGGGGATCGAGGTCGGATAATTGGTAAAAACTTTTACGGTGGTATTAACCTCAATTAACTATGTGTTTGTCGTTACAACGTTGTCGGAGAAATTTCGTGGTAACGTAATTAAAACTGCAGATTTTTTTTGTTTACTTATAATAAATTTCGAGTGTATTCACGTTTAAAATTCGACCGGCTGGTACTCTGCTCGAATACGCGATTTAATACATTTATTATTTAATATCTACAACATACTCCCTCAAAAATTCATTTATTTACCGTCATTACTCACTGTTCCGTCGACATAAATCGCACTGTACCGCAATATTAATATTGATCCGGTAATTACTAAAACTTTTTACCTAAAAAAATGCATTATCAAATTATTTCAGTGGGTATGTGAGTATTAAATTGTTATACATTTATTGAATCGCTCATTCGAGACCTTAGCGTGATTGCGTAACGAGATTAATAGATGGCAAAAAATAAATGTACCTTACGTTAAGAGAGCCCCGGCGCGTCGTGGAGTTTTGCCATCTACAAAGCATTCCGGAGCGCGCCGAGAACAAATTAAATTCCATAAAATAAAAAAAGAATTTTAAATTAAGATTAATCGAGAGAAATCGTTTCTGCCAGTGCAATATGTAAAAACAACATTGCACAATACAGATTACGTGTTGCAACATGGATGAAAATAATAGACGTTTGCCGGTAATTGTGATCGCGTGCGTGTGCAATAACGACGAAGCTCTCGGTGGCGTATATCGTCATGCCAGTAATTTCCTTCGTAACGAGAGGTCTTCGTCTCTCCAATAGTCATCCTGTGCAGTGGGTACTCGTATATTGTGAGCGGGTTAAAACGGATGGCCGAGGCTAAACGGACCATTTTTAGTATCATCTGAAATGAAATGACGGTCCGTTTTGCCCCGCTCCCTACTACATACCGCATCGGAGTATTGAATATCTGATATGTACCAGTATACACGATAAACCAGTATGTGCATCGGTCGTCAAGGGCCCTAAGAAACTTACCCGACCGGCCGTTTTGAGCGCAGCTGCGTAAATCGTTATGCAGTCGCGAGAAGCCAACAAGATATCCGGCCCGCGAGCTCGTTCGCGCTTCTGCTGCCGGCTCACTCCAGCTTCGACGTTACCGGGAGTGGCGCACGCTTTATCTAAAGTGCAAGTGTAATGTCTCTATTCCGCGAGTGGAGGGGCACCCTCCGCTCACGTGCATCCATCGCTTGTTACTACCTATGAGGAGAAAACGCCCCTTCCACGAGCTCTCCCATACACTCCCCCCCCCCCCCCCCCCCCCGTCCGAGAGTTCTCTCATCCCCGCTTGAGCATCATAGTTCCCCTCTCGCCTGTGCCGAAGTCCAGAAAGACAGAAAGAAAAGACTGAATTCTCCTGCTTGATTGCAAAGGCCTGCCAGCTACGAGCTACTTAAATTGCTACCGGCTCGCTGGCTCTCCTTGTCTCACGTAAGAGTTGCACAGGAATGAGAAGCGAGGAGTTTTAACAGTCCCTTTAACGCGATTTGCGCGGCGTTGCCGTCGTCCTCCTTCTTCGGTATCCTTCGCTTGTCTCCCCGCTCGACTGACCGTGCGTACCTTGCATTTATCCTCAAGTACGCCTCGCATATGTATTTCTCCTCGCTTCCTCATCACACTCTCTCGCAACGCTTAATGATAATTACGAGGAAAAAACATATAGAAAAAATAAAATAAAAAATTTGTGCATGTCGCGAAGGCGGTATTACACGTTCCCGTCTGTTTATATCCACACGTACGCGTACTCTGCTATTACACTTATATACGATGGGAGGAACTCGCTGCGCCAGAGATGAGCCCCGTCGTGATTGTACATTCAGATTAGTCGGGTATAAATTTTCCTGCGCGTCCTCGCTCTTGGAGGCGCCTGCGGGAAAATCTTCATCTTCATACCGAGCTCGCGTGTACTTTGAAGTGATACGTTTTACTGCTGATAGACTCGAGCATATTAATTCCACAGGAGGAGCGGAAAGAGAAGATCCCCTGACTATAATGAGGGACTCCCTTATAGACAGAGCAGACCTCGGTACGGAGATGCTGCGCTAGACATCCAATTTCTCGTAACCGCGCTAGCGACAATGATTTCCTGCAGATAACACACAGCTGTACACAAGCGTGGATTCGTGTATATCGGTTTACCCGAGAATAATTCACGTAAATCGCTCGTCGCATGACTCGCGGCCATACGCTTCCGTAAATCGCTTGTTATAGCTATATCCTCTGCTTCCCGGTGAAATCGCGAGAATTTCTCTCATCATCTCCTCTCTTAACCGTTTTAGCGATAAGATAAATTGGCTACTATCGCGTCATATTCTTAAATTTATCGGATTGTTTTTTTCCCGGTCGCTATCGTGCGTGTCGAGAAGAACGGCTGTTCGACTCTTCGTCCCTATCTACGAGTAGGCTCCGGCGTTGTGTCTGCGGCCTTTGGCCACAGAGGCATGGCTCCGGGGAACCTCGGCTAGGTCGAAAGGGGTCAAACCACGGAACGAACGGTCCTATTAGAGAACAAATAAGCGCGAAGTGGCGGAAGGAGGTTCGGAGAGAAACAGATAAAGAGTCGATGAAAGCGTCTCTATAACAGAGCAGCACAAGTATACACACATGTATGAATATACATGTATTGTAACGATGGGAGTAGAGATGAGGATTGACTGAGACACACCATATATGTGTGGGGCCCTCCCCACACAACGACAACGACGACGGGGAAGAGAGACGAGCCGAAAACTGAGAAAAGCTGATGCTCGGAAAAGTATTGGCTGACTCACACGAGTCCTTGCAACGAGCACATCGTTGAGGCTGATTACAGGGACAGAACCATGACCACTGTAACTCTCGGCCTTGACGAGATCTCTCCGATCTTGGATGGAGTACTCTCGACAACGGAGTTCTAGTTGACTCGTCCACTTTAATTATTTTCACAGGTAGGATGTATTCGCCCAGGTAGGATTCCGCTGTAACTGCAAAAAGGGCCCATCGCCGACGCTACACTTGCCGCCGAACGCAAAAAAAACATATCAGTCGTTCTCCGGCCGGCGTAGGTAACCAGAGCGAAGCCTACGGTCTTCCGATCACTGATAAGCACTGGGTAACACTACTACGACACCGCTTGGCACAGAAAATAAAAAAAAAAAATTCTGTGACGTCGCTCCCGATTTTTAAACCTTGATTTCCGACCGAAAATACAGTCTGGTTTTTAAGTAATGGTGTAGCCCACACGGAAAGTAGAATACATGCAACGATATATATAGAATACATGTATTTTAGGTATATCCTTGCACGTGTATCTTTGCATCGGGGGCCGCTCCCCCTGTCTGTTTCCACAAAACCCCGTGGGTACTTTGGACACGAAGGAGTAGATTAAATTAAAGACAGGGACCTTTGTTTTTCCGTAGTCCGGTACCACACGATAGAACAAAAGAGGGCAAAAGACTTTTGCGAATCAGATGGAGCGAGGGAGCTTCGGGCTGTCGTTTTCGACCTGACGCGCACTCGAGGAGGTGCTTTATTAAGTATTTCAAAGCGCTATTCGCATTTTCCACCAGAAAGAGCGAACGATGGTCGTGAACCCGACTCGCACCCACGAGATATAAGAGTTTCAGGGCGGGAGAAAGAGGAACGGAGAAGCGAGGCAACTCGGAGAGTTCCGAATATAGGAGACGAAGCCGTCGCACCAGCGGCAAGCAGAAGGAAAGAGAGAGGGAAGCAGAAAAGCAAGATGCTAGCACGACTTCTCGGTTATTGCGCTTTAAGATATCTCCGAGAAACTCCAGGATCGGGATGTTTGCCTCGGTTCCATCGAGCAGTGGCGGCACTCTTCTCCTCCTCCGCGGTCTCTTCGCTCTCAAACCCCCATCCTCCCCGTCCCTCCTTTTTCCGTTTGCTGCACGCTATTATTGCACCTTCGTTATTGCTCCGTGATGTAACTTCGCCCCTCACTGTAATCCTCCGTCTCCGCTGCGCCTTGTCTCACTCTCCGCAGGCTTGCCTTCTCATCTTGTCCGTCTGTCCGTCTCTCTTATTCTCTATCTTTCTATCTTTCTTTTGTTCGTTATTCCTTCGTCTTCTTCTCCTTCTCCTTCTCCTTGTCCTTATTCTTCTTTTCCTTCCGGTTCCTTGTTGTCATCGTCGTCCTCGGGTCTCGAATCTCAAGAGTTACCTTGGCAAAGAACCAAGGCCTCGACGGAGGGGTGTGTGGTCGGCTCTTGATACCGATCCTCCTTCGTTAGTCTCTTCAAACAATCCCACGCGATCCACAACTTATTTCCGTTAACCAAACTTCCAAGTTGCCTCCTCGCGATCAGCCAGAAAGAAACCGCGCACGCGTCACCGATCGATATTCAGCTACAGTTTTGTTTCTCTTCCCTCTTTGCTCTCGCTTATTACTCCTATCGCTCACGTGTAACAATACCGTTCGGTATCGGTTACGCGTTGATCACAATTTCCTTTTCCATAGTCTGCCTCGTGCAGCTTCTCATCGGCGATGCTTGTTTGCTCCCGTAATTCCGGCAACTTTGCAAAACATTATTTGACCGAGGAGCACCGGCGAAAGTGATGATTTATGTCGCCAACGTACCGAGGCCAACTTCGACCCGATGAAAATTCAAGTTCAGCTACTTTGATAGCAAAGTTTTAACTCGAGCGCTGTCCGGTGAGGCAAGGTGACGAGTCCTTGGAAGATTATAAAGGGTAACGATGGTGGTACCCTGTACGTACTTCAGTTGAACGGTAAAGGAAGCTGTAAGCTCAGACGTGTGGAGCCGGTAGCTGTGACCCAGTGGAAAATTGCCGGCTATGAACCGGTGCTCCTCGTTCACTCGGCTGTACATTGTACGAAAGTCGCTTCTCGTGTCCATGCACTCGCAGCAGAATACTCTTCAACCGTCGGGGAATGCAAAAGTCTGACATCCAAGTCCCCCCCTTTTAGGGCGAAAAGCTTTTTTGACATACCCTTGCGAAATGGAATACACCTAATATAACAGTTATCTCCGGGGGAAAACCGTGAACGTTTGCACCCTGTCGTTACCGTCCTTTCGTCTCTTTTCCTCTCGAGCGACCTGGCGGCGAATATCAATGAAACGCCACGTGAAATATGACGTTTTCATTAAAACTTACCGAGCGTTATTAGCGCATGGTGTGGCGCGAGAGCGTAGCGAGAGAGGAACGGCTGGTATGAGAGAGCCACCCCCATGACCCCGGTACAGCCCACTCCCGGTCACGCCGTCGTGTGCAACGAGGTAAGCGATGCGGCAACTCCTGGGCGAACACTTCGGTGTTGGTTACCCTGGGCGCCAACGACGTTCGCCGCCTTGTCAGGATTAACGTACGTTTTCTTTAACGACCGGCAACACACAGCTCCCGGTAGAGCCGTGGCTAGCTCTCGTTTACGTAATTCGATTTCCTCCGTGCTTCCCCACATATATCTTTTCCACCGTCGGCTGTGTGCATGAAACTTGAGCCATTCATGTTAATTTCTTGCTATGTATTAGTTAGCTTCTTTTTCTTCCGTCACGGTGTATTATAGCTATGTAGGGGATGTACGTTGGGCTTTTCCGTCTGCTACGCTATTTCTTCTTCTTCTCCTTTTTCTTCTTCTTCTTCTTCTTCTTCTTCTTCTTCTTCTTCTTCTTCTTCACCTTCTTCTTCTTCTTCATCGCTGGCTTTCCATCTTGCTCGCCCGTTACATCCTCGTTCTTCTTACCGTACCTTAGTCTCCATCCTCGTGCACTTTTCCGGCTGCACATTATCCCGATAATTCTCATGCACATCTCGGCTGTAACCGAGAGCTCGCGCGCACTGCACCCCGTCCTGATTCCCTTATCGTGCCGCACTCAACCCTCGCGCGTCTCACGAACTCGATTAAACCGAGTTAACTATACCTTTCCCGCCATCCCTTCAGTCCGTACTCTTCCCTATCTCGTTCCACGGAGATCAAATGTATGCAAAAAACGTATTCGAAATATATTCAATTCAGAGTTCTTATACAATCGATATTGCAAACTTGTATAAATTATTCCAGAAAAACATGATATTGTTAAAGTGATGGACAACTGAGATTTTTTTTTTATTGAATAGCCTCGTATAATTAATAAAGCGCTGCATTAGTAATAAAACTTACTAATGCAGGAACACACACATCAATAAATATACGTCTAGATACCGGCTGTGACATTTATCGATTAACTTTTTTGGTTATCGTTTTGCTGCACAGGAAATGTCTTGGAAGCAAATTAGCCGGTAAATGAGACAATCCAGAATATATGAAAAAAAAAAAAAAAACGGACTCACACGATTCTAATAAATATGAAATCAATCAGACTACGTTTATCACGTCAATGACTATTTCATACGCCGTCATTCATTCAACGATTATAACATTAAATATTATACAATCTTTCTCTCAACGCTCAGACTCTCAAGTACATTGTTAATTCCCTTCCGTTAACTACGGAATTACGGATGCGATCGGAACAGGGATACCCGATGAGCGACGAAAAATTGTTAAATAGTACTCAACTTGTCGAAGCACAATTCGGAGCGTCCGACACGAGATTTCTTCGCTGAGCTCCGCAGAGAATATTTACGTCCAAAACGTTTGTGACACCATCCATGACGTTCGTTCCTTCCATTTTTGTTTACCCCTCTTATCGATATAACTTCGAGATTCGAGTGTCTATTATTTCGATATGATATTCGTTCGAGAGTCTCGAGGCTCGAAATAAAAATTCACAAGCATTTTCTTACAATATATTAACGATATAAATTCCTATATATTCAAAGACATAATCCGTAGGATACTATTTCTCGGGAAAAATTTTACTCTTTGTTAGTCTCGACCGGACAGATGTAAAGATGATACTCTCATATTACTTTGAGTATTATCTTGTGTTTTCTACATTTTTCTTCTTTCGTTATAAAATCGATTCGCTTGGATCTGTAAAAACACGGTTGATTTGGCCGGGCCTCTGGTGTAAGTTTACTTTTTTTGATCTCGTTCATTACCACAGCAACTTCCTCGCCTGTAGCACATACCATCGTCCCTGCTCTCGCTCGTCTTGTTCCACTTGTTTCGAGAGTCCGCGATCCTCCCGTATGTCTCTCCCTCTTTCTCCGCCAATCTTATTCTCCATCTCTGAAACTCCTGGCATCAGGATAAATTGCTGCCATTACAAATTACAACAGGTGGAGCCGGTACTATTTTGCAACTTTCCCGTCAAATGCGTAGCGGCGGGCGAGACGTACACCCATATTGCACCCACTATTTATTACTGCGATGCACGTGTCCCGTTACGTAAGGAGCGGCATATTCGGGAGAATTTATTCTCAAAGACGACTTTTGCGATTCAGCACGTTTAATGTATGAAATTCGCGTTTATATTTACTTTTATTAACCGAATGAAAGTCTAGTCACTCCCAAGTTTATTTATCAACGAGTCCACCGCGTCATTCGCATAGACACTGATATATTCTCCGTGCAGAGTTTGAGGACAAACTGTCTGACTGCACAGCCGGTAAATTTTGTCGGTCCCGGTGGCTTACCCGAGGTGATGACAGTCCCGGCATCAGCAACTTCGGAGTCGCGGGACTGACGAAGCCTCCGGTCCCCACTTTGCTAATCCCAACGAGGCGAGAGACCAACAGAGAAAGATAGATTTATATTATGTATATAGAAAACGAGACCGAGCGCTCTCGAGAGCTCGGCTCGCGAAACTCTCGAGTAGATAGTTCCAAGGTAAGCCGCAAGCCGGCTAAGTACGCGTGCCATTGTGGATGCTCTCTTCTCTCTTTGGTCCGAGCTCAACGAGGCGCTCCGTGCATTCATGGCAGCGGCACTGAGCGGGCGCAGTCTAGCTATTTTACCCCTTTCCCCTAGAACACCCGCCCTCCTCCCCGAGGACAACAATCGCGGGAGCACCGACTCCCCGCGGGTTGAATCACCGCTCTCACCCTTCGCCAAGGGCCTTCTTCTTCCCTTCCAAAACTTCCCACGGCAATTTCCATTCTCAGATATTTCAACCACCAGGCGGTATATATATATATATATATATATATATATATATATATATATATATATATATATATATATATATATATGTCCTCTAATCACCTCTATATATAGCCGTCGGAAAGCCCGGGACCCCGTTTTGACAGCGATCGTTAATTTCACGACCTATGTATAGGCGTTAATTTCACGGATGTGCGTACTCGCGTGTGTCTCTTCAACTGATTGCGGACGACAAGTAGGGACATACACACGTCTCGCTGGAGGATCTGGCTCGTTGACACTGCTTATCCTCGCTCGGTGCAGTCGTTCATTGTCTCAGCGTGCAACGTGTCTTGCATTTGTTTAATGGAATGATTTTCGTCCTATATTCTCAACTGTTCCTTATAGGTATATACGACGGTATATCTCTACGACAGCGTTTCTTCTCGTCTCCGGTCCTCAAAGAAGAAATTCTCGAGGTTTCGCTTTGCAATTCATCTTCGACCGGTTCTTGGAGTTTCGTCGACTGTGCCGAGTTCGCGGGAGTTGCGGCAACTAATTAACGACGAATAAACATTCTTACAATTGCTCGTCTCTTTGAAACCGTGTTGCTGCTTTGCTGGATCGTGTGTACCGTAGCATGTTGACATGCGCGACGGAGAGGACGAGAAGGAGGCGAAAGAAGATCGGACCGAAAAATCGGTTGCTTCGGTAATTAGAAAGTGCGTGACGAGGGTGTCGCAACATTTTTTGTCCCATGTCAAAGAGATTTTTCGTTGTCGAAATTCGAATCGAATTGTACCAAGCAGCGTGTGTGCAGCGTTCGGACTATATATTTATCTCTGAAAAGAAAAAATATATAATCCACCACCCGGCCGAAGATAACCAGCGCGCTGCTTCTCCGTTCGCGGGATGGCTTATCAGTCCGTTAAAGAAGAGAAGGATAAATTGCGGCATTCCACCGCAGCTATAATGAGAGTGCTTTGCACAAAACGAAAAAGAAAAAATGTCATATTCGTAGAATAGAGGAAAGTGAAATACATACATAGTCAGGATTAATATTAACGTCCTCCGGAAACACGGTAGAGTCGCCGATTCGCCGAGAGGTGGGACGTTTCCCTGTGTGGGGACGTTCGCGGTTTGCGTTATAATTCGCGGATAAAATCGTATACACGCTGGTCGGTGTTACAACGTGAGAACGAGTGGTGGAATGCGCGCGTGTGTCCGTGCACGAGTACCTGCGCGCGAGTCGCCTCTGCGAATCCCTTCTGCGAGTGTTCTCCGCGAATCGCCAGAGGTGATTCCTCCGTGTAATTCGTCGGTACGCACACACACCGTATACCTCCAAGAGGAAACAGCCTTTTGCGATTCGAGAGTGTATAATAAAATAAATGTGCAGGGCAATATATAAGCCTCGCGAAACGGTCATTATAGACTCACTACCCCAGACAGAATATCTCGGAAAAGACCCCACAGAAGGCGCAGCACGTCGGCTGTCGTAAAGCTGTATCCGACGACGAGGAATTCGGGAATTGAAAAAAAAAGTTTAATATTTAATGGGTAGGGAACAAGGGTAGCAAGGCTCGGTTTTGAGCCTTCCGTCGAACTTCCGGCGAAAACGATAATAACTTTACGAACGAATGTTCACCGCGTGCCGGGAGTCACGATTAATAGAATGGTTAATTTTATTGCGCGAGGAGAAGAGGAGCCGACTTTCGGCGAGGGGAAACAGCAGCGACGGTATTAGCGGTGGCATTTCGGAAGGGAACAAAATTAATGTATAATATGTGCGGTATAATGCCAGCGAGTGCAGAGAAAGGGGAATAGGAGCAACGTGAGATATTGAATATACAAGCGGCTGGGTAATTACCGCCAACTCACACTTTTATCCTGAAGTGCGCCCATTAGCGAGTGTTTCGCCACCGCCGAGGCCGAACCTCGGGTATGTCATGGATATAGGTACCTTGGACACATACACTTTTCTTATTATGTGTATTACATGTTATTTTCAACTAGTATAATGTATATGTACACTTAATGTCTTTACATATACATATGTAAAGCGTGAGAGGGGCCTTTGGCAAGCCTTTGGCAAGCCTTTGGCAGGTGTTCCCGAAGAATTATCTCGCCCGCCGTAATATTTTGTTGGCTTTAACGGACACTCGCTTTCCCCGTGCGAATATTTAATATGTACCCGGCATACACATAGTAACGATGTATTTAAGTTCCTATGTACGACCGGTAGAAAGAAGGAGGTATGGAAACGAGTGAGGTTATTTTAATTAGCCGCTGCAGCTCTTAATATACCCGCGCATTAGCTCCGCACTTGTGCTCCCGCGCGATCGCATACTCAGCCAAGCTTCTCTCTCTTCTTTTACCCCTCTCTCGCTCTGTCCGTCGGCTATCTTTGCAACATACATCAAGCCAGAGCGTAGTTCCGTTGCTCTTGTGAACAACTCATTTCGACTTTTGCTCGCGAAAAAAATACCATGTGAGTGTCAAAAGAAAAAGAAAACAAAAAAATGACGACGGTAGGCTTTCCTCTTGCTACTTAGCGAACGCACCAGATTGTGCTCATAAAAGAGATCCATGCGGTGTTGCGAGTATAGTTTGATTCGTGTGGCGCAGATCGACGCACTTTTCGCCCAAAGAGAACACAAATTTCCGAATTCCAAATCGTTAGACCAGCGGTTCTTGACCTTTTAGGGGTCCATGCACCCCTAAAATACACGAGGGACCCCCTGTGGACCCCCAAAGTTAAGAACCACTGCGTTAGACATCGAAAAGGAAAGAGATTCAACATAGGTCGGAACGGGATAAAACGGGGAAGCTGAGAAATAAAAATCGTTCGGATGAGACCTGATTTAGAAACTGACTTTTTACTAAAAAAAAAAAAAATAAAGCTAAATAATCATTCCGAGCGTCGGAGAGTAATTGCTGTTCGATACACTTTTCGGTAAATTGTGTGGTAATCTATTTTGCCTCGATCTTCCCCATATTCGCGTTTGTTGTAATTCAAGCACCCTGGAGCCGCGCACCGGGCGTGGACGGTAATTGTTCAGCCGCTAATTATCTGGTATACGATGTACGTACCTATACCTATACGTTTTTCATACGAGTGTGTTCCCTTCCGCTCATTATTTTGCCGAGCGGATAAACAAAAGCGGCACCTTTATTGGATACGATCAGTTCCATTTCCAGCGATGCATCGCCTTGTCTGCGCGGGGAAACCCCCCGCAGCTATCTTCATGCAACGCTACTAAGAGTGGGGTTGGGGGGAGGGGGGCGCGGAAGTCAAACGTTTTAACGGGCAAGATTCGCCGCGCCTTCGGAAAATATTTGCACAACGTATTTTCTCGGCAAGGCATAAGGGCGGTCCGGTGAACTCGTCGAACTCTGTATGCGCACAAATTTACGGCCTTCTCTCTATCTTACCACCGACAATTTTGTTATCGCAACGCTCCAGCGTGCACCGAAGAAAATCGTTTCGCAGTTTTTAGTATACGAATCTTTTTTATTTTCATATTATTTATTTTTTGTACAGTTTTTTTTAGGCATCCTCTTATTTTACGTCGGTCCATTCGATCGTATAACGCACCTCGACTCCTTTACAATATTCCCAAGAATTATGGGCCGGTCGATGGCGAGTTCGGAGCAGTCTACGGTGGCAGCATATCGTGCAAACGATCCCGAGACACCTTTAACTGACTGTTTCGAGACCCGCAAGAAAACACCGTATGGCTTAATTGGGAAATAAATAATTAATATAGTGACGGACGGGGATTTCGGAGGGGCAATACCAGGCAGTTTCTTTGCCGGATAACAATTTGTAAATCAATGCGAAGTAATTCGACGATTCGCAGGGCAATCGTAAAAAAAAAAAAAGTTTATAGAAAACTATCCTTCTTACTGCACGTTCCACCTCGATGATAAGTGCTGTACGATATTCGCACTGGTACGATAAATACTTTTTTCATATTTTCAGAAATCCGAAATATCTCTGTTTGAGACAAACATCCGATTCATGGGAAGTTTGTTGGCCTGCTACGCACTGACGGGTGACGTTATGTTCAGAGACAAAGCGGCTCAACTCGGCGAACGAATGCTGCCGGCTTTTCAGACGGAAACAGGAATACCCCATTCATTGATCAATCTTTCGACCGGGGTGAGTACTGTATAGTACAAATGTTTATTTAACGAAATAATGAAATTTAAATAGGTTATTTTATTTTAAAAAATATATTTTTAGCCTATACCTTTTACCGTGCCGGTCATTGATGTGAAAATAAAGTGTCGAAATCGGCACCCAGCCGTTTATTCACGCGTCGACTCAATCTAAACAGAAGTATAAAGAGAGGACAAGAGTGAGCCGCCGCACTCGAGCCGCACTCCTGTGAGCGAAGCTGAAGTACCAGCAGTTATATAAACGCGGTGTGCTTACTAGCGCGAGTTTAGCCACCGCGTACTGTATTATATCTGCCTACTTACGTATAAAACCACTCTCAAGTAACGCGCGAGTAAATCTCTTTGCCGAACCGGCCGAGTTCGTTTAATTGAAAGGATTCCGCCAAGTCATGTTTGCCAAAACTACCCACCAACCTACCCCGAGCCGTCGCCGTACCCCTATTAGCGTTTAATATCCATATTCTTAATTGCTCGGATAATGAGACCGTAAAGGCGCGCGGCACCGGATGTAGCGAAGCCCTTTCGTCGCCGCCTAATACTCAACATCGGATGTCGCTCTTGACGCTTTGCATGCAGTTAATCGTCGCGATTCGTCAATTTTTTAAATTATATATACATTTTTATTCTCTTATATTCTATAAATGCATGACAAAACAAAACAAACGTGAACGTATTTATTGATAAAAATGAAAAGGGAGGAGATAGCATCGCTCGAAAGGGTACACGCGCCCGAACCGATTTTTAGCAGTCCGAATAATTGTGTACACTGTAAAGACCGCATTGTAATCTTAACGAATCCACGCGTGTGATGCTTTAATTGAAATGCGCGACAACTTAATTACAACTCCGTGCCTGAGTGCCGCGTTAAGCCCAGACGTTTGCATGCACATTCACCGAGGGAGAGTCGTGTACCATGGCTCCGCAGCAGTACCAGCCACCGGATTCCTACCGCTTGATGACTTCGTAATTCGTATTAGCGATCTTATCGGGCCCGGGCGATGAAGCGACGGGTTTCCTAATGGCCGGACGCTAACGTGTCGGCTCTATGTGGCCCGTGCTCGAGGAACGTCATAATTTTCTATTAACGGAACGTCCGCGACTGGCTGTTTCATCGGAGTCTACGAAGGAGAACGGAGGGTCGGGAGAGAAGATCGAGATTTCACTTGTAAACGTCGAAAACAATTATTCTTTTTTTTTTTTTCTTCCGGTGAATATTTCCGTATAAATTGTTGAGTTAGAAGTAATAAAACTGGCACGATCGTGACGAGGACCCCAAAATATTTTGAGAATCACAGACACAGTGAAAAAAAAAATTTTGCACATTCAACAAATATTTCTTGTCCACAAACGTCCAACAATTTTAAAAATAACTTCTTATAACAACGAACTGTATTTTTAACTACAAATATGGTGACGTTTATGGACATTAAGTGTTTTGTTAAATGTACAAACCTTGTTCATCGAACTTTTCCGAAAGAAGCTCGTGACGAGCTTATTTCCATCGACGTGGATTGATAACACAATAAATTGATTATCGTTGGTTGGTCAACAGGTAAGCCGGAACTATGGTTGGGCGAGCAGCGGATGCAGCATACTCTCAGAGATAGGTACCATGCATCTCGAGTTCACTTACCTCAGTGACATAACCGGTAACCCGGTATTCAAGAGCAAGGTCGAGAATGTGAGAAAGGTGCTGAAGAGCCTCGACAAACCTAAGGGACTATACCCGAACTACATACATCCGAGAACAGGAAAATGGGGACAGCGTAAGTACACAAATGTCTTTTATACCTTCTCACATTTTCGAAATATCGCCGAGAGACTCATGCTCGGCGGTTTACGATCGATTACAATAATAGCGCTGATGCGCGAGAGGGGGAAAAAAAAATCTATCGATTCGAGCTCGCGCTAAAGAATTCAGCCGCGCGAGAGAGTCCCCCCGAGCACTGCAGGCAGCCGCAGCAGCGTTGCAGCGGTCCCGCGATGCCGCGGGGATCTCCCTGTTCCCCGAATGGCCGGATACTGCATTCTCCCTCGGCATTATAAATAACCCCGTCTTATTACTGTAATTCCATTTAATAAATCTACGTCGAATTCGGTGACCAAATAGAATTTTAATTCGCCGGTGTCCGCTTATAATCCCACCGTCCAGGTGGGTTATCAATTACGAAATTAAATAGATATCGATGCATGGTGTATCTCTGAACGGGATCAAAGTCCTACCGAGGTCCTCTCACCTTATCCTCTTGGTCTACGTTTTTTTTACTCGCCTTGCATCCATTCATCATTCGTGGCCATCCCTTCGGGCACTAAAATTGTCCCTTAAAAGAGAGGAACTTTTCCTTTTTTGTTTTCCGTAACGAAAAATTGTATCGACAATTTCCTACGATCGACAATTTGCGGCGGTGTAACGTGTTATTATTATTTTTTTTTTTTACCTTAAATCAATAGACCTCGTTAATTAGCCGTCTTCGAGTTCTCCACCGTCAAGGATAAGACCCTTCGTCGCTCACCTCGGAAGCTCGATAATTCCGAGGAAACTGTCTATCGAAAACCACACGCTCTTTATACGAAATATTTGTCACGCGTTGAACGCTTCAGAGATTTTGTAGATGAGAAGCACTGAACTTGTTCTTTATAGGTAGTATAAGGAACCAGAATATAAGCCACTCCCGTTTACCGCTCGCCTCCTTTCGCGACTACAGCTGAATAAATTAGCAATAACAATTTGCGAGAACGACGGAAGAAGAGCCCCGATCCAATTTGTCTTTGAGGTGGGTCAGGAACGTGAGGTAGTAGGAATTATTTTTGGACGTGAGGGTTTCAGAAGGGAATGATGCCGGAGATCCTGTGACATATATTTATGTGGGTTTTCGTTTTATTTATTTATTCACTTTTTTTTTCTTTTACAGATCACATGTCTCTCGGTGGTTTGGGCGACAGTTTTTACGAGTACCTGCTCAAGGCCTGGATCCAGTCGGGCAAGGAAGACATCGAGGCGAGAGAAATGTACGACGACGCCACCGCCGCTATCGTCCGGCACATGATCATGAAGTCTCCCGGTGGGCTGCTGTACGCCTCGGATTTGAAGTATGATCGGCCCGAGAACAAAATGGGTCACCTCGCCTGTTTCGCCGGTAAGCCCAAGACTGTGCCGGCTCAGAGGACGAAAATGTATCCTTCGACCCTGGCCCTGCTCTCGATATTATTGCCTATATAGATAGCTCCACGGTATATATAGCGCCCAACGCGAGGGTAGACGTAAAGTAAACAAAGCGCGAGTATTTCGTACTCCCGGAGGCTTCGGTACACGAAACTGATGATGGCAAAAATATGTTTACATTCATAACCGTCGCTGGTCAGAGCAAACCTGCAAACCTTGAAGGCAGGAATTAATTGAAAAATAAAATCGGAAATTGAAGCACATTTACGCGGAAAAATGTTATACTGTACACAAACGATGTATAAACATTGCTTTTGAATGTCGATTAATTTGAATTTCAGTAAGCTAAAAATTATTCGATCTGGGAAAACTGGGAGATCGACATCGTCAGGGATTTTTTTACACACCCTTTTAGTGGTCACCGTTACTGAACGAACAAAGAATTCCGATCGATAAATCGTTAAATACATTTAAAAACTATTTAGCGTGAGGCGAGATGAGACGCGAGGGTCTCGGTAAGGTAGTGCCGAGACCCTCACTCACTCCCCTTTCGGGGATCGACTTAAATCGTCATTGATCCAGCCGGTCTGGCGAATCTACGTTCCGGAACGGCGACCGCACTCTAGAACCTCCACGACCCCCGGACTGCTGCCGGGTTGCTGAACGACCGTGCAGTCGTTCAAGTCTGCCCGGCAGCAGCAGCAGCAGCAGCAGCAGCAGCAGCAGCAGCAGCCGCCGCAGCCGCCTCGTAGCTGCTATCGAGAACGTTCCTAATCCCCGGTAAAACCATGCATTTCTCAGGTGGCATGTTCGCACTCGGCGCCAAAACCATGGAGAACTCGGTATCCAATGAGTACATGGATATAGCGGCGGGACTGACCAACACCTGCCACGAGTCATACGACCGTACCGTCACCAAACTCGGCCCAGAGGCTTTCCATTTCATCGAGGGGCTAGAGGCTAAGAGCTTGAAAAACGGCGAGAAGTACTACATTCTCCGGCCCGAGGTAAATATCGAATTTATTTTTGTTTTTAATCCACAGCTATTTATCCCGAGCATAGTCGAATATTACCGGATTTATCTCAGAGCTGAAGAGAATGATATTAAGTTCCGTGGTATGTCTGATGAGGGAAACTTATCGTACGACTCAATAATTCGTCACCTTTCAACCGATTGAAACTCGGGATTAAATGATGACGGGAAGAAGTCGAGACACGGGATTATATTTATATCAAGTGCAATGTTCTATGTATTCGATACGCATCGGGTCCCTGTAAAAAATTGAATAATTATTTTACTTAATTAATCATTTTTCCCGATTGGGGTATAACAAATTTCAGTATTGTTTGTAAACCTTTCAGACATTCGAGTCGTACTTTGTGATGTGGCGACTTACGAAAGACCCAAAGTATCGGGAATGGGGCTGGGAAGCTGTCCAGGCCCTGGAAAAGCATTGTCGTGTACCAGGAGGATTCACGGGTCTCAACAACGTATACTTGGTTGACTCGACCAAGGATGACGTGCAGCAGAGTTACTTTTTCGCTGAAACGCTCAAGGTATTTACACTATCTATCTGCCAGCGTACCTACGTGTGCACTCGACGAAGCTCACCTGAAATTCGTCGAAAGTGGAAAGACTTTTTTTCGCTTCACGAGCGTAAAGAAAGGCGGTTCTTTGTTGCTCGTTTCCAAAATTCAATTTTTAACTAAATAATAAAATACCATGCCACGAGACACTCTCACGAGATAGACACCTCGCGATAGACACTCAAGGACACTCAACGACTCTCACGGACACAAATATTTTGAGTTTTTGTAAGTGTCGTTGAGTGTCCATGAGTGTCGAGTAGTGTCTATTTGAGATTTCCGTGCGAGTGTTATGCGGGGCTCTCATAGACATTTGACTTTTACATATATACACATCACTTTTCGCAGACGTGTTTCTAATGTGGCGTCACTTCAGGTCGAAAAATGAGATTTCCAAAACGCAAATGACGTATTTCCGGTAAACCTCCGGAAGTCTCAATTTTCGGTTTCTAAATTCCATAGTCGATAACGAGGGCGCGAAGGGCCCGAGCCACAACAACCTGCTAGTTATATTGTGTATAATAAAAAGCTGGCACACTGGCTCTATTCCTCGCAAGATGTGACCGTACATATCACATTTTAATATGAGATTAGGCGATAACAAAAATAATTTTAATAGGTCCTTCCATCAGCCATCCTTCCACATCAGTCCCGTCTATATACATTTTCCATATCAGTCACAAGGGGGTTACAACCAGTCGTTATTGCGAAACACCGAGCGTGTTCACGGTTTCATGAATTTGCAACGAACCCATTAACCTTCGGAGAAGGGAACTTTTGTTCGACGGGTGAACAACAGAATCCATTGCCGAACTGTGCTGACAGTGTGAGCTATAAAAAATTTGTACCGGTCCCACGGGCGTAGTGTGCACCAGCACATAATATAAACGATCGACTAACCCGACGCAGGAGTCTATTCAATTTTTCATTGAACTTCATGTTTTGTTGCAGTATCTGTACCTATTGTTCAGCGATGACGACCTCATAAGCCTCGACGATTGGGTATTCAATTCCGAGGCTCACGTACTTCCGATCAGAGGAAATCCTCTCTATCGCCAGGCGCCGCCTCTATAAAGGACCGACGGCATGGGACTACCCGGATCCGCAGCGCCAATGTCGCGACGAATTGTTTATAATCGACGAGGGAGATCTTCTCCCGCCGCAAAGAAGAAGGAAGATCGAACGTGAAGAAGACCGGTAATGAGCGAATCGGTTACTACAGAGCCGACGATTCCTTTACCAAATGGTTAACTATCCCGAATGATCTTCGCATCACGTTCGACGTAATTGAAGTAATAACATTTTTTTAAATATATAGAAAACTAGGCGACGAACGAGTAAATGAAATGTTTAACGATCGTTAATTAAAGTCCACGTTTGTATATAAACACAATTGAGCAGGAAGCGAGTCAGTGTTGTACATCGTACGTTACTGTGCTTCGTTCTCGTGGTAAAATTAATCGAGATCGTCGGCTTTCACCTGACCGGGGGTGTTACATACCTTTACCCCGTCCCCGCCGTTGACAATCTGTCCCTAGCCAATCTCTCGCGAAGCATCCAGATTCCAGCTTACATGTAACATAGAGTGTTTATACTAGCACCAAGCCCCGGTCGGAAGTCGGCTTGTCGTCGCATACTTTTTTCCCTAATGTAAAGTAAAAGTACCAATGGCCAGACACCAAAGGATGTGCAACCCCGGACACGCACGATTTGTTCGGCCACTCGGACGTGTCCGGCCATTGGAACGTTTACCTTATAATGTGGCCTAACTAATACAGGTAGCGCATGGGCGAGAGGGTCAATCCGCGTGATCCTGTAACCGTAGAAATATCATAGATAATCTATTCGCCGTTTCGAGATAATTTTCTTGACCGTGTGATCCGTTGTTTTTCGTTCCTCCCCCTCTCTTATTCTTCAAATATGATGCTCCCTTTTATTTTGCCGTAAAGTAATTGTATAATCGTGGGTGAGTGTTCAGAGACGAGACTCCGTAGAAATACGTATATATACATATTCATATATATATATACATATATTTACACATACATTATCGAGTCGAATGACTATAATAAATTCATCAACTTCCGAGCGAAACTAGATATAAGAAAACTTCGAAGTTCCGAGCGTATGATGACGAAAATTCTATCAATGCTCGTAGCGAACGTTATTCAATATCGACTACGTTTCACGCAAGTGTTCCTTCGCAAGTGCGCAGCAGGGTCTATCGCGTTACTCGATGTGCTTGAAAAAAGACACGATTGCACGGCGTTTTGTGTTTCCTGATTAAGGCTTCGTTCGAAACTGGCAAGACTTTATCAATGAACTAAAACTTATCGAAGAATTAGAGAAATAACGGCTTTAAAGTAATGCGGGAAACGGAATACACTTATGCACCGTTATTATTCGAGGCCTGACTGCGTATGCGTTATCGTGTCATGCCGTGAAGCCGAAACGATATTCGGGTGCGACACACTGCGGCAAGTCCCCGAGCTCATTTCACATCCCTCTATCGTATATTATATACTAAAAACATAAAACATTTTTCCAATACGAGGTCGTATCGAACGTACCCTTTCACCGTCGACTATTTCTATCCCATTCCGCTAACAAATAATAAATCGAGTGTGATGTACGTACGAGAGTGTATTTTAAGCGAAGCCTACTTTACTCGTAGCTCCGATTAAGTATAAGAATAATAATAACGGACGATTTTTTGAGAGCGACGTAAATATGTTATACGGACGGAACGAAAGCGTCGTCCGTTTCGAGTCAGACTTTAATATTACTGTAATAGAGAGTAGAGAGTAGCTAACGATTGAAAGAAGGTAAAGTCAGGAAGAAAAGAACGAAAAACACACAAAAACAAAAAAGTTATAAATTAGAAAGTGTGTATTGAGTGTAGGAGCAAACTTGTATATAAAGATTTAAATGAAAGTCATTTTATGTGTAAAGGCAATGCGATGGCGTAGTTCGAAATTAAAGGAGCTGAGTGTTTCTAATTGTATATTTGTTGCAACGAAACCCTAGACGCCTGCGAAAATTAATTATTCGCGACAGGCTACTGAACTACCTGAGCCGACGAAGCGAGAGATGTATGGACACATCCATTCGCCCGCGTTTATTAGCCAGGGTAAATAAAAAACAAAACAAAAAAATTCCAAACAATCACGGTGTTTGTCGACGTTTCACGACTACAATGTTACTTAAATATGTGACAAAGTTTCGTTGCAGGGAGATCTCCTCTTGCCCGAGAGATTCGCCATGCGTGACCCCCGTAACTCTAAATAGTTTTCTCGTCTTATTTTTCTTTACGCAAGTTGTATACAAGCGAAAACTGACATATATTTTTTGGCAGTGCAACGAGGACAAACAAGCAAAGTTTGGAGAATCACATAACTCGGTGTACACATAGGTCTATATGTCCTGTCTTTTCCACTACAAAGCTGAGTCCTCGTTTTACTTCTGAGCAATTTCCGTCGAATCTGCTGTTAATCCATTACCGTATCATATACGAACATACCATAAGTCTAAGAATTACAGATAGCGCATATAAATAATATAAATACTTTACATATTCATAAAACGCGAAATTTGGCGTCATGATTTCGTTTTTTATAATACAATCTTGTAAACAATCGTCTGTTGAAGAAGCAAAGGAAAAGAAACTACTCACACGATACAAGCAACCCCCTGGACCGAACACGATATAATAATTCATATGAAAAAAAAGGAAAACAAAACACATAACGTATAGCAAGCAGGTGGCGATGATAGTGATAATGTTAGCTTATACATACATTTGTGAATAGATATTTAATAATTTATTGTTAACTAGAGCATTTTATTTTGAGGAGTTTCCATTAAACGGGGTTTTGGGTACAATGTAATTCATCATTTCTCACGCCTGCGACGGATTTATACGGTTTCCGCAAGGGCACTCGGCCGAAAGCGCAACATGCAGGGCGAAGAACGTTAGCTTCATAGTCTCACAGTGTTCCGCGGGATTACGTGAAGTTAGGAGCGAATATAAAAACAAACAAAAAAACAATAAAAAATATATTATACGAGATAGATATGAATATATTCGATGTTGGAACACACAAACATAACAGACACTCCCGCGACAATGGACTTGGCGTGAATGCATATTAATACATGTAAATACAATACACATCGTAGTCATAACGGGGTTTAATTCGATAACTTTATGTGATTATTACTTTAACACGACGGGTGAATTAAATAAATATTGATAATATATATAAGCCCGAGCCGTCCATTTTGTTAACCACTCGAGAAGAATATGCTTAATCTATGCGTATCTGCACAGGACTGCATTTCCCGGCCATCGCAATAGAAAAAAAATAATACTAAAATGATGTTTCGACCACTCCGAGCGATGTGCGCGGGAAAGTAAATACCCAAGTTAATTAATTAACGGTCATGTCTTATACTAACCTGAATCCAACGGCCCCAGCAAACAATTACAGTGGCACTTTTCTTATGAGCCGCTAAAAATTGGTAAAAAAAAAATCCTTTCTGTCCCGGTCTCTCTTACCGACGACATCGCTTCGTTATCTCGATACGAATGGCATTGTCCATTCTACGGTAAAAACGATTGCTAATTCCGATGACGCTGGGTTCTCTATCGACGATAGCATCGAGTGATATACAAACGTAAAAAACAGGTAATGAAAATCCGTCCGCGTCGATCGCATCTAGGACGGCTCACGATTCCTCTGGTGCACTTTCAGTAATAGCTATGCTATTAGACATTTCAGCATGGGAAACGATCGGCTGTTCGAGGGCGAGGCACTGGTACCATCCCTGGATGAGGCTTTATCAAGCCCTGACAGAGCCATCGATTTCGCATAGGGTGTGGTTTTTAAGGTCGCTCGATCAGCCGAAACGTCGTGAACGCCAATCCGGTGATAAGTCTTCCTAAAAATATCTGTGAGCCAACGATACGCGACTATCGTGACGGGAATAACTAAGTTCGGTTCGGTACCTAATGTGCTTTTTGTTTTCTTTCTCATCACTAAACCGCGCCACGCGTAACTTGTCGGTTTCAAGAGCGCGCTGTTTTCGCACGAGCTCTGGCACCTATGATAATCATAAATCCGGACCGATATCCGGACTGTCTCTCTGTGAGACACTTTCGAAAATACAATCGATCGTCTGTGGCATCCATGATCGCGGCCGAACCTTTGGCTCGAAGATGCGGAGGACCGACATCAGACATTAACATTAATCGGTAGTGCGTGAGATAGAAGCTTAAAAATATTGAGTCTCAATCAATTACCTACTATGTTTTCGTCAATCTATTCGACGAACCCTGCAAACCCGAGTATGTTCGAGGTATAAAATTATCGTGGATTTAAGAGAGACATTAGACACACAGCAGGTGAGTTCGAGAGGTACGAGTATGTTACACACGCGGAAACTACCAGCCTCCTCCCATAGTTTTGCGCTCGTTCGTTCTATCATTGACGGCGACCCAACGCGTGCTAGGTTGGTTCGGCCGTCTAACTCTTCCCATACCTTGTTCCCCTCCGTCGAGAGCACCGACGAGATTCTCTCCACCGGATAGACAGACAGACAGACAGACAGACAGAGATGACGCGCGGAATCGGTAGTAGTGCAGTTGGTTAGCACGAGCGTCTAAAAATACTGGAACTCCGTACTCTCTCTCTCTCTCCATCTCGCTATCGTGACTCTTCGGTTGTCTCCCGAGTGAACGTAGGTAAATCGAAGACGCTGCGGTGATAGAAGCTTCGTCGTCCAGTGGCTGCGCGTCCGAAGTCGCTCCGACGCCGGTAGTTAAACGTTTTTTGTTCTTCCAACCGTTAATCGTGAACTCTGAACTTTGCGTCGAGCCAAATCGGGGACACAGTGAACGGATCTCGTTAACCGAATATATTTCCTCGAGTGTGCACAACCCGAGTGTGAGTTGCGAAGATGTCAAGTTCGATGTATTGGCTAACGGTTATTGGACTGCTTCTCGGTGAGTAGTTTATCAAGTGTACAAAGGTACAGGAGTACACAGTTCCACGGGATTATTGTCGTACTCGGGGATGGGATTTGAGATTGAAAGTTTATCCGAGCGTGTCGCGAACGTTCGCGCTCCTTTTTTTCGACGTCTATTGCGCCTCTCCCAACCGAGAAACTAAAAATTTCATACTTTTCCAGTACCTTCCTCATATTGTACAAGAATATTGCCCTTCCGTAATCGCATTCGAACGCAATCGCGCCCAAACAAACGAAACGATGGGAATAACACGTACTTGTTGTTTACACAAAGTTTCCGTTAACGATGCTTAATAATCATCGATATTCGATCGTAGACGCGAATTTATATGCTCTCTTTGCAACTTATAAGCGTACGATTCATGGTTCGTACACGCAGTTCGTACGGAGATTGACCGTGGCTGTTGCCGGTGTCATTACCGAGTTAAGTTCAATGTCACATCCTCTCGACACGCGGAACACGTTACACGTACAATGAGCAAACATGCCGGGAGGGGAGGTTAGTCAATCGTTCTCGGGACTATCTCGCTCGGTTCTTCTCTCGTTTCCTCCTTGTCGGTACGGCATCGCTTCCGATTATTCGCTAACGGCCACCGCATGAACACGCAGCGAGTTCGACAACACAGCCGAGCTCGCCACCGGCTCGGCTGTGGCGCTGGTTGCTCGAGCGTTTATCGTATCATCGACTCGCATAATAATCAGCGACAATCAATCATCTCGTTACGTGCAATAATCAAACTCGTTGGTCGCGCGACGGCTACGTTGCAATATTAAAAAGTTTCCATTGCGCTCTATTAACGTTTCTCGTGAATTTATCATATTTTCGAGTTTACATTTTCGTCTACATTGTAACCGCAGGTACTACTCGATTAAATTAAATGGGGAAACTCTCGCGGAGCTGTTCACACCATCGGATTTAACGACGTTTAATCGAGTCTGGTTTATAAATTTTGTCAAACGGTCGCGTTTACCGATTGTCTTTTCGCTCGAGCGACGAGACCGTGACGAAAAATTATAGGTGGACAATATATTGAACCACCTTCGTATGAAATTGTCCATTTAACTTTTGCGGTATATCAACGAATTTTAATATTATTTGTTGTGATTGGCCCGAGTTTATTTGTTTAATTTTGGTTACCGCGGTGACACAAAGCCGACGCGACACAGTGAATTTACGCGCCGACCCAATTCTTACGGCCCACCAACCTTCTCAGGAACGCGGCAACGTCGTCACCTCCACTACGCCCGTTTCCACTAACACCACCGTCATCATCCCACGAGAGCTTTCTCCGTAATATAGAGCGTCGTATGCTCATCCCCGTGCTTCCCGAACTCCTCGACAATCTCGGCCGTTCGGCTAAATTTACACGTTCGTGGGGGTCTTTCACATTCGTTGATATTGGAGTTGCTGAAAAAAATTAAGAAGAAATCTAACAACAGCGACCTTCGAATTTTTGTCGAGCAATTTTCTTCCCCTCACATTTCACTCCGAATATCGAAATTATCGAAGTTATCGAAGTCATCGAAGTTATCGAAGTCATCGAAGTTATCGACGTTATCGAAGTTATCGAAGTTATCGAATTCGGTTTCTCAACACTTTAATGCAAGATTTAATAGCACGATATACCTATCTGTATCAATATTTCTCACCGATTGTGAAACATTTATTTTTCCGATGATTGTTTCACTGTCATACAGACCGATAATTTTAGGTACTTCCCGATATCACGCGTGACCGTTGTATCGAATTACGTATGAGGACGATCGCGAACGCTGATGAATTTACATGAAACTCAGCTGGCGCATCGAGCGTATGCCGATCGAGAATGGACGGCCATGAGACAAACATTCGAGGCAGGCGCATAGGTTACCAAAACAATCCGTAAACTCTGAATCCGAATCGTCCGCCATTTGTTCGCCCTTCCACGCTTATATTCATATATGCAATTTGCGAGAAGGCAGAACAAAAAGAGGGTATTCTGATCGTGTGGAAAAAAAGTAGCATTTATTTATTTCATTCAAGAGAAATCGTCGAGTCTCTCACGGCGAGTTTCATTGCGTTAGAACAGAGAATAATAATATCCCTGCTATGCCGTACATATAATCGTCAATCGAGAGTCGTGAGATACCATCGGCAACGAATTAAGAAGAAGAAAAAAAAAACTCTGAACGAGAGCTGGGAATTTTTTTTTTTTCGCTACAACAGTGGATTGATTTAGCTCGCGTCGTCGTGACCAATCGTCGCGACTCAAGCGAAGAGATACTCATCGGTATTCTACTCGGAGAAACGCTACTGAGAAGTAGTCTCGGGGCGATTCTTTGTTCCAGGAAAACGTCGACTGCGCCGATGCATCGAGATTGCACGCGAATTAATCGCTCCGAATGGCCAGGAGGGTCTCTCGTCCGTTTCGCTCCGGCATCAGAGACGATTTTATTCGGTCGTCGATCAAATGATTTCACGGCTTAATCACTTGGAGCGTGCACAATTAATGTAGCCTACTATGTAGTGGCGCCAAGTTGACTTTTACCTCCGAGTGTCGGAACATCTAGCTTGCGTTTTACTCGCGTTAGAAGAGGCGACCAGTAGCTTGAACTATTAATATCGAGTTCGTTCTAGCCGGCCTACTCGAGTTATTCGCAGAGAAGGATCTATAGCGAATGGAGTACAGATTTGAGAGTGCAAGATTGTCGAGACGCGTGTCGGATCGACGTTCGGAGCGCGACGAGTCAAATATTCGGCATGCCGTTGTCAGAAAACTCGAACCCAACCCGATGATCTATCGCGACCCTAAATTAATGCCGAACGACCTCGACGATGTCCTAACAGTCAAAGTGATGGAGAGTTGCGCTTGGTACAATAAAAATAAATAAATAAATAAATAGCATCGATGGTAGGGCAAGGTAAACAGCATTCGATATAATGCAAACCTGCTTGGACATCGGTAAACATGCTCGATTACCATCAGCAAAATTCATACTTTTGAAAGAATTTTTTTTTTTGTTTTATGTTCGCGATCGATAAAACTTGGTTGTTCGAAGGCGCCTAAACCACGGCAAGATGCAATTTTTGTTATTCTGGGCCTTGAAATTTTTGTTTTTCTGACCGTGGCTGTCGCTGCTGGTTGGAAGTGGAAGAGGCTGCCGAGATACAGAATGACCGACACTGTGCAAGTTACGACTGTTGCCTGTTCTGGCAGAAAGGCCGTGCGCGCATGAAACTCACTCAAGCTAAAACCCACAAAGCCCGCATTGTTCGAAAACATGTATCGCGAAAATGTACAAATCGTTCATTTCTGCACGGCTTTGCAGCGCCAATTTGTGATTTCCTTGCTCAGTGTTACGACGATTCAGGGCAGAGTGGGGCATATTGTTCAGTTTCGTTTTCCAGCCAAATCGGTTGTGTGCGATTCTTATTTTTTATATTTACCGTAACGTTACTGTCATACACATATGACAGAACGTTAGTGTCCTTACAAGGAATAGAACGTTCACTGTTGACAACAAACAAAAAAAGCTTGCACACACACTGCTCAACTACGAACGTGCAACGTCGTAAGATGTATTGAAATGTAGAATAACGGTTCGAGTATACACAGTATGACATTTCTAGGGAGCTACGTCCCGAAACTCGTAGAAATCTATTCAATTTTATTTTCATTCCACGCATAGAATACTTACTACGGTACAGAGTAAGCCCGAGGGAGAGGCCAAACTCGCCGGAAAGTACGTGCGGTCGAGTGCGTGGTGAGAGAGAGAGGCCGGATAGTATAATCACAATGTGCACTATCTATATTATACAGAACAATTCGCTTGGGTTAAATTATTCAGGATTCGTAGCGCGGTGGTATTCCCCGCACCGTATTCCTAATTTTCCAGGACGTTACCAGCGGCTCGCTGCTGAATACATCGCGCGCATATGATTAAAGCCACGACGACGATAAATTTTGTTCCTCCTCGACATTCGTCACGGTAATTCATCGTTTGAATCGGAAGTACAATAATCGTGGATGTGAATGAAGTTGGGTGAGGAGGGGTGAAGGGTGAAGGGGTGTGATTCGGGGTTTGGTAGGCGAGATATTGGAAAATAAGAGCAAAATCCGAGCAGGGCCGCATGGCGAAGGAAGGAGTGCGCATTCGTTGGATGCTGGAATCCCCGGGCGGTCCGTCATCTCAGGATTCTTGGAACGGTCCAGGCGTCTCGCTTCACGTTTATCGGTGAATCTTCGTCATCGACGAAAATGTGTCGGTGGTTTATGTTAATGAGTGGTAAATTATCGGAAAAGAGGGCAGGTCGGGTAGCAGGCTGACATGCGGTGACGGAGGTTGACAGGACGTCGCCACACCCTTCCTCTCTTTCGCCGCTCGGCGTTTCCACCTCTCTCTCTCTCTCTCTCTCTCTCTCTCTCTCTAAATCCAATATATAACTTACCAGCGATTTGTGGCTCGGGCGTTTCGCGTCCTCCTTATGGATTATTCAATTCAAAAGCCGAAAATATTAAGTTCCGGAGATTTGCCGGAAATACGTCACTTCCGGAAGTACCGTCATACCGGAAACGTGTCACTTTCAATTTTTAAATCTCATTTTTAGACGTCATACGTCACTTCCGGTCGAAAATGCGATTTTCAAACGGGAAGTAACACATTTCCATCCATTATAGATTTAATCCAGTACAGAGAACGATCTTGCTGCTTTCCTGGTTGAGGTTACCGCAGTATTTTCTATGTAGTTATTGCTCTTTCCCTCGTGGCTACACCGGTGCACCATGTCCTCCCGTCGAACTCCAACTTTCCAACCTCTGTGTCGTTTTATGGGTGAAATTTATACACCGCGCGAAACAACAAATGGCGCATAAAGACAAACGAATATAATTTTCATTATATAATAACCGATCCGGTTATATTATGTTAAAACGTTACAAAGCTCCTGTGCGAACCATTGTCATTGTTAATGGAGGCGGAACATTGTCACTGGTTATATTTTCCGTTAATGCATATTCTGTTATCCGCAAGGGGCGCATTAACGCCCTTCGATGGGAAAGGGTTGAAAAGCGAGTAATTTCCCCAAGAGGCAGAAGCCATTGAAATGTGCGTAACGACTCTGAGTTAGTTGCAATCTTTAATATTCCTTTCATTGCCACAGTAAAAAGTTAGTATGGAATCAAACTCGCTGAAACTATGGTTTAGCCCAGACAGAAATAAGATATATGCGAAAAATATGTTTTAATTGTTAAATTCGCTGGTTTCATAGTGTTAATACATCAGTCAATTATGTAAATTGACCGGATGTTATTGTAGCTCCCGCGCGAGCCGGACAACCGTTAGTATTTTAAATATAGCAGATATATTTATCGGGAAGCGATTGGTAAGTATTCCGAAGAAAAGGGTAAGAATTGTGCCCCGTTATCTTGTATAATGATTGTTTAAATAACATTACGATGGAAATACAGATCATGTGACCGATGGTGATTAATTTTCGTGCGCGAACTTAGGCTGAAACACCAATCAGGGGGCGTAGCTCAGATGGTAGAGCGCTCGCTTAGCATGCGAGAGGTACCGGGATCGATACCCGGCGCCTCCAAAATACAACTTTTGTTTCATTTTTTTTTCCGATATTCGTCTCTTCAATTTCCTTGGGTCTTGGAACATCCTGTAAGGACACATGATTCACTACTCGGCGAATACAGTGAGGTAGAGGATTAACGAAAGATATTCCGTATGAAAAGCGAACTACGTAATAAAATCGACAACGGCCCAGCGTCGTCGATCCGTCCACGGAAAATTCACGATCGTCATTTCACTTACGCGAAAACCTCTCACGAAACGCAGTTAAGTAATCCTTAACAGTGTCGAGGTCCGGTCGTTTATATCGCGTCCTTTTTCCGACGCTATTCTATGTGTACCCTGGCAGAATCGTGAGAGCAAAAGGTTCATCGCTTACTTCCGTGCCACCGAGTTTTCCCATCCACCTTCTAGCATCCCAATCGTTTATAACTTTTTCACAGCGAATCCTAGCATAAAAACGTCGATGAAGTAAAAAAAAAAGAGTAAAGAAGAGAAAAAAAGAAAGTTGCATCATCGACCAGCCGCGAGGGAGCTCGAGGCGTTTCAAAAAGAATCCTTTAAGCCCGTCCACATTATAATATCCCTTAGAAAAAATAAAAAATCAACGTTCAACGAATGGTTACCTGTTGACCGGATGCACTGAGGCTTTTGCCGTATGACGGGGCAGTGCCAGTAGTAGTAGTAGTAGTAGTAGTAGTAGTAGTAGTAGTAGTAGTAGTAGTAGTAGTAGTAGTAGTAGTAGTAGTACTTAAGTGACGTAGGTATACATCGAGCGCGCGGCCAGCAGGCATAACGGCTTAGAGAAACGTAGCGGAGAGTTATCCTAAGTTCGCTTAGTTCAACCGTCCACCTCCTCGTCGGTCGTGTTATCCGGTTGTTTCTAAGCCGCGGTTTACTAACAACGCCGCGTCGCCTGCGACTCGTGGTCCACCAACATCCCAAAACCGCTCTACTAATCTTCCACTGGTTCCGAAAGCGCCCGATATTATTACGGACAGCATCCTCTGCGACGTCGCCCCCGTTACGCGGCCTCTTCGTATGTCCGTAGTCGGCGTCTGTGCCGCTTCTGATACAGGGTACTGCGCATTCCTAGTCGGCACGGGAACAGGACGAGAGAACTCGGTCCGACACTTCCTTGATCCTCTCCCGCCCTAATCCTCTTTCAGAATCGCCTAATCCGTGATACACGTGTTTCCCGCTGCTAAATACTATCCTCAAGATAGCTTAGAACGAATCTGAACGTTGCCGTTCGAACAACCCACCACGAAGATTCTGCACTCTTGATTATTTTACAGTACCCTTGAGTCACTGGACAACATTCGAGGCAAATATTGTAACATTCTTAACGTCATCTCAACAAAATATGACAGAAGCATCTGGGTATTTGTCATCTTTTTTCTTTTTTTTTTTTTGGGCGGGCCCATGTTATCGACATATTTTTGTCAAAGCGACACAGCCGCGTGAATAAATAACTTTGCTACGTGTTATTCATGAAGAAAAGTTCACAAACCTCCCGCGAGTGATCCGGCGAACAGACGGAATCCTTGCCAGCTTCTAGCTCCTGTACTCCTGATTCTTACCCTCGTCCAAGTTCTCACCGCCATTGTCCAGGGTCGGTCAAGCGTTTGTCGCGCTTAAGTTTCCACGGACTCTTGAATCCACCGGGGCCGAGCGTACACTCCGGTGCGCGAACGTTAAATATAGGGAAGAGTAGAGCAGAATCAACACGCGTGGCAAAGTAGACTGGTTCGGAAATAGTTTTAAAAAAATGGAAAACATCAATTTTAAGGCATTCGTTTGCTCCACCCTCCCTCGTACAACGCGCTTCAGTCGAGTCAAGAACCGATATTATTTTTTTATGTATTAATTCAATGAGTTTCACCTATCGAGTGATCGCTCTAAATGCACTTGCCAATAAGAATGTAATACGAGGAGACATCTCAATAGTTTTCACATTCCATATTGAGTATTGTAACAAAGATGACAATTCATCGATCCAAAGTTATAAAGCTTTCTTTTTTTTTTTTTTTTTTTTTTTTACCATTTTGTGTTGAGGCTGAACGAACGTAAGGCAAAAAAAAACATTTAATGGCTTCGTTCCGTCTCTTCCGAAGGAGTCACCTTTGGAGCATATCCGCGAGCCCCGACATTGTCCTTGGCGATGAGGGCGCAATAAAACAAATGATTTCCCTTCCACAAGCCTACAGTCGCGAAACATCCCTCTCGCCCGTCATGCTCTCCTGTTGCGCGGCATGTTTTTTCTTTGTTTGACGATTTGGCTACGCTTCTCTACCTCAGGTGCATCGAATAACGTCATTGCCGCCATCGTCGCCATAGCACGAGAGAGGTTGTACTACGCAAGAAAGCACCGAGAGGACAGGCGGACCAAACCGACAGCCGACAGACGACAGACGGTCCCCCGAGGTGTCCGGTTGACTGAAATCTGTCGGGTATCATGCGTACATGTGTGGTGCGTACAGAAATATTCAAGATTCGGCAGACATCGTCATGCAACCCTAATAATGCGTGCGTCGACAAGATGACGCATGTGCGTGCCACACGCGAGAACGAAGAAAAAAAAGTCGATGGGACGAAAAAACTACTTGATTCGCACAATTTTTTGTTCCAGTATCTGCCTATTGTAAAAAAAAAAAAAAAAAGATGAAAAACTTAATGAAAAAATTATAATATTCCAACACCTTGGGTCTATAATATTGCAGACGCTGGGGACAGTTTAGGAGCGTTGTCCTGGGTAGGGTGGAGCGAACAGACACTTTTTGAACTTATTAGTTTGTGCCATTATATTCAGTGGTAGAGGGACAGCTTGTGCAGCGCGGGCTTCAAGCACCACAACGCGGCAAAGCAGTACGCTAGAGAACCCGGGTCTTTATGCGTCCCGTGCACACTTGGACCGCAGTCAGACATCACCCTCGTCCAAAAATGGGTAAACCCAGATGCGTTTGAACGATCGTCGGTACACTTTGTGCCAAGTCGGGGTCTACAACACCGCGTCGCGAAGCTTATGCCGACGGTGATCGTTAACATCGGGCCAACTTCGATCCTCGATGCTGTGCG
Source organism: Amblyteles armatorius (assembly GCA_933228735.2). Lineage (NCBI taxonomy): Eukaryota > Metazoa > Arthropoda > Insecta > Hymenoptera > Ichneumonidae > Amblyteles > Amblyteles armatorius. The sequence continues at coordinate 170,196 of OW121689.1, read as the reverse complement.
ATCATTGACATGAGAAAAGATGCTCAGCTCGCGGTTTTCACCAATCGTGTTGCTGCACGAACATTGCAGCCCTCACTATTTACAATCGATATTATGCACGGTAACTGCCCAACGAGCCGGGTAGTTTACCAGCATCGGCAAAGCCCACCTGGGAAAGCAGGAGTCACGGAGACGTCAAAGAAGCGCGCAAGGTCGTTCGATCATGCTATCCCGATAACGTACGTCCGTTCGGCAGTGCGTGAGCCTAAACCACTCTGTGCTCGGCGAGCAGTCGGACTTCCAAGATCGTATCCTCTCGTAATCGCGTCGACCAGGGCGTTCGCAGTTTCGTGGAATTACACACGCTCGTGGGGATGTCAATGACCCGATGCCGTGGGGACCAAAGTGTATTGTTCCACGGCCATGCGTACACACGTATGGGGAAACCCTCCAGCCCCAAGAAGACTCCCTACGGTGGCTGATTCCTTGATAACACGACGCACCGCCCTTTACTCCCTTTGTCATTGATGTACCGAGGTATTACTACCGAAAGGGTGACGCCTATTCCTTAGCCCACGGTGGGCGACTGACCGTAAGAACCGTAAAGAAGGTCTTCACACTTGACAAACATTATTGCCAACATATTTAACAATTTACTTTAACAATAACAAAGATTTGTTGAAAAGTTTGTTAAATGTACGAATATTATTTTTTACGTTGTGGCACTTCTCTTAAATTATTACCACGTAGATAACGTTTAGTTAGAAATAATTAACAGCTCGTTTTGATTTGAAAATAACCAATTTTATGATACGTCTCGCACGTCTTCTATTCCCTTAATTTATTTCAAGAGCCCGAATATCTCTCCCGCTGTTTGTCCGCTACATCCCCTTTTTTTATTACTCCTCCATGGTAGTCGCAAAGATTTATTGTGCACAAAGCAAAAGAATATTGAATTTCGTGCATTGACCGTGAGACAGACACTTGCCTAGTCGGCTATACCATTGATTTCGCCGGTATCGACCAGCGATACGTCACCCACGCCTCGACCTCCTGTTCGCGATGCGACCCTGTTTAAAAATCGCGTTCTCTATTGTTCCACCCTAATTAATGCCGATCCCGAAGGCGGACGGCGCTCCTTCTGAGCCTTACGTACAGCGAACAGCCTCGCATACCCTCTTACGTAACATACGTTCCTGATACGTTTCGCTGTCACTTATCCAATATCTGTAAACAGAAAATGGCTATCGTTACCGGTAGAGGTGAAACATTCGGCTCTTATTACCGAGTGTCTACCACTCGTATCTCTCTCGTATGTAATAACCCCAGCCAACGATAAATAAACTGCTGGTCGTACGCGACCCTCAAATAATTTCCCCGAGATACTACCGGTGCGTCCGTGCGAAAACGGCACGTACTTCCGGTTTTACGACTCACGGAAGTCGTATGCGCATTACCGAAAAATATTGATAGCCCTCTAAAAATGTGTATCCAGCTACACACTAAAACCCCACTGTTGATGATTAATGGGGTTGAAATGGTTGAACCTCATTACCACCTTGTTCTTTCCCTGACACGCGTAGCTTAGATTGCGTTTGGTGCGGGGACGCTGCTCACCTTATCGAGATTGTTCATGACAGTGGCGATTGATGGTTATCCACGATGATTACCGTGCCAAGATAAGGGAGATTATTTGACGATGACCTTGAAAAGCCCGACGCTAATTTCCCCGTTTGGCAACCTCGTCACGATTGACACAGTCTTACTCGTATAACGGTTCGATATATATTTTTTCTTCAATACAAAATGTCGTCCGACATATCAGGTTGGCATGTCGCGTAAACGTCTCTCGGGAATCTCGGCAACGTAGCCTCTCAGCGGTGGCGGTGCGCTTACAGCTTTCAACTGACATCGACGTACTGGTTCCTTCGCCTTCTGTTTTCCTCGACAACGGCAAACTGAACGGGTTCCTGTTTACACCGTTTGAGCTGACAGAAGTGCAGATTATACTGAATAATACAGGTCACGCTGTCGCGATTTTTTATGGGGGGAATCAACATTCCTCTTTTAATATTGTTTTATTTATCGGCTAAGGTTACACTCGAGTAATTTTAATTCGAAGAATAATAATTGCTTGTCGATTATTTTTTTTGGGATTACTAAAAAATAGTATGTCTTTTATTACAGTAGCCTCATAGTAGATAATTATCTGCGAACTCGAGTAGTAACTGCTTCGACGATCTTGCTATCCTGATCCACGTTTGTTGCGTCCGTTCTAACCCATATCTTCCCATCGAGGGCTCAACCGGGATTCACGACTGGCTTTAATTTTTTTTTTTGTTTTCTTTCTTCTCTTTCCGGCGAATGACACCCGCGGTCTCTTCGATTCCAACCGAAACCCCTCGCCCCAACCTTTTCACCACTTCGTCCATTATATTTGTATGTATAGACTCGTCGATCAATCAACGATGAGCTTTCCTCGCTCTGTTTGATGCTCCTCTAATATCGTCCAACCCAGTACATGCCACCTCCTCGAACTTCTTTAATCTCATCGACCATTCTCGTTCTACATGCGAATGAAGAAAGTGGACTATGATATTCTGTTCGATAATGGGAGCTAATTAAAAAAGTTATCGGAGACAAATTATACAAAATGTATTTCTTTACATTGATTCAAACATTAGAAAACAAAAATTGATTAAATGAAACGTAGACGCAAGTTTTACCAGTATTTACCCCCACGCTCGTTCCTACAACAAAGACATGGCGATAAAGTTTTTTTTTTAACAATAGTCCTTATTTTTGGTTGTTATTAATTTTACAATCTTTCGTTTACTCCATGTACAAACCGTTTGTTTGTAATGCCATCCGATTCCCTTCCGAGACTCGCTATAATAGTGCCCCCGGCAGGGGATGCCGGGTGTTCGGTCTTTGATCCTGTAGAGACACTATGCGCGGTATAGAGTGTTTCGAAAAGGTGCGTCGAGGGGACGAGTCTGCTGGTGTGGCCCCCGAGACGGACTACCCTCGTTCGCAGGGGTCGATGCCACCAGCGTCAACTTCGTGCTATCCTATTACCGAACCGCCCTTGTTTTCCAATAAACACAAACCACGAAGCATCCCGGTTGCTCGAGAGTAATGAAATAAACCGAGTTTGGAGGAACGTGCTAGGACTCTCAATGCTCTCTGCGTATAAGGCATCTTTCGTCTCATAGTGGAGAGCCAACGTCGAAGTGGGTCCTGAGCGCCGAGCACATTGAAAGCCGATAAGGCTAACGGCTATCGACGATGTTGGTTCGCACCAGCTGATCTTGATAACACCCTGTTCCACTTCCGGTCGAGTTTCCACGGCCCGGCGACTTCGAGCTCATCCTCGAGGTTTGATTTATCGATTCTTACCACCCAGCAGGAACGGTCTCCGAGAGTCACCGTACAGAACACTCTATGCAGAGAACCAAACACCAAAAGCCGTGCCGCGCAGGAAAGCCGTACAGAAACAGCTCTAACTCTGGTATGCCGTCCGGCTACGAGAACCAATCGGGAACTCCTATTTTACGATTGGCAACCCTGTCTATTTATCGGTTATCGACTGGATTCGTTAATCTTGATAAAAAAAAACGGGGTACTCTTCTCACAAGCGGATGAACGTCGCACTTGAAAACCGTTTTAAAAATTGTCAGTCAAGGGCTTTTGTGTTGAATCTAAAGATGCAAAGCATGAGGAGAGGTGGCAAAATTTTTAGTTGAGTGTCATTTATCTCAGCTCAATTTTGTTACTCCGATTCGAGTCCGCCTTGTTATTACTTCCCTTAATAATTTCAACTGAAAGCCATTTGTCACGTTGTCCGGTGTGCCGAGAAACCCTCACGAAACTTGGATAACAATTGAAAAGAGGCACCTAAAATTTCGTCGCGGTGATTTTGGTTATCAAGGATTATTACGCGAAGCCTCGGCTATGATTCTGCGTTCCTGTTAAGGAGGTAGGTCACGGTAGACCTCCTTGTCGCATTGGTTACCAATAACGACGCTGCCCGGAGACCCGAGCACAACCCCCTTGACATGTCGCCTGAATCTCATGCGCCAACCACGTTGCAGGATTAGTAGTTTCCTCGAGACATCGGCCAACGGGATGAAGAGCCAACGGAGCTCGTGCAACCTCCAAATATTCGAGCACCATTCTCGCACCCTCCTCGGTCGTTTGAAGCCTTGAAAAATCACGAAAACTGCCCGACCCGTCATGCTTACCGGTTCGCACCGATACAAAATATTTCGCTATTCATACCAATACTGTACTGTATCGCACCGTTCCCGTATACATATATGTAGGTGTACAAATTACCCTTCGTATTTTCTATGCCAACCCTATTGATGTATATATAGACTTATGTTTCTCCCCCGTGACGGCTACTATCGTTTCCCGTCGACCTCCTCTCGTCCATGTTACCCTGGCTCGATGGCGGGCATCCGCGACGCTTTGGTCCTCGAAAGAAGCCGGAAAAAAGGTAACCCGCATCTTTTTCATCGGGTTGGACTCTTTGTGGTGTTGCGCCTCGAGACGGAGATTCTCGGATCCTTGTATAGCCGAGCTTAGGCAGGGCCACTTAAGCAACCCCGCGTCTCACTGTGCCAGGCTAGCATGACCGACGAGGGTCCGTTCACACCCCCCCCCCCCCCCCCCCCCCCGGCCTCGACAACGGGGTGCTTGACGAACCCTCTCGCTCTATCACCTCCATACCTCTGCTCTCACACTTCCCCGCTTTCGATTTATGCTTTTTCCATTCTTCGTTCGCGGCTTGTGGTGATTTTTTTTTTTATTATTAATTTTTCGCCGCTCGACATTGTTCCGATATACGCGTCACGCGGGTACGATGGTGGGAGACCGCCATCTCCTCTGCATGTGTGGAGGTTGATATCGATTCATTTGGCCAAGGTCGGGCGCACCCCGCCGGGCGCATCCCCACGCTGAACGGGTAAATACCGCGAAATTGGGATTGCTTCGAACTACAAACAAATTAATTGAAATGAGTCGTCATTATGAATAGTCTTGACTAGAATTACCGAATACGACCAATAATAATTAGGCAGTGTAACATAACAATTATATTATTATTACACATTACATATATAATACAGTTGGAAGGTCATCCATGACTCCCGAGCCGCCGCTTGATCTTTAGAGTCTGTTGTTTCCCGGGCTGTCACCTGTCAACGATACCTCGATAGTTCCTCATCGTGTAAAATATTTCGCTTATCGTTTATGATTCTGGAAAGGTTGGAATATTCTCATTCGTGTTGCAATCGGTAATACGTCACTTCCGATTTGAAAGACTCAGTTTTCAACTGCAGTGACGTTCGCTACCGGCTTCAAAATCACGAGTCTTTTCTCGATAATAATAAAGCATATGCCTCTTTGTCCTGTGCACACTTGTCCAATCGCAACCCTCTCGGTTGCCTAGTTTCCGGGTATTTCGTTGCGGTTGCCAACATTCACCAAGTAAACGTTTTCATTGGGGAGTTCGCGTCCGGAAGATCGGTAAATGTTTTCCACCCCTGTGTGCTTTGCCCGGAGAACTCTCCTCAGCGACTTTCGTATGTACGAGCTATACACACTGGTTGCGCACACCCTGTTGTACTTTCTCGTATGCATATACCGCTGATCGAAAATTTTTCGCTTCACCCCTGGATGATTCTCACGGTACATCGGTAGTGTACGCACAAGAAACGATGTGATTCAAAGAAAAACACTGTTGGGTGCGGAAATACAAGGGAGAACGTCAAGATGACGCATCGAAGTTGCTGCGACTCTATGATATCCTGTTAGACGAACGCTGAAGATCATCACGAGACGCGAACCACTGTAACCACTCTCTCTGCTCTATATACTGGAAGCCAAAGATTTCATCGCTCACGACACTGTTGATTGGCGAACGAGAACCTCCCACATCACAGATATGTCGCACCATAAGTTTTTCAGACAACAATTTCATCGGGTTAGTGCACAATGGATCCCTATATGGCTATAATTATCGGCGAACGTTTCTCAAAGCACTGGTTCCGTTGTAGAGATGGACGAAAGCCGTCATGGAAGTTCCCTTCGACACAAGGCTTGCGATAAACCTTCTCAGGGGGGAGAGGGGCTCGGTGCGGTTAAGCCGCTTCCATAATTTCTGATGCCCTGATCTTCCGCGAACGTGAAAGCGAGTGGTTAGCCAACGGTTTCAACGAAAGTGAAACTCAAGAGAGAGAGAGAGAGAGAGAGAGAGAGAGAGAGAGAGAGAGAGAGGCATATGCGTTGGAAGGAGCCGAGAAATGCTTGTTGCCACAGTCCAGAGTGAGAACTTACTCGTTACGAAAATTCAGTAACGCATTGCGAGAGACAAAAGACAGATCTACGGTCTACGGTATGAATTAGTTTACTCAAGGGAGAGCCCCCAATTTGTCCGATGCATTATGCAAGCCTCGGCAAGGAGAGCGAATTCTAATCTCGATGTGTGTGTAATTCAATGCCAGTGGAAAACACATCGAAAAGGTCGTGCAACCGGATTCGGGACGAACCGGCGATGGTAGGATCGAGAAGTATCCAGTTTGTACATAGGGAGGGTTCAAAGTGGTCCAGTCGGCATTCCATTGAAAAAAGCTACACCAGCACGCGCTTCATGGGATCCTGATCCACCGATGTCGGACGTCATCTCAAGACGTGGTCGACTTGTCCAGCATCTTGATCTTATCTCCCCGAAGCAGCCAAATTCCGAGCGGAATTTCTTGGGCTTCCGACAACTCATTCGCCGAAATCTCGATGATCTTTACCATTAGAGTCTGTTTGTTAACAAAGACAATCGAGCATTTATTTAAAAACTAATTACGCGAAGGAACATACTGGAGACAACAGAATGCTGCGTCACCAGAGTAGATGGAAAAGGTTACTCGTTGGAGATGCTGAATACAAATAATCCGACCTCCTCCGAGATGACTTTCATGGACCAACCTGAGAACCAAGGGAAATGATACTTTCTCGATCGGCTGCAGGCTTGTTCAAGCCGGGCTATGAACGTGAGTGGCGAATCGTCGAACGGGGCGACTACCAAAACATTCGTACGCCCGTCTCCCGAATCTCGGTTCGGATTCATCTGGTGTGTTCTCTGATTTGATTGAATAATAGAATAGCTCTTTCGACTTTGGAAACATCAACCGAGCGCCACCGTCAATCTCGAGAAAAAATGATGTCGCATCATTTCGCTGTAAGAAGCAAAAAAATGTGAGAAGGTCGAAGAAACCGATCGATTCAGGCTAGAGCGTTGTCTAGGATACGACGGAGTTGGTAGCGCTAGACGTTCTCCTCGACTGCGGCTGCACACCAGCACTTTCCGTACGTACAACGCTTCGTACACGGAATGTAATCGCTGTGTGGCTTGCACGCGAGACCGGTGCGACTTTCTGGTATCCTGATTGCTTCTAGACAACGGAGCGAGTGACGAAGCAATGACTGCAGCAATACCGAGAAGCGAGGAAAGCCGGAACGCAACCCCAAGGAATACGTGAGACGCCATCGATCGGCTCTCGATAATCCTGCGTACGCGAGATCGCCGAAATAGATCTTTATTTTCTACCTCGAATTAAAATCGTGAATAGACCAGTTGATTGCCGGTTTAATTGTTCTAATCTTTCGTTCATTTATTTATGACGAGAAAACAACATTTATTTAACGTTTTGCCAGAATATGGTACATCGTCGAGAGATACCGAAGAGTGTAGATAATCGCTTACGCAAAGAGTTTCGAATAATCGCCTAGAACGTTTTTATAAATATCTGCCCAAAAGCTAACTCTGTCTTTCAGCATGCCCTTTTTCATAGTCGGCTCCAAATTAATTTCCAAGTAATTGTCGTCATTGCCCTTAGGCTCCCACGTTACTTTCACGATACCGTCCGTATTAGGAGTAGGGTTTCTGTGCATAAAAGTTTTATGGAGGCAATTATACCAATTACGGGAACCTATTCTATGGATTTCGATGATATCACTCACGATTCTTTGGCAAAGTTGGTCCATAGCTCAGTTAACACTTGGATCATTTTTTCTGTAGGTGTTCCAGGATCCGGCTTGTTCTTGAAGGCGTTGGAGTAGAACTCATAGGTCAAATCGTCACCGTGGCTTACCCCTGTTTTGCATATACAAATAAAAAAAATTGAGATACAATTTTTTAATATGCTTAAATACTGCTAACTGAAATCCTACCTTCCTCCACTCCGAAGAGGCTTTTCATCACACCGAATGGGGCATAGAATGTAAATAAATACTCATAAACAGGCGCGGTGTTTCGACTATTGATGATCTTCGAACTGAGTGTAGGTCCGTAAGCAAACATAACGTCCGTGATAAGCTGCAATAATTACTAACTAATACGAAATTCTTCCTACAATGACAAGGATTTCACGTGGATACAAGATCAAGACAATTTACATTAGTGATTTCTTGGGTGGTATCCTTGGACACGGGTTGTCCATTCATGTAGAATTTTTTGATAGCTTTACCAGTCTCCTTTCGCATCGCGGGGTCGGTCATATTCAAGTCGGTAGGAATGAACAGATCGAAGTTATCATCTATCATGCTGGCGTGTTCCAATACCGCTGAAACAATAGTGTAACAGTTGAAAAATGTAAAAGCTACAATTATTATATGACGGCGAATTTATCGGGTAATTTGCTTACTGCCACTGCAGAAGCTAGCTTCGTCGGCAGTCAAACCGGTCATGAGTGGAACATCCGCTATTTTTCCCGACTTTATTAATTCCCACGGATCAGCTGGTAAGAATATTTCCTGACCGACGTTCGCTTCGGCCGATGGTATGAATAGATGCATAAAACCATTGAACTATTTTCGTATAGTAAAAAAAAATAAAAAAAATAATGAATTCTTTTTATTCCACGTATGATGGAAAAATGCTTGTCCATCTTACCCCTGTCTTAGCAATCTGTGCACTGGCGTCCACCAATTCTTTAGCGGAAAATTCGGCGAGCTTCTTCACGAGCTCAGCGCTGTCGGTCGTTTTCACTCCCAAACTTTCACCGAGCATAAATGCAGCTTCTCTCGGCATATTATTGTAGGCCCATGAAGCCTGCGGCGAACCGCTCTGTTGTATTGCGCCCTTGAATAAACCTTAACGAAGGATCGTCGATTTGTAGATAGATTTCGACTTCTCGATCCGACGTATCATACCTTGTGACATTGGGGACATCATGTGATATTGAACCGTTGCACCGCCCGAACTCTGACCGAAGATCGTCACTCTGTCCATACAACCTCCGAAATGATATATATTGTCCTTGATCCACCTGAGAGCCATGACTTGATCCTTGAGACCGACATTTCCTGGTGCACTTGCGTCGCCGGTGTTCAGGAAACCTTATGAACCAAAAGATTTAATCGTATCGTCAAGATGTCAAAGGATATTTTACAAATTCGTAACATTAATTGGGAAGTTCTTTCGGACCTCCAAGATGGATTTATCAGTAAAATGCATGCAGTTACCAATTGCGCCAAGTCGAGAATTCATCGTGACGACGACTACATCGTGCTCAACCAAGAAGTCCGGTCCAAAAATATCGTCATCACCGGAGCCGCCGTTAAAGCCACCAGGGTGGAAAAATACCATAACTGCCTTTCTGGCGTCCTTATTAACTTCCGGAGTGTAGACGTTGAGATATAGACAGTCCTCCTCGCCGAAGAGGCCCTGTCTGATCATGCAGTAGAAGACACAGGTGGATTTATGCCGAGTGGCGTCGAGCACGCCGTTCCAAGGATCCGCGGCTTCGGGAAGCTGTATTAAATAGATCGATAGTGATAAACACGCTGTCTCTCAATTTAAGGGACTCGTGTGAAAATAACGATTATTCTTACCCTAAATTTGTTAGGACCCACGTTCGGTTTCGCATATGGTATTCCCTTGAAGCTGTACATTGGTTTGCCTTGAAGAACGGTAGTTGCCTTAATGCCCTTGAGAGATCCCTGAGGAATGTCGACGATGATTTCCTCGGCGTCAGCGAGCCATCCTAACGTCACCAGGAAAAAAAATATCACGAACTTATTCGGTACCATCATTCCGTCACTATTCTCGCTCAATGTCCGATCATCCGAGTTTTATATCCTACGGTGGCTGACCATTTGGAATCGAACCTGGGAACAGGACATTGCGCAACAACATGAACGTTCACGTGCTCGTTATACTGAAACTCCCAAGCGGAGGTAATGACATGTCACCCGGTGCGCTACTCTTCCGATGCAAGAGAATAATGCTACTGCAGGTATTCGAGCATTCAGTGTAATGTGCATGTGGTACCGGCTATAAGCATTTTATAACAACGACCGACCAGATCGTCAATTAGCCCTAACGATTTTTTTTTTAAATTTATTAAAAATTTGCGCCATCGATATAGGAGAATTTGTCCTTTGAGGAGTTTTTCAATTTCGCTAAAATTTAAAGCTCTCGGAAAGCAACGACCACGTAGCTACGCCGCATGCATTCGAGACACGCGAATCGCATGACTAAGTGAAAATTGACTCGCTCTTAGTGAACCCATCGACGCATATCATTAAACCGAGTTACTCAATGTTGTGTGTGATCAATCATCATGGTACTCTTCCGCGTCGCTGCCTGAAGGCCAAGGTCGAGTTTCGTAACGCAGGGTACCGCTACGAATATATTTCAGCCAAGCCATAATGCAATCACCGGCGAAATATTTCCGGGCATATATGACGGTGCGCATATCGTTGCGTACTGTGCAGCATCTTTTACGCTTTAACATTCTATTAATTTATGTTCGTGGAACATGGAGCGATTTTCAACCCTCGTTCTTCGGCTCATTCTCATGCAGTTTTGTATGCCTATTGCTTGGTCAATATTGTTCATCGGACGATAATTCGTAGCGCAATGCAATGCAACAGTTGCGTATCGGGCGACCATGTCGCCCGGGATATCTCTCGAAAGTGTCACCGCGTGACGAGAAAAATTAACGTTACCCGCCTTTCCTCACTCCGCGTTACCGGTTGCATCGGATCCGACTGCACTTCGGCGCACGAGATTATTGGATGACGGATTCCCGCTAGGCTCATTCGCACGTGCACGACATTGGTACGTGAATCTTCACGTCCAATGGATTCTCAGCTTCGATAATTATTCCTATTAGCAGAAGGCCTTCAATTCCCGAGCTAACGAGAGTCTCTCCTCGAGCGCAACGTTAATTCAGTGCATTCGCTTCGAGTCGTTGCACCATTCGGATCGTATTTCTACCTCCGCGCGCTGCGTGAGCTCCTATTACGCAGGCACCACTCGACGCACCCTCTGGATTCTCATGGGACATCCGTACGTCGAGCAATAGTGCGACTTGTTACCTTCGTACACGGAATCTCAATTGTTCGAGCCCAACTTAACAATATCCATCCACGCACTCTAATTCATTGATCAGTGGGAAAATGGTTTTTTTTTTTTTTTTTTCTTCGTTTAGATATCCTGTTCGTATAGATATCCTGTTTCGCTCGATAATTCGAGGCGTAGCGTCACAAAATGAAACCCATTAGAGAAACAAAACAAACGAGAATTCGCCAAGTTGAGAGTAACTGGTGACCTCGGTTTTCACTCTTGTTACACTGTTGCACCGAGTTGGCTGTCTGCCGTCGAACAAGTTTTTCAAAGGTTGTCTTGCGACCTTTTGGAGTCACGCCGTTCATATTAACGTTCAGTGACTGCTCGGGTTCGATAAACGTTGCTACCGTTATCGCTCATCACAGTGAGATTGCGAACTTGTGCGAGACGCGATTCAGTGCACTCGATTCGAGTCTCTGCGCTGTTCGGAAGATATTTCTCTACCTCCGTACGCTCCATGAGCCCCTATTACGCAAGCACCACTCGACGCACCCTCTGGATTCTCATGAGACATCGATACATGTATATTGAGCTGACCGACAAAACTCTTCGTTTGCAGTAGATGATCATTTGTATTGGTACATGTAATTCATTAAATAATATGTCCTTCTTTGCTCCCCTCGAAAGTTCTTTATGTATGTAAGATTGTTTATTTGTATGCACATCCAACTCACTGATAAGATGATCTTGAATATGTCTTCAGAGGACAATACATTGTTTCCAGTGATAGAAATATGAATGTGTTATTGAAAATCTTTTGATATCAGGGGGCGTAGCTCAGATGGTAGAGCGCTCGCTTAGCATGCGAGAGGTACCGGGATCGATACCCGGCGCCTCCAGATTTATTTTTTTTCACCCATTTTTAATCTTACAATCTGTTTAATTTTTATCGCCAAGGCTCAACGGCGAACCATCATTGTTACCCGATCTCGGAACAGCCCGTCAATTATAATGGGTCAAAGAGAACGAGTTGTGTCGATGGTGTTGCAAGAGGAGATCAGCCTGCCGACAGAGTCGACTCCTCGATGAGGTTGCGACAGCTGAGATCCGAAATGACCCGTATCACATCGGTACAAGATGCACCTCTCGACGGATACATTGTGACATCGGACGACGATCACCAGGTCAGCAAACATGCTTTAAAATATTTAACAATTTTTCCTCGATGCTTGTTCGCTCAAGCTATCTTGAGATTTCAAGTCAACGACAATTTATTATTATTCATCGCAACGAGTATACATGACCAACGATTCACCTTTTCAGAGTGCCGGGTTCGTAGTACATGGCCGAGAAGGGCCTTCGGAGGTATTTTTTTTTTAATGCACGAAGTCCCTCGCTACTTTTTGCCCCGAAAGAGCATCGCGCAATAATTTATAAATTAACGACTCGTGTGCAACACGTTTTTATTTCTGAGCTCAAGAATAATGCAATTGGAGTGACCTAATAGTGTGGTGGACTTCGAGATATCACGCTGTTTGCGAGATCTATGACACTTTGTTGATACCATTTTTTAAAATCATTCGACCTCTCATTCTATTTAGAGCGAGACCGTCGCAGCCCACGACATGAGACGAGAATTTCTCACGGGTTTTTACGGCAGTGCCGGGGAGGCGCTTGTCACCTCGAACAAGGCCGTTCTCTGGACCGATGGTCGTTATCATCTTCAAGCCGATCAACAACTCGATTGTAACTGGATGCTCATGAGACAAAGTCGAGAATACGTGAGTCGATTATTTAAATAATACCAATAATAATAATGACAATGACAATAACGATAGAATCAATGTTAAGTGAAATACCGAACCGCGACTCCTTCTGTCTTTGAAAGTAGCCGCAAAGTTGACTCGTTGGCTCTCCGTCAGATGGCGCGAGTATCGAGGAGTTTCTCGGACACAAAAGGTCGCTGGAGCCGTATCAGAGGCCGGCGAATGTTGGTTAAAATTAAGATCATACTTCACAGGATCATTTCTGCGGTATATCGTCACGTTCTCTTTACTTAACAGTGGAGTCGATGCATCCACGATGAGGAGTAACCCTATTCCTTGAGCGTGAGGACGACTCGGGAACTCGATTTTATTCGGGATCCCAGTAATCGACGATCGTTCACCTTCCGTGCCCAGCACGGGAGGCCTGGGAAGCGGGTTTTCTTGCGGGTTTTTATTGAATCTATTAAAAAATTAATGAATTAATTACAGTACCAAAGTACACAACTACACTATTCTAAATTAAATTATAGGACAATTTAAGTGTGAATAATCATCTCGTATAGCTCTAATAAAAATATGACCTTATTTTGTAGGTGCCTACTATCACGGAATGGTTGAAGCGAGAATTTGTCAATCATTCGGAAGCGCGAATTGGCGCCGACCCTATGCTAATTCCTGCATTTACGTGGCAAGAATGGGAAGCAGAATTAGGTAAAATAATAAGTAGGCCAGGAAAACATGTGCTTAAACCTCTCGATATTCGAGTGACCGTTAAACGGTTCATATGTCAGTTATACGCTAATTTTCGCTCAGCCGATTCGCCGGTACGATTGGTAGCAGTTCGGAACAACCTGGTAGACCTGATCTGGCAAGTCGATCGACCGAATTACAATGCGTACGGCGCCTATCCGTTCTCGATGGAATACGCCGGCAGACCTTGGCAGGAGAAGATTCAACAAGTGAGATTGGAAATGCAAATAACAGGAGCCGATGCTCTCGTCGTCACATCTCTGGACGAAATCGCTTGGCTACTCAATATCCGTGGCTACGATCTGCCGAATACACCCGTTCTGCGATCGTACGTGGTCGTTACACACGGCGCTATACATCTTTATGCACCGCGGCAGAAAGTCTTACGGCCCGTCGATACCCACCTCAAGATGGATTCGTGCTTTCACGCTGATTGCGTAAAGTAAGTTAATTTCAAAGCGATCGATGTGTGTCAGTTCACGGTGTTCAGTGGTGCTCCTTGAATTCCGTTGTCCTCGAAAAGTCGTTGAATTTAATCTGTATCTTATACCAGACACCACGGTGATTGAACGTAAAATAATGAAAAAATAAACAACTATGTTGCGTTTATACAGATGGCATAATTACACGGCAATTTGGGATGATCTGAGAATAATGTCCCAGGCCTGGAACGCCGTTTGGCTTCCCGCTCCCTGCGGTTACGCTCAAGGGGCTTCGAGGGAGATATACACATCCGTAAGTAAACAACCGGAGACTAGATACACGAGAAAAAGGTAACTTCCGTAACATCGGAAGAATCGCCTCATGGGCTCCTCTCACCCGAGTCCTCGCTATCAGTCACTTCTTCCATCTCCTCACCTCAGGCAGGCGCGAAGCTTCTCTCCAATTGGAGTCTCGGAGTTTTAGACGAGATAATCCTAGTTCGTTGTTACCGTCTGGGGCGCCATGTTTTCCTGGCTCTTCGGGGCTTGTTGAGCTTAGCTTGATCGCTGCGTGACGAATATCGCGACACCAATATTCTCACTTGGCCTAAAGGAGTGGATAATCTCAGGGCAGCGATGGGACGATGTATCGATAGAGGCGCTCGCAAGTCATCTTTAAGATAACGGGTTTTCTCATGCAAGGCTAATATAGACTCTCCGGTTAGAATGTCGCCCGTCGGAGGTAAGCGACGCGTCGTTGCAGAGCCGTTATACCTTCTTCTCGTCATGATACCCGGGGAGATAGGACGCCTTGGCGCCCGCGGCATCGGAACTCACGGAGCAGTCGCATCGACGTTCCACACCGAGAGTAACTTGCCTCAAATGGCCGTTACGGTAACGCAGAGACAAGGAATACGAAGATCAACAAGAGTTACTGCACTCGGAACGAACGAATATGCTTGCCCCTGTCGCATTTGTTTACTTTTTGTGTGTTTTTTTTTTTTTTATTCCTTTATACTGAGAATATCGTAAACTCAAATAATTTTAATAGTGTATTATCATTATTATTATTATTATTTATTTCCTCAGATCCCAGTTGAAAAACGATTGGCGAAAGCCTCGCCGATAATCAACCTTCGCGCTGAAAAGAACAGCGTGGAGGCTGATGGTATGCGGAAATGCCACATACGCGACGCAATGGCCATGTGCGATTTTTTGGCTTACATGGAGGAACAGATTCGGCTGGGCTCGGCCGGCTGGGACGAGATGCAAGTGGCTCGAGTCGCCAATGAATTTCGCCTCGAACAGGATCTCAGTCAGGGCATTGCCTTTCCTACTATAGCGGGCTATGGAGCTCACGCCGCGCTTCCTCACTACATGCCATCCGAAAGATCGAACCTCGCTATAGGTACCGACTCGACCCTGATCGTCGATTCCGGAGGACAGTATCTCGGTGAATACCTCGCAACACACCCTCGCACTCGTGTGATCCTGTGTGTATAAACCCTGGAACATCGCGAATGGGTGTGGCGTTCCAGGGTTAAAATGAATTTCCTGTAAATAATTGGAGCGTTATTGAATGTACGCCACCCTCGTCCCTCCCTATAGATGGAACGACCGACGTAACGCGAACTTTGCACTTTGGTCAACCGACGAAGGATCAAAAGGAAGCGTACACGAGGGTACTGATAGGCTCGATACAGCTGGCCTCGTTAACATTTCCGAATATCCTGAGAACCGATCAATTAGACGCGTTGGCGAGAGAACCCCTCTGGAGCGCCGGTCACGATTATATGCACGGAACGGGTCATGGAATTGGCCATTTTGCATCGGTGCATGAACGTGTGTGAACCCCCTTAAACTTGAGTTACTCTGCATTTGGAAAGTCTCTAGTTATAGCCAAAGTAATACCACTCACGGCAATATTCTTTCAGCGCCGATAAGCGTCTCGTACGTCGGAGGTTCACCAGCCAACTTTGGCTGCAACTCAGCGAGACTGAGGCCTGGATTCTTCTTCTCGAACGAGCCAGGATATTACAAAGAGGGTGACTTTGGTGTACGATTGGAGAACATTCTCGAAGTTGTAGAAGCAATGCTGCCGGTAAATTAATTTGATTAGTAAAATTTTGTGACCCTCGATTAATGTAATCTGTTTCAATTGTACCCTCCAGCGTCAAGGCACGAGACCGTACTTAAAGCTCAACGACGTGACTCTGGTACCGTACGAGCCCAAGCTCATAGACGTGGAAATGCTGAGTCCTGCTCACGTAAGTTCGCTGCTGTATATGCGATACTGGATCGTGAATCGGAGTTGCGACTCAAAAAATATTCCGTCTCTGGGTGCAGCGACGCTGGCTCAACAACTACAATCAACGGATCCGCGACAAGGTGGGCCCCGAGTTGAAAAGGACACTACGAATGAAGGCATTCTTTTGGATGTTGGAGAAGACTCGAAGCATTCCTGAATGGGGCCCCGTCGACCAAGATTTTTTCCATGGATCGCACGCGAGTTCATCCATCCACAACGATTTCCGCGGGCTCGTCGTCGTTGTAGTACTCTATCAGTTATGGTCGGGTAAGAGAATCGTCATCGAATTCACTCACTCTGCTGCATAGTAAATTCTTTGTGTTTATAGGGTACTACAAGGAGTTCCACGAGCGTATCTAACTGGAAGCACTTTTAATTAACAACCGAGATAGCACATTATTCGGCCGCAACCGATGATCAATTATTTTTCACACGTCACATACGAATGACGAATTGTCAAATGTCATGTTGCAAATAAGTTCAAATAAGCATTACGCTTATGACGCGTAGTTTTTTTAAACTGCCAATGTATAGGATTATCAGCGGGTATAAAATGTCCACAGTGTACACTGTGCATGAATTGTGCAAGTGTATCTTGACTAATGAATATAGTTTAAAATATTTACAAACGAAGGAGTATTGTGTATAATGAAATTTTACCTACTTTCAACAGTTCTAATTCCATTCTCGTCTCACCGAGCTGGCGATTCTGTGATAAATTATTTACCATCGCGTCGACAGCCACGTCCTCGCGTTCACGTACGACCTACGTCTTCATCGTAGGATCGTGAGTGAGAAAAAAAAATGCTCGGGAAATTTCCACTGACAATGGATTTGACTTTGAGATCTTTCTGCTGACCGAGAGCAATAACAGATAATCCCGATGGCTGAGCTGCACGAAGCCTCGAAATAAGTGAATTAAGGGGATTAAGCCACCGCGCTGTATTAACCGCCGAGATAAGGTATATAAGGTTGAGGGAAGGGCTGTTGTAAGTAAGGTGAGGGGTCGGCGAACGGAGTGGCCACATCATGTCGAACACCAGTGTTGTTCATTGGGAGGCGCGAGTTCTGCCAGCAGGACCACCACGTTTGCTTGGCTGGAACGTCCCTGCCGAGGAGCTTGTTCACATACCTGAACATTGGCTGGTCTATCCCGAGCCAAACCCCTCCCTTCACTACCTGCTGGCTCTGCTCTATATTCTATTCACGTTCGTAGCACTTCTTGGCAATGGTCTCGTTATATGGATATTCTGCGCGTAAGTCAACATTTTCATATGCCCAATACACATTTTTTCCCTGGTCATTTGCATATTCTTCGTGCCGCACAAAAAAAAATATATATATATATATTCATGTCTCATAGTTGCATTATTTTTATTTTTATTCCCAGGGCCAAATCGTTGCGAACACCGTCCAACATGTTTGTCATAAACTTGGCATTCTGTGACTTTTTCATGATGATCAAGACGCCAATATTCATCTACAACTCCTTCCACACGGGCTTCGCGCTGGGAAATTTGGGATGTCAGATATTCGGGTTCATTGGATCTCTGTCGGGAATTGGCGCGAGTATGACTAACGCGGCTATAGCTTACGACAGATACAGGTATGGAAATCTTCTTTTTTTTTTTTTTTTTTTTCAATTGATGTAGAAACGAGAGGACTTTTCCTTGATTACAGTACGATAGCTCACCCTCTCGACGGCAAGCTTTCGAGAGGACAGGTGATGCTTTTCATCATACTGATATGGACATACGTAATACCGTGGGGTCTGATGCCGTTGATGGGTGTGTGGGGACGATTCGTTCCCGAGGGTTTCCTGACGGCCTGCAGCTTCGATTATCTTACCGACAGTGCGGAGATACGATATTTCGTCGCTACAATATTCACCTTCTCATACGCCATACCGATGAGCCTGATCATATATTACTACAGTCAAATCGTTAGTCACGTAGTTAATCATGAGAAATCATTGCGGGAGCAAGCCAAGAAGATGAACGTTGAGAGCTTGAGAAGCAATGCCAACAGCAATGCGCAATCGGCCGAAATTCGTATAGCGAAGGTAAATAAACTTTTTCGTCGATACACATACCCGTGGAAAAATGATGTCGAATGATGTACCGACATTTGTTCCCAGGCGGCAATCACTATCTGCTTTCTCTTCGTGTGTTCGTGGACGCCCTATGGAGTTTTGTCTCTCATCGGCGCATTTGGCAACAGAGCGTTGCTCACACCCGGAGTCACGATGATACCAGCGTGCGCTTGCAAGTTCGTTGCTTGCTTGGATCCCTACGTTTACGCGATCAGTCACCCGAGATATCGGTGAGGAATTTTTAACGGGTTTTCTGCGAGGACGATTGAAATCTCCGGGTATCCAGTATAATTAATGTGTGACCTTCATTCGATTCGTTAGGCTGGAACTTCAGAAGAGACTCCCATGGCTAGAACTCCAAGAATCAGCTCCTCAAACTGACGCGACCAGCACCACAACCGAAGTTGTCAATGCACCACCGGCCTCGAGTTAGGCCCGACACGGCGACCGGCATTTAGAAACGAATCTCAATGTATTAATTAAAACATTATAATCCTCTGTAATTAAAACTTGATGTAATGTGATAATATCAATCAAATGCAAATAAAACAAGTCCCCGGCAATTTAGTCATCGTCACATTATTACGAGATCTTCGAGTACCGATCGGAGAGATATAAGGAGAGTATTTGGTACAAATGAGAATTGTAGAAAAACTATAATATATATTTCTTTGTAGATCGAATTGTTACACAGTCGGCGACTGTACAAATGTTCCATATTGTCCTTGTATAGCGGAGAGATACTAAACATTTATAAATGAAGATTTTCCAGCGTCAAGTTTGCTGCCTCGTTGGACTTAATTTTTTTACGTGGAGTAACGACTTTAGCGAGTTTCTTCAAACGTTTCATCCTTGTGGAAAGAATGTTTGAATGCACCGCCGTGTGCGAGTATCCGCATACGGGTCTTAAATTCTGCAATTGTTGGTCTATCTTCTTTGTCTTCTCCTTGCTTTTCCTTGTAGTAGCGACTCGACTTTTCTGAGAAAAAAAACAACAACAATTATTACGATTGAATATAATTCAGTTGTAGATTATAAAATGAGCATACGTCGATGGATTTACCTTCTTCGATTTTCCAGTTTTCTCATTCCATTTTGTTTTTGAGACACGAGATTTGATCCCGACTTTAAATACATTTTTCGTCTTGGCTGCTTTCTTGCTCCTCCCCATCGCGGCCTACAATATCACCGCCACGTAATGTATCTTCCTCCTCATTTTTCTTAACCTTCTTCCTTGCTGGTTCCTCACCCGCACGGATCATATTTTCCATTAGATAAAACGAGACTCGCATCATTTCCTTGTTCGGCGAAACATTTCTAACGTGATGAATAGTCTTTAAGGATCGCACGGTCAGGGGACAACCGATTGTCTCCTCGACGAGGGTCCTAGCAAGATTGGATGGTTCGCCACCCTTGTCCGTTTTAACAAAGCAATAGAGATGGAAAATTGGTGGATTCGAACATACTCTTTTTGAATCCTCGTCGTCGAACCAATCGCAAATTACATCGAGGAATTCGCTAGCCAGAGCTGGCAAATTCATAGCAATATGTTCGTTGCCCGGCGACCCCTTCTTGCGGCGTTCAATGATGTCGGCTTTGACCTCGGTTCGTAAAAAGTCCCTACCGTCTTTGTTAAAAGACCGCAGATTTTTAACTTTATTGGCAGTAGCGTTGTGCCTGAGCCATTTGTAAGACTCAGGATTCAAATCGTTAGCCAAAACATAGATACCTTTACAGGCGGCGGGAACGGCGAAAGGGCCAACGCCCGCAAAAACATCGTAAAGCACATCACCCTTCGACATCAGAGACAACAGATTCGCGTGTTCCGTGGATAATCTGGGATTCCAGTACACTCTGGCGAAATCAAACTGATAAGTTAAACCATTTTCTTTAACTGTCGTTACGGTATCTTTGTCACCAGCCAAAATTTCCATGGAAAAGTATCTGTAGCTCGTGTCGATGGTGTTTAATTTATTGACAACAGTCCGAGCATGAGCTATATTGTCGAGGAATACCTGACCGATCAAACTTTTGTAATGCAACTGCGAGTCTCTGAGATTGAGATGAACTATGTGTCCTACTTTACTGTACGAAGTTGGAATTTCCAGAGTTTCCGGTAACACTGCTCTAAAAATTTCATCCGATTGCCAATTTTCATATCTCAAGGTCAACATTGTTTCCTCTACTTCGCTAATATATTTACTCAACAATTCTCTATCGGCCGCTTCGATATCGTTCTTGTTTTGGACTTTTTTTGGATCCAAGTAGACAATAGTGCTATCTTCCATTTTCTGAATTGGCTTGAGGTTCTTCAGCTTTAAAATATACTTCTTGAGAGTTGGCATAATATCCGAGAGCTTAACAGCTCCTAATTTGAGGCACGGTACTGGTACCGTCGATGTGAAGGCATTACGGTCCAGGCGCGTCATTCCACGCACGGATATAGGAGGAACCAGCAAGGAAACCATCGTTCTATCTTTGGAATAACTTTTCAAACGAATCGATGAATAAATATTCGGGGCTACGATACGAAACTTCGAAAAGGCCATACACGCGGAACTGACAACTTTTCTAATAACGCAACATCTCAATAATGACAACAACCATACGTTCAAGACAGAACCTGTAAGGTTAACAATGAGAATTAGGTGGCTAACGTGGCCAAAATATATATATATATATATATATATATATATTTTTCATCTTTTAATATTTCATTCGAACAATGTACCTGATGTGTTAATTATCCTTATGTTTTCTTTATTTTTTCGTTGCAATGAATACTTGGACTGACTCACGTGTATCAACGTATTTCTTTCAGGTTTGAACAAAAGTACGAGCGGCTCCGAACTCTTGCACCTAATATTGAGTCTCGTCCTATATACCCTGTGTCGGTAAGCACGCTCTCCTCTCTGTGTATGCATTGGACATCGTAACAACGATCGTTCGATAAAATAACATTTCATGAACTTGACCCATTCAGGAGAATGACACGATCATGACTGACGATTTAGAAGAAAAGACATTCGGGTGTTTGATGCCCTCATCAGCTTGACACTGTCGGTATTTGAACAAATCGATGGAAAAACGAGAAGGAGTTTCACCGTACTTACTTACCGCTCGTGTGTCGGACAGTATCACATCAAATGAGCGGTATGATACCATTTACGCCAAATTCTTTTGTTTGGAACTCACTTTCGGCAAGAAGTGACTAGATTTTGAAGAAACACCAGGGTTGGGATCCCAGTACGTCTTTCGTTAAACACTATGTCGATCATTCGATAACCACACGGTACGTTATTCCAACGCTACGCTACGATAACGCGAATGACGTTATTTATTTGTTTCCCCTAGATTACTTAACCTTGATGACGTGACCTTAACCGATTCGCTGACATCGCGATTATTTGCAACTAGGTATGATTTTCGTTAAATTAATTTGAGCTGAAACTCATTTTCGCCGAAAAGTAACTAGGTTCGAGAAACACCATGTACAGGAATCTTACATACTATAGATAACGCCGTGAGGTTACTGCTTTAAACGAGGCTTGAACAATCGTGCGAATAAAGATAAGCCGCAAACACTTCTATTCCTTGCACAAGAACTTCGTTGTTAAGCGCACCAGAAGCTTTGAATGATAATTGCGAGGTCGCGACCAACTTTATTCAATTTTTTTCTTCGTTGTTTTTCTTTTTTTTTTTTTTACGGAACCTCACTTCCTCTATGAAAATCTGATTTTTCGATCGGAAGTGACGTCAAACCGAGGGACCGGAGGGAATCGTCGAAGGGTTGATATGCAGCTGGATCGAGCACGCTTTGCAATATTCACATGACTCAAGATTCTGGAGAAGTATGTGATACGCTAGAGAAGAACAGCTGTAAAACGGTAATTCGGAGGGATCATGAAGCGAGCGGTGAGCGACTCGATACCATTTATCTTACCAGCTTATCACCGATCGGGATACTCGGTAGTCGGAAATGTTGAGTATATATAATAATAAGAATTTGAATAAATTTCCCGTGCTCACTGAGATGTACTGGAGCGGCGTTGAATTATGGTCAAGCAAAAAGTCTGTAAGGTAAAGGACCCAGTTTCTGAGACAGACCCAGTTTGTGGCAGGGGCGACTCTAGCACAGTCGACTCCACCCACCATTTGATATGCAGCCAATGGGGAGCGCGCGTTCGGGGGCTCAGAAACTGCTGCTGTTGGTCCTCCTTGTTTATCCCTATGATTTTACACGCTTAAAGTGAGAGAGCTGCGTAGAAGTGTCATAAACTGGGTCCTTTACCTTACTGCATAAACCATTAGAAGAATTTCAGCTGAATTTCCTTACCGTGCATTACACAAAGTAGAGGTAAATTATTCTAGTGGAACAATACTGTGAATAATACAAGATTCAATGAATTATTAACTCTGTTATCTTGCTTCGAGAGAAAAAAAATAAATCGAAAAACGTGATAAAATTAATTTTTTCCAACAAAAAGCAATTCGAAATTAACAGCTGACTTGATACTCGGACACTAAGAATAATGAAAAGAGAACGGGGATGTGACACGGGAAGAAATGCCGGTGCTGATGGCTGTCGACCGAGGAATTGATATTATTTTTTGTGTTAACGGACAGCTCAGCGTGACACAAGAGAAACTCGTCGATCGGTAGAACTTCGGCGACGATGCGGTTAAAGTCGTTCAGCGGGCAAAAATGAGCGCAACCCGGCACGGCCAACGCTATCGTCTCGTTGTTCTCGACACCGGTGTAATAAAATATCTGAAAGAGAGAGAGAGAGAGAGAGAGAGAGAGAGAGAGAGCGAGAGAGAGAGAGAGAGAGGCCGTCAATCGGCCGTTTACAAAATGATGATTAAAAATCTAGTTAAATAATAATTGCAGGGTTATATATACCTCAAACCCGTGCTCTTCGATGGATTCGTCGTATCGCAGTTCGAAGATGATCGAAGCTCCGCTTTCCGGTATGTGAGGCGACCACCACAAATTCAAAGCTTGCATCACGCCAACCAGGTTTCTCTCTTCACCGCTATAAATCGAAATTTTCAGCTCGCGACTATTTTTCACTGACCCGTTAGTATTGTTCGCCGTCGAAACTCTGGCAGAATCGTCGATGATCTTTTTGAGAAAATTTCCACCGTTCAGTCGCTTCTGGTTTGTACTTCTCGAAAGTTGATCGTAAGCGAGTAAGCTAACGGTCATCATCTCTCCGTTAGGAAAAATACCCTCGGCCCATGCCGGTAAACTAGCATTTCGATCAGTCTGCAACAAAATACTACACATCATACCGCTACCAATGTAACTATACGGTAAAAAAAAAGATTCGTACATTTAACAACCATTTTTCGTCCGCGAATATACACAATTCTTTTTTTTTTTCTCGATCGAATATAAATATTTTTATATTCGATTGAGATACTCATATTTAATTGTACAATTGACAAGAAAAATGTTCTCGGACATTTGTGGAGGGAAAAACATTTGTTAAATATACAAACCTTTTTTTACCGTGTGCCTCATTATTCGATATTGAGTAAATTAACGTACAATAGCAATAGTTTCTAAAGATGTGTAGAGTAGTGCGATTTCTGAAGGTCGTTTGATAGTTGTTCCATAATGTTTAGAAACGTATTCGAAGAGAGGCTCGTGAAACGAAACCGCGCTGTTTATGTATTCGTCAGTTTTAATGAGGCCCTCTTCTTCCGCGACGAAATGCGGGCACAGAGTTCCCAGAAATAAGGTGTCTTTGTCCACTTCCTCATATTCTGCGTTGAATTCGTAAAACGTGAATATGATAATATACTTTTGAAATATAATAGTTACGAATCGATAGAATCGGTATGAGAGAACTGTGATGATCCTCAAATCGGGAGCACCGACCGGTCGGTATCGGCTGCCAGTCCAAATTATCTTTCCACTTTTGTGACGGTGCCGGAGGCCAGAGACCAGCATTCACCAAGAGACCGGCGATCATCGACAAAGCGTATTCGCTTGTACGCATTCTCAACACTTCTGGATAATATAGTTCTCCCAAAAAATCGTCGTATCTCTGACGAAGGTAGACACCAAGGTTGTACATGTCCACCTTCGATTCCTGAAATAATCGTTTCTAACGTGACTATACGACATAATTTTCTATATCTTCCACACTCATATTCATCGACACTGTAGTGCGAAATTCACTGGATACTTGTCACGTCGATGAAGCAGCGATTTAAAAGAATATCTGCTTCAATCTCAATCGGAAAAACTTCGGAAAAAATTTAACGAATAGAAATGCGTCATGAAGAAAGTTTTTTCCACATCATTTCATCATACATTTTTTTTTTCATAATTCAGGTGTAAAGATTGATAAATCGAATTATTCAAACACTGTGATTCAGAAAGGTGTCGGGCAGTCGAGACAAATTATTGTCTCTTTCATGCATGGTTAATTCCTCATTCTTCTGTCATTCCGATACTCACGTTCACCATCTCGTAGGTGTTACCGAGAAAATATTGGTACTCCAGCTTCTTCGGTAGGCCATATTTGGTATCTTCTTCCAGAGGAGACTGCAGTTTATGTGTGAAGATCTAAAAAAATGTTTGTGCACATTTGCCTAATGAACGCCGAGTTTAAGGGGACTCAACGGGATGCGAGAGACAGCGTTATTGTCCACACTTACGACGTGTAGGAGTTTGAGTTGACTTTGATTTTTTGAAGCTGACGACGCCGAAATTGATAAGGGCAAAACGCTAATCAATATCAACAGATAAGTGATCATCATTATAAAATGATTGGCACAAATCACGCCAACAATGCGCGGTCGATGTGCCATTTTTCCGGCGGCGTTAGGATCTCGGAGTCAGAGAATCGATTAATCGGCGTCCCAGACCGTTTCACTTGCCTTGCGGTTTGATTTTCCTGCTAAAAATCACCGACATAGATCGACACATTTTTTACACGTCCTCACCAGGTGTAGGTGTTGTATTTTCTATCTATTCCGGTTTTCAAAAGTTTATTCATTGAGTTTAGAATTTTATTTGAAAATCACTGTATAGGTTACAGTTTAATATTTTGGCAATTGTATAATATAATTGTTTCTCCGTTAGACAAACTTTGAATGGTAAGACGGTGAAACTCGGTGTTGAAATATCAACGAACAGAGGCTCAAATTTAATTGGTAACATTTTTTAAAATCATTCACACTGCCGCCTCCGCCAGAAAGATTTAAAAAAAAAAAAAAAAAAATAAAAACATTTATACAGGATGGCATGATGGAAAAAACAGAAAAGAAGTTAAGAAGCAACGTTGAAATTTTGTGTCGTTCTCTATGAAGATATTTTGTCAATTGGTAAAAACAAAACAAAGCAAAAAAACACTTATGGAGCTGTAAGAATCGTTTACTTACCTCACGTGGCACTGGCGTGCGCGTGTTCTTGAAATAACAATTAGAATATATTGACAAGCAGCCAAGCTAGACTGCAACCCAGTCAGCTAAAACGAATATTGCACGAGGAAGCAACACTGCTCGAAGATACAGAGGGCTTTGGATAAGTGCTTTAAATTGCCGTGTCTTTCTTATCGAGCGACAGACTTAAGCACACAAATCATATGATGTTGGTAGTTGTATGATCCGTCGAACGTCTTCGTTGCTCGACACTTATTTATCAATTTTTTGCTTTCACAGTGGCTCGTCGTACGAGTGAGTTTAAGTTCTCGTACATGTTTCATCAGCCTTTTTTGCTTTCGGATCAATCAAACAATTCTGTCGTCTAGAAATACTTCTTTAATTATCATTAGCGATTTACCGGCGGAAAAAACTGTTAAATGTATTACCAACGCCCTGATGTTACATCTGACGTTTTTCTCTTCTGGTTATCCCAAAATTTGGTATTTAAGTAAAAATGAACTATTAGCCTAAATTCGATATCCTTCTTACGCCTAAATTGGACTATCCTGTCTCAATAACATAGTTGAAAGAATACATGTTCTGTTCGTGCGTGTTCGTGAAATATACAAAACGATGGATATGACGGGGTTGAAAAAGCTAGATGGAGACGTATCATTTGGATTTCTTGAGTAAAAATTGAAAGTGCAAAAAAAAACAATCCAGGTGCGCATAATTCCATGTATTTTTTTTCCGTCGAGCAGTGTCGAGCAGAACTATGACAAAGGTGAAACGTGCCGACCGTGTATTTTCAGGCGCTGAACCTGAATCGGTCAGCCGTTTTGCACAAAAGTCTTACACGACATTGACGTTGAAAAAAGTTGAAAATTGAAATTTTCATAATGCTTTCTTATAAAAGTTGAAAATTGACATTATGATATCGCTTTCTCATAACGTTCCTTTATTCGCGAAGTTTTTTCTATGAGAAAGCATTTTCTGTGTTTTTGGCTTTCTCGTAAGGAAGCTTCGCGAATAAAGGAATATTATGAGAAAGCGGTGTGAAAATTTCAATGTTAACTTTTTTTACATATATTTTTATTCAGATTTTATAGAATTCTTTTTTATAAAAGAAGATTAATTTTATCCAAAATTTTACTCGAGTTTGATTTAAATTTCGCACGTTGCACAACCACGGCAACGACGATTTTAACAACTAATCCTCACAAGACCGAAATGAAGAAGACGAAATCACAAAAAATAAAGCTAATATCAACAAACATTCCGATTAATGGAGCGCCGAAATGTGTATCCCCTCGAGTACAGTAATGCTTTTGTCCAATATGTGACGAAGACCGGCTGAAGCCAATGGACCCAATGTCAATTATGCTACATGTGGTATCATTCGGCTTGTGCGACAAAGGCCAAAAATCCAACTACGTTTTGCGTGCCGCGATAGTAATTGAGTAGTTGAAATAAAAAGTCAGCAAGTCGATATTTATAAGGAGAATATAGTGTTTGTACTTCGAAGCCCGGGATGACAATGGATAGTTAATATAGACTTGATGGAAGAGCTGGAATGGCCGTGAGAGGATCGAGGAAAAAGAAGGGCGGAAATGGCAGGATGGGAAGCTGCGATAGAGGCAAACTTTACAATTGCCGATTTTTGTGGTAGAATAAGCCGTTCGATAAGTCCACGAGAAAAGGTGTTTTGTCAAGAAAAGAAAACGATATCAGAGACGATTATGTGTATGAAACATTAATGTGGAATGTGTATTATTTTGTAAGGTTTTGGGACGGGTTTATTATATTATGTAAAAACCCGACAGTATATACACGGAAATAAAACTACTACTACTACTACTAGTTAACATTGAGTTTCTCGTAGCACGATGACTAGTTAATAACAAGTGGCCCAATTTAGGCATATTGGGGTCCAACTTAGGTATACGAATATTTGTGTCTCAGAAGTGTACCACATCGCAAGATTTCTGGCATTTTGTACAGGAGGAATCGAACTCCGGCGCGCTTCTGTGTTGTTTTCGTAACCCTTTGAAAAAAAAGAATTATAGAGTTTGCAGCCGATCGGTTGATTAACAATGAAGACATGAACATTCATTCATATCTGGTAAAAACTAGTAGGTCCTCCTCTACTGTGCCGAGCTCCGGTGCTTTCTCATCACGTGCAATTCCGGAAATCTGGTTTATCGCTTACGGTTAAAGATTTTCGAGAAACCGAATGTTAGCGACACACCGAAATGCTGATTCGCTGCAGTAATTATGCAACAGAAATACTTGAAGCTTGTATAACCGGTATGCTAATTATGAACACGTTTCGAGTCTGTGTTAAAGTGCACTAGTCTATCAGTGACGTCAATTACGTACTTCCGATTCGTGCTGTTCTCGTGACTGCTCGTCTCTTTGTTACAGGCGCAAACGTGTATGCGTGCGAATAAAAATCCACTGTTTTCCGCACACAGTTTATTTTACTATCATCAGACTTATCGTCGTCGGCATTTCGTACTGTTCAAGACTAATCTGACCATTAAAGGGATCGATCGACATTCATTTTCCGATGACTTGGACGAATATGACTAGTTACCGTAAAAGAAGATGTATCTATCTATGGTATCGGAAACTGGGCCAGTGTCAGTAACGGGGCCGTTTACTTTATGCACGACGCATACCGTTCACCAGGTGCATGTATTGACACGTCTACAATGTTTCGTACATCGTTTACCCTTAATCGCGTCCGGTGTGTCGTACTCGATACATCTCTGCGCGTATGCGTAAGAATCTCAACCAGTGCATATTGACTGTTGTTCAATCAGTCGATACAAACAACAAGAAAAAACGTAAATTGCGTTAAATGTCTAAGATTATTAGTCTGCAGGACTGAACATGGTGCACCGCGCGATAAGAGGGTTTCAACGCCGATAAAAGCTTCGAAGCACGAGAGCGCCTCTTTAATATAATCTGTACACGCGGTGTGACGGAATCTATATACAATAGGTACTCAGCGTAATCTTATCATCGGATTTTTTTACTTGCTCTTATTTTTTCCTCCTTCCCGACGTGTAATAGAATGTGTTGCGCAATCGTGTTTACTCGCTATCGAAGCTCAAGATTTGGCTCAATAAAATGATGTCATCAAGATTCGACGAGGTTGTTACGTTCGACAGTTTATTGACCGTAAAGACGAAAAAAAAAATGCTTTCTCTGTTATTGAGTGACAAAGGACGTTAATAAATTGAGTAAAAAAATAAAAGGATACATGTTTTTAAAATTAATGGGTGGTTGATGCATGTCGGTGAGTAGATAGGTGAACGAACAATAAATAGTACGATAGTGGTACTCTGCGGTGTCATCGAAGACACGTGAAAAGTTGGACTGTCGAAGGTGAAGAGCCGCCGACACGGAACGGAGGAACTTATCGCAAAAATTAGAGTACCTAAACAATGCACGCATATAGATAAATATGTACAGGTAAATGCAACTAGTACATAACGTTTACGCGATGGAGACAATGATTTTGTGGGGAGGTGGTGGTTTAAAATGTCGGTTACCAGCTCATAGACAAAATAGTCTCTTCGAATTTCAACTGCGGGAAGACGGACTTTCGAGGTTGAGCTTTTAATCCGCTGATCTGTGACCCACTCTCGCGGACGTGGGGACTTTGGAGAGGTACGAAAAGTAAGTTACCGCTCCTCTTAACAGAGAAAATCATTTTACGGGACTGTGTTAACTTGCTACTTTATTGTCTGTCATTCGAATGAACTGGAGCAAAAACAAATTGTTTCTTTAATTTCAATAATAAATGTGAAGAAAGTAGAAGAAAATGTGCAAGTTTCAATAAAATGTTAGCACTCGTCTAAGAGACACATGAAGTAACAGTTTATAAATCTGTAACCGCAGCTGACCGAGGACTGTAGCGAGGACTGCGGGAGATTTTGAGTCCATCGAAATAAATAATTATTAACGACGCGGCAATGTCTCGCTTTTTACGAACCGCCGCGCTTCTAGTAATTAACTCAATTATATTAATTGAGACGAAGCAATACGACTTGCGCTTCGTCAACGTCGTAAGTGTTATATATCGTATCTATATAGTACATGGGTCGTATGCAGCGAGATTATTCATAAAAAATGCTGTTTCGCGTCGTAAGGTATTCCGTCACGGCGACAGAACCCCCGACGACAATGGAAAGGAATTATATCCGAACGATCCCTACTTGAACTACAACTTTTATCCAATGGGCCTCGGTGGACTGACGAACGTGAGTATATAGGTGCACCGCATAGACATAAATCCACCGACGATCGTTAGTTACTATAGATGGAAAATAACGTTTTATTAAAGAATGGTAAACGAAGAGAGTACACACTGGGGCTCGTTCTTAGGGAGAGATACGGACGTTTCCTCGGGAACGTTTATATCCCCGAAGATATCGTAGCGCGCAGTACCGACTACGGGAGAACAAAGATGTCGTTGCTTCTGGTACTTGCCGGACTGTATCCTCCGGCGCCAGTGCAACGTTGGAATCCTGCCCTGTATTGGCAACCGATACCTACCACCTACCTGCCCGATGCCCTGGACGTCTTACTCGTACCGGAAGAGTGTCCTCGGTAATATATATATACATATATATATATATATATAATCTAACACCGATAATACTTGAGCATCCTTGCGATGGGGAGCTACTTAATGAAAGCCCGTTGGGGGAAACACGGTAAATCCGTTACCGCAGGTACCTCGAAGAGCTCGACCGAGTTAAGTCGCTACCAAAAGTCGTCAGCATGGTCGACGAGTTTCGTCCGCTTATGAATTATTTGACAAACAAAACGGGCAGACCTGTCGAAGATACAACGGACATGTGGTATCTGTACCACAATTTTGTTGCCGAGAGTTCAATGGGTCTTGTATTGCCCGAGTGGACGGAGAATATTTTTCCGGATGGAGCTCTTCTCGATGCCGCCATTCTCGAATACAATATCGTTAGTTACAACGACTTACTTAAGAAACTCAACGGAGGTAAATATATCCGTACTTCCACCTCGAAAAGAGTCGGCTAATCAAAGATTTTAACAATAAAGTTTTTTTAAGGTACTCTTCTCAAACGAATGTCCGAAGATATGGTGGCTATCGTAAAAAATCAACCGGTCGAAGCCCGGAAGATTAATTTGTTTGGAGGTCACGAGACGAACATTGCTGCTCTTTTGCATACCCTTGGCGTGTACAAGCCTCACGTTCCCGAATACTCCAGCGCCGTTATTCTCGAACTTATCACTAATGGTTATGGACATTGTGTCAGGGTAACCAACGACATAATAGAGTTATTTCATATAAAAAAAAACGATGATACCCATATATGATTTTTTAAACATTTTACTTGTCTTGCTCTTCGCACAGGTGCTCTACTATCGTGGAATTCCTTCGAAGACAGAGGAACTGACAATACCAGGATGCGATGTATTCTGCCCCCTCGAGAATTTCCTTAAACTATTAGAGAACGTGACGCCCACAAAGCACGATCTTGTCTGTCGAAAAAATGTGTCCGCAGCCGCCGGGTAAAACATTGTGTTACAGTCACACTTATAGTCTCGGGCGAAACAGAACGAATCGTGTCAGTTGTCCGAAGGAATTGATCCTGGACCTATGCACCAACTATTTCCCCATACGAAAACTTGGAATGTCGACGACTTATTTTGTTCTCGCTTATTGAGCCTAGTGAAAAAAAATACAATTACGTTATGCTTTTTTTTGCACGTTGCGTTATTATAATAAAATAAACCTTCAATCCTTTTTCAACTTATTTTTCCGATTGCTTTTAAACAATAGATAAGATTTCGAGTCACCTTGAATTCGTCATCAGTGTATAAAGCGAGTGACTAAATAAAGGTTACACACGAATTCCCTGGGCCACTTGTGTTTGAAGATAGAGTTCCCGCTATATTCGGTTTTCCTTCATGGTTGTCTCCGTTGGCACGCAGGTATTATATATTTTCGTCACCTGACTGGATACCGAGATCACGGGACGGTATAGTGTGTGACAAACGGCCAGAGGCAGGCGGCAATCGAAGTCGTGACACCTTGAACTGCGAATTAGCACACCGGCCAGTAGATAATTTGTCTTCTCCCCCTTCCGGTATATTAGTAATATAAAAAGACTACTTCAACAGTTTCAGGTTACGAGTGGTTCCTTACTCGGTAACGGTAAAAAGTACGCTCGACACGTATACAGGTGATGAATCGCAGAATCCACGTCTACAGACAATATTGCGGGTTCATGGACATGATATTCTGTATTTATTGAGAGCAAATTATTCGACACTTAATAGACATTTCAGAAAATATATTTCGCGCGAAGACGAAGCCAATTCAAGGAATGGACGTGCATATATCGATAATCTTGATACTGGTAGCTGTTGCGTCGTGCTGGATCGAGCTTCGATTGTTGCTGTCGGTTTTCAGACACGGTGATCGTTATCCCATTGGGCACGCTCTCACCAAATCAATGTATCCATTGGATCCACACGCCAACGTCAGCTGGTTTCCCGATTCCGACGGAGGACTCACAACGGTAAATTATATCACATATTTACCTGTTTAGACATGTAGTATTGTATTAACCGAGATACAGTTATTAAAAGAGGCGCTAGCGGCTCGACCCCAAGTAATTTTGGAAGATCAGTTCCAAAAGTATTACGTTGTTTATTCCTCTTTATTATGCTCCCTTTCTACGAATAGGGCGAACCAGGATAATATATTCGGGTATACAATTTGTCAATATAATAATTATTAAACAGATTTTTAATAACATGGAATACACTGCTATTAACCCTATAGTCGTTGAACTAGGATATACCGTTCGTGACTCTAGGGGAAGCTTCGTTCTATAATTACAATCAATCGGGTATCCTATAGTCAATCAACTAGTGGAACAACAATTATATAAAATCGGACATCGTGACAAAAAGTACTATTGTTTGACGGCATCTTAAATATACGCTGTTTCATTTTAGTGGCAGTGTGAGCCATGCAGCTAGTGGCTCTTGTTCCGATATATCAGTCGTCGAATGGATATCAAGCTAAAAAGGAAGTTTCTTTGGGCCTGAGTACGTATTATATATAAACCTTAAACGACCCATGAGGCAAACAGCCGACGTTATACAGGACAGTTTTTGACTGCATGTCGATATTCTCAATCTAAGAGAACCAACACAGTCCGTTCCTTTCTGTCTATCGTCTAAACCTATGCACATTTTCTACCTATGGCAATGGTATTACCCCCCCCCCCCCCTCCTTCCTACCAGCCCCACACGCTTGCATCTCGTCAATTCCAGGGAAAAAAATCATCTACATAATTATTCAGAAAATACACAAAGGGCGGATTATTTGTGCGACAACAGACGATTACTTTTTTCCGTCTCTTGACTCTTTCGGCATTTTGCATCTCCATAACACTGCACTTAATCGATCTATGTCTACGACTTTGCAGCTTATCTTCTACAATGCTCTTGCTTGATCGAAGGCTTTGGTCTCGGGAAGAGACGAAGCATAGCATATCTCTGTCTTACTTTTTTTTTCCTTCTCAATTTATTCCGGCAATAACTTTCCGTTGTACGGATCATAAGGCAGGGTATACATAGTCTCGTATACCTTGAAATATCCACAACAGTAATCATTGTTTATAATTTGATATCGCAAATGCCAAATGGACGGATTATTTTATTTATTTGTTTTACTTCCATGCCGTTTAAAACATCTTACAAGCTACGTTCAGGAATCTACCCGGGTAACTTACCCATCCTTCTCGGATATTCGCATCAGCGCAGCCATCTCTCTTCCGTTTCTATCTTACGCATCTGCATCATTCGCCGTACGAAATAATAATAGTCGTAATAAGTTTCCAAAGGTATGAGATTTTTTGTTTTGTTTTCAGAGGTAAAAATAGAAATAAACGAGCCATGAGCCATAAAAGATCTCGTATGAATAGGTGTATAAAAAAATCGACAGTCAATAAAAATGAAGGAGAAGCGCATCGCTGGAAGGTTGAAAGGAAGCTTAACGTATCGAATTATTTACTTGAGTGGCGAGGGTGTCGGAGATCTTCTGTCGTACGAAGGTGGAGCTGGTAGAGCCAAAGAAGGAGGCAAGCTTGCGGTACTGCTGACCGTAGAATCCAATTTCCTTGCTTCATGCTCGAGAAGCATCGCATCTAACGATGGATCTTGTGAGACCGTCCTGAGCGAATCTCCCAGAGCTTGACGCAAATGTTTCATCTCCCGGCCGGCTCGGGAGCTTCGCAAAACATAAAGCTGACGTCTTTTGATTTCCTGATTTAGCTGCTCTCTGAGCACTTGAATCTGGATTGAGAGCAAAGTATATATAGCGAGTTATATATTCGTACTATAAAGGGGAATAGCTGAAATAGTTGTTTATCTATCGGGTTTTACCTGATTCTCGAGTCTGAGCACTTGCTGTCGATGACTATGTTCGCGTGCCTCCAATAATTTTTCCGCTTGCAATTGAGCCGCCCGCAGCCGTTCGATCTCGCTGATTCGTTCACGACTCGAGTGCGAGTCGAGCATCGAG
Organism: Amblyteles armatorius; assembly: GCA_933228735.2. Classification (NCBI taxonomy): domain Eukaryota; kingdom Metazoa; phylum Arthropoda; class Insecta; order Hymenoptera; family Ichneumonidae; genus Amblyteles; species Amblyteles armatorius. Next base: position 135,554 of record OW121689.1, on the reverse strand, counting down.
TGAGAGTGAGAGTGGCTAGATTTAATTCGCACGAGTTCAGCTTCTTTCTCAGCCAGTAGAGTCTCCAACCTACGAATCCTGAGACGCAGATCGCGATTTTCCTGCTCAATGTGGTCTACACTTATGTTGGATCCGATAAGTTCGGCGTGAGCTTTTTCCGGTCGTTCGTAACTCTTGCTGCGAACACTCGACTTCGCTGAGGATAATTGCCGCTCTAGATTTCGTTTGTCAACTTCGAGAAGTCGGACCTGCACAGAAATTAATTCCTTCATGTAGACCATTTTTCAATGATGGTTTAAGCGGCCATTTAAAAAAAAAACTTCTACATTTTTCAGAAACAGTTTAAAATGATATGCAATAATAATAAGAAGACAGCTCACTTTGTCGTTGAGAGAATCCACTTTGCCCCTCATCTCGCTTCTTTCTCTCTGAACACTATGCAGTTGTCTGACTAATTCCTCGTCCTTGTTCGAGGATGTGTCCTGAGGCCAGCTTGCCAATCGCAGCTGAGCCTCAAGACCTGACCTTTGTACTTCGTTATTGGCAAGATCATTTTGTAATCTCGCATTTTGATCCGTCAACGTTTGGTTCATGTGTTTAAACTCCGTTAGAGCCTTTTGAGCAGAGTCCAAACGCTCAGTTAGTACGCGACGTTCGTTCTCCGCGTTTGACAATTGTTTATGAAGGTACTTTAACTTATCACTGTTGCTTTGCGAAAGGGCATTACTTTCCATAAGAGCATGGCGCAATATGTCGATCTCACTCTTCACCTCACTCTCCGCCGTCGATGATCTTTCGAGAGCAATATTCAATTGTTCTATCGTCGATTTCAATGAAGCACAACGCTCCTCCAAGCTTGCAGTGGTTCGGGTTTGGACATCAAGCCGATCTTGCAATTTCTATAATGAATACATTGATCAATGCAGTTTTAAGAATTTAATGTTATTATTGTAGTTCTATGTAGTATAAACTAAGATCTCTCACCTGAAGATTTCCATCCTTCTCTTGTAAGATCATTTGCAGGCGTTGAAGATCACCCTCGAGGGACATGCGTTGCAATTCGAATTTTGTTGATCGTGATTCGTTTCTCCCGAGTTCTTCTTGCAAGCAGCGTTTCTCATTCTCCAATCTGTTCAGCGCTTGTTTCATCTTGTCGAATTTCTCCTGTACGAGAAATAAGAGAGGAAAGATATAGACAAACTTGCGTATTAACTGGAGTGATTAAGTTCTGTTGTTACGTGCCTCGTATTGCCCCTTTTCTTCCGATTCGCTACTCGCTAGTAACTCAAGGCTCGTAACTTTCTCCCGCAAATTTTCAGCTTCCGCCGTCTTTTGTTGCAACGCTTCGAACTGGAAATACAGTTTCAAATTAGTAATACATTTTTGTTTCGTCAACACCATGATTCCCCCCACCCCCCACGAAAGTTTACGTACTTGAGCTTGGAAGGCAGCTTGCTTTTGTAAAAGTTTCGCTTCCGTAGCCCCTTTCTCATCTTGCAAAGCTCGCATATTCGCGTGCACGTTGTTCATCTTAGTTTCGGACTTTGTTTGATTCTCCTGAGCTTCGGCAAGTTGCTTCCTCAAGCCCGATAATTCGATCCGGTAGTCATCCTGCAATTATTTGTCAATCACTAATAACGACATCAGTGCACTTTGCGCACTTTGGAAGAAGATTCATCTACTACCAGAAAATGCTCCGAATCACATAAATGATGTATCGGCGGAAAGACCATTCGAGCTAATTGCCGACTAATGTTTATCGAAAATACATCTCGGCTTATGCATCGTGCGACAGCCAATCGTCAACAAAACTACCGATGATTTTAGATGGATTACAGATCCACTCATACGAATATGAAGAACTTACTCTTTCTCGCTCGATTTGCGCTACTTGTTGCATAAGTGATCGAACGCCCTTTCTCACGGCCTCTGGATCAACGTCCAGTATAATTTCGCGTCCTCCCTCGTGATCCTGTTGGCCTCCTGTTTTAAGTTACAACGAAATGAAAAATAAAGCGCAACAGTAAGTATGACAGTGAGTAGTCAAAAGAAGAGTTAATGGAAACCTCGAGCTGGACTCCATCTTCGCGAAGGGCTCGTCAGTTTGAAAGGCATATTGACGCTGCCATCCATTTGAATTCCGGCTATACGACGAAGCGTAGAGGCAACGCTGCCCAACTTTTGCTCCACTTCTTTCTTAGCTACTTCCAATTGAGACAGTTGAGCGTCGAGAGCTCTGACTCTTCCTTCGGATCCTCCTAGACGCGCCTTCGAATCACATTCGGAATCAGTACACACTAATATCGCTATCATAATCGAGTCGTTTTAATAAAATAAAACGTAACTTAACGGACCTTTAGTTCTTGAAGCTGCTGGGATGCGTCTGCCAAGCACACTTCCAAATTATGTTTCTGATCTTCGAGTTTCCTTTCGCGGCAACGACTGTCCTCCAATCGTACGAGCAACTCTTGCTCTCGGGCTCTCCATCGTTCGTCTTCTTCGTCCGCACGTGAACGCAATCGACCGAGTTCCTGACGCGTCACTTCTAGACTATTGTCCAAATCGACAACCTATCGGTACATTCGAAATGATTAGTGCAGTAATAGGCACATTGCGAGATGAATTTTGGAGTTTGCAAAGATTATTCTTACCTGCTTCTTCACTTGATGCAATTGTAGTTGCAGCCGTTCTCTTTCCTCCATTTCGTTAGACAATCGCGCCTGTAATTCCCTTTCCTCGTTTTGTGCTTGGGAATTTGCCGAGTGACTCTTCTGCAATTCATCTTGAACGAAGCGAATCTGCTGCTGGAGCTGCATAGATTCGTGTTCCATCTCGCGTATTTGAGATTGCACCCGTGTTTTTTCTCCCTCCATGCTTGTCTTCGCATCCTCCATTGCTGAGGATTTTTTAAATACACATTCGTACAGTATAATTCCACAAATATGATATATGTAATATTAATAATAGGAAAATAAACGTACCGGCTATTTTTTGATAACTTTCCTCCAGTGCTCGGATCTGTTCCCGCTTCTCGCTCTCAATCCTCTTAACATGTTCTCGTAATTCCTTATTCGTATTATTGTACTTGTCCATAGCGAAATTCGAGTCAGCCAATTGACGGCGAATGTCGACGAGCTCCTTTCGCAATGCATCCATCGTATTTTCGGCTGTAAGGGATCGAACAAAATTACTAATACACGTATAGAGAGAAAAAGAGTTCTTCAATCGATTATTAGCCACTCTTTGCGGGAATACACTTACCATCTTTGAGTTTTCTATTCGTCTCCTGCAATTGATGTAACAAACTATCAACACGATCTTCAGCAACGTGCAACTGCACCCGCAATTCTTCGCTCTCCTTCTGAGCGGCTTCCTTCTCATTAGAAATTTCTTCGATCTTCAATTCCAATTTTATTCTCTCTTCGTCACTTCTCAGTTTCGTTTCGTCGAGCTTACTCTTCGATCGATTGAGCTCGTCTCGAAGTTGGTTCATACTGTTTCGATCTTGCTCGGCTCGAGCGATTGCTTCTCTCCGAGCCCTTTCCAAGTTTCCTCGTTCGTCCTCCAACTCTCGATAAACGTTCTCCAGTTTTTCCATGAGGGCTTGCTGATCGTGATGCGCTATTATTTAACAACTAAATACATCAATTTCCGTTGTTTAATTTTCTCATCGGGGCAACAATAAGTTGGTATCACTTAAATTACCGATTAGAAGCGCTTGTTGCTTGTCGTTCTCCGCCCTGAGCAACACTTCCTCGTGCTGTTCCGTTATATTTTCAATGTGCTGTTGTAGCTCGTCAATTCTCTGTTGCAACTGATTAATCTCGTCGTCCTTCTGGCCAGATAACTGACCCACTGTCTGCTGTAGCCGTTTCTCCAGGGACAGTCGCACTTGTTCCTTGACAAAAAATAAAAATACACATATATAAAAAAAACTCTTGCCGCCTGTAAAAAGCAATTGCTCACCTTTTCCTCAACCAGCTTCCGAGTGTTATCCTCATTTAGCTTCTTCAAATTTACTATTATCTGTTGAAATTCCGCCTCTTGGTTACCTCTCTGCTGTGTGAGATTCAGCTTTATATCCTGCGAACGTTTCTCACTGTTTTCCAAGTCTTTAGTCAATCGTACTATCTGACCCTTCAAGCTTTCTTGCTTGACTAACAATTCTTGTTGCTCTTTTTCCAATTGAACTTTTTTCACGTGAGTAGCTTCCAGATTAGTTTGCGTGTCGAAGAGCACACCTTCGAGCGTCTCCTTTTCACTTCTCATGGACGCCAGCATCTCTTGCACTCGCTGGAATTCTTTATCATTTGTTTCCAGTAGTACCTGAAATAACTACATGAAAGCATCGACCGAAACGAGAAATAATTCAATAAGAATACATTTTTTTTTTAAAGTAACCGACCTGCTTCTCTTCGTTATCCTTGACAAGATCTTCCAAATTTCGATTTATCCTGGCGTTCATTTCATTAGACTGTTCAAGACGTTGTCGCAGCCTCATAAGTTCTTCGTTCAACGATTCCTTCTTCCGAGCCAGAACTGACAATTGATTACTCAAGTCTCCTCGCTCACGAGAAACCTGGCCCAATTCCAACTCGACCTTTTCCTTCTCTATTTCCAAAAATTTAATCTTTTCATTTAAAGTTACTTTGTCGGATTCAAGGTCGAGACGCGTTTGTTCCGCCTGTAATAGTTCCTTTCTTAAGGAACTCAGATCTCCCTGCTGATCGGTGCTTTGATTAGCTAATTTGTTCTTTTCCTCCTCCAGCTGTAAGTCGCAAATATCAATGTTATTCTCGGTACAATGATGAATCGACATTAGCAATATATTGGAAACGAGGAACGAACCTTCTTAAGATCCTCCTGCAACCGCGTTTTATCCTTTTCGTGATTGACACAAATATCTTCCATTTTCATCAAGTCATCTTGAACATCGGCTTTTTCAAGAAGTATGCGTTCTAACTCCAACTCGATGTCAACTGTAATACGCCAAGCAATATGATCAGCACGTTTCCAATGACGCATTATCGGACAAACGAGATCGAATGTCAAAACGCAGATGGCATGCTGCCTTACCTTTACTCTTCTCAATTTGCGTGATTATGTTGTCTGACTCAATTTTCTGCTGTTCCAACATATCCTTGGCCAGATGCGCCCGGCTCAATTCTTCCCGCAAGGATAGTAGCTCTTCCCTCATTCGGCTGCATCGTTCTTCCTCGGATCGGAAACTCAATTCTCTGCAAAATGATACGTTACCGTAAATGTAAACTATCAAAAAATGACTGGCTATCCTTTGACAGGGTTCAATTCAACATATTTACCGCAATTCGGAATCCTTATTTATTCTATCCAGTTCCCCTTGCAAATACATTTTGTCGTCCTCCAAGCTGTCGCACAATTTTTGTAGCTTGCCATTCGTCTTTTGTAACTTCTCGTATTCCGCGCTCAGAGTTTCGATCTAAAGAAAATGCAATTGTTCCTCAGACGATGATGTGGCTATGAAGTTGAGCCTCACCAAAGTTCCTTACCGTGTGGCTCATTTCTATCTTATTCTTCTCGAGATTATTCTTCTCCGACCGTAGAGAATCCAAAGTCTTCTGCAACATATCCTTTTCCTGCGCGAGCAACGTCGACTGAGATTTACTCGTGTCCAATTGCCTTACTAACTCGGACGCTTTGACCTCGAGCACTTGTACGTTTTCTTCGGCAGTGTCGCATTGTTTTCGCGTGATCGAAAGCTGTTCCTTGTTCGTTTGTAATTTTACCTGTACACGATAAAAATGTCGATTCAACGAATTCTTTATTAAATTGGTTTCCTTGCAATAAATGTGGCCTACCTGAAGTTCGTGTATCGTGAGTTGATATTTGTGTAGCGCAGCTTGAACCGCACTTATAGTACTCTCAGCGAATGCGGGAACGGTGTTGCTTCTCGAGCTTCTTTTCGGCGATCTCTGGGGTCTTGCGCCGCTGGGTGATAGATGAACGTGGGGATGAGCTTGAGCATTCTCCATATCGCGACATTCCGCATCTTGAATAACAGCGTGCGCAATGTCCCTCAGTGCTGATTCCAATATCTCGCTGTCTTCCTGCATCTTTGCCGCCTGTCCCATACTGGCTTCAGCCTCGCCGCATCGCTCTTCCTGAGTCGAAGAAGTACAAACGTGTGATTAAAAGAAAAAAAAATTAAATAAAAAAATATTTCTTATTAAAACAAACTAACGGGGCTCTGTCCATTAAAAAGCGAAGAAAAATCAGGGCAATTTATTTACCAAGTTGTGTATCTCTCTTATCAGCTGATTTATTCTCTCTTCCTTGACGCGAATTTCATTCAACGCTCCATCGTGCTGCTGTTTGAGACTTGCTATTTCAGATTTAAGATCCGACGTCACTTGGCCTTGTTGATACTGCCTCGACGACTGAATATATAATGAAAGAAATTTTTTTAAAATAATTTTAGTCCAAATATTATATGTATATAATTATCTTACCGCCGGCTCGATCACGCTGGTCAACATCTTCATCGACACGTTTGTACTGTTGCAGGCGGTATTCATCTCGTTAGCGACATTGGCCAATTTGCTCTGATACTTTCCGAGATCTCTCTCGGTTGTTGATTTCATTTCGGAAAACAATCGCTTAAGCGCAACGACGTCGCGCCAAAGATTCAACAAACGATTATGCTCCGACGTGTAATATTCGTTGAACGCCAACTCCTCTTCCTTCCACTCGTCCTCCTTTATCGCCATTTCCTCCCGCAATATATCCCAATCGTTGCTCAACTTTTGCAGATCATTCGTCAATGCCTCGTTTGTGCGATGCGACTCTTCGAGCTGACTTTTAAGAGCGGCGTTTACTTCCAGGAGCTTTTCTGATCTGCATTACCAGGGACATATCGTTATGGAAATTTTAACACTTTTTTATACAATGAAATATAATGATCCACGAGCTCGACCTTCTTCTTTCGTCGGCTAATTTTCGTAGGGCCGTTTCAACGTCTTGAATCTGCTCATCTCGTAAGTCGCGCAGCGTCTGATGCGCCGCGTCTAGTGCCGAACTTGGAGCGCTTCCCACTACCGTCGTTTGAACCCTACCAATTTCCGGGCCCAGCGATTCCGTCATTTGATTCTCCAACTCTGAACATCTTTGCTTATACTGGAGAACCTGCGAAAGAAAAATTATAGGTAATAATTTACCTATTTTTGTTAAATTGTAACTAGTATTATTATTTAATTTTGTGTTTGTTTTGAAGCCAGAACGGAATACATGTGATAACAAACTAAGTCAAATTAGTTATTGAATTTTTCTATATTGATAAATTTGTAAGAGTAATCCATCAATAAATTTATCAATATCCATATCAATAGTCAAAACATTCAAAGACCAAAGGGCCTCCCTCTCGGTCACGCTCGCGCCTTGCCTTCGCCTGTAGACGCGAGACTAGTACAGCCTGATGCTGCTGAGCCTGTCTATACGTTTCCAAACGTCTCTTGTAGCTATTCGCCTCTTCTTCCAATCTATGTCGCAATTCAAAGTTTTGCCTGACCAAAGAATCCGGAGTTAGATCTTCGTCGCTGTCCTTGTCCGTCGGTCCTACAGGCAAGGAAAGACTCCGCGCAGAATCCATTCTACCGCCGTTCCCCGTCTTTCCTGACTGCAACACAGATCGACAAACAGCGATAAGACAGGCTTGGCTAAAACAGTCAATGAGTGTCGCTCGAATTTGGGGCAATGCTATCAATATTCGATGTCAGTGACGCCACAAATACTTTGCTACATCCAGTGCGCAATTGAGTTGCTCTTGTTCCTTTAAGTTTCATTTTCTCTTGTTAAACATTACATTATTAATTGCCCATTGAATTATCCTGACAAACAAATATTTCCGCTTCATTACAAATTAATATTATTAATTGATCGAAACCCACACTAATGGTATACCGTATACATAAGCGAACGTTAAAAATTTATTTTACAATGTTTATGATAGCGGAGCGACAAGTATTGGATATTGGTTGCTGCAAAAAAAAAAATTTATATAAATGACGACGTTTAACATACTAGGTAAGAGAATATTTATAATATATTGATTGATTGATTGAACCCACTAGCTTTTCTTACAATCATGAGATAAGCAGAAGCATGAATATTCGCGATCTCACCTCGTCAATAATTTAAATGTCGAATTAAAACCAACCATCTCGCGATCTTGCTCGGATAAACAGCATTATACATTAGAATCCTAGAAATCATCACGACAAAGGAAGAATTGCCAAAAATTCGTAGAGTTCGCCTTTGATACATTGTCAGAACCGAATCGGGTTATGTTTACGTCTATCAGCTGAGGGCATAACAGCTGATTCGGGTCGGGGATTTCGATGCATGCAATCGCTATACCTGATCCGGCTGTAGACCTATTTTTTTCATATAATAATTTAATTGTCCATACAATCAAATTAATTAATTAGAAAATACAAGCTTTTTTTCTTTTCAATCATTTTCTCGTATTTTTGTTTTGTTTGTTTTTGTTCGTTTTCTTAAACCGACAAGCAATTCCACGGCATCTGCATTTCCGGTGTAACGAGGAGCAGGATCCATTTTGCCTCTTACCACTATTTCTGGTTTGATGAGACAGTAAACAGTGGTAGCTGTTGTGTTCACAGCAGTAGTTCGCGTGTTTCCGTTGCCAGTAGGACTTCCTTTTATTGTCACTTTAACGCATACGTTACCGTATAATAATGCAATAGTTGGTGATTAATAGCATATTCAAAAAATCTGTTGTTTATCAATCGTTACCTCGTTGGCTTTCGAGGAACCTCTGAGAAACGGTGGTCGCCGTCTGTCCTGCATTTGGCCCCTCAACATCACATGCGAGCTGCTGCCCCGGCCGCCCGGAACTCCTACCTGTAAGCATTTTATACATAATACATGCTCGAGCATTTCAAAATCCATAACAGTTTTCTCTAATATCGTGAAAGTGCGGGGAACCTATGAGTAAATCTATGGTTCCGAATTGTTCCGAATATCAAGTTACACGTTGATACTTGTAATCGCGACTGCGGCGTTTCACCCGCTATCCTATCTACGCTCATTGCGAGCTTTCTACTTGCAACTGTTGGCAACCTTTCGAGGTGGGTGTAAGGATTGGAAAGGGCTGCGGCGGTGCGAGGAGTCCGGGTCGGAGGGAAGAGAAGTTCGAAGCGAACACCTGGCACCGTACGGCACCAATCAATATGTATGTCTATCCCCTCAGCCCGTATGCTACGCTAACACTTCTCATGGCAACTTGTACTACAGTGTACACTGTAGAGGGAGGATTATAGACCGAAAGAGTAGTTTAGTTTCGCTTTTAATCGAATGAAAATGAAATCAGAGCTTCGAGATTGTGACTGAGAGTCACGCGAATTCGGCAATTGCCCGTTATCGGAAAGAACATTATTTTCCGTTAACGTACGAATATGTAATAATAAGCCACATCACTGTTAATTATTGTTGAGGGAGTAGACAAAACACGTAATATCAATAGTCATTCGTTCTAACGATCTCGAGCGTCGTTAACGTTTCTTTTAATTATCCGTTATCAACGGCGAAACTTGGACTTCGTAACGGACAATAATCAATCAGATCTGTTGGCTTAGCGACAAATTGCTATTGAAACAGTTGCCAAGTGTTTCGCCGTCGGATAAAAGCTAGGGATTGCATGAACTTGGACCGCTGGAGTACTCGAATCAATGCGCAGACTTTATCTTTGTTGAACCGTTTTTGTAGACCGTCGATCGAAATATCATGCAATTCTTCTCACTCTAGTATGACTGATAAATGTACACACGAGAGGACTAATTATTTAACGCTAATTAGTGCTGAACACGACGAATAAAATTTGTTGGGGGGGGGGATTCGTACACCAGAGAGCCAAGCCGATCTAGACGACAGGTCGTTAGCGGGGCTGTTTAGGAATTTGCGTTCGCGTGCAGCCCAAAGTCGCACATAGTTCCGGTTTGCATTCGACTCGGTTAATACAACGTTTACACTGTACACTCCATCTACGTGTGACCCAATAGTCAATTGCGTGGTGTCTCTGCGGTAGTTGGGATGTTGGACGTTTGACCTTGACCGTGAAAACGAGCTGACTGTCTTATCGTATACAACCAGATGACCACGCGTTATGTCGAGGCATTCACGGAACGTTTTCGTGATTTTTATAACTCAAGTTTCTCAGTTACTGCAAATTTTCCGATGAATTTTTTTTTGTTTTTCGTCGCGATACCTCGCTGAAGTAGGAAAAACAACGTGTCCCAGCTAAAAAACGCGACACGAACGCGAGAATGCTTCTTCTATTTTTGCTCTTTCTGGACGTACGAGACTCCGTCTCCAGATTATATTAGGACGGGCAGGACATTCGTAAAAATAGTTTGCGCGGGAACTGCGACACGATGCCAACGAGCTCGGTGCAAAGTCTACACAGCTCAAAGGAATATTTAAAGTTTGTTACGAGGGTGGCGAAGGGAGACACGCGAGCGTACGCTCGACCTCACAACTCGGTCACACTTGGAGTTATTTTTTTAGAAGGTTTTTCGTCTTTTCTTTTATTTTGTTCGCAGTCGGCCGCGAAGTAAGTGCGAACCGGTTGAATATCGATAATGAATAAGCAGGCTGCGTACAGGTATAGGGAACGAGACTGTATGGGGTGTGGTGAACATGGAATTGAATATGCGTTGTCGGTGCGTCACTCGAGTAAATAATCATACCATTAAATTAGAAGGTTAAAAATGTTTTTGATACGACAAATATCTCGAAGGGTGCATAGTAGGCAGAGTGCATCATTTTTTAGATAAAAAAGACCTACTCGCATTGTAACCAGAGTGATCGTGTTCGGTAGAAAAAGAATGTGAGGTGAGAGTAACGAAAGTTCCTCACCCGTGGCATACTTTGTCCCTCGGTCTTCTCGTTCCGAACAATGGATTAGAGGTTGGTGCGGAAATGTTGGAGGAATGCAGACAGGCAAAAGAGATTTGGTCGGCGGCCAGACGATTCTCAGAGCTTTTCGACTGCCTGACGGATCAAGGAAAAAAAGGAGTACGGCTCTTTCGATGTGTCCCCTTCCGAAGCCGAGCTTTAACTGAATCCACCTTTGGGCTTTGGCTCTCCCACCGCAGGTAGCTCCTGGTGGGTAGGCTGATCGCGTGTCCGTAGCCGGTGCCGGTGCCGGTGCCGGTGCCGGTGCCGGTGCTCGTGCCGGTGCCGGTGCCGGTGCCGGTGCCGATTTCGATATAGCGTGCTGCTATTGCTGTAGTTGCCGGTTGAGCAGTGAAACCGTTGCAAACTATAGCGATGTACCTACATAATATAAAGGTGGGTTGGTACTCGCGCAACTTTTGCGCTCAGCAGCGATCAACCTCGCTGATGATGAAAAGTCCCCTTAGATACAACACCAACGTAACACATTGATGCCCCTGTATATATGTAGGTACATACGTTGGCGTCAAACTCTCGTCGATAGGAATAAATTTAAGGGTGCGTTCTAACGGACGTAATGCGTGTGAGATAAGTCAAAGCATCGCTGGAAGAAATCATCTCGTTAATTTCAACTTAAATTCATTTATTTTTCTTCTTTTAATTTATACATATACTTTTCACATTTATACTTATATGCTTTATATATTTTTTTGTTTGTTTCTATATGAAGCATAACAATCAGGCTTGTACGCATGGTACTAGAAGGCAGGACGTTTATCTTGAAATTCTCGTCGATACATATCAACGAGGGGATGCGTTTCGGTCGACGTAACGCTTCCGATAAATCAATGCCCTACATATCTATATCGCGATATACATATGTACACCTGCTTTTGACGAAAGTTCGGATTCGGATAAGCGTCACGTTAATTTCGCATTTCTACGTTTAGGGGTGTGTTGATGGGTACTCTGGCGGTAGTGTTAAGTGTGCTCGATATCGGTTAAAAGATACGATATACGAGAGAATGGAGGAAATTAAAAGAACGTCGGAATGTTATTTACCCTCTGAGAATATAATATCCGCTGGGGAAAGGAGACTTTGATGGAACAGATGTTTCATTTGACAAACGATCACGTTTCAAACTGTACCAGTCGACTCTCGACAAGGACTACCGGTCACGATCGCGCGTGCGACATTCGTGTGACACGAGTAGGTACCGTTCACATTTATTTAGCAGGCACGCGAGTCGTCGCGGGGAAACTCGTCGACCCACTACGCGGTAAACTTTTTATCACTAACTAATAAAAGAGACGCGGTAATCATCGAGCCTTTCGAGGTGTTGCGAGTTGCGAAAAAAAGGTAAAGCTTCGTTTCATCGAATAGTCGTTTCATCGACGGTAGCTGCATCAGCGCTCCGGAATGTTTTGCCGATGATAAAAACCGAATACAATGTATTTTACATAAAGTTTCGTATCGAGTATTGAGCTAGGCATTCTATTGTATAATTTCAGAAAAATATCATAAAACTGATTTGCATTTAATCATTGCAAATTGACAGCCTTACAGAGATAATTGGATTACTAACTGAGCATTCGAGTACTAAAAAAAAATGTCCCGAAACATAAAAAATTCATCGATGCGTGTGGTAAATGCAAACACCACAGGACGGTTGAATACATGTCGGTACCCTTTACACGTATTGCCGTCAATAATGTCCGTGTCGATAATCAAAGGTAAACACGATTCGGACTCTGTAATGGGAAAGAAAAAAAAATGGACAGTCACGTCGGGACTGAGCCATTGGCAACGGGAATGTGCAACTTGTACAACCGAACCGCTAGGCGCACGCACGATGGATGCATATTAGAGAATATCATGCCTGGAACTCTGTTTCCCTAATAATTCGCATACCATACTGTGGATAAAGGTGAGGATTTTCGGCTGGAACAAAAGCTCGAGGCCGCAGGTGGCTTGGTTCCCATCGCAAGTCGGAGTTGAGCATACCGCTACTATAGGAAGCGCCGCTTTCGAGTCCGCGGACCAAAACGAAAAGAAAGTTCATTTCAGCGTTGAAACTCAGCGTCTCAATAACCCATAGCTCACCGATGGACAATTGTTACACCCGTCGAATTATTATATAATTGTTTTTGCACTCCTTCTAGTCAGACAAAATTCAAAATTCAATAAGTGGTAGGCTGCGCTCTTAACTTTATTTAAAAAGCCGATCGGAGCCTATGGTCGGGTAGGCCAAAAGAAGGGACAAAAATCCATACACAGAAAAGCGTCGATTAATATGACGAGTGAAGAGGGGAGGGTTCGGAAAGAGCGCAGGAAACGTAGAGGCGCGTACCGCATCGCGTGATGTGCAGCACGTATACACCCAGATTCAGGATGAACGACCTCCTCCCGAGGGAAAAGAAAAATGATGCTTTGCCCTCGAGGTATTCGTTCTCTCTATCGATTTATTTCACCCGGTCGTCAAGGAACCGCACTTAAATATAAGTAAGTAGGCATATAAGAAGAAGAAGAAGAAGAAGAAGAAGAAGAAGAAAACGAATAATCGAAGAATGACGTCGGAGGGGCTGACACCGTCGAGCCATGACGAGACCGCGATGATGGCTGACCGGGTGTCTCGACGATGTCGAGACGGAATATTTGCTTCATTATCTTAGCGAGAGGCACGTGGTCATCGCATGGACGGTACTGAAAGTGTAAAACAGCACTGTATATACGATTGCTTTTACTCAATTTTGTACAGTGAAATTATAATAAACCCATTCGAGACAGCCTCGCAATCCATTAAAACGGCCTTGCCCACTTTACTTATCGCATATCATAACGTTCATCGGGTAAGACTTTTCCATCGGAAGAGTACACGAAATACCGTGTATATATATATGCACTTAATTTGTAAAAGTTATATACCTAAAACAAATAAATAAATTCTATTCTATATACACACTTTTTATCCGACAAATAAATCATGTATTAATCAATTTGAGAACTCGACGTGGGAATCTTTGGGAGAAATTAATTGTAAGTAATCTGACATGTATACAGTACATTAGAAATTATCAATTTGTAAGTGACGTTGACTGAGATAGTAGAGAGCTTTCTTCAAGTATACATCGTCTTGACTCGATCGTTCGGTAGATTACGGACAGGCCTCTTGTGTGTACGTGTCGGTGTGAGAGCCACAGTCGCTCGAACCGTGGGATCAAAGTTCGTTCCCGGTCTTGAAGTATATTTTTCGCACTGCATTAATCTTTCCACGTCAGCCGTTATCTATTGTAACTCCGTTTAAACAACTCGATTCAACTAAAATGATATTTTTAAAAAATTCGACGCTTATCTATTATTTGTGTATATTTTTATTAACCTGCAGTTCGATCGCTCATTATTTTATCGCTCCGTTGTGCAACTAGTTACTTGTTCGTTTATTAAATCTGTACGATGTACATTGTGAAACTTATTAACTAGAAGTTGGAAGGAAATGACGAAGAAAAAAATTTGTAAGGCTACGAAATGTGAATGATGCAGATGATTGGTTGCACGCGGTCGTCGATACGGGAAAGGGGGATGACCCGTAGTCTCATGAAAAAAAAAAACAAAGCCACATTGACACGTAATGAGACGCGTGAAGAGTAGAAAATATTAATGGTAATAAGGGTGACGAGCATTGCTGCAAACCGACCGCGGCCTCTCAAAGTCCGTCAATACATGAGACATTCACCGGGGTCATCATTGATTTATCCGTCGCCTCTCGACGGCATTATACAAATATTGTTTGGCGATGCGCTTCTGTATCGGTCTACGCACCGAGTACATCGTAATGATCCGAAACGACTTTGCGGAGGCAGAGGAAGAGAGGGGCCGTTTTCTCGTCGTAAAGATAACCGTCTTAGAGGTAAATAGAAAATTAGCTACCGGACCTCGAACGTATTAAATAAAAAGGCTTTTCTCGACGATATTCGACTTCCCACAGGGGATGCAAAGAAGTTCAAGTGACGCTGTGGCAAATAAATTATTGACAAGGATGATTTGGACGAAAGGTGTTTTTTTTTTTCCCCCCACAAAAGGAATGGACTCCGTTCGTCCCGTTGTCGGCGACGAATCAATCACTCATGCATTCGGATGGAAGATTATATGTTATGATATACAACAATTATTAGTAAAATGAAGTGTGGACTTAGATCCAAATAAAGCTTTCACTTGCACGCTTATGTTCATAGAGATTACTTGATGTCTACAATTAACCCATTATGCCGACACGCCCAAAATGAATTCTATGGCATTCAGAATTCTATGGCATTCAGAAATTTACATTGAACTAATAATAAAAGACGTATAATATATTGGAGATAATTGCAGTCTTTAATAATCGATTATTAAATATAAGATAAGATCTTCAACTCCATAAGACTATTTGCATATAAAGGTAATTATGTTTCTAAGTAGGTTGAAATAGTACGCATGAACGATTCCTGGAATTGTTGTGGTCCCATCTGTTGAATAGCGAGCGTTGTACGTTGAATTAAAAATTTGTGGGAGATCGATGAGAAAGTCTGAATGATACGTAAAATTTAGTGGACAACAGCCAAAGGGGGTTTGTGTTGAACGGGCCGTTCCCGTATGACACCGGCGAGACGTCTGAAAGGCAATTGAAGATGGTAGTAAGCGCAATACGGCAAAGGATCCCAGTAGACGAATAGCGCGTCTCTCTTATCGAGTGTCGTTACAGCCGAGAATATAGAGTTATTGTCGTTGGTCGAATCCACCGATCGGGTTCTCAAAAGAAAATCATTAGTGTCATTGGACGTTGTCCGTTTGTATCGCTCGTTGAGAAGGAAATTTGCCGAATTGTGACGAGAAAAGTGCCTGCAAGGTCGCCAAACGAGTCGTGGATGTACGCTCGTAAAGCAGAGATACGGAAGAGGCACACCGACGCGACAACCGACGGAAACCAAGCCAACACCGTCGTCGCCGTCGTCGCCGTCGTCGCTGAGAGCAAGTTTGAAGCTGAGATGTCCGTTGAAACGCGTGGCAAAGGGACGTCCGAAGAAGACCCCGAGCCACTGATCGACGTCACTTCGACTTTCGGGTATGAGACCTTGCGATGTATCGATACGACAGGTTACGTTAGCCACGACACGGGAGTCCTTTATCGTTGTACACGTGACGAATCGATGTCCTCGATTAGGTCCGATCGGTGGCTCTCGTATAACGATCCACGGTTTTCTCTCGCTTATCTCGTACTGCTCGAGCTTTCGTCGAAGATTCGTACCCTCCGCCGAGCTCGAGGGTAGACGGAGCTTTATTCTTTCTCTCATGCCAACTGGACCTGCGGCGAGCATAACGTGTCTCTCGTTGGGAATTATAGAGCCGTTCTCGTACAGCCTGACGAGACTGTCCGGTGAGTTTATAATGTAGTTTACGGGTGTCGAGAGACCGAGGGAGCTGCAACGTTGAAGCAACTTGAGTGGATCCTCCAGCGCCGTCACTTGAGCGGCATCGGGTACGAAGCACTCGCACCCCATAATCTCAAGATGAGGTTTAGCAAGGGCGTCGTAATAGGCCCCGCTCGTACAGCTCACGGGTATAAAATAAAGGGCTTTTTCACGCCTTACGATCCTCTTGAGAGCGTCGACATACTCGGCAGCGGTTCCCGGACCGGGACGCGGAACGCTGTAGAATCTCGAGCACGCCGTTGAGAATCTCGCTAGGCCGAAGAGTCCCTCGATCTCGCACACAACGACCCTAGCGCCTGCTTTGTAAAAATTACGCGCAAGGTGGAGCGCCTGAAGTGTGCTGCCGCCGCTGATCAGTACGCATCGCTTCGAACGCGCGCGCTCGAAGGCCGGTGTGTACAACACTCGAATTAACCACTTAATAATTATCAGTGGTAACTGTATTATACCCCAGAAGACGCATATCCACGCCGATACCCAGAGTACGGGTGACCAAATAATGTAAATCAGTGTCTCGTATGATTTACGTACTATTCCCAACAGAAGATTAATGTACCAAGCAAGTATTCTCATTGGAATTAAAGGACTTTCGGCGACTCCGCTACTCGACTTCGCTACACTACAATCACCGATTTTCTTTTCCTCTTCTTTGATTCCGAGGATTTTTCTCGTTGCCGCTTCATTCGTCCGATACCGATTGCCGATCGAATAACTTCTTTCTTTCGTCTCACCGCTATTTTTTATTGATTTGTCAAGACGATGTTCCAGGTGCGACCTGGACGGAGATAACGTACCGTTCCCTTCCGACCCTGTAGCGGAACTTTTCACAGAGTTCTCTTCAAAAACGGAACGATTCGACGCGTAACGTTCGACCTTTCCAGCCGAACCGGAAATCGGCGAAACTGTCGAAGCAATGGTCCAAGACAATGGTGGCGAAGCGCTATTGCTTCTTGAATTTGGCGGACTGGAGGATTGAAATGTCGCTCCTGAGGAATAGTTGCAGTCGCTCGCACAAGCAGGCATTGTAAAAGCTACTCGATTATTTTTTTACGCCGTTTATTTAAAGCCGATACGTTGACCTATAAGATATCTCGCCGCTTGCTAATCGGCATATGTACCATGGCTGCCTCATATAAATAAAGATCGATTTATGATTTTTTCGATCTCTTTCGGTCTGGTCGAGCGGAAAATTTTCAATACTATTTCTTCGATGTAAATTATTCCAGTAATTCCTTGTAGCGAATGTCGGTAGGGTGTAAAACTTGTTAACATACACCACCTAGAACACTGTCGGGCGCACTGACAACTGACCTTTGAGTCTGTATTTATCGAGGCCCTTCCCTCCCCCGCCCCCCTCCCCCGCCCCCTCTCGACACCGACCAAGTGTATTATGCTGTTATTATGCCACCTGAGACTCTAATCTGTCGGGGATGTACACGCGACGCTAACTGAGCCAGACTCATTCGAATCTCGCTCTCTTATGGGCTCTGCATCTCGAGCGCACTTTGAACAGAGTCCGAGCTTATCTAATCGTAAATATACACGCACTGCTTTCGATGCGACGAATGCGAAAAAAAAAAGAACGACCGAAAGAAGGAAGCAGACTAAAGAGCGTCTCGTCACTTCTTACCATTTCCAATCCTCTTTCATTTATGTAATTTATTAATGTATTATCGGAAACATACCCTGATAGACAAGCGGCACAAAAAGTGAGACATGTGCCGCGCATGTCGCTAATATTGCACCAATATTGCTACTATTCGTGGCGCTTGTCCATCAGGGTATTGCAAGCTTGCAATAATCTCGAATAAAGCGGCCAGCAGCACTTGACGCGAACGAATATTCATTAAAAAAATGTTTTTTTCGCCAATGAGAATTATTGTAATTTTAGCCAATTTCGCACCCTCCAAATAACAGTGCAAAATCTCTCATTACAGAACGGTCACAAGTCGATCGTATTTCGAGTTCTCAGTATATCATTTACGCCGAAGAGTAAGTGGCTTGGAGAAAAAGACTGCTTTCGACGGAGTTTAGGTTTTATCGAATACTTCAAGCAAGCGTGCGACTGTACGCGTATTCTTCTTTTTTTTTATTTCTATAATCGTATTCTTATTGAGCGTACATAAAAGTTTCAAAAATCGATATAAATAAACTATTACGGGCCCATGTTCCCCATTGAATGTAGCATGAATCGAAAGGTTTTGAATTTGTCTTCTTCTTAAAGCATACTTCGCAGCGGACGCACGTTTGCATTTCAAATATTGATGTAGACGCAAAGTAATTAGGAGATTGATCATCGGCGTGGGCAATGGTTGCTCTATTGACTTTTTAGGTCTCCAATTTGGTACTGGGCCGCCGCGTTCAGAAATCGTACCCGGGTAACTAGCTTCTCTCTCTGACATTCCCACCAGCGCAGCACTCTCTCTCGTTCTATGTTATCCAAAGCACATTTCTGAACGGGCCCCTGCGTACAAGTCTTTGCCACACGTTGATTGTCATTTACTATTTCAAATCTCGTCGAAAAGCAATCGATTTATAGATTTAGTAAACAAATAGCGATTGGCAGATTGAAAAATGGTGACTAACATAAAAGGCGGGTTCAAAAGTGAGATTTAGATATAAGTAATCAAGTCCATACGTTCCCAGCATTTTTGTATGACTCCGTTGTGCATAGGTTATGATTGTTAAGGTTAAATGTACAACATTCGAAAGATCGACTTAATCGACATTACTTTTATATGTAATTACTGTAAATTTTCATGATACTGCCAACGATTTATTATTTCTAGCCTTGTCGGTACGTTTAGACAGAAACTGTATGGCGTCGCATCAATTATTCTACAAGGAGCATTCCGTAAGAAATCAAGATGCAAAATATCCAAGAGGACGTACCTTGTTTGTTCTCAACGTGCCGCCATGGGCTTCCTCTGATTCGCTTAAGGCAGCTTTCGTCACTATTTGCGGAGCAGTTAAATCTGTGACGTTGACTTTGAGTCGCGGCGGAATTTGCGAAGCTGGTTTTGGTAAAGCTTACATAGTATTTCGAAAAGAATCTGACTTGGACAAAGCCTTAGCTCTTCCTGCAAATACTATATTGACTTTGCACAGCGACAATGAGCCTACGACAGTTGGATTAGTCGGTAAGTTGAGGTGTGCTTGATGCATTTGATTTTTATCGATCGCAACATTGTTGAACATTTTTATATCATTCAGAATGGTGCAAAGAATATAACCGGAGAGTAACGCGCGACGAGACAACGACTAAGAAAGTGATAGACGAGTATATGCGCGATTACGATGATAATGTAGCGGAACGGCTGACAGAAGACCGTGACGAGACCAAAGAGGGTGAGGATGGATGGGTGACGGTGACAAGTAAAAAGAAGCGTGGACAATATGCACCGGCAAGAAAAGAATCTACAATCAACAAATTGCAGAGCAAAGAGGAGCGCAAGAGTCGAAAGAAGGAGTTGCTGAACTTTTATACCTTCCAGATACGCGAATCAAAAAAACACAGTAAGTTATCGTCAAAGTGTTTGACTCGTGTGATATCTTTGGTAAACATACCAAACTATGGTCTAGTTTCTTAATAAAAATTTCAGATCTCGTCGAGCTGAGAAAGAAGTTTGAACTAGACAAGAAGAAGCTTCAGGAGCTCAAGCTGAAAAGAACATTCAAGCCCTTCTAATCATTGTTAGAAAAAAAAAATCTTACATCGACGAACGATCGCTACAAAGATGTTTTTTTATCCCTGTATTAATAATTTATTGAATTGTAAGATACAATAAGATCGTGGGGTTATGCGTTACGAAGCTTTCGATGTGTAAGTTTGTAATGTCCACTCTATCAAGAAGTGCTTGAAGGCGAGCGGTTGCAGGAGAGCCAGTAATTCCTCTGCAATTGAGAAATCAATAATCAGAAAGTCATTAGTCCCGATGGAGAAGTTAACGCGAGTTATGTAAGCAACTTACGTTTGTTTCCGTATATACAATTGGCCGACATTGCCGTGCTGACTGCTTGAGCGAGTCTCTCCATTGCCAAATCGCGCAGAGCTTTCCCAGCATTGTTTCCGGTATTTTGTACAAGTACGGTCAAAGTTCTCGTCGTGTCGGCAAGATGCTGAGCAGATATAGCGTGTCTGTTGTTACTGTTATTCGTCAAACGAAGAACTGAATCCATGAGAAGTTGTTGAATCTTTGAGTAGAATTTGTTCCGCTCATCGATTGAGCGCTCATTCGGATTTTCCGTTTGTACTCTAGCGGGACTGAGAATACACCATCGGAATAGGCCGGCGATTGGTGTTATCGGTGTCATGGGAATACCACCCGAAGGCAAGGCAGGATTGTCCATCAAGGATGTCAATAAGAGACTCGGATTCTCATCTATCCAGTCACCGGCTCGTTTCAACAACTCGTTCGGCGGATCTTTGTCTTTGTAAACTTCGCCGATAGCGGTCAGCAAATTTGCCGTGAAATGCGGAACGAGAACGGGTAAGTGCCTCAATTTTTCTATACAATTTGGTGTGTAGATAAAGAAATCGTTGAGCACGTGCTGCGCGAGACCGACACTCTGCCCGGATGTAGATCCCAATTGTTGCATCCACATCCCTGTGGAATCCAATACTTCTTTGTTCTGCGTGGCGATAGCTAGTGATACTAGATTACCCAGAATCTTTAATCTCGTTGATTCGGCGGGGTAGAGAAAAAGAAACAAGGCGTTTCTTACAGCCGGTTGACGCTCCGGTCCACGAAAAAATGTACTCATTACTTCTATCAATTGGAGCTCTTGCAGAGCGCTGGGTTTTTTCTGTTGTTTCAATTTCGCCAGTTCGCCAAACACGAATTCCTCCATTAGATCTGTCTGTAGCTGAATCTGCAGACGTGCCGGTGGTCCGGGCATCCCGCACAGATTTCCTTTAAAAATATTATACGTGTATTATCGAAAATTATTGATACGTTCGACGCTTTAATATTCGAAATTATAACCTTACCTATTGTAACTAATGCTTCCCTCGCGCAATTAGGAAATTCTAATTTTCTCAGCCAATATTTTATATCCGCATTCGTCATCGAAGGATTCGGCTGCTGAAAATTTGGAAAATTCATTTTTGTTCAAGATTTGTAATAATATTGTTTGAATGTCCATGCAACGGATTTGAACAGTGGTAAACAGAATCGGTAGAAGGAACCATCTTTCATCGCTGAAAGTTCGTCTGCGTCCTCGACGTTCGTCGCATTCGATGTGTTCGCAGCCCACCGTTTCTCCATAAACCTTTTCTACACACGCTCCGTTGATTGGTGGAAGCTCGGTTCTAGACCTGCCCATTGGTGGATCGAAGCATGTGTAGAATCGGTTTATGGAGGAACGGTGGGCTGCCGACGTGCCAACATCAGTACAGCCGCTGATGACAATTGCAAAACGCTCATTGTAAATGCGCCATTAGCTTCTCTCATTTGCCCGGAATAGTCCAAGACAAAATAAATCGTCGTTGTTCCTTTGCCTCGCATGTGTCGCTGTCGCGCCTATGAAAACATTACATAAAGGAGGCCGAACGACGTAGTGCTGCGGATGCGGTTGGTGGCGCTGTTAGTCAATCTGGTCTTCATGGTCCGAGCTCTCTCGTGGAAAGACTTGTATTTAACGAAGAAAAAATGTAGATTATCCGGTTGGCAGACAAACGTCAAACGATACTAATCGCGGGTTGTCACATCAAAAACCCCGATGGTCTTTGTGTGAATTTCTCGAGTTACGAAAGTACTGAATGCTGGCAAAGACATTTTTTTTTCTTTCTATCTTACCGTTTCGCCTGTACGGTCATTCTTGGGCGGTTTCGCGAGTGTGATTTTTACGGATGACAGTTGCTCCGTCAGTTGACAGAAGAGCGCGGACCGACATAAATACTCGACAAGTTCATTTCCGCTTCGCCGTCAGGCTATCGTTTCTTCGAGCTAGAATAATGAACTCTCTTCACCTAGTCTGTCAAACTGGCTTGTTTCCCTACGCGAAAGATTATATCTTCACCAGAATCTGAGGTAAATCGCGGATCATCTGTGATTACATTATATTTATCGTTTCTTTTTTTTCTTCTTTCCATTGCTCGTCGAATATTTATGAAACACGGCGTAGTCTGAGTCGTCTTTCGCACTCGTACGGCAGCTGTGTATTTTTGTCTCGATCAATCGATGAATCTTTAATATAATATCTACCGTTGCAGCCTCGCCAATTCGTATGTCACCTAACCCGCGACACGATATTTTTCTACGAGTCAATGTTTCGCAATTATTCGAAATTTTTTTAATTGCCATTTTGTTTTTTGTCGTCGATGCACGTCGTTCAAAATTTGTATAGTGGCTATAAAAATCTGCAGAAAAAGCAGCGCAAGCATGAACATAATGCGCAAATTGCGCAATGCAAGCGCCGTCGGGGGTATGGGGGCAAGTACTACTGGAAGTATAGACGATGCTACGGGAGGAGCCAATCCACAACACACAGCTCTGGGACTCATGCACCTGAAGAAACTCTTTTCCGAATACACTCATCCTCCTCAGCAGCTTTCGGAGGCCGAACGCGACGACAAACTCTACAATATGTTGCCGCTGTTTTGCAAGGTAAACGTCTTTCTTACAGCGACACTGTTGTCAAGGAATAGTTCCGTTGTTATTATTATTATTTATTTTTCTTTGATAGACCTCTTCGTTTGCAGTTGCTGACGATATTACAATGTCAGAAATTTCTGTACGAAAATTGATACACGATACATTAAGTTTTTACGCAGAAAACCGATAGATTAAAATATATATACAAGTATAAGTCAAAGTTGATCTATATCGATTAAAGCGAGGTCTTTAGCTGCTTTTACCACTCAATTCATTTTACTTCAATTTACTTTATTGAGTATACCTGATCGATACATGATAATTCTGTAATTATTTATATTGTCTGTTTCTCAAATTTCTATCAGTGTACCGTATAGTGGCTGGCTAGTCCAAGCAATACTTGTTGTATATTAGAATTTGCAGTTTCACCAAAGTCAGTTTAGATTAGATAGTGTGTGTATTAATGTCTCACTATGTTTTTATATCGAAGTTACATTTTGTATTTTTAGTATGAGGTGTATAATCTGCCCACGAAGCAACAACAAATACAAATATAGATAAGCTATTACCAGATGCGCATTCCAGAAATACATTGAACATTAAACTGCATTACATAATTACTGGTCAAGCCAAAGTTGGACTTTTCCGATAGATCTCTATATTCGCCGCTTTGGTCTCACAGGCAATCGTATTTACAAGAGTAACATAAAATTACTTAATTTATACCGAACAATATATTACATACAATACAGAAAATAAATACATAAATGGGTGACTACTTGGAAAATAAGTGTGGAAACCCTGATTGACATATGATAATAGATATTAAGTAGATATTCTGTCCTTGTAAATTTAGAGAACGTTGGAAAGGAAAATAAATAAATAAATAAATATCAGTACGAACCGTCGCTGCACTAGCTTGCTTTACTGTATGTACTCGCAAATGAAGACAGAGCAACGGTTGGCCAGGCAGTTTGTATTCGGGGTCCCGTTGGAAACATGTTCATTATTATTTGTTCATTTATTTATTTGTTTGATGGAGACAAGCCCCTTGAATACAAAATATACACGCATAAATTTCCAATAACAATTTTACAATATATACATATGAGGTATTCCATCTGGTTTCAAAAGGTCAAAAACTCGACCCTCTACAAAAAAGTTGTAATTTCACCACAATTCATGATTACTAACAAGGGGTTTTTGTCATTTTTTTCCGAATTTTCGGATTGTATTTTTTTGAGATGTCGAAAAATTGAACTTTTGTAAAGGAAAAAAACCCCTATTTCCTGAAAACTATTAGTAGTACGAAAAAACGTTTCAGACATAAAAGTTGCAGTTTTAAATGAACTTTTGAAAACAAAAGTTTATAGATTTTTTTTTATGCAATAAAAGTCTATTTCTATGAAAAATAGACAATAATATATTTTTTCAGCCTATACGTCATGTTTGATTTTTCTTTCAAAATTCCAGATTATACTATCAAGTGTGTAAAGTGAACTCATACTTTTGTTTGGATGGGTGAGATGCCCGTTTGATATCTATGCTCCGTTTAAGATCGACTTGTAATAAATATCTCTTTCTCTCTCTAAGTCATAAATTTATCTTTTTCACTCGGCAAGATATAGGGGTTTTAAAAAAAAGTTTAATTTTTCGACATCACAAAATAATAAAATCGAAAAATTCTGAAAAACTTTCAGAAATTCTCTGTAAATAATGATGAAATGTGGTGAAATTACAACTTTTTTCGAGAACGTCGAGGTTTTTGACCGTCCGAAACCGGATGGAATACCTCATATTCTCGTTAACCGTTGATAAACATTTTCTTTCACTATTTCATTAATTAACGATAAACCATTTTATTGAGTCATCAACAAAATCATGCGTCTTATACTTAGTGTCATTTCGAGACGGAAAACGTTGACTCCTTCGTATCCCATGCTTGAATTACAATACATTGCTTTCTGTATGTTCAGGTCTTTGGCTCCAGTCCCTCGGGAGATATGAACGAAAAATTTTGGGATATTTTGGCCTTCACACAACAAGTATCCAAGCTGATGGTCTCGGAAATACGGAGGCGTGCGAGTAACCAAAGCACGGAAACAGCCAGTTGCGCGATTGTTAAATTTCTTGAGATAGAAAACAGCGAGGAGTCGAGTAACGGATGGATGCTGCTATCGGCGCTGAATCTATTGGCAGCCGGTGACACGACTCTCATACAGGTAATATGAATAAGAGAATTTATAGAGACAAAGTTTAACAAGACACAAAATATGCGAGAACCGATCGTACATCGAATTTGCAGGCAATGACGACCGTGTCTGTGCCTTCGACATTGGTAAAATGCCTCTACTTATTCTTCGACTTGCCCGAGATGAGCGAAAGCGAAGCCGATGAGACAGATGCAAACAGTGAATTTACACCCAGGGAACGGAGAATATTGCTGCAAAAGATTTTTGTGCAGGTAAGATTTGTCCGCGACGGTAATTTTTCGCGATTCAAAAATTTGATAGTTTTAACGATTCCTCTCGGCGTGCTCTAGGTACTGGTGAGACTCTGCAGTCACCCGTATCCCGCGGACGAGTTGGCTCGGAAGGACGATCTCACATTACTCTTTTCAGCGATAACCAGCTGGTGTCCGCAGTACAACGTTATGTGGCGAAAGAGCGCTGCCGAAGTTCTCATGACACTTTCCCGACACGGACTAACGTCGAATGTAGTATCGTATATTCATGGTATGCATTCTACGTTACCACTTCGCTACATTTGTATTGTCGAGAGTTTATGATAATTCTGTTATTTTCCGTGCAGACAAAGGATGTATAGCTCTCTGCATCGACAACATGCAACGCGTACCTGAACTAGCACCTCTTGAGGTTGTCGAAATGTTCGTAACGGTCTTTTGCTTTCTGAAGGATTCAAGCGAAGTATCTCAGACACTGTTGGACGACTTTCGTGTATGCCAGGGGTACACGTTCCTCTCGGAATTCTTGTTGAAGTTAGTCTATTGATAGTCTATTGTAATTTATCTTTCCATATATTATTCCATCTCAATGATGCAATTTTTTTTTTTTTTTTTTTTTTTTAGACACGCACCATCAAAATTGGAGCAGGATGAGAGAGGGGAGGCGCAAGATGCCATTAGAAATTTAGTTTTAATGCTCGCATCGCTGACGATGTGTGGTCATATAGAATTGAAGCCAACTCAGGCCAGCATGGGCTCGTTGTTTCAGATGCTTGGCTTTACATTGCCTCAACCGAGCAACAGAGGTGAGCCGAATATTCTTCGCATACCTATGTTAGTTACGTTCTCTTCTGAAAGAACAATTTTATATTTCAGGTGGTAGCGTTCGTAACATCCAAGCATTCACAGTATTGCAATCAGTATTTGTCAAATCTAATTCGCCGTTGCTATGTTGCACGATACTCGACGCGATATCTAGCGTATATCACAGCGACAACGCCAATTACTTTATACTCGAGGGTGAAAATACATTGTCGCAGTTCGCCGAGAAGATACATTTAAAGAATCCTGAGATACAAGAAAAATTCTTCCAACTCTTGGAATTCATTGTGTTCCATTTAAACTTTGTGCCTTGCAAAGAACTCATATCCCTCTCGATTCTCCTCAAATCGAACAACTCTGTCAACTGCAGCATCAGGTGCATGGAAACTCTGCTTAACATATTGCGGTACGTCAATATACACCCCTCATTTTATTTATCTACCGATATTACGTACACAGTTATAAATCAATTATTTTTTTTTCCAGGCACAATATCATATTCAAGGACGTGTACAGAGAGGTGGGCATGCTGGAGGTATTCGTGGCGTGTCTCCATCGTTACGCTACATTGCTGAAGGACAAGCAAGCCGCACACGATCAAGGTACAGGTAAGTCGACTAAAATTCTTCCTTTCTTACTATTACCAAAAGCAACAACAATGATTATTTTAAGCTACTTTTGGATAATCCCGATCAGAGTACAAAATATGCCCGGATCAAGAACGTCTCGGAGGCCTGGTTATGGAAGCTCTGATGACCCTTCTGGCTGGAAATGTACAGAACGCAAACGTCTTCAGGGAATGCGGCGGTGCTCGCTGCGCTCACAATCTCGTTCCCTACATGGACTGCAGGTTTCAAGCGCTCGGCATCGTTCGAGAGCTCATCCTCAGCGCAGGTGGTGACGACGACATGGCTACTCTACTCGGTGTCATGCACAGTGCTCCCTCGAACGCTCTGTTACTGAAAACTCATATACTCAAGGTACGTAAGGGTAGCTTTACATCAACGCGAAACTGTAGCTTGTGTGTGTGTGTGTATATATATATTTGTTTATTTTTATTTCCCATTCCATTTTGTCATACAAAGTCCCTCCTCTCGTGCCTGAGGGAGTCCCATCGAACTCGCACAGTCTTTCGCAAAGTCGGCGGTTTCGTCTACGTTATGTCAGTCCTGGTATCATTGGAGGCGCAGCTCGGTACTTATCCACCGAAACATACGAGCGAGCCCTGCAACGACATCGCTCAGCGAAGTCCGCAAGACGAGGCTCAATTGTTAACACTCTTGCACGTTGTATTTCACACGATTAGTACGGCGATGCGATTTGAGCCGGCAAATGCAAAATTCTTTCATCTTGAGGTGAGTTACTGCTACATACTTATCTGTGACTACTCTATCGATCCTATTGATACAGCCTTTTGAGATGTGAAATATTTCTCTGCAGATATGTCAATCGAGTTTGTGCGACACTCTGCGCCTTCTCGGATGTTTTTCGAGCAACACGAAGCTCCAAGAGTCCCACGAAGTGCCGTCGATGAATTACCACGCCTCGTTGCTCGGTTTGTTCACCGGAAGCGTTCTCGAGCCAATATTCCCGAGCGGCATACCTTCGATGCTCGGTTACGCCTGTCTCTTGCTTCGACTACTGTACGACGTTGCTCTCGATGCTTTCGACAAACCAAACTTGGCGGCAGTGGGTATGAGATCTCCTTGTCACAAGCAATCTAGCGTTGAGGTGAGCACGAGGAAGTTATTTATTACTTTCCGTAATAAACCTCTCCACTTTGGGCTGCGATTTACGAATCCTCGATTTCAGCAGCAGAAATCTCTCGAATCACCCGGGAGTGGCAAGCGCTCGGCCGTAAACTCTCTCAATCTGAGTCCTCCTGCACCAGAGCCCGTCATCGTACATCCCGGAATCGTCGTTGGAATGCTTCATCTCCTACCTTCGATCTGCGATCCGTCAAATGGCGAAATAGCTCTCGCACTTCAGATATATGTTGCTGAAGTTATCAAAAGTTTGGTACGCTCGGAGAGGAATCAACAGGTGATGTGCGACGCCGGTATGGCTGGAGAATTGCTGGCGATGGGAAGAATAGCCCTGCAAGACGAGACACATCCTCTTCATCAGCCTCTGCAGTACATAATCGAACGTCTCGCAGCGCAATCTTTGGAGCCTCGAGACTTGAGGTAAGCAACTACCAAGTGTAACAACAGTACCGACCCCGTATTATTTAAATTGCCAATATCGCACGTCCACTTTTTCAATCACGACGCCGAGCGTCGCTCGTCACCGTTAATTGCAGTGTCAGAGTCCGACCAGATTCCTAGAGTACGTTACAGACCCCCCTCCCCCTCTGGAGGAACCTCGTTGCCCAACGAGCGTGAAGCCCAGTGGGAACCAGTTAATATCGAGACTCGAAACTGTTTGACGGTGGACGTTTGATCTACGACGATTAAATAACTTGTAACAAACTAATCGATCGGCTAATTCAACTCGGTTGTTCGAAAAACCTAAAGCGGTCTTGGGACGCACAATTACATTGAATAAATTTGTAACTTTCTAACAGTTAATTCTCGCTTCGTCGATTACAGGGAATTTTTGCGTCTGGGTGATCCTCTATGTTGCATTTCGTTGGACGATATGGAACCGAACAAGCAGCGGGGTGGGCCTGTACCATTGACGCGAATAAAAACCCTTGTCTCGATGACGACCCCGAAAGACTTCAGAGCACACGGCTCATGTACTTTACCGCCGTTCGTTGAATTGGACATGAGCGCCGAAGGTTTCGCCGGCCTCTATCTACCGAGCGTCGCCCCTCAAAGTACGACTCCCCCGACGGTCGTTGCTGCCGACAACAGTGTACTCGGCGGCATAGGATCCGGCGACAGGCTTTTTCCTCCACAGACAGGTCTCACCTACAGCACGTGGATATGCGTCGACAAATTCAGCGATCCCCGAACGGATCCGCACTGCGTACGACTTCTGACTCTAGTCCGGAGTCCGCCTTCCTCTCGCGATCTTGTTTGTTTCGCGGCAGTTTTGAGCGCCCGTGACAAAGCCATAATCGTCTCGACGCAGGAAACTCCGATGCCTCAGAATATCGGCGAGTGGGAACCCGAGGGGACCGGCGAAAGCGGCGCTAGGGTATGGTGTCCCGATCTTCTTCACGAAGGACAATGGCATCACATAGCGATCGTACTGAATCGAGCTGTTCTAAAAAATTCGAGCTTCTCGCTCTACTTGGACGGCCAGCACATTCAGAGTCAAAAGCTACACTACATAACTCAAACACCCGGGGGCGGAGCGACTAACTTGACAGTGGCTTCGCCCGTATACGGATACGTTGGCACACCTCCTTGCTGGAGACGTTACTCGAGACTGACCTGGAAGCAAGGACCCTGCCATCTCGTCGAAGAGGTTTTCAATTCGCAAAATATATCCAGCCTCTTCAAGCTCGGACCTCACTATATGGGTAGCTTGCAGGCGCCGCAGCACATAGGACCCGAACCCCTGCCGGCTCTCCTCTCCGAGGAGAAGGTAGTCTTTGGCTTGAATGCCAAAGCGATGTCGCAGCTTACGCTCGCCAAGATACGGAAAGTTTACAGCCGCGCGGACAACAAATCGATAGCGAAGCAGCTCGGCATGTCGTCTCACGAGAACGCTACGCCCATAAAAGTTCTTCATAATTCGGCCGGCCATCTGTCCGGTCCTGCGAGGGCTTTGGGTGGTGTGGTCGTCGGATATCTCGGCGTTCGGGTCTTCGGACCTCGTCCCGTTGCAACTATGATCGACAACGTTGGCGGATGTTCCGTCCTTCTCGGACTTATCGCTATGGCTCAGGACGTCGAGTCTTTGTACGCTGCCGTAAAGGCTCTCGTCTGCGTTGTACGATCCAATCAAGCCGCCCAATTGGAAATGGATCGCCGGAGAGGCTACCAGACACTAGCTATGTTGCTCAGACGCAAATGTCCTCTTCTCAACAGCCATATACTTCATCTGACTTTCAGTCTCGTCGGCACGGTCGACAGCGGTAGAGAAACTAGCGCGATACCTAACGTCACGGCCTTTCAGGATCTTCTGTGCGATCTCCAAGTCTGGCACGAAGCGCCCGGGGAATTACTGCGTTCGCTGCTCGAACATTTATACGAGCTCATAGCCGAGTGCAGCGAGAAGCGTACGAATTTAAGGCTCATGAGAGATTTGCAACTGGTGCACAAATTGTTGCACATACTGGGCGACGTTAAGCAATATTCCACGAGACAAGTGCTATTGGCTCTGTTGAATATTCTCTTGGGACAACCACGGCAGGCTGATCTCTTGTGGTTTGGACAATTCATCGTCGCTACTTTGCCAGTCACCTCCGAGAGACATTTGGTACTTCGTGAGAACGAGGGACCGAAGGAAGGTGAGGGCGAAAGCATTCTTCTCCGTAATCGATGCCTGCAGCTGCTGCATTCGCTGCTATTCAATGGATCGAAAGTAAACACCAGTATGTGCGAAGAACTGGCTAAAGTTCTCGGACTCGATTGGGTACTGTTGTTTCTGCAACCTGGTCTGCACAGCACGACGGTTGTGTGGGGATTGAGAATACTCGTGGCTGTGTGTTCGGTGCAATCGATACTACAAAAGTTCAAAGAAGGTACGAGCAACGGCGGTTGGCTTCGGCATACCGATCACAATAAAATGGCCATGGCTCTTGGTAAGCATTAATCTATTACATCATCATCCCCACGACAACTTTATTTTTATCTTCAACTCTACACGGGCCCCGATATCTCCCTCAGGTTGTCACCAGAACATAACGGGAGGTGACATAAAGACCACGGAACTGCACGTTCCTGGATTTCAACATCTTGGTTGGTTGCTACCGCAGCACGTCGATCTAGTACCGGAGCTGTACTTTCTTTTCATCGCGCTTATGATGGGACAGCCTATAAAATTGCTGCCGGCTGACTCAAAGGTAGCCATCATGCTCATTTTAATTCAATTATATACTCAAACACTTTTACTTATATACTTTCAGTTGGATCTCGACAACGTGTGGAATTTTATGTTCGGCGTACCCGCAAATCACATACCCTCTTCCTTTGCCGCAAAGATCAATCTATGTCCGGACGCTATTGTAACGCTCTTGTCCATGGTTCGCACGATGTTGAATATCCACTCGAACAAGTCAGTATTACCAAAAATACAGCACGTCGACGCTCGATCCATCGATCTATAGGATATTCATTTATTTATTTATTTATATGTTTGTTTGCAGCGCCGAGGCCTTGCCAGAATGGTTAAACGATTATCCAGTCACGATAATACAATTTTTATTCTTCCTATATCATAATTTCACAGATTTCATGCAAGTCTTTATGTCAGCTGAAGTGTTGGGTGCACTCGCTGGAAGTTTGTTTCCAAAACCGGCGAGCTGCAGTCAGGACAGTAGCGGAGCGAGCACTCCCGCGGATGAGGTACGGTCGTTTTATTCGCTTACACAGTAAAAACAATTTGAGGTTTGTACATGTAACAAACATTTCTTCTCCATAAATATCCACTATTTCTTTTCGCGTTGTCTTGATAATTTGTTTTTCCGTTTTCAAGAGACCGGATTTTTTTTTTTTAACTCAAAAAGGAGGTAGAAAGTTTGTAATATGTGCAAACAGTTTTTTTTTTTTGTAACGTGTATCGTAAATTTCGAGAATTCTGGCACAGTCTATAAATCTTACTGACAAACGTGATGTTTTCGATGTTGCATCAGGAGCCTGTATTAGTCAGATCGCCTTCAAATGACATCGGTCTGACGAATCACCCAGCAAGAAAATTCGTAATGGACTTTCTACGAGTAATCGTCGTCGATTCTCTCTCGCTGCCGGTAACCGCGAAATCACCGCCAGCTATCGATCTCGTTCTGGAAGCTTGGCCGGAGCACGCCTCCACATCTCAACAAACACGATATCAAACCGAAGTTTTGTCTATTCTGATGGAACATCTGCTAGCTGCGGATGTTTTAATCGGCGAACAAGCTGCTCTGCCCGTAGTTCCAGGCGGCTCGGCTAACAATATTCCCAACAACGTTTGCTACGTTACTGCGAGAATCGTCGATAAATTGTGGCAGGGTAAGGAAGTTCGATCTGATCGCTGATCACTTCTAACTAACCCGGTTTCCTTCTATACTCGATTTTTTTTTTTTTTCTTCAGGGGCTTTGACCAAAGATCCTCACGAAGTTTTTGATTTTATCGTGAAACTTATCGGCCAAGCGAAGCGAAGACCCGGCGCAGTTAGTATCGAAGGGCTTCATCATTGTCTGAACAGAACGATTTTGTTTCTACTGTCGCGTTCCACGGATTCTATAACTGATCAGACAGCCGTGTTGGATGCTCTTCACAAACTCACCACTCACAGGTCTGTCGCAAGCAATGTTTCTTTGAGATATTCTTCTAACTCTACGAGCTATATTTGTGTAAGCTTTTCGAAATGGATAAAGCATACTGACATTCTTTTGCTTCATCATCATCAGGCTTCTAGTTTTCGGGGCTGGAAATCACGAGCTCGAATTTATCGGGTGCTTAACTTACTGCCTCTTGCAACTGACCGCCGATGTTAAGATAATGCTCGACACGAATATGAAGACAACTTGGCACGTTAATCCACAAGTAGAGGCGAGCGACGATCGGCTTACTTCGCATCAGGGACACAAGTTGATGGCTGGTGCAGCAACGAGAGTATGGGAGGAACTTTACGTTCGCAAGAAGCCCGCTATAGAGGAAGTTTTCAAGATAAGTCTTCCAGCACCGATCGGCAACGAGCGCGCTCCCGAGCTCTCGATAGTTCGAGAACAGGTTCACGAAGCTGCGACGAGGCTGTGGCTCAACTACGTCGTCTTGGAGCGAAAAGCCTCTTACAGAGTACCCTGGGAACTCCACAATCAGATACAATCGGTAAGCTGCCTCGGCGATCGAAAAAAAAAAAAAAGAATAAAATTAATTAAAAAAATCAAACGTCTATTCGATAATACTACCATGTATTAATGTATTTTTTTTTTTCAGAAAATACAGAAAGTCACCGGTGGTCTGACAAGATTGGCAAGCCGAACGAAAGTCAGGAAAGAAGAATCTGTCCGGGTGCGATTGCGTCTTCATCACAGCACGGTTGCTCAAGGTACCGAGCAGCATGTTGCTCTAGTGCGTGAATTGGCCGCTGCTCGTAGGCTTCAGCAGCAGCAGACCTATCAGCATACTCAACGTTACGTTTATCAGGTGGGTAATGAATTTATCGGAAGAACGAAAGCGTCTAACAGCGAGGTATAATGATACAATGTTGTGCTATCGTCAGGAATGGCTTCAAACGGAAACGGAGTTGACACGTGAACGGGGACTATGGGGCCCTCCGACGGCTACGAAGCTCGACAAGTGGATGCTCGATATGACCGAAGGACCTTGCAGAATGCGCAAGAAAATGATGAAGAATGACTTGTTCTACATTCATTATCCGTATCGGCCTGAGCTCGATCATCCCGACAACGTAAACAAATCCCAGAGTTCTCATACATTCTCTCAGGTCAATACCTCGTTATCCACTGTTTGTCAATTCTCGTGTTCTATCTTTTCAGAAGCAATTAAAGTTTAAAGTCGCAACGAGCATGGACAGCAAAGAATACTATCTGAAGCAACTGGGAAATTCTTCGGGTATGTTCGAGAGGGAACGCGATCCAGTTATCGACGATACACCACTAAATGTAAACAATGCCTCGACCGAAAGCGAACCACCAATGGTACCCTGCACTCTGGAGCGTCATGCCAGCGAGCCCGACGAACCACCCGAGGATAATGAACAGGAGGAAGAGAATAATCAGGCTGTTCCGGATAATCAAACTTTGCTGAGATTGTTGGAAGAGCATGAAAAGGTGAGACACCGTAAATCCTATACATTTTATGTATAATTTGTTAATAATGTCATTATATTACAATCTGAGCTACGTGACTTGTTGATCGAATATGTGAATAATGTTCTTTCAGATAAACCACATGTTCAGATGCGCGAGAATACAGGGCCTCGACACGACCGAAGGACTCTTGTTATTCGGCAAGGAGCATTTCTACGTTATAGACGGTTTTACGCGACTAAAGTCGCGGGAGATCCGAGATATCGAGAGCTTACCGGAAGCTTATGAGCCGATACTACCTTCGCCGGGATCGCCGCGGCGATCCAGAGCCATGAGACAATGTTCAAAGTTCAATTACGAAGACATCAGGTAAGCAATCCCGAATTCTTCCCGGTCGTTATTCGAGCTTATCTGTTTTTTTTTTTTTTTTTTTTTTTTTTTTTTGCTGCAGGGAGGTGCACAAACGACGATATCTTCTTCAACCTATGGCACTCGAAGTATTCAGCGGCGATGGTCGGAATTATCTTCTCGCCTTTCAGCAGAAAGTTCGAAACAAAGTTTATCAAAGATTCATGACATTCGCAACAGCTATCGCCGACAGCGCTCATCAATCGGTTGCCGGACAAAAAAGAACGGCTAATGTGGAACAAGCAACGGGACTCTTGTCCAATCTTATAGGAGAAACTTCGGTGACTCAGCGATGGGTGGTTCGTATACCTCTCTTAACGAATAACAAATCCGTTTATAATTTATTAAATTTCAAACTCGTTACCTTTTATATTGTTAGCGCGGCGAAATATCAAATTTTCAATACCTGATGCATCTCAATACTCTCGCGGGTAGGAGTTACAATGATCTCATGCAATATCCTATATTCCCATGGATATTGGCCGATTACGACAGCGAAGAGCTTGACTTGAATGATCACTCGACCTTTCGGGACTTTAGTAAGCCAATGGGAGCTCAAAGCCCCGAAAGATTGTTACAATTCAAGAAACGGTGAGTCAGAAAATGTTTCGAAACTATGTATTTTCCAACATGTACCGATAATGTCGTCGAGCTCCCCTGCTTATAGATACAAAGAATGGGACGATCCACACGGCGAAACACCACCTTATCATTACGGAACGCATTATTCATCCGCCATGATTGTGTGCTCCTATTTAGTACGGATGGAACCGTTTACACAACATTTCCTCAGGCTTCAGGTCAGTCGAATGCAAAAGTTCAATCCTAACTAGCAAAAAAATCTGTCAGGAAAAAAAAAAGATTCGAAAATATCGAACGGCATTATTGGCGCTTTATTTGTGCACTTTGCACTAATTTCAGTCTGAGAGATGGTATGTGAAGATTTTTAGTCGCAATTGTTTATCTCTTTAGGGTGGTCATTTCGATCTCGCTGATAGAATGTTCAACAGCGTGAAGGAAGCTTGGCTTTCGGCGTCGAAGCACAATATGGCAGATGTTAAAGAACTGATACCGGAATTCTTCTATCTACCGGAGTTTCTCGTAAACTCTAATCACTTCGACCTGGGTTCGAAACAGAGTGGCGTCCAACTCGGTAACATTGTTCTTCCACCTTGGGCAAAACAGGATCCCCGCGAGTTCATACGCGTGCACAGACTTGCCCTCGAGTGCGACTATGTGTCTCAACATTTGCATCACTGGATCGATCTAATATTTGGATGCAAGCAAAACGGTTCCGGCGCCGTCGAGGCCGTCAACGTTTTTCATCATCTCTTTTACGAGGGAAATGTTGATATTTACAAGTGAGCGAGGAACTTGGATTCACTATCATATATATATATATATATTTATTTATTTATTTATTTATTTATTTATTTATTTATTTATTTATTTATTTGCAAGCAAAACGAGTCACGTTGCTTTTCTTTTACAGCATCGATGATCCCCTGAAGAAAAATGCTACAATCGGCTTTATAAACAACTTCGGTCAGATACCGAAGCAGCTATTTAAAAAGTCTCATCCGTCAAAAAAAATGACGCAAAGGACAAGTGTGATTGATCCCGGTCCTATAACTCCTGGTCTCAGTATTACAACGTCCGATCGGCTCTTCTTTCACAATCTCGATAACTTGAAGCCCTCCCTTCAACCGATAAAGGGTTCGTTCACTATCGATTAAAATCCATCGAATTCTTCCGTCATTCTTCTTCTTTTTCCTTTGTACAATTATATATCTTTTCGTCGGATAGAATTGAAAGGCCCGGTTGGCCAGATTCTTCACGTAGACAAAGCCGTATTAGCGGTGGAGCAAAACAAAACGTTGATTCCACCGTCGTTCAACAAGTACGTGGCCTGGGGTTTCGCCGATCATTCACTCAGAATAGGTAATTACGATAGCGACAAGGCAATATTTGTTTGCGAGGCAATGATGCAGAGCAGCGGAGAAATAGTAGCGTGCGTTTGTCCATCGTCCAAGTTAATTGTGACTGCGGGAACGAGCTCGGTAAGTTAAATTTGTTAATGAAATTCCAATGTTGTTATTGTAATAAAAGAAAAGAGTAACGAACATTGGACGACGAGCAGGTCGTGACGGTCTGGGAATATGCTAAACGACAGCTATCGATAAAGCAATCTTTGTACGGTCACATAGACGCGGTAACGTGTTTATCATCGAGTCCCGCTTACAACGTTATCGTGTCTGGATCTCGAGATGGAACGGCGATAATTTGGGACCTGTCTCGATGTCTCTTCGTGAGACAACTCAGAGGTCACGCTGGACCAGTCGCCGCAGTTGCTATAAACGATCTCACTGTGAGTCATAAAACCGTCCTATCTTAGGGGGGAGCGAGAAAAAATTAACTTTTCTTTTTACCAATTTTTCGAGGGGACATTTTTAATTTTTTTTTAAAGTCTCGTCTCAAATAGATGACACGATTTCGTCTTAGCTGGATATAGTTTTGGCCCGCTCTCTACCACATCCGTGCATACCATGTTTTCGCAAAGATAAGACTACGATGAATTTTCTTTTGCAGGGTGATATCGCTACATGCGCAGCGACGTGGCTTCACGTGTGGAGTATAAACGGCGAAGAATTGGCTAGTGTCAACACGTGCGTGGGACGTGCCGATAGAATGCAACAAATTCTATGTGTTGCATTCAGTCAGACACACGAGTGGGATTCACAAAATGTCGTTATGACTGGCTCAACCGATGGCGTCGTGCGGGTAAGTATTAATATTTCTTTTGTCGATAGGCCTTGGACAGAGCAACGTTATAATTGAAAAAGATTAATTGCACATTGCCTGTTGTGACAGATGTGGTCGATGGATTATGTCCAAGTCCCGGCCGACGAAGAAGAAACTCGCGAGGCACCGTCAGAGAGTGGAAGAAAACGAGAAACCAGCACCGAGGAGGATAGGACGCAGTGTACGAAGAAGAGGGTTCACGAGTTGGTTAAACAAATGAGTATATCGGCCGAAGGAGCAGGTACGCTTTGACGTTCTAACGATCGCAATTGTGCGTTCAATATTATTTAATTTTAACGTTGACGAATTGTTAACAGGCATGCTGGCAAAGAGCGGTTCGGAGAGCAGTCTTTCCGAAGCCGAAAATACAAAAGAGGCTTCGCGTCTGCATGAGGAAAAAGAGGAGTGCTCCGATAACGACGAATCGAGCAACGGATCAGGCAATAGAAGTTGTGCTCGAAACGGACAATCATCTAAAGTAGTTCTGAGACGCAAAAGTCGCGTAAACCCGATGTTCAGAAAGAGTGAGGGCGGTGGTAGAGCTGACAGCGAAGGCACACAAACGAGGTAACCCATGTTCAACCTTCCATCCGAGAATACCTCGAGTCAATGCATCGATCCTCAGTTTCGAAATTCATAATGGATTTATGCGAGTTACAGCGAGGCGGTGAACAGCAGCTCTGCCGGAATAGATACCGAAGGTGCCCTCAGAACGAGCAAAAGCGACACAAGTTTGACCGATAGTTTTGTCATGGTAAACGAGGCGGACACAAAACCGAAGAAGATAAATCCGCAAAATATTCTTCGTGATGGATTCAAGTGGCAGAGACAGCTCGTTTTTCGAAGTAAATTGACGATGCACACGGCTTACGATAGGAAGGACAACGCTGAGCCAGCATCGATTACGGCACTTGCCGTTTCCCGGTGCGTATCTCCGTCTTGGTACTCATTGTTATCTTTAATGGATTTTCATACAGCGTAATACTCACGAGTTGACGATTCGTCACTGCTCGGGTTGTTTTTTTATTAAACTATTGTTTCATAAATGATTTATTATTTGATTAATAATTAATTTATTGGCCAATAAAACTTTTCAGGGATCACAGGACCGTTTACGTCGGTGACACGAGAGGACGTGTTTTTTCGTGGAGCGTGTGTGAGCAACCAGGACGAACGGTCGCTGATCACTGGCTCAAAGACGAAGGTGCCGATTCTTGCGTAGCTTGTTCAGTGAGATTCAACATTTACGAGAGGAAGCATCACTGTCGCAATTGCGGTCAAGTCTTTTGTTGGAGGTTTGTTACCTTTCTCAAATGGAATTAGGATTCTATGTAATTCAACTCATGCATAAATGTGTTTTATCCTTTGGCTATCTCAGATGCAGCAGATTCGAATCGAAGATCTCGAGACTCGGTATTCTAAAACCCGTAAGAGTCTGCCAAGGTTGCTATTCGACGTTACGCTCTCAGAGTTCTATCGAGAGTAACACTTAATTTACAAGAATATATATTAATCTGGAATGAGCATCGATATTTTCATCACTTACATCGTGCATCGTCGCGCATGAGACCATACCCATAACGTACGTATGCACGACAGTTGAAAAATGAAAATCATCTTACGAGAAATGACGGTACTCGATACCGGATTTCTCACAGTGATAACTGCCCCATAATCAATACTGTAAACTCATGCTGTATACGAATTAACGAGGAGCCAAGACATTCGTTGAGTCGTCTGCGAAACAATGTTTGTTGACAACGCCACGCCAACATTTTAATGCAAATATTTTTACTTTCTCATTTTATTCTTATTTCGGTCGTCAGCGCGACAACAACGGGGATAACGCAACCAATCGCTCCAATTATAATATTAATTTATTTACTTTTCTATTTTTATTCGGTCTCCTGAGACTCAATCACGTACCTTCTGTACAATGATTATACATTTTTATTATATATGGTATCGCGATGCTTAAGAGAATCGTCCAGCTACGTTTCACGATTGCCGATTTATTATCATACCGTTGTGTACAATACTATACGAGAAGAGAAGTTATCTAAAAATGGTCGGGACAGCAGAATGGTGTATTGGGGACGTGGAAAATTATGAACGTTAGCGTTATTTATAACATCAGCTACATTTATCTACACAATCTGTGATCTGTTTTTACTTTTTCGTATATTATCATAATGAAGCATGTATATTATTTATTTGTGGATATTACGTTGTTGTTTGTTCTTTTTTCCATTCGTGCTTTTATTTTCTAGTTCTTTATTAACTGATACTGTTCGGATGCAGTCTTTCCAGATTTTTATCAAGCGAATTTTGCAATGATTTATTGTATAGGTTTTTCTAATTGTGATTTGTTCGTAAAACAATTTGTTGTCGCTAGCCAACCAAATATTGTCACATGGTGATACATCTATATCGCGCTGCGCAATAGCCCTTCGTTCTTTTTCGAGCGGCTGTAGAAACTCGAAAGTGCCATTAATTTTTTTTTCATCACTCGGTGCGGAAATGGCCAATTTTCCGCCCGCTTCGCGTGCGTAAAACCGCAATTTTCGCACCGTGTGATGAAAAATATCGTACATCCTTCGTGCGAAACACTTTTTCTAACTCGTGTGATTTACAGCACTCGCCTTCGGCTCGTGCTGCAAATTCACACTAGTTAGAAAAACGTTTTTCGCCCTCGTGGAGTTAATGTACTATTTTTCCTTACCGACATCCACGGATATTTTATGCGTTTATCAAGCTATAAATTATGCACTAGTGCCGGACAAGTGTCAAGTACGAGGTTTTATTTTTCCAAAATGCAAAGCAAATAATGAAACGTACCCCTTATTATTAATGCGATGGTCAAGGGTTGCTATGAGGCAACACGCAATCTTGGCCTATCTCTCGTTGTTTGGCTTATCAATGTTTGTACCACCACAGCGCTATTAAACATAGACAATACCATTAGCTATCTGCATAAGTTGTACCAAAAAAAAAAAAAAGAACGTAGATTCTCAATCTTCTGGCTACCGATAGAAACACAAATAATTTTTACAGCTAGCCCGTCGACGCCACTGCCTCGTTTCGGGAATTCCTCCGTTGTCAAGAATAGTGAGAAATACAAAAAAACGTTCAAGCGTTTGTGCGTGCGTACGTGTGTGTCTGTATGTATGTACTATAAAGTTAAAGGAGAGAAAAAAAGAAAAGTAGTATTACCGTTTGTCGAGAAGCACCTTCTGCGCTCTATTTTTATTTCCGAAAACAGTGATGAGACACTGAACATATTTGGAATTGTACTGTTTTAGAAAGAAAAACCAAAGTGAAAAACATATTTCTCGTCGTTGATATATACGTCGAATAAAATTATTTGTCAGGGTTCGATGGAAAGCCTTGCTTATTTAATAGTAGATTTTAAAAATATCGGCCGATAAGACGAAGAGACATAGAGTTGAAGGCCGGATGAATGTTGTACAAATCTTGTACGAAACAATATTACAGATTACAGCATAGATAGCATTATTAGTAGAAAACGGTACTGTTACGAATAGAAAAACTATTTTAGGAGAGATGGCTAAGTTTTCCAAATCCATTGGGAATACGGAGAGGTATATTCGACGTCACGCCCCCCCCCCCCTCCCCCTTCCCCTCCCCCTTCTCCTCCTCCTCCTCCTACTACATCACTTTCATTTTATGTAAACTTGAGTTAAGTCAAGATTTATATTTGTCGAATGGGAAATATAAGATGGCAAATTGTTTAATGATCAACCGAAGTATTTAACGCCCTTTGCCCGACTACTGTATTGATAAATTCATTATCCTCGATAACGCGACAGCTATAATGTTTCCTATAATGCAAACTTCTTTCAATGATTTCACATATTTCAAGTTATGTGTTTTCAAGAAAAATGGATCATTGAATCGCAATTAAATGCCTAGTGTGAACGGCATGGTAATTTGTCGAGATATGAATTTAGTTTTCTAGTCAAAATGTGTGTGTTCGGTGACTTTTACTGCATACCCTTATCTTCTAAAAAATTGTATACGGTCTTCATGATCATTTTTCGATTATTTTTATAAGATCTAAAAAAAATTCAGTATTACCGATGATTTTAATTAATTCAGTTGTATATAAGATTTGAGACGATATACATAATTTCTTCGTACCTATGAAATTTAGAAATCATTGTATATTCTGTCGGCGGGATAACATAGATTTTCTAAAAAAAGGAAAGAAAGAAAAAAAGTAAACAGGAGAGTACGTTTCTGACGGGGAAACAAAAGAATTTGACTGTTAGTTATTGATTAGGCGGGTGCCGATTGTATCGTGTGTCCAAGGCTAAAACGCTGTGACGCTACAAATTTCAGATACTTGTCATTCTTTTTTTTTTTTTTTTTTTTTACAAAAAAATGCGATCCGTGTATTCCAAAGGTATTAGACAGAGGTATTTGTTTGTGAAGTTGGCGTATGATACGATAACGTCTTCATCGCCGATATAATTATTGTTAATACGTACACATATAGTAGATTGGTTACGACGATGATAAATTTAGATCTGGAGACGCAGCTTTACAGGCTTTACTTTCGTTGCTTCTTCCTTTGCATTTTTCTTTTTTCCTCTTGTTTTCTCCTTGGCGGAGTCTATCACTGCTTCTTCATCTTCCCACTTATTATCTGTCTTATCTTCGGCTTCCGATTCGCTGCTGTTATCGTGAATACGCGCTTTTACCGCCATCGCCACCGATATAATTATTGTTAATGCCTACACGTATGGTAGATCGGTTACGATTATAGAACAGACGATTAATAAGAAATTTATGTAGCTGCTTGAAACGTATACTCAGTGACAATAGAACTTTTAGAACATAGGGCGTTCAGGATCGATGTGTTACAACAACAAAAACAAAAAAAATCGTTAGCATTATATAATTTTGTTTGAGTAAAATATTGCAACACGCTAACGATCAGACCTCAAATTGTATATACTATAGTATGTGAAAACGGGGAATGAAAAAGAGATCGTGGTATAACAGCTGTAGCTTTCGTCGGCTAGTGATCAAAGCTGGATAACCATAGAGTAAAATTACCACTAATCAATCGTATGTTTAGCAGTATAGTATCCATGTCTACACGATAGAGACAAAATTCATTTTATCTGAAACATTTAGTCAATGTCTTGGATCTGTGCGAAGCAAGTGTGAATGCGTGGGAATACTGTGGTGTATGGAAGTGATCGGACGCGTGACGTGGGTCACCTCTCTCTCCTTTAAGTCACACGTTGAATATATATTATGAAGAAATAGTTATGTTACTCTGTGCATTAGGATATGATACGTGAAAGAAAACAAATAACAAAAAATGAAGGTCATTATTTACATTGTACGTAGGTAGAGATGTGGTATTGTTAGTTGGTACATGAAAAAATACTGTATATTAGGTCATGGTCGATATAATATTCTATTAAATGGGCTAAACGAACTGTCTTCTTATTCATATACATATATATGCAGATACATTTTCATAGAGATGCCTGGAATATAAATACAGATAACGCGTCCTCACTTTCATTCCGAACGTTGAAATGAGATTTTCAAACTAAAGTGACGTATTTCCCCTATGACGTCACCGATTCAGATTTTTTTTAAATCAGTTTTCCGGGCGGGAAGTAACATCACAAAGGCAAAATGAAGAAAATTCTAGAATTTACAGCCAATGACGAAAATGGTTGAATTAAGGAACATGGAGTATAGTAGGATTTGGAAAAAATGGCGACGGTAAGAAAAATAAAAAAAAAGGAAAAAAAAAATCACACAAAGGCCGGCACCGGATTCGAATATATACTTAGTCGTGTTTCTTTGAGCGCCCCTAGTTTGGAACAACGTTTCGATTACACAGTTTCAAGTGTTCGATAGTTATAATCTAAGGATAATCTTATACTCTAACAGTCATAGTAATAATAATTGCTAAACCGCGCGTGTATTCAACAACTGTACTAATTCAGAAAAGAGTACCTTTCCAGTGCCCTTTTAGGCCCTTCCTTCACTGGAAACTTTTCATCACTTTGCAGCCATGAGTTTAGTAAATCCCCGGCGCATGCGGGGATCGGCTCCTTTGCGTGCGATTCACTTTTGCGTGCGATTTCTTGAATTTATTGCACGCTACTCGTACTTAATGCACGCTCGTTGTACAGCGCCCCAATCAGCAGACACGGAGTAGCACTTCTCCTGCATTCATTACATAAGAGTACATTTCGATACGAGTGCGAAACAGTACATTACTACACGAGGGCGAAAAACGTTTTTAATGAAAGGACAGAATAAAAATACGATCTTTATCCTTTTTCGGTTGCGGGGACCGAAAACGGACCAA
The DNA here is from genome assembly GCA_933228735.2 of Amblyteles armatorius. Taxonomy (NCBI): domain Eukaryota; kingdom Metazoa; phylum Arthropoda; class Insecta; order Hymenoptera; family Ichneumonidae; genus Amblyteles; species Amblyteles armatorius. The sequence goes on along the minus strand of OW121689.1, from coordinate 91,805 downwards.
AGCAAATTTTTCGAAAAAAAATAACGTTCTGTTCGTTTTCGGTTTCCGCAACAGCAACATGACCAAATGCCAAGAAAAAATGTACAGTCCGTTTTGTCGTTTTTTACGGTCCGTTTTGTTCCCCGACGAACGTGTTCGTTTGCGGTCCATCAACTTGCTAGGGCGTGCGAAAAAACCGCCATTTTCCCACCGAGTGAAATAGAATATTTTGTGCGATACTAGTGCGGTGTAGCGAACATCATACACGGACTGTGAAGTAAGCGACTCACTTCACAGCATGCGTATAAAGTTCGCTTTACCGCACTTGTATCGCAAAGTATTATTATTGCCAACTATGCGCGTAGGCGCGGGTCTCGTCGACCGCGGGTTATACCACATCACCTTAAGGTGAGTTGAAACATGTAGTACGTGACAAATGACCGCAAGAGAGATATAGTTGCATTTTTATGGTTGACATTTAGAGTAAAAACGAAGTAATATCGAACGCGGTATTTAATTTTACATCAGTTAATGCATTCCCTGATAGACAAGCTCCATGAAATGTAGCAATATTGGCGCGATAATTGCGACATGTGCGGCACATGGCGCAATTATTGCGCCAACTGCTACTTTTTGTGCCGCTTGTCTATCAGGGATTGCTTTTTCCCGAAATTAAATTCGGTCCAAGGCAGCCATATATGATATGATAAGATCCGGATACATGGTGTTTCTCTAACCTAGTTACTTTTTGGCGGAAATAAGTTTTGGCTTAAATGAATTTAGCGTAAATGCCACCCTCCTGCACCAATTCGAGATCAGTGGTGCCTCGAGAAACGTTTCCCAATTGTTCCCAAATATCGAACAACACAGCACAAGACAAACACGAAGAGGATAGAAGAAGAAAAAAAAGCCGACGAGAGAATATTAGTGTGTCAACTGCGATTATTTTCGTTGCCAGATTAAGTTATTCCAAGTATTACAGATTTATGTAGTATCGCGGACGGTTATGGATGTGGAATAATGGGTCTGTAGAGTGTTACACGTGTAATCGTTTACGTGAGGAAAAAAAAATGGGCAATAAACAGTGATAACGTTTGTTGCGTCGGTTGCGTCGCGCAAGCGCTGCTAACCTTCGTCTTACAGTTACAGTTTTACAACAGCCACTCAACTACTCAATATTACGTGGTGATCCGACGAGATAGAAGTGCGCGAGAGGGGTTTAACCGATATAATTTTTGTTTGCAATTAACGAGAAAGTGAACGCGTCAATCCTGTTTAGACCTCGAATAATTCGTGTCCCGTGTACTCGGGAAGAAACGAAAGCCTGTTATATCCTAGCTTATAACCCCCTTCCGATGAAGAACCTTGGGCATCAAGCGCCGCGTCTTTATCCCCCTAAGGACTAGGCAGTCCAGTAATTCAACAATTCCTTATGAAATGTCAGAAAAATCGCGAAAGATTATAACGAGGTTTCATCCGAGTCATGGCGAAAATATAATACTGTACGATGACAATACAGTGGCTTTCAGAAGAGCTAGTTTCGCAAATGCTTTGACCTTCAGCGAAAAACCATTGCAGCCCGGTGAGATATTTTTGTTGGAGATAGAGAAGCACGAGTTGGGATGGAGCGGCCACATGAGATTGGGCCTGACGCAGATAGATCCAACGACCGCTGACAGAAATGGCTTGCCTCAGTATGCACTGCCCAATCTGGTAAAGATGGGATCCAGTTGGGTATTTGCTATAACTCAGAGTCCTCATATATGGGTCAGTCTGGAAGGGATCAATGGCTATGGTGAGAATCCTCGCTTATTCAATTTGGCTAATTAGTCTAATAAAGTTGTCCAATGTCGGGGATACGCCTCAATAACAATTTTTTCACAAACAGAGCCAAGCTCGGTATGTGAAAAAAAGATGTTAGGTAAAAGGCCCAGTTTATGACAGTTCTGCTCACATCTCTTACTTTAAGCATGTAAAATCACAGGGATAAACAGGGATAACCAAGAGTCGCAGTTTGTGACCCCTCCAAATGCGCGCTACCCATTGGCTGCATATGAAATGGTGGGGGGAGCTGCCTATGCTAGAGATACCCCTGTCACAAACTGGGTCCTTTACCTTAATACCTTTTTTTCTATGGTCTCAAAATTTTCTGTCCGAAAGCTGACAGTTAGCGTCAGCCCGACTATTGCATTACAGTGTTTGGAGTGTAAAATATTGAAATAGCGTGGAAAAGAAAAATGAATTATAGTTTTCCGTACCGACCATGTATGTTTCGCATTGCATTAAGAAGCCGCCGTATATAAATGATTGTCTCATAGTTATATTTACTTCTGCCCCGTAGGCGAAGGGATTCCTCATAGGGAGAAAAAACTGGTGACCGATGGGGTAAGCGTACAGACGTCGCGGGGAGTCATACCTTTCACCGTGCTGCGCCCAAATACCGTAGGCTCGTCGCAAAGCTTGTTGCCCACCGAAACGGGAAGTCGGATCGGTGTTATGTACGTGCCACAAGCTGGCTCGGACAAGGCAGAGATGCATTTCATAATCAATGGAGAAGATCAGGGTGTTTGCGGAAAGGACATACCTTACAAAGCTGGTCCTTTGCATGCAGTCGTCGACGTTTACGGCACGACGAAGCAAGTCAGGATAGTACAGTTGTACGGCGGTACGTAATAAATTATTTGTGTTAAAACAATCTGTGATAATCTGCATGCACAGTTAAAACTTTTTGCAAAATTTAGAGGAAACTTATCGGTATATTAAACCTGTCTAAAACGAGGATCGATTATACATACCATCCATTAATCATCCTTGAATATTATATATAATCTATCGCTTTATGAACTCAAACTTCGTATTATGTATATCAATTTTCATAATGAATTTTTTACAGTGGAAATGAATAGGTAATTAATTAATAAATTATTTTTAACAGTATTGAGCTTGCAAAGCGCTTGCCGAGACGCCATTCTCCAGTACACAAAAAGAAACGCCGTCAACGCCCTGCCATTGCCACAAATGTTGAAGGATTACTTGCTGTACCAATCGCAGTGAGACGACGGGAAACGATATCTGAGAATATTCGTGTATACGAGAAGTTCATTATCGACAATGACTAACTAAGGCAGGTCCTTTTATTTCTACCTTTCTTTTTTCCTCGATTATTATATACGTATTTTCTTTCTCTCTCCATTTTTTACAATCATCATATTTTATGCAAAAAATAAATAACACACCGTACAGACTACATATACGGACATGCGTAAACACAAAAAAAAAAAAAAAACCAATAACCATAATATTGTATATTCTCGCGATGTTACACGGTCGGAGTCACAAAAAAAAAAAAAAAATGATTTTACTTTTTTCTTTACCGTTCTATATTCGCGCGGCGCGAGATTGAGTTCAGATTGATTGTGAATTATCCATCTGATTTACATACGTGCGTGACGTTGTATGTATGTATGTGTGTTCACAAGGAAAAGACTTATTACGAGAGCGATTCGAATTATGCATTTTTTAAAATAAATCTATTTGTAATAAAAAAGAGAAAATATGTTTGATCTATTAAATGATAAACACCTTTGAATATCCGTATTTTAATGAAGTATTGATAATGTTTTGATCAAAGTATTTTAAACTAGATCGACGTATTAAAAAATAAGAAAAACTGCGGTACGAGGCCCGACCGAAGGAAATAGTTGCGTAGCAGATGCAGGCCAATGTCTTCGAGTCGGAGCGCACGATATTCTGTTCCTAAACATACAATTAACTAAATGACAATCGTGTATGTAAAGTTTAATCCCTCAGCCGATATGACCCTTGCGAAATTTGCTAATGAAGGATATATACTGCTAAAAATGGTTGGCTCGTATCCACACAAAATAAACTCATTGGAACGAGCTTTTTCCGATTCCATGGTGAAAAAAGCGTAAAGTTAATGAATAAAAGTAGAAAAATTGAGTGGCCAGTAGGCTCGTACCGAATGGAAATTCGCCCTCCGAGACTCCAAATTGTTTCGGTGCGCCCGACTGTTCGCTCTACGGACTTGCCGTATAATGCATAAGGTCGTAATAACCTATACCCTTTATCGGTGGCCTCATCGATGAATTAGGAACAAGAACAGCGTACATTACAACGTAAGTGAAGAGAATTATGAGAAAAGATATCCAACCGCACATAACGGCTACGTAGCCCCAAACCGTAGTCTTTGCGTTGGAGCTGACGAGATCGCCGGCGTCATCGGCGTCGGGTTCCACCTCGGCGGCTACTTTGGGATCGAGCATGCTCAATAACAAAATTTGTCCGACCCTGCTTCTCAGTATCGTGGCTGTGGACGATGAGACCCATTTTGGTGGATGAATTTTTATTTCTTTAACATTTCCCAGGATGAATGTGAGAAGAAGTGCGATTGTCGCGAGTACCAAGGAGTTGGCGTAGAAGAGAACTGAAAATATTGATTCGGATCCTTCCTTCAAAGTGCCGGTTTTGCGATTACTTTGATGTACTCAAGTGAAATATACTCACGTATACCGGGCACGGTCGATCCGTTGTGCGGAAGGACCCAGTGAAGATTTTGTATGCAAAACAGATGAATAATCGGATTGACACAAGCAACAGCGAGTCGTTCGATCGATCTGGGATTCAGCCATAACGTAGTCATAGTCATGACCATCATGACTGTGATTAAAGATAAACGATAAATTAAATAAATTAACTTGAAAAAAAAAAATAGGCCTTTCACGTGATTGCGTCTAACGTAAGAAATATTATATCTGTACTCATAGCCGGTGAAATGTATCTTCCGCTAAGTTGATTGTGCACTCTGTCGACTATAAAACTTATCGTCAGCCTCGGTGAAGTCGGTCCCTGTGTCTTAGACAAAAGAGAAGGTCGCTGGTCATACAATACTCGAGAGGCCGTCAATGTCCATTCACCGTTTGATTGAAAGAAGTCCATAACGATCTACAAATATCATAGTTTCTTCAAACTTGTTAATTCAAAAGTTTAAAAAATCGCTATCCTGTACCGTTTCACTGATCTTGTTTGCAAAACTTATTTGTTCGCTCGATCGCATCCAAGTTGAAAATATCAGAGTGCAGTTTTGACGATCGAAAGGCCATTGGCTGAAGTCGGTCTGGCATCTCATCGTGTGACGTACCTGAGGTGTACAAATAACCATTCCACGACGCGAAAGGTAACAGACGGTGAAAGGAAGACCGTACTCGTTGGAATCCTCGTTTCCTCTAATCAATAACAATTTTTATTAAAATTACCTATTGTTTGTTTGTTTGTAATAACCGTTACGAATGCAACGACACTCACCCACTAAGAACCGCTATCTCGGGTTCCCACATTTCGTAAGAGTTTATTCGGAGCCAAGCAACGTCCCCGAAGGACGTGGGATCCCACTTCAAATGGGGATCGTCCCAGCTCTTTGTCGATTAAATAACGATTAATTTATAGATATACAACGATAATAATTCACTGTGCAAGTCAGAACACTTACAACGAACATCCAGCCGAAAATTTCCAGAGTACCATCTTCTTCGTTCTAAAAAAAAAGTGAGAAAAATTAAATTATAACAAAAGAAAGTGGGTTTAATCCGATGATATAGATTGAACTTACGAAACTTGCTATTTTCGGTGCCAATCCGATAGAGACCTGCGTGCCATTTTTTTCATTGAGCGTCGGTAAACCCCAATGTTCGTATTCACAGAAGAGATATTTTTTCAACCGCATGTACGCCGATTTTTCCCCGATCTTTTTGCACTCTCCTTCGTCTTTCTCCGCGAATGTCAATGATAAAAGTGTCAGGTTCATTAATACAAGAATGGAAAAAATGTCAACGAATTTGTTCATCGTGACGAAAAGCTGCTGGTTTACTGTATGGTATCAGCGCGACTGGCTTGCCGATCTATACTAGCAGTACGAAAGAAAAAAGGGAAAAAAAAAAAAACACTTGTATCAAACGCCCCGCGAAACTCGAGACTCCAGATAATCTCGGGACGCCCCTCTTCGCGTTACGTTATACGCTTCGTGATTACCGCTCTTGCCTCAACTTGTAGGAAAAAATATAACTTGGATGTTTTATTTGCATTGGATGTGTCGCGAGTGTGCATTTCGATCAGTCGACTCTCAACGACTTATAAGATCTAATAGTGTGCATAGCCGTGACGATAATTATACATTACGTGTGCCTCGTGAAACTTCAGTCCATATGGATTATAAGAATGATTCGAGCTGTGCATTTCCTTATCAAGTACATTTTTGTTATTAAATAACAACAATTTGGAAAGAGAGAAATGGCATATAATATTTACAGCTTGCACAGATGTGGCCTACGTTTAATAAAAATAATTAGTATGATTTTGGCGTACATTTGGCGAAGGTTATCGACACTTCTAATAGTAAATTTCGGTACGAGTGCGAAAAAACTTATTTCTGACGAGTGTGAGTTTGCAGCACGAGCCGAAGGCGAGTGTTGCAATCACACGAGTTCAGAAAACGTTTTTCGCACGAGTATCGAACAAAATTTTATTTCACAAGGTGTGAAAATAGGGATTTTCGCACGCGAAGCGTGCGCAAAAACCGCAATTCTTCCACCGAGTACATATGTGTCCTAAAATGAATGAAATGAAGAAAAAAAAAAATATCGACGTGAAATATATAGATTAAATATATTCAGATGAGTTATTGTAATAAAAAGTGAAAAAGCTTCGTCGTGTTACCGTTACTGCAAAGTTGTCGTTAGAAAACGACGCTATTCTCGTTGTCAACACTTCCTGCTGCGAGATTAGCGTTACACGCGAAATACAGGAAGTGGCGTCGTAACGTATAGAATAGAACGTAGAACGTAGATTAAAAAGCAAACAAAAGATTGGACAAAGAGATTGAAAATTATTGAATCGGGTCGCTGTAGAGGATATCCGTTATCGGAGTCCTCATCGACGAATTCGGTACGAGAACTGCGTACAGTATGGCGTAAACGAATAAAAAGCTCCCGAACGATATCCAACCGCACAGGATGGTAAAGTAAGCCCAGTCCGGTTGGCTCGGGGCAGAGCGCACAAGATCGCCAGCGTCATTGGCTTCGGGTTCGACCTGAGCAGCTATCTTGAGATCGGGCATGCAGAGTAAAAAAATTTGTCCGGCCTTGGTTCGCAGTATGGAGGCCGTCGAGGAGGTGATCCATCCGGGTGGAGGATTCTTCGCCTCTCGGATCTTTCCCAGGCAGAAGGTGAGGAGGAGCGCCACGATCGCGAGTATCAATGAGTTGGCGTAGAAGAGCACTGATACATCATTCATATCGTGTTATTATTGTTCTTGTTGTTTTTAACATTCGAGAATTGAAGAGATACTCACGCAAGCCGGGCACTGTAGAACCGTTATGAGGCAGAGCCCAGTGAAGATCCTTTATGCAAAGCATATGGATTATAGGATTGAGGTACGCGACTGTTAGACGTTCGATCGATCCCGGATCTAGCCACAAAGTGGTCAGCGTTATGACGGTCACGACTTTCGGAAAGAAAAAAAAAAAAAAAAAAAAAATGCAAGAATTTTCATGAATTACAGATAATTAATAATAATTGCGTGTAATATAAAGAGACGAGGATACATACTTATGACCGGAGAGACGTATCTTCCGCTCAGCTTATTGTCAACTCTGTCCAATATGAAATCTATCGACAATCTCGAGGAGGTGGCGTTTGCGAAAAAAATGGATTTTCTCTGATCGAAGAAGACCCGGGACACGGTCAACTGCCATTCTCCGTTGGATTTCAAAAAGTCCATAAACACCTATAATTATAAAATTATAAAATTATATATTTTGATTATTTAAAATTTTAGGAAATGTACAGTTTCATTAGCTTGCTCCACGAAGCGTATGTTCTCCTGTGTCTGCGACCACGATGAAATTACGAGGGTACAGTTTTGTCGATCGTAAGGCCATTTAGTAAAGTCTGTCTGACATCTAACAGTATGGCGAATTTGAGGTGTACACATTATCATTCCATTGTTGTCAATATAGCACGCTGTGTTTGGAAGACCGTACTCATTCGAGGCCTCGTTACCGCTGCGAGAGTTACGCAACGAATGTAATATCATTTATGTAATGCAATTGTGTCTATTATAGTTATACATAATGAGGAGTTTAAACAAGACGAACGCGCTCAGAACTGCTATGTCAGGAACCCAGATTTTCTCGCTGTATATAAGAAACGATGAGATATTCTCGAAGGAAGACGATTCCCACTTTAGATGCTCATCGTCCCAGTGCTTGAGGCCAAAACAAAAGAAAAACTTTTGATTCGGATAATAATAATGATATTGGTGATATTAGTAGTGATATTAAAACTTACTGCGAACATCCATCCAAAAAGTTCAAGATTACCCGAAAGTTCGTTCTAAGAGAAGAAAACGAAGAAAATCATGATTATTGTTGTTGTTGTTGTTGTTGTTGTTGTTGTTATTGCGTGAAACTCACAAAATTTGCTAATTTCGGTGCGAATTGTAAAAGAACATACGTGGTACCATTTTCGAGAGGAATAATTGTTCTTTCCCACTTATCATATTGACAAAAGAGATATTTTTTCAAACGTATTATAGTCGATTTTTCAACGATAGGTTTGCACTCGTCAGATTTTGCTGATGTCGTTAATGAGAGAGCCGAGTTGATCGACACGATGAAACAAAATAAAATAATGAGACAAAAAATGGTGGCGCGTATCGTCATGGTGAATAGGAGGGGAAAAAAAAAGGAAAAACAGTACCAGTATGACTATGGTATCGGGGCGACTGACGAGGTAAGCCTCTGCCAGCTTCAAAATAACTTATATCAAACGTCCCGTGAAACTCGAGACTCCAGATGATCTCGGCACCCCCACTCCAGGTTACACACTTCCTGATTAACGCCTTTGCTGACCTTCCATGAGATACTCGATGTGCATTTGAATTGACGTTGTTGCACGTGTATATTTCGGTAAGCGGACTCGGCTTCTAACGATTCATTACATCGAGATCCGGTGCTCCGAGATAATAACACATTTACTACTTTTCCGAACTCGGTTTCATTGGTGACCTTCTTGGAATATTAGCCACTTCGCAATTCTAACCAGACCGGAACTCAATTAGATGAATCACAAACGCGTCACAGAATCGTCACTTGAAAATGTAGCTTAAAAAAAAAAAAAAAAAATTGAAGAAAGGGTAGAAAGAAATATTTGCAGATGTGTTTGAAAAGTTTATTTCCTTTCCCTACTCAAAGACTTATACAGGTCCAAAGTGTGATTGTAAATATGACGATTTTTTCTTTTGCTTGTTATGCGAACGATGTACATTTATTTCATTGTCGTTACGTGTGGCTAGTACCAGTAAGAGATATGATGGCTGACCGGTTCTCTCGGTGGCAAAACTATAGCGAGCATGACAATATAAGTGAACAAAACAACGGCGAAGCTTATCCACTCGAGGATCGTGGCTAATTCTTGCCAAGTACGATCCTTCGGTCTGTGCACAGCTTGTACGTTATTTTCGGTCTCCTCGGTGTCTCTCTTGTGCTCAGCGACGTTGAGTCTCAGCAAACTTCTGACCGGATTACTCAATACGAGTGTCGTGCACGTCAAGATCCATGTGGGTGCGGGTATACTCATGTCCCGCAATTTTCTCAGCATACACGTGAAAATTAGTGCGAACGCGGCTAATCCAACCGATGTCTCGTAAAATGATACTGGCAAAGAAAAAAAGAACGTAAAAATTGGTCATCAACCAATAAGGATAATACCGCTGGCTCGATTGTGCAACATATCCTGTCTATCGAAACTCACGTATTTTCGGTATAGTCTCTGATCCATTGGTCGGGAAGTAATAGTGCAAATCTGATATTCCAAGTATATGGCAAATGAAGTTTATGCAAGCGACGATTATCCGCTCGAGTGACTGCGAATCGAGCCACAGGACTATGAGTGTCAGTATCATGAGAACTGAAAAATAATAATAATACCAATAAAGTTAAGTACACGAGTCTGATGGGATTATTTTTGGGATCTCGTACCAACGATGGGTAAAATGTAAACGATCGCGAGTCTCGACGCGTGTCTCTGCAGTTTAACGTTTATGAATATCGATAAGTCTCCATCTTCGTGAGTCGCTCGTCGACGATATTCTGGAGCTTTGCTCTGTATGTGAACGTGCCACTGGTGATTCGGCCTAAAACCCTCCATCATAATCTGCAAGCGCAATATTAACAATATTAATAATAATAATAATAATAATAATAATAATAATCATAATAATGGTATTAATGACATTGATAAAATAATAATTGAACAGGTACAGAATCATTGCCAAATTTCAAGAGTATCTCGCTTCGTTCGTAGATCCATGCACCGATTTGTATTGTACAGTCGTGTTTGTCGTAAGGCCACTCGCTGTAATCGGTTGGGCAGTGACTCGTGTACTTGCTCGGTGCTACGCAATTGACAGTGCCGTTGAAGGTGACGGAGCAATCCGTCGATGCCATCTCTGCGTTAGTCTCGCTCATATCACCGCTGCGATAGTCACAAGGGAAAAAAAGAAAAAAAAGGGTCGATATTGAGATTTTCACAAGTCTAATATATTTTTGTGGACAAAGCTTAGACTATGAAAAATCGCTTTCTCATAGAGAACATTTTATCGGTAAAAGAAAGTAATGTCTCTTGTACCCTTCCCACTCATCACGAATCTTCCACTTAATTCACTCTCGGCTCAATATTTCATACTAAAATTCGCCTTCTGACCATAAAAGATACTCATTTTTCGTTGAATTCGAAAAATTCAAAATCTTATGAAATTCAAACAATTTTCAATCGATCTTTGCTAAATTAAATAAGAACCATTGTGTACAACTTTTTAGCCCGTTAGCTCAAAAGTTGTTAGAGGAAAATAACACGTAAAATAATTAATATAATACGAACTGATTGAACACCGATAAATCGGGCTTCCATATTCTCCAACTTTTTACGTGGATCTCCCGTATGTTTTCCCATTTTTCAGGCTCCCAGGTTAGATGGGCGTCTGGCCAGGACTGATGAGAGAATCCAACATATTTTTTAATGCAACGATTGACGAGATTTATTTTGAAAATATTTTTTTTATTGCCTCCCCAATTACTCACTATGTCAAGCCATACGTAGAAGTTGAGCTGGTTCTGCTGTTCATACTAAAAAAAAAAATTCAACAACATTGTAATAACCATTTGATACTATAAATACTGTCTTTTTATAAATAAAAAAATATTTCACTGACAAATTCGATGTATTGCGGGGCCATATGAATGTCAATGATCGTTGGACTACTTTTTTTCAATGCAGGTCTCACTTCCGAATCATATTCGCAAAACAAATGTTTCTGAAGTCGCAAAGTTGGCGATTTGTTTTCTATACTCTTACAATTGAGATCATCCTCGGCGCTTTCACAGCGAAATATCGCGATAATGAAGAATACGAGAAGCCGCCTCATTGTAACACGATTCGAATGTGACTATGCGCTACGACAGACTGATTGGGACTGTTCGAGAGAAAAGACGAATCTACAAACGCCCCGTGAAACAGGATACTCCAGACTCCCCACGTGGCTCCCAGCGTTAACATATAGGTATCGCGTGTACTTGAATTACCGATTATTCCTATTGTTATTATTATTATTACTATTACTATTGTTATTGTTGGTTTTCAATATCTGTAATTAACTATTTACTGTACCATCAGAAGCGGGTTTTTAAAATTTATAATTTATATCTCGATGAAACTTTATAATATTTATATTATTATGGGTAAATAAAAATATATTGTGTAACACTGCTTTTGCATATTTAAAGACTATCCGAGAACAGAAGTAATTAGGACGATTAATCCGCGGACATCAGCTAAGCATTTACTGGTCCAACCGCTCGAAATGCGGCAGCGAATATATGAGCATGTATCATTGTTCGTTGTAAAATATATGTTGAACACGCAGTAAGGATATTTTAGTTAATATTTAACTATCACTGTGTTGTTATTCATTGTATTGCCGTGAAATATGACGATTACCGTATCTCAGCATCTACCTAACAGTTATGATCGTAACTAGGCGCGTTGGAAAGCTCGTGTCCTATATTTATCATAAAAGTGTCGTCGGAATCCCGATCCGATTCTTCGTTTTCGAGAAAATCGAAAAGCAAGAATCCACTTCCGGCATTTTGAAGTATCCATACTTGGTAGCGTATCGCTCAACTCGCTTCAAAACTTTTTTTTAAGCACTTGGCGTCGAGACGCTGCCGCGTCTCTTGATAATCGACAAAATACAGATATCTCCTGCTACCGATCGAGCACAAGTACGACAACGCAAACGATTGACGCATTCTGTAACAGATGACACGCCACAAGTCACGCTGTCCACGCTGTCCATCGCCAGTCGCCACATGGAAAATAATAAACAATTGTAGCCGCGAGCAATTAGACAATAAGAGGCAATACATTTTTAATAATTGTCGTCAAGGTGCATTGTTCCGTCTAACAACGACAAGTACGAATACATAAACTTTTTTAAACTGAGCGCAAAAAGCGGGCCTAAACGAGGTTATGTAAATATTTTTTAACGAGTGATGTTTTACAATGTTTTACAAATTAAAAAGTGAAATTGGCAATCCATGACCTGTCATTGTCTGTGATCGAATATAATGGAGAAAATCAACAACAAGGAGATAATTAATCTTCTCGATTCGTTATCCGAGAGCGACAGCGATGTGTCAAATTTGGTGCTCACTCCGAGGAAGAAAAAAGTCAAACGGTTAGCTTGTTTAAAATATTGGTACAAAGCCAGCCATTTGTTATTCCTCGATCATGAGAATGAATAAATAATTGTACAACTTTGATTGATGATAAAAAAATTAACCCTTAGTGCGCAATCGGCTCATTTTGACTGTGACATCTTGATTTCCTATCTTCCTTTCAGTTCAGACGACGGTGTCTACTTTGATGAATAGAACCCTATGTTCGATTGCTTTTATTTTTTCACCAAGCATCAAACTGTACAGTCTCAAAGTTGAATAATCTTGTTAAAAAGAATGTCTGAAAGAAACAGAAAAAACTTGCGAAAAACTGTTTGCGATCTGCGCGCATACTAAGGAATTAAAAAAATCTATTCAAGTTTGATCGCACGAGCTTCAAAGAAGTATCCGTAGAATAAATGTAAATAAACATAAATGATAAACGGCCGAATTGTTCAAATTACAGAAGACTTCGACCAGGTGTAAGAGTCAAACAGAACAAGTCGTGCAGCTGTAATCGTTCCCAAAGCAGAACAGCATCGTTGTGGTTGGCAGCATTGTTCATAACGTTTTGGCTGATTGCGTTGTCCTGGCTCGCCGCAGTTCTCTACAGCGAAATTGGCAGAATAGACGTTTCCATTCGTTCCGGTAACAAAACTCATAAGCTTAGAAAAATAATTTCCATTGTATCGCAAACCCATTGCTTGTTGATCGTACGTTTTACCCGTCTGTGCAATCGATCATCAAATTGCCGCGATGGCGAGCATAATTGCAACAAAATGCAAAAATTGCATCGCCGATTTCGCATTACACCGTCACACCTTACTTTCGTAACATTGTCCTGGTTTACGTATCGACGAGAAACTAGTATCGATATTTCGTAACTAAAAAATGTCGGAACTTTCGATCGCGACGATATATAGCCTAGCAGCAGCGTGCCTCGTGATTTTTTTTTCTCACCATTGTATCGCGCGACTGAGTCATCACGCGTGTTATAAATACCTGCATTATGATGAGAAACGAACAGAGAGAGAGAGAGAGAGTAAAAAAAAAAACCAACAACAACAACATTGATAAGCATATCGATCGAAAGAGAGAATAGAGTATACCCACGGTATAGAGTAGAGCTCTGTCCGGCTACAATCGTATCCGCATCTGCGGATCAATGATTAAAGAGGCGCGCGTCGACTCCCTTGCTCTTTCCCTCTCTTTCCCTCCGCTCTTTCATCTTTCATCGTATCCAACCCTCCTCGACGGTCTATGTATTGTACAAGTGTCGTTTAAATAATCCTTGATGAAGATATATTTTATCTACCATTCCTTTTCTTTTTTTTTTTATTGTTTTTTTCTACTTACAATTCCGTTGACGAAATATACGATGAACTAATCCAAATTCGAGCCTCAACCGCTTTATGAATTACCATTAGATAATACCAAAGTTATTTATTTACCATGGGATATCCCGCTTGTTAATATTGTTATTATCATTATTTCTCGGGGTATACGCTATGAAGAGTCATGTCTCGTTGAGAGCCAGTGGGAGCGTCCTTATTCAACGACTCGTATGACCACCTTCCTCGCCCACCTCGTACTCGCGGTGCGCGTCGAGCAAAAACCCCCCTTTAGTCGATATCTCGCTGGCTCGAGCTGGATAGTCGTCCGCTTAACTCTACAGCGGCGACCACACACCACAAACACTCTCTGTGTGTCCCCAGTTACAATTGCGAATTGCGTGGAGGCGGTTGCCTCCTTTAACGGTGTTGAAATTATGTTTTATTAGTAAATAAAATAAAAATCATTTGTGCTCCGGAATCGACGTGACTAATGAAAAGAGTAAACTAAAAGGAAAAATCGGATGGTGAAAAAAAAAAAAAAAAAGACAAAACAGATACTTCCGTGAATGAGAGGTTTTCCGTAGTCGTAGAGCATCATCAAGGTGCACAACGCCGATTTGGCTGAAAGTTCAACGAGTGTCAAGGCTCGGAATTCCAATAGTCCGAGGCTCATAAATTATTTTCACCCACCAGGGTGGTACCGTGTCTGACGCAAAACGTTTTACCTTGACTTTACATTAAAATAGAACGCGGGTCTATATTGTTTATATTTAAATTGAAAGGTTGTACGTATTCTTGTTTATCAAAGTTAAGAGGGGCGTAGAAGAAAAAAGCATCCGGCAAGTATGGAAAAATTGTGTCACAGTGGGAGCGCCCGGGCTGAGACCGACGACGAAATAATTCGTACGAGTTTCTCAATCGTTGTGTCCTACGACGTCACAGATGTATAAACACACGTCTCCCACGTAGTAACTGAACGGAGTATATGTATAACTATCGGTGCAAGAGTATCCTGTGACGGACGACCCTCAATTACGGGTTCGATAGATTATATACTTTGTCCAACTACTTGAGGAAAACGTAAATGCACGTTTTTCGTGACTCTGTCAGCGAAACGATTTGAACGGAAATGTAAATTCATCGTCATCTTTTTTGTTTATCGCTTTACGCCCGGTTTGTCATAATAAATTAATAAGTTGAAAAGTTTTTTCACGTTACAACGGAGAATTTAACATCTGGTAATGCGAGCACGAAAAGAAGCAATCTGGATAGGTGAGGCACACGAAAGTTTCCGTCGTATGTTCGTATCTTATCGAAGTCATGGTCACGCGAGAAATGAGTTCTAACTAACGTACACACCGGGGTTCGCTCTCGGACGTGATTACGAAAGACGCTTGAAAACAATTTTTTATTTTTTTTCGTTGCTGGAATTTGTGTCGTTATTGCGGTTCAGTAATTATTCTCTTTACTTTTTACGTGCATCTATCATCTCTGTGACAGTGCCAATAAATGACGATTCTTTGGACAAGGCAGCTGCGTCGAATTTGTAGTTTACAGACAGGCATACGCGTTTCACCTGCTTATCAATTGTTGCCGGCCGATAAGAGCTCGCCCAATCGTATTGTCGCCACTGAATACACAATACGTGCATGCATAACGGTCGGTGGTTCGAACGTAGATTGCCATGTGATCAACGCTCGGAGCGTTCATTTTTTTCGGCTCGACACTCAAGTTATGAATCTTAAATTATATTTCCGACCTCCACGCCTGCGATGTCCGGTTTCAATGACTTACTTGCATACAACAAATATATCCCTTCCCCGACGACCTATGTACTCTGTCCGACTGGTCTACCATCTTTTACAACTTACTTTCGGAATTTAAGCGCAGACACCTGTCAGTATAGACACATAGACCCGTGTCACAAGGTTATGTTGCCTCGAGTTTTCGAGCCCGCTGGATTAGACAATACGACAATACCGAGGAGACGACAGACGAAGAAATAAACCGAGCCGATTATAGTCGACGGTGCTCGAAGACTCGCATAATTTTGTTACGCTTTTCGTTTAAACTGTGAGAGATAAACAACAGACGAAACTTTTAATATTGCACAAGTTGTAGATAGCATACGGGCCGAAGCAGCAAAAGCCACGACGTTGACAGGGACGAGGACGAGGAAGAGGAAGACGACGAGCCATGGTATGAGCTTACCACGTGACCGGCCGCCATCGATGATCGAAAGGTTGGCGCAAGTTCGAAGTTACGACAAGCGCAACGAGACCGGAAATCACATTGTTAACGGAGCGGTGTTGCAACTGCATTTGAGCGAACGATACGTTAATACGAGAGTCGATAAAGCTCGCAATTTCTTCGAGGTTGACCAGAAAAAATGTTACGGTCGAAGAATGAAAAAGACGTTTAATACATTTCGTGAATGAATATTGTTAAAAATGGATTTTCAAAAATGAAGAATAATAGCGTGGCTAGGAGGTGACTGCGAGTGGCCTCAAGAAGCTTCAAAACTGCAAGCACGAGGTGTACACGTGTGTGCGCATTTTCGCGATTCCTAACGGGGAAAAAAAAAGCTGGTGCTGCTTGAAATGGACTCGGTAGCCGTGACAGTGCCCCTTCGTCCGCCGACGAAAAAAATGAAGAAACGCAAGGAACTCGACGCTCTTGCGCCATCCCACGTGGTGTCGCGAAGAACTTCCGGCAAGCGCAGTTCACAGGTACGAAGTAAATTAATTGTCATTATTAAAAATTTCATAATAATACAAATGAAATTTGAGTAGTGTGATAATTTATTAAAGGAATTACTGACGGACAGCAGCGACGAACGATCGGAGTACTGGAATCTGACGACACGAGTAAACCGGAAGTGCAGAGGGAGAAGAAGTCGAGCGTGTCCGGGACTGTTGAGAGCGTGCAGCGCGTTTTTTGCCTGTGCCTCCGTCCTTGCAACAGCGAGTCTTATTTGGCTCTTCATTGACGTACGTCAACAGCTCTCCGCCCTCAGGACTGAACTGGACCAAGGTACTGCCAATGGCAGAACTCGCTGTCCTGTGTATACTTTTTTCTGTACATTATTCGGCAATAAAGCGTTTGTTTTATCATTCTTTGCAGTGTTGTCGTTTGTGTCTCGTAGTATCATTATTGTATATGTGCTCTGAAAAATACTAAACCCTCCGGTGGATAATTTTATTTTTTAATGCTTATCGTGCAGTTTGCTTCGACTTGAACATCAGAGAGTTAAAACAGTAGCCGCAGCTTCGATGTTGCGATCGATAGGTGTCAATGGGGGGGGGGGGGGGGGAACAACAACATCAACAACATGTAACAAAAACTTTTACGTCTTTTCCATGTATTTTATTGTTACAGTTCGAGCCGGAAGTGAGGGTATTCCCGATGCGTTACAAAAGTGTCATTCGTTGGCCCGTGACTTACAGAACAATCAGACAACTATATTTACTCAATTATCGGAGCTGAAGCTTCAGATAAATAATTTTACTGTTCAGGTATGTTTTTCGCAAGGGTAATCTGTTTATACGACTGCTGGAATTGCCAATTGAAACGTTTTTTTTGTTTCAAAAAGCTGTCCGGTATTCGACAAGGGTTGCATAGAGTACAAGAGTCACTGCAGGCAGCCCCGGAACTGACAAATGTTCCTAAGAACATGAAAGAGTTATCGACCAACGTTGCATTGTTTGGCAGCCAGATACGCGATCTCGGTGCTACCGTCAAGACGCTCAAGGAGACTGACGTCAAGATTCAAGATGCTCAAACGTCGATGCAGCAAAACATAACCAATATTCAGGTACAAAAAGAGGCATTGAGAAAAAAAATTGAAACAGAAGAAAATGAAAAACATTGCAAAAGACAAAAATTCTAAATATACATACTTTTTTTACTTTCTTGAATACATGTATTTGTTTTTTTTACCTTGCGGGGGTAGACTGCATTGCATTCATATTTATCTTTTCAAAATATTACAGCGCTCTCTCCTGGATTTGTCCAATGTGACACAGAGACCACAGTTGCCGACAAACGAGTCGAGGATGAGAGAGGAGGAGCTCAACGCGGCGATATCTCAACTGACGAGCAATCTTACTCGCCTCAACGAGACTCTCACAAGAAACATAACATGGATTGCCGAGGACCAAACCAAAGATCACGTACGCGCGAATTAACCTTTGCATGACAGCTTCTGGATTTGCACTCATTAATATTGTTGTCAATATAATAATAATAATAATAATAATAATAATAATAATAATAATAATAATAATAATAATAATATAATGTACCTTTTAATTTTTTTGTTCTTTCGCAGACAACGATTGTAGCCTTGCAGGACATGACGCAAAACGCGACTATGACAGTGATGTCGCTTCAGGGGGAATGTGCCAAAGCAAGCGAGCAATCGAGCCTAGTCAAGAAATTAAACGAACAGGTAATCGATATATAACGATAAAAACTATTAATGTTTTGCATACTACAAATGATTATTCCAAATAGGAAATGCAATTGCTACGGTAAATAATTTTGCATTATCTCACTTGTTATTTTTTTTCCTTCAGATAAGCGAAGTACGTCTGATTGACACAAAGATCAAGCAATTGGAGCAGACATACATGACCCTGAAGAACTCGGCCAGTGCAATGCAGGCGTCAATCACGGACATGAGAAGTCAACAGCTAGCAGCCAAAGCGAGAGAAATACTCCGGGTTAGAGTACCTCATGAATACGAGATTTCGACGCCTCCGCCGAGCGAGCACGGAAATGCAGGTTAATACCTATTGTATGAGTGCCAGGTATTGTCTAATTTTTACGATCCGTTAAGTTTCATAATTCGAAACGTTATCGATTAAAATATTGAACGTTAAAATTAACTGGACAATGCTCCAGTGCGTATGGGTATTCCTTTCAGATGTTCCAGAAGCGGATGAGAGCCCTATGAAGCAGCGAAAATTATTCAAGCCAAACCGTTTGAGCGTTATCCCTTGAAGCGTATAGAGCTCATGGTCTCGACACGACTACTCCCGCACATGTGTGATATTTACGAAAAAGCTAAACATTTACGTTTTACTTGTAAATATTAATAAATTAAGTTGAATATAAAATAGTGAAGTTCGTATAACTAGAGGGAAAGTTGGTACATGGGCCCGTTGACAAAGTCGGTCAGACATTGAGTCGCGTCGCGTAAAAACTTACTCAACGAGTACGATGATTCAATACATAATTTATTGTTTTAGCCGTATTCGTTGGACACTTTTTCTCCTCGGAACGCCTAAGCAATTCGGCTTCGGGTCAATCGAATGTTGAATAGCAGAACAAATTTTCTTTAGTGTGTAATAGAGGCGACACTGTCCAAAGTACAAAGTCCACAGTTTTTCGGGCGTCTCTGTCGTAGCCAACAGTTTTCTCTCATTCATTTACCATTGTATCATCAAGAAAATGCAAAATCCACTTCTATTATCTCTCAAACTTTCAAAATATAAATTTCAACAAAAATCAATCTAGTTTATTTTTAGTGTTCACATACGTACAAGTTTCATGGAAAGACGGAAAGATAAATTGGTTTTTATAATATCTTGCCACAAACGCAAGGTTCCAAAGCATTTGAGATTATTCTCATACTGTATACGGTCTTTATTACAGTTTGTATTGAAGATAAAAAACGCTGACTCTAGACCCCATAAAAAAGGCACTCAATATCTTATCGCATCTACTAGATGGCTATAAGATTTTTGCGTGTAAAAAAAAAAAAAAAATTATTCTGAATAATCGCGTAGAAGTTAAGCGACGAATGTTCTATCTAATTTCCCTGGACGAAAAGACGACGATGTACCTAATCGCATGTACCGCATGCTTAGGCTGCGCTACATAATGAAAGGTTAATGCCGACTCATTCGTGAGAAATATTCTGAATAAAACCTTGATTAGACTACGTACTAATATCTAACTGATAACTAATTTAACGTGTGATATGAATTTTCATCAGTGGCGAGCTTGTCACAGACGTGTCATGTCGAACGAGTGAAGGTAGTCAGTAATTATTGATTTAATTAATATGATAAATAATAATACGATAAAAACTATCAATTGGTATATCATAAGAGTATGACCGGTCGTGTGCGAGCGAATTTCGACTAGATCATGCTAATAAAAAAGAAAAAAAACATCTTATTGATAAAAAAAGGCGATTCCCTGATCCCGATTCTTTCATAGTATTTCTGCAAACATGTATGTCCGCAGGGCCTAGATCCCCGTCACATCTTTCGCTAATGATACGATAAAGTTACGCTAACGGTAACCTTACGGCAACGGGAATGTCAATCTCATGTCACTGATAGACGAAAGAAAATACATTTCTGAGTTGCTTGCGAAGCGCAAGCGAGCAAAATGTATTTTCTTTAGTCTGTCACTGACATCGGATTGATATTCACGTTGCCGTAAGGTTACCGTCCGCGTATCTTTGTCGTAGCATAAGCGTCTCAATAGCGAAAGATGTGACGAAGATCTAGGCCCAGGTGACAATATTGCGACGGCACGGCGTCTTGATACCGGAAGTTACTTGCACAGTACCAGCTCGCTGTGGAGCTTCACGCCGAAATTGTGAAGCTACACGGCGAGCTGGAACTGTGCAAGCAGCAGTCTAGTATCAAAACGTCTTGCCGTCACAGTATCCTCACATGCGGATATACATGGCTTCATTGTACTGGCACGGCGTGCGTTTCCGTGCTAGTACCGAGTAGATTCCGTGCCGTCAGTTTTATATCTGGGAACTATTGTTACGTGACATTAATAATTGTTTGAGTGTGCATCGTAGTTGGTGAAAACAATTAATATAAATTAAAAAACGAGCAGAAATATATAAATTTTTTATATAAGGATAGTTGCTCTTTATTTTCTATGTAAACACGATTTCTATTGTGTGTATTCGAGTGAAGATCTAATCTCAAATTTTTCTGCGCAGTAGTCCGCGCACGAATGAGCCCGATTTTTGTTGTTGTTGTTGTCGTTTTTCTTTTTCTTTTTTTTTTTTTTCGAGCATCAGGTGAGGCAAAGTTCGCGAGGCCAGACGCGAGTGTATGAATTATTAAAGCTGCACAGCATAATAGAGAAATGCGTCGTCGATGCCCCACAGTCCAGTCACTCGACAGCTGACAAGCAAGCCAATGAATTATGAACTACCAACCACTACGCCTACTACTCTCCCTCATCTCCCTCAATGGAAAATTTAGGTTCTCGAGCGTGACGATGCAAAAGCCTGCATCGTCTGCTAGCCCATTTTTGTTTGTTTGTTTTTTCTATGTTGAAATGATCGATGCCATCCGAAGGATTTAACATTGACGCGTAGCGAAGAGAACAAAGAAAACATTACAACAAAGCCCAAAATAAGTGCCTCAATGTGTGTACGGCTGAAATCAGGTTCGGGCGAGCGGAGAGAGGGGTAGAAAAAACGGGGAGTATACGGCCGGGAGGAGGGAGGGTGGCGGTGAAACCCGGAGGCCCATGGGGAGGATCGTGGGTTAAAGCGTGTGTACTGCGTCTCTTTAACTTTAGTACGCTGTGAGTTATCAGTGCTGCTACCAGCTGTTCTTCGAGCAGCTTTCTTTCTACATCGGGTCAAACCTTTATCCGACGGTGCATAACATAACAAAACGAGTACCGTGCATATTACACGCCTATTTTAAAATAAGCTTCTCGCGGAGGTTCGCCGATCTTCTCATTCATTCCACTGCAGTGACACGAATATATCCTCGTTTTTATAATATCCGTAATACGTCTATTGCGTAGTTGCGTACGCATGCTGTTGTTTTTTTTTTCTCCGCGCTCGACCACACACACATACACAAACACGCGCGCGCGCGCGCGCGCGCACACACACACAAAAGGAAAAAGTCCAGGAACTTCCCTCACGCTGCTGGTGCCCCTGGTGCCACTGCAGTAGACTTGCATCCATACAATCAAATAATACATACATAAAAACTAGTCGACGTCGACGTCAGTACGCGCTTGCGCGTGTTCGTTCACTTCTGCGCTGGCCGCATCGGGAGAGAGTGAGAGGAACAGCGCTCGGGACTCGTCCAGGAAAAATCAAAACAATCAAAATGGCCGATCCGAGTAACGAGGCTGCTTCGTCGAGTGGCATATCGGACACGGCTGTAACTGCCGCCCCGATTCGCGACGATCTCGAAAAGATTGAGGATTTTCTCGAGCCCGACAAGAAGCGTCGGAAAGTGTTGAAGGGCGATGGAAAGACCGAGCAGAAGTTGGAGCATCGGCTGGGCGGTATCCTCTGCTGTGCCGTTTGCCTCGACCTGCCCAGGGCTGCTGTTTACCAGGTAAGCCCCCTGTCCTGGTACACAAACTCTCCCCACGCCCCACCTCGCACACGAAGCGTGTATCTTATGCTTCGACACGATGACTTTGCTTCGCAATTCGGAGAACAATCGATTTAACGATCATTTTCAATCTTGTCAGACTAACGAGAATGCAGAGTTACTGTACTATTTAACGAGAGTCTACGCTAGTCCTCTTTACACACGACGACCAACACCTCATCGATCTACGACGATCAAATATTTTCTGTCGCAATATTTTTTTATTAATAAATGTATGCGTTTATTGCGATAAGAAAAAAGGTTATTTTTTCGTTGGCTATTGAGTTTCGTAGGCAATTGTGCATTTATGCGGAACGACCACTAGCGTCTACGATTTTCCTTTCCTTGTTTACGATAAACTTGCCACTATACCCATGTATAGCAAGGTTACTTGTGGTATACGAACGAGAGAACAGCTGTTTTACTAGCCTGACAGGAGATTCTCCACACAATGTACGCGACCGCGTGCACGTATCATCGTATTTTCCCAATTTCTTTCAGGACAAGCCCTTTTTTTCTCTGTTTTCCTCTCTGGAGTTTACGTAACATTTGTTTTTATTATTATTATTATTATTATTATTATTATTATTGTTATTATGTCTATGCTCGTATTTTCCTTTTTGTATGACATTGGTTGAAGCAGCGAGAGCGAGAGAGAGAGAGAGAGAGAGAGTCACGAGGCTCCCTAGTTTCAGTCCTTGTGTGAGTTCCAACATGGTCTATTGATAGAGGTATCTATTTATGGACAGATTCTTCACTCCCGTCGAAATTTCCTCCGCCAAGCCCTTGAATATTTTCATCGTTCTCCTCGCATTCCCGTCGAAAGTTCAATCGACGTACATGCAATTATCAACGATTCTGCAAATTTTATATTTTATAGTCCACGTTTGTTGTGAGTTAAAAGAGAAATAAAGAAAAATACGAGGGCTAGCGTCATAGAGAAGAATCAGAGAACGAAATGGTGCTCGATATGTGTTATTTTTATTTACTTTTATTTGTTTGATGGTAAATCGATAATAACCTCCGTCGTGAATAACAATTGCGATTTGGTGCATCGTAAATGGCTAAAGATATTTTCAAAGATGTGTCTCAGGCTTTTAATAAAGATAGATCTCTCCTTCCCCCACAATCCCTGTCGATTGCATACGAATTTTGACGCAGCAAAACTAACGATGTTTGCTTTCTATTATCAGGATGATTCACGTTAATGTGCATTTCTGCACGTTTCAGAGATAAGTCTGGGAAGCCGGTTCGAGGGGAACCTCTGTAGGTAATCTTAAGCGCTATGACATAGTTGATCGGATCAAAGTTTTCTTTTTATATGAAAATTCATAGAAAGCAGTTTTCGTATCGATCAAGTGTTATAAAAGAAAAAAAGTAAGAACTGGTTCGATATGCGCGCCGTATAAACCTTTGACCAATATCCCAATTTTCATCTAGGTTTTCTCAATATTTCATATTTAAAAAAAAATCATCTGGCATTCATCATTAAAGCACATTATTATCATATTATCATCATTTTTCATTGGCATTTTAATTAAAAATAAATCTCTTAATAATTGAATTTTGTATACGACAGTATAATAACGTTTCGGTTTAACATACACTTTTGTAGCTGATCCCTAATGTAATAATGCGTTTATCTTTACTCCATTTATAACGAGATATTGTTTTTTATAAATTTAAGAGTCAAAATTATGAAGTATTAAACAACGAGGCAGATAAAAACTACACGCCAAAGTAATTCATCAGTGTGCCGTAGTAACCGTGAGATTGTGTCTTTGAAAATTTACAACGACGATATTGATTTAGTTATATTTGTCGCAGTTTAATTATAATGGGCGTGAGAGTGAGAGAGAAAGTGAAGCTCCAACAAAAGAAAAATCTGTATTTAACATGTAAAAAAGTGAACAAGAAAAAACAACAAATATATATATATATATATATATATATATATATATATATATATATACATATATATGGATATATATATATAATTATACATATATCAATATATGCTCTTTTTTAGATAAAAATAAACGAGATTAAAGGTAATGAGATCTTTTGAATCTGTTCCCTGACTACACGTCCCGTGTTTACTACCGCAAATATTGTGTCCTAAACTTTTACATCCTCCCGTCTGCGTCGCCTCGTCATTCTCACTCAGAAAATAATGAAATATGTTGTTAAAACTGGTTATACATTTTTTTATCAACTATTAATAGTCCATATACGATTTTGTGTTTCAGATAATAAAAAAAACATCGAATCATGGTAATATGTATGACTACATAGTTCGGATAATGTTAGGATCATATTCATTCGAAGACACCGATATGAAAAAGAATCTCTCATAATCGTACTCATACAAGTGCTCTTACATTATATATGTTCGTTGCTCGTGGAATACGCCATGTAGAAAAAAAATAAATAAAAAAAAGCGTCGATACCGGAATCGTAGCGCACTCTCAATAAAGTTTAAAGAAATTGGTTAATAAAGACACATTGCCGAAATGGTGTTTACAGTGCACGAATGGACACTTGATGTGCGCTGGTTGCTTCACGCACGTTCTCGCTGACGCCAGATTGCGAGACGAGCAGGCGACATGTCCAAACTGCAGGATCGAGATAAGCAAGACATCGGCGTCGCGGAACCTCGCCGTCGAGAAGGCCGTTTCTGAGTTGCCTGCCGAATGCCAATTCTGCGCCAAGGAGTTTCCACGAAACTCGCTCGAACGGCACGAGGACTCGATGTGCGATGAGAGGTGAAACGACTTTTTTTTTTACAAAAATCTAAAACTAATTTATATCATAATAATGTAATTAATGATTTAATCTATCGATTATTTATTATGTTTAGAATATCGAGCTGCAAGTACAGCAGAATCGGATGCCCTTGGCGAGGACCGAATCACGAAGGTCCGGAGCACGAGGCTCACTGCGTCCATCCTCATCGCACGGGTGCAGACGTGATGGAAGCACTCAGGGATATTGACGCGAGAACGTTGGAGGAACGCCGACTGTACGACAACGTGTTCGATCTTCTGTCGTACGAAAAGATAACATTCAACGGTCTGTATATATAAGTCGTGTTTGTTCATCTTAAATCGTGTCCCCCCCTCCCCCTCCCTACTTGAAAAAACAACAATAAAATGCGTTTTTGTATCTCTCGTTATAGATCTGCAGATGAAGCCCTATCGGACCGACGAGTTCGTTCACAAGATATTCTACGAAACATCGCGCTTCACAGCTTTCAATAATCAGTGGGTCGTCAAAGCTAGGATCAACAACAGCCAACGCGATCCTACGCAGAGTTCCGAGCGTGATATGACCTATCAAGTATTTTCTTATATTTGTGTAAAAACACATTGTATATAATTCAAATTAATTCGATATGAGAATGTATCGACGGGTTTTTTTTTTGTTTTTTGTTTTTATGCACAGCTTATATTGAAGACGAAAACGACGTACCCATTGCCTCTTCACTACTTGATCCTGAAGGGACCGTTCGGTGACATGAAAGTCCAGCCTCGAATCCACAGATTTGATTTTACCGAGCAAGAAAACGAGAGCCTATATTTACCACTACCGCTGCCCGATACCGCCGAGTGCAATAGACTTTTGGCCGCGAAAGCTATCAGTTTCCGGTCAGTATATTGCGTAATATTTCTGTCTCTCGTTACGAGAACACTCCATCGATCGTGAATAATCGATGCACCCGTTTGTATTTCAGGCTGATCATGTTTTTGGCGTCCAAGTAGTCCGATTCAGGTATTATCATAATCGACATCCTGCCGAGATGATAATTCATTCACATGACACCTTAATTCTAACGTCTTTTAAAAATAAGTAAACATATTAGATATATTAGCGTAAGCTGCCGAGCGGGGTCCCGAGTTTGATAGCTCACGCTGGAAATAACATTGTTTTAAATCTCGCGCGCAACTGTTCAAATATATATATATATATATATATATATTTCAGCGAAATTTCCGCGCACGATCACACGCCGAGCGTGACAAGGAAAAAAAAATCAATCATCCAGACAACAAATAAACACGATTTGAACGAATGATGATGCGAAATACTATAACATAACGTAATATAAGAACAAATATATATATATATATATATATATATATATATATATATGTATATATACACACATATATATAGTTATGATATTTAAACGTATAAATATACGACGGTAAGGTGACCCGACTGCGAGACAAATCGTAAACGATCTTTCGCTCTCGTATGCGCTTTGCCCAGTTTATCTGATTTTTCTTTCCTCCCTCTTTTGTTACATCTATCACATTATTTTGATTTATATAATGTTAATATAAAGCGAATGACAAATTAAAGTTACTTTATTAATAGATATGTGGCGAGAAGGGTGGGGCAATACGGGGGAACGGTCTGCCGGGTAGAATTGAAAGAATTGAATAATTTGAAAATACATTACGTGCATAATTAAATTGTAACGGGTCTTACCTAAACACAGCTTCTCGACGAGTAATCATATTGTCGAATATCACAAATAGGGAGGTGGAAATGTACCTCTTTTTGCCTCACTTTTCTGTACAGTCGGAGCTCCGATTGACGTTGATTGTCGGATGATAAAATAATTCCAAGACAACGAGGATAAATCGTGACAGTGAACCCTGTTCGGAGATATAGTCTGCCTTGGAGCCTACTATTATTGAGTATATCCACCTATCCTCTTGTTAGGCGTGTAATAGATACGGATTCAGTATGTCGATAATTGTAATCGCGTAGATTTAAATAAAAGTAATCCTATTAAAGCAAAGAGAATAGCACAGTGCATTTATTTAATACATAAACATATTTTTAAACGTCGTGGAATCTTCCTGGTATAATTGTTGGAGCACCGAATATTGGTACAACTCTCAATAACTAGTCCAGATGCGCATGGAAAATATTTCCTCAATTCTTGATTAAGAAAGAGTTCGGGTCCGGCGGGTGTGGAAAATTTACCTCAGTGAGATGAAATAAAAAAATCCGTAGGCATTTATGCATCTCGTCTCGTGCAGAACAGAACCGTATACGAGAACGCAATGTGCTGTTCAAACTGCATTACACTATGCATCTAGAAACGAAGATGGTAAACTTTTCGTAACTGAAACGTGAAATGTCACCAGAGATGTTCTAATAAAATTTCGACATTTAATAGATATAAAAAAATATTGCCTATCCCCTCAATTGAACAAATTCTGTTTCAATGTTTTATCAACTATTTATATTGAAACGTTTCGGTTTTCCGTGTGTACGAGCACGAGGTCTCGAACTGCCTCTTGTTGCCTACATTAAAAAATTTCATGACGGTATCTCACATTTCTTAGTACACGAATAATCGACAGGAAATAAACAAAATATATCCAGTTTCGACAACCAGTCCAGTTCCAGTCCTTGGACTTGCATGCAAAATCGTATTTTCTCGATGCTCAAACTCGGATATTTATTAAAATCGATAAACTTTCGTCTGACTCGTACGAAGCTTGACGAGCAGTAGGCGATAATTGAACGAATTTTCGTGACCTTTTGGCGCGCGACGCTCTCAATTCGACAGATTGAACGACGATTATTTTCTACGAAATGATATACGAGTAAATTTAAGGGCAGGTAGCCCGTCCTAAACGTATGCTAAACGATGTCCATTTTTACGCAGATAAACAATTATGCCGCTCGAAATAGACATTTTTCCTGGTAGCATCAATAATTTGCTACTTAGCTTCGAAGGACCATGTTCGTAATACGTAATTGTTTTTTCTTGCTGTTTTATTGCAATCTGAGTACGAGAAAATATTTCTCAGCTTGGGCTTGCACAGAAAAAATCATTTTCTCTGGATAAATATCGATGAAATAGCGTAATTAGTAACCTGGTACAAAGAATCATCGCAAGCTGGAATATAATAATTTTCGATTTAACGATAGAAAGTGTGGGGAAGGAATATTGATTTTGAATTTCTCACGCTCGAATTACCTAATCCATTTCTCTTTGGAAATTTCGATTGTCGACGGAAAACTTTCCGACAGGATTACGTCTCGTGAACCCAAACCTTTTTTATTTAATTAAGGGATGCCTCAAGCTCGTGGCACTGCCTGTTCTACTCGCGTAGGTTGTTCCGCACGCGTTTTTCCTCCGTTCAACGAGCTTCCCACTGCTCGGACCTTGAATCCGATGTGACGCCGCGTTTCGACGATCGTGTAATTACGAGAGTTGAACATTTATGTTTAAAGTCTCTCCGTCGTCTGTTTCGAATTCTAAGTGTTTTACCACGCATCATAGATACACATTATGGTTCATATGAGTATTGGGATTTCGATTATTTGTAATTTCTTTTTAAAAAAAAGTTTCTTAAGGGACTAACGGAGTAACGAACGGAAAAAGGAGAATGGGAGATGGATTAAAAAAAAAAAAAAAAAAAAAATGATGAATTGTATAGAAAGAATTAGACGCTGAATCGACTATCGAGCCCTCCGGTCTCGCGCCCTCGACCTCTTCTCTCGCGGTTTAACTTTGTTGCCTCCAAGAGAGAAGGACTTTGTGGAAGGGGAAAGAGATATAATTTCGTCCCCGTCGCTCTTGAACCGTTCGCCTATACGCGTCGGCTGTGTGCTTCATCCTCGTTCGTTCTGCGTTGAGCTTGCGCTCTGAGAGATCCCCAGTCTGTGCTGTGCAACGGAACATTGGGAAATAGTGTGACGAAGATAGAAGTAAATTCAGCGACGAGCGAGGAGGAACGAGCAACGCAGAGAAATGCAAGCGGAAGCGAGAGGGGAAAAGGAGGTTTTTCGGGCAAGCATTGCTTACTGGTCGGGGGGGGGGGGGGGGGGGGGGGGGGAGGGGAATAGCGGGAAGTAGCGACGGCGCGTTCTCTCGACATCAAGTAGGTGGTGGGAGAAACAGGAGACCCGGGCAGTGCAAGCCGGGCAGCCTGCTCGAACGGTACGGCCGCGCTCCGTGTGTCTTAATTAACGTACATACAATCGACCTTTAATAAAAAAGAAAACGTACAACAAGGAAAAAAAGAAAAAGTAACAAACGAAATTTTCATCGAATGCCGAAGCGATACTATATATATTTTGTAATTTGTTCGATCGATGTAAACGTGAGAAAAAAACCCCAAATTTGTGAGACTGAATCTATTTTTCGATAGGAAAAGAAATTAATTTCCTTTCCGATTTGCAAATACTGTTTTGAACTGAGGGAAAATACAACTACAAGCCCGAAAGAGGAGAGCACGGCGCCGGAAGCCTACAACAAGCTCTGTCTGTTCTCTCCATTGTGTGTGGCTCGACCCAAGTAACAGGTTGGTGATTTCGATCCCGCTGGATTTTATTACCCTCGCTCTTTCACCACTCACACAATTTTTTATACACTTTTTTGTTCCAACGTCACATTGTCCTCCCTCTCTCTTGAGCCGAGGCCCGGAGTGTGTACTTTCCTTTTTTTTTACCATTGCTATTTAGTTC
This sequence comes from Amblyteles armatorius, assembly GCA_933228735.2. Classification (NCBI taxonomy): domain Eukaryota; kingdom Metazoa; phylum Arthropoda; class Insecta; order Hymenoptera; family Ichneumonidae; genus Amblyteles; species Amblyteles armatorius. The sequence goes on along the minus strand of OW121689.1, from coordinate 61,817 downwards.
ACCCTCTTATCCGACCTTTTCTCTGGTACCTCATGCATAGTTATCCTCGACGGTGAATTGACATTGACACTCAACTAACTCCCCTATAAATACTCGGCTGCAATTTACCTAGGAATGTAAAAAAATTGTGTAGGATGAAACTCAGAAATTGCGCCAAGGAAAAAAGCTCTAGAGTAATCTTCCGGATACAGTAATTGTCGCTCTGGTGGTACATCGTTTCTCTTTCTCCATTATACCCTCAAGATTTCTAAAACTTATTGTCTGGTTCGACCATTCTCCATCCATTGCACACTCGCCGAGGAAGGATTTACCTCAATCTTCTTTTAATCGACTATTATATACGTATATTACTGCCTTCGCGGTAATCTAAAGAGGCTATATCCGATGTAAAATGGATTATATGAAGAGCCTCTCCGTCGGGAATATGTTAGGTAGTTTGGTGGCGCCTGAACATATTCGGGTAACTCTTCTTTAACCCATTGTCCCCTGGAGCAGCGAGATGCGATGCGGTGTACCACTACGCGCAGCTATGAACCAGGGGCTGCTTTCCGAAAGAGGGAGTATAGGAAGGTTGTGTGGCAGCTAGGCCGGGGTTACCGTCACAGGGTCACCCGTTGACCGACTTTCCTGCTCTCTCTCTCTCTCTCTCTCTCTCTCTCTCTCTCTCTCTCTCTCTCTCTCTCTCTCTCTCTCTCTCTCTCTCTCTCTCTCTCTCTCTCTCTCTCTCTCTCTCTCTCTCTCTCTCTCTCTCTCTCTCTCTCTCTCTCTCTCTCTCTCTCTCTCTCTCTCTCTCTCTCTGTCTGCGTCGTATCCTCCTCTCAGGTGCGGCCAACTCTAGGAGAGCGAGAGAGGCTGTTAACAGCTGTTTCAATTTTGTGAATATAATCACCCGATAAGCCCATCAATTTCGCGAAGCTTCCTCTATGAGGAAGTAAAAAATACAGATAATGCTTCCTCATAGAAGAGGCTTCGCGAATAAAGGAACATTATGAGAAAGCGATATGAAAATTTCAATTTTTTTCTCTTTTGTGCATGAGCTTTTTTTTGGACGTTGTCTCTCTATTTTCTACCCGCTCATGCGCAAGTCTATCATAAATAAAATCAAACTGAGCGGGTTGTCTGTCTGCTCAGTCAACATTTTAAGATTGTTTACCGAGCCGAATTCACAATTCCATCTTTTCCATATAAATTTTACATCCGGGCTTTGTTGCGTTTATTTGCGTATCTTTGGGAGTTGATACCGAAAAGACTTTTAACCGAATATTTTCGATTCACGCCGAGGCCCACTCGGACTCACAATTTTATTTTTATAGTTTCTCCAAGAGAAGGTAATAAAGATAGGATTGGTTGACATCAAACACCAAAGGGACTCGCTATACGAGACGAGGCGTATTCATTGTAGATGCTACGTCATTCGGAGGGGAATAGGAGAATTCGGAAGAGTGAAAGAAAAAAGAAAAAGGAAAAAATTGAATATGGTTTCCTCATAAAACTTGCAAATTGACATTTTCATATGACTTTCTCATAATGTTCCTTTATTTGCGAAGCTTCTTCTGTGAGAAAGCATATTCTGTATTGTTGACTTCCTTATAGAGGAAGCTTCGCCAATAAAGGAACATTATGAGAAAGCCATATGAAAATTTCAATTTGCAGGTTTTATGTGAAAGCCGAGAGAAAATTTCAATTTTCAATTTTTTTATTAACGTTAACGTCGTGTTTGACTTTTATGCAAAACGACTGGTCGATTCAGGTTCTGTGCGAAAAATTCACCAACGAAAATACAGGGTGTCTTGGAAAAAGATTTTTCTTAATCATCCAACTTTCGCCGTTTTGTGGCCATGTCTAATGTCCTTTTTCTCGTTGATTACAAATTTTTCATTTATTTTACTCCTGGAGCGATATTCGATGCAGAAACTCTCGTTGGACGTAAATTAAAGTTTTCAGAAATATTCTAAAATTTCTACATATTAAATCCAAACGTTTCGATCTGTTGTCGCAAAATTTAATCCAAAACATTGTACAGTGTTGCTCCATTATCGTGTCAAATTTCAGCTCGATACCTCGGTGTTTACTGGAATTAGATCGTTTTTAGTAATTTTACAAGAAACTCAAAAAAATTCAAAATCCCACAAAATCTGACCACTTGGATAGATTGTGACCAAATTAAATACCAAAGGTCTTTGATAAAAATATTATATTTGTGTGCAGTTTTAAGACGATAGCCCAGAAATGACGCAAGTTAGAGCTAATAAAGAGAATTTTTTTTTAATTCAAAATCGCGTAAAATCTCCAATTGGGCACCAATGTTCACGAAAATAGGACCGAACAAAGCGACGTGATCGCTCTACTGCTGTATCAAATTTCAAATCGTTGTCCTAAATCTGTCACACACATACATCCGGACGCCAGTTAAAAATCACATTTCTCGATGTTTTAGAATATTTTAAGTACTCTGGCATTAAAATCTAAATTTTTTTCGTTTTTTGTTTTATCAAAACAAAGCTTTCTCTATGAGGAAGCAAAATAAAATAAAAGGATAAATAAGTAAGAGACCTTTTTTTTGATTCTCTTGAAATATCTTATTAAGAAATTACAGTGCCGTTTCGCGAAAATAATATCGATCAATAAGTAACAAATTTGCTTTGATCGATAGAACTTAACGATTCGAATGTTACCAGCGACTGCTAGGATTTTTTTCTCTTATTTCGGGTATTTCGAACAGGACGGTTGAATCCTAGAGAATTCGGCGATACCTTGCGAGGCACATTTTTTTCACTTAAAATGAAATTCTTCCTCGTTGCCATTTTTTGGGAGCTTGGAACTAATTTTTGGTATTGGATAAAAATTGCCTATAGAGAGATTTCAGTGTAATTTCAATTACGTTCCAACAGAGTCACGAACGTATAGGTATAACTAATCGTATAGAAATTCAATCGGTTAAAAAGTAAAACAGTTGATAAAAAAAAAAACAACAATGAAATGGACAGAGAAATAAAGGTGCAGAGGGAGAGGGAGAGGGAGAGAGAGCAAGAGCAAGTAGTTTCGGACACCTGTGGCTATATCGATTGGACTGACTGCGAGAGGAAACGAGCGCGACGAAGGTCAGAGGGTGGGAAAATTCTACGTAGAATGTGCCAGAACAAAATATTCCATGAGCATATTCCGGAGCATACTCCCCTCAGGCCCGCACGACAGCGTAAAAAGGGTCACCCTAATATTTTTCTCATTCTTTTTTACCATTTGTCCTCGTTATGCGGCTCTATAATCTATACACATAGGTACGATCCATCAAGCGGGTATGTGTGTTTTTCTCATTCATAACTCACCATACATTTCCGATTTCTCCAGCGAGGCAGCCAAGTGTATATAATTCTAAAAAATTTCGCTCGATGTAACGTGTCGGATTCTTGAAACGGTGATACTTCAATTTTACGCTATGAATAAACGACAAAATCTGTTAGCTTTGTACTTGATTTACGGAAAAAAATGTCGTTAGTATCATAACAAAAGTTAATTCGAAACTTATTTTCAAATACGTGTAGGTACCTGTAGGTTTCTATATAGCTAATACGCTCTTGCAGTGTATCGATCGGACGCAGAACCTTTCGTGCTCCTTCGCTCCATTATCGCCGGGACCTTCGACACGCTAATTACAAATTCGCGAAGCGTGTAATTAGCGGATAACAGCGAGTGCCATTAGCACGAGCGGAACGGGAAGGCTCGAGATTAATATACCTTTCTATATGTATATATATATATATATATATATATATATACATATATATACATATATATACATATATATACATAGGATATATGAAACCGAGTTTTTACTACTTTTTTTTGTTAAAAAGTCTGTTAAATTCACCGACAAGTGTCCTTCGTACCCGCACAAACAATTACTGATATGTGGTAAATAATCGTGTTGATCCCACACAATACAGCGAGGATTTCTACCATTCCCAATATATCGAGTTTCCCGAAGACTCGGTGGAACAAAATTGATGGAGAGTTATCGAGAAATCAAGGGTCCCAGTAATGGCCGATTGATGTAGCGAACACATGTATCTTTGTACCATAAACCTCGTGTAATTACGTTACGAGTTAATTAACCGATCGAACAATGACGGATGTTATAGAGGGCCGAGAAGAAGGAAGATAAAACGATGAAGCGCGAGTAAACGCGAGCTGGTTGTAGAGAATCGTTTCCCCCAAGGTTGATGCTGCCCTTTTCACAACTGAAGCTATGAGATGCGACTGCGGGACTCTGCTCCAGAGTCTAGAGCGTGGGTGGTAGAGAGAGAGAGAGAGAGAGAGAGAGAGAGAGAGAGAGAGAGAGAGCCGAAGGAAAATATACTTGGGTTCGCCCTGCCGATCAATAGCTACAGGTGGCAGCCATTTCCTGACCGACTCTCGGGGCTTCTCTCCGTATGGCTCCGCTTCTTTTATTTCCGCGGATCCACGACTTTACCCTCGAGTTTTTCTTGCCATTCTTTCGACAATTAAATTAGAGAAGACCAAGAAAACAATACATTCCAAAGGTCGAGATACGTTGTTCTTCGCATAAAATTCATAATTTCCAGTGGCAAATACGAGATAATATTTCTTAAATATCGTTTATATCGATATCTATAGCCACTTCCCGAGACAACGGAGAGACATTTCGTTTGTTTGTCGAGGTGATGAATCGAAGACGAACACAAATTTTCACAATTTTCTCAATTTCGCTCTATGTATTCTCTATGTATTCGTGGAAAAAAAATTTCGTCATTTTAATGTCAGCGTACTAGAAATGGTCGAAAACGTCGAGAAATGTCATGTTTCGCTGGCGTGCGTGCGTGCGTGCGTGCGTGACAGGCTTTCATCATTTACAATTACTGTAACTCGGAAACGACTTGAGATTGAGCGGGTTGAAATTTTATATGCTGGTATTTTCATCAAGATTAATGAAAATTTTCAAAAATTTCTGCGGCAAAATTCTTAGCTTCCGTACATTTTTAGCTATTGTTGTAAAAATGCATATAAATACAATACTATGAACAAAGACCTTTGGTATTGAATGTGGCCGAAATCTACCGAAGGGATCAGATTTTATAGGATTTTGTTTTTTTTTGAGACATTACTGATAATGATCTAATTCGAGTTAACATGGACGTACCGAGCTTAACTTTGGCACGGAAATGAACCAGCACTGTATATGTTTCGTATTAAATTTGTCAAAAATGTATCCAACCGTACATAATAATTGCACTGAATGAAGAGACGCGATCACTCTACTAGTGTACCAAATTTCAACTGGCTGTCTGAAACCGTTTCTGAGTTATAGGGGTTTTAAACGACTCACGTTGGTCACGCACGCACGCACGCACTCACTCACTCACTCACTCACTCACTCACTCACTTACATCCGGACGACAGGTAAAAATCATATTTCTCGATAATATTTCAAATTATTTTAAGCACTCTGACACTAAAATCTCGAATTTAAAAAAAATGAAAACATAACTTCCTCTATAAGGAAGCAAAATGAGTTATATTTTTTCCCGAACACATGCACTAAAAATTCCGCTTTCCGTAGATGCGTCAGAGTTAACGCCCAAGTCTCACAGTGAACCCAGTGGGAAGGGTGCAGTGCTCATGAGAACCTGCAAAAAAAAAAAATGGTCAAACGGTCAGAGGGGCTCGATGTGGTCCGGGGTCAGAACCGTCGGTTCGCCGCAGTTTGCGTCGAGTTAATTCAATTTCGTGTAACCACACCCAAACCGAGAAGGGGGGAGTGTGAGAGAGGGTAAAAGCGAAGAAGGCAGAAAAAGAGCAGCTCTTTATATATATATATAAACAAAACTTTATTTCGACCCACGTGTTTTCAATTTCTCTAGATCGGCACCGTACTGCTCTTTCGTCATTTGTTCTCTTTTTTATATTCCGTTGCAGACCCGCCTATTAATTTTTTTGTAAATCTTGGAGCAAGAGTTATTACTGTATATCGCAATGTAGCTGAAGCGAAGAGAGACAAATCTGTGCGTGATGGTAGGAAAAAAAATGTTTGCCAGACTGAAGATTTCAGTGTTGTTATTCAACTCGTAACTCGTTTGGCGTAATCTCTTTGCTGTGCTGTGTATACGTAGCGCAGAAATTCAACGAGGTTAATTGACCGCAGCGCGGTTATGCCGTAATTAAAGGGCTCATTAGACGTTTCACCGGCTGCTTTCTTCGGGCAAACGACGATAAATCCCTTTGCATTTACGTAAGAACCGTTGCCCGTCTCAGTCATAAGTTATGGTACTACATGTACCTGCATCAACGAGAGTCGACGCTCGACATTCTCGATTTCTTTGAGGTAACGCTTTTAATCCTGAGCGTTTATTTTAAAAACGCTACAACCCATCAAATCGTGATGGCTGGTCATGTCAGAGTCGACCTTGAAATGTCTACTTCCGTCGTGTGAAATTAGATTAATAAATTAACCAAATCACTTGAAAGAGAAACAGCCCTGCATAGGTCGATACAAAACTGAAGAGAACGAGTAGAAAAAATCCTATACATCTAGACCATCTATAATTGCGTTGCCCCACGGGGAACCAAATAAAGCTTCAAGACGGGATGGTTAATTCCGAGATGTCGTCGCCATTAGACATGGTTACACAGGTTTGCTTGCTCCGGAAACCGTCCAGGATTCTCCACAGCTCGCAGAAGTAACACCGAACATCTCTCAAGGCCATCATTGTGAAGCTTATAATTTCTATGATAGAACAACTATAAATTTTCCAATTTTTCGTACCTTGTTAGTCAAAGAAATTACTGTAAGATAATAGATGTAGTGTGATGAAGGAGAATAACGGATAATAATTATACCGCGGTGTATCGTAAACAGGACTTTTGAGGCTGCTAATATATTATCGCCAACTTTTCATAATTGCATAATAAATTTCGGTCAGCATCTGTCTCTTAGGGAAGTCCTTATATTTTATGTTTTCGTGGTCACAGGTTGGTTGTAAAAGGTAAAAGCTGTAAATGCTCGCTGCCATTAGCTCCGCGTTAATTCAGTATCGAATCGAACTTATCCGTAGTATAGAGCCTCGAGGAATTGGATATTTCCGTTCGTAAACTGCCTACTACTTCTTTCCATCCTATTCGGATCTCTTTGAGGCGAACAAGACGTACACCGCAAGAGCTCGTATTCAATAAATTTCTCGATACTGAATTTCCTACCTACCGGGCAATATTTTTCTTTTCTTTTATTTTCCACATTTTATATACCATGGAGAGTTTCGCGTGGTCGACTCCGTTCTATCGTATTTATGTACGTCCTCAAAATTTTCTCTCGATATATCGATACTTGTTTTTCTCTCTCTCTCTCTCTCCCTCTCTCTCTCGCTCTCCCTGTCTCTGTGTGAGTATTGAAAGCTGCCTGTCACTACTGCTATCTTGCTATCGAACTTTACAGTTCGTTTATTTTAATCTCTGCTTAGTTTATCAAAGACTTAGCGGTGTCAGGCACGCCTCGCACATAATCACCTACTCTTACTGTTATCAAATGAGTTTCAGTTTTAAGGTACATGAAATCTCCTGAGCATTGTAAATTTTTCCCCATAGTTATACTAGGGCATCAATAAAGTACCCATCAATCAATCTCCCTCTCCGTGTCTAACTGTAATATTAATGGTTGGTTCATGGGTACAAAGTTTGATATTAATAGTAATACTAATACAAGGGCAAATGAATTCAATATTAATGAGGATTTGTTATCAATTTTTAAATAAAATAGTGTTAGCATCGTCGTTGCAATTAATGAAACTACTCGAGTTTTTATAACGGAAATGAATCATAGATTAATGCACATATCGACGAGTCTCATGAGATACACGAATGGGCCTAGCCCGATGTTTATTAAACCGATACTGCACCACCGTGGATAGATAGATACAGACAGGAATAAATATGCCGCAATGCTGAGGACCATCAATGGTCCTGCCTCGTATCGGATTGATATGGTACGCTCTGATGCCGGAACATCGCAGCTAGATACATATGTATATGAAGAGCTACCACTCTTCATCCACTAGTTCTGGTTTCCTCGCTATACGAATTTCTGTCACAGCATTGCCGGAACATTTTATCGTATACATAGATTTAACAATCGAACGGTATACCTCCTAGCCTACTACTAGAAGATATAATTGTCTGTACCCCAATTGTTAGAGTCTATTTCGATATTGGCCGAATTTTTTTCCTTTCTTTCTCCATCAATACGGTTCATAACTATAAATACAACGTGCTCAATATTTATGGATCTATAATCCTCTACTCTAGCTCCACTTTTATTCACCGGATGTTAGCCATCGATTTTTTTCGAGTTTTCAATATTTAAAAATTCCAAAGTGTATTCGTCTTTTTTTTCCCTTTTTTCAGATTCGCTGAGCCGAGACTGTGGGCACAGGTGTCGAAAATACGTGACCGCGAGGGATGTTCCTGTGTCAAAGGGTTGAGCCGGGTGACCCGTGTCTTCGCGATCGATCTCCCTGCAGAATCGATGAGATGTCCACATATTATTAGATCGCCAGCGAGCCGTTGGCCGGATCGGCCAAAAGTTCTGGCATTTATGAGACTCGTAAGGGACGTTGGACACAAGGACGAGAGAGCGTCTCGTCGTTGCCTTCGTACCCGATTCAAACTCCAAGAATAAAACCACAAAAGACAAAAAAAAAAAAGAAAGGAAAACACACGGGAAAATAAACATTCTGACGATCCGTCGTTCATTCCGCTTTTTTCCTCGTTTTATAAGAACATATGGAAGCAAATCGTTGCTTGCGAAGAAAGGCGAGGACCAACAATTGTCGAAGTGCAACTCGCCTCCAAGGAGAAACTAAGTAGTAACAAACAGAATAAAAAGCCGAAACAAAGGTGCTCAGGCTCCAAAGGACGCAAGAAAAAAAAAGGAAAAAAACCATATAATAGGAAACGTGGGAAAGAACAGCAAACGGGGAAAGAGGTGAAGAAAAAAAAAAAAAAAAAAAAAAAAGGCGCGAGAGGAACAGTAGGAACGAGTAAAATGTTGCCTTCCAACATGATGTCCTTTGTGAAAAAAGTGAGTTGACAAAAATTACCTCACTTCTCTCTTCCGTCTTATTGTCTTCCCTTTGTTCGCTCTACAGCATTATTATTCTCGGCGTTGTTTCTCCCCGTTATGCTGATAAGGTTATTGGAAATGGCGCATTTACGGAAATTGATTTCAAGAAATTCAAGAAATTCAAAATGACATAAAATTTAATCGGTTCGATCGATTCTCTTGAAATTTTAATAGGATCATCGGGTGATCATATTCCATCTGTGTACGCATTTTTAGCCAGATAGATAAAAAATGGTGAGCCATAGAGGGGGAGAACCGACACTTTTGAAGAAATCTGTTAAGTAATTTTTTGCCGTTCCGACGTTTATCGACACTTGCGAAAAGTCGCTGAGCCACCGGATCACAGTGAAACGCATAACTCCCGCCTTTTTGCTTTAGCGGGTAGACGGGAGTAAAAAATAGATCGATTCGAACGTGCAAAATTGAAGGAAAAAAAAAACGTTGTTTGCTTCCCAATTCCACAAAAGTGAAATGAGAATAATAAATCGAGACACGAAGAAATGGTTTCCTTCGAGATCGGACAAAAGAATCTTTGGCGAAATTTTGGCGAATCTGAAAATATGCATGGCTTTATTCCGTCGCTTATTATTGTTGTTGGTGTTGTTATTATTAGGATGGATGAACCAGCATATGTACAGTCATGATGGCGATGGTGAGGTGGGCAGCGAAGGAACATTAATATTTCCATATTTCCACAGTTATCTCCTATTTAATTCTCTGTTCCCTATCTCCTTTACTTTTCTTCCGTCTGTATAAGGCAAAAATGGCGATATGGCTGTAGCCCGAGCGTCGAAGTCTCGACGGTATTTCCGCGTAATGTCCTCCCTCCCGTTTCTTTGTGCCTGCGGTACCATTCCGCGGTAGAGGCTTCAACAGTGAACCTACATTCCTTAGGCTCTTCGAAGGTATTTTATACCATAAAGAGGCCTGGTATTCCCGGTAGCTCGGTGCCGGTTCTTATTTAACGCGTCGCGAAATGATTCTCGTCTTCGCTCGGTTATTAACTTCCAACTTTTATATCCCTTTTGCACGTAGCACAATAATCTTCAACGCTCTTACAACCCAGTTGCCTTTGAATCTTCGAGCGTTCGATTCGGTTATTCCCCATCTCCGTCTCTCCCTTTTTTCGAGGAAAAGGGAGAGCCCGCTATTTCATTCACGGTGTTGACTAAATTTAAGTTTGTTCAAGCAAATTGCTGAAACCGAATGACATATCCTATGTATTTATTGCGTGGGCAAATAAATCGACATGATCGAAAATTATCGCAGATTATCGCTGATGTTTTATTGGTTGTTCAACGAGGCTTGAGACGAAAAATCGTCACGGAAGCGAAACATAGGTATATTGCTTTGAAAGATCATAATTTTATCCGTAGCTGCACTCGGCACAAGGTGAATGCAAAAAATTCATATTTTCGTTTGATGTTTCGATTCCTTCTTTTTTTTTTACTTGAACCGCTTCCGATCCTTCCACTTCAACCGAGGACAAGTTCCTACGGCGCACTTCACCTGGTTATCTTACTGGCATTTCCCCAACAAACTTGCATCCCGCTTTACGCTTTCCCGTTTTCTTTACCCACGTAGTCGAGATAAAGTCAGAGAGAACGGAAACGGAACGGTGCGGTCGACATCAGAGTCTCGAACTAACAATTTTCCTCGGTGGGAAAAGAAGCGTTTCAATTAACGTTCACGGCGTTGCCCGGTTGAGAGAAACGAGAGGAAACGGATGATGGAAAGCGGGCAAAGTCCCGACTTTCTGGATAAATATCTGAGGAACAACGTTACTACTTACTTCTCGTTAACTCCGCTCTATACCTTCAACTCTTCACCTCTAGATAATGATCTAAAAAGTTTTGCTTTTCTTCATGGCATACCATCACGAGCTTTAACCTCTCCAGCTTGGCTACGACTCCGAATCAGTTCAACCGTCGTTTAATTTTTACAGGATTCCTTGTGTTTCATCCTTACTCGATCTTCCGTGCCATCGGAAGATCGAGAGTTAAAGATTTGATTAAATATTCTGTTCTCTCCGCCCCTAAAAAGTTGCTCTGTCACGATTTATATAGATTTTCGAGACTTTTATATCGAAGCATATCCCATTACCCATTGTTACTCCTTTATTCGTGCCGTAATTGTCCGCTGGTGATGAGGTGACCGAGCGAAGAACGCAATGCAACGAGAGACTTCGATCAAACCATGGTTAAATATTATCGAAATAACGTGGTATAGTGATAAAGTTTTGAGATTAGCTATCCAGTTTACTCCTAATTTCACTGTCAAAAAATTTAGTCTGAAAATTAATGAAGAGTATTGGACGCTTTTTTACGTACATTGTTTCTGAAATTTCGAACACATCTGCGTTGCAACTTTACAGTAAAATTGGTATTTTTCGTGCAATTTTTTGTAAATTTCAAGCAAAAGATTTGTAGTTTTAATATCTGGTATATTTATGTTACAAGCAAGGTACATTAATGTTTGATTGATATGAATAATGTTAGAAAATTTCAAGTACCAGTACATTAAATTTACAATTAACTTTAACAGTGTTACTATAAAGAGGAGGAAATTCGAATACAAAGTATCTACATGGGGAAAAAGGTGTATACATTGTACATAAAATGTAAAGTATAAAGATATATATTTGAGAGTTAAAAATTTTCCGTTCCAGATATACGAGGACATTTTTCTCTTTTAGTATAATTTTCCTTTCCAGCCGCTCACGCCACCCTTCACTCGAAGAATCTTTGCTCTTCGCGTCCGTTTCAGCGTCGTCTTGATCGTCGCCTTTCTCTCCCCCTCTCCCTCCGACGCGCAGTCAAGCGTAATTAAAAGCTTCCTCAGAGGGAACGAGAGTGATTAAAGGATTAAAGTAAACAAAATTGAATTTGAGAATTGAGTGCTCCAGCACCATTGGTAGAGTCCGAGAGTAGAGTGTACGAGCCCTGAGGAATTGTAGACAGATCTCTGACTTTCCATCTGACGTTTTTCGTCTGTCTTTTGCACAGCCATAGCGCAGCCAGACAAGCTCGATGGCATTATGTTCGCGAGCAACCCCTTGCACTCTTTAATTTAACGCGATCTTTGTCGACGGTCCGTGACGCTACTTAGACTGTTCCACCGTCGGTAATAACAAACCGTAAGTTAAGCGGCCCAGTTACCGCCATCTTCAATTGTTGAAGGAAAAAGTTTATAATAATATACGTATCGCGGCATTAATCAAGAGTAAACCGCTCTTCAACATGCCGCCAATTTCGTTTGTATTCAACGTATACTGTACATATTTATTATTAGAATAAATTGCGATTAATGGCGGTAACTGGGACAGTGGCGGAAACTGGGCCGTTTACCTTATTAACTTACTTCTTGGTGCAGGATCTGACGTATTGGGATAGAATCAAGTGTACGCTCGGTTAACGACGACACGCAAGCGGCATATGTCTATGGAATAGTATAAATAACTTTAAACAAATTTATTGTAAAAATCTACAAATAATTTTTTTATTCGGGTTTATGGAAGGTCTTTTTTATTTTATTCTGGTGCCAAGTGTATTAATTTTAGACATTATTGAGAGGCAGCTTCTGGCGAAATGCGTAAATCATGGTTTTTGGAGTTTTTAGTAATTTTTCAAAATACTCTAAAAAAACTTAAAATATTTGTGTGCAGTTTTAGAACGATAGCCCAAAATTTGCGCAAGTTATCACAGAGCTACCACACGGAATAAAAAAATAATTCAAAATCGTGTAAAATCTCCAATTGGGCTTCAATCTTTACGAAAAAATAGCACCGATCGAAGCGACGTGATCACTACTCTATTGGTGTACCAAATTACAACTCGCTGTCTCGAGCTGTTTCCGAGTTATGGCCGTTTTAAACGATGTAAATGTGTCGCGCAAACGCAAAGACAAGCGCACGCGCCGATTATTTAATATTAGGTCACGAAAGCGTGGTTGAATATTATAAAATGTTCATTTTTGCCGGGGTGAGGAATACTGCCATATGTGCCACAGGAATCGCGGCAGACACCGCATTTCTCATCGATCGACCAACATATAGGATAGAGTATAGAATGGAGGGGTTGCATACTTGGTGCACTGTACTTCTGATTGAAGGACTCATCAATCGATTCTCCACTCAATACTGCCGAGAGCGATCTTGAATTCGCTCATAATTAAATGGTAATTCAGATATTCGCTCGGACAGTCTGTATCGATACGTTTACGATAATGTTGGCTTATCGCTTGGTGTTGGTAACTCTTCTGTACATAAGAATGACAAGCACGATAGCGATCCGCACCATATAACACAGGAATCGATCTGACCTTATTCTCAACATATTCTCACGAATCTTAATAATTCGTAAGCTCTGCTTTTAATCAACGGAGATTCCTTAATTTACCAGTTGCAGTTTTTTTTTTGTCCGTGATGAACATTTTATTTTTTCCTCATTTTATTATGACTCTCAAACATGCGAGATATGTATTCATGTAGGTGTAAAACTTGGTTTCTCTCGTTCTCTCGAAGTTTTCGCCATGTACCTATCGTGAGAGAATTTCGCGATTGAAAAGTCAAGTACGTTGGATCGCACGACTGTGATGACAGTACCAGCGTGTATCGGGGCTCTCGAGTTTGTAGCTGCTAGTTTTTAGCTGCTACTGCCGGAGAATCGAGTGAGAGCCTAGTGAAAACCGTATAGGTTTCGGAAATCCGATCACGATTTCGATGGAAACGTGATCTGGTCGTGTGTGTCTTTGTCTCATAAACTCTTGCTGAACTATCCTTAAATTTTTCATACAGATACTGATTATCCTTCTTTTAGCTTTGATCCCTCCTACCCATCCTATTCTTTCCCTTATTCTACTTTGTTCACTAAAAGTTCGGCTAGTTTTTCGTTTTCTCTCCGTTACTCATAGTAGTTGATTGCTCTTTTATCTCCGCGAATAATTAACATCCAACTACCTTCTGTTTACCCGTTTATACCGCGAGAAGTCGACTACGTTCGCGACGGTATCGACGAGGAGGAATTAACGGCGATGGTGGTCAATCGCGTGCGACACGATATTTTTTTTAGGACCCTACAGGATTTATGCCTTCGGACTTATATTTAGGTGAGCGATATTGAAAGTGGTGTTGCGTGCTCGACACGGTAAGCTTTCGGGCTTGGTCGCGATGACGTCTAGGGTTCCGCAGGGATCGGTACTTGTTATTAGGCTCTCCCGTACCTATATAGATATCGTCAATGGCGCCATTTACTTGTGCTTTGCATGTAAATATTCGCACCAAAGATTTATCACGTAAATTTTCAACTCACGAGGGTCAGCCTATAGATTTTCGTCATGCTTTATAGTGTATTGCTTCGATACATGAGACTGACGCTATGTTTTTCTTCATTTGAATAAAAAAAAAAAAAAAATAGATGGTGACGCAAACGGAACCATCGGGCAACGCCGGATCCGTGACACCGGACGACGGAGCCACGACATTCAGCAAGCTTCGACAATTGGGCAGTGGATTCATAAACGCTACAGGAAACGGTAAGTTCGTTTCATTACCTCACTATATTTTGGGGGAAAAAATTGAAAAGGTTACATTTTTGAAATTTTTTATCGAGGAAAGTGTTGAGCAGTTAAGAAAAATGATTGTTCTCAACTATAAAGAGGCCAAAAAATTAACAAGAGTAACAAAAAATGTACCTAATGCCATTTTGAGACCACAGACCGACGAGAAAAAAGAAAACTGTCGTTCCCTGCTCCTGCTGATTTTCTACGTGAAGACAATTTTCTTTTTCGTCAACGGACTGCGTTCTGAAAACAGCATTGAGTACAATTTTTGTTATATTTCACATCGTAAAGTTTCACATTTAAAGTGTTTTCACGGGGAGAGTTAGGAGCTAAGAGATTCTGAAACTACATATTTTTCCTCTAGGAATCTATTGACGGATACTGATAAAAAATGGATAAATAAAAAAAAATTCTACATCTCATAAAGTTAAAATCGTTGAAATTTACGGCAGCATTTATTATGGGAAATCGCAAACTGAAAATTGCGACCATTTCTAGTACGCCGACATAAAAATCTCGAAAACGAATTTTTTCACGAAAATGACTTCCTCTATGAGGAAGCAGGAATAAAAAAAATGTATATATTTTGCCGTCAGGACGACGAGGAAACTACAACAGTGATGCCAGATTCCCCGACTCTTTTTCTTCCTCGCCCATCTCATACTGCTCAGTCCTACCTCCATTCTGGCATCACTGAGCTACGATTCGAATGTAATCCACGCATTTCCCAGGGCCTATTTTCATTCCGACTTTTTATAGCTTCGCTATATACGTCTTCTATTGGCGAAGCCTGACAGATTTCCAATTTAGCTTCTATCTCGAGGGGCTTGCCGCGATCGAGGACGACTTGCACGTCGATGCATCTCGACGTGTAGCTTATCCACTCGGATCCTTGTACCTTCAACGGAAAATCTCGTCTTCTCCTCACAGATTCGAGCTCTCCCTTATTTTTCTATTCATCACTTTGAACGTTTCAGATTGTTTCAATTATTACATAATAATTGAATATATAATACAATTATCGCGAATTGGATTTCTATTTCTGTTGGACGAATTTTATGCAACTGCCTAATGGGTTTACAACTCGTACATTTCAAAATTAATTTACAAAAGATGTGCATGAAAGACCCATCGTGTTTTCGCACTTCGAAAATCAATGTTTATGTGATCCCAGATCAATTGGTAAGCCATTAGCTGCAACGCATTTTTTTATAACATTCGATTCGTTCAACGACGTAATGTTGCTACTACGCACGGGAGAAAATATTTTTCTACATTGATTGACAAACGATGCATAGGCGAGAGAGTGAGACTCGTTTCTTGTATTGAATTACAAAACAGATTGTTCAGCAACGAAAATTAAAATAAATAACGATTCAAAAAGATCCAACAAACTTGGTGGATATGAATTATTATTAAAACACGTATAAACATTCGCGAGAGATGCTTGAAGCGAATTATTGGGATAATATCGAAGTAGCTTTCTCCAACAGTCTCCAACAGTCCTAATCTCTTGGGAACAGCGCGTGCATCCTCACAATGTTCTGCGTTCTTTTATGGTAAATTCGGCAGAAATCAGCTTAATCGATTCGGCAGCTCGCCGATAATTTTGAATATCGAACAGGTGTTTCTGCCTGTGGGACTCTACGAAATTCGCTCCATAACACTCCGCTGATTGGACGGAAGCCGGGTAAACGTGAGAGGAAAAGGAATAAAAAATGCAAGAGAAACAGAGAGATGAAAGAATCCCTTCTTAATTTTTTTTTCTTCGTGCCCCAGAACGAGAGGACGAATTAATTTGCTGAGCTCTGTTATCATTACCTATCCGTTTCATAATGTACGAAAGGTGCGCGGCGAAAACATTACTTTACACTAATTCAATTTTTATTTTTGATGCTTTCTTGTTACTCATTACAGTTACGAAATTATCACCGGCAAAAATAACGCCGGTCGAGGATATTCAGCCTAAGGAGGAAGTACTGGTTATCGAGCCACCGAAACCGTGAGTTTATTCCATCTTTAATATCACCAAACCACAATGTATTTAATTTCCAATGCATTTTTTTATCAACCAAAGTGCTTACCGCTAACGGTACGATGCATTAAAAAGCATTTCTTTTTAAAAATAAATAAACTGAGTACTAACTAAATTTCATATCCTTATCTCGAATTGCGAGAACTTAACGGTTTACTGCATTTTTACCAATAAAGTTGGCACTGTATATCATAGATGTATAGTCATATACATCTGCCTGAAATATACGACGCCCTCGCTTCAACTATATAGCCATGGATCCGATGTGTATCTATGATATATATATATATATATATATATGTATATCTGTGAGACGGCATCCCGCCCCGTTATCGACTCGGTTCCATGTCACGCGGAAAAGACATTCACAAATGAACTCCTGTCCATTAAAGGGTGCAGATTGATTCGTATCGGAGGTTCGCTCTGGTTCTTCTTTTTTCCCTTATCTTTCGAGGTTGCTCTGTAAAGCCTTCTTGTTCTACGTTTTCAACATTTATACATATGCATGTACGTACGCACGCGTGCTATTTAAAAAAAAAGCACTTAACTATTTTAAAAAACGAGCGCGGGTGTTAACCTTTCTACCGGAAGTTCGTTTCAGTATCCGCCCAGTTTCTGCTCCTCTCGGTTTGCCGCTTTTACCTCCACTTTCATCGCTTTCCTCCTTGCTTCCTAGTTTCTCGAATGTTTTTTTATGTTACCCTTTAGTTTCCGGAACTGGCGGGAAGCTATTAACCGAGAATCAAATCGACTGCGGTACACTCATTCGTCATCCGCCATTCGTCATTCGTCATTCGTCATCCGTCATTCGTCATTCGTCATTCGTCATTCGTCATTCGTCATTTCTTCCTCAATCGTCTGTTCGAGATCTCGAATGGATAGGGATTTTATTGTATTGATTTTTGGTAAATATTGTATGAGAATGATTTACGCTTGTTTTGTTTGTTGCATCTGCGAATAGGAAACTGGAACCTGGAAAACCGGCGAGTCGAGAAGGAGCATGCAGAATTTGCCTAAAATCGTTCAAGCCTGAGGACTTCTCGAGGACATGCTACGAGTGCCAGTACAAAGTTTGTGAGGATTGCGCTTACTCAACGAAGCCGGATTCCGATGACCCAGTGAGTTTTCACAGAATAATCATATTACCATATAATGTCGATGTTGCCTCGTATAAACTGGCTCATAATAATTATTTTAGTATTTAATTTTTGACGAAGTATGTTGTCTGCACGATTATTTTTTGTTCGTCTCACAAAAATTCAACTGCTAAGACTGAGTTGATCCTGACACTGAGGGGAAAAACTGATAACAAACATGAAAAACGCTCTTCTTCTATTTTGTTTGGTGTCGCTTTATACACTTGATTTATCCACGAAGCACCTTCGCCCCGCATCGTTCTATGATCCAATGCGTACGTAGTTGAAGGCTCAAGCCTGACAGTAAAACCGATCGTGCTCTCTGCTCTTCCACCGTCGTGTCATCCTTCGGCCTCTCTTTAATACATTTTCTTTAGCGCGTCTATACAGCGTATAGACGCCGATTTTCGGTCGCGAAAGCCGTAAGAGGACCGAATCGTTTCCATCAAAAATTTCATTCGGTCCGTGTCCTGTTGCGAGAACCGAAACCGGACCGAACGAGCCGAACGGTATTTTTTATCACCGAGAAATATTGAATTTCGTAAGAAAAACTTGTCAGTTATTTTGTTTCTCCGTACATCGTTAATACATGGAACCAGCGAGGAAGCATAATGTCGCAATGTCGATTGACGCCTTTTTTGGGTCTGAAAAAAACTCGGTAAAAACGCACCGTATCGAATGTCGTAAAAAAGGTCAACTTTCTTTAAAATTAGTTTGGTCCTTTTGCGGTTTTTTGCAATAGAAGAGAGCGCTAAACAAAAAAAAAAAAAAAAACGATACGTTTCGTTTATCCATTTTATGCGATCGGTTTCGTTCCCCAACGTACGGGTCCATTTTCGGACCGTTTGACGGTTATTCCCTAAAAACAGACGGTCCCACAACTTGCTAGTGAATTGAAAAATAAAGAATTTTTTTTTTTTTTTTAAACAAAGGTTGAACTCTTGAGGGCTTGCCGGAGGGAGAGTAGAGGAGAGCGGTCAAATGGCCGCTCTCCTTTTTAAAGAGAACCTTTGTATCTCAGCTGCGAAATTTTGACATTTGACTAATTCATCTCTGAGTAGAAATTGCATTCGTTAATAGGATTTTACCGTCGGAATTATCGGCATTCCTGCTGGTACCTAATATATATTTGGCCTTTTTATTTTCCAGTCGACGTGGTGTTGCAGCGTGTGCAAGAGAAAAATGTCCAAAATCCTCGTCAACGAGGATTCGACGGAGTCACATCTTGACATACCGACTCGAGACATTCAGAGGAGGCATAGCGACGTTAAATTGAGCTCGCAAAACGAGATTCACGTAATCGGCCTCGGTCGAGGGTTGGCACCTCCGAGAAGTTCTGACGCCGTACGAAGACACTCGGATGTATCGCCGGCGACACTCAAGGATCTCGAGAAGGTGAGTCGCACGTCGACGGTCGAGAAATTACACGTTTATATATGTATTTATCTGTTATATGTAGAATATTTTATGCCTTGTTTGTAGCTCTTTCAAGCTTTAATCGCTGACAATATATCTGAGAACCAGAAAAAAAAAAAACGGTTCAAAAAAGTATTTTTGTTCTATCTTTTTTTCATTCTTATGCAACGGTTATTTGATGAGTTATCTCTCATTTTAAAGATACTCTGAAATAATCGATGTGATACATCGAGACCGAAATTTCGTTCTAAAACTGTCTCAATTTCATCGAGATAATAAATTATTTCGCATTATACCGATCTTAGGTAAGTCGTGTGAAGCACTCTAAAAAATGTCCGATGTGATAACTCGAGGCAATAAAGTTTTTCGTGTTTTCAGCCAAATCCGTAAAAATTGATCAATTATTTGAAGAGTTGAAGTTGATGAAGTGAAAATCATGAATTTTAAATTTTAGTGCACGCCGTTCGCTTGAGTGATCCCATAATATGCGTATATCGCGCGTGACTTATTGACTCGACTATCGGCAAATCATATATCAGCGGACATTTGCTGGTGGTTCGTAATGGTTTGCGCTTATAAATAACAATTACCCACCGGCTGCCCGCATGTATCTATTAATTTGAGGTCTATTAATGCAATCGCATACACGAAGAATCGACTCCGAATTCAAATAGTCAGGATTACATGGCGCGTTAAAACTGCCACCGACGGATATTGACACAGTGTCGATAAATCGGGTCATGGTAAAAGATTAGAGTACTCAAGAACCGACACTTTTCAAATATTTATACAATTATGAGAGAATTCTCTTGCAATAACTGTAACGTACAACCTTCTTCATTTTTTAATTTTAACATAAAATAACGATTCAACTTTAACATTCCGACGTTACAGTCCTTAATGAACTTTAACGAAACGCTACAAGTCCAGTATATAAAATTACGAAGTTGTTCACATGCAGAATAATGCGGTAAAAAAAAACTGCTTACGAAATAGTTAAGAATCATCAAACATTGCGACAAATATGGGAGGTGACTGTGACGCATGACTTGAAGACTGAATTAGAAGGCACGACAAAAAAGTGCGAACCTTCATCCTTTACATGCAACATAACGGGATCATGAATAATGAGTATGGATTTAACAAAGCATACATCGTTGCGTATCGCACGTATACACTAAACCGTAAAAAAATGTGCAAATGAAAATATACATCTAGTATATGAAATTAGTGTGCATTAACCGACAGATTACCATTTAATTATACAAGTATGAGTCAAAGTTAATGGTATATTGGTAGTATATACTACTAGTTGGTATATTTAATCGACCTTTTCATACGTGTTTAATATACCTAACAATTAATTTAACTTCAAATTTGTACATTGAAATTAATTAGATGAGTTATTAAGTAATTTTCTCTCGTAAATGGTAATGAGTAATGTCGTAGCGCCGAGACTTTACAAAATCCATGTCGAAAGACCTCATGATTTAGATATCGTACTTTTTAACACTTCATGTGTATATTATGTATCTGGAAAAGTGGCATTGCCGCGGAAGGTTATCGCGCACTTACTTAAATTAAATTAAACATTAGCGTTGTTTGAGAAAAAATGTCTCTTCAGCAGATTTGTACTTCAAGGATTTTTTTTTTTAAATACATATATCGACTGCTACGCAACGGACGGGCGTACGTATTCGCGACGTTAAATGGGGAAAACGGAGAAATACAATATCGTCGACAATATATTGAATAGCAGCGACATCGCAAACTATCATTCGCAGCGGAAGCCGAGCGGATATTTTAAGTAGCCTTGCAATGGATACATGTACGCATACAGCAGGAATTTCATCAATAGAATTTGAACGTTCCTTGCGTCATCAGCACAGCGAAAATAAAGTGTGCGAATTCATATGCGTGGGCCCATTCATGCTATATCTATATTTAGATAAATGTGCCAATAACTGTGATTGCTAGCGATGCTATCGTTACTACCCTTGTGGGATTTATTGGTTTGCCTATACAGTGCTTCATGTTTTGCACTCGATGTACCGAGCGGAATTTTCGTGTGCGTATGCGTGTGCGTGTGCGTGTCATCCATCATGAGCTCATACGCGTCAACGGTTGGATAAAGAAAAAGAAAAAGAAAAATTTAATAATCTGTCGACGCTAGGCTTTGATATCATGAAAATTCCTAGCTTTTTTAGACGTACCACGTGGATGTGCAGCAGTAGACGAATAGCCTTGCACATTTATCAATCCACTTTACCTGTAAAAAAAAGAATTCTTTTGTGTAAAAAAGGAAGAAACCATATTTAATGGTACAGTAAAAGTTCTAATGAACATTCACGAATGATAACTGATGACTTGATGAGGTCCATTAGTTTTTTATAACAATTTTTTGTTTGGATTTTTTTTTTTTTTGCAAAGGATACACGTCCGATACACAAATATTCCGATAACTTCGACTAGCAATATATGAAAAATTTTGATAGCTTTGAATGCCAATGTACCTTCACACATTGGTCAATCCATACAAATGTAATATAACACACAACATTCGCACAAGCGTTGCTGTGGTTGCTGCCAGTTGACTGCTATGATCGTATTGCCTGAGCCCTTAAATGTGGTGGCGTCCCCAGTTTCGAACCCTAATCGCCTCGTAATGTTGTAGTTTCGAAAGGTTGCAGGAGAGCGACGTGGTACCGAGGAGCTCGGTTGGGAATTTAGAAGTAAATCGAGGGGTGGATCGCCAGATCGTCATCAGTCCGACCGAACGGAAAAAAGCGAAAGAAGCGAAAGAAGCGAAAGAAGCGAAAGAAGCGAAAGGGGCGAAAGAGGCGAAAGAAGCGAGAGAAGTGAGAGAAGCGACAGAAGCGAAAGAAGCGAAAGAAGCGAAAGATGCGAAAGAAGTGAAAGAAGCGAAAGAAGTGAGAGAGGAGACAGAAGCGATAGGACCGAGCGAGGAAGAACATCGAGTCCTCAGAGAAGTGGCAAAAATTCTTCGAAAGGTGAGGAAAAGATTTAAAAAAAAAGAAAAAGTTGTCGTACACTAGCTGTAAAATCGGGTTGGATTTTTTTTGTTTGCTGCACTGTAAAAATAAATTGTAAATTTAATGTATTGGAACGTGAAATTTGCTAACATTACTCATATTAATTGAACATTAATGTACTTTGCTTGTAAAATAAAAATACCAGATATTAAAATTACACATCTTTTGGTCGAAATTTACAAAAATGTTAATGAAAAATACAAATTTTACTGTGAAATTGCAACCGCACATGTGTTTGAAATTTTAGAAACGGTTCATGTAAAAAAGCTTCCAATACTGTTCATTAATTTTCAAATAAATTTTTTTTCCAGTGTGATTATAATTCACACAGACACTAAAAAATCCCCCGCCGCGGAGGACCTGTAATCTTACTTTTAATATACAGGTCGCGCTAAAAATATTGTCACGTAATTATAACGTTAAGAGTTATTTCGATATGAAGAAAGATATGTCCATACGGTAGGACATATCTGTTGATACATATCATCCGTACGTTAGCACCTGTTACGAAATAGGGGAGAGAGGGCAGAATGGCATACCGGGGCACGATGGGACCGGGGCATAATGGGATAGGTAAAAATGAAAAGTCACGGCACACTGGCATTAGCGCGATAAAAAAAGGCAAAAGGAAACGGAGTAAATAGGCCACTTTTCAATTGACATTGCTGGTGAACGTCTTTTTCCATTTAAGATCGGAGGCCACTACCACAACATTAAAAAGACGCTGTTGGATGCCCCATTTTTTGCTATACCATTTTAGGCCCATCCCATTATGCCTCGGTATGTCGTTCTGCTCCGCTCTCCCCTACGTTTCTCAATCCATTCGGCAAAGGTGAAGGGTGCGGGACTGAGAGTGTGCAGGTAATCTATTCCGAGGGGAATAAACCGTATACGTACAGAGCTATGCGATTCATATTTTATTCTGTTTGTACTGCGCGGGTTGGCCGCTCCAACGGAACTGTAAACTCTCGGAGCTACTACACGTTGACAGCTTGTGTTAAAAATTTATACGGTATGTTATAAATTTATGGAAATTCGAAGCGTTTGAAAATGTTGTCATTACGAGTGACTCATTCATTGTGACTAATTTTCGGCTTAAAGACTCTTGTACGTTTAATTGGTTTGATAAGACCTACGTCGATGTTGATTACGCGATGAGATTTACGACAAGTATTACCGGATTATTTGTTCTTAATAATTTCCAGATGTTGCGTTTCGGGTAAATATGTGTAATGCATAAATTTTTTTTTTAATCGAATATCAGATCAGGATGCCCAGCTGGATCTCGACGACGAGGAAGAACGTCGGGGACGCTCGCGTCGCGGGGGTGGCACGGTGCGCCGCAAGTCTAGAGTCACAAGACAGCACTCGTACGATGACGAAATTAAGACCGCCTCTATGGGCGGAAACAGCGGAGGCGGACAGCAATCGCATGGGGGCGAGCAAGGACTCGGGGTCGCGTATCAGATGACCCGCAGGTCATCGGCTTACGATGTTTATTCGACGACCGGAAGTAGCGGCGGCGGAGGTGGCGGTCTTAATTCCATGGCGATAGCGGCCGTTCAGCAGCAAATTCCATGCAATCGAGATCCGGATTTAATGTACAACAAAAGAGGATCAATATCCACTCAAGGTACCTACATATTTTATAATTATTTCCGATGTTGCTCAAAAAATCCCGTCAAGGGATTCAAGTACGAAGCTGTGAGTTAGTAAAAGTTAGTAAAATGTTCTTAACTATATCCTTGTCATGCATAAAAGATAACAATTTTGACAACAAATTTGACTTGCTACATTCAAATGGGGTGGAATTCGGCTTGGTTCACATTCCAATTCACCGGCCATTCCCGCAGACTCGTATCAAAGTATATCCTTAGACCCATGTGTACAAAATGTTGTCGAAGAAAGCTGTGCGTCCACTTTGTTAATATACACGGTATACAAATTGGCCTGATACTCGAACCGGCGTTTAAAGTCGGTGGTAAACGATTACATAGGTGTACCGTAAAGTCCGCTCGGTTTTGAGAGCCAAACGTTCTCAAAACGCAAAAAGCTCATCCGCCTTCCCACCTGAGGTGGTCTCTGCTGTGCATACACTCACAGTTTATCTCGGGTTACCCTCGTCGCCGTGCTGAGAAATACAACGTCTCATCGGCTAGTTACCCCCTTCACACACCTCTTGCCTATCCTTTCCTTAGTTGAATTGCGGAAACCGCGGCCGCACAGCTCTACGGTTATGGCAGCATTTCCGGTTCGATCCAAAACGAGCGATTCAATTATCCCTCGCCTGGGTGCTCGATCTTTCCTAATTATGCTTCACCAATAATTCATTGTATATAAATTGCTATCGTTTTTGTTTCTCTCCCTTTCAACTTCTCTCACGGACTATCTATACTGTATATTATACACAGAGAATGGTCCTAATGGTTTAAAGTGATTATCAATAAATCATCCCTAGAAGAGACAATATACTTCAGGTCTAAACTTTCAGACCCCCATTGTCATGTTTTTCTCGAGTCTATTTTTCAATTATCGTTAAAATCCTCCTGTCTTCTGCGTCATGGCAAACAATTGTTAATTCTTTTTTAATATATCTGGAATTTAAATAATATAGAATCGGAAGATGTTTTGGATATATCATCATAATTTGTTTCCGAGAGGACACACACACACGCGCACGGTAGATTATGTTGCACAGTTTCTCCAAATCGAAGGTTCCATGCTCGGAGAAGCTCTCTTCCTCGGTCTGCTTAGAGCCGTTGAAAAACCGAAGAGGGTAAGTGGGTTTGCTCTCGCGCCTGCCACGTTCGTAATCGAGTATAACTTGGATGTAGAGTATCGAACTCTCAACTCTCCGGCTATAACTCCCACGCCGGCAACCACCACGGTTAATACAGGAAACGCCCGTAGCGAGGAGTAAATAAAACTATAGTTTGCACACAAATCGTCCATTAAAGGCATATCGTTGCGTGTATCCGTGATCGGCGAAATTGTATACCGCCCTTATGAATACCGGATTATGATCGGAATACGAAACGTGTGCGTTAACGAAATATCGCACATTTGTAATTTTAACGAGTTGTATTCACAGGAGCGAGAGATCCAGAAGAAGTAAGACCGATGGGCAGACGATCATCTTTTCGTGTCGTTAAGCCCATAATGCCATATGAGATGGGAGGAGGGGACGATGAGAAAATCATCAACTTGGACACAACGTCCATACCGGATGTCGTGCCTCCCACACAGCCTCAGAGACGCCGAGGATCGCAACTGTAAGCTTTACAACATTTTCTACCGTCTAAATACGATTTCTTATTTTGAACTTTTTTCTTGTTTTACCGTCTGATATGCTCTGCCCAGTTTGCCTTTTCGAATCTTCGTGATGCAATATACACAAAGTTCCTCTTTCGCTCGCGTTCCATTTTCGTTTCTCGGGACATGCATTTTTTTCCTTATTTTTTTATCGCAGCTCCTGTTTTCTTCCATTGCCCCACTTTTCGCCAGATTAATTTTAAATCGTTCAATCGCTTCATTCTCCATGTATATTTACCATGCGTCCCGTCGGAGTATTCGCAAACGCCAAAGGTCTTTTTTTTAACGTAGCTCCCCCCCCCCTCCCCCCAATGCAGTTGCACGAAACAAGTAGCCGGCCAAGATTGTTGGATGAGAAACAATAAATTATGCGTTGCAGCCGCATTATTCGCTTAGGGGGCCCATTTCGCCCCGGTCTCCCCTACATGAGGATTGCTAAACATGTATTTTTCTCGATATATAGTTGGATATTTAATTCCGACTTTGTATACGTTTCTCGCTTCGAAGGCCTGATATCAATGCTATAAGAGGATTGGTGTCGTCGCCGGGATCGGTCAAGGCTACACAATCGACTGTCGTAGCGAGAGTCACTGTTCAAGACGATCGGGAACTAGCTCGCCAGGGAAGTCTCGCCGACGGCGAAGGCATCAAGATTGTTATTCACGATGTCGACAGTGAGTTGAGTAAGTTGGATACATATAAAATCCAATGGATATTTTTTACTTATATGCTGTAACGACACAGGGCGAGTCCTGGCCGCACAACGGATACGGCCGTGGTCGCTCTTACCGACTCATGATCGCGCGAGACGCGCGAGACCGGGATGAAGTATTACTCTTTGCATGGAAACTTTTTTGTTCTCTCAATTAAAAGTGACCTGTAGTTATAGTTAAGTAGGGCAGGGATTTTGCTTCGCTCTTCCCTATACTGTACGATATAAATATGAGAAAAGGAGATACCTATGACAGTGGAAATATAGGCTATAATAACGACGCCGGTTTTCACAATAATCTATTAACAATAGTCTCCCTTCGAAATTTCTTTTTGTAGATTCGAGAGTGAGTACAAAAAGGAGGGTCGTGCTGCTGAGGGATTCCCAGATTCTGGACAAAGGGCATAGAAGTGAGTATTGCCAGTGTTATTTTTTTTAGTCAACAATAACAACTACGATAATATCGACGGCCTAATGCCAAAAGGGCGAGAACGCTATGCTTATACATATAGCCGATTTGCCCTTATGCCCTTAGCCTCTACTATTTATACATAGCGTGTACGGTTATTTAACAAATATTACTTGTTCGCATACGTACACAATATTTGTTCTTGTTAATTTTACATTCTTTTTATATCTAAAAATACGGTTCGCTGCAATCTTTTTTGTCCAGTTACAAAAAAAAGTTATCGTATTAGAACAAGAGTGCATAAAGGAGCCGAGAAAATGGGAACATTTTCTTCAAAAAGATAAGAGAGATTCCATTAGATTACAGCCGGGAGTGAGCTTTCCCCCTCGGTCTATGTAGTATGCGTTATAAGGCAAATGGAAATCGATTAAGTAACGTTCCGAAAGGCAGTGAGCATATACGTTCGGAAAAAAAAAAAACAAACAAAGTACACCAACAACAACAACAATAAACAAACAAACAGGCGGTTCGCACCCTGCAGTATTATTTGTGCCGCAGTATTATAAAAACCGCCATTTTCCAACCGAGTAAAATAAAATACATAAGGTAACAGTGTTTGCCGGCCGCGCGTCTGCTGGGGTGCCGCATGAAATAAAATTTGTCTGAAGAAACATTTTAATTCTTCGTGGACCTGTGGCACCCCGTGCCTCTCCTCTGTATCAGCTGTTGCCGCCGTTATCCAAGTTAAAACTTTGTTTTAGCCAACGCACTTAGGACCTTCGTAATTTCGCTTTACATGTTTGGAGCCTTACACGGGAAGAGCACCAGGCCCATAAAAGCTCGAACGTGATTGCACGTAAAATGCGTGGGTAAAATTATTATTAGCCCCGTCGTCCATGTACCAGCGGACCCTGCAACAACAAAAAACAAAAGGGATTTTGGACTTTGGAAAAATATTGCACAGAGACATAAAAAAAAAGAAATGTTGCAAGATAAAATCATTTAGTTTATTCAGGTTTTATCATATAGTTGTAGGGTAATATTTGCATTTATCGAAATTTAAGAGTGCTGTTTAGATAAAGTAAAAAAAAAAAGAAACGCGATCGATACGCCTTATTCGACGCTTGCATGAATAAGTAAGGTGAAGACAAACTGAAGCTGAATCGAGTTATTTATTATCGAGTGTTAGCTCGTGCGTGAAGCATCTCTTGCTTGACATATTCTCCACGTGCGATAATGTCGACTCACGCCCGGAAAAGGGAGAGGCAATCGCTCATCGCAGTTGCCAAGCCATGAAGAACAATTGAACAAATTAGTCTATTTCGAATGATCATTGGAGACAGTCGGTCTCGGGATTTAGACTCAGGGCAATTTTGGGACAATTTGTAATAGAGTATCGAGGCGAGACGACTCTCGTGGCTTCAACTAAATTAATCGACTTGTTTCTTAAATAAATAATTATTTTATCTGTTATAAATAAACGAAGTCAATTTTTGTATGGCAAACGAGCCTGAAGAGTTACCTCGGTCCATCCCGAGGTGAACGCGTCGATTGCCAAGAACGAAGACAACAGCTTTATCAATCGGGTTGAAATTTGGCACGCATGTAAAGCTTGTGCTTGTGTTTGTTACCATTTACGTCCTAATTGGAACATTCGTTCAGATTTTATTAGATCTTCAAATTTTCGTAAAAAATGTGTTCGCGCTCTAGCTTACGCAAATTGTGAGTTATCGGGCAAAAATTTTCTACAGAAGTAGATTAATATTAAACAATTTGCGCTGTTGATTTTGTTAAGGATCGGCATAAATAAATTATTATGGACCCATGTCCCCAATTATATTTGACAAGAATCGATCCACCCGTTTAAATTTCATAAATGAAAAAAAATAATAAGAATAATAATTATTCGTACCTCACAACAGACGATCACTCAGAAGACATCACTGAGAAAATTCGTGATCAGTCTGAAAAATAGATTAAATATAGTGAAAGAAAAACTTTTTCGGTCACTTTTATAACCAATGTTGCAAAAATTAGTGATTTTGCGTATTTTTAAACAACGATTTCTTTGCTTCTCCATGGCATCGCATAAAGATATATCATTTGGATTTCTTCACTACAGATCGAGTGCCAAAAAAAAAAAAAATTGACGATTGCATAATTTCATGTATTTATTTACGCCGAGTAGAGATCCTATAAACTGAAGTGCCATTTTAGTGTATTTTTCCACTCTGAACCTACAGCGGCCAGGTGTTTTGCATAAAAGTCAAACACGATTTTGACGTTGACAAAAGTTGAGAATTGAAATTTTCATATCGCTTTCTCATCACAATTGAAAATTAAATCCTTGTTCCGTTATTCGCGGAGCTTCCTCTATGAGCAAGCACAAAATACAGAAAAGGCTTTCCCATAGAAGAGCTTTGCAAATAAAGGAACATTGCGAGAAAGCGATGTGAAAATAAAAATGTTCAACTTTTTAGAGGACAGTTGAGGAATACTGAAGATTCACGTATGTAGTACTCCGTCTACGTTTTTGCCATCAAGCACAGTCATCACCTTAAAGTCCCGCATCCGAGAGTTTCCTCCGCAGCGTTATCATACGGTATAGACAGAGTCCATATGGTCGTGTGGCATTAAGCCATCGATGTACAACGTTTTCCTAGCGTGAGCAATGTGTATACCCGGTGTTCTTAGGGGGCTCAGGCTTCAGAACGCAAAATAAACGAATCTATCTATCTATCAATGTATACTTGCATGTGACACCTTTCTCATTGTATGCACGACTCGAAAAGAGACCAGAAAATGAACGGACTCTCGGTGAATGCGCTTGGAATAATTAAACGTCGCTCACACCGCCCTTACCCACGCTTGCTTCTCTCTATACATAAATGCCTTCTCCCTGTACAGTCCTCTCTATTCATCCGAATAATATGTCGAAAAGTCCGTTTGGAGAGACCTACTTTCGGGCTCAGCTTTATCCTCCAATTTAACATGTGAATGAACAAAAAATATATAGAAGTGATAATTTTTCCACCATCTCTCTCTATCCCTCTATGGTACAGAGAGAAAGAAAATCGAATACGTTGTCTCATTGTTACAATATATACTTCCGTTATTCGCGCAAGCCTCTTTGATTATTCTTTCCTTATTTAACCATTGTTCCCTTTGAAATTCCTAGTTACTTTTTGTTGTCCCTGGTTCAATTTTTATGCAATTGAACATACTTTTTAAATGTATGCAATTATATATATATATATATATATATTGTGTAGTTTATACCGAGATACAAATAATGAAAAAATTAGATTTTTTTTCTGCATACAGTTCCACTGGTGGTGTTTTGTTTTTATTACTTTTGTTTGTTTGTTGTTGTTGTTGTTGTTATTGCTGCGCTTGTTTTGGTTATTCAGCTGTATACAAAATTGTCTTTTGTTATTGTTGCGGCGTAAGGCCGGTAAGTTTCGCGCCTCGTTGTGCCAGTCCGGTTCATGGTATCTAATGAGTAGCGTGTCGCGTAACTGTGTTCAACAGGTTCTACTATTCTGAAATTCGATACCGTAGAGCAAGCCAACAGAGTGTGGCCAGCAGCGACGGCCTCCGCAACGCGGTGAAGCAACACGCTGTTCGCGGAATTACAGACGGTCACGTGAGACTGTCCATAGACATGGACATGCGATCCGACGACCACGACGTGCACCTCGAATTCATGCCCCTTTGCGGGTGATTGGGAACGAAAATTAAAGAGGGAAAAACAGACGGACGCGGAAAGACAAAAAAAAAACGACGAAACTACAATAACTGGATCACTCGTGTTGCAACAAAGACATAATTCGAGTAAAGAGGTTTTATTACGGCGTAAATTTCGCAAGCATATTCATGATATTCAACTATGCCAAAATTATCGCAAATTGTAAAAGTTTACATGAAACATAAAACTGCCGAAAATGAATGGTAATAGTCTACGAAGATTAAAAAATAATAACTAAATATATAAGAAAATAAAGATAGACGCAAGCGCAATAGGGATTCTAAAAAAGGGGGAATAATGATTGAATGAAAATGGGCACGTCTGTAACGACAAGAAAAAAAAAACAAAGAGAAAAAGGCTTTTCACGCTTCGCGTCAAACTTTTTCCCGCAACAGGTAAACCCTCTGTCTC
The DNA here is from genome assembly GCA_933228735.2 of Amblyteles armatorius. Taxonomy (NCBI): domain Eukaryota; kingdom Metazoa; phylum Arthropoda; class Insecta; order Hymenoptera; family Ichneumonidae; genus Amblyteles; species Amblyteles armatorius. The sequence goes on along the minus strand of OW121689.1, from coordinate 30,896 downwards.
GCGCGCCGCTTCGATCCCGGTGAAGCCTGTGGGCAGGCAAGGCTGTGTTGCCTACAATAATACATAAAACAACCCTCTCCGGAGCAATGGTAGCTGGAATTATTTTATATCTGCTGTAGGGGAGACCGGGGCGAGATGGGCTCCTAAGCAAATAATGCGGCTACAACGCTGCCGAAAGCATCATTTATTGATTGTCATCCAACAATGATATCTTCACAGTTTTGTAGCGTGTCCTACAAAAAAAAATTCTCTGCTGTTTTTAAAAGTCCTCAAACGGCACGATAAAACGATTCTAATAAAACGATCCATTGGGAGCCGAGATATCAACCTGTGAAAATCACGAAAATCGATATTTTACCGAAAGTCGCTGAAAAAGTAAAAAATCGTTGTTCAATCCATTTTTTTTTGTTTCAAGGCTATATTCCATGAATTTTTTTTTCGTTGATCATGAATATAACAATTATTTGACTGCCAACCCAATATTTTCCACTCAAATCCCGAAAATACGATTTTTCGTGCATAAAATCGAGACTTTCAATGTCCCACTGTATTTTAGCCCCAAAAGAACACCGGATTCGTGTTCAGCGGGCGAAAATACTTCGGAATACGTTGCAGGTAACATTAGAAAAAATCAAATAAAAATTCGTTAAAAAATGCCAAGATTCTACTATTAGCTTAGCCGGCTAATAGTAACAATATTTTACGTAAGTTGTCTTATATACCAGTTGTCTTGGCCTCAAAAATTTAACCTCGAGTCCGAAGGCGCCGTCGAAGGCACCAACGAAACACGAGTTTCTTTTCGAAATTTCCGTGAGATGGCTACGGATTCAGTTCTTTCTCGTTAACGAAACAGCGAACTGAAACTGTCCTCAACACAAATTCAGCATACCACTGTCCATGTTTCTATCCCATTTGAAATGGTCAAAAACTCAACCCCCTCTCAAAACAATGTAATTTCACCACAATTCAGCATTTTTTTACTTATATTTGCAATTAATTTTTTAAAAGATTTTTTATTTTTGAGATATGCCAAACTCGAAATTTTCTTTGAAACCCGTCTACCTTCGAAACTATTAAACATACAGAAAAATGTTTTAGAAATAACATGTAGTTTTGAATGTTGTTTTATCCAACTCCCTTAACCACGGAAATGCGAGTAAGCTTCTTTCGATGGCCCGTTTGGCCTCGGTATCCGGTTTTTTTCATGTTATTAATGGACATACGTTGAGTTTCGTTTTATCCGACTCCCCTTAACACGAAAATGCCAGTGAGTCATTTTTTGGTGGCTCATTTGCCCCATGGTGTCCTGCATCGTCTTGTCTCGCTCTGGTTCATCATTAGTTCATCGATACTAACAGTTTTACTCGAGTAAACTGGAACCGATGTAACGAAATGTGGTACGTGAATAGAGCAAATAATGTTTGATATGGAACATCGTGAAAGTATTTGTACTTGGGAAAACGAAAAGTATTTCATGTACCACGTACTTCAAGTACAAGGTACTTGGAGTACTTTAAATACTTGCCGCATTCGAAGTACATATCGACTTGAAGTATCGTACTTGAAATGCCAAACGAGTAGCATAAATAATAATTATAACATGACCGTATCTCACTTGGATACAACATGGCTTAACTAACGATTATCGATCGTACAAGCCCGGAGGATGACTAATCGATACGAGGTGAGCGGTAAATCGTTGTATAGTAGATTATGTTAAATACACAGGACGGATGGCATTCGTAGCAGGGATAGGATTATCTTCGACTGATAGTCGATGTTATCGTCCGAGGATATCAATCGATAAGCCTCGGACATAACAACACGTAAAGGACTCTATAGTTACAACGTGTGTCTATTGTGACAATGGAATTGATAGTGGGAGGGAACAGCCTGTAGTAATAATGCAAAACCCATTCAGAACTCATCAATATTATTCCGATTCATTTAATGAAAAATTTGAACAAATTGAAACTTTTTGTTTTCCCATTCCGGTTTCCGTATAAAATCTAATTCCAAGCTTACGCTTGGATGTTATTGGGAAAGTCTGAGGGACATGGTCGAAAGAGCTCGTTTATATTTTATCGGGGAGGTTGATATCGCAATTAAAAGGAAATGAACGAATTTGTTATCGCATGGATTGACCAATTCAGACCGCGAACAAATTCGTCGGTTGACAGAGGGGCGCGGTTCGTCAACAGGATTGCCCGCTACCGCTCTGGTATATCATTATACCAAAAGTGAATCACGCAGTGATTAATTAAACCGAAATTTCTTACATGAATTGTCATAATTGTTTCGCATTAACTACATCTTACCTGCTATTTGACACGAATATCTCCTTTAACTCGGAACTTTTCGATCCACGCTCGAGATTCCTCAATAATTATTAAAAAAAAAAAAAAAAAAAACACCAACTGGTTTTCCATCCTTCGAGCATCATGTGACCCTTGTCATATCATATTGGAGCAATGACGAGTAACACTATGTGTACAAAAACGATAATCACGCCAATTTCGTTGGATCACTTCGAGGGCCGGCGAGCGTGCTAAGCTCGGGGTGTTGGAGGGTATTGGAAAATCGATGCTATGCTATTCGATGTTGGAGCATTGGGGCATCGGCTCTTGTCGTCAAAACTTCCTCCCATTCTTCGCTCTGCTCTTACCATCATTGGACCATTGAAAAATGGACAAGAATTAATCTCACGCACTGATCTCGCTTTTTACTATCGTTACAGCACGAGGCTTCGGTATGCGAGTTGTCGGTGGAAAAAAGAGCCTGGATGGTATGATGTACGCAGCTATCGTGTGTACGGTGCCTGGAGGACCAGCAGAGAAAGCAGGACTGCATAAGGGCGATAAGGTAAGTGATCGACATTGTATACGATTGTAAACTTTGACGTGTGATTCATTTAAATACAAAATAAAAAAGAAAATCTGATCTTAAATGGACGAATCCAATTCGCCCCAGTCTATGATATTCGAGCATGTGTAGTACGATTTATACAAAATCATTAGTACCATTGGGCAACTATTTTTATGAACCAAATATGTACTTGTCGTTTCGTGTAATCATTATAGCAGATCATACCATTGTTTTTTATTCCTTTTTTTAAATTCAGATTCTTGAATGGGAAGGTGTGCCGTTAATCGATCGAAGTTTTGAGGACGTGGCGCACATAATAGAGCACACCGGAGACGTCGCTGAGCTCGTTGTCGAACATGCGACTGATATGTGAGTTTCCTCGGACTCCGTACCAACGAAACTAGTATAATTTTGTGAAACGAAAACGAAAAAAAGATTAATCTCTGGAGACAATGAAAAAAGTAACCGACCCGCACGAGGAAACGACGCTTGGACCACTGGTTTAATCTCATTGATATTTTCTTGTTTGCATCAATATTTTTTTTGTGTGCTATTTTACTGTTTTTCTTTCAACGCAGGATCGATCTATTCGACGATCCAGGAATGGTGCCACCCAGTGGAAAGAGTTCAGGCAACATGGGACTTCAATTAGGTGAGTAGGCAAAAGTTAAAATTACTGAGATCGTGATGATATAAGCCGATTTAAAAAAATGGAAGATACAACGGCCGGATTTTCGAAAAATTGATTTTTCAATATCAAACTCAGAAAAGGTCCGCGAAAAATGTATGAAATTACTTCAAGTACGAATGACAAGTTGTTTCCATCAAATTGCAGAATCGGAATCCGAGAAAACGCCTACGTCATCGAAAGGTCGTAGGACGCTGCCAAAGACGCCGGTATAACGAGTTGATAAATTGAGCCTACAAGAGTGACCGCTATATATATATATATATATATATATATATATATATATATATATATATATGTATATATATATATCGTCACATTCGCTATCACTCTTTCTCACAACTCCTTCACATCCATTTTTTTCATTCCACGCTAATCTATTCACACCTTTCTTTGTCTCGCTATCCCATCTAGAAACGATGAAAAAAAAAATCCTATGAAAATATGTGTACTATTGCGATTAAGTTGTAATGTAATAGAAAAAACGGCCCCTATAAACTGAGGGTATAGCACGTGCAGCAGAATATATAAAAAGGAAAACGACACATTAGTTTCTCTTCAAAAATTTTGAAAAACTTTTTTATGATTTTGTAAATAATCATCTGTAGTATACATAGTATACGTGTACCATTTTCTGCTACATGTAATGCAGTGTAAAAATAACAAGGACCCCTCTTACACATATGTTTCATTTATGATTTAAATAGTTATTCTATGGTGTTCATCACAAAACGCACCGAGCCACGTACGTAAGAAAAAATAAGTATAAAAAAAACTTACCACCACAAAACATGTTGCGAGCAGAAGGTTCCGTACACGAGATGTAAAAGGGGATTCTTATCATGTGTGATTGCTCTTGAATACAGTAACAAAAAACGGTATGCAGACGTTTGCACATCACATAAACATATATATAGTATTGATAGATGAATATATTTATGTTGACGAGTAATGTGAAAAAAATCGGAAAAGGACGTCTGACCTGTAAATAATTAAATGGTTGCACGCTCGATATTTATGTTTGTGCGTGTGCGTGTGCGTGTGCGTGTGCGTGTGCGCGTGCGTGCGCGTGTGCGTGTGCGTGTGCGTGTGCGTGTGCGTTATCGAAGAACGAACGAAAAAAGAATTCGTAATCGTTCACTAGCATTAATTAATACATTATATATTATTACTTCCCTAATACATCCGCTGTGTCACACATACATACGCACACGCTATCTCTATTTCTCTTCTTCTATCTATCGAAATATTTTTTTTTCTTTATTATCTCCGAATTTTTCGATACACTTTTATATTTATGGTGTGCGTTAGTCGGCGAGTAGAAGTTATTCAGTTTTTTTTTCGGGACTTTTGGGACGTTGATTAAGAAAATTTAAAACAATAACTCGCGTTGCTTACAGGAAGAAATTGGGTAGGGTTTCTTATAGCATTGGTACAATCACATCTCAGTTCACGTTTAGCGATTGGTAGCTAACCGGATCTTAGTAGCTCCAGGCCAAAACGGAGAAGAAAAAATGCTCTCGTACAATCAACGGTAGTGACATGTCGCTGCGTGCAGTAATCTGCTACCATATTACGCTCCACTCTCGATATTTCTATTCACGAGGTAAAGTTACACAAAACAGAACAGATTTATAACGAAAAAGAGAAAATCGATAGCAGTGACATTTGAAGCAGAAACTCGCGTGGCATTTAGAAATCTTTAATACGAGTTTCGATTTTAATCATTCGTAAAATAGATTTAATAATTCGTAAAATATATTCAATGTGACATTTTTTCGAGTGGCATTTTTTTCGATCGGATACTCTCTGTAATAAAGGGAAACAAATTCTAATGGCTTTTTATGAAAATTTGTCTTTGATGTTATTTGACATTTCTTTGAATGAACTAGTAATGTTAACATATTCAGCCCTAATTGTCGATCACGTAGATAAGAAAATTTAAAACACATCTCCCGATGTGATCGTTTATATGAGCTTTATCTGTTAACGTTTACCTACGAATTTCTACCTCGAACCATGAGAAAAGAAGAAAACATAATATCTGTAAAAATATTACTATTGCCATTGCACGAATTTATTATTCCTTATTACAGTATTAGAAAAGCATAAGTAAGTGATGCCTCTAAGGGTAGAGAGCATTAGACAAAAATCAGTGGGGGGAGGTGCGTTTAATAGTTTCGTGATGTTGGAGGGGAAACAGCCTCGGTCTCGTATATTTCATAACTAATCACTGTCACGTTCTTTGTTTTCTTTCATTTTCTCGACGCTTTTCCTCCTTTGACCCCCCCCCCCTCTTATATCCTTGCCCGTCCGTCTTACTTTACACGTAACGTCTTAATTTTTCTCACTCTGTGACCAATCCGCGAAAGCATAGCCATTCGTTGAATACTGCTGGCTTAAATTCCACATACACGAGGACCTCAATTTCGTTCGCAGTGGTGGGATTGGTTCCGCATCATACTAAAAAAAATCGAGGTTGCGCATGGCCCGCACATACTAAGTGTCGAGCATGGCCTATAGCTTGCTGCGCCGATCGATATTTGCTCCGTTGCGGGGACGGTTGAGGAAACTGAGGGCGCAAAAATCGAGGTCCTAGTGTAGGTACTAGTTACAAAAATTAAAGGCGGAAACATATCAAGCAAAGAACTAAAGAACAAGTGTCAGTTGGGGCGAGTTGCGTCAATTGTTTTCTAATTTTGAGATGATTACGAAACTTTTGTACTCGACACCATTTTGCGTAAGTAAATATTGAACTTTTATTGATTCGCGTGATAACAGCCATTACTCGAGACAATGGAAAACCATCTAACATACAACGGTTCACTGTGATTTACAAATGGAAGTTCGAGTGAAGGTGAAAAAAAAAATAATAATAAAATAATGACTTAATTATAATATTGTCACAGAGGCCCGACGACGTTCGATCGGAAGATATGTTATTTATGCACTAGTCATCGTAGACCGACAAGCTGACAATGTAATTAAATAAAATGAACTTAAACGTAAAGAGACTGCAAGCGACTAAATATAACATTATGTGTAAAACTGAATGTAAGCTGGGAATAAAAAATTATACATAGGAGAAATATATTTAAAAGTCTATGAATAACTGAACAATAGATTATCTGTAAAGCCGTGGGACAAAAAAAGAATAACTATAACTACTATATTTCACGAACCTTTCGTCTATCTTGATTTGGTGCTCGATCTTCGTTTCTCTCGTCGTGTTACGAGTTTTCATGCAAAACTTTCTCATATTAAATAGTGCAAGAATTATGTTGTTGTTTTTTCTTCTGACAAAGCCCCCACAAGCCCAGTCGCTTTCTCTACTCTGTTGTGTACATTCTCTATACTTATAGTTGTTACTATCCTTCCGTTGTCACTATCGCTACTTATTCTTCAGTTCGAACGCTTACTCATATATATATATATATATATATATATATATATATATATATATATATATACACGCACATATATGCAAATCTTGATTGCTAAAAGACAAAGGGCGTTTACCCCATGGTAAACCATACGATTTGCATCCTTTTGTTTATTAGCAGTTGATATACAGATGACTGTACTCTGTTGTTTCGTACGCAATTTGAACCGAATAAAGCGATAAGCGCAGACGAATCACGAAAGAGAAAATGTAAGTTGTCATGTGAAAAAGTATAGCGTTGCATTATTGCATATAGTATAAATATATTATAATAATGATACTGGTCCTCACGCTACTCTCTCCCAACTGGCACGAATCTAGTATGTTTTAGCGTAACTACTATATATATTTATTATTATTGTTATTTTTATTATTGTTATTATCATAAGTTATATATACTTATCATTATTATCTTTCTTTTATCGATTTTAAATTTCGCTCTCCCGATTGTGTCTCGAATGTCTTGCAAGAAAAAGAAGAAAAAACCACAAACATTACACACAAAAAATCAATACACTGGACACTTCTCTCTATATAATATTTTTAGTGCGTCATAGAGAGTCCTCGTAGAGCGATTATGTGGATATTAGTATGCAAAAAATTGTGTTGCATTATTATTTTATATTATGCCACCTACGTTCGAAACCTGTATGAGCAGAGATGAAGCCATTTGACGACGCTCGAAGCTATTCTTATCCTAGATAAATGCGGATTTTTCCGGGTGTTAAACGAATATATAAGACGATTGATAAGATGATTGTCTTTTGCCTTCGAGAGACATTTTTCTTTATATAAACTGTTTGTGATTCACAATCGTCTCATGAAAATTAATCGAAATAATTGAAAAGAGTATATCAGTACACTGGGAAAAAAATCCTATTACACCCTTTGCTCTCGGAATTTTATTTCTTATTTATCTCTCGCGAGCAAACCCACCAGGCAAAGAGTTGATACGATGTTTTTTTTTGTTCCGCTACTGCTAAAAAAGAAATACGATAAAAAAGACGGTATCAAACTATGTACATTGGAGATAAACTTAGTGAACCGTTAATACCAATTTCGCTTACGTAGCTAAATTTTCCCTAACCCGAGTAAATAAATTCCCGATAAATCATGGAAAACGAGATGGAGAAGCCCAGAAGGATTTGGTTCCTTACTATCGCTTGTATTTTTCGCTTCTCAGCCTTCTCTGCCCTCACCGGGAAATTCATGTAATTGGAAATGAGAATCGACCGAGATGAACAAAATGTGGTTGCGGATTGAACGTTAAAAAAATGTTTACGGTCGAACGAACGTTATAGGGGTAAAAGATAAATCTTACAAAATCTATCGGAGAAAAAAATTAGCGCGAATTTTTTGTTTCCCGATATTATATCCTCGTTTTCCCAGGTTTCGTAGTCTTCTATATATCTTACCAATTCTCTCCTTATCTGTCGCTTATACTTCACTACTTTCTGTCTATTTATATTTTTTTCCAAACATTTTGTCGTATAGTGCTTTAATCATCGCTCTTTTCGTAAAATATCTTCCAATCAATGCAATGACCTGAGTAAGTACAGGAAAGGGGGGCAAAATGCACTGTTCTTACCAGACATGAGAAATATTTTGGCGGGACATAAAAAACGGTCTTGGATGAAAAGTGCGGATACGTGTTCATTTTGCCCGGCTCTTCCCTGTCTATACTACTAGTGAAATTTGATATGTAGATCTAGTAGCAGATAAACAAAGCTTTTACGATTTAACCCTCGAACGTTAAGCATGCAAGATGCATATTGTTCTAAAGCCATATAACCATTTATATATGTACATACACAGTATATAAACGTATGTGTAGAACATTTTACACACTCTACACTGTACCTACCCATAATATGATGTGTCCTTGAGTTGAAAGTGAAAACTTCAAAGCTAACCAAGAAACGTGTTGCCGTGGGCGAACGTGTTTGCTTATTCCTGTCGTAACATCCCTCGACCTCACTCGTCTCGATCTCATATCTTTATATCCACCTCGGATGTGATACGTGTCTATGCTAACTTTTTACATGAGAAGTTGAAAAATCCCGGTTAGTCGAATGCTCCGGTACTGTGTGCGTGCATACCGATGCCCGACTTTTTCCAAAACTTTCCTTCTTGGACATACAAGTGACAAAGGAAGCTACAGGTCAGGCGTTATAGATATATCTCAGTATAAAACTTACTCTTCGTCCGTCATTCTCAGATAATTTTGTTACAATATTTATTACAAATATCTCGAAGATGTTGATCGGATTTTTTTGTATCCACGTTCGCCCACGAGTAAGTTTTGTCTTGTAAACTATCACACCCAACGCTCTTCGGAGAAAAGAACATGGGCACCATATTCTCCTGACAATAAAAACGCTATTTTCTAATCTCGTTCTCGGTACGATTTTTAGGAACAAATCGCCAAGCAGGTGACTGGCAGGGTACAGATTCAAGTATGGTACGAGGCCGACAGGCGGGAGCTCGCTGTGTCTCTATTTGCGGCTGACGAGCTCTGCACTCGGGACGACTCTCTGCCACCTCAAGCTTATGCGAAACTCGTTCTCCTGCCACCCTGGTAATATTCTACTCTTTTAAATAGTATCTTTTGGGTTGAAAAATATTAATTTGCTAAGTAGTCTTAAAACAAAACAAAAAAATAATTTTTATTATTGCAGCGGCGATCAGAGCACTCTTCAGACTGACATATCCAAGTCCACTCAAAATCCAATATGGAACGCAAATTTAACTTTTCCGTGTATATCGGGCGAGGATCTTATGGATCGTACGATCGAAGTCACGCTCTGGGATTGTCTACCCGACGGGGATACCATCTATCTTGGCGAGTGCTCTGTGGATCTGCAGAACGCTTTCGAAACTGACCGGGCCGTTTGGTAAGTCTATTTCTTTCTATACGAGAGATACTCTACTCTACGTGACGTTACCCCCACGGAAATAAAGTATATTCGAAAATATATTCGAGATGTTTTATTTTTATACTTAATATATTTTTCCGAAAAATTGTATATTACGGATATAAAAGATTATATACTTGAAGAGTACACGCTGTAAAATACTTGTTCTTATATATTTTCGTATAAATCGTATACATTTTCCTTACGCTTTACATAATTGCCATGACATGTCTATAATGTTTAAGCATACATGCAAAAATATGTTAATTTCATATTAAAAATATTTGGATTGAACATCGAAAAGTATAAATGACATATATCGTCATCCAGAATTTATGCTTGCAAATTTAAAATCTTATGAAATGGCAATAGAAACTGTTTATCTAACTCAACAACTTATTGCCCTGAAAACAACATTTTTTTTTGCTATTGTTGATTTTTGTAGTTCATATTTATGGGACTCGAAGGATTATGAAAATTAAATTAGGTTAAAATCACATTAGCTATCGGAATTTTATGATGTGTTGAATCTATGGAAAATGTTAGTTGAACTGATTTTTTTATTCCTTTCACTCACAAAGTGTCCTCTGCAAGAAAACCAAGTAATCTCAGAATATGCTTTATTATAGAAGAAGCTCTGTGAAAAAAAAACACAAAAAAGGAATATGGAAATTTGGATTCTCAGAGTACATTTTTGTTTCGAATAATAAGTGGCGCTGAAAACATTTTTTGCGTCTCATCGCGGTAAACATGTCTAAGCATGAAAAATGATGTACTTACAACTAAAAAAACAATGTGTTAGAGTCTACCACGCCTAATTTATAAGTTTACAAAATTTTATTCTCAACTACTGAATATCCGAGTGGATATTGCCGCAGACTACAAGTCGCAAGGTACCGCGTTCGAATCTCCATCAATGTAAAAAATTTGTGATCGTTTTACACAACATAATTTGCATCAATTGATAGAGTAATTACGTTCGAGAAAAACTCGATAATCGGTAATTCTCTAGATGTCCAGCTCTGGAGTTTGATTATCGCCGATCATAGTATATATATATATATATATAACTCAGGATAAATTCATCGGAACAGGTATCGCCTGGAGGATCCTCGAGGTTTGCGCTCGGGCAAATCGCCGTTCTGTTCTCCCCGTGGCTCGATATCAACTGAAATAGCCCAGAGGATGTTGCGACGTACAGACATACGGGAGAGAAGTTACAGCGATGATACCCAGAGCGACAGTGGAAGTCCGGAGCCGTATTATCTTCATCCTGATCACGCTTGGCAGGCGAATTCGAGGAGAGGTTCGAGTCAGTCGGAGCAACTCGAAATCGAACCCTACGAGCTCAACAAGGACTACAGTAGATCGTTGCCGGGAAGTCGAAGAAGTAGCTTCCAGAGCCAAGGTGGCACGGATAGCAAACGTAATCAATTATTTTGCTCACTCTGTTTAATTATACCCCGGATAAATGGTTACGAAAAGCCGAGTGCAGGACTGCTCGAATCGAGATCGGACGCCAGAAACTAAGACCTTTGACGTAACGAGAGCGGGGCAAAACGATTTCGTGTCCTTCCCTTGAGATGAGATACATTTTCACGTACTGCAAACATTTTTGTCATGTTCCGTTTTGCCCCGTTCTCCCTCTACTGTGAATCGTTACAATTTTATCTCCTACCTACTTATTAGCGTAGATTAGTTATTGAATATTAAATTTTTTAATTATAGGTGGTAGCATGGGCGAAACTGACGCGACGATAGCCTATTACAACCGCGATCGTCGACGAAGTTCTTGTACGAGGCCACAGCGCGACCCGGAGGAAATGCTGCGGTCCCTCAAGGCCACGGCCAAGGGAGAACTCGGCAGAACGATGAGTTTGTCGACCGACAAGAGGCGCGTAAGCCGTAAGTAACTTCATTACTAAATACATATATATAGACGAGTGAGATAAACGGAAAAGAGGAAAAATTAAAAGCGTCCGCCACAAATGATTCTCTGTGTTATCATATTTTCCGTATCTCTCTTTTTTGTAAACTTTCTCTCGTCACTTATAAATAAATCTCGCTCCATCGCTGCTACCATGGTCATTGTCACATCCTAATAAGAGTCTCGCATATTCTGTCTATCTCACTATTGTAACGTCTAATCTTAACGATTTTGCTTCCTTTACTGTTGGACATATATATGCACATATTGTCACGTGTATATGTTCAACCACGATTACTCGTCGGCCCATAATATCTCTATACTATGTAAACAAGCATCCATTTCGTCGATAAGAGTCTCGCCTCCCGTGTGTACCATCGACCCTCCAACAGCAGTACGTGTCATTTGTGGTACCAATGTTATCTGTGCGCATTGCTTAGATATAACTCGTCCCATATTCTATGCTGTGTGTAATATGTACCACTTACTACCACCTATGGATACCACATTCGCGCACAAAATCACGCTTAGCAATATCGCTTAATCGTCATCGCAAAGCATTTGATACTCTACAAGATCGCTATAATTCTGGTACTATACCGAATCATCGATTAATGTGTAAGTGGTCTAATTAGTATCTCGGCCAAATACTTTTTTATGCAAGCAGTTTGTTTTGACAAAAAGTAAGAAATTAAAGTTTTTCAAAAGTTTTTTTTACATGATTTACTGATAATGATACTAAAATAAAAAAAGATTATATTTTAATAGTCAACCACTCAATTTTAAACCATTTGAGCTCTTACTTTGATTCATTTTATTATCTATGTCTATCCACACTATCATTTCGATTCACCCGTTCACGTCGTCATCAAGCGCTTTGACCGAGCGAACGAAGCACCCGGTTCCGTCGTACTTACCTTTTCGATTTTTACACCCATTCTATATCATGAAATGAGTAATGATCATTTTTCTTTACCGAAAGGGGTGAAAATTTGTAGTTTTCTTTTTTTCCGATGCTTTGAAAAGAAGACCCAGGCGATGGTGTACTCCTATATCATTGTGAATTGGTGCGCAGGCTCCGGCTATATCGGTCCGTTTATATGTGTTCCTTTTCATAATGGTATTTACTGGTACACGTGATACTTAAACGCTTTTTGTCGTGCCCATTAATGTTACCCGGTCATCAAGGAGTCATCGGAGAACGCAAAATTGTTAAATATACATTTTTTTAAATATTTAATTCCGCGATATCGTACACGAGATTCGTCTCTCATTTAACTATCGCTGAAACCACTGTGTGAGCCACCCACCCACCCACCCACCCACCCCCACACACACACACACACACACACACACACACACACACACACACACACACACACACACGCGCGCGCGCGCGCGCGCACGCACGCGCACACACACAAATATACATATATATATATATATATATATATATATATATATATATATATATATCAGAATCCCAGCTGTTCTATGCTGCTCGTATGCCAAATTGATATCATCATTAAACCTTGCCTGCGATCTGTCCTGCCTGACAGTCCGTGTGACCAGCCTCGTTATGTACATATACAATATAACTATATACGTATTACAACAACAAAAAGCTTCCTCTATGAAGAAGCAAAATTCATTTATATATATTTCTATATCGCGACATTAGAAATATTTCCGCAATATTTTCGCGAACATTGGTAATTAGCCGGACGATAGTTTGGCGTCGAGATAGTTGAAACGAATTTGATGTTTCAATTGTTAAGTTAGTATAATACCGACGAGCTGCACTTCTAGCTGTCTATCTTATCCGCTAAATCCCTGCTGAAAAATCACATGCGATGCTTACGAATATTTTTTAAAAAGTTTTATATATATTATGCATATTATTTTATACATCCGAATCTATGCTCATCGTGCAATTGGCTGAATCAGTGGTCGATGTGACAAAAAAAAAAAAAAACTATGGGATTGATAATTTTCCATAAATCGTTGTTCGTTAATTTTATTCTTTTCCGGCTCTCCCTAAAACTCCCTTGGTACGAAAACATCGTGCCAAAAATGCGTACTACATTAAAATAAAAAATATAAATTATCTCGAGAAAATAACGACGTTCGCTCGGTCGAAACGCTAAACGATCGGCCAACATCCACATCGACAACCGCAAAACCAACTCTATCTTCAACGCCACAACTATCCGCACGAATCTCTCGGGCCACACGTGACCCGGGACCAACCAAGCAGAGTGCGTAGTCCCAACAGTTACTGTGTACCAGTGCGAGCCTGTGTCTCCGAGGACCGCTAATTCGGCCTCCTTCCCACTACCGCACTCCACACCACCCCGATAATTAACGCAAGGCTATGTCGTCCAACGATTGAGGGCTACGGTAAGACTCCAACTGTTCTCTTACGCTCAAGTACTTTTTTCTGTCTATGCGCTATTTTTGTTACGATTTCTCGTCTCTTTGTTTTTTTTTCTTACTCTTTCCTTAAACCCCGAACTCTACACGCAGTTATTATCTCAACTTTGACTTCAGGGGTGCGGGAAGGATCCATCGATTTCCAGCAGAAAAAAAAATTAACGTCCTGCAATTTTTTCATATTCGGATCTTGGATTTTTCGCTTGATCAGAACAACGTCAAGAGGATTATTGCCCCACATGTTGATTACCGAGAAAATGAAATGTTTTTTTTTGCTTAAAGTCGATGGGTTTCCGTTTTTGTATTAAGATATCTATCCACAAATATTTAATCCGTTTTTTTCTATCTATCACGTTGGGATTTAATTACTAAAGTACATGAAACTCAGCGCACTTAATTTTTTTCGTTTTTTTAAATTGAATTTTGAATCTTATCGTTGAATTCGTATATTAGATTTTAAATGCCGCTAATGCTGCACCGTGGCCGCAGTTGACCAGCTAATTTGTTCTATTTATTATACAAACATCATCATATCTATAATGTACCTTATGTGTCTCTGTATCGTAAATATTATTTTGAAGCTTACTCGTAGATACTTTGATTGCTATCCAAGTTGCTAATCTGCATTCGTGCCACTTGTAGGTACGCGTAGGATACAATCGCGACTCGATCGGCAAATAAAGCCAAGCCGTTCACGGTATTATCCGACCGAAATCCTTCAGGCGATGTAAAATCTCCTTCAAATCTGCCTGGGCTCAGTCGGTAGCAACACCTGTAACCTACATTTTTCAAGAGTACTAAACCCTTTTGAGATATTCCAAATTATCAGCGTTCGCTCAACTTTTGGACGAAGACGCTAATGACTTTCATTTAGCCCAAAAAGTTGACGGCCCTTGAAATAAATTAAATTGGAGCTATTATTCATGACTGGGATTATATCATCGGACTCTCTCCGTACATTCGTTTCCGATCACTCGTTTTGTTCATTAGTCTCGTTTGATAGCATTCCATTTCTCGTAAATTGTTTTATGTATATCTTTCCTTTAATTCTTACGCATACAATTTTAAAGTTGTAACTCTGAAGTCTGTTTGAGTCGGAAGTCTAAAGAGGAAATCTTTGAGAACGTGTGGTGAACGTTGGGCCAAGTTTTAGATGGTTTGAACGTCATTTTTTTCCTGTCTCGCATTTTTAAGTGCTCATTCTTTTCGAGGAAAGTGCCTATTAAAATCACCATTCGTATCTCAATATCGAGTAAAAATAAAAAATTTAAATAAAAATCCGTTGTATTAGACATACTACATGTACCTATATAGTAAATTAGAAATGTTTAAGCAACCAAAAATCAAAAACTGCACTTAATTATGAGTCCGCAAGGACTTGAGAAGATTTTTGTTCACCTGGATGTCGGTAAGGCATTGTATCGTTGGACTGCGAAGACTTACAATGTCGAAATTCACAGCGTCATTATATTTTTAGATGACAAGTACGCACAAGTGACATTTTGTATTAAAAACTCTATGCATATGCATATGTTTACAAAAGAAAAACGGTTTTATAGACAAAAAATCATGCATATTCTTTTTCGTGAATTGAAAGTTTTTATATTTCTTGTGTACTCATCAAATATATCAGCGAACATGGAAACCCATGAACATCCCTATGTATGTGATTACCGACAATGAAATATTTAATGAAAATCTTTTTTCATCACTCGGTGCTGGAATGGCCACTTTTCCGCCCGCTTCGCGTGCGTAAAACCGCAATTTGTACACCTTGTGGTGAAAAATTTCGTACATCCCTCGTGCGAAACACTTTTTCTAACTCGTGTGATTACAGCCCTCGCCTCCGGCTCGTGCTGCAAACTCACACTCGTTAGAAAAACGTTTTTCGCCCTCGTGGAGTAATGTACTATTTTCCAACATCATCCGCATAAGTTCATAGCTCTTCACAATCATTTTTTTGTTCTTTTTTATTTTATTCGCATAAGCTTATGTCTTTTCGCCATCTGTACATTATTTTAGTTATTATTTTTCTATTCACTAATTGTATTCACTGATTTTTGCGCACGCTGGCAATTAATGTTTGTATCGATTCGTTATTGAAGTATGACACAGCTGAATTGAAAGCCTCTTTTATCGTCGAATTCGCGTTCCCAGGTGATATCCATCGGCTGTTATCGTCCATCCGAGTTGTTTCCGAGGGTCGAGAATTACGTTTCGAGATGGGCGCCGACTTTGTAACCGGTCATTTTTTTGTCATTTTGTCATTTACTGTCGCGTGAACGTACTCTAATTCCATCTCATATCTCATATTCCGCCCTTATGGGGAGCGTGAAGCGTTCGCGCAAAATGTTCCCATGGAACATTTTTCGGGGGGTTTGGGAGCGGAATCCCCCAACATGCCCCTCGGGTTTGAACGGCGTCAAGGGGCTTGTTTTAATCAGCATGGATTTCGTTAAAAATGCCGAAACTAATTTACGAAGTGCTGAGCCGCAAGTAGTTTAAATGTAACATAGTTTATTCACTTTCTTTTTTCGTAAGGCGATAAAGTATATCTCTGTAATTGTTAGTTACAGATCACTATCGTTGTAGTTATATCTTGATATCTATGCCCTCTGTCCGTCCTACATATTTTATACGTGTTATGTTGTAAAGGGTTTAATACTTTTTTCTTTCTTTCACTAGTAAGATATTAGTAATTTTAGGTAGAGCTTGTAGGGCGGTATGCTGATGATAAAAATAGTGAGTATACATTGATCAGCACGCAATATTGTCGATGGAATTAATTTTCAGCATGGCAATGGCCGTCTAAGTTCGATTTGATACCCACTCCTGTTACATGAAAATAAAATATTCTCGACATTCTTCCCACCCACTCGGAAAATCTCTCCGCATACTCGAGCCTCGTGAAAGCGGAATTACTGCCCGGTTTTCTCGGGTAACTCGTAATTCCTTCTTCCAGTACCTAAGAAACGAGGTTCTATTAACGCGTTCTCTTATACATACATTGGTACGTCCTCGTATATTTGCAGCACCTCCTTCTTCTAGTACCTTCTGGTCCCCTTTAAAGCTCGCAGATGTACATTTCTCCCAGTTTTCTCTCTCTTTACCTTTCCTCACTCGTCGACATGTTTCCCTCATCCTTTCGATGAGTTTTTAGTTCATCTAGGACACAATGATATTGGACTAGCAACGTGAGAAAGTCCGCTTTTGTATATAATACCGGGTGGTCTGAATATCTGCGATTTCGTTACCTCGTGAAAATGGTAAATGAATATAATATAGCGGAAACATGAACAACGAGGAAAGAAATGAGAAAAAAAGCGACCGAAGAAACAGGATGTTGAGGCGAAGGATCGGGGCAAAAAGAAAACGCTAGCGCATCTCAGTAAAAACAGAGAGAATGAGTGAATGAATTAATATATTGATTGTGCGATATGACCAAGGTCCTCTCGGCACATATAGCTGAATAACTGAAATCATCGTAGATCATAACAAATATCGTTAAGCGTAAAACATCAATTGTAACAAACGCCGTAACATCAAGCGTGACAAATGCAGCTAATCATAACAGATATCTCAAATCATAACAAATGTCGCAAGTGGTAACAAACTATAACAAATATAAAAATATATAACGAAATGAAGTTCTAACGAAAAAACTATTCCGATGGCCCCTCTCAGAGGTTGCCCTCCAGCAGGAGTGCGAGTGCGAGGAAAGTAGGGTAGAGCGGGGCAACATGGCACACCGGGGCAAAACGGAATAATGAGACAACGCATTCTCCAATAACTTTTGGATGGTGGCGATGGTGGCACGTGGGGTAAAGCGGGTTTGAAAATCCTAAAGTATCGTTGGGACAAAATGGGGCATTCAAAAATTATTGGAAAATTGAGTTTTGCCCTCACTGTCCCGTTTTGCCCCGCTGTGCCATTTTGCCCCGGTCTCCCCTACGCGCTTGAAAAAGTTACAATTATCGACACGAAAAGTCTTGTCTTTGTTTATCGGGGATTTACTGACTTTTCTGTTGGTAATTTGGTACTACCAATGGTTGTTTTCCGACAAATTATTGTCTTTCGAACGAACTATATTGTTTTTATTATCTCCTATAGCTTTGCGCGATCTGGAATATTTCAAAATTAATTATCGACAAGATCAATATTTTTGTAGCTTCTATCCGGGTTCTCCATAGCAAATATTAAGGTGGTAGTAAAATAGTTCGTCGATTAATGACGAAAGCGGGAAAAAGTACAACGGGTATAACTTTGAAACGAGGAGCGACCAACATATTTTTCATCTAGTACATTACTTAGGACTTCGATTTCGTTCGCAGTGGCGGGACTCCGTATTACAATTAACAAAATGGAGGTTCCGCATGCTCTGCTCATATTAACTCTCCCGTATGCCCCATGGCTTCCCTTTTTACGGGCCGCGCTGATCGATATTCGCTCCGTGGTGGGGACTGTTAAGAAAATTGACGGTGCAAAAATCGAGATCCTAGTGTAGTTTTCAGAAAGATTGTTCCAGACGACGTATTTGCATATATATTTTTTTTTGACTCCGAAAACGGCAATATTTTTGGCTCAAGGTGAAGTGACGCATTACCAGTTGGTATCTCCACATAATGTAGTTCTTTCGATGACATTACAATCCTTATGCGTTGAATATTTTTCCAGACATATATTCCTGTATATATAGAGGGGAGAATTCATTTTAGCTGAGTGACACGTATAAAACTATCTCTGGTTGATAACGTTCTCGCGATCTAAGACACGCCAATGTTATACTTGGAGTGCTGTCTACTACGAACTGTTTAGATCCACGACAGTAAAGCCGATATGTATCGATGGACTACTGCCGACTACTGCCAGTAGGGCGTAAGCGCTATAGGTACCTACCTGATATTTTCTTCGCATTAAGATAGTGGCTATGTCGTGCCAAAAGGGCGCCATTTCCTACGTCGTTTATGCCCTTGAGGCAATAAAGATTGGATCGAACTGAGAAAGTGATAACAAATTATGGCCAGGCAGGCACATCCCTTTGTGACGAAGACGTGTGACACATGTGCCTTTATCGCAATAATGCATCTAAACATATCTATTGATGTGTCGGCAGGGCGGGGCGAGCGCAAAGACGTCATGGGACAAACGGCCGAGGATATTCCCGAACGACTTTACAACCGTAATAGCGAGTCCGACGAAGATGATATAATGAGGTGCGAGGAGCGGATTCCATATTATTTTCTTAAATGAATTTCGGGCTTTTTTATTGTATATATTTATTAAAGACTTCATATGGTGACTTAATGGCTGATATCATTTCAGTCAGCAATCAGCGAAAGACGAGAACGAAGTCGAGATTAAATTGGGACCTGGTCAAGTGGCACCGAGAGGATATAAGCTAATAAATGGTAAGATATAATGTCGAGACAAATAACGAAAAAGCAGCGAGTATAGCGTAGATTGTTTATATATATATATATAAAAACCGTCTCTAATCTCGTTACAGGTGTGAACAATGGCGAGGTCAAGCTCGCGTTATTTCTGAGTAAGGGAACTCTCGAGGTTGAGGTAATCTGCGCACGTGAAATATGTCCGGGTGAACGTGATGAGCCTGGTAACGAGATGCAAGCTACTCTTCATTTCCCTACGATCGAAAAACTTTTTAAACTCCCTTCGTATAATGCAGCTTACCCAATGAATGCAGTATCTGTATTTGTCTGTAATCTCTGTCCTACTTGTCACAATTTTCCTGTACTTTCAATGCGAAAGCAACAGGCATTGCATTAGCATAGCAAGTTGTTCAATTACTTTTCTTGTAAAACTTGTTTTATTTTCTTTTTTTACTACTACTTAAAGTTAAATATTATACTACAATAAAAATACTGTAAAATAAATACAGGCGCCTTCAATCGCACATTACGCACGCTGATACGCGTCCAACCTTACACCGACGGGGTCCTTCGGGAGGGACGTTGAATGAGCGCCACATTTATTCGCAGGTACGATAAACCACATGGCGCGTTACCATGTGATCACAGTCAAAAGTCGGTTCATCTTACCTGCAAAATAACAAGCGTTCATCCAACGCGCCTCTCGAGGGTGTTCTTTCCTCTCGTTCGGTGTAAGGTTGCGCATGTAAAGTATGTTGGACGTGCAATGTTATAAAGTTGTAAGGTTTGGCAAGGGTCACAATGAAATGGTGTAAACTTACTAATGTGTGACACATTGAATACGTAAACTTTTTGGGGTTTAAGAAAATGGCGGTATACAGTTTTTGATCCGAGGGTTGGTCAAGTGTAAGATTTTTGGGGTTTACAGCTGAACAAAGTTGTGAACTTATGTAACATTTGTTGCGGTGTACGATTTATTTCCGTAAGAATGAAGAGGTGTACGATTGAACGGCGTGCGATTAGAGGCGCCTCAAATGATATTGTTTTAATTAAAAATAGAATAGTTAAAAATAGTACATCACTCCACGAGGACGAAAAAGTGTTTCGCACGAGGAATGTACGAAATTTTTTATCACAAGGCGCGAAAATGGCGGTTTTACGCGCGCGAAGCGGGCGGAAAAGTGGCCATTTCCGCACCGAGTGATGAAATTAGTACATTACTCTACGAGGGCGAAAAACGTTTTTTTAACGAGAGTGAGTTTGCAGCACGAGCCGAAGGCGAGTGCTGTAATCACACGGGTTAGAAAAACTGTTTCGCACGAGGGATGTACAACATTTTTCATCACAAGGTGCGAAAATGGCGGTTTTACGCACGCGAAGCGGGCGGAAAAGTGTCCATTTCCGCACCGAGTTATTAAAAAACGTTTTTCGCCCTCGTGGAGTAATGTACTGTTTTTACTGACTGCGCTAAAATAACCACATTCCTTGTGTGCAACAAGGGCGGAAAATAGCCTATTATTGACCGATGATTATTATTAACATGTGCGAATGCGCGGTACAATTCCATTACTCCCTAGGGAGTAATAGGGCTCATTACTCCCGCTGGAAGCTCTATTACTCCCGAGGGAGTAACGGTCATTGGCGAAGATGACGATTTTGCGACGCAAGAAATGTGGTTATTTCAATGAAATCGGAGAAAAAAAAATCGTATGCCACAAGGGAGGAAGTGCATTTTCACCTTGTGTGCATTTCTAAATCAAACTTCACACTCGGTGAAAAAAAGCACTTTCCTCCCTTGTGGCATAATATACTAATTACCTTCCATATTGAATACAAAAAGTTTATACCGCTCTGTATTTAGATACGTACGTGAAGACTTATCTCCGTGACGGCGAGCGTTGGTTGCACAAGAGGAAAACGCGAGTGATAAAGCACTCCCGAAATCCTCAGTATCGACAGACCCTAAAGTATGGAAGTTGCGACGCTCTCGGAAGAAATCTTCTTGTAATGCTTTGGGAGAAAAAACAAGGCTTCGAGAGTAATCAGGGCCTCGGTGGATCGGAGGTTGACCTCGAGCTTCTTCCCTTAACGAGATTGACCGTCGGCTGGTATCCACTATTTCCAATTCACACACTTGGAACTCAGAACGCCGATTCTCCATGATGGTTAAGGGAAAAATGGGCCCTAGAAGCCGGTGAACTCGACCTTCGACTGAGCCTGCTGCTCAAAAATGAGGGAGAGTCTGTCGTCAAGATAATTTCTTGATAGACACGAATGACCACGAAATCAATGTCGACCACGACGTATTGCAACACCACCAACAATAACGCAGGACCGATCGATTATTTTTCATTTCTTCTATTAATAATAATTAATAATAATATTAATAATAATGTCGATGTACCAAGCCTACTGTAGCTACTGTGGAAAGATTGAGTCAAAGGTAAGACTGAAACGGAATCGAAGCCTGCAAAAGAAAGAATGCAAAATTTGTATTCAAAGTTTTTATTGCTTCTGTGATCAATAATACGTTGCATCGTTGCGGCGAATGGAGCGAAAAATGAAGTGAAAAAGTATCTCGAAAATGGAACAGTGACGATTGTACGCAAATTATTAGAATTGACGAACTGGTGCAGAAACAAATATTGTACGAGTAATAATGTTATCGCTATGGGATGAAAGTATCATTGCTTAGTCGAAGCTTTGATCCTGGAAGCCTTCGAAGGACAATCATAAAAACACCATTGCGGCGATGACCTTAAAATCATGTTGTTGCCGTACGACTTTTCTCACTACAGTATCCGAGATTTATAAAAGTGATAGTAATAATAATATAGAGAATATTTT
Organism: Amblyteles armatorius; assembly: GCA_933228735.2. Taxonomy (NCBI): domain Eukaryota; kingdom Metazoa; phylum Arthropoda; class Insecta; order Hymenoptera; family Ichneumonidae; genus Amblyteles; species Amblyteles armatorius. The sequence goes on along the minus strand of OW121689.1, from coordinate 8,389 downwards.
CTTCTTAAAAATGACAATCAATAATGCCAGCATCATTGCAATCGTGTATGAGAAATCTTACATAAAGAGCAGTTATCGCAAGGGGGATCTGAACGACAATGAAAATAGAGAAAGGTAACAAAGTGTGTAGATATATTATATTTTCTTCCGGATTAAAAGATGAAAGAAAAAACAAACAAAAAAAAGGAAAAGTATTCGATAACTGACGTAGAACAATTCGTTTGAAAAGATGCAACGACCTTGAAACTTATCGATCATAACGCGAGCGATGAAAGAAAATACATTCAATGCTTCTGGGACGGCGAGGAAGATTAATTACGTTGCGTTCCATTTCGATTGAGGTCTTTTTTTACATAAAAATGTACCAGATAGACAAAGCTGTAGAAGTTATATTTTTTTTTAATATAACGGTAATAGCCCGTTATCCGGTGTCGATTTTCTGATAATTTTGTCGGTGATCCATGACGAAAATTTAACAGCAAGTGGGCAAGTGCTGCCATGAGTTTTTGAATGACTTGACCAATTTCCACGAGCTACTGTCGCACGCTCGGCAACACAATTTTATGTGTAGCAATCGTTCCTTCGGACTACATCTAAATAATAGAACATTTGCGAAACGACTACCAATCCGACAAGAGGAATAATGTATTTTCGTAAAAATTTCGATGACGGACAAGAGGTTTTAATTTTTTAATCGCTACCTCTCGTCCACAACGCCGTCCCGAGTACGTCGCGACCAAATTATTAAAACTTAAGCAATACGACACAACTGACGAAATGATCCTAGCAATAAAGGTGTATCTGCGCAGGCTTATGCAAAGATTAGAGTGATTAGAAAGAAAAGAAGATTGAACGTGTGAGAGAGACATAAATTATCACAGAAACAAGAGAACAGAGACAAATCAAATTTATTTTTAATCCTCACAATAACTATGATGGTGTGTCGACTGATAAGTACGTGAGTCACTGTGCAATAAAAAAAATTAAAAAAACGAAAAGATATCTATGGGGCCCATTTTTCCTGGCGTTGGCGGAAGGGCCGAAGAGAAAAAATTCAAATACTGAAGAAGATTGTGTGAAGAAAAGAAACGAAAAAAAGGAAACACGCGATTCGATCGACATCGTTGCGTGTAACACTGTAATCTCTGATACAGTTTGGGATTCGATCGAGTCGCGGGCGGTCCTTCGAACACGATTTTATCCGGCTGGTGTACAGTATCAGCAAGTATTCTCGGTAGACGAGCTAAAAGTTTTGAAAGAATCTTGATCCAATGCCCTTCGCTACCGGGAGGATCTCGCAGTCAAGTTAAATGTACACGAAAAGGATGAAGACGCGTTTCGAAACTCGTCATACGTTTGCTATTTCGTAAATTTAGTCGTAAAGATAGTAGCACGCGCCCGTTCGACTCGCTGGTCGAGTCCTCGAGGAGTCGAAACTTGCGAACTGAAGAAAGTATTTTAAAAAAAAAACGAAAAAACACAGTTTCATCGCCAATTCTCAAATAGCAGAAAAATTAAATAGATCGGTGTTTAGGAAAAGTCGCACAATTTTTGCTAATGTTCATTAGACCGAAATGTATATTAAATAACGAATATATTTCTTCGAATAGATGGATTCTAATATACTCGACGTTGGTAATTAGTTTAAAAGTATCGAATAACGTATAAACGGTTAAAAAAATCTTCGATTTGACTACCGACGTTTTTAATATTTCTTTCATATGAAACAATGAGATTTTATGTCATTCTTTTATCTTCCCAGACATTCAAATTGAATATGTAGATCTCGAGAGGCAAAGATCTATCTATATATAGGAGTTAATTCCACGAAAGGATAAAAACTCGGTGTAATGAGTTTTTGCGCTTACCCCGCCTAAAGAAAGAGCTGATCAGGAGAGCCTAAAATAAAGGAGCCAAACGGGGCTTCAAATGGGATAAATCGTATATCATAGAAACACAACAATAATTATAAACGTAATGAAATGATAAGAATAAACGTCGAAGCGGGCACAACGGATTGACGAGGTCAAGTGAAAACGGAAATAACAGGGGGAAAAAACCAGAAGCAACGATCAATCAATATTGGTGTACGGTAGAACTAGAGGATTGCTATAAGATTGACAAAAACACGAGTAAAGACGTCAAAACGCGGCCATATAAATGTTGTTCGTCCAAAATAACATCGTCACGAATTAAATATAAATCGATTCTCATCTAGAGAACGAGATCAGAGTGTTTCACCTTCTGCGTTGGGCTGGCTTTTCTTTTTGTTATTGTGACGTGAGATTAAGTAACGAAAAAGAAAAATTCATCGAATCGAAGAATTACGAATAACGGCCTAGAAGATTGTTTTTCGAGAGCACGGGTGGAGGAAGTATCTTTAGTAATGATATTAAAAACGTGTATAATACAGGAGTTATGACCGTGACAATCCTCCAAACGAGGCGACGCAATGGCTGAATCAATCGTAATTTTACTTATATATATTTATATATATATCCGTAATAGACGTTCGGAGGTCCTCTACCTTTATCTACGTATAGATAATTAGGGAGAAAGGAATTTTTCTACTTTAGCCTTGATGATTACATACACTTTTGTCTCTATTCTAATGGTATACAAACGACGACGTATACAAAACGGATGAACGCAACTGCAGAAATATTCGGGAAAATTTCATGGGTAAAAATATTTCGATGCTATGATCAAAAGCAGACACAAGGTTCTCTCTTCATAAAGAGGGATAAATACTGAAAAAAATTAGTCAACAAATTCAGCATACTTGCAAAGAAGGCTTCGGGAGATTCTAAAAAAAATGTTTCCAACATTCAGAGTGTATATAAATACATGTATCTATATACATGATCTATATTATGAACGCGGAGAATAAAAAGTCGCCTTTAACGGAACATATTTCCATGATATTAGTTTGATTATAAAAAAAGAAGTGTCACCGAACAACGTTCTAGCGAAAACTTTTCTCCGAGCGTCGTTCAAAAATCGGAAATGATTCGAGAGAAAAAATATGTATATACATATTACTTCCACAGGAAGTACCAACGAATCGTTGCGCGAGCAAATGAGATTATTGATGAAAAAACAGCTTTAAATGAATTAACTTTTACAAATTTCTCTCGAGAATTTCGAATATACCATACACGCTATGTAATACTCGCCCGTATATCCGAACTGTTTTATCTTTGTCTAATACGACGGTTGTTAAGCGAACAAAAACGTTTCAATTACAACGAGGTAAAACGTGGATAGAAAAAAACGCAGTGGGCAAGACAGAACATGAAAAAACAGAAAAAATAGTACTAAAAGTCATCACAATGACAAAATATATTTAAAACTCAAAACCTTTGGTTAACTGGTGAAACTATATTCATATTTTCTACAAAACGGTATGAAAAGAAATAAGTAAATAAAGAAACAATGGCCTAGGCACTCACGTCAAACTCGATCTAAGTCTGCATAAATAACTTTTTCAACTAATGTATCTACTTTGACAATCGGAAAGCTATTAGAGCGTTAGTTGCATTACTGACATGTGACTAGCTGACATATCTACTGCGTATATTTACTCGTATTTATATTGTATAGAAACTGCGATATAATAACCGGTATATATGTATATATTAATGAAAAAATAAGAGAAATATATCGCGGCGACGAGATGCGAGACGATCAAAGATTTGACGCGGAATTATTCGCGTGAATATTAAAAAAAATATTTCGCCTTAACCGAGCACCCGAACCTCGCGCGAATTTGTCTCGATTGTCCTCTTCAGAGATAATTAATTTGATGTCGAACAGTTGTACATTTGTTAGCACGCCAATTGCACACGAGAGAGATGGACGGCTAATACTTGGTGCATTTCCATGGATGCATTCGGCTCGTATCGACGATTACAAAAAATTGAAGTAAACAAAAACACAGGATCGACATCAAATTATTATAATTCGTCTTTGAATCTGAGCAACGGCCTCTCCCTTACATATCTTTGTTGAACTCGTTTTTAGGTGTTTGACAATCCATCGGTTAGAGCTAACGTCTCAGCTCCAATCAAGCATCGATTAAATCTATTAAGAGAGCAAAAAATATGTAAAACATAATTATAACAATTAAGTAATAATAATATTACTATTATATTTCTTAAAATAATTATAACCTTTATTGTTTGAGGCATTAAAACAACAGAATACGATGTGACTGGCAACGATATTCGTATTACTATTGGAACGATGCTTGAGATTCACCGTGGTGTTGCCAATTTGAAAATTAATTGAAATCACGAGATAATGAGCAGGTTTGCGCATGATCGCTATAGAATAACAATTTACATCAAAGCCTTCAATGAACTAGTAAAAGACGGTTTGTTAAAGAAATTTCTTTTAAACACCTGTCAATGAAGAACAGATACGAAATTTGGGCGACTGGAGAACCACGCGGGTCGATAACTAATACACGTAGAAACACGAAGATGGTAACAATAATTATCTGGGACCCAAACGACGTACTGGTGAGCAGAACTTTAGATAGGATTATAGGAATACAAATAATTATTTAGTTAATCGGTAGATTAATAGGGCTTAGTAATTACATTGACATTGAACACTTTTAAACACTTGTTTGATTACTAAAAAAATTGGTCTGAAAAAGTCGGAAAAATTGTTAGATAATATAATTCGAGGATAGTTTTTCTTCCTCAAATATCAATTTCTAACGGTTTCACATCTCTTGAAATTTTCATAGTCAATAATACTGACTATTATTATATCTCTCGATAAATGATTACGCTGTACATGTGAAAAAAGTCTTTAGGGAACATCCGCGCCGAGGGAGACAGGGGGGTAAGGAGCCCTTAATACGTAGCTACGTCGAACTTCGTCTATGATTCGTAAGATAATAGAACAAAGAGTGAAGAATAGAATAGCATTAAATGTGATGTCCCTATGTGGAAATATATTCCGTGTGCGTCAAGATATTCAGTGCAGCTGATCAAGCTTAGTTGTAAGTAACTAAAAATAATAAATAAAATTACGAATTAGTCGTATTCGATTGTAAGTCGAAAGTAATCCGCAATTCGAAACGATTGTATCTAATTTTTAAACTTCATTGCCATTATTAAGATTGTGAATTAAGAAAACCCTTGTAGAAACGTAGGATTAACACCGTTACTCATAAATGTTACCCAAAACTGTTGAATGACCGTAAGAAATTGTCGGGAAAGATATTGCGATTTTATCGACGATTGTGAAGGAAAGCGTTGCAAGAATAGGAAGAAAGATGTTTGTTGGGAATAATATCGCCGAATTATGGATGGTGTGTTAATATAACATTGAAAATTGAATTTTCCTATGAGTATGCACGACGTGATTTTTGGTAGTTCGTTATCGCACAATCTTTTTAGTCAACGTTTGATAAAGACTTGTTGCAAAATTTTTCTCTACTGTGATTACCGTCATGTGTAAATGTGTAATTACGCTTCCCGTTGCTGTGAAATCTTTTGCATATGTTATGTGAAGGAAACGGAATATATATTGTTATTTTCAATATATCAAGAGAAAATCAGCGAGAAAAATTTTATGCTGTTGTGACTTGACGAAAAACGAGTAGGACGAGGATAAGAACAAGAAGTCTGAAAGTTATCGATTACGAGAATGAATTGGAACGGTTTATACTACTTTGAGCAAATAAATTATAAAAGTAATAAAAGTGTTAAAACTCGGAGACTCCAAAGTCGTAATTGTACTCCACGAATGAATATTGTGATGAGAAAACAAAATAATTACACGAAAAACCCACATTGTGAAATCGCCGCAACGTGAGAAACATATGAGAATCGTTTTTATATGAGTGAGAGCAAATAATTGCAGAAAAGCAAGTCAAGAGAGGTACATAATCGATAACGTTATCGTTGAGAGACGTTGAACATTTTTATTCGTATGTATTGGAGAATTTGAGAATGGATGATTTTTGTAGTACGTGTCTATAAATATGAAAATGTATAAACGAAAAAAGATTTGACAAAACAAAATGTACGAAACAAGAAAAATGAATAAAAAGCAAATATAATATGAGTGCGATTATCAAAAGTGTGCGAAACTTTTCATTTTTTATTTTTACTTTTTTTAATTGCATTTTTCTCCGTTCTCAGGCATCTGTGCCTATACAGGGTCGGCCCGGGACAGTAGCCAGTCCCCCCTCGCGGCCGCATCCGACTTCCCCCTATGTAACGCATATGCAATAACATTTCTGCCATCGCCATAGGGAAACTGCGGATAACCTATGCCGATACAGCCGGTCTCAGGTTGGATACCTGGCATTGGAGCTTCGTCGCGTTTCACCAAGAATGTAAAAATTGAGAACAGCTACATACATCCGAGTATGGCTCGGGAAATTCCGAGGAGCCCATCGTGTTGTTGTTGTTGTTGTACGGTAGAAAGTACACATGATTAGGTCCTGACCGAAGTTTGGCAGGCGTTTTATCGTGTTGTTTGAGGACGTTGAAAAACGCAAAAAATGGACTCGAAAGAGGTAGCCTTGGAATTTTTTGACAACATTTTTTAAAATGAACTGCCATGTAATTCGACGTATTTTTTTCCCGCTGAACACGAATCCGCTGGCATTTTTGGGCCTAAAATACAGTGAGTGATTGAAAATCTCGATGTTATGAAGGAAAAATGGTATTTTTGGGATTTAGATCTAAAATATTGAGTTGGGAGTAAACTAGTTATTGAATTCGTGATCAGCGGGAAAAAATGCGTGGAAGATCTCTCTTTGCCTCTCTTTCTCTTTTTTTTCTTTCTCTTTCTCTCTCTCTGTCTCTCTCCCACTCGCTCGCTCGCTCACTGTATATTTTTTCTATAAAAGAAAAGAACGACAAGAACGAGGACGACGACAACAACGACGACGACAACAACGAGGACGACGAGAACAACAGTCTACAGCGCCGACGGCAGCGACGGCAGCGACGGCAGCGACGGCAGCGACGGCAGCGACGGCAGCGACGGCAGCGACGGCAGCGACGGCAGCGACGGCAGCGACGGCAGCGACGGCAGCGACGGCAGCGACGGCAGCGACGGCAGCGACGGCAGCGACGGCAGCGACGGCAGCGACGGCAGCGACGGCAGCGACGGCAGCGACGGCAGCGACGGCAGCGACGGCAGCGACGGCAGCGACGGCAGCGACGGCAGCGACGGCAGCGACGGCAGCGACGGCAGCGACGGCAGCGACGGCAGCGACGGCAGCGACGGCAGCGACGGCAGCGACGGCAGCGACGGCAGCGACGGCAGCGACGGCAGCGACGGCAGCGACGGCAGCGACGGCAGCGACGGCAGCGACGGCAGCGACGGCAGCGACGGCAGCGACGGCAGCGACGGCAGCGACGGCAGCGACGGCAGCGACGGCAGCGACGGCAGCGACGGCAGCGACGGCAGCGACGGCAGCGACGGCAGCGACGGCAGCGACGGCAGCGACGGCAGCGACGGCAGCGCCCACAGCGACGGCAGCGCCCACAGCGACGGCAGCGCCCACAGCGACGGCAGCGCCCACAGCGACGGCAGCGCCCACAGCGACGGCAGCGCCCACAGCGACGGCAGCGCCCACAGCGACGGCAGCGCCCACAGCGACGGCAGCGCCCACAGCGACGGCAGCGCCCACAGCGACGGCAGCGCCCACAGCGACGGCAGCGCCCACAGCGACGGCAGCGCCCACAGCGACGGCAGCGCCCACAGCGACGGCAGCGCCCACAGCGACGGCAGCGCCCACAGCGACGGCAGCGCCCACAGCGCCGACAGCGCCCACAGCGCCCACAGCGCCGACAGCGCCCACAGCGCCGACAGCGCCCACAGCGCCGACAGCGCCGACAGCGCCGACAGCGACGACAGCGCCGACAGCGACGACAGCGCCGACAGCGACGACAGCGCCGACAGCGACGACAGCGCCGACAGCGACGACACCCGCCGCAGCCTTTGAGCCCCTTGCCCCCGCTCAAGTTTTTTTCTTTTTTTTCTTTTTTCCTCTCTCTCTCTTTTTTTTTTTTTTTTTTTTTTTTTTTTTTTTTTTTTTTTTTTTTTTTTTTTTTTTTTTTTTTTTTTTTTTTTTTTTTTTTTTTTTTTTTTTTTTTTTTTTTTTTTTTTTTTTTTTTTTTTTTTTTTTTTTTTTTTTTTTTTTTTTTTTTTTTTTTTTTTTTTTTTTTTTTTTTTTTTTTTTTTTTTTTTTTTTTTTTTTTTTTTTTTTTTTTTTTTTTTTTTTTTTTTTTTTTTTTTTTTTTTTTTTTTTTTTTTTTTTTTTTTTTTTTTTTTTTTTTTTTTTTTTTTTTTTTTTTTTTTTTTTTTTTTTTTTTTTTTTTTTTTTTTTTTTTTTTTTTTTTTTTTTTTTTTT